>JALAZF010000425.1:4115402-5460805 GCA_022829125.1 Lathyrus tuberosus | reverse complement strand
CTACCACGATTTTGTTGAGGTATTTGTGTTCTTTGCGTATTTCCTTGCAGAAAAGGTATTTGTTGAGAGGGTCCCAGCGTATCAGAAAAATTTTGAATCATCTGTCCATGGGGTTACTGCTAACGGCGCTTCCATAATTCAATTTCATGCCTATGTTTTCGAAGTTGGGATGGGGGGTTAGGTTGGGTGCGGACGGTATAGTTGGCTGAATTGGTACATTAAATCATTTTGGAAATGATGCAATGGTTGTTGTGAGGTTAGGTAGTCAAATAATGGTTGGGTGTTTTGGTGGTAGGACGATTGTGTGTTCATTTGTAAGGGGCTATGGTGGGCTGGGGTGGAGTCGAAAGAGTCATTAGGGCTATAGGCCGTTGTGGTGTCGGTGTGTGGATGTTGGTGGTAAGGGTAAGGCTTTTGTTGTTGTGATTGGGTGGGTGGCATGATGGGTTGTGGGTCTGGAAGATTGATTGGGTGGGCATATATGGTTGTTGGGTATGGTGCGGTGTTTGTTGTTGGGCATGTGTTTGGTGCTGTATGTATGAGGAAGAAGCACGTTGGCGCGGATATATCAAATATGTCGGCTCAGACACATATTGTTGTGTTGTTGTTACCATCCTAAACCAAATCATATACTAATGACTTGGTCTAGCCCCTTCTACAACAGGCTCGTTTAAGATGTAGCGATGTCGATTCTTCCAATGTCGACACATCTGTTTTGCAAAGTCTTTCCAATCATCTAGACCCCATTGTGAATCCACTCTCAATTGATGTCAGTCTCTCAATGACACCGGAGTGACTGGAATATCTTGATGCATGTCGAACTGCATTTTCACTCGATCACATTGGTGCATCTCCACTGTAGTGAACCGAATGATCGGTGTTTTAGTTGTCCACACTGCAACATCATTAGCATTGGGATGATGGTCGAGACCCTCATACGGCCTTCAGACAAACTGCATGAACAAAATATTTAATGAGAAAAATTACAGTGTGGTAATTTAATATCCAAATTTATGGTAGTATAAGAATAAATTACATCGTCCGGCCTAATATGTTATAAAAGATTGCGGTACACAATTATTGAGCTTCTGGGACATCGTTGGTAAGTCATTCCCAGAACTGACCCCCTAAAAAAAAGTGACATAAATAAATTAGTTACAAATAAACGTTTCATCAAAGTATACTTGTTTGATATTTTAAAATAAACTTACTTGTTTGCGTATGGGAATGTGTATGGATGCAGGTTGACCGGAGCTTGTGTCAGAACTCTAGACAAACCCCATGCTTGAAGTAGAAAGGCACAGCCATAAAACATAGAAGTGTTTTTTTTTTGAATTTTTACACAAGAAACTATATAGATGGGCCAGAACAGCTGAACCCCGACTATAAGTGTATACTTTATTAATGTTGCGTAACAACGGCAAATACATAATATTTACAGTATTTCCAGTACTTTCTGGAAATAAAAAATATAACACCGAGTTTTAATTATCTTGTTATACTCGGTGGATTCCTCGTTTAATATGATAGTTTTATAATATTCTCTTAGGTATTTTAAATTAATACCTTGACCCCTTGGTTGACCTGCACGTTGTGGCTGAGGTGTTTTGACACAAAGAGGGGAAATCAAAAAATCTTCGCAAATTTGGTTATTAACACCAACTTTGTTGTTAACGACCTTACAATCGATGCGTAGGCCCAGTAACATATAAACATCTTCCAGTGTGATGGTGCATTCACTGAAAGGAAGGTGAAATGTGTGGGTCTCTGGTCTCCAACGTTCTAGCAAAGCTAGAATAAATTTGGGGTCAATTGAGTACGAAGTGATTTTTATCAAATCACCGAAGCCACATGATTCAAGGTATTCTTGTATGAATGGGTCGTGTGGTATGTAGTTATGCACACGACAACGAAATCTTGTTACATCCTGACAAAGAATACAAGTAACCTTTGTCATAAAGACAAAGCAACTAAGTAAGGGTAGATAAAACAAATAAACGAAATAACTTACAAATGATACAATGTTTTTAATTATTCCCCTGTGTTCGTCGCCCATTGTAAGTAGATACATTTTCGTGTATTGGTATAAAGGTAGGTTGTGATGAGAAGATTTTGTTGCTTGCTGAAAGCTTGTGCTTGCTGGAATATGTGATGAGAAGAGTTTTTGATGAGCAAATATGTGAAGAACATATTTATATAGGAATTCTTATGCTTCATGTGAATTTAGGTTTTGCATATCTCATTACACATTGTCGCCATACCATATGGCACATAGGTTTCAAATTAAAACACATACGCCATCTCATATGGCGCATGGGTTTGAATTGTAAACAAAAACGTCATCCCATATGGCGCCTTCTACTATCATGTGAAGGAAAAGACAATTGTGTAAGGAATCTCTTACACGGTGTAAGTGTTCTCTTACAAGATTCTTATTTATTATCACGTAGAGAACTCTTATAATTGCATGTGAATGAAGAGACAATTCATGGAAGTGTAGTCTTGTTACATTAAGTTAGGCATGCATTAGTCTTGTGTAGTCATGTAAAAAGTGTGATAAGGCAAAGAGTTTTTGTGTGATGCATGCAAGATAGGAGTTTACCACATTATTATATTGCATGTGACATTATGGTAGTCTTGCAAGACTATTATTGTAGGCATGTGGGAATCTTGTAGGCATGCTGTAACGCCCCAGTTTTGTCAGTTTTTATTTAATTGAGTCGTTTTTGATTATTTTATTATTATATTATTTTATTTCTGACTTTTATGTGAAAATATGTTATTTTTCATCGTGAATATATTTTATCGCGTTTTGGGAACATTTACGAGATGTTTGAGTGTAAGGGTATTTTGGGCATTTTGATTTATTTTGTTAAGTTAGAATATAATAGAAAATAGAAAGAGAGAAAAATAGTAAGAAAAAGAAGAGAAAGAGAAAAGAAGAGGAGAAGAGAAGAAAAAGAGAGAATTTGAGAAAACTTGGAAATCAATCAACCGACTTTCTAGAACACGATTAAATCGGGTAAGGGTGTGAAACTCGATTATCTTATGTTTGTGTATGATTATGTATGTATGTGTTTGTATATGCTATTGTCTTTATCTAGTTTTGGATTCTAGGTTGAAATGAGAAATATAATGTGATATCGATGGTTTCACGGTCGAAAATCGGTGTAAACGTAGTAGAATACTTGTTACCATGATTGAGTTATGTTCTAATTGTTATAGGTTGGTTTGGAAATGTTTTGGTTGAGAAAACATCATTTTTGGATGAACTGGTGCGCTGCTGGGTTTTGCTAAAATCGCAGGTTCGCACAGCGAATGGCCAGCGAAGGAGTGGCGAGCGTTCGCGTGAGGTTCGCACTGCGAACGTTGTATTATTTTTCATTCTGCCACTGTTCGCTGGAGGATTCGCATTGCGAATGGGGTAGCGAGCATTCGCTGGATGGTTCGCACTGCGAACGTTGGGAATTTTCTAGGCTATTTTTCATTCTGCCACTGTTCGCTAGGACATTCGCACTGCGAATGGAGAAGCGAAGGACTCGCTAGGAGCTTCGCACTGCGAACATGGCAGTTTTTCCCAATTTGTTTTCCTTATAACTTTTGATCCGTGAGTCGGTTTGAGGCGTGGTTTGATGCGTTAGAAAGCTTGTGAAATGTTCTTTATTATTGTAATGGTTTTGAGATTATTAGCCGATTTAATTATGTCAGGAATATGGAAATGTGTTGTGTGTCGACTTTTACCGTTTTAACTGTGTGTATTTGAGGTGTTATTACGCAACAAGCTTGAGATATAGTTGTATGACTTGTGTGCAGATTATATGATATAAATGCATGTGTTTAGATGGCGTGATGATGGTTTGTGGCTGTATGGCAAATAAAGGCATTGTTTTGGGCTTGAATTGCAAAGCATGATTTATGTTAAGTGAGATGGTTGCATATATGTGTGCATTTGAATGTCATGTGTCATTGTATGCTGAGCATCATGATATGCATTCTTGTGACGTCCTGAGTGACAGATTGATTCCAGAGGGAATCTGCTATAACATCGTGAGCCTTAAAAATAAGAGGACTGAAAGCGATCTGATTGGATCGTGAGCCTTAAAAATAAGAGGACCGAAAGCGATAGTTATAGATGATCGTGTGCCCATGTGGGGTGTGAGCGATCGGATCGTAAGCCTTATACAAAGAGGACCAAAAGCGATCCATAAACGCCGTGAGCCTTATACAAAGAGGACTGAAAGCGACGGGGAACATCGTATGCCCGACGGGGAGTTACACTAAGTAACGAGCGATGGTTCCAATAGTTCCTGAGTGAACTGGTGTTGAGAATTGATGGAAGTCGGTACCACATGTGCATATGCATAGAGTCGTTGTGTCGGTCTCTTGCATTTGCATAAATCATTAATGGTGTGTTTATGTGTGGAATTGTGGATAAAATTGATAAATTGATATATGTATATGTGTTGGTGATACTTGTATTGTGCATGGTTGGTATACTTTGGTGATGGAAATATGAAATACACATTGTGTTGTTTTGTGTTTGAATTCTGGTGTGCGTTGTGGTGAGAACAGTATATATGTGTATTTTTTTTGTGTTATATATAATTGTATGCAATTATATTATGATTGTTTTTCTCACCCTTTTGCTGTTTTATAATGCTCTATGAGGCATTGCAGATTAGATGCTGGAGGTCTTTTTGTGAAGCTTAGGACTTCATTCTTTTGTCGGTCGGCTCTGATATGTGGCACCGGGTAGTCAGGGGGATCGTTTTGTAGTTTGATGTGTATATGTATATCTATCTTTTGGCTTGTGCAAGTATGACTTGATGTATGACAAACTTTTTATGATATATATATATATATATATATATATATATATATATATATATATATATATATATATGAGATTCAGTACAGATTTTCTGCTTTATTCTGTATTTGAATTGTGGGTAGTAGGAACTAAGTTCCTCTGTTTATTTGCTACCTACGAGTGTTGCATATCTTTATGGGCAGGTGTTGTATGTTTGTTTCAATTTGATGTGACCCCTCAGTCTATGCTGTGAATTTCTAAATATACTCTGATGAAGTTTTGAATTTTCTTTTACTGCTTTTGTTAATTGGGGGTATAGATTGGGGGTGTCACATTAAGTGGTATCAGAGCTAGTCGGTGTCAGTTGTGTCAGTCCTTGTCGGTCTTGGTGTTGGGTGAGCTGTTTGTTTAACCATAGTTGTTGTTATTGGAAATGAACAGAATATGGCTGGTAGGAATGACGCTACTTTGGCTGCTGCTATGCAAGCTATGGCTCGGGCTGTGCAGGGTGCACCTAATGCTGCAGGTAATGATGAGTTCAGGAAGAACAAACCGCCTGTCTTCAAAGGAAGATATGATCCTGATGGTGCACAGATTTGGCTGAAAGAGATTGAAAGGATCTTCCGAGTGATGGATTGTGCTGAGGATCAGAAGGTGAGACTGGGTACTCACATGTTACTGGAAGAAGCTGATGATTGGTGGGTTAGTACACGTCATGTATTGGAAGCTGCAGAGGAGGAGATCACTTGGGCTGTGTTTAGCACTGAGTTTCTGAGGAGGTATTTTCTTGAAGATGTAAGAGAAAAGAAGGAAATTGAGTTCTTGGAGTTAAAACAAGGTAATATGTCTGTTGTTGATTATACTGCTAAGTTTGTGGAACTTGTGCAGTTCTATCCTCATTATGCTGAAGCGACCTCAGAATTTTCTAAGTGTGTAAAGTTTGAGAATGAATTGCGTCCTGAGATAAAGCAGGCAATTGGTTATCAAAGGATTTGGAGGTTTTCTTATTTGGTGGATTGTTGTAGGATCTATGAGGAGGATAGTAAGGCTCGTTCTACGCACTATAAGAGTGTGAGCGAGAGAAAAGGGAAGTAACAGTTCTGTGGTGGTCCGTGTGTAACACCAGCTGATAAGGGTAAACAAAGGGGTAATTTTGAAAGAAGGTCAAGTGGAGGAGGAATGTCTGGTCCTCTGAGATGTTATAGATGTGGTGATGTGGGACATCGTCAGTCTGAATGTAGGAAAGATTTGAGGAAGTGTTCTAATTGTGGAGGTTTAGGACATGTCGCAGCTGATTGTGCAAGGAAGAACGTGGTGAAGTGTTTCAACTGTGGTGAACCTGGTCATATTAGTACAAAGTGTCCGAAACCGAAGCAAGCTCCAGCTGGTGGGAAAGTTTTTGCATTAGCGGGAACTCAGACTTCCAGTGCAGACCGTCTGATCAGAGGTACTTGTTTTATTAATAGTACTCCTTTAGTTTCTATTATTGATACTGGAGCGACTCATTCATTTATTTCGTCTGAGTGCGCGAAGCGTTTGAATCTTGTGTTGTCTTCGATGGGTGGTAAGATGGTTATTGATACTCCAGCAATGGGGTCAGTAACTACTTCTTTGGTTTGTTTAAGTTGTCCTTTGACCATTTATGGTAAAGACTTTGAGATGGATTTGGTGTGTTTACCATTGGAGGGTTTAGATGTGGTTCTGGGAATGAATTAGTTGCAGTTCAATAGGGTTCATATTGATTGTTATCATAAGCTGGTAAGGTTTCCTTCTCTTGAGGAAGACGAAGACTCGAGTTTCTTATCTACCAAAGAGTTGAAGAGACTTTTGGCGGATGAAGCTCAGTTGTTTGGGTTGTTTGCGTCGTTGGCGGTGGATGGTCAAGTGTCGCTTGAGGTGTTTCCTGTTATGTGTGATTTTCCAGAAGTGTTTCCCGAGGATATTTCAGACTTGCCGCCAGAGAGAGAGGTGGAGTTTTCTATAGATCTAGTTCCTGGTACTAGACCTGCATCTGAGTTGGTTGAGTTAAAGAAACAGTTGAATGAATTGTTGGAGAAGAGGTTTGTGAGACCAAGTGTATCGCCTTGGGGTGCTCCAGTTTTATTGGTGAAAAAGAAAGATGGAAGTATGCGATTGTGTATTGATTATCGCCAGTTGAATAAGGTGACGATTAAGAATAAGTATCCTCTTCCGAGAATTGATGATTTGATGGATCAGTTGGTTGGTGCTTGTGTGTTCAGTAAGATTGACTTAAGGTCGGGATATCATCAGATTAGGGTGAAAGAGGAAGATATTCAGAAGATGGCTTTTAGGACACGTTACGGTCATTATGAATATTCTGTGATTCCGTTCGGGGTTTCTAATGCGCCAGGTGTGTTTATGGAGTACATGAATCATATTTTTCACGAGCATTTGGATTAATTTGTTGTTGTGTTTATTGATGACATTTTGATTTATTCTAAGTCTCGGGAGGAGCACGTGGAACATTTGCGTATTGTTTTGCAGGTTTTGAAAGAAAGAAAACTTTTTGCCAAATTGTCCAAGTGTGAGTTCTGGTTGTCGGAGGTGAGTTTTCTTGGGCACGTGATTTCAGGTAATTGTATTTCTGTGGACCCATCTAAAGTAGAAGCAGTTCTACAATGGGAGGCTCCGAGATCTATTACTGAAATTTGAAGCTTTTTGGGTTTGGCCGGATATTATCGAAGGTTTATTGAAGGATTTTCTAAGCTAGCACTTCCTTTGACCCAGTTGACTTGTAAAGGACAAGCGTTCATTTGGGATATTTGGTGTGAGGAAAGTTTTAATGAGCTGAAGAGAAGATTGACGACAACTCCGATTTTGATTTTACTAAATCCTAATGAACCGTTTGTGGTGTATTGTGATTCGTCTTTGATTGGTCTAGGTGGTGTTCTGATGCAAGATGGTAAGGTCGTGGCGTATGCTTCGAGGCAGTTAAGAGTGCATGAAAAGAATTATCCTACTCATGATCTTGAATTAGCGGCTGTGGTTTTTGTGTTGAAGATTTGGAGGCATTATCTCTACGGTGCAAGGTTTGAAGTCTTTAGTGATCATAAAAGTTTAAAATATTTGTTTGATCAGAAGGAGTTAAATATGAGGCAGCGTAGATGGTTGGAATTTTTGAAAGATTACGACTTTGGCTTGAATTACCATCCTGGTAAAGCTAATGTGGTAGCCGACGCATTGAGCCGGAAATCATTGCATATGTCCGCTATAATGGTTAAGGAGTGGAAACTTTTGGAATCGTTTAGAGATTTGAGTTTGGTATGTGAAGTGACGTCGGATAGCGTAAGGCTTGGAATGCTAACGATTACTAATGATTTTCTGATGATTGTTAGTGAGAAACAGAAGCTAGATGTGAAATTTGTGGATTTGATGTTGGTTGGAGAAAAAGAGGCGAATAGTGATTTTAAAGTGGATATTAATGGTGTTTTGAGATTCCGAGGTCGAATTTGTATTCTGGATGATGTGGAGTTGAAAAAGATGATTTTGGAGGAGGGACACCGGAGTAATTTGAGTATACATCCGGGAGCTAATAAGATGTACCAAGATTTGAAGAAGATTTTCTGGTGGTCTGGATTGAAAAGAGATGTGGCTCAGTTTGTGTATGCGTGTTTGACTTGTCAGAAATCAAAGGTGGAACATCTGAGGCCTAGTGGTTTGTTGCAACCGTTGGATATTCCTGAGTGGAAGTGGGATAGCATCTCCAGGGATTTTGTGACAGGGTTGCCGAATACACAGCGAGGGCATAATGCTATTTGGGTGGTTGTTGATAGGCTGACTAAATTGGCTCATTTTATTCCGATTGACATCAGTTTTACTTTGGAGAGGTTGGCTGAGATTTACATCAGTGTGATTGTGAAGTTGCATGGGGTTCCATTGAGTATTGTTTCTGATCGAGATCCGAGGTTTACCTCAAGATTTTGGGAAAGTTTACAGAAGGCGTTGGGTTCTAAATTGAGATTGAGTTCGGCTTATCATCCGCAGACAGATGGACAGACAGAGAGAACGATTCAGTCTTTGGAAGATTTGTTGAGAGCTTGTGTTCTTGAACAAGGTGATGCGTGGGATAGTTATCTTGCATTGATTGAATTCACGTATAATAACAGTTTCCATTCGAGTATTGGAATGGCACCGTTTGAAGCACTGTATGGACGAAGATGTCGAACACCGTTGTGTTGGCATGAATCAGGTGAGAGTTCGGTAGTTGGACCAGAGTTGGTGCAACAGACTACGGAAAAAGTGAAGTTTATTCGTGAGAAAATGAAGGCTTCTCAGAGTAGGCAAAAGAGTTATCATGATCAGAGAAGAAAAGATCTTGAGTTTCAAGAGGGCGATCATGTATTTTTGAGAGTTACGCCGGTAACGGGTGTTGGTCGTGCATTGAAATCGAAGAAACTTACTTCTCGGTTTATTGGTCCTTACCAGATATCCGCGAGAGTGGGTGCTGTGGCTTATAGGGTGACGTTACCGCCGAATCTGTCGAATTTGCACGATGTGTTCCATGTTTCACAGCTTCGGAAGTATGTTCCGGATCCGTCACATGTGATTCCGATGGACGAGGTTAAGGTAAGGGAGAACCTTACAGTGGAGGCATTACCAGTTAGGGTTTTGGATTGCGAGGTGAAGCGGTTGAGAGGCAATGATATTGCACTTGTGAAAGTGGCGTGGGGAGGCGCTGCTGAGGGAAATTTGACTTGGGAGTTGGAGAGTCGGATGCGAGAGTCGTATCCAGAGTTGTTCGTCTCAGGTATATTTTCGAGGACGAAAATTTCTAAGTGGGGGAGAGTTGTAACACCCCAGTTTTGTCAGTTTTTATTTAATTGAGTCGTTTTTGATTATTTGATTATTATATTATTTTATTTCTGATTTTATGTGAAAATATGTTATTTTTCATCGTGAATATATTTTATCGCGTTTTGGGAACATTTGCGAGATGTTTGAGTGTAGGGGTATTTTGGGCATTTTGATTTATTTTGTTAAGTTAGAATATAATAGAAAATAGAAAGAGAGAAAAATAGTAAGAAAAAGAAGAGAAGGAGAAAAGAAGAGGAGAAGAGAAGAAAAAGAGAGAATTTGAGAAAACTTGGAAATCAATCAACTGACTTTCTAGAACACGATTAAATCGGGTAAGGGTGTGAAACTCGATTATCTTATGCTTGTGTATGATTATGTATGTATGTGTTTGAATATGCTATTGTCTTTCTCTAGTTTTGGATTCTAGGTTGAAATGAGAAATATAATGTGATATCGATGGTTTCACGGTCGAAAATCGGTGTAAACGTAGTAGAATACTTGTTACCATGATTGAGTTATGTTCTAATTGTTATAGGTTGGTTTGGAAATGTTTTGGTTGAGAAAACATCATTTTTGGATGAGCTGGTGCGCTGCTGGGTTTTACTGAAATCGCAGGTTCGCACTGCGAGTGGCCAGCGAAGGAGTGGCGAGCGTTCGCGCGAGGTTCGTACTGCGAACGTTGTATTATTTTTCATTCTGCCACTGTTCGCTGGAGGATTCGCATTGCGAATGGGGTAGCGAGCAATCGCTGGATGGTTCGCACTGCGAATGTTGGGATTTTTCTAGGCTATTTTTCATTCTGCCACTGTTCGCTAGGACATTCACACTGCGAATGGAGAAGCGAAGGACTCGCTAGGAGCTTCACACTGCGAACATGACAGTTTTTCCCAATTTGTTTTCCTTATAACTTTTGAACCGTGAGTCGGTTTGAGGCATGGTTTGATGCGTTAGAAAGCTTGTGAAATGTTCTTTATTATTGTAATGGTTTTGAGATTGTTAGCCAATTTAATTATGTCAGGAATCTGGAAATGTGTTGTGTGTCGACTTTTACCGTTTTAACTGTGTGTATTTGAGGCGTTATTACGCAACAGACTTGAGATATAGTTGTATGACTTGTGTGTGGATTATATGATATAAATGCATGTGTTTAGATGGCGTGATGATGGTTTGTGGCCGTATGGCAAATAAAGGCATTATTTTGGGCTTGAATTGCAAAGCATGATTAATGTTAAGTGAGATGGTTGCATATATGTGTGCATTTGAATGTCATGTGTCATTGTATGCTGAGCATCATGATATGCATTCTTGTGACGTCCTGAGTGACAGATTGATTCCAGAGGGAATCTGCTATAACATCGTGAGCCTTAAAAATAAGAGGACTGGAAGCGATCTGATTGGATAGTGAGCCTTAAAAATAAGAGGACCGAAAGCGATGCTTATAGACGATCGTGTGCCCATGTGGGGTGTGAGCGATCAAATCGTGAGCCTTATACAAAGAGGACCGAAAGCGACGGGGAACATCGTATGCCCGACGGGGAGTTACACTAAGTAACGAGCGATGGTTCCAATAGTTCCTGAGTGAACTGGTGTTGAGAATTGACGGAAGTCGGTACCGCATGTGCATATGCATAGAGTCATTGTGTCGGTCTCTTGCATTTGCATAAATCATTAATGGTGTGTTTATGTGTGGAATTGTGGATAAAATTGATAAATTGATATATGTATATGTGTTGGTGATACTTGTATTGTGCATGGTTGGTATACTTTGGTGATGGAAATATGAAATACACATTGTGTTGTTTTGTGTTTGAATTCTGGTGTGCGTTGTGGTGAGAACAGTATATATGTGTATTTTTTTTGTGTTATATATAATTGTATGCAATTATATTATGATTGTTTTTCTCACCCTTCTGCCGTTTTATAATGCTCTATGAGCCATTGCAGATTAGATGCTGGAGGTCTTTTTGTGAAGCTTAGGACTTCATTCTTTTGTCGGTCGGCTCTGATATGTGGCACCGGGTAGTCAGGGGGATCGTTTTGTAGTTTGATCTGTTATGTATATCTATCTTTTGGCTTGTGCATGTATGACTTGATGTATGAAAAACTTTTTATGATATATATATATATATATATATATATATATATACATATATATATATACATATATATATATATGAGATTCAGTACAAATTTTCTGCTTTATTCTGTATTTGAATTGTGGGTAGTAGGAACTAAGTTCCTCTGTTTATTTGCTACCTGCGAGTGTTGCATATCTTTATGGGCAGGTGTTGTATGTTTGTTTCAATTTGATGTGACCCCTCGGTCTATGCTGTGAATTTCTAAATATACTCTGATGAAATTTTGAATTTTCTTTTACTGCTTTTGTTAATTGTTGGTATAGATTGAAGGTGTCACACATGCAAGACTGTTGTTTTGTCTTTATCACTTTATTGCATGCAAGACATTAGTTTGTAAGACTATTATAACTTCTAAGCATAAAGGAAGACAAGACTAATGCATGGAAGGTGATAAATAGATATAAAGGAAGATAAGACTAATGCATGAAAGGTGATAAGAAGATATAAATGAGACAAGACAATTGCATGGAAGAAGATATACAATGATAATTGAGACAAAATAATAATATATTCAAACTATATGTCTATTAATACACTTGAGACTGACATTTTATTATCCTATCATTTAGTAACATATTCTTCCAAACAATAGTACACTGAAAATTTGCTTAACATTTCTACCAAAAACTAGTTCAGTAAAATAATTGCTATGGCTCAAACGCCACAATACATGATCAGTGCACATCTCAATGGCGATATATTTGATTGTACCATAACCGGTTTCAATTTTTGAAATATGGAAGTTACTAGGTTTTCAATTAAAAGAAGATTAAATTTTTTACATTTGAAGGCGGGATTAGAAAAGAAATTACAGTGTGGTCCGGTTGGCCAAATCATCTACAAGAATCCAGTGTTTTTTGCCGACAATCAATGCAAATTTTTTCAGTTAAAGGTTCGAGATGATGAAGATGTTCGTAATATGTTTCTCAGTCATTAGTATTTTTGTTTCAATGATATTGAGCTATATATTACGTTACAACAACAACAACTATCTCAACTTGTTGATCCTTCTTAAGTTTTTTTTGAATCTGATGACTAACAAGCTGAAGTCGATGTCGTAGACGAAGAAGAAGAATAAGCTGAAGTAAATGTTGATGAAATGGTAAACGATTCCACTGCCGACCACGGGGAAGACATATTACTAGCCAGTCATGTTTATTGTCCACCTCAACACATGACAAGCCTGAACTTAGGTGCAGATGAACCATCAACAGATATTTTTTACAATCCATACATGCAAACATAAGGAATATTAAAAGAGGGAGACAATTTTCGTACAAAAGAAGACCGTGTCCGAGCTATATATCACATGGAATTATCAATAGATTATAGAGTCGATTAAACGAATCTGACTCTGTATAAGATCTACTATCGTAACGAGGTGTATCCGTTTTGATTGACAACATCTTATCTGAAAGCTCCAAGAGTTTGACTAAATTGTGGTAAAACATAACGTTGGGAAAGATGTTCCAACATAAAGGTTTCAGCCCCAGACTAAAGATGTCGAGTGAAATGTCACAACATGTAGATTCGACATCATGACTGTCATAGCAGGTTTTGGTTAAATCTGTTCCAAGATTCAAGGTGCGATGGGCAGTGGATCAAGGATCAAAGATATGAAGCCCAACGAAGTAGAAGACTATAAAAGAAGACCAAGACCTAGGCAGAAAAGATAGAGGACAACATAGACTTGGGAATCCTATTTTGTAAAGTAGGGTTTAGGGTTTTGAGAGTCGTAGGCTTTCATGTAAGTCGCCCTCTGTATCGATTTGATGCAGTGTGGTAGACATAGGTACTTGTACAGATTCAGAAACCCGTAGGTAATGAATCGTGTATTGTTCTTGGATAAAGCTTTGAAGCAAATCCAAGTTAACTTGTTAGTCAAGGATGCTTGACTGAACTTTGTATTGGAAGCGGTTTCTTTCAATAGGGATGATACATTTATGGTGTAGTAACTGTTAGATAATCACAGGTTGTGATTTAGGGAGTGAGATGGGTTTCTCTTATCATTTAGATGTGACTTCTAATGATAAAGTCTTCATTGGGTAGTGATAGGTAAACATGGGTGTTTACTGTAAACCTTAGGTTGTTTACATAAAACTATACTACTGATAGTGGATTCTTCTTTCTGGATTAGTATCCCCCAGATGTAGGTGGGTTGCACCGAACTGGGTCATCATATTATGTATTGTTTATCATTCTGCAATTTATAGTCCAATATTGATTAACATGTTGGAACAGATGTCGAAACATCTGTGGTTCTGCAGCTACTGATATTCTGGATATCAGTTTGCAGTTCTATTCTATATTTAAATGATTATGCAGAACAATATCTTGACATGTGTTAGGACATCTGTTGTCTGCTATGCCAGAATTTTAATTGGTATCAGAGCAGGCATCCTATCTGTTTCTGGATGAGATCTTTGGGAGATACTTTATGGTGTTTAAACAAGGACGAGTTTTGGAGATCAGTTCATCAACTCAGACATACTCAAGGGTATTAATACATGAGATGGATGTTCTGGATCGAAGGTAACAACCTGGTGGTTGTTCATGTTGCCGAGGAGGTTCTACAACAACTGCAGGAGAAGTGGCTAGTTCTCTTGTTGGGGTGTCTTATAAGATGTTCTGACATCTTATTAGGGCAAGCTGAATTTGTTCCTTGGTGGTTCCGCTGCATATGTTTCTGATGGAAGAGCTCTGGAATTTTTGGGATTTTGGAGTTGTTACTGAAGACAGATGGTGGAAGATCTCAATCGTTGGCCTCTATATTTGAAGATGTCTGCATCTTTTTATTCCAAAGTCGAGAGCGGTGGAATGGAGAGAGTTGTTGGAAGATATCTGTTATGGTGACTTGGTATGTGGAAGCTTGGTTCCATTGTGCAGTTTAAAGTCAGTTGAAGATGAGGGGAGTTGGGACTAGGTTTATCAAGTTCATGCTCTAGGAATTTGATAAATTATTGATCGGCTAAGTTGTCAAAGATACTTGAGAATTCTCTCAAGTCCACTCATAAAGGCATCTCATTCGTGCATCTGGAGTCTTCTAGTTATTCTTCTGACTAGAAGGTGTTTCTGTTAAACATAAATCTGAATAAAGTGGAGGTGATTTATTTTCACCATCCAAAAGTGCAAGGGAGGATTCATCTCTCTTAATCCTAAGGATGAATCCAATCTAAATGAAGTTTTCAGAACTGTTGAGGTAAATAGGGTTCGTTCAGAGAGAATCTTAATTACTTGAGTCAAGGGTGGCAACCTTGGTATCTCAACACTTTGCTTGTCAAAAAAGATACTTGCAAAAGATTAAATACTTGATAAGTGTTCATGAAGTGATCTGTTAGAGTATAGTTTCAACGATGAAGAATGGTTATTGAACAAGGATTTAAGATCAATTGCTATTTGTGATATTCACAAGTATTTAATTGATTATCCTTGAATGTGAAGTTCAAGATTGCTGATGTTCAACACGATGTTGGAACATCTTTTTATCTGGTTTGTGCAGAATCATGGGAGGGGTACTGCATAAGCTTTTGGATCTTTTTTCTTTAGTGTTGACCTAAGAATCTGCTTCAGTTGGTGTGGCAGAAGCATCTGATCTCTGGAGAGTTTCCTGGTAAGAAACTGGCCTAGACAATGGTGATGTGGAAGATGAAGAAGAAGACATCATAATCTTGATGGATAGTTCTTGGATCAGTTTATTTATGATCTATGAGTATTGGAGTGCAGCAGGTGTGTTCAAGTTGTTACTATAAGCATCTGGTGTTTATCTAGAAAGTGTCCTGGCAAGAGATATGTCCAGAATGGAGTGCTGGTGATGGCACAACTTGGATCAGTTTATTTCTGATCTAGGTACTTAGAAGCATGGGATCTTGCTCATCTTGGAGGTCGAGGTTAAGTGGCGGTTATCTCTTACTTTCTACAGACTTCTCTACTAAGGAAAGTGGCATTCTTTGGTATGGATATGGTGTAGTCTATGACTACTTATCTTTCGAAGAATCAGACGTGGCAGGTGTGAATTCTTTGGAGCTTCAAAGCAGTTATTCATCAAGGTGTGAGCTTGAATGGAATACCAGTGATAAGATTAAGCAGGATGAAGGTTGTCTACTTAAACTTGGTTGTTGAATCAAGTCTATGAGAGCATGGAACTCTTTTTCTATAATAGGGAAGAGGTTCTTCTAAGTGGCAGAAGAAGGAGCTGAATTCAGCAGCTGGATGTCATATCAGAATGTTCTGACATCAAGCTTAACATCAGGATCTCAGCTGGTGTTGTGGCACATCAGCTTAAGATAAGTTGATCTACAGGAGAATGGATGTTATGGATGCTTCAAAAAGGTTTATCTCATGCAGTTTGCGGGAGCTGCAAGTAAGAGAAGATGTTACATGTCTAAGGCTTGGTGGATCCAAGATGGCTTGCTCTAGAGCAAGTAGTTCATGTAACTTGAAGATTAGATTTCATTGGTGGATCAGTGTATCTTTTGGGAGTTCTGAAAAAGTTAAGATGAATCAAACAGTGGCATTTGGTTGATCTTTAGTGTGCATTCAAGCAGGGTGCTTGGAACTAATTACTCTTGGGCAGAAGGGTAGTTGGTTAAAGACGTGAAGAGGTTCTGGTTCAGGTCTATCTTGGAGATTGTGGTAGAAGTTCTAAGTTGATGATTGAGTGTTGTACCCCAAATTTTACCCCTTAAATGTCATATCATCTTGCGCTTACATTTAGACCTCAATCATATATGCATTGTTAACTAACCATTTCATTTTTGCAAGTGTTTCTTTTTATTGTGAAAGATAGGGTTTACATAAAAAGGACAAGATCTTCCTAAGACATTTTTTGGCCTCCAAGTGCAACCATTGGAATCTACATGCATCCAAGAAGTCTTTTTCAGTAAGAAATCAAATGCCTTTCATGTCAAGCAAAGTGTGATCCCAAGTCTTGAGACATTATTCCATGTGTTAATGAAACATCCTTGGAATCCACCTATGGGCCTTAAAGATTTTTCTCTTAAGTGCAAGAATTTTTCATTTGGATAAATATTCACCAAGGTGCAACATCTCAAATTGGTGCCATGAGAAGATTTGATGTGGTAACTTGGAATTTCCTAAGTTTGTTCCCGTGGCATTTTCTTTTTGCATGGACATGTGATTTATCTCAAAATTTTATTGGGCCCAAAATGTTGTCATTTGATCAAAGGCCATGAGAATTCAAAATGGTGTTCCCGTTGGTTAAGCAACAAGGCATTATGCATTTAGTTTATTCCATGTGCCACTTATTTGAAAAAAATATGAAGATGCTTGGCTTGTAAGACAATCTTGTGAGGTCACTAAATATCACCTCTTTCTATCTTCTCTCTCATGAAACAAATAAAAGAGCTTTTGGAATAAATATTGAAGGATGAAAGTTACAGGCCTGCACCATATCCTCCGCTGAACCATGGTGACCTCCAAGTTTGACTGAAATGAAAACCCTAATTTTTTCTCCTATGGACAAATCAATTACCCACTGTATCTCCAAGGCACGGACCATTTTGCTTGCCTATAAAAGAAGACCACTTCTCCTTTGTTCAACACACCAGAAATTACCAAGAAAATTTCTCTCTACTTCTCCCTTCCATAATCCTGCACGTAATCCTCAAAACTTGCAAGGAATTCATCACTTTCCATTCCCTCTGTAAACACACAGAAACACAACAAAAAAAACACACCGAGAAAAATACAAAGAAACTCTCTCAAAATCTCTCCACTTCTCCATCTCTTAAGTTCTGCAAGTAACCTTCAAAGCTTGCAAGAAACTTATCATTTTATTCCCTCCCGTAAACACTTCAAACCTCTAACACCTTAACCACCAAAAACTTGTGTTTCTTTCTTAGAGGGTTGGCTCTGTAGCAGTTGAGGAAGGAAAACACATCCACCATTTCCAGAAACCCGTACCTGTGAAGAAGCAGTGGACTCTCTCCACTAGGTATCACTCTATTTCACTCTGTTTTTTATACACGATAATCATTTGTTTCATATTTGCACCACACTGTTATTATATTTATCATCTCATTATTATCTGATTCCATGATCATTTTGCTCCATGTTGTTATCATATTCGTATCTTGTTGTTGTCTGATTATTGCTTGTTTCTGTGATGAAATCGTTAATATGTAGTTTTGTTTTGTTAATCGTTAACTGGATTCGTGAAAATTGAACAAAAAATATAAGAGCTTGAAATGGCGCTCGCCAACATTGTTTAAGTGGCGTCCACCATACCCTTTCTAAAGAAAAATATAATAAAATAAAATGGTGCATGCAAAAGAAATAATAAAAAAAACACACCATATAAAAAACAAAAAAGAAAAAAAATAATATAATACACATACAAGTGGCGCAAGCCACCTTGTAGCATACACACACAGGTGGCACAAGCCACCTTGTTGCACACACACACTAAGTGGCGCAAGCCACTCACCAACTGGCCCCCGCCACTCATTCTTTTTTCTTTTTTTATTTTTTTATTTTGTTTTTTTTTTAATTTTTTACCACTTGTTTTTTATCTTATCTAGAAACAATAAAAATAAAAATATGCCTAACTTCTTTTTTTTCATCCTTAGACTTTTGTAAGGAAAATCAATTTTTGCTTCTTAAAAACGTTAAAGGATTTCATTTGGGATATTTTGCAACTTATGAAATTTTGATTAGAAATTGCTTCCTGACTTTATCATGAGAGTATTGTCAAGGGTTTTCTGGGTTCTGTTGCTAAGTTACACAACTTTAAATGCTCTTGTTTTCAATTTGTGAATGCTTCCCTGCCATGCTTGGTAAATGTATGTGACTACTGACTTTAAAGAGTTTTTCTTGAGAGCATGCTGTAACTTGTGGGTTTTATTGAACTTTGTTTCCTGACCTTAACAAAACCTCATCATGAGAATGTTGTCTGACCTCTATTGCTAAGTTGCATGACTCTAAATGCCTTTGTTTCCAAACTATGAGAATGTTGTTTGTTTTTCTTGTTCTTTGTTGAAGTTGTATGATTTAAATTCAATTGTTTCTTGTGCCTTCCCAACCATGCTTGACATACTCATGTGACTACTGACTTTGAAATGAGTTTTCTTTGAAGTGTGCTTGATTTGTGAAGCTTTGTTTCCCGTTTTTAACAAAATCTTACCATGAGAATGTTGTTTGTTTTTGTTCTCTGTTGATGAGTTGCATGACTCCAAATGCATTTACTTCAAATTGTGAATGTTTTCTCTGCCACACTTGTCACATTTACATGATCATTTACTCTTGTTGATTGATATGTTCACATTTAAAAATTCACTTCATGTGTTGATTAAATGCTTACTGTTTGGAATTCTTGAACTAATATGCTTCATTGTATTTAAACCCCATTATAACTCTTGTTTACAAGATGTTATTCTTCCCCTTCCTTCCAAAGGAAAAGTTTTTCTATTGACCTCAAAGTCATAGAAAGCTCATTGCTACCTTGGACCTCATAGTCTTAGGCATCCTCCCCTCTTGACCTCATAGTCATAGAGTAATATATTAAACCATGACCTCATAGTCATAAGTAAAGTCTTGACCTCATAGTCATGGCTATTTCCCCTTGGCCTCATAGCCATTCCCGTTTGACCTCATAGTCAAAGTCTCTCTATTGACCTCATAGTCATAGAAAGCTCATTACCATCCTTGGACCTCATAGTCATAGGATTCCCTATTGACCTCATAGTCATAGGGCCATCTTTTACCTTTGACCTCATAGTCATAGGCAAGCTTTGACCTCATAGTCATAGCCTTTCTTCCTTTGACCTCATAGTCATAGGATTCTCTTTTGACCTCATAGTCATAGAGTTACCTCTTCATCTTGACCTCATAGTCATAGATGTACCTTTGACCTCATAGTCGTAGGTAAGCTTTGACCTCATAGTCATAGCCTTTCTCCTTGACCTCATAGTCATAGGATTCTCTTTTGACCTCATAGTCATAGAGTTACCTCTTCATCTTGACCTCATAGTCATAGAAAGCCCTTGACCTCATAGTCATGGGCAACATCTTCAACCTTTCACCTCATAGTCATAGGAACCTCTCATGGCCTCATAGTCATAGAGTTACATCTTTAACCTTTGACCTCATAGTTATAGGATTACCCCTTGACCTCATAGTCATAGGATCCCATCTTGGCCTCATAGCCACCTTTAACCTTTGACCTCATAGTCATAGGTAAGCTTTGACCTCATAGTCATAGCCATCCTTCATTGACCTCATAGTCATGGAAAAGTCTCTCTATTGACCTCAAAGTCATAGAAAACTCATTACCGTCCTTTGACCTCATAGTCATAGGATTCCCTCTTGACCTCATAGTCATAGAGCCACCTTTAACCTTTGACCTCATAGTCATAGGTAGCCCTTGACCTCATAGTCATTGGCAATATCTTTAACCTTGACCTCATAGTCATAGGTAACCTTTGACCTCATAGTCATAGGCAAGCTCTGACCTCATAGTCATAGCCATCCTCTATTGACCTCATAGTCATAGGTAGCTCATTACCATCTTGACCTCATAGTCATATTACCATCTTGGCCTCATAGCCATCTTACCTTTGACCTCATAGTCATAGGATATCACCTTGGCCTCATAGCCATCTTCCAACCTTGACCTCATAGTCATAAAAAGTCTCTCTATTGACCTCATATTCATAGATAGCTCATTACCATCTTGACCTCATAGTCATAGGTAGCATCTTCTTTAGACCTCATAGTCATTCACCTACAACTTAGACTTAGAGAGTTTATTTGACTCTATATGAGCTCATACTCATTTCCCTTGGAACTTTGGCCATAGTCAATGGTTCCTCAATCCACCCTTGGTGAGGTGAACTACGGTTGCTCTGATTCTTTAGTCAGATACGTAGGCACAAGACGCGATGCCTTGGCGAGCAAACTTAGTGTACATACCCTTAGGTCTTTACCTTTATCTTTAGCAGATTCTTTTAGCGAGCAAACATAATATAACACAAACTTAAACAAGAGGTTCCTGTAGAGTACTACAGATATTAAGGGTGCTAATATCTTCCCTTAGTATAACCAACCCCCGAACCTTAGATCTCCCCCTTTAGGTTTTCTCTCGATCTTGAACCTTTCCTTTGGATAAATCAAAGTCGGTGGTGAATTCAAAGAAATATGATGCAAGTTAATAAATGGCTTGTTATCCGATTCTCACCGCAACATGGAGGATTACCTTCTTTTGGTGGATGAGAATTTATTTCTCTCTTTGGTTACTGGAGTTCTTATTGATCAAGCTAATGGCGCAATGTTGTTTGAAGATCTTCAGTTGGATTACTATGCAGATAGTAAGTCCAGTGGTGGAACATATCTAGAACCATGTTGGTTGGTGTCTATGATATGTGAAGGATGTCCTAAATGATGTTAGAACATCTTCTGGGTTGGTTATTCTTGGAGTAAGATGCTAGGTTCTGAGTGTGGAACTTGACACTCACATCTTGTCTAAGATGTATTTATCTTTTCATACGGGAGAATAATGGGTAAAGAATTGTCTTGGAAGTCTGATGTGAATGAGACATGCTAGAAGTGAATCAGTTTGGTGCTTGTGGAGAAAATGGGCTAAGGATTTCTGGAGCATGTGTTTGATGTTCTTCAAGTGAGAAGAATATCTAGGAGAGCTAGCAAACTAAAGGACTCTGTATGTCTCTTTGAGGAATGTGAAGTATTCCAGATTCAATTGGGTTGTATCTCAGGGAACAAGGAGATCTATACATAAGAATTCAGGAGGAATTCGTGTGGTGTATAGATGGTTTCTGGACGAGAGGGATCAATGAAGCTTTGATCTCAATCCAAGAGTTTGTTAGTTATGGTACAAGGATGCATTCCTGGTACTCTCACTATATGATCATGAAGTTGTCATGTGATATCATGTGGTGATTTTGGGTGGTTCTTGCTGAATAAGCATCTGTTGAGAAAGATAGGAGGAGAACTTCAGTCTGATTAATGTACTGGTGAGTTACATGGTTTGCTTCAGGGTCAAGCAATAGGTGAATGCGTTTAACAGGTGTGTTGAACAAAGGGTGCGCTCTTGAAGACATGAAGATGTGTCTTATGTTTTCTATTCACTTAGGGTGTTTTTCTGGCAAATGAGCACTGGTTATCTACAACAGGGGGAGTTAGACTTCAATTGTGGATATTTGGCTGCAGTGGTGCAGATTGTGTATCAAGATTGTTTGTGGTTTCAAATAGTTTGTGATAGATTGCCTTAGATGAGGATGATATGTCAGACGAGATGTAGTGACATTGCTTTACTGGTATATGTCTGGGTGAACGTATCAGGTTGTTCAGATTCTGTCATTGTGGTGTCAAGTATTTTGGCAAATTTTGTTGCTGGCTGGAAGAAATTAGTTTTTTCTACTGATGGAAAGGTCAATGAATGAATTCTGCTGCAATCAAGTTTGCTAAATCTAGATTAAGAAAGTTCTATCTGTGGGGACCATAAGCCTGACAAAATCAGGTTAGGTATCAGGGCACTGTTCAGAAGCAATTTCGAGGACAAGTCAGAAAAGATGGAATCTTTCGAAACTAACTCGACCAATGGTTATTGCACTCTTTGACTAGTCTTTTGGATTGGCTCTACCTACATAGCTTTTTCATTATTTAAGGAGAGTTGTGATTCTTGAATTGTAAAACCTTGTCTTATTAAGTTGAGAGAAAATGGGTTTTGTCCGTGTTTGTGTAAGCACAATCTGGGTATGGGTTTGCATGGGTCATTTTTGTCAACTTTTGGCTAAAAAGGGGGAGAATGGCTTACTGCTGAGAGGTGTATGTGCATTTGTGCTGCTGATCTGCAAAAATGTCTCAAAGGATGTTCCAACGTTCTAGGTTTTAACATCTTGGGAAGTTGTGTTTTGTGATCAGAGTTAGGAAGCAAGTTGTGTTTTGTGATCTGAGTTACATTCTCTATGTATTCGATATCACAAGGAAATGCATGCACCATCAGGATGAAAAATATTTTAGCCAAAATTTGTCAAAATGGGGAGATTGAAAGCTCCAAGAGTTTGACTAAATTTTGGTAAAATATAAAGTTGGGAAAGATGTTCCAACATGAAGGTTTCAGCCCCAGACTAAAGATGTTGAGTGAAATGTCACATCATGTAGATTCGACATCATGACTGTCACAACAGGTTTTGTTTAAATTTGTTCCAAGATTCAAGGCGCGGTGGGCAGTGGATCAAGGATCAAAGATATGAATCCCAACGAAGCAGAAGACTATAAAAGAAGACCAAGACCTAGGCAGAAAAGAGAGAGGACGACATAGACTTGGGAATCCTATTTTGTAAAGCAGGGTTTAGGGTTTTGAGAGTCGTAGGCTTTCTTGTAAGTCTCCCTCTATATCGATTTGATGCAGTGTGGTAGACATAGGTACTTGTACAGATTCAGAAACCCGTAGGTAATGAATTGTGTATTGTTCTTGGATGAAGCTTTGAAGCAAATCCAAGTTAACTTGTTAGTCAAGGATGCTTGACTGAACTTTGTATTGGAAGGGGTTTCTTTCAATAGGGATGATACAATTATGGTGTAGTAAATGTTAGATAATCACATGTTTTGATTTAGGGAGTGAGATGGGTTTCTCTTATCATTTAGATGTGACTTCTAATGAGAAAGTCTTCATTGGGTAGTGATAGGTAAACGTGGGTGTTTATTGTAAATCTTAGGTTGTTTACATAAAACTATACTACTGATAGTGGATTCTTCTTCATGGATTGGTATCCCCCAGATGTAGGTGAGTTGCACCGAACTGGGTCATCATATTATGTGTTGTTTATCATTCTACAATTTACAGTTCAGTATTGATTAAAATGTTGGAACAGATGTCGAAACATCTGTGGTTCTGCAGCTACTGATATTCTGGATATCCGTTTGCAGTTCTGTTATTTGTTTAAATGATTATGCAGAACAATGTCTTGACATGTGTTAGGACATCTGATGTCTGCTATGCCAGAATTTCATTATCGGAAGAGAAGCGATTCATGGAAGATAGGGTATATGGGTCCAGAGCACACTTGTATAATCACAAATCCAATGCAGGATCATCGCAAACTCAGCTCTCAGTTGATATACACTAATATTCTGTCAGTCATTAGCGATAATCCTTCTTTGTAGGTGAGTACCATAATCTCGCATATGGTTCAAAGATACAACTATACTCCTTCGTACAGGAAAGCATGGATAGCTAGGACTAAAGTGGTCGAAACGATGTTCGGAAATTGAGAGGAGTCGTACAAATAACTTCCAAAATACTTGGTGGCACTTAAACAATATGCTCCAGGGACTGTTGCCATCTTGGAGACATTGCCGCCGTATACCCCAGACAGGACTTGTGTCAGTGGAAATGACATTTTCCACAAACTATTCTGGGCGTTTGAACCATGTATCAAAGGCTTTGCATACTGTAAACCTATTATTCAGATTTATGGAACGTGGTTGTACAGGAAATATAAAGGCGCGCTACTCATGGCAATGGCACAGGATGGCAACAACAATATTTTTCTAATCGCCTTCGCTCTAGTTGAAGGGGAGACTGCCGAGGGTTGGAGTTTTTTCCTAAAAAGTATCTGATTACACGTGTCTCTATAACCTAACTTATGTTTGATTTCTAACAGACATCCATCAATCGAGAGTGCATACAAGAATCTTGATAACGGTTGGCAGGATCCTCCATCAACACATGTGTATTGCATAAGACACATCGCTCAAAATTTCATGCGGGAGATCAAGGACAAAACGTTGTGGAAGAAGGTTATGAACGCAGGGTATGCATTAACAGAACCTTCCTTCAAACACTATCTTGACAAAATCAGATTGACAAATGCAGATGCATTAAGATGAATCGACAATATCTAACTAGAGAAATGGACCATGGTATACGGCAATGGCCAACGATGGGGCCACATGACAACAAACCTCGTTGAATCAATGAACTCTGTATTCAAGGGCATCCGAAACCTACCGATAACTGCTTTGGTAAGGGCAACATATTTTAGGCTCGGGGAACTTTTTGATATCAGACGTACAAAGTGGAGTTCTGTTTTACAATCTGAGCAGCTGTTTAGTGATAGTTCAATGAAATCCATGAAGGACGAAGCTGCCAAAGCTAACACACATGTGGTCACAGTGTTTGGTCGTAATAAAGGTTGGTTCAGTGTTTCTGAGTCAATTGATCACAATGATGGGATGCCTAGGGGATGCTACCGAGTGGAACTAGATAGGAGTTGGTGTGATTGCGGAAAGTTTCAGGCATTTCGTATGCCTTGCTCCCATGTAATAGCAGCATGTTCAAAGGCTCATCAGGACCCTTCCAATTATCTGTCTGTTGTTTACCCAGTCATTAGTCTATGCAATGTCTACAACACTAGCTTTCAAGTGGTAGCAAAGGAGAACTATTGGCCTGCATACGAAGGCGAAAGTGTTTGGCATAATGATCTGATGCGAAGAAAGAAAAAATGTCGCTCTAATAGCACGCGTATTCGAACGAAGATGGATACGGTAAACAAAATGGTCAGATTATGTAGTTCGTGCCGTCAGCCCAGGCCCAATCATACAAAATGTCCCAATGTAGGATCAAGCACAAGATCATAGTTTCAAATGTAACCTTGCCTCTTTATATCAACAACAAATTTCATTCCATTAATAGCATAACTAAGCGATTACAATTAACAATGACATAACTTAAATAATCATAACTTAATATCTCAACAACAAAAATTAACAATAACTTAAACAATAAAAAAACAAAACAAACAAATACAACAACTCAACAACATAACTAAGAGATTACAACCATCAACATAATTTCCTGAGAACTAAACATCAACGTTTGAACATCTCGGTCATTAGTAACATTCTCCCATAAACGAACTTCTCCATTTTGGTTAAACGTGGTAACAAGCCTTTCAATTCTTCTGATCTTTTCACCATCTAGGATGGCTCCATCTAACCAGCGGATCAGACTCCTCTTGAGATGTTCTAACGCCATTGTATTCCGGAGGCGAATCTTCATTGGAGGTTTGACTGGGGAGAAAATTAAATTGACATTTCTCTTGATGATATATGGAACCTGATAGATATATGAGGAAGGCGAAGAGGAAGAAGAGGAAGCCATTTTTACTGAAAAATAAGGAAATATAAAGAGAATGGAGTGCAGAGCAAATTGAGACGTTGCTGCAAATACAAGTGGTTATATATATAGCAGAGGTAGTATAATTTATTAATAAAAAATTGAAAGAAAAAAAAATTAAGGAAGGAGGCGCCATATCATATGGCGCATGCATGCATGCATCATATTGAGGCGCCATATGATATGGCTTGTGCTACTCATATAAGTCATATGATATGGCGTATATGTACAAACCCAAATACATTCGCCATATCTTATGACGCATCTTTATTAATTTATATAAAAACTACGTCATTTTGGTAAAAAAATTTAAAATGTGGTTATTTTGATATTTTTGTTTAATACACCAATGATTATAATAGAGGTTATTCTAATCATTGTTTTCAAATTTTTGTTATCAATAATTATAATAACATATGTATCTGGTCTATATATAAATTATTCTTAAAAAATTCAAAAACAATGATTATAATAGAATCTTGAAGTTATCAATATTTGTAATCCTGAGTATATCTCTAGAAATTTTAAATAATTAATATTTAAATCCTCAAATTTAGAGATGTGATTACAAAGTTTTTAAAATATATACCGCTAATGAGTGCTTTAAAAAACACTCTAATGATTCTAAATAAATGAAAAATGTAAAAAAAAAAATTAATCTTTTCAATTTTTGAATATACATTTTATAAAAAAAAATTTAATAGTCATAATTTCACTTAAAATTTAAGTGGGATATCTAGATTCCAAATTGAACTACCTTAGAATTTATTTTTTATGCCCTTAAAAGTGTTCTTAGTGTATTTGTTAATATTATATAATAATTTTTTAAGTTTTTAAATTTGTTGATAGGGTGAAAATAGGTCAGATAATGTTTTAGAAGGAGTCAAATTTACAACAAATTTTTAAGATTTAATTTTAATATATTTCAATTGTATCATCTAATTATTATTCTTAATTTATCCATAGCCAATAAAAATATTTTCTCTTTCATTTATCATATTTTTTAATTTATGTAAAAGTATTAAATATGACACTTATATTAGAATGGAGGGAGTATTCTCTAATTTTTCATACTTAAAAAAAAAAAAAACCTATCATTTTCCCTTCATGATATGACAATCATGTATCTATTTGAAACATGCCTTCTATTTTGGCTAAAGAAGCTTTAAGTATGAGATAACTACAAAAATGGAATTTCCAAAATCAAACATATAAGACAATAGTTTTCTATAACCAAACGCAATACAAGTCATACTTTTCTATTCAAAAATCAAGAAGCTAAGGTTGAACCCATATGTTCATGCTTAGTGACATTTCGATGTATTTAATTAGCTAAAAAATCATCATACTTGAAGACTAATTCAAAACATGGTTTTCCTTTAAATGGAAAAAACCAATATAAGCATTCACTCAATTGTTACGGGTTGGAAAGATCTTCCCTCCATTTTGAGGTAATGACCTATGAAAAATAACAAGAGGTGGCCAATTAACTTCTATTTGCATGCCTTCAACTTGTGGCTGTGAAGGGTTGACAAAAATCTTTTGAGAAATCATTTAAGAATTTTATTTTATAAGAAAATCTTGTATCATCATAAAACTCCACGCAAGAATTAGTGGATAAAAGATAATAGGATGTAACTATTAAATTGCAATAGTTTTTTATTTTTATTTTAGGATTAAATATTTAGTAGTCCTCTAAATATTTTAGATTTCACTTTTAATTTCTAAAAAAAAATTCTTCTTAGAATGATTCTTCGGACATCATTCATCAATACTTTTGGTTTCTTCTGCTAACATCCGTTAATAGAAACTGACGTGACATGACAGATAACAAAGCTTATGTGGCAAAGATGCTGACATAGATGCCACGTGGCATTCAGTCACCATTTTATATTACTTATATTAATTAAATGGCTAAAATACAGTTTTGCTCCTCCTGTTTTTCAAAATTCATAGTTTTGGTCCCCCTGTTTTTTTTTAACAGTTTTGGTCCCCCACCCCTCACTGTTCATGTACGGACGTGTACTGTTCATGTACAGACATGTACGGACAAGTTACTGTTCATCACTTTTTTTGGGCAAAAATTGGGGTGGGGGACCAAAACTGTTAAAAAAAAAAACAGGGGGGACCAAAACTGTGAATTTTGAAAAACAGGGGGACCAAAACTGTATTTTAGCCTAATTAAATTTATAGTGTTAATATTTCATCACTAAATTTGTTGATAACATTAAAATAAAAAAAATAAAAAAACAGTACTTAATTCATAACTAATTCCTAGTTGATTCAAATACATCATTTTTATGATTTAGTCTTCGATTTTTTTATCCCATTATACACTCTTCCAGATAAAAATTTAAATTTTTTTTACTTGAAATTAATTAAATATACACTTTTCAAGCTCCGATTTTTTATGAAACAAAAACAAAACAAATGTTTGCATATGATTGAATTTTTTAACTAATTTTCTACAGGAACTTATATCATATTACATTAAAAAAAAAGATCTGTATTTTTATGGCATTTCGAATTTATTGATTATTATTTAGATATTATAATTAGCATTTTAATATATTAGTTAGCATTTTAATATTTTAAAAGTTTTTTAGTTTTTAAGATTGTGTCACATGGATGACTATGATATATTTAAAATTTTATATATTGCGATGTAATGAGAACTAAAGATGAACCTTAATAAACTAGAGAATACTAAGAAAGATAAATAAAGCTAACTAATAAAATAAATATATTTATCATGTATTTGATTGATGATTTCCAAATAATACATTATATTTTAATATATAAAATTCTAAATATATCATAGACATCCATGTGGCACAATCTTAAAGACTAAAAAACTTTTAAAATATTAAAATGCTAATTAATATATTAAAATGCTAATTAAAATATCTAAATAATAATTAATAAATACTCTCTATCAGTTGATTTATTTAATTTTTTAATCAAAACACTATAAATGTGTAAATTTCAAAAAACAAAATGAAAAATTTAACCCTATTAATTGTAAAAAGACTTGCATACTTTGATTTTATTTTGTAAGAAAATCTTTAACATGAAACCTTTTTTTATCATAAAACTCCACGTAAGAATTAGTGGATAAAAGATAATGGTATGTAACGATAATGATGGATAAGAAATAGAAGAAAATGTGTTGGAGGGCTTTGCCCCTTTAATCAAACAAAACAACAATATAAAACAAAAATTCATTGGAAATTCGTTGCAATTTATGTTTTATTTTTAAAGTAGATTTGTGACTGAAATTCACTTTTTAAAAAATAAATAAATAAAATATTTTAGATTCGAATTCACTGGTATCCATGCATAATTATTAAATTTAATAAAATCAATTTATATTTTTATTTTCTTTGAAAATATATTGATCCATTGTAAAGCAAATTAGTGCAAATAAAAGTTTTTTTTGGTTATAGTGCAATGAAAATTTTATGTAATAGATAAATTTGCATAATATAAAAAGAACTAATTTAATGCAGTGAAAGATTTTTTAAATGGATATGACTGATCAATAATATTTCTTTTTTATTTTTTTAAAAAATAATAGAGGTTCCAGCTCTTAATATAGTCGAAGTGAATTCTCAATACATGGCAATAGTGGCGGAGCCAAAAAAAATTTAAAGTCTGGGAAAAAATTTAAAGACCACAAAAATTTGTATGAAATATGAAGGTTTTAAAATTGAGTTTAATAAAACCGCCACTATTTACATTAAAATATGACAGTTTTATAAACTGACGTAGTGGTAATAGAAAAATGGCAGTTTTGACCGCCTTTATTTTGACACGTCAGTTCCTTTACAGTGAATGGCAGGTAAATTTGTAAATAAAAACATAGTAAATAAAAGAAATTGCGGTTAAATTTACGATTAATAATTTTTAAAAAAATTATTGTTCTGGACTGGACAGGCGCTTGGCCTCCAGTAGGACAAAGCCCAATCCAGTCCAGCTCTTGGCCAGGCCCAATAGGCAGAAACTAGCCGTTTGACGTGTCCCCCTCACTCGCTTGGCAGTTCACGCGATCAACTGTCTCCCTGGATCTCACAGAAACAGTTGGACCAGGTCAAAGGGTCACGCGCCTGACCCTCCACCTGGCAGTCTCCCATTGATCGATCAGACATTTCGGCCACATGGGAGACCTTGGCCCCTGTTTGCCTGGAAAATTAGCAAACAACCGCTGATCTCCTAATTTATGAAAAAATTAGTTTACTTGCAGGACCGATCAAACAAATCCTAGGACAATGTGCTTTAATGACTTTGACATTTTGTATGAAAATAAAACCTTTTGTTCATTGAATTTATCATTGTTTTCACAAACTAATGTATTTCGACTGAAAAGTAATAAAGACTTTTGCTTTTGAAAGAAATGCCGAAAGCGTAAGTAAATTGCAAGAATGAAATTGCAGAAATGTAAAGGAAATTGTAAATGAATAACTTAGAACTTCATTAAAATGCAAGGAATAAAACTGGTGTTTTTCAAACGTACATTTTCTCAGTAACTACTATTTTCTCTCACACGGTTACTTTGAGTATTCTTGAGTACCTTGTACAAATTTTGAACACCCACGGAAATCTAACACTAAGACTCCCTATTTATATACAATCGAAATAACTGTTAACAACAGCTATTTCTCCTAATGATGACAAATGGCGTCCTGCATGCCTTTACGTCTTGGATGTGCTCCACACGTCTAGTTTTCAAAGCGAATCTCCCTCCTAAATTTGAATTTCAAAATATCTGTCGAATAAGGCCTTTATAGAAAACTGTCGAAACCTTTTCCAATACTTAGAGAAAATCTCCAAATATATATTCCTCCAATTTACCACTCATTTTTCGACTGATCTTCTTTTTTCAGGATCAAACCTCCGTCGAACTATCCTGGTAAATTCTTAAATTTATTTTCTGAACAAACATTCAGGCGTCGAAATTAGCAGCTTACAAATTGCCCCCCAGAAAATGCATTTTCGACAAAGGGAGAAAAGCATTTTTTGCCAATACAATTTGACGTCGTCAATAGTTCGACATACGACTATTCATATGACTAGACATTTATGACGTCAGTGTCATCATTGCACTTTTTTTGAAATGTCTCTTCAGCCCACGTTTTTAAGATCCTTTCATCATCACTACCCTAGTCCCTAGCAGATCATGGGTCAAAAATTAACTGCCACCCGTCTGAACCATCCACTCATAACTGCCACGCGTCCCACGATTTCTCCATTAAATGGAAAAATTTCTAAATTTCAACCGCTTCAGTCCCTTTTCCACCTATAAATAAGTTGAAAAAACATTTTCTTCTTCCTTTTTACTTTTTCATGCTCCTTTTCTTAAGCACGAACTTTCTTCAACGCAACTTCATTTTCTTCATCTTTCTCTGCATTTTCTTCTACAATCAATCATGGCATCTTCTGCAGCTCCTCAAGTCACCAGCAAAGATTCCAAGAAATCTAAAAACTTATCATCTGTTCACAAGATTCTTGGTCCAAAGGTGGTGAGGAACCAACAATATATTCCAGAGCCTCCAAATGAAGAGGAGAAAAGACGCATTTACCAGTCTTAGGTACTGATTCCCATTTTAATTTCTGGTAAATCTCATGCAATGTTAGGACCCTTACCTGATTTATCTCTAGATCCTGTAAAAGTGAAAGAATTCTTTCCAACTTACCACTGTTACAAACCCATAGCTAATGGAGTTAGGCCTAGAACTGATAAGGAGAAAGTCATAGATGAGAAATCCAAAGTAGATGGCCAAGGATCCCCCTCTGAGGAAGCCATAAATCTAGGGTACATGAATAAATTTAGAATCTTTAGGTCTTGTCCTATGTCGAAAGACCCATCTGATTACTTAGCTTGGCTAAAGAAAATAGAGGCAGTCAAAGCTGATACTTGGAAAACTATGGGCATTTTCGACCTTATCCAGCTGTCGAAAGTAAGACCCAGATATTGCCCCTCTATGCTTTTAGCTTCCCTTTACTTTTGGGATAGTACCTACAACAATTTCCACCTTCCTTGTGGAATGATCACCCCCACTCTTTTCGATGTAGCTGCCATAACTGGCCTTAGCCCACTTGGAGTGGATTATGACCCCAACCTACTGTCTGACGACTCCATAGGCTTCGACACAAATAAGGCTACCTTCACAGCATATATTGCCAATTACCACGACAAGGAAACTAAAGAAGTCTCTGATCAAGAGCATGTAGCCTTCTTAGCCCTCTGGCTGTCGAGATGCGTTTTCTGCTCTAGATCTCTTCAGGTGGCGAAACGTTATATTACCATGGCAAATCAGCTTCATGTTGGACATCAACTGTGTCTCAGTGAGATCATCCTGGCGAATCTCTACGAATCTCTTGGCGAAGGGGTTACTTTTCTGAAGAATATTAAGGACAAAGGAAGTCTTCTGTTGTCAGGACCATTTTGGCTCTTACAACTGTGGCTCAATGCCACATTTGAAGCTTCCCTATCCAACAAAAAAACTATGGACGAAGCTGCTATGAAGGACAGAAGAGTCGAAGGAACCAGACTGGCGCAGCTAACACTAAATGATGAAGGTCAGAGCCTTCAACAAACTTTTACTGGCTATGTTATGATGTTTGCAAAACGTCATAACTTTACTTCCAATATGACTCCTTTCGCCGATAGAACAATTAGACCAGAGTGGTTCACCGGGAAACTCCCATTAGAGTCGAAAGCTCAAGAAGATGAATTCCTTAATGTCTGGGAATCTTTTCTCACACCTAGACTCTTAGCTTCCAGGCTCAATCCCTCAAAGATGAAGATCTCCCTTGTCAATTACCAACCCAATCTTGTCTCTCGACAGTTTAGGTTAATCCAAATAAAACCAAATCCCCTTTTCTCGAGGAAAGGTTCTTTAATTCACTATAACATGACCCACACCGAAGATGAGTGTTCTGAGCTACTGAAGAAGTACTCCAACTTGGTCGAAATTCAACCAGTGCCCTTTAAACCCAACTTCCTCTGCACTTAAGAGTTTGACGAATGGTGGAGGGATTATTATAATTCTCAATTTTTTGACGTGCCTTCTTTCACTATCCAACTGACCAGAGCTTTCGCCCTTGTGCAGGATAAAATAAAGAAAGGTACTTCAAGACACATCAAAGAAATCCAAGCATTCCAGAAGTACTTTGAAACTGCCTGCAGGCCCAACGAACTTAGTCGAACCATAAGCGAAGCAGTTGTTACTTTGAAAGAAAAATTTACAAGAAAACTAGATGAGTTAAAACTACCTTCATACGTTCGACCAGATCAACGTTATGAGATAACTTTTAACCTCTATCCACCAAAATTTCCTCCTCTACCATCTGCTGAATTTGGTGTGGCTTTTAGCCCTCCATTTCCAGATTGGTTCACTTGTGGGGATTCCATGAAACTTCTTCGCCAAGAATATCAAAAACGTGCTAAGCGAGTGGTTCCGACTAAGTACACCTTGGACAATTTCAAAGGCCACCTTCATATTGACATAGAACACGCTCGCGTGGAAAATCCAATATATGAAGGTGTGGAATGGGGAGATACTCGACACCACTTCTTTTCATTTACACATATATGTATCTTTTGACTTGTGTTTAACTTTTCCCTTTTTTCTTAGCCACGAAAATTCCTATCAAGAAGTCAGCTACCGTCGAAGCGTCAACTGCAGAGGGCGTAGAAGACCCAAAAGATACTACCAAGAAGCCCGTGACGAGGGTATGGTTTCGCCTTTTCATTGATCATAATCCTTATACACTATTATTTTCCTGAGACATACTAATGAAATCTCTTTTTGTTTTACAGGGAAGTCGGAGACCTCCTTCGACACCAAAGAAAAGAAAGGAAAAAAAACCTGATGCTCAAGTTGTTGAATCTGATGATGGTGACAAATCACCCGACCAGACCAAGCCTTCAAAAAAGAAGAAGAAACTGTCGAAGCCTCAACAATCCAAACCTCCTGCCTCCAGAATATTGGAGGAGACTCCTCACAAAAATCCTGTCGATCAAGTCACCCCAGCTCCAGCAGAAAGTGAGAGTTCTAGTCTCAAGACCGAAATTCCCAAGGTATGGTTTTTTTTTTGTAATTCGTCAATTAAAGGCGTTTTTCCTTGTGATAAATTTGTTGACTTATTTATCCTCCAGGTTCTTGTTGACACTCATGGACATCCTATTGTCCAAGTCCTTCCAAAAACTAGCAGCGATCCCACTTACAAGCTAACAAGCGCCTCCAAGCCTTCTTCTAAGGATTCGACCAAAGAATCAACCACTGAAGTGAATTAGCCTACCGCAGTTTCTAACCAACTTCAAGATGTAGTTGAAGAAGAAACTGGTCCTGAGGATGATATCTTAGTCGACGTTGGTGGGGACACTGTGATACCCAACGCAACACTCACAACAGAAAGCGATCCTGAAGATAACTCCCACATCAATTTAAAGGATGTTGACGAAGAGAAAGATGGGGAGGTCAAAACTGACGACGAAGAGGAAGAAGAGAAAGAAGGCAAAAAACCAACAACTCCCAAGGCTGCTGTGGACGAAGAAGGACAAAACGAAGAAGGAAACCTTGATGATCATCTTAAAACTTCTTCAACCACCACTACTTCGACCCGTCTCTCTCATGAGGAACTTGAGAATTTGAAAGTGCAAAGACCATTGGAATATCTAAAGGTCATGCTCAGTACACGTTATAACTTTGCTGACACCACCACCAGCAGTTCGACTACTTCAGGGACCATTTCTGGCGCAAGATCCATGGACGAAGTGATGACCCAGATTCGACAGAAAATCCTCAAAATTGATTTGTTTCAACTTCTAGAGAAAGATGTGTCTGCTTAATTCGACCTGAAAAAGATCTTGAAACAAGTCAATGTCCTGGAGGCTCCTCCTAAAGTGATTGATGTTATTGTGGATCTGACCACTCTAATTGACCTTGTGGTGGAAGATTTCAACCGGCTTCGAGACTATTCGAAAAAAATTGAGAACAAGTCAGAAACACAACTTGCTGAGTGGGATGTCGCTTCAAGTTCCACTAATAAAGTCACTGAATTGGAACAGGCCACTGAACAATATAAGAAAGAGGTAGCTAGCTGTGACGAAAACATCCTCAAATGGGAGAATCAAATTGCCGCCCTCCAAAACAAAATTTCTCAAGCTCAGAAACGTAAAGAGGAACTATAACAAGTCAATCAAGATGAGATAGCTAAAGATATTGAAGTTGGAGTGCATCATGTTGAAAGGGCTCAGAAGCTAGGTAAAGAGATTGAAGAGATTTCGACCTGCAAGGCCCTCTGTGAACGTCGTCTTCAGATTCAACGGTCCAAGTTTGAAAAGTTGAAGAAATCTTTCCTGTTTAAATTTGTAATGTTGCTTGGTCCTTTGAGGCCTATTTCTTTTTGTAATGATAATTAAGCCATTTGTTTGGCGAATTTCACCAATTTAGTTATTTCTTTTGCAAGATTATTCGATTTCTATTTTAACTTCCTGCAATATGGGTTTATATTTCTTCAAATATTTCCCATTTATTTTCAGTAATCTCTTATCTTTATCTAATTCTTCGACTTCATACTCGCCATTGGAAAACACTTTTGTGATTTAAAAAGGTCCTTCCCACTTAGGGGACCATTTTCTCATAAGTCTATCTTTTCGATCCATGGTGTTGCAGTGAGAATTGGATACCATAGTTATTAATGAACTAGGATCACATTTCTTTAAATGTTCACCACCGTCTTTGATTTATCCAAAGGAAAGGTTCAAAAGCGAAAAAAAACCTAAAGATCTAAGGTTCGGGGGTTGGTTACGCCTAGGGAAGGTATTAGCATCCTAAACGTCCGTAGTACTCTACGGGAACCTCTCGTTAGTATTATGTTATCTCTCAATCGCTTGCTAAGGGTGCTATGCTAAAGGTTGAACCCTAGGGGTTAGTATCTAAGTATACTCGATAAGGTATCGCACCTTACGCCTACGTATCCTCGGGTGTAGAATCAGAGTATGCGTAGTTCTGAAAAAAGGGACTTCTTGACGGTGTCAAGGTTCCAAGGGGAAGTAATGTCTTGGGCAAGACCTTACATAGAGTGCAGCGACTCTAAAGTTGTGGGTTGGTTTAAGAGGGGTAGGATTGTAAATGTTCGCGGCGGAGCATTTACTTGGAGTTCGGCGACTCCAATCCTAAGGCTAAGATTCTAAGTGTCTACGGTGAGACGTGGAGTACGGCGACTCCGAATCCTATGGCCAAGGGTTCTAAGGTGTTAGTCCTATGACGGTTTAGTCAATTTATTAATAACCTTTCCTTTGGAATGTCGAGGGACTATCTAACTTTGATTATTAGTGCGCACTAGCAAAGTGGGCTAGTTAATGTGTATTGTGACCCAAAAGGTTGAATGCGAGGCCCGAAGGCGCTCGACTTACATAGGCAGAAAATTGGCTCGACGTTGGATCGAGAGTTTTTATGTTTTGAAAGGGTTTTGGACATGTAAAGCATTCATCAATATAAGCATATAGCAAGCAGCAATATCAATCATAAAATGGCATACAACAAGCGATTCACTCACGTGAGGGGGATCTAACGAGTTGATTTATCGAGAAAAAGTTTATTTTGAAAAAGGTTGATTTTAAGGTTTAAATCACTGTTTAAAGATTATTGAAAAAAGAAATGTTTCTATCAATTTTAATTATTAAAAAAAGAATTATTATTAGAGATATCATATTTAATTACAATTCTCTAAAAAAGAAGAAAAACTGAAATTAAAGTTATATTAGAAAGATAAAGGTTTTAATTATAAAAGATTTAAAAAAGGTTAACATTACTTCGAAGTATTATATTAAAGATTTAATTATTATTTTTTTAGGGGTCTTACTAAAAAAATCGAACTAAATTAGTTATATCTAAAAAAAGATGAAGTTTTGAAATAAAAAGGCAGTTATCTTTGTTTTATTTTTAAGAATCAGAAAGGTTCCATACTTAAATTAGTTAAACAAACAAACTTGATTATTACTAAAAACTACTCACTGAAAGGTTAAATTGAATTAAAAAAAAAAGAAATTAATTAAGTGAAACGGAGGGATTACGTGTGTGCGAGAGTGTGTAGCGTGAGATCAAAATGTGAAAAAGGAAATCCAATGAATTCACTCTCTTCTCTCCACTCTCGTTCTCTCATCTCTCTAACGGAACATTAGGGTTTCAACCCTAGCGGCGGCAGTGACGGCGGTCTCTCGCCCTTACCCTCTCACGCAACCTGTAAAAGAACACAAACAACAAAAGAACCCCACCCCAATCGGCCCCTATTTCCCCAATTTCACTACATGTGGGTGTTTTACAGATTACAAAAAAAAAAAGAAAGCAAACGAAAATGAAAACTGTGGCGGCACGGCGACGGCTCCGATCAGGGAAGTCCTCTTCTCTCTACCTTCTTGTTTGCGAGTTTGCGATTGCTTCGTTCCCCTTTTGATTTCTGATCGTTGGCGATGATGAGCCAATGTGCTTCTGAGCCGGTACCTCGCGGGTTTGGAAAATGTGGTTTTGGTAGTTTGGATTTGGGATTTTTGCGATTTTCCTTTTGATGCCTTTAGGTTTTTTCAGTGTATGATTCTCTCTTTTTTTTTTCTTCATCTCGATCCCCTTTTATAGACCTGGCCAATGATGAGGTTTATTTGTGGAAATGTTTTAATGCTGCGTTTAATCTCTTGCTGATTTGATTTGGTTTTCAAAATTTGGACGTTTGGAACTCGTTTTGGCAAGTTTTGGTACGGTTTGATGGTATTTTCTGAACGGTTTGGGAAACTTGATTTCAAATATTGCTCCGTTTAATTCCTATCTTTTCTGGTTTTGGGAAGTTTTCGCATTTGAAATTGTTTGAAATCATTGGTACGATCTGTCGCTTGATTTGGAATTTTTTGAAAGCTTTGAAAGCTGCTTTTAAAACGTGATTTCTACACTTGATGCTCTTTGATGATTTTGTCCGATTTTGGTTTTTGGAAAGTTTTGATGGTGGTACCTATTTTTGGGATATTGCCCATAATTTTCCTTCTGAATATGATAAAGCTAAATCTGATTCAAATAACATTCTGAGGCCACGTAGGAAATTCTTCAAAATGTTTGGAAATGTCTCTTCAACTTAGGAAAGATCTTAACTAGGCCTTGGAGCATGTTTTACGTTTTGGAAACTTGAAAACATTGTCTGAATGCTAAAGGCTTGTTTTGGAAAGCTTGATATGTTTCTCAAACTCGCTGTAATTATTCTTGTGATTCTGAATTGGTGTGCTACTGATTTTTTCTCGTGTTTGCAAATATTGACCGATTCTTTTCCTCTCTTTTTTTCACAGGTTTGATAAGTGTTTTGGAAAGAGTCTGAACCCATCTTGAATGCCTTGAACATGCTGCATAATTGCTACATGCTCTGGATGTGATACGACTCTTATGTGTGTCTGTGCTACTTTTCCAACTCAACATTCAACTCGATCTTCTTCAGACATGCTCTAGTATCTCATGTTTCTGTCTATTTTGGCCCTCATCCTCTTATTTAATAGATTTTCCTTTTTACAGGGCACGTATTTCGAATAGTCTAGAGGTTTTTTTTTAGCTGATCCAAGTCTTGTAACAAATAAGATCACGTTCAAATACGACACGTGCGGTTCCACGACTCGACCTTCTTCCTGAATTCACTTCGGAATCGTGCAGAGATTTCCACGAGGAGGACATTTAGAAGGTGATTAAATTTACCATAACCATCATTTTCATATCTAAAATTCATTGTACCAAATCCTATCTTTCTCAAAAGTTAAACACATTGGACTGCTATGCTTGCTCAGAGGATATTTGTTTCTTCCTGTTTGTGTGCTTTGATATGGTTGGAGAATCGTTTAAAAAAAAGATGATGCTTGCCGTTTACGTGCAGGTCCGGTTCAAGGCTAAGAGGTTTGGGAGGTATTTTGCGTGATAGCATTGTGGTGAATCAAGGATTGACAAACAAAGGGATGATGGCTAGGCTTAAGGAGTTGACCGAAAATGGTGTAAGGTTTTGGCACAAGGATTCGTTTCTCAACTTTGAATTTTAGCTTCCTTGGTACTGAGATTTATTTGTATGAGTGATGCACTTGTGTAGTATGCTATTTTGAGTTATCATGTATTTCGAGTATTGGAGAGTTTATCCAAAGTATTTACGTCTACGTTAACTTGATTCACAGGGCGTGGCCACGTTACAACGTTGACACCAGTGTATTTCCTGATTCATCGTAATGCCTTGTGAAGCATAGACAGAAGATGTTCGCGTGTTGATACGTTAAACACTGAGGATGACAGTACTGCAGAGTTATAAGCATTGGAAGCTGCACATGGGGTCCTCACTAGATTCATCCGTATGCATGGAAGGGAAAATGGTTGTAGTGCCTGTAGCGAGTCTTGGACGCTTTGTTTACTATTTCCATTTCCGTAGGGCATTTTTGGGAAAATGAGCTTTGTGGATAACTCTAATCTTGCACCTTTCTCTTTTTTGACTTTTCAATGTGATCCTTAATATTTTTGAATGTATCAATACCACTTGATTCAAATATGTCTTGGAAGAGGTTCTAGAATTCCAACGTAGGCAGGGGACTTTTATTATGAATGCTGCTTGGTTTCGTAATATTCTTGTGAACTTGCGTCATGAAACCTTGAGACTTTTGGATTTTAATGAACTCATATATATATTGTCATGAATATTTGGTGTGGAATCAATTTAAACTCAATCAATTTGTAACTCAACAAATTCTTGCAAGCTTGTAGCTACTTTTGCACTTGTAATGGCTTCAGGGTTTAATTGAAATTTTGTACCGAATATATTATTTCCAATTCTTCCAAATACTTTGATCATTGAGAAACGCTCTTGAAAGTCGAATAATTTAAGTTTAGAATAATCTTGCTCACAAATGGACTTGAGATCTTGGAGTCTTGAATTTTGAATTTTCGTAACCTTGACCTCTGGAGTTTTGAATCTTTGTAAAGAATCTCCTTAATCGTGTACCACCTTATATTGAGATCATGAATTTAAGAATCCATATAAGCTCTCTTTGGAGGATGAATTTTCCACGTGAATCAATTTTGCCAATATCTTTGAATTTCAAGCAATCTATACAACTTTAAATCAAATTCCTTGACCGAAATAAATGCCTAGGATGATTGATGCTATTTAAAAGGAGTTTGAATAAAGTGAATCCACTAGCATAAATCTTCAATCTAACCACAAGAGAAATCGCAATCCAGTCGACGAGGTCCCAATCCGTATTCTGAGGAAACCCTAATCATCCTTGGGATGTATGCTGAAGCTCTCGGGGAAAATGAATTCGTACTGACTAAGGGACCACAAGAGTAAGGTTACGTCTTTCCTTTATCTCCATGGGAAACCAACATGCTTTGCAAAGGACCAGAATCGCCAGGACACACATGCAACACAACCTTCATGACCTTCGAGCCTTCTGCAGCAGCACCTGTGCTCATAAATGGAACAAACAAACAAAATCTAAATAAAGCGGTTAGCCATGCACGAATGATTGACCTAAGACGTTATGCAGAAGAATCAATGTATCTAAGGGAAAAATTTGGGGTACAACAGTTGCCCCTATTTAAATATCTTCACCGGATGACATGAACGATGAAAATCGTCATTAGGTCATGGTGAAAGATATTTAAATACAGATAACCGAAAATTTTGCCCTTAGATGCAATGATCATGCAATGCTATGGACAAAACTAGACCTAATGCTGACATGCCATGAACTCTAGCATGATGAAAATGATGGAATGATAAAATGCAAGATGCAGACGAAAACAAAAGCGAACACAGAGCGGAAGACGAACACCACGAGCGACGAACTCACTGGGGACGACCAGACGCGCTGGGGAAAAGAAAACAACACTGGGGACTCCGAAGCGACGACCCAGCAGGTTCAAGCATGACCAGTTGATATCTAATATACAAAAAGATAAGATAAGATCCACACGGCGGTAGGATCATGCAAACAAATAAAACCTGGAAGTTCCTTCAAATGAAGAGATCAAACGGGATTTTCAGGAACCCCCAAGGAAAAGAACAGGGTTGTAAAAAAACTTCTGTATGCCAAGTAAATGGACTTCGTAGGGAAGATGCCTTGTGACTTATCGTTGCACGGGACTTACACACCACTAAGAAAAAAAACATGGAGCTCGGCGGCTCGAAACCAAAAAAGAAAAACAAGGAGCGCGGCGGCTCGAAACAAAAACATGGAGCTCGGCGGCTCGGAACCAAAAAAGAAAAACAAGGAGCGCGGCGGCTCGAAAAAAACATGGAGCTCGGCGGCTCGGAACCAGAAAGGAAAAACAAGGAGCGCGGCGGCTCGAAATAAAAGAACATGGAGCTCGGCGGCTCGACACCAAAAGAAAAACAAGGAGCGCGGCGGCTCGACACCAAAAGGAAAACAAGGAGCACGGAGGCTCGACGCCAAAAGGAAAACAAGGAGCACGGCGGCTCGACGCCAAAAAGAAAAACAAGGAGCACGGCGGCTCGACGCCAAAAAGAAAACAAGGAGCGCGGCGGCTCGCCAAAAGGAAAAACAAGGAGCACGGAGGCTCGACGCCAAAAGGAAAACAAGGAGCACGGCGGCTCGACGCCAAAAAGAAAAAACAAGGAGCACGGCGGCTCGACACCAAAAGAAAACAAGGAGCACGGCGGCTCGACACCAAAAAGAAAAACAAGGAGCACGGCGGCTCGACACAAAAAAGAAAAACAAGGAGCATGGCGGCTCGACACAAAAAAGAAAAACAAGGAGCACGGCGGCTCGACACATAAAAAAAAAACAAGGAGCACGGCGGCTCGACACAAAAAAGAAAAACAAGGAGCATGGCGGCTCGACACAAAAAAGAAAAACAAGGAGCACGGCGGCTCGACACATAAAAAAAAAACAAGGAGCACGGCGGCTCGACACAAAAAAGAAAAACAAGGAGCACGGCGGCTCGACACATAAAAAAAACAAGTCAAGGCAATAATAAAGTATAGAGCACAGCGACTCAAAACGTATAGGTGCATGCTTAAACTTTGCTAGGCGCCTGGAAGGCAAATTGTCAAATACCAAAGTTCAATCTAGGATCAAACTAGAATGAAACGGTCAAACAAGACCTGTCATTGAGAAATGAACTCAAACGACGATTTTATCTTATCCGAGCAAGGAAAAAGATAACTGAAATAACCATCATCCACGAGGGTTGAACTCTGTGGGGAAACTTAGAAATGATTAGCACTTCTGCCTAAGGCTGATGATTCTACTTAGAGAGATCAGACAAACCCAAAACTGGTGCAAACACACAAACGAAGATCGAGATAAAGCGACAAGAAGCAAACAAAAGAAAACACGCACGGAGGCGAATACAGGAGATGCCATGCAATGCTTATGCTCATACTGACAAAACAGGCGAAGAAAGCAAGAGGTGAAAGAAAACAATGAGGAAGCCCGTCCATCCTCTGCACGAAAGGTACGTCTGTCAAGCTCTGTAGGGATCCAAGGTGGTACCAACGGTTCCCACTCCTCTGGGGAAATAGCAATCCACTTGGGGACACGACCTCATGACTTCACTTAGAGGACCGTCAAGATGAATCCGATTATTAGTATGAGAAAGATCCATTGGGCACGGATCGCTCGTATTCATAGAGACTTTGGATGGGGATAAAATAAATATCCACTGCTTTATTAACGAAGATTGATGATCGAGGAAGTTCACTGGGGATCTTTGAGTCAACCAGATGCTGCATTCTTGTACTGATCTGCCATTCTTGCCTAAAACAATGATTCACTGGGGAATCGTCGTGAATTCCTGCAGTGACGACTTGCTGGGGAGCAATGACTTCCTTCGGATCATTTCATGAGTCAAAGCAATTTATCTTACCGGAAATTTCGGAAAAAGTTAAGTTTGAAAATTTCCCACTTTCAAAATTATCATCAATGAATAGGTCAAAACAAAGAGACAAAAGTAACAGTCTGATTTTATTCAAAATAATAGTTGTACACAGTGAAAAGCTTCAAGGAGCGTTACAATTGAAATTGGCAATAGCGTAAGGTTACATTGAATCCCACGCCACTTATTAACCCTACAACTAAGACCCCAAAGCTATGCTCTGGTCGCGACGGACTCTTCATGCATAATACTTTCGGACGACATCAGAATTGACTGGATGGGCAAGCTCTTCTCCATCCATTGTGGTGAGCATCAACGATCCTCCCGAGAAGATTGTCTTCACGCCAAATGGGCCTTCATAATTGGGTGCCCATTTTCCACGCATATCTTTATGAACAGGTAAAATCTTCTTAAGTACCAGTTCTCCCTCTCGGAACTCCCTGACTCGAACCTTCTTGTCAAAGGCTCTCTTCATCCGTTTCTGGTATAACTGACCATGGCACATCGCAGTTAAGCGCCTTTCGTCAATGAGATTCAAATGGTCAAGTCTTTCTTGGATCCACTCTGCCTCATCCAGTTTGGCTTCCCTCATTACCCTTAAAGATGGTAACTCTACTTCAAACGGGAGGACTGCATCCATTCCATAAACTAGCGAGAAAGGGGTAGCCCCTGTTGAGGTTCGCACTGAGGTTCTGTATCCATGCAATGCGAAAGGTAGCATTTCGTGCCAGTCTTTGTATGTCTTCACCATCTTCCTCAGAATCTTCTTGATGTTCTTGTTCGCAGCTTCCACGGCCCCATTCATCTTAGGACGGTAAGGAGAGGAATTGTGGTGAGTAATCTTGAAAGTTTCACATAACTCCTTCATAGTCTTGTTGTTCAGATTGGTTCCATTGTCTGTTATGATTCGGCTTGGCATCCCATAACGGCAGATAATGTTGTTCTTGATGAAGCGGGCTACCACCTGCTTGGTCACATTGGCATAAGAAGCGGCCTCTACCCACTTAGTGAAATAGTCGATAGCGACCAGAATGAAACGGTGACCATTGGAGGCTTTAGGTTCTATTGCCCCAATCATGTCGATGCCCCACATTGAGAACGGCCATGGCGACGATAAGACATTCAATTGTGTTGGGGACACATGCATCTTGTCTGCATGGACCTGACACTTGTGGCATTTTCTGGCATACTGTATACAATCAGACTCCATAGTTAACCAATAATACCCAGCTCTCAGAAGTTTCTTTGACATAGCATAGCCGTTGGCGTGGGTCCCGAATGTCCCCTCATGAATCTCTTGAAGTAACAGATCTGCTTCATGTTTATCAACACATCTAAGTAGGACCATATCGTAGTTCCTCTTATACAATACATCATTACTGATAAAGAACTTGGATGCTAGTCTTCTTAGAGTCTTCCTGTCAAGGTTTGTAGCGTCAGCAGGATATTCTTGCTTCAGCAAGTAGTTCTTAATGTCATGGAACCAGGGTTTGTCGTTAGTTTCTTCTTCCACTAGCTGACAGTAGGCAGGCTCAGTCTTTCGCTCGATTCGAATGAGAGTAGCTTCATTAACAAATCTGACCTTCCACATTGAGGCTAGCATGGCTAAAGCATCAGCCACGTGATTTTCAGATCTCGGAACATGTCGGAAAGTGACTTCATCGAAGTATTGGATCATATCCACAATGTAAGCTCGGTAGGGAATTAACTTCTCGTCTCGAGTTTCCCATTCACCCTTGACTTGATAGATCACTAGAGCTGAATCCCCAATTACCTCGAGGATTTTGATCCGGAGGTCGATAGCTGCTTCAAGACCTAGAATACATGCTTCATACTCTGCGATATTGTTTGTACATTCAAAATCCAACCTTGCTGTGAATGGGGTGTATCCACCATCTGGGTTCTCCAAAACTGCGCCTATGCCATGTCCACTATAATTGGAGGAGCCATCAAACATCATCTTCCAACGGGAGCCTGGCTCAGGACCTTCATCGGGACCGGGCTCTTCATAATCTTTTACCAACATGATGTCTTCGTCAGGAAAGTCAAACTTCAGAGGTTCATAGTCTTCAATCGGTTGGTCAGCAAGATAGTCCGATAGAATGCTTCCTTTAATAGCCTTCTGAGTCACATACTGTATGTCATATTCAGATAATAACATATGCCAACGTGCCAATCTTCCAGTCTGAGCAGGCTTCTCAAAAATATACTTTATGGGATCCATTTTTGATATCAACAGGGTGGTATGACAGATCATATATTGTCTAAGACGTCTAGCGGCCCATGCCAGCGCGCAACAAGTTTTTTCTAACAGCGAATACCGGCTTTCACAGTCCGTGAACTTCTTACTTAAATAGTAAATGGCGTGTTCTTTTCGTCCAGTCTCATCATGTTGCCCCAAGACGCAACCCATGGACTTCTCAAGAACAGTCAGATACATAAACAGAGGTCGTCCAGGCACAGGAGGAATCAAAATAGGAGGTTCTCGCAAATAACCCTTGATCTTCTCAAATGCTTGCTGACAATCAGCATTCCATTCAATGGTCTGATCTTTACGGAGTAGTTTGAATAATGGTTCACAGGTAGCCGTCATATTAGAAATGAATCTGGAGATGTAGTTCAGACGCCCAAGAAATCCTCTGACTTGCAATTCAGTTTGTGGAGCAGGCATCTCCTGGATAGCTCTGACCTTATCGGGATCCACTTCAATTCCTCTTTGGCTAACAATAAATCCAAGCAACTTCCCAGATCTGACACCAAAAGTACACTTAGCGGGATTCAACTTCAATTGATATTTCCTTAATCGTTCAAACAGTTTCAACAAATGATCCAAATGGTCTTCTTCATTTTGGGATTTGGCGATCATATCATCCACATATACCTCGATCTCTTTATGCATCATGTCATGAAAGAGAGCGACCATCGCTCTTTGATATGTTGCCCCGGCATTCTTCAGACCGAAAGGCATGACTTTATAACAATAAGTACCCCAAGGAGTAATGAAAGCAGTCTTTTCTCTATCTGCAGGGTCCATCTTGATCTGATTGTAACCGGAAAAACCATCCATAAAAGAGAACACTCCGAAACGGGCCGTGTTATCCACAAGTGTATCGATGTGCGGCAAAGGGAAATCGTCCTTTGGGCTTGCTTTGTTCAAATCCCTGTAATCCATACACATTCTAACTTTACCGTCCTTTTTTGGCACCGGTACAATGTTGGCTAACCACTCTGGATATCTTGCTACTGTCAGGAAACCTGCATCAAGTTGTCTCTTAACCTCATCTCGAATCTTCAGAGCCATGTCGGGTCTAGTCTTCCGAAGCTTCTGCTTTACAGGTGGGCACTCTGGTTTAAGTGGCAATTTGTGAACAACGATATCTGTGTCTAGGCCAGGCATGTCCTGATATGACCAGGCGAATACGTCCACATACTCTCCTAGTAACTTGACCAATCTCTGTCTGACATCTGCCCCCAGTGTAGTACCAATCTTAACTTCTTTCTTGTCTTCCTCGGAGCCGATATTAATCAAGACCACTTGCTCTTTGTGTGGTTGAAGTTCAGTGTACTCATACTCTGCCCACTTGACCAGTTCATTGGGAACTTCGAGATCTTCTTCATCCTCGTCCTCAGCGTGATAGATGGGTGAGTCAAAGTTAGGGATAACGATAGGGTCGTCGGATTCAATGTGATTTAAATTCAATCTGCAAGTTTTAAAATAATTTGTCTTATTAAGATGCACAAAGGACAGTGCAGATTAAACCTTTTTACTTATTGCCAATTTCTTAAAGTAATGACTCATGAATAACACAAACACAAATGATAAAATGCATTCATTGATATTTATTCGAAAGTGGAAATGGTGGCCCACAAACATGATCCAATAGCCTTGGGCGGAGCTATGGATTTATTAAAATAACAAAATAAAAGGTGACAAGTTACTTTGACAAAGGAATGATCACTGGGATTTCTACTGCTTCCCAATTGTTAAGAGCAGCAGCATTTTTGAACACAAAGTCACTTGAGTCTCCATCTTCATGATTATCTCCAATAGCGTTAACTTGATAACCTCCGCTGATGAACACTTCACGAATTGTTCTCGGATAACTGGCGACAGATGTTGATTGTTGATCTTTAGTTGGTTTGTAACCCAACCCTTGATGATCTGGATTTGCTGTAGCTTCTATGATCTGGCCCCAACCTTCAGGCACACCTTCTTCAATGGTAGACTTGATGCTCTTGAAAGATTCGAAAGATGGATTACCCTTACCAGTTGTTTCCTCAACTTCCAACATAACAGCGTTTGATATCTCGAGTGCTTGGAAAGAAGTTTCCAAGGCATCCTCATCAGCCTCTATATAGCGAAATGAAGACAAATTACTGACCATAAGGTCTTCTTCACCATGAACGATTACCAGTTTATCATCAATCACGAACTTCATTCTTTAATGTAGGGTCGAAGTTACGGCACCGGCGGCATGGATCCAGGGTCTTCCAAGTAGGCAACTATAACCGGGGTTAATATCCAACACCTGGAAGGTAATATTGAAAACATGTGGTCCCACCAAGATTGGTAAATCAACTTCTCCCATTACAGTCCTTCGGGAGCCATCGAAAGCTTTGACTATAAGAGATGTAGGTCTCAATTCTGCCCCTTTGTAAGCCAACTTGTTAAGAGTCCTCTTGGGTATCACATTTAAGGAAGAACCAGTGTCTACAAGCACTCTTGCCAGCGTATCTTCCTGACATTTCACAGATACATGCAAAGCTCGATTATGGCTCCGACCTTCTCTCGGCAGCTCCTCGTTACTGAAACTGAGGGTGTTACAAGCAGTAATGTTAGCAATCACGCTATCAAATTGGCCAGTGGTGATGTCTTGTGCAACATGAGCCTGAGCTAACAATTTCTGCAATGAAGCTCGGTGAGCAGGTGAATGCATCAACAAAGACAAAATAGAGATTTTTGAAGGAGTATGATGGAGCTGGTCAACAACTTTATAATCACTTCTTTTGATGATTCTTAAGAACTCAGCGTCTTCGTCATTAGTAACGACTTCTTGTTCTTTGCCCTTGTTGTTGTCAGGAACGGTCGTGACTGTTTCTTTTGGTGGAGCTTCACTGAAATGGGGTGTGTAAATACGACCACTCCGTGTCATCCTGCTTGCCCCAGCTATATTAGTTACTTCTCTGTCAGCACTCTTCATTTCTTCTTTCGGACAAACCTTTCTGAAATCCTTACCGTATTTCCAGGGTACTGATGTAAAATCTTTGAGAGGGGGAGGGCAAGGCTTTTGAATAATCACAGTCTTTGGCGACCCAACTAAAACTGTAGTAGCAGAGTTCGGTATGTTGAAGATTGGCTTTGGCTTGCTGGAAACAACCACTGTAGGACTTGATTCAGGCAAGTTAAAAACGGGAACTTTGGCAGTTTGGTCTGGTAGATTGAATATAGGCTCAACCACAGCGACCTCATTCTTCTTATGCTTACCACTCACCCGTAAGAACCCATCGTCGATCAGAGTCTGAATATCATCTTGAACCGTCTGACATCCCCGGACACTAGTCTCACAATCTTCACAATCTCTATGGCAAACCTTCACGATACCGGCTTCAAACAACTTTGAATGAAAGACTTGGAGAGGGGTTTTAATTTCTGTCACATCCAGAATTAGATTTTCCTCAGATGCTTCTTCAATAGCATTGGCACTTTCGTGGTTGGGTAAAGGATTACTCTTAACATTCGGCTGAGCGTCGTCGAAGGCTAAAATCTTCCTTTCCATTAAATCTCTTACGAGATTTTTTAGAGCATAACAACCTTCCAAATCGTGGCCGGGAGCTCCTTCATGAAACAAACAGTGGGCATTGGGATTATAGTTAGGTGGAAGTGGATTTGGAGGTGGACCCAAAGCTCTGGTAGTTATCAAGCCTTTCTGGACCAAAGAAGGGTACAACTCTGTATAGGTCACCGGGATGGGAGGATGAGGTCGGTGAGGTCTTCTGGCTGGAGTATTCTGACGAGGAGCGTTGTGCGCTCGTTGATAATTGGGAGCGTCGGGCGCTCGTTGATACTTTGGTGGAGTTTGGGCTGGCTGATAAGCGGGAATCGGCTGATACGCAGGGACTGGCTGATATGCAGGGACTGGCTGATATGCAGGAGGCTGTTGATTAACAAAAGGTTGGTAGACCAGAGCTGGTTGAATCGTCTGGTAGGTAGGGGTGACAGCGGCCACATAGGGTTGTTGTGCAAACTGGACAGGGTAACCTTGTTGTGGATTAAAAACTGGTTGATGTTTCCGAGGTTGACTTCTCTTTCCGTCAGTCATCACAGCATTGGTCTCACCTTCTTTCTTTTTGTGAGGACTACTGAAAACTTTTCTAACATGGTCCTTATTGGCACTTGGGCTACTAGCAGGGGTAGGCATCTTCCCACTTTTCATACCAGCTTCTATTCTCACACCTACAGCAACAATGTCAGAGAAATTGGTCGTTATGCTCCCGACCATCCTTTCAAAGAATTCTGGGCGAACTGTGTCGACAAACCACTCAGCTAGCTCTTTATCAGACAAGGGGGGTTCTATCTGTGAAGCAACTTCCCTCCACCTCTGGGCATATTCCTTAAACGATTCAGTGTTCTTCTGTGACATGTTTAGGAGTTGCCTTCGATCAGGGGCTAGATCGATGTTATACTTGTAATGCTTGACAAAAGCATCTGACACATCCTGAAAACACTTCACGCGAGACTGATCTAAACTCATATACCACTTTGATGAAACACCCTTCAAACTATCCTGAAAACAATGGATCATTAGCTTATCATTTTTGACGTGCGCAGCCATTTTTCGATAATACATGATTAAGTGGCTCTTTGGGCACGTGGTTCCATCATACAGGTCGAATTTCGGAGTCTTGAATTTCTGAGGGATGACCAAACCAGATACCAGACATGCTTCTCTGGCGAGAGTGCCAAATACTTGATCACCTTCTACTGCCCTTAATCTCTTGTCAAGAGTAACCATATTCTCCCTGAGTTTCTCATGGTTCTCGTCCCCATCTTCAGACATGTCAGGGCCATCATAAACTTGCTGATTCTCATTAAAATAAGGTTGTACACGAGTGTGCACAGCAGCTGGAGCAAATGTAGGGATCACCTGAGGAGCTTCAGTGATTACAGGAATGGCCTGGTGCACTTGTTGAACGACAGGACCGACGGTTGGTGGAGGCACGAATCTGAACGGTAAGCCGTACGGGGGTATATTTGTAGTAGTAACAGCAGTAGGTTGAGCATCCACAACTGTGTTGGTAATCTCAGAGACAACGGTGGCTTGGGTATCCATCTTCGCACGTATGACATTCAGCACTTCCATAATCTGTCCTACATTCCCGCGTAGGTCTTCCAACTCGTTACTGACACGATCAAGCTCCTGATTGTGTTCCATAATCCTTCTTCGAGCTTGAGCTCTAGTGTTGTATCGGTGCAGAGGACTCAGGGTGATGAGACTGAAGAGGAAAACAAAGGACATAAGAAAAAGGACGAAACATGCACATGCAGCTGATATGGAATGCGAATGCAATGCAACTATCAAGGAACTAAAACCGTATTACGTTCATTGTAGATATTGCAAATAAACATTTTATTTAAAATTTCAAGGGCTGGTACACCTCCAGAGTTTTATTACATAGGCAACATAACACAAAAGGAACTAGGAGTCTAATCCACTGGATGATGCCCCTTGTTTTCCATGGAGTTCTTCCATCAGCCTGTCGATCTGATCCTGCATTCTTGCTTTGTCTAGAGTCAGCTTCTCTATTTCAGCCTTCAACTTCAGAACTTCATCTGATTGGACCACGGGAGGTTTGGGACGGGGATAAGGCATACTCAAGGTCAGAGCCCTTTCGTGCGCCCATGCTAGACATTCTTCGGTAACCGAGCAATCAGGATTTGTTGTCACTGTCATCCCTTGTCGATTGATGCAACGCCAAGCGAACACGATTCTGGTCTTCAACCCAAGATCCTCTCCTTGATAGAGGAAAATTCTGGTCAGGTTTTCAGGATCAGGTACTTCTTCCATTGGATGCCCCAGTTGACGACGGGCGAGTACAGGATTATAGCTGATACATCCCTTTGTACCAAGAAGAGGTACATTGGGAAAACCTCCACAGCTATGAATCATGGGGATTCCTCCATACATCGGGTCATGCCAAACGATATCCAAGTGAGTAAGAGCCATGAGCCTCACAGGCCATTCTGAACCATCTTTCACGTCCCAGAAATTAGTAGACCTCGGTAGGTGCGAAATAAACCACCTATAGAGGATAGCGGTGCAACAAGTAATCCGACCTTCTCCCTTCAGGGTCTTCGAGTGAATAGCGTGGTAGGCATCGGCTAACAACGTCGGAACTGGATTTTTGAGCATAAAAATCTTTATGGCATGGACGTCGACAAAGTCTTCAACATTCGGAAACAAGAACAAACCGTAGGCCAGCAACGCGAAGGTGTGCTCGAACGCTCCAGTGTTCCCTACACTAGCAAAATGACGAGCCTTCTCGAACAAGAATTGGGCCGGTAAGCCATCAATTCCTCCTCTGAACGTCATATGAGTTTGGATCTCTAACAACTTTATGCGGGTTGCTCTTGCGATGTCTTCCTGGCTGGGTCTCCCTTCTCCACCAGAGAACGGAGGTGAGTCTTTGACTGGGATCCCCAACAGAGCAGAGTATTCTTCCAACGTAGGCATCAGCTGGAAATCTTGGAAGATGAAGCAATGGTAAATCAAGCTGTAAAGTTGAACCAACGTTTCCAATAAACCAGCGGCTACTCGAGTCTGCAACAACGGGAGGATATTTCCATACTTCTCAGCGAACGCCTCGGGGTCCTTGATCTGATCTCCTAGTTCCCTCAGTTGTTCAATATCCGAAACTTCGAAGGTGTACGGCACAACTCCCTTTTTTCCGTAATCCATCATACAATGCCTGCAATACAAGATTTCAAGTTCCTTGATAGAGAGAGATGCAAAATGCAAATGCTATGCAACAAGATTCATGGAAACTCGACTATTTATAATCATCGTGGGATAATGAAACGCGCATTTTATTAATCATAAAAGTCGGTTACAAAAAGAAATTAATGTCTGGGATACCGAAAGATGAAACTGTAAATTAAAACAGAAATTTATTATAAAGCAACAGCACACTTTTCCAGATTCGTAACGAAAAAGCTAAATAAAAGCTAATAAAGAAAGATCTAAGGAGATTCTCCAAAAAGCCTTGTCTTGAGCTTCCTGATTTCTGCCTCCTTCTGACTATTCTCCAAAATGAGCTTGTTGACGACCGAATTCTGATGTGTTGATTGGGAGCTAGAGGAAGGTAACTCTTCTCGTGTTTTCCTCTTTTTGTAAGAAGTGATTTCCTCATCCTTTGCTTTGAGTTGCTGTTGAAGCTCCGCATTTTCCTCCACAACTATCTGATACTTGTTCTTCCAAGCCTCCTCCATTTGCTGGGACTTTTCCAAAGCAATTTTCAACTTTTCCGCGTCAGATGAGAAGTATAAGACCGGCCTCGCCTTTAGAACCATTGGATCTTGGCGCTTATAAGGCATCTTCCACTCGATAGCTCTTTTCCGGACCCATTGGAGATAGGGTTCTAAAGAAACACAATTAGGCTTCCCTAGATTACTCTTGTCCTTCTTGATCTTTTGACCCCATGCGTCCAAAACCTGATCTCTTAACTCCTTACTTAATTTTTCTCCTTCAAAGTAGATGGCTTCCACATGGGCGCTGGCAGGCTTGTCTTTCAGAGGGAAACCCAACTGTCTGCGGGCCAAGACCGGATTATAGCTGATTAATCCATTAATGCTGAGGAGAGGTACATTACCGAAATTCCCACAACTGTCTATGATGACCACCTTATCATAAACATGGCTATACCAGACGATGTCAGAATGGGTGAGAGACATTATCTTTTGCGACCACCAGCCCTTATTGATATCCCAAAAATCATGTGCTTTGGGCAAGTGCGAAATAAACCACTTGTACAATAGAGGGACACAACAAGTAATCATTCCCTTCCCACGAGCGCTCCTTGAATGAACAGAATAGTAGGCTTCAGCTAACAAGGTCGGTACAGGATTCTTCTTCAAGAAAATTTTAATGGCATTGAGGTCCACAAAATTTTTGAAACTTGGAAATAGGAAAACACCATAGAAGAGTAAAGCAAAAACCGCTTCGAAAGCGTTCTTATTCTGTTGAGTGGCATAGTGTCGGGCTTTGGCCACCAGAAAGTCCGTAGTAAAACCGGAAGTTCCTCCTTTTGAAACCATATTGGCTTGAATGTCAGCTAAATCCAGGTGGGTATGTTTAGCGATTTCTTTTTCATCAGGTTTATTTGCGAAGATAGGGAAAGGATACTTATCCTGAATAGGTAACCCAATTATTTGAGAGTACTCTTCAAGTGTAGGTACCAGCTGATAATCTGGAAAGGTGAAGCAGTGATACAGCGGGTCATAGAACTGGAGTAAGGTAGAAAGTAGTCCTTCATCAACCTTTGTATTCATCACATATAGAAGTCTTCCATATTTGCCTCTGAAACTATCCTCATCTTTTACCAAAGCTCATAACCTCTTTAGATCATCCAAGTTAGGAATCTGAAAAGTGTACTTCTTTGTGTTCCTTCTTTCGGTATCCATAGTATCCCTACAAAGGTTATAAATATAGTCAAGTTCCATGAATCTTTATGATATGATGCTTATGAATGTATGCAACATACAGGGCACACAACACAAAGCACACACAAGCAAAAGAGTCCTAGGTTTGAAAGGTCACATCATGGAGCCAAGGGTCTACCCTCCCATAAGGTATGTACTATGGTTTCAAATGTACCTGCCGAACGGGTTCTAAAAGTTCCCAGAGTCTACAATCCATCTTTTGGATATTATCGATTTTCCAGATCACTTGGTAGTCAATAATATTCTCAAGAGAATCTCGTCCGAGTGTAGTATCGCGTAGCGACTATTGCAGAAATAGACTCCCGCATAGTCCCCGCACTACATCCTAATAGGCCAAGTTGGGTTAAGGGTAACTACGGTCCCCAGTCTCGATGGCCTTTAGTTCGAAATAATAGCGTCTTCACGAATTGACTCGTTGGACAAAATTAAATTCGAGAGGGCCTAGACTGAGTGGTGAAGTCTCAATTCAACTTTTTCAGGAATCGACTCCCTCAAAGTATCCTTGAATTCTCACCGTTCCTATCATAATTTCACTCTAGTCCGGGTGTAGGACTTTGTCTCACCACACAAATAGTAACCCAGCACAACAGATAATAAGCAAGTAAATAAAGAAAGAAAACATAAATAAAACAAGATAGGGGAAACCCTCGACTATTTCCCCAGTGAAGTCGCCATTTCTGTTGCGGTGAGAATTGGATACCATAGTTATTAATGAACTAGGATCACATTTCTTTAAATTTTCACCACCGTCTTTGATTTATCCAAAGGAAAGGTTCAAAAGCGAAAAAAAACCTAAAGATCTAAGGTTCGGGGGTTGGTTACGCCTAGGGAAGGTATTAGCATCCTAAACGTCCGTAGTACTCTACGGGAACCTCTCGTTAGTATTATGTTATCTCTCAATCGCTTGCTAAGGGTGTTATGCTAAAGGTTGAACCCTAGGGGTTAGTATCTAAGTATACTCGATAAGGTATCGCACCTTACGCCTACGTATCCTCGGGTGTAGAATCAGAGTATGCGTAGTTCTGAAAAAAGGGACTTCTTGACGGTGTCAAGGTTCCAAGGGGAAGTAATGTCTTGGGCAAGACCTTACATAGAGTGCAGCGACTCTAAAGTTGTGGGTTGGTTTAAGAGGGGTAGGATTGTAAATGTTCGCGGCGGAGCATTTACTTGGAGTTCGGCGACTCCAATCCTAAGGCTAAGATTCTAAGTGTCTACGGCGAGACGTGGAGTACGGCGACTCCGAATCCTATGGCCAAGGGTTCTAAGGTGTTAGTCCTATGACGGTTTAGTCAATTTATTAATAACCTTTCCTTTGGAATGTCGAGGGACTATCTAACTTTGATTATTAGTGCGCACTAGCAAAGTGGGCTAGTTAATGTGTATTGTGACCCAAAAGGTTGAATGCGAGGCCCGAAGGCGCTCGACTTACATAGGCAGAAAATTGGCTCGACGTTGGATCGAGAGTTTTTATGTTTTGAAAGGGTTTTGGACATGTAAAGCATTCATCAATATAAGCATATAGCAAGCAGCAATATCAATCATAAAATGGCATACAACAAGCGATTCACTCACGTGAGGGGGATCTAACGAGTTGATTTATCGAGAAAAAGTTTATTTTGAAAAAGGTTGATTTTAAGGTTTAAATCACTGTTTAAAGATTATTGAAAAAAGAAATGTTTCTATCAATTTTAATTATTAAAAAAAGAATTATTATTAGAGATATCATATTTAATTACAATTCTCTAAAAAAGAAGAAAAACTGAAATTAAAGTTATATTAGAAAGATAAAGGTTTTAATTATAAAAGATTTAAAAAAGGTTAACATTACTTCGAAGTATTATATTAAAGATTTAATTATTATTTTTTTAGGGGTCTTACTAAAAAAATCGAACTAAATTAGTTATATCTAAAAAAAGATGAAGTTTTGAAATAAAAAGGCAGTTATCTTTGTTTTATTTTTAAGAATCAGAAAGGTTCCATACTTAAATTAGTTAAACAAACAAACTTGATTATTACTAAAAACTACTCACTGAAAGGTTAAATTGAATTAAAAAAAAAAGAAATTAATTAAGTGAAACGGAGGGATTACGTGTGTGCGAGAGTGTGTAGCGTGAGATCAAAATGTGAAAAAGGAAATCCAATGAATTCACTCTCTTCTCTCCACTCTCGTTCTCTCATCTCTCTAACGGAACATTAGGGTTTCAACCCTAGCGGCGGCAGTGACGGCGGTCTCTCGCCCTTACCCTCTCACGCAACCTGTAAAAGAACACAAACAACAAAAGAACCCCACCCCAATCGGCCCCTATTTCCCCAATTTCACTACATGTGGGTGTTTTACAGATTACAAAAAAAAAAAGAAAGCAAACGAAAATGAAAACTGTGGCGGCACGGCGACGGCTCCGATCAGGGAAGTCCTCTTCTCTCTACCTTCTTGTTTGCGAGTTTGCGATTGCTTCGTTCCCCTTTTGATTTCTGATCGTTGGCGATGATGAGCCAATGTGCTTCTGAGCCGGTACCTCGCGGGTTTGGAAAATGTGGTTTTGGTAGTTTGGATTTGGGATTTTTGCGATTTTCCTTTTGATGCCTTTAGGTTTTTTCAGTGTATGATTCTCTCTTTTTTTTTTCTTCATCTCGATCCCCTTTTATAGACCTGGCCAATGATGAGGTTTATTTGTGGAAATGTTTTAATGCTGCGTTTAATCTCTTGCTGATTTGATTTGGTTTTCAAAATTTGGACGTTTGGAACTCGTTTTGGCAAGTTTTGGTACGGTTTGATGGTATTTTCTGAACGGTTTGGGAAACTTGATTTCAAATATTGCTCCGTTTAATTCCTATCTTTTCTGGTTTTGGGAAGTTTTCGCATTTGAAATTGTTTGAAATCATTGGTACGATCTGTCGCTTGATTTGGAATTTTTTGAAAGCTTTGAAAGCTGCTTTTAAAACGTGATTTCTACACTTGATGCTCTTTGATGATTTTGTCCGATTTTGGTTTTTGGAAAGTTTTGATGGTGGTACCTATTTTTGGGATATTGCCCATAATTTTCCTTCTGAATATGATAAAGCTAAATCTGATTCAAATAACATTCTGAGGCCACGTAGGAAATTCTTCAAAATGTTTGGAAATGTCTCTTCAACTTAGGAAAGATCTTAACTAGGCCTTGGAGCATGTTTTACGTTTTGGAAACTTGAAAACATTGTCTGAATGCTAAAGGCTTGTTTTGGAAAGCTTGATATGTTTCTCAAACTCGCTGTAATTATTCTTGTGATTCTGAATTGGTGTGCTACTGATTTTTTCTCGTGTTTGCAAATATTGACCGATTCTTTTCCTCTCTTTTTTTCACAGGTTTGATAAGTGTTTTGGAAAGAGTCTGAACCCATCTTGAATGCCTTGAACATGCTGCATAATTGCTACATGCTCTGGATGTGATACGACTCTTATGTGTGTCTGTGCTACTTTTCCAACTCAACATTCAACTCGATCTTCTTCAGACATGCTCTAGTATCTCATGTTTCTGTCTATTTTGGCCCTCATCCTCTTATTTAATAGATTTTCCTTTTTACAGGGCACGTATTTCGAATAGTCTAGAGGTTTTTTTTAGCTGATCCAAGTCTTGTAACAAATAAGATCACGTTCAAATACGACACGTGCGGTTCCACGACTCGACCTTCTTCCTGAATTCACTTCGGAATCGTGCAGAGATTTCCACGAGGAGGACATTTAGAAGGTGATTAAATTTACCATAACCATAATTTTCATATCTAAAATTCATTGTACCAAATCCTATCTTTCTCAAAAGTTAAACACATTGGACTGTTATGCTTGCTCAGAGGATATTTGTTTCTTCCTGTTTGTGTGCTTTGATATGGTTGGAGAATCGTTTAAAAAAAAGATGATGCTTGCCGTTTACGTGCAGGTCCGGTTCAAGGCTAAGAGGTTTGGGAGGTATTTTGCGTGATAGCATTGTGGTGAATCAAGGATTGACAAACAAAGGGATGATGGCTAGGCTTAAGGAGTTGACCGAAAATGGTGTAAGGTTTTGGCACAAGGATTCGTTTCTCAACTTTGAATTTTAGCTTCCTTGGTACTGAGATTTATTTGTATGAGTGATGCACTTGTGTAGTATGCTATTTTGAGTTATCATGTATTTCGAGTATTGGAGAGTTTATCCATAGTATTTACGTCTACGTTAACTTGATTCACAGGGCGTGGCCACGTTACAACGTTGACACCAGTGCATTTCCTGATTCATCGTAATGCCTTGTGAAGCATAGACAGAAGATGTTCGCGTGTTGATACGTTAAACACTGAGGATGACAGTACTGCAGAGTTATAAGCATTGGAAGCTGCACATGGGGTCCTCACTAGATTCATCCGTATGCATGGAAGAGAAAATGGTTGTAGTGCCTGTAGCGAGTCTTGGACGCTTTGTTTACTATTTCCGTTTCCGTAGGGCATTTTTGGGAAAATGAGCTTTGTGGATAACTCTAATCTTGCACCTTTCTCTTTTTTGACTTTTCAATGTGATCCTTAATATTTTTGAATGTATCAATACCACTTGATTCAAATATGTCTTGGAAGAGGTTCTAGAATTCCAACGTAGGCAGGGGACTTTTATTATGAATGCTTCTTGGTTTCGTAATATTCTTGTGAGCTTGCGTCATGAAACCTTGAGACTTTTGGATTTTAATGAACTCATATATATATTGTCATGAATATTTGGTGTGGAATTAATTTAAACTCAATCAATTTGTAACTCAACAAATTCTTGCAAGTTTGTAGCTACTTTTGCACTTGTAATGGCTTCAGGGTTTAATTGAAATTTTGTACCGAATATATTATTTCCAATTCTTCCAAATACTTTGATCGTTGAGAAACGCTCTTGAAAGTCGAATAATTTAAGTTTAGAATAATCTTGCTCACAAATGGACTTGAGATCTTGGAGTCTTGAGTTTTGAATTTTCGTAACCTTGACCTCTGGAGTTTTGAATCTTTGTAAAGAATCTCCTTAATCGTGTACCACCTTATATTGAGATCACGAATTTAAGAATCCATATAAGCTCTCTTTGGAGGATGAATTTTCCACGTGAATCAATTTTGCCAATATCTTTGAATTTCAAGCAATCTATACAACTTTAAATCAAATTCCTTGACCGAAATAAATGCCTAGGATGATTGATGCTATTTAAAAGGAGTTTGAATAAAGTGAATCCACTAGCATAAATCTTCAATCTAACCACAAGAGAAATCGCAATCCAGTCGACGAGGTCCCAATCCGTATTCTGAGGAAACCCTAATCATCCTTGGGATGTATGCTGAAGCTCTCGGGGAAAATGAATTCGTACTGACTAAGGGACCACAAGAGTAAGGTTACGTCTTTCCTTTATCTCCATGGGAAACCAACATGCTTTGCAAAGGACCAGAATCGCCAGGACACACATGCAACACAACCTTCATGACCTTCGAGCCTTCTGCAGCAGCACCTGTGCTCATAAATGGAACAAACAAACAAAATCTAAATAAAGCGGTTAGCCATGCATGAATGATTGACCTAAGACGTTATGCAGAAGAATCAATGTATCTAAGGGAAAAATTTGGGGTACAACACATGGGAAGAATTACTTTCCACACAAGGTCACCAATCGAAAAGGCTTTACCTTTTACTCATTTATTGTAGGATTTCTCCACCCTTTCTTTTTGCCTTTTTAATAACTCCAACACATTTAACCTTTCTTCGTCTAAATCGACCAACTCGTCTATCATCATATTCCAATATGCATCTGATGGAATTTCATGATGTCTTTGAACTCTTGTTGACTACAAGTATATCTCGACCGGTAAGACTACATCATGGCCATACGTTAGTCGAAAGGGTGTAGCATTTATAGGTTCCTTAGGAGAGGTTCGACAAGCCCATAAAATTTGGTCTAAAGTTTTGTACCAATTCTTTGGCTTTCTTCCCACATGCTTCTTTATCAAACCAATTATAACTTTGTTTGCTACTTCGACCTGTCCATTGGCTTGAGCGAGTAAGGCGTTGATGTGAGGAGTTTGAACCCCATTTCCTTCGCAAATGCTTGCATATTTTTACCAGTGAAAACAGATCCTTGATCCGTTGTTATTGTCTCTGGGATCCCAAACCTATAAATGATGTGTTTTCGAATAAATTCGATTACTGCTTCTTGATCCACATTCACTAAAGGTATGGCTTCGATCCACTTTGTAAAATAATCGATACCAACCAAAATAAACTTCTGGCTTTTTGAAGAGGTCGGTCGAATTTCTCCAATCAAATCCAAAGCCCAACCTCTAAAGGGCCAAGGCTTTATTATAGAATGTAACTCACTTGCAGGAATATGTGGTATCCCTGCGTGTACCTGACACTCTTGGCATCCTTTCGCGAATTTGACATAATATTTTAACATAGTTGGCCAATACATTCCTTGTCAGAATAATAACCACTTCACCTTATGGCCTGCTTGATGCAGCCGCATGCCCCACTGTGTACATTCGACAAGGCTATGTATGCCTCAGATTCGCTTAGACACTTAAGTAATATCCCTTCTGGAGTTTTCTTAAATAATTCATTCCCCAAAATCACATAACTCAAAGCTTGATACCTGATTTTTCATTCGACTGATCCTGTTGGATTTTGTAGATATTCCATTATGGGCTTCCTCCAATCTCCAATCATTGAATTATCTATGTTGAAAATTTCAAAATTTTCTTCATCAACGTATCCTAGCTTTATCGTCTCCAAATCTGATGGGGATAATCTGGCTGACACAACTCTTTCTCTAACTTCAATGGCTTTTTGCAACTTCTCCTTCGATACTTTGTATCCAGAAGCAATCTGTGCTAAATCATTTGCCTCCTGATTTTCTATTCGAGGGATATCTCGAATCATAACCATATCGAATCTTTTCAAGAGTCAATTCGTTATTACAAAGTACATGATTAAATTCTCTTTAACACACTTGTACTCCTTTGTTATTTGCTTTATGACAAACTCAGAGTCGTCCATTATTTCGACCCGAGTTGCCCCCAATTCCAACAAAATTTCAAGTCCTGCTATCAAAGCCTCGTATTCTGCCTCATTATTTGAGCAAAGGCCTTCAACTTTGTACTTAAATTTTATTGGAACTCTGTTAGGAGAAATAATAAGAACTCCTATTCCAGTTCCATTTTTATGACTGGAACCGTCGAAGTACAACTTCCATGGTTCTATTTCAATGTAGTCCAAAGACTTTTCGTTTATAGCATGGTCGACTATGAAATCAGCCACTACTTGTCATTTGACAGCCTTTAATGGTAAATATGCCAAAGAATACTTAGTTAATGCTAATGCCCACTTTCCAATTCGTCTGTGCAAGATTGGTTTAGATAACATGTATTTTATAACATCGAAATGAGAAGAAATGTAAACATCAACTGGTTTTATATAGTGCTTCAATTTCATACATGAAAAGTATAAACATAAACACATCTTTTCAATTACACTATATCTAGTTTCCGCATCGTTCAAGACCCTACTGAGGTAGTAAATGGCTCTTTTGACACCATTCTCATCCTCTTGAGCCAACATGCTCCCTAATGTCTTGTCCGACGCAGATATGTACAGCCTCATACTCCTACTTCTACAAGGTGACATTAAAACTGGAGGATGCGTCAGGTATTCCTTAATTTTGTCGAAGGCATCCTGCTGCTCTTGCCCCAATTCGAAGTCTTCCTTCTTCAGTCGGAGTAGAGGAGAAAAGGCTTGCGTCTTCCCACTAAGGTTGGAGATGAACCTTCTGAGAAAGTTGATCTTGCCAAGTAGAGACTACAATTCCTTCTTTGTAGATGGCGCTTTTGCCTCCATTATTGCCTTGGCCTTGTTCTGATTGATTTCGATCCCTTTCTTGTGGACCACAAAGCTTAGGAAGTCTCCCGCCTGCATACAAAATGCACATTTGAGAGGATTCATCTTCAAACAAAACTTCCTCATCCGTTCAAAGGACTGTCGAAGATGGTCTATATGACTTTTTCCTGAAACATACTTAATAACAATATCGTCAATATAAATCTGCATAAAAGCCTCAATGAAATCGTGAAAAATCGAATTCATCGCTCGCTGATATGTTGCCCCAGCATTCTTTAAGCCAAAAGGCATTACCACCCATTCGTAGGTGCCTAAAGCTCCACGGCATCGAAATGCCGTTTTAGGAACATCCTCCTCAGCAATAAAAATTTGGTTATAACGAAAGTACCCATCAAGCCTACTAAGGTACTCATGGCCTGCGGCAGAATCGACAAGCATTTCTGCCACTGGCATAGGATATTCATCCTTTGGGGTAGCAGAATTCAAATCTCAAAAATCAATACATACCCTCAATTTTCCATTTTTCTTTATTACAGGAACTATATTAGCAATCCATTCGACATACCTGGTCGGGCGGATGAACTTGCATATGAGGAGTCTTTCAACATCTTCTTTAATCTTTGAGAGGATTTCTGGTGCGAATCTCCTTGGAGTTTTCTTAACAGGTTTCCTCCCAGGTTTTATTGGTAGCCTTAATTCGACCAGATTCCTATCTAGCCCGGGCATTTCATCATAGTCCCATGCGAAACAATCCTTGAATTCCTTCAGCAACTGGACTATTTTGACCTTAAGTCGGGGGCTCACTTTTGCACTGATATAGGTTGGTCTTTTTTCTGCCCCTGACCCCAAGTCGATCTCTTCGAGTGGATCCTGTGCCATCATCTTGATGTTTGCTGCTAATGGATCATTCTCAAAGCCCAATGGCTCATCGTCATAAATCGCGTCGAGCCTCTGGTTTTGCAAATCTCCTAGATCTTTATCAGGTGGATCCATATCAAAATCCTTTCCAAGACCTTGTTGATCTGCTTCGATCTGGTTGGCTTCGACAACCATGTATTTTACTTCGGCCTCTAAGGCCGCTTTGAGTTTATTCTCGGCTATATAAGCCGCGATTTTTTTGAGAACTAGTGACTCTCTCATTGTCACTAAATTCGCTTCCCCAGCCAGTTGGCTGGATGTGTGAGGTTCCAAAAATGTAATCTTCTTCGCCAACTACCTCTCTATCCCACTGAAACCCGTGGGTGGGATGAAGGTATAGTGAGCAGAAAGCGTTGTCAGTTGGCGTCATGTCGAAGGTTGCTGGACTACAAGGAGCTATGTGAGCCAGATTCCTGTCGAAGCTTCTCCTATCAACCTGGTTTACTTCAGCCAGAAAGTAACTCTGGTCAGCCTCTATAGTTTCAACAATCCCATCTGCGCGCCAAATTATTATTCGTTGATGCATTGACGAAGGGACGACACCTATGCCGTGTATCCATTCCCTGCCTAAGAGACGGTTATAATTTGCTTTTGACGAAATTACCATAAATATTGTCGGCCTTGTGATGGTTCCGACAGTTAGACCTACTTGTATTACACCCATAGTGGTTCCCACTTTTCCCTCATAATTCGACAACACCATGTTATGAGGTTTGGTGTCAGAATCATCTTTTCCAATTTTCTTAAGCATATAATGCGGCATCAAATTGACAGCCGCTCCTCCATCAACCAAAATCTTATTCACCCTTATGTTACCCACTTTTCCTTTTATAAACAGGGGTTTGAGGTGACTCCTCATTGAGTCATCTGGTCTTTCGAAAAATGCATTTTGTTTTTCAACGCATCCATTGTTCATGATATAATAGCAAACGGACCTGTGTCTGGCCGTTTCGACCTCCATAGCCTCTTCTTCATCTTCGACTTCCATTACCTGGTCATACTCCCTGGGGAGCACTGAGACCATGTTACACATCACGTCGAAGGATGCCTCTGACTGTGAATTAAAATCGTCTGTCATTTCATCATCCCTAGTTACTTCCTCCTTTGACGACACTTGTACTGGAGCAATGGGTGGCTTTTCGACTTTCAATTCTTCCTTCTGAGTCGAAGTTTGAACATTGCTGCTGGTTTCTGGCTTGTCTTTTCCTGCAGCCTCCTTCTCAGCCTTCTTTCGACGTTGGTACCTCCTCCACTGTGACTTCGTGATAGGGTTCTTGCCCTTATAATTTTCAGAAGGGTAAGTCACCTTCTTAGACTTTTGGAATTATTTCCTGTATGATATGGAAGATCCCCGCTGTACTTCGAAGTCCTTCCATTTCCCTGTCCTTGGGCTTGTCGGATTGGATTGACCCACCTGTCGTCTGGAGCTTTATTTGTAGGTTTGATGTGTTAGGGTATCTTCCTCCTAACCTCTCCCTGCTTTGGTCCCATCTTCTGGGGTCGAATCTTTCTCTAGAAGGCCTCCAATTTCCCCTTCTTTTTGCTCTCTCCACCCCCTCTAAGTTTTGTGCTGCCTTAATGTCAAAGACGACACTACAACGAGGGCAAAACATTACCTCAGATCTTTTCTTCTATCATCTATGTATGAAATCTGCCAGATTTTCTTCCTCCTTGGGATACGCCAGTTTATGATACTCCTCCCTTCGACGTTCTTCGTCAACCTATGCTGAAACGTTCTGAGATACTTCTACCATATTCACATTTGCAGTTGACTCCGTTGCAATGCTTAGTTTATTCATCTTCAGACTGAGGCCTTCATTGACCTTGTGTTCCTTCTTCATACAGTTGAAGTCTTCAGTCATTTTCTTCGTTAGCACCTTTGGGAGCAGACTCTTGGAAACCTGTTGGCTGACGAATCTGACAGCTTTGTTCTTTGGATCCTCCATGGTCCTTCGGAGAATATCAACAGCATCCTGTTTGTAAGAACCCTTAGTAGTTCCATTGTTAATTTGGGTGAAACCATCAGTGGTCTCATTGTTGATTTGAACGAAACCGTCAGTAGTTTTGTTGTTAACTCTGGCGAAACCTTCAGTATTTTCCTTTTTGGTTTGGATGAAACTATCAGTAGTTTCGTTGTTGACGCCATCAGTGGCCTCTGCAATGTAGTTCTCAATGATCTTTTCGTCAAGGTCTTCAGTAACCTTAACAACCTGGTTCACGAAGTCGGTTGTAACTTCGACCATGTCACGTTTGTTGGCGGGATCTTCATCAACCTCCACCATATTTACATTGTTGTCAAATCCATCAGCAACCTCAATCATATCCATGTTGTCGTCGAAGCCTTCAGCAACCTCGACCATATTCACCATGGATGGCTCAGCATAGTGCACCTCCACCACTTGCAAAGAGTTTGAATCCACCTTCGCCTGGGATTTCGACTTGTCTCCGAATTTGAGCCTTCCATCTTTGATTGCATTCTGCACTAGATCCCTGAAAAGGAAACATTGAGACGTTTTATGACCCAAAAAATTATGATATTTGCAAAAACCTCTCTTTTTCTGCTGTTCTAAAGGAGGCACTTTAGTACCAGGTGGCACTATCATTTGGCCATCCTTGACTAACAAATCAAATATTTCGTCACATTTTGTAATGTCGAACGTATAAGTAATTTTGGGGAACTTGTCATTCTTTTCCGATTCGATTAGGTTTTTTCCATTCGACGGAGCCAAGACTTTGCAAGCATAAGGCAAACCCTGTTTTAATTCTACCAAATCGACTTCTTGTTCATCGAAATTTGATGGTCCATCTTCGTCATCATCCTCACAAACTCCGACATATGCTAACCTTTCTTTCTTATTTTTATTAGCCCTAGCTTTTCCGGCTTTTAGTCGTTCGACCTGTCTAACCCTATCAGCCAATTGGGCCATGTCTCTTAAGTACTGGGTATCTAATTTCTTTCTGATTGAATAGTCAAGGCCACAAACGGCCATTTCGATTAACTCGTGTTCAGGCACTTGTGTGAAACACCTTGCCTTGAGCAATCTAAACCTATTCAAGTAATCATCAACTGGCTCTGAGAACTTTCTCTTGACGCTAGCCAATTCTTTCAAACTTATCTTTGTCTGTCCCCTATAGAATTATTCATGGAATAATCTCTCCAACTGGGTCCACGTATGTATCGAATTCGCAGGCAATGTGGTAAACCAATTAAAAGCATTTTTCGTTAGGGAACTAGAGAAATATTTTATTTTCAAATTCTCATTGTGCGCTATTTCGCCTGCTTCAATTAAGTACCGCGCCACATGTTCAACCGTCAATTCACTAGTATCCCCTGAAAATTTTATAAACTTGGGAACTTTCCATCTATGTGGTAACTCTTACTGCAAAATATATTCTGATAAGGGGGAAGTATAACTGGGCCTCTGTAATCCTACATTCATCCCATTTCGCACCATAATCCTTTCGACCATGGCTGCCAAATTATTCTCTGCTGGCATATCATTACAACATATTTGTTGTATAATATTATCAACATTTTGGTTTTGGTTTACTAACAACACCCTTGGTTCTTGTTGAACAGGGATTTCGACTCCTGGTGGTTCGACTGCCCCTCCTTGGTTCAAAACTTCTGCCTGAGGGATATTTGGTTGTCTTTGATTTATGGTAGGTTCTTCTTCGACGGCTTCCCTTAGGTTTTGAACTACCTGTTCCCTTGGAGGAGGTTGGGGGACACCAAAGAAATCGGCAATGCGCGTCATCTGTGCTGCCAATTGTTGATTCGTTTGTGTCGTGTTTTGGATCAAAGGGTTAAATATAACCCCCATCTGTTGGGCTAGCATCTAGACCATATCGTGATTGCTCTCATCCATTTGTTGCCTAATTACTTGCGTAGAATTATTGGTAATATTTGGAATATAAGTTTGATATCCCGTTCCTAAAGGCTGGCTAATTCTACCCATATGGTTTACACCAGAATCGGACCCTTGCAAAGGCAAAGTTACGTTCATCATTGGATCTGTAAATGCTGATGGCGCATTATGTAAACTTGCCATTACTGATGTTGGCATTCCATACGGTTATTCTCTATTTAGAGGAGTCGAAAAACCAGATATAAAGGGTCTGTGCATATTCCCTGAAGGGGGAGGAGTCATTTGAGACATTTGGGGACCCATAGTTGAAAAACTAGGCGCACTCTGGGGAATTGAATGCGCAGTTGTCGAACCCGTTGTTGATGGTATAGCCTCTAGTACTGATATTGAGGTTGTATTGCCCCCAGTCAAGGATTAGGGGGTGACACTTCATTATTTGTAGAATTTTAATTGTTTGGCGGATTTGGATTCGCCATTCTACGTACTCATCTTCTTCTAGGTCTTTCTTCGTTATTTATGGCTATCTTACCACTCCTTAGTCTCATGCAACAAAGCGAAGAAAGTTTCGTATGAGTAAAGTGTATAATACAGGTTTTAAATTGTCAATAGCAAAAGGTCCCACTGGGCGTGCCAATTTGGTGGCCTGGAAAATTAGCAAACAACCGCTGATCTCCTAATTTACAAAAAAATTAGTTTACTTGCAGGACCGATCAAACAAATCCTAGGACAATGTGCTTTAATGACTTTGACAATTTGTATGAAAACAAAACCTTTTGTATCATTGTTTTCACAAACTAATGTATTTCGACTGAAAAGTAATAAAGACTTTTGCTTTTGAAAGAAATGGCGAAAACGTAAGTAAATTGCAAGAATGAAATTGCAGAAATGTAAAGGAAATTGTAAATGAATAACTTAGAACTTCTTTAAAATGCAAGGAATAAAACTGGTGTTTTTCAAACGTACATTTTCTCAATAACTACTCTTTTCTCTCACACGGTTACTTTGAGTATTCTTGAGTAACTTGTACAAATTTTGAACACCCACGGAAATCTAACACTAAGACTCCCTATTTATATACAACCGAAATAACTGTCAACAACAACTATTTCTCCTAATGATGACAAATGGCGTCCTGCATGCCTTTACGTCCTGGATGTGCTCCATGCGTCTGGTTTTCAAAGCGAATCTCCCTCATAAATTTGAATTTCAAAATATCTGTCGAATAAGGCCTTTATACCAAATTGTCGAAACCTTTTCCAATACTCAGAGAAAATCTCCAAATATATATTCCTCAAATTTACCACTCATTTTTTTACTGATCTTCTTTTTTCAGGATCAAACCTCCGTCGAACTATCCTGGTAAATTCTTAAATTTATTTTCTGAACAAACATTCAGGCGTCGAAATTTGCAGCTTACAGCCCCGCGCTGGGGGGTTACTTCTATAAATACCCTCTCATGTGAGAGGGACAAGTTTGATCACTATTTAATACTTGAAATCTTACCTTTGTACTTGCTTTCTCTCTTTGTCCAATCACTTACTTTGGCACCGGAGTACCTTGCAGGTACAACCCCCTTTTCTCTCCTACAAGCATCCTCATCTGCCCGACACGAAGGCCACGATGATCCAGTCTGATCACCTCCGATCAGTGGCACTGTCTATGGGAAACTAGGTTCCCCGTCTTTTTGATTCAAGATCCCCTCTTTTTCACCTAAAAAACCAAAGCTCTCTCTCTCCAAACTCCATTTTATCATCATGGCCTCCAACAGGAACGATGATGCCCGTCAAGAGCCCGTCATCACCGTTATCACTGATAACGTCGACTACCTCGTCTCCGGAGCTGCCTTCCCGGAGACAGATCATCGGGATGAGAAGACCGCCTCTCCTACCCCCAATTACGTGAAGCCGCGCGCGTAAGCTGCTGGTCCCATTTTTGAGCCTATACATATCCCTCAAAATACAGACGCAGGCATTGCCGCCCTAATTGCCTCCCTCAACAGGTCCAACTTCCTGATCTTCCAGCAGGGCGAGAAGATCGGCATGCTTGAACACGCCCTCCAGGAGCAACGTCCCTCGCAGAAGCCCATCAGTCCTTCTCCGCGGCCACAGTCTCCTCCTCCTCAAAAGCGCAGGCGAGACAGGTCCAGAAGTCTTTCTCCCGAACAAAGACGTTCTAGATCGGAGTAACCTGGCTCAGCACTCGCTAGATGACGACACTGGTCTCCCCTACAGAAATCCAGACGATCCCCCACTCCGAAGAGGAACATACCTTCAAGGAACCATCGCGAGCATCGCAGGTCACTCGGACATTCTCCCCGCCGCAGCAGAAGCCGCGGGTATAACGACTACCCCTTCCGGTCATCTAGCACAAGCGATGATGACGATGTCCATGGACCCTTATCTCAGGAGATCAAGGATATGCGCATTCTTCGTGGATTGGAGAAGCTATCTCCCCTGGCCACCTACGACGGGACCACCGACTCAGGAAAGCACATAAAGAACCTCGAGGCCATGCTCCACTATCATAACATAAGCGGGGCTATCAAATGCAGGATGTTCCCCATCACTCTCAGGAAGGGGGCTATGGTCTGGTTCAAACGGCTTCCCTGGAGTTCGGTCACATCCTTGAAAGATTTAAAGAGTCAGTTTGCCCGCCATTTTACTGCCTCCCGAAGACACCCCAAGTCGGAGGCCACATTGGAGGCCATTATTCAGGGCAGGGATGAGCCCCTGCGTGCATATATCAAGCAGTTCAACAAGGAGACTGTTGAGGTCTGCATGATAGACTATGTGAAGAAGTACCTCCTCGAGAAAGGGTTGAGACAAAATAGCGAATTTCGCAAGGCGGTGGACATAGAACCTCCTCGACCCCTTGTCGAGTTACTCCGTAAAGCTCAATCGTATATACAATACGAGGAGAAAGAGGCAGCCTACAAAGCCCGGGACTCTAGGGATCAAGAGAGTTTCCGGGCGACAAAAAAAGACGAATCAGAGGCCCCCAGACACGATAGAGAGAGGCGACGATATGATCATCCTCCTGAAGGCAAGGGACCTACTGGTCGTTTCTCAGAGTATACCCTACTGATGGTTCCCCGCGAGCGCATTCTCTCTGAATGCATCAACGCGAAGTTTACGTAGGGAGGTATCCGGTTCCCAAACCAACGTCTTCCAAGGGCAACATGGACAAGAGTAAATACTGGTATTTCCACCGCAGCCATGGCCACGTGACCGAAGAATGTGTGCACCTGAAAGACGCCATTGAAATCCTCATCAAGGAGGGTCACCGAAAGCAATATATGAAGAAGGGTAAATCCTCTCGACAAGAGACTTCGGAGACCAAAAAGGAAGCAGAGTCTTCGTCGCCCAGTCCTCCTCCTCAGGCCGCTATGTCCATCACACGGCCAAAGGACTTCATCATCCCCGACCATATTGAGGATCCCCCTCAGATATCTGCACACAGCACTTGGGAGACCTTCCCAATGGCCATGGTTATCTTGTGTGGGGGATATAGCAAACTCACGGTGGGGTTGGTCAAGAGAAAGTTCGACGAACTCATCGACTGCAGTCCTGAGCAACTGTCCATGCTCGAGAAGGTTCGAGGGTGGTCCCAACCAATCACTTTCTACTGGGAGGAGCTGCTTGGGGGCTCCCCGAACTCGCACATCCATTTGCTCATCAGAGCGAGACTTGCCAAAATCGATGTCCGATAGATCCAGGTCGACCAGGGCAGCTCCGTGAACATCATGTACACTGGTCTGTTCAGAGCCTTGAAACTGGATTAAAAGAACCTGTCACTGTACTAGGGTCCGACCTGCAAGGGTTCAACGGGGCGACAGCCAGACCCTGGGGGTACGTGGAGCTCCCGGTCACCTTCGGGGAAGAGGAGGCGTCGAAGTCGATCAAGACTCAGTTTCTGGTAATCGATTGCCCTTTGATGTACCAATGCATCCTTGGTAGACCAACCTTGGCGGAGCTGATTGTAACACCCCCAATCTATAACCCGAGCAATTAAAGCGATAACAAATAATCAAAGTATAATTAAAACATTCAAGGCATAGACGGGAGCGTCACATCAAAATGATGAAATAAAATAACATGCTCAAATAGATATGCAACAATCAGGTAGCCACATAAGCAGAGGAACTCAGTTCCTATCACCCACTATTCAGATACAGAATAAAAGCGGAAAATCTGCAACTTAAATCTCATATATATAAACATAGAAGTTTGTCTGCCATACACAGAATCATACATGTACAATCCAAAAAGATATATATATATATATATATATATATATATATATATATATATATATATATACATATAAATCACATAACGATCTCCCGACTCCCCGGTTCTACATATCAGAGCCGACCAATAAAAGAATGAAGACATAATCTTCACAAAAAGACTTCCAGCATCTAATCTGCAATGCCTCATAGAGCATTCAAAACAGCAGAAGGGTGAGAAACACAATTGTAATATAGTTTCATACAAATATATAATGACACAAAATACACATGTAAAACATTCTCACCACAACTTACACCATAATTCAAATACAAAACACCACAATCCATATCTCATACATCCATCATAACGGCATATCAATCATGCTCAATGCATTTATCACCAACATATATATATATATATATATATATATATATATATATATCAACTCATCAATTCTATTCACAATTCCACACATAATCAATCCGTTCATGATTTATGCAAATGCACATCTCATCATTAATTCACTCAGGAATTATTGGAATCATCGCTTGTTACTTAGTGTAACTCCCCGTCGGGCAAACGATGTTTCCCGTCGCTTTAGGTCCTCTTTGTATAAGGCACACGACATTTATGGATCTCTTTAGATCCTCTTTGTATAAGGCACACGATCCGATCGCTTTAGGTCCTCTTTGTATAAGGCACACGATCGTCTATAACGTCGTTTTAGGTCCTCTTTGTATAAGGCACACGACGGTTACAGCAGATTCCCTCTGGAATCGTTTCGTCGCTCACACCCACTAGGGCACACAACATCGCAAGAATGCATATCATGATGCTTGGCATACAATGACTCATGACAATCAAATGCATACATATATACAACCATGTGAACCATCTCAACATCAATAATCATGCATTGAAATCAAACCCAAAATAATGCATTTATTTGCCATAAGGCCACAAACCATCATCACAACATTGCATTACATGCATTCACATCATATAACAGCACACAAGCTATACGTTATATATATCAAAACATATTGCATGATAACACATCAATCGCACACAATTACGACTGTAAAAGTCGACAAAACGACACATTTCCAAAATCCCGACACAATTAAATCGGTCACTAATCTCAACACTATTTTTTAAAAGAAAGAACATTTCATTAGCTTCCCAAAGCATCCGACCGCGCCTCGATCCGAGCTACGGATCAAAAGTTATGAAGGAAACAAAACTGCACAAACTGTCATGTTCGCTAGGCGAACCTTCTAGCGAGCATTCGCTACCACCTTCGCTAGGCGAATGTCCAGGCGAAACCACAAATAGACCAAAACAGACACAAAGTTCGCTAGGCGAACTCCTTGGCGAACCTTTTCCTTGCCGTTCGCTTCGCGAATCCCTGGGCGAACCAAGGCAGCAACAAACATAACTGAAAAGATACAAAGTTCGCTAGGCGAACAACGTTAGCGAACATTCACTGACCTTCACTGACGGGCTCGCTAGGCGAACCCTCGAAAATCATTTGCTTTCGCTTTGCCCCAGGTTCGATAGGCGAACTAAGGAAAACTCAGAAATTCTGCAGCGCTGTTATGGGTCCAAAAACCATATTCCTTCAACCAAAATCTCTTCCAAACCATAACATAACCACTAAAACATACCACAATCATAACAACAAGTATCCTACAACATTTATATCACATTCCAACCGCGAAAACATCGATTCCCAATCATTTTTCTCATTTCCAACCTAGAATTGAAAACTATGGAAAGACAAATAGACTTCAAACATACACATTCATATTCATACACAATGATAAGATAATCGAGTTTCACACCCTTACCCGATTAATCGTGCTTCGAAGTGTCGGTTGATTCGATTTCTTACACTCCAAGTTTTTCCTATTTTTCTTCTTTCCTTTCTCTTTTCCTTCTTTTCTTTCTATTCACTCTATTTTTCTCTCTATTTCCTATTTTATGAAAAACAATAACCCCCAAGCCAAAAAGACCAAAATACCCCTACACTCAATTTTCTTGCAAACGTTCCCAAAACTCAATAAAACGTAATAACCAAGAATAAAATAATATAAAGACCAAAAATAATTAAATCGACTCGATTAAATAAATCTAACAAAAACCGGGGCGTTACAACTCTCCCCCACTTAGAAATTTTCGTCCTCGAAAATATTACCTGAGACGAACAACTCCGGATACGATTCTCGGATCCGACTCTCCAACTCCCAAGTCAAATTGCCCTCAGCAGTGCCTCCCCACTCTACTTTCACAAGCGCAATATCCTTGCCTCTTAACCGCTTCAACTCGCGATCCAAAACTCTCACCGGTAATGCCTCAACCGTAAGGTTCTCCCTTACCTCAACCTCATCCATTGGAATCACATGCGACAGATCCGGAACATACTTCCGAAGCTGTGAAACATGGAACACATCATGCATATTCGAAAGATTCGGTGGCAACGCCACCCTATAAGCCACAGTACCCACTCTCGCGGATATCTGGTAAGGACCAATAAACCGAGAAGTAAGCTTCTTCGACTTCAATGCACGACCAACACCCATCACCGGTGTAACTCTCAAAGATACATGATCGCCTTCTTAAAACTCCCGATCTTTCCTTCTTTGACCATGATAACTCTTCTGCCTACTCTGAGAAGCCTTCATTTTCTCACGAATAAGTTTCACCTTTTTCGTAGTTTGTTGAATTAACTCCGGTCCAACCACCGAACTCTCACCAGATTCATGCCAACACAAAGGTGTTCGGCATCTTCTTCCATACAACGCTTCAAAAGGTGCCATTCCAATACTCGAATGGAAACTGTTGTTATACGTGAATTCCACCAATGAAAGATAACTATCCCAAGCACCAGCTTGCTCAAGAACACAAGCCCGCAACAAATCTTTCAATGACTCAATAGTTCTCTCGGTCTGACCATCCGTCTGCGGATGATAAGCCGAACTCAATCTCAACTTGGAACCTAACGCCTTTTGAAAACTTTCCCAAAATCTGGAAGTAAACCTTGGATCTCTATCTGATACAATACACAACGGAACACCATGTAGCTTCACAATCACATGGATATAAATCTCAGCCAACTTCTCTAGAGAAAAACTGATGTCAATCGGAATGAAATGTGCCGATTTAGTCAGCCTATCCACAATCACCCAAATGGCATTATGTCCCCTCTGTGTATTCGGCAACCCTGTCACAAAATCCATAGAAATGTTGCCCCATTTCCACTCGGGAATATCCAACGGTCGCAAAAATCCACTAGGCTTCTGATGTTCTACCTTTGACTTCTGACACGTCAAACACGCATAAACAAACTGAGCCACACCCCTCTTCAATCTGGACCACCAAAAGATCTTCTTCAAATCTTGATACATCTTATTAGCTCCCGGATGTATACTCAAATTACTCCGGTGTCCTTCCTCTAAAATCATCTTTTTCAATCTCGAATCATCAGGAATACAAATTCTACCACAGAATCTCAAAACACCCTGATCATCCACTTTAAAGTCACCATTCACACCTTTATCTCCAACCGTCATCAAATCAACATATTTCACATCCAGCTTCTGTTTCTTGCTAACGGTCAACAGAAAATCATTAGTAACCTTTAACATACCTAGCCTCACTCCATCAGATGTCAATTCACACACCAAACTCAAATCTCTAAATTCTTCCAAAAGTTCCCACTCTTTAACCATCAAAGCAGACATTCGCAATGATTTCCGGCTTAACGCATCGGCTACCACATTAGCTTTACCAGGATGGTAATTCAAGCTAAAATCGTAGTCCTTCAAAAATTCCAACCATCTTCGTTGCCTCATATTCAACTCTTTCTGATCAAACAAGTATTTCAAACTCTTATTATCACTAAAGACTTCGAATCTTGCACCATAGAGATAATGCCTCCAAATTTTCAATACAAAAACCACTGCCGCTAATTCCAAATCATGAGTAGGGTAATTCTTCTCATGAACCCTCAATTGCCTCGAAGCATAAGCCGCCACCTTACCTTCTTGCATCAACACTCCACCTAACCCAATCAAAGACGTATCACAATACACCACAAACGGTTCACTAGGATTCGGTAAGATCAAAATCGGAGCTGTAGTCAATCTTCTCTTCAACTCACTAAAACTTTCCTCACACTGAATATCCCAAATAAACGCTTTACCTTTACAAGTCATCTGGGTTAAAGGAAGTGCTAACTTGGAAAAGCCTTCAATGAATCTTCGATAATATCTAGCTAAACCCAAAAAGCTTCCAATTTCAGTAACAGATCTAGGAGCCTCCCATTGTAGAACTGCATTTACTTTAGATGGATCCACATCAATACCATTACCTAAAATCACATGCCCAAGAAAACTCACTTATGACAACCAGAACTCACACTTGGACAACTTGGCATAAAGTCTCTTTTCCTTCAAAATTTGCAATACAATACGCAAATGCTCCGCATGTTCCTCTCGAGACTTAGATTAAATCAAGATATAATCAATAAACACACCAACAAATTGATCCAAATGCTCATGGAAAATACGATTCATATACTCCATAAACACTCCCGGCGCATTAGAAACCCCGAACGGCATCACGGAATATTCGTAATGTCCGTATCGTGTCCTAAAATCTGTCTTTTGAATATCTTCCTCTTTCACTCTAATCTGATGATAACCTGACCTCAAATCAATCTTACTAAACACACACGCACCTACCAACTGGTCCATCAAATCATCAATTCTCGGAAGAGGATACTTATTCTTAATCGTCACTTTATTCAGCTGGCGATAATCAATACACAATCGCATACTTCCATCTTTCTTCTTCACCAATAAAACTAGAGCACCCCAAGGCGATACACTCGGCCTCAAAAACCTCTTCTTTAACAATTCATTCAACTGCTTCTTCAACTCAACCAACTCAGATGCCGACATACGATATGGTGCCATAGATACAGGTCTAGTACCAGGAACTAGATATATAGAAAACTCCACCTCTCTATCTGGCGGCACATCTAATATATCCTCCGGAAACACCTCTGGAAAATCACACACGACTGGACCCACATCAATTACAACTTGACTATCCACGGTCAACGATGCAAACAACCCAAACAACTGAGCTTCATCCGCCAAAAGTTTCTTCAACTCTTTGGTAGATAAGAAACTCGATTCCCCGTCTTCTTCAAGAGAAGGAAATCTTACCAACTTATGATAACAATTGATATGAACTCGATTGAACTGCAACCAATTCATTTCCAGAACCACATCTAAACCCTCCAACGGCAGACACACCAAATCCATCTCAAGATCTTTACCATAAATGGTCAAAGGACAACTTAAACAAACCAAAAAAGTAGTTACCGACCCCATTGCTGGAGTATCGATAACCATCTCTCCATCCATCGATGACAACAAAAGATTCAAACGCTGCGCACACTCAGACAAAATAAACAAATGAGTCGCTCTGGTATCAATAATAGCAACTAAAGGTGTACTATTAATAAAACAAGTACCTCTGATCAGACGATCCGCACTAGTAGTCTGAGTTCCTGCCAATGCAAATACTTTCCCACCAGCTTGAGCTTGCTTTGGTTTCGGACACTTCATACTAACATGACCAGGTTCACCACAGTTGAAACACTTCACCACATTCCTCTTACAATCAGCTACGACATGTCCTAAACCTCCACAATTGGAACACTTCCTCATATCCTTTCTACATTCAAACTGACGATGTCCTAAGTCACCACACCTAAAACATCTCAGAGGATTATTAATACCTCCCCCACTTGGCCTTTTATCAAAATTAGCCCTTTGCTTACCCTTGTCAGCTGGTGACACATAAGGACCCCCACGAAACGGTTGCTTTCCTTTCCTTTCGTTCACACCTTTATAATGAATAGAACGAGCTTTACTATCCTCCTCATAAATCCTACAACAATCCACCAAATATGGAAACCTCCTGATTCTTTGATAACCAATTTCCTGCTTGATCTCGGGACGCAAACCCGTTCTCAAACTTCACACATTTGGAAAACTCCGCAGTTGCTTCAGCATAATGTGGATAAAACTGAACAAGCTCCACAAACTTAGCAGTGTAATCAATAACAGTCATATTACCCTGTTTCAACTCCAAGAACTCTATCTCTTTCTTTCCTCTTACATCTTCTGGAAAATACTTCCTCAAAAACTCCCTGCTAAATAAAGCCCAAGTGACCTCTTCACCTGTAGCTTCCCACACGTGACGCGCACTAACCCACCAATCATCAGCCTCCTCCTGTAACATGTGAGTACCCAGTCTCACCTTATGTTCCTCAGCACAGTCCATCACTCGGAAGATTCTTTCAATCTCCTTAAGCCAAATCTAGGCACCATCAAGATCATGTCTTCCTTTGAAGACAGGCGGTTTGTTCTTCCTGAACTCATCATTCCCACCAGCATTAGGTGCACCCCGCACAGCCTGAGCCATAGCTTGCATAGCAGCAGCAAGAGCAACGTCATTGCTACCAGCCATATTCTGTTTATCCAATAACAGTAACTATGGTTAGACAAACAGCGCACAACAACCAACTTGGTCACAATGACCGACCCGGACTGACACAGACACACAGTGACACAACTGGCTCTGATACCACTTAATGTAACACCCCCAATCTATAACCCGAGCAATTAAAGCGATAACAAATAATCAGAGTATAATTAAAACATTCAAGGCATAGACGGGAGCGTCACATCAAAATGATGAAATAAAATAACATGCTCAAATAGATATGCAACAATCAGGTAGCCACATAAGCAGAGGAACTCAGTTCCTATCACCCACTATTCAGATACAGAATAAAAGCGGAAAATCTGCAACGTAAATCTCATATATATGAACATAGAAGTTTGTCTGCCATACAAAGAATCATACATGTACAATCCAAAAAGATATATATATATATATATATATATATATATATATATATATATATATATATATATATATATATATATATATATACATATACACATAAATCACATAACGATCTCCCCGACTCCCCGGTGCTACATATCAGAGTCGACCGACAAAATAATGAAGACATAATCTTCACAAAAAGACCTCCAGCATCTAATCTGCAATGCCTCATAGAGCATTCAAAACAGCAGAAGGGTGAGAAACACAATTATAATATAGTTTCATACAAATATATAATGACACAAAATACACATGTAAAACATTCTCACCACAACTTACACCATAATTCAAATACAAAACACCACAATCCATATCTCATATGTAACACCATAATTCCCATCGCGAATAAATAATACATAAATAAAATCAGAGTAACTAAAAATTTATTTTTCCGACAGAAACAAGGATGTCACATTTAAATAAACAAACCATCATCCCTGCTCATAAATTTGATACATAGCATAAAAGAGAACACCCTCAAAGGGGAAATTTTTTCCATATAAAGGGAAAGGTCAATTATGGAATAAAGCGGAAAGATCCATAACCGACTTGTTTTAAAAATAAATGGTTTTATAACATCAACATATAAATACAAAAGTAATACCAAATATATTCAACAATTATATACATATATAACATAATCGTTCCCCGACTCCCGTGCTACGTATCAGAGCAGACAGACGACAAAGGACGGAGGACTAATCTCCACCAAAAAGACCTCCAACAACTCTAATCTGCAATGCCTCATAGATCATTATAAAACAGCAGAATGGTGAGAAATAACAACTAAAATTATGATTCCATAATAATATGCAAATACATAACAATTCACACGCATAACTATTCTCACCACAAACACCACATACTAATACATATAACATACCACGTATACATAACATATATCTATTTATCCAACAATATAGCATATATCAAGTATCCAATATACTCACATATTTGCACATAAGGCATACCAAGTCATAGCATTTAGAAACACATCACATAGCATATGTCTACGCATAAAAAAATATTATCCACAACCAATGCATTTATCACATATGCACATCAAATTACCAATGCTATCACAATCTCCACACATAACAAATCAATGCACAATTTCCACACATAATCAATCAAATCATGATTTTCCACACATAATGCATCCATTCACCATTCTCACACATAATCAATCAAATCATGATTCTCCACACATAACAAATCAATGCACAATTTGCACACATAATCAATCAAATCATGATTTTCCACACATAATGCATCCATTCACCATTCTCACATATAATCAATCAAATCATGATTCACCACACATAATGCATCCATGATTTATGCAAATGCACAGAGACCGACACAACGACTCTATGCAAATGCCATGCGGTGCCGACTTCCAACATTTCTCATCACTAGTTCACTCAGGAACTCTGCTGGAACCATCGCTCGTTACGGAGGATCACTCACGTAACACCTAGTCGGGCAAACGCTGATCCCCGTCACTTTAGGTCCTCTTATGTATTTAAGGCGCACGACGTTTATGGATTGCTTTAGGTCCTCTTATTTTTAAGGAGCACGATCCAATCAGATCGCTTTAGGTCCTCTTATTTTTAAGGCGCACAATCCGATCGCTCACACCCCACATGGGCACATGATCGTCTATAACCATCGCTTTAGGTCCTCTTATTTTTAAGGCGCACGATCCAATCAGATCGCTTTAGGTCCTCTTATTTTTAAGGCGCACGATGTTATAGCAGATTCCCTCTGGAATCAATCCGTCACTCAGGACATCACAACAATGCATATCATGATGCTTGGCATACAATGACTCATGACATTTAATATGCACACATATACACATTCCATAATCATGCATATATCCACAATTACCACACATTTCATTTTCTTGCCCTAAGGCCACCAATCACATATATTGAATTTCACGCAAACAATACCTTTCATCATAATACACAAACCACAACAATCATGCAATCACAATGACTTCCACAAGGGATTCACACCACCAAGGCTACCCACAACACATCATTATCATACATTGAAATCAAATCCAAAACAACACATTTATTTTTCCATAAGACCACGAACCATCCTTACGTCATTCAATCACATGCATTCATATCACATATCAGCATACAAGTCATACGATCTCCATATCAATAGTACATTACATGATACACATCAATTGCACACGATTAAAATGGAAAAAGTCGACAAAACAACACTATTTTAGATTCCCTACATAATTTAATCGGCCAACAATCTAGAAATCATTTTAACAAGAAATAACATTTCATAAGCTTTCCAACGATATAAAGAACGTTCAAAACGGATAAACAGATCAAAAGTTATGAATTTTCAAAGAAAAGAATGTATTGAGAAACAGCCAGATTCGCCTGGCGACTTAAGAATTCGCCTGGCGGATCCCCATTCACCAGCCCTTCGTCATGGATTTCGCCTGGCGAATCCCCTTCGCCAGCACTTCGCCTGGCGACCTAGTGGCGAACCACGAATTTTAGAAAAAACCAAAAGTTACAGAAGCTAACACATTTCTGTCTTTCCAATTTCGCCTGGCGACTTACGATTTCGCCTGGCGAATTACCCTGCTCCAGCACTTCACCTGGCGAACGAGTGGAGAGTCCTAATCCGCCTGGCGAATTCCCAATTCGCCTGGCGAATCGTACCAGACTCAGAAAAATTCTGCTACGGGCTACACGGCTCCAAAACCCCAAAATCCCCATTTTTCACCCCAAATCAATTCCAACAGCAAAAACAAGTATCAGCAAATGTTCACATGCATAGAAGGATCATACAACACAATTTATAACGATTTCTGACCGTGGAAACATCGATTTCTGTCAATTGTTCGTCAATTTATCAAATGAGTAAAAGTCATGAAATAACCAAAACAATCACAACAAACAACACATATACATACACAAGCAAGATATAATTGAAACTTCTCACCCTTACCCGATTAATCGAAGTCCAAGCATTGATTTTGATGGTTTTCCTCTTCTCCCTCTTTTTCTTCTCTTCCTCTTCTTTTCTCTTTTTCTTCTTTCTCTCATTTTCTCTCTATTTCTTTCTATGTATATAAAAACATAAAACTTACCCAAGTAAAAGACCAAAATACCCTTCCGCTCAAATATCTCCCAAACGCTCTCAAAATGCGATAAAACATAAACAACGATGAAAAATAATATATTGTCAAATAAAAGTCAATAATAAAATAATATAAAAAGAAAATAATTAAACCGACTCGATTAAATAAATAAGACAAAATGGGGCGTTACAACTCTCCCCCACTTAGAAATTTTCGTCCTCGAAAATCTAACTGAGACGAACAACTCCGGATACAACTCTCGCATCCGACCAACAACTAACATGCCCACAAAAGGCACCCCACGAATAACACAACTGACAAACCACCCCGCTAACAACAACTACTACAACAACACGACACGACGACCACTACAACGACAAGATGCAAGGCCCATACAATGCACTTGACGACCAACTCACGACTCAAGGAATACCCAACTTACGAACACACAGGTTCACTCTAGAACCAGAACCCAACAAGATCGTTACCCTCACCCTAGGTAACACCACAAACAAGAACACAACAACGTTTCAACAACCTCTACACAACCACAAAACCCATATCCTTGTCACCCAACAATGTTACAACAATGATACGATTCACCAATCGAACATCCAACCAACACGTCCATCTTCATAGTAGCCCATGAATAATAGGTAAACCTTTCACCTAACACTTCCATTCTGAAGCGTCCAATAGTCTCATCACTCCTACATGTTCCCAATGTTCAACTTATGAACTCGTACAAGTCACACACATAAATATACGAATTGTGCCGCATCACGCTTCCGTTGCGCACTCTGATTACTCGTAACCATCAAAACTACCAATCTCACGTCCAAAGTCTAACTTTTTCTCATATTCCCCAAAAATCACTGTTCACTTTTAATATACCCATCGTCACACTCTACTGTGTTATCTCACCCACCAGACACAAGTCTCTGAACTGCTCAAATAATTCTAATTCTCTGACCATCAAAGCAGACATGCATAAAAACTTCAGACTTAACTCATCAAGCACAACCTTAGCTTTTCCCAAAGGATAATCCAAGCCAAATTCATAACTCGTCACGAATTCTAACCATCCTCGTTGTCTCATACTCTGTTCCTTCAAAGCAAACAAGTACTCTAAACTCTTGCGGTTACTAAACCCTTCGAACCGAGAACCATAAAGATAATACTTTCAAATATTCCAACACGATACAACCGCACCCAATTCCAAATCCTGAATAGTATAGATCCTTCTATGAATCCTCAATGGTCGTAAAGCGTAAGCCACGACTTACCCTCTTGCATTAACACACTGGCTAAACTCATCAAAGACACTTCACAATTCCTCACAAACGGTTTATTAGGATCCCACAAAATCACAGCTGAAACCGTAGACAACTTCTACTCCAGCTCACCAAAACTTACTCACAACGAACATCCAAACAAATGACTCACCCTTTGCAAGTTAACTGAGATACCAGAAGTACGAACTTAACAAAATCTTCCATAACCTGTAATAACAACCAACTGAGTCCAAAAGTTTCTCATCTCCTTAACCAACTTCGGAGCCTCTCATTGTAGAACTGCATCTACTTCCGATGGATCCATTAACCATACTCTCATCTGAAATAACATTTCCAAGAAACTAACCCTTTTCAACCAAAATTCTCACTCGAATAGCTTAGCTAAAACTTCGTCTCTTTTCAACACTTGTAATTCAAATCTCAAACACTTAACTTGTTCTTCCTCTGAGTTTATAATAGATCCGAATATCCTCAATCAAAACCACTACGAACTTATCCAATTAAATATGGAATATACGATTCCTCTACTCCATAAACATTAGAGACGCATTACTAACACCAAATACCATCACTGTACTTGTAATTCCCAATCAAAATCCAAAAGATATAAATCCTTAAAGCTTTCGCAAAACTTTTCACTAGGTAACTGGTTACCCGCATACGAGCTTAACCGAGTAAATAACAACCTATTCCGAGGATAACAAACCTAACCAGCCACATCAAATCGATTAAAGCCTCAACTCACACAATTCACCACTCTTATGAAATGTTCCAAACAATTGCAATTTCGCTCAAACTCAACCAAACCATTCCAGTCATCTGTTCATGAAAGTGGACACTTGTTCTCAATCGTTACCTTATTCAACTGCCAGTAATCCATACCCAATTTCTTCTATTAACAGTCCAAATTTGATAAATCCCAACGTGACACAACAACCAGCCGAAAAGAACTCTTAACCATTACATTCACCCCTAAGGGGTCTCTCAAAATTTCCATTAATGCTCTACAATTCCAAAGACTCCAAACCTCTCCAGAACTCTAAGTTTTGCTTTCCATAGTCTCAATACCGTCGTACCCATCATGCTTGTTATTCCATTCAATCATCATTCCCTTTTTGTTACTAACAATACTGAAGCCCTCTAAGACAACACCTTAATGTTCCATCCAAAAACACATCTGAAAACCATACACAACTGACGGCCCATCACTGTGACTTCCTGCCAATTTCCAGAACACTATCATCACAGACAAAACAAACATCTTAGTCCCATCTACTAAGAGTTTTCTACTTACTTAGCGGATTCAAACCTCAAATCTCCACCTTCGTCAAATTTGAGTTCACACTCTACTCTCTGAGAACAACCATTAATGATACCCAAACGTCCTCTCTCAATAACTTCCCAACTGAACCAATATATCAAAACCTCTAATCCATTTCATCTTCCGATAGAAGAATCTTCATCGACTTGACAAAACAATCCGTAACCAATTTCTCAATTCTCAACAATTCATTTCACCCACTATCAAAGCCGGAAAGACACGCCTATTCCATCCAACATAATTTTCGTCTGCTATCAACAAGAGATTAAGGGTGATCAGTTCCTCAATTTGCCAATAGACAGTCGACAATCATGGTGAGGCATAAACCGTCTTTACCAAACTATAATAGCATTCCTTACATCCTGCGCACCAAACTACCTAAGACACAAATCCTTAGTTGACATAAACCTTACCTCCGCATTCCCTCCGGAACTGGGAACCACACTGTCCAAAGAGCACTTACAATCTTGCAACCAACGCTCCACAACTGAAGCAACCTGGAGAAGTTCCAGCTTCTCCCCCACTTATCTCATTCTAACACCTGAAGACAAAGGATTAGGAAACCAGAAAGTACCGACAGTGCTCCACACACATATCACGTACTAAGGGACCAACAACAACATCGACAGTATTCAACTGTCACACCGACTGACTCAACAACTTGGCCGGACGGACCGACTTTCTCTGATACCATTAATGTAACACCCCAATTCCCATCGCGAATAAATAATACATAAATAAAATCAGAGTAACTAAAAATTTATTTTTCCGACAGAAACAAGGATGTCACATTTAAATAAACAAAACAACATCCCTGCTCATAAATTTGATACATAGCATAAAATAGAATACCCTCAAAGGGGAAACTTTTTCCATATAAAGGGAAAGGTCAATTATGGAATAAAGCGGAAAGATCCATAACCAACTTGTTTTACAAATAAATGGTTTTATAACATCAACATATAAATACAAAAGTAATACCAAATATATTCAACAATTATATACATATATAACATAATCGTTCCCCGACTCCCGTGCTACGTATCAGAGCAGACAGACGACAAAGGACGGAGGACTAATCTCCACCAAAAAGACCTCCAGCAACTCTAATCTGCAATGCCTCATAGAGCATTATAAAATAGCAGAAGGGTGAGAAATAACAACTAAAATCAAGATTGCATAATAATATGCAAATACATAACAATTCACTCACATAGCTATTCTCACCACAAACACCACATACTAATACATATAACATACCACGTATATGTAACATATATCTATTAATCCAACAATATAGCATATATCAAGTATCCAATATACTCACATATTTGCACATAAGGCATACCAAGTTATAGCATTTAGAAACACATCACATAGCATATGTCTACGCATAAAAAAATATTATCCACAACCAATGCATTTTTCACATATGCACATCAAATTACCAATGCTATCACAATCTCCACACATAACAAATCAATGCATAATTTCCACACATAATCAATCAAATCATGATTTTCCACACATAATGCATCCATTCACCATTCTCACACATAATCAATCAAATCATGATTCTCCACACATAACAAATCAATGCACAATTTCCACACATAATCAATCAAATCATGATTTTCCACACATAATGTATCCATTCACCATTCTCACACATAATCAATCAAATCATGATTCTCCACACATAATGCATCCATGATTTATGCAAATGCACAGAGACCGACACAACGACTCTATGCAAATGCCATGCGGTACCGACTTCCAACATTTCTCATCACTAGTTCACTCAGGAACTCTGCTGGAACCATCGCTCGTTACGGAGGATCACTCACGTAACACCCCGTCGGGCAAACGATGTTCCCCGTCGCTTTAGGTCCTCTTATGTATTTAAGGCGCGCGACGTTTATGGATTGCTTTAGGTCCTCTTATTTTTAAGGCGCACGATCCAATCAGATCGCTTTAGGTCCTCTTATTTTTAAGGCGCACAATACGATCGGTCACACCCCACATGGGCACACGATCGTCTATAACCATCGCTTTAGGTCCTCTTATTTTTAAGGCGCACGATCCAATCAGATCGCTTTAGGTCCTCTTATTTTTAAGGCGCACGATGTTATAGCAGATTCCCTCTGGAATCAATCCGTCACTCAGGACGTCACAACAATGCATATCATGATGCTTGGCATACAATGACTCATGACATTTAATATGCACACATATACACATTCCATAATCATGTATATATCCACAATTACCACACATTTCATTTTCTTGCCCTAAGGCCACCAATCACATATATTGAATTTCATGCAAACAATACCTTTCATCATAATACACAAACCACAACAATCATGCAATCATAATGACTTCCACAAGGGATTCACACCACCAAGGCTACCCACAACACATCATTATCATACATTGAAATCAAATCCAAAACAACACATTTATTTTTCCATAAGACCACGAACCATCCTTACGTCATTCAATCACATGCATTCATATCACATATCAGCACACAAGTCATACGATCTTCATATCAACAGCACATTACATGATACACATCAATTGCACACGATTAAAACGGCAAAAGTCGACAAAACGACACTATTTTAGATTCCTGACATAATTTAATTGGCCAACAATCTCGAAATCATTTTAACAAGAAAGAACATTTCACAAGCTTTCCAACGATATAAAGAACGTTCAAAACGGATAATCAGATCAAAAGTTATGAATTTTCAAAGAAAAGAATGTATTGAGAAACAGCCAGATTCGCCTGGCGACTTAAGAATTCTCCTGGCGGATCCCCATTTGCCAGCCCTTCGCCATGGATTTCGCCTGGCGAATCCCCTTCGCCAGCACTTCGCCCGGCGAACTAGTGGTGAACCACGAATTTTAGAAAAAACCCAAAGTTACGGAAGCTAACACATTTCTGTCTTTCCAATTTCGCCTGGCGACTTACGATTTCGCCTGGCGAATTACCCTTCGCCAGCACTTCGCCTGGCGAACAAGTGGCGAGTCCTAATCCGTCTGGCAAATTCCCAATTCGCCTGGCGAATCGCACCAGACTCAGAAAAATTATGCTACGGGCTACACGGCTCCAAAACCCCAAAATCCCCATTTTTCACCCTAAATCAATTCCAACAGCAAAAACAAGTATCAGCAAATGTTCACATGCATAGAAGGATCATACAACACGATTTATAACGATTTTCGACCGTGGAAACATCGATTTCTGTCAATTGTTCGTCAATTTATCAAATGAGTAAAAGTCGTGAAATAACCAAAACAATCACAACAAACAACACATATACATACACAAGCAAGATATAATTGAAACTTCTCACCCTTACCCGATTAATCGAAGTCCAAACATTGATTTTGATGATTTTCCTCTTCTCCCTCTTTTTCTTCTCTTCCTCTTCTTTTCTCTTTTTCTTCTTTCTCTCATTTTCTCTCTATTTCTTTCTATGTATATAAAAACATAAAACTTACCCAAGCAAAAGACCAAAATACCCCTTAGCTCAAATATCTCCCAAACGCTCTCAAAATGCGATAAAACATAAACAACGATGAAAAATAATATATTGTCAAATAAAAGTCAATAATAAAATAATATAAAAAGAAAATAATTAAATCGACTCGATTAAATAAATAAGACAAAATGGGGTGTTACATCACACATCCATCACAACGACATATCAATCATGCTCAATGCATTTATCACCAACATATATATATATATATATATATATATATATATATATATATATATATATATATATATATATATATATATATATATATCAACTCATCAATTCCATTCACAATTCCACACATAATCAATCCGTTCATGATTTATTCAAATGCACAGAGACCGACACAATGACTTTATGCAATGCAATGCAATGAGGTACCGTTCCATCCATCATCTCATCATTAATTCACTCAGAAATTATTGGAATCATCGCTTGTTACTTAGTGTAACTCCCCATCGGGAAAACGATGTTCCCCGTCGCTTTAGGTCCTCTTTGTATAAGGCACACGACGTTTATGAATCGCTTTAGGTCCTCTTTGTATAAGGCAAAGGATCCGATCGCTTTAGGTCCTCTTTGTATAAGGCACACGATCGTCTATAACGTCGCTTTAGGTCCTCTTTGTATAAGGCACACGACCGTTACAGCAGATTCCCTCTGGAATCGTTTCGTCGCTCACACCCACTAGGGCACACGACATCACAAGAATGCATATCATGATGCTTGGCATACAATGACTCATGATAATCAAATACATACATATATACAACCATGTGAACCATCTCAACATCAATAATCATGCATTGAAATCAAACCCAAAACAATGCATTTATTTGCCATAAGGCCATAAACCATCATCACAAAATTGCATTACATGCATTCACATCATATAACAGCACACAAGCTATACGTTATATATATCAAAACATATTGCATGATATCACATCAATCGCACACAATTACGACGGTAAAAGTCGACAAAACAACACATTTCCAAAATCCCGACACAATTAAATAGGCCACTAATCTCAAAACCATTTTTTATAAGAAATAACATTTCATTAGCTTCCCAATGCATCCGACCGCGCCTCGATCCGAGCTACGGATCAAAAGTTATGAAGGAAACAAAACTGCACAAACTGTCATGTTCGCTAGGCGAACCTTCTAGCGAGCATTCGCTACCACCTTCGCTAGGCGAATGTCCAAGCGAAACCACAAACAGACTAAAACAGACACAAAGTTCGCTAGGCGAACTCCTTGGCGAACCTTCGCCTTGCCGTTCGCTTCGCGAATCCCTGGGCGAACCAAGGCAGCAACAAACATAACTGAAAAGATACAAAGTTTGCTAGGCGAACAACGTTAGCGAACATTCGCTGACCTTCGCTGATGGGCTCGTTAGGCGAACCCTCGAAAATCATTCACTTTCGCTTCGCCCCAGGTTCGCTAGGCGAACCAAGGAAAACTCAGAAATTCTGCAGCGGTGTTATGGGTCAAAAAACCATATTCCTTCAACAAAATCTCTTCCAAACCATAACATAGCCACTAAAACATACCACAATCATAACAACAAGTATCCTACAACATTTATATCACATTCCAACCGCGAAAACATCGATTCCCAATCATTTTTCTCATTTCTAACCTAGAATTGAAAATTATGGAAAGACAAATAGACTTCAAACATACACATACATATTCATACACAATGATAAGATAATCGAGTTTCACACCCTTACCCGATTAATCGTGCTTCGAAGTGTCGGTTGATTCGATTTCTTACACTCCAAGTTTTTCCTCTTTTTCTTCTTTCCTTTTTCTTTTCCTTCTTTTCTTTCTATTCTCTCTATTTTTCTCTCTATTTCCTATTTTATGAAAAACAATATCCCCCAAGCCAAAAAGACCAAAATACCACTACACTCAATTTTCTCGCAAACGTTCCCAAAACGCGATAAAACGTAATAACCAAGAATAAAATAATATAAAGACCAAAAATAATTAAATTGACTCGATTAAATAAATTTAACAAAAACCGGGGTGTTACACTAATCGTTGTTCCTTCGACCGTTCATCTCAAGATGAAGTACTATACGGAGAAAGGCCACGTCGCATCATTGCACGGGGATATAGAAGCTGCAAGGAGGTGCTTTGAAGCACCTACTCGAGGCCAAAGCTCGATCGGTGCTGCACCCAAGGCCGCCAAGCGGGCAAGGGAGGATGACCAGCCCAGCGAAGAAAGCCAGCCTGACAAGAAACTGACTCTCCCTGTACACATCATCGACCTCGACAGCCGAATCTCTGAAGAGGGTGAGGACTATGGTGAATGCACGTCGGCGGGGGCCAGCAGTTCCCCTGTAACCACCCTCATGCGCCCTATCTCAAATGGGGAGTTCGAGGTCATCACCTTCGGAGTCAACCCGAGCAGAGGAGTGACGATAGGCGCGGGTCTGCCCGACGAGGTGAAGCAGCAGCTGAAGACTTGTCTCGAGGACAACGCCGATTTGTTTGCGTGGAGTGCCACGGACATGCCCGACCTGGACCCTGAGAACGCATGCCATCAACTGACCATTGAACTAGCTGCTCGAGCCGTCGCACAACGCAGGCGCAAGCAATCCGATGAGAAGGCACGGGCTGCCCAAAAACTTGGACAAGACCTCTTAGAGGCAAAATTTATCTCGGAGGCCAGGTATTCAACCTGGCTATCCAATATTGTACTTTTCAAGAAACATAGTGGAAAATGGCACATGTGCATTTATTATACTGATCTCAACCGGGCTTGACCGAAGGATGCTTATCCTCTGCCCAGCACAGATAAGCTCATAGATAATTCTGTAGGTTTCAAGCTCTTGTCCTTCATGGACGCCTATTCGGGATACAATAAAATCCCTATGGCCAAAAAGGACAAGAAGTACACCGCGTTCATGAACTCGTCGGGGAACTATTACTACAATGTAATGCCCTTTTGTTTGAAAAACGCTGGGGTCACGTACCAGCGCATGATGAACAAAGTCTTCCGATCAGAAATCAGGGACATACTCGAAGTTTACATGGACGATATGATTGTGAAGTCCCAAGAGGAATCCGATCACATGACCCATTTGCAAACGGTTTTCGACCAGGCAAGAAAGTGCAAAATGCATTTTAACCCAGAAAAATGTACCTTTGGCGTGCGGGCAGGGAAGTTCCTCGGGTTCTACCTCACTGAGAGGGGTATAGAGGCGAATCCTGACAAATGTCGGGCGTTCGCAGAATTTCCCACACCCAGGTCGAAGAAGTCCATACAGTCCCTCAACGGGATGCTCGCGTCACTTCCTCGCTTCGTGGCCAAGTCTACCCAGCACGCCCTGCCCTTCTTTAAACTCCTCAGAAAGGAGGCCACATTCGAATGAACGGAGGAATGCAAGCAGGCTCTGACCCACCTTAAGTGAGCCTTGTCCGGGCCCCCGTGCTTTCACAACAAGAGTTCAGGGAGACCTTGTACCTGTATCTCTCCGTCACCAGCGAAGCCATTAGCGCTGCACTCATTTGCGAGACAACGTACGGGAAAAAGCCCATCGATTTCACGAGCAAGGCCCTACAAGGGCCAGAAATCAGATACGCGTAAATAGAGAAGGTCCCTCTCACCCTCGTCAACGCCGCAAGAAGGCTAAAGCATTGCTTCCTAATCCACACCATAGTAGTGCGTACTGACCAGCCCATAAGACATCTGCTTTGTCGACCAGACATGGCCGACAGAATTCTCAAATGGTCCCTGGAACTATCAGAATTTGATATCCACTATGAAGGAAGGAAGGCCCTCAAGGCACAAGTTATGGCCGACTTCGTGGGGGAGATGACGTCGCCATCGTCCTCACCAAGCGGAACGCATAGATATACCATCTACGTGGACGGGGCATCCAGTTCCACGGGTAGTGGCGCAGGCATCATCCTTGATAACGAGGAGAGAATACTAATCAAAGTATCTTTAGTCCTATCATTCCCTACGTCTAACAACCAATCCGAGTACGAACCCTTCCTCGCAGGGTTACGGCTGGCCGAAGACTTAGGCGCCCAGGAGGTAAAGATTTTCACCGATTTCAAACTCGTAGCATCTCAAGTACGAGGAGAGTATCAGGAAAAATATGATTAGCTGGTCGAATATCTGACACTGGTGATAGAAAGAATTACCAGGTTCGATGTGTGGGAAGTCCAGCACATTCCTCGCGAATGAAACACTCGGGCAGACGCCTTGTCAAAACTGGCTACCACCAGAAAGAAAGGCGGCAACAAATCTGTCGTACAAGAGATACTCGCTCGACCAAGTATTGAGAAGCCATCAGAGCTGCTCGACGTTAACGCCATTGGAGACAGCCACTGCTGGATAACCCCAGTATACAATTACTTCACCACGGGGGAACTGCCCGAGGACAGCAAGGAGGCCATCGTGACTAAACGAAGAGCCTGCTCGTACATGCTGATCGAAGACAAACTCTATCGACGAGGATTTTCCATCCCCCTCTTGAAATGCATCGAGGAGGACAAGGTCCCCGAAATTCTCCAATAAATTCATGAGGGCATCAATGCGCAGCACTTAGGAGGGAGATCATTGGCACGAAAGGCCCTGCGAGCAGGATATTATTGGCCGACCATGCAGCACGATGATAAGGAGCATGTCAAAAAATGTGATCGGTGCCAGCGCCACAGGGACATGCACTTGGCGCCTCCTAACGAGTTGAAGACTCTATCCTCACCTTGGCCCTTCGCCTAGTGGGGAATGGATATACTCAGCCCCTTCACAATTGGGTCCTATCAGAACAAATTTCTGATTGTGACCGTCGATTACTTTACAAAATGGATCGAAGCCGAAGTTCTCGCCAAGATCACAACCTTCAACATACTTCGCTTCTACAAGAGGAACGTCCTCGCGCATTTCGGAGTACCCTAGGCCCTCGTGACCAAAAACGGAACCCAGTTCACGGACAGGAAGTTCCAGGACTTCGTCGCAAAACTAGGCACGAAGCAACATTTCACCTCTGTCGAGCATCCCTAGACTAACGGACAAGCAGAGGCTGCGAACAGGGTAATCCTGTCATACCCCAAATTTTTACCACCAATATTTCCCATCATTGTGTAAATCATCATCACAATATGGATGTACCTACATGCCTCATCAATCTCCTCAGAGATGTTTGAGCATTCAACAAAGTCAAGAATTAGGGTTTCAAGCCCTCTCAAAGCCTTAGACAAAGGATCAATCAAGGAATGACATGATCTTCAACTTGTCTAAACTCTCAAACACCCATAAAGGATAAAGAGGACTCCCACATCAAAATCAAGCACAAAGGGTGCAACATTCTAGGTGGATCAAGCCTCAAGATCGTCATTGTCACCAAATTAGGGTTTTGGTCGACCAAGGCCTCCAGATGGAAATTTTCCTCTGGGCATGAGCCAATGCTTCACACAACAACCCAAGATACTCTAAGGGACCTCCTGGACCCAATCATCAAGTCAATTTAACCTCAGGGGATGCATTTACCAAAAATCAGGAGTTAGGGGTTCTTGACCTAATTCACCCCTAAGTTGACTTTTGGGACAAAGCATGAGCCAAGACCTCAAGACATGGTTTTAGGGTCTCCAATACACTACATTGATCCATTTGCAACAATGGATTGATCCAAGAAGCTTGATCTACAAGTTTCAATTTCATCAGGACCACAATTAGGGTTTCGAGGAAAAAGTCAATTGTGCCTTTGACTTTTGACCAGGACATGCTCCCAAACCTTGGGACATGATTCAATACACCCTATAATACCTATGGAATCCATCCTTTAGGTTTGAGTTAGGTCAAGGGCTTGATTTTACAAAGGATCACACAATTTGGATTTCATCCGATAAAAAGTCAACTGTACAAAAATCTAAAGTTTGACTTTTTGAATTTTTGGTCAACCAAGGTTCCTTAACCCTAAAACAATGTTAATATGTGATTTGAATCATCATTCATCAAGAAAAACCAAAGAAAATGAGTTAACTTGTAAAAGGGGGTAACCATAAAAAACTTAGAATTTTTCTAAGTTATGGAACAAAGTGGCAAGTGTACCAACTTCCAAGGATCATAACTTGAGATCCAAGCAACCATTTTGGATGGTCCAAAGGTGGATTTGTAGCTCTAATTACATACTTCAAAAGTGTCAACTACATCTCATTCCAATTCTTCATGGATTTTTAGTTATGGAGTGATCAAAATGGCTAAAAACATGAAAATGACATTTTTCTAACACTAGTGAAATTTTCACTAAGTCAGAATCTGCCTTACTTTTTCCAAAATGTAGGGACATTTTTCACCTTGATCCAAGTCAAACCAGGTCTAGGGGTAAACATCAAAGTTAAAGCATGCCATAAGGGCTTTCCAACAAGTACCAGATCATCTCCAAATTCAATTTAGGCAAGGAGATACAGCCCTTGAAACATGACATCATGAACTGGTTTTACAAGGAAGAATTTGTGCATTTTGCTCAATTTATCCAAATCTGATAAATCCAAGCCTTGTCATCAATTTGGACACATCTGAGGATCAAATCCAAGGGGGATGATCTGATCTCCAAGCCTCACAAGTCCAAGAATCTACAAGTAGCCATGCCAAACCTAAAAAGGCTAAAGAGTGCTAAGACTCCAATTTTGTTTCCAAGCCTTTAATGAATACATCAAGGTGGCATGACCTAAGCCTATTCCAATTGAATTCAGTCCAAACATATCTCAGAACCAAAGCTACAAAGCATGTGCTTTGATCTCAAGTCAATGGCTAGAGGAGACTTGAGATTCCTTTTGCATAACATTGGCCAAAGGTCTGCTGCAGCCTCCATTCTCTATTGATGCCAAAAAAAACTTGACACATTATAAAGAGACATCAATTGTGATCAGTTTGAGTACACCAAAGCAACCAAACTGATGTTTTCCTCAAAATCCCTCTCTTTAGGCCAAAATGCCTTCTTTTCCAAGGTATCTCTGAGTTTTTGAGTTAGAGAGCAATTCCATCACAGCTCATGATCCAAACACCTCTAATATGTTGTATCTAAGTTGTTCAAACACTAACATGTGACCTGTAACACCAAAATCTCAAAGTCCACTTCCAAAACCTCAAAATTGGACTTTTTTGCATTTTTAAAGCCATGTCTTGATTCAGTCACTTTCAAAACCAGATAAAACCTCAAACACACTCCAAATATCATCCTTGAACTGTCCCAAATGGTTCCCTAAATCTAGAACACCATTTGAGAGAGCTGCCCTATTGGCCACTTTTGCCCCTTTTGCAAGAAGCTGCTCAAACTTGTTCCTGAAGATTCCAGCTGGTTCCAATCATTCTAAAAGCTTCTAAGGGATCAATTGAGAGTGTCCAAAGCATCAAATTACTTATGGCAGAAGAAACTTGGCAGATAGCACAAAAAGCTCCCAAAGAGGTAAGCATCACAACTTGAACTCTTTGAATTATGCATTGCTTTGAAATCCACTGACCATAAACATCTCATACATGTTATATATGTTGTGTTTGACCAATTCATCATGTAATTATTGCCTGTACCATGAGGTAGCATATAAAATGCAAATATAGGCCTATTTCAAAACCACTATCGGGTTTTTAAATAGGGACCTCATCTGAAAAAACTATGACCACCATTGGATTCCTTGGGAAATTCTAGGCCAGATGCATATAAATTTTGTCCCAATCCATGGAGAAATGAGAAAGCTAGAGGCTTCACGTAAATGGCCCAAAAGCTGGCATTGCCTTGCCTTGCCCAGGCCTAAAACAAGGCATCCCTTATGTATTTATGGGGTGGTTTTGATACACGGATGTATCACCACCCTAGTGGTAGAAGGCGCGCGCTGTAACTTGGAGGTCTGGGGTTCGAATCCCCCTCGCCCCAGACCTTTTTTTACCACTTTTTCTATTTTTCAATATTTGTCATATTATTTTAAATGATTTGGAAAATTAATTTCTCTCTCAATTTTAATTATTTTTGATTGGTTCCTTTTGCAAAATATCACAAAAATGTTAAAATATTTTATTTCACAAAAAAAAATCAAATTTATATTATTTATTTAATATAGTTGGTATTTTTGTAAATAAATTCATTTTTTATTGTTTTAAACATTTCAAAAAATAAATTTTCATCTTGGAAATCAAAACCAAATGAGTTTTAATTCATCTTGTGATTAAAACATCATTTTTCAAACCTTAACCAAAAATCAAAAGTTGTTTATTCAAACTTATTTGGTGTTTTTATCATTTTAATTAATTTTCTTTGAATAATTACTTTAAAAAATGATGAAATTAGGGTTTCGTGATTTTCGCCCTAACAAACTTTTTATCAAACACTTTTGGGCCTCTAATAGAGTGTAAGACCCAATCCCCTTTAACCAAAACCATTTTGGGCCTCAAATATTGTATAAGTCCCGACACGATAAAAAATCTCGTCGCGACCACCATTTTTTCAAACAAAAAACCTCCTTGGGCCTCTCCTTGAGTTGTAAGCCCCATCACTTATACAAAAACACTTTTTTTGCCTCCCCTCGTGTTGTAAGTCCCATCTTTCTTTTTCAAAACTTCTTTGGGCCTCTCCTTGAGTTGTAAGACCCATCCCTTTGTACAGAAAACCACTTTGGGCCTCAGCCGTTGTATAAGCCCCGATACGATATTCAAAACAACGGTGCAACCACTGTTAAACCTTGGGCCTCTCCTTGAGTATAAGTCCCAACAATATTTTCAAAAACAACTTCCCTTTTGATTTAAGTTCAAAAAATATATGTTGTTATCAAAAATTTCTTTAATTTCTTTGAACAACTAACAATACAACATGGAAGCTTGATCACCTGTAAGTTTTAAACAACTTTTATTTACTCGCTTTCATATATATATATATATATATATATAACTGTATTGTGGGAAGCTGCGCACTGTAAGTCTTCTTTCACATCCTTTTAAAATACTTGTCATATATTAACTGTATATATACTAGTATAGTTATTTAGAGTTTTCCCCGACAACTAAGTCTAGAACTAGGTAAAGCCAGTTTAGTCACTCTTTAAATACAGTCAAAACTAGATCCCCATAGGATTTCCAGATACAGTCTTGCCTTCTCTTGGGCTTAAACAATATGGAACAAAGAGAAAGGCAGTATTTTTCGTGAACCTTTTCTCAGGTTGTCACTATTAGAAATTGTCAAAGAAATTCTACTCCCCATAGTTGATCTATTCTCGGTGAATATCATCTCTTGAGTTTCTTCAAACCTCAGAACTTTCACTAAATGATCTATTCTCGGTGAATAGCATTGCTTGAACTTTTCTCGGTTTGGGACCCACAGGCTTCCTAAAAGCATCCCCGCCTCCTCTTGGGCTTTGTACAAGGACCCTCTGGCTTCTTAGAAGTTTTCATGCCTTCTCTTGGGCTTAATACAAGGACCCTAAAGACCTCCTAAAGGTATAAGCCAGAACTTAGCCATCCTTTGCTACAGCGGTCTTTCCAGTGTCAAATCTCAGACCAATTTAGGGTTGATTCTCATCCCTTAAAACACCCGCCTCCTCTTGGGCATCATACAAAGATAAACTCTTCCACACCAGTAGACTTGGACAGTCTAAATCTCCTCTTGAGTCTCAAAGACATTCTCAAGTTCCCTACAAACATAGGAGAAACCCCGGTCACTCTGGATAAATCTCCTGTGGAGTTAAAACCCACGGGTTCTAAAACCCAGTCTCTCTCCTAAAAATCCACAAGACAGGGTCAGATTATCATCAGTATAACACTATCCCAAATCAAAACCTCAAGGTATCTGATACCCCAACTCTTCTGTAACCATCAACAAGAGTTGATTCCCCACTTGGACCTGCCTCGGGATCTCAATAATCCTCAACAGAAGCTAGCCTCCTCTTAGGCTTTGTATAATGACCTTTCCTCAGCGCAGTCAGCCTCCTCTTGGGCTTTGTACAATTATTCTCCCCAGTTGAGCTAACCTTTTCAGACTCTCTTGTTGAGTCAATCACTTTTAGACTCTCTTGTTGAGCCAATCACTTTCAGACTCTCTTGTTAAGTCAATCACCCTTTCAGACTCTCTTGTTGATTCAATCACCTTTCAGCACTCTCTTGTTGAGTCAACCTTTTAGCCTCAATCTCGGGCTTTGTACGAGACAGATAAAAACACTCTCTTGTTGTGTCAATCTTTTCCAGCCTCCTCCTAGGCTTGGCATAAAGATTTCCCCTAGCAGAATTCAGCCTCCTCTTCGGAAGAATGATTTCTCCAGCTTATTCAGCCACAATCCTGGGCTTCGTACAGGACAAATAAAAGCACTCTCTTATTGAGTCAAACCCGTTTAGCCTCAATCTTTGGCTTTGTACAAGACATAAATCTTCATAACCTTCTCTCAAGCTGGGACAAGTATCTTCCCTAGCGGAGTCAATTCCTCCTAGCCTTCTTTAGGCTTCGAGAAATAATTCCCTAAGCTGAGTCTAACTTCTTTCAGCCTCAATCTTAGGCTTTGTACAAGACAGATAATACTCTCCCGCAGAGTCAAACTCATTTCAGCCTCAATCTTGGGCTTTGTACAAGACACATAAAAATATCCTCATCCGAGTCAGTTAAATTTCTCATCTCAACCTCAATCTTGGGCTTCGTATAAGACATATACAAATCTCCCCGACGGAGTCAAAATTCCTTTTTTTAGCCTCGATCTTGGGCTTTGTACAAAACAGACAGAATATTTTCCCCGGAAAAGTCAAACTTTTAGCCTCCTCTTAGGCTTTGTATAATGATATCCCCAAAGAGTCAGTCTCTTTTTCGCCTCAATCTCGGGCTTTGTACAAGACAAATATAAACCCTCTCTCGTTGAGTGAGTCATCTCCAGCCTCCTCTTAGGCTTTGTATAAGGACTTCCCCAGTGGAGTCAATCAACCTCTTAGCTTTAACCTTGGGCTTTGATTAAGGCACACAAAAATCGACAATCCCCTCAGAGGAAGTCCAATCCCTCTTTAGAGATGACAAGTTCTCTCTCAGTCAAACTTTTTTAGCTTCAATCTTGGGCTTTGAACAAGACACAAATAAATAACCTTTTAGCTTCAATCTTGGGCTTTGAACAAGACACCAAAACATATTTTCCTCCCTTAGAATAGGAGGAACTACAATTGCTCTGATTTCCCTATTTCGTTTAAACGGGATTACGTAGGCATAAGATTGTGAAATCTTAGCGAGTATACTAATAAAAAACTCTAGGTCCAGTACCTTCATACCAATCAAAACTTAGGTCCAGTACATTACCAAAAACACCCAAACATAAACAAAAACTCACTCACTCTCTCATACCTTCCTAAGAAACTTTCTCAACCTATTAACGGATAAACACCATCAAGTACAAAGCGAAACCTAAAGCTAACCTCCTGTGGATAACCACATATAGAATGGGTAATTGACAACTCCCCATTGTATAACCTGACCCCAGACCCCCCAGTCTCTTTAAAGCGTTTGTTCAGTTAAACATTCGCGTGCAAGGTTAGTTTTAGATAGCTTCCCTTTCCCTTCCAGCTTCATGGGATAAATAAGAAATCAGAAAGTAGCACCCCTCCTCATTGTGGGGAGAAACCTAAAAACCAGCGATAAGGTGGTCACGTCACCGACAAAAATCGCTCGCTACAGTAAAATGGCGACTCTGCTGGGGAGTCATTGTGAGAATTTGTTTTACTATAGTCATCATCGTCCCCATTTTCCAACAGTAAAATGGCGACTCTGCTGGGGAGTCACTGTCTGTATAAACTAGGATTATAGCTCTTAAGGGGTCTAGGATGTTAGTTTTAGGAATAAATATATATATATATATATATATATATATATATCGCTTTTCCTAATTGATATCCGTGTTTACTTTTCTGCTAATGGGACTGCGGGTGATGCCGCATCTGGAAAGTTTAAGTGACACCTAAGATAAGTGATGGCATTAGAAGGGTAATCTTACAGGGAGTGACTCTCAAATAAGAGACCCTGGTAGACCATTGAATCAGTGGAGATACCCTTTGCGGATTCAATGTCTAAATGACTTCGATTGTTGAAAGCAGATTGTTCGATTGTGGTGTCCATGAAACTGAGGATTTAGTAGGCTGGGACCATGTTACTATTTTTTAGTACGGAAGCTATCGAAAATAGTTGTCACGTGATACTACCCTCATCTGAGATTACTCTAAGATACTGCAACTCGCTCGGGTGAACCAGCTTGCTGTTGTTATCCCAAAGGGGGTCAATGATTTTGAGGACAGGTACAAAAAATCACCAGTACAACCTTTGGGGATGGGTAGAGCCATGATTTCATGACACCGAACCTTTGACCCCATGTTTTTTCTATGTTTTTGTGTGCTGCATTCATGCATTCATTTCATTAAAAAAAACTTTAAACAAAGAAAATCTTCTTTTCTAGTCTCTCTCTTTTCAAATTAAACTAAGACAATGATTGCAAATATCAGGGAGAAAGATTGCATTATGGATTTCGGTAGAAGGAAGACTCACAAGTACACCTTCAAGGTTCGAAAATTAGAGGATTTGAGAGGGTTGGCAAGGATGATCACCAACCCCGATGCTTTCAGAGCTAAGTACGGAGGACTGCTGTCTCTGTTAAGGGTCCATGTAATTGAAGGAATATTGTCTACTCTGATTCAGTTTTACGATCCGGTCTATCACTATATCACATTCCCGGATTATCAACTTGCACCAACACTGGAAGAGTACTCTCACCTAACTGATTTACCCATCACTGACCAAGCTCCCTTTTCTGGACTGGAAGAAATTCCAAAAGATCAAACCATTGCAAGAGCAATCTATTTGGACGAGTCAGAAGTCAGGACTCACATGACCATTAAGGGTGGAATCCAAGGTTTACCGGCCAAGTTTTTGATAAAGAAAGCTCTGTACTTTGCTAGTATAGGGAACGTAACTGCTTTTGAGAGCATCTTTGTTCTGCTCACTACGGGTTATTTTTGTTTCCCAACATTGATAACTTCGTTGATATCAATGCCATTATTATTTTTCTAATTGGAAACCCCGTACCAACCTTGCTTGCAGATGCTTATCATTATGTACACTTAAGGAATTTGTAGAGCGGAGGAATGATCACCTGCTGTGTACCCCTGCTGTACAAATGGTTCACTTCTCACTTGCCCAAGACTGCTGTATTTTGGCATCATAAGAGTACTTTAAGTTGGTCATAGAGAATCATGTCTCTTACCAACTTGACATCGATTGGTACAATCGAATCTATGACAGGATAATAATCATTGACTGTTGTGGAAACTTTCCTAATGTACTACTCATAGGAATTAAAGGAGGGATCAACTATCATCTAACTTTAGTTCGTCATCAATTCGGATACCCGATGAGGCATGTCCCACGTAATGCTCATCTGGAAGGTCTTTTCTTCAAGGAAGGAGAAAATGACAGGGCACTAAAGACATAAATAGTGCATGCTTGGAAACATGTTCACAGGAAAGGAAGAGAGTCTCTAGGAAAACCAGACTGTGTCTCTGTGGAACCTTATCTGCACTGGGTACAAACTAGAGCTCTCAAACTGAGGATGCCTTACCATCGTCAAGAAGTTATTCCGTTAAAGGAATCTGTCCTTTATTTTATGTCTGATACGGAAAAACTCCAGGCCACCCTCAACAAAGTTCAACAGGAGAAAAAGTATTTGAAAAACAAGTACCGTATTCTGAATGTGGAGTGTACCAAAATACAGTAACTGTTAAAAGAAAAGGATGCTCTCATCGAGATTTTAGAGCAACATGCTGTAGAGAATCAAGAAGACCAAAGGAATTTCCTCGCTCCTTTCACTTTGCAAAGGAATGATAACCCGACAATGGCTCAAGAGCCCCTATCAAAGAAAAGGAAAGTACCAGAACCAACACCTGAGCCCTCCTCAAAGAGGACTCGGGATCCATAAGTTTAGACATTTCCTTTTATAGCACTTTGTAAATTATTGTATTTCCATTTTCGCAATCTTTGAATTCAATAAAACGGGGTTTCCCCACTGTATGATATTTACAATCCAATTGTCGATGTTTCCTTTGATTAAACAAATAATTAATATAATCATTGCATATCATTCATCATTCTCACATAACGCGGTCTTCTTACCTATGAATCTCACGTTTGTGTCTCGATTCTAGAGTCAAACTGTCTCATTCGTACAATACTCGGGCCAATCGACAAAAGAAAATGGATAATCTCGAGGAAGAGAACAGAGAGTTGAGAGAAGAACTCGACGCTCGGAAAGAAGATCTGAGGAAACTTCACAATGACATGCAAGCTCTGGCAGCAGCTCAGATACAAAGGACTGTGATCTCTGAGATCACATCGACACCCATAGTGGAAAAGTATGATCCTCGGTATAACATGCCTAAGGATCATCCCTGGGGCATGCCACTCAACTATATCCCGGAAAAATATATTCCTCCGATCACGGAAGATCCGGAAACTGCAGCAGGAACCGCTGGGCCTGAAGGGTACAAACTTCAGGAAAGCGAAGATGCAAGAGACATGACAGCAACTCCAGCAGGTTACAAACTTCGGGAGAGGGAAGCACCAAGAGTCACTACCGTAATGACTATACCACCACCCGTGGTACACACTGTCCCGGAAGGGCAAATCCCACAAATACCTTATGGTGGAAACTAAAGTATGTACGACAGAATGAATGAGTTCCAGGAGCGATTCCTGGAAATGCTGAAGGAACTGCATGCTATTCGCAGTCAGGATCTATTCGGAAAGGACGCCGCGGACCTTTGTTTGGTCCCCAATGTGAAAGTTCCGCATAAATTCAAGGTGCCCGAATTTAAAAAATACAAGGGTAACTCTTGCCCTAAAAGTCATTTGGTGATGTACACTCGGAGGATGTCAACTCAGATAGAAAACCAACAGCTACTGATCCACTATTTCCAAGATAGTTTAACAGGTGCTGCACTCAAATGGTACATGGGTTTGAACCGCACTAAGATCGTCACTTTCAGATATCTTGGTGCTGCCTTCGTTCAGCAGTATAAGTATAACTTGGACATGGCACCAGACAGAGATCAACTCCGAGCAATGTCGCAGAAAGGAAAGGAAACCTTCAAGGAATATGCTCAAAGATGGCGTGAAATTGCCGCCCATATTTTTCCGCCTCTTGAGGAAAAAGAGATGACAAAAATATTCTTCAAAACCTTGAGCTCATTTTACTACGACCGAATGGTCGCCAGTGCGCCCAACAACCTTACTGAGATGGTGGGCATGGGAGTTCGTCTTGAAGAAGCCGTCTGAGAGGGACGTCTGGTCAAAGATGCTGGACCATCAAGCAGTACTAAAAGATACGGTAGTGCTCTCCCTAAGAAAAAAGAGCAAGATATTGGCAATATCTCTCTCGGAAAGCAAAGACGATGGTACCAGCCAGTAGCAGCTGTAACTCCTGTTATCAACCCTGCGCCTATTCCTATGTATCAACCTCAGGTTGCTCAGAGCCAACCGAATCAACAACCATATAAACAAAGGACACAACAGCCTCTTCAGCAGGCTCTTCCTCAGTACAATAACAACCGTACAACGCGACCACCAGGGTTTGACCCTATACCAATGTTGTACACAGAACTATTTCAACTACTACTGGTCAAAGGGCACGTCCAAACCAGGGCTTCTCTTGCGATACCAGAGAATCTGCCTTTTTGGTTCAATGCAGATCAAACTTGCCCTTATCATCATGGAGGACCAGGGCATAACATAGAAAACTGTCTCAGCTTTAAATCCGACGTACAGAAGCTTGTCAGGAGCGAGGTCTTATACTTCAAGGATAAAAATCCAAATGTTCAAACAAACCCGCTGCATCAACACGAGAAAGCTGCAATCAATTTGATAGAGGAAGGATCTAATTACAACTATCAGATTCACGATGTACTCTTATTAGAAACCAACCTGGTCAAGTTTCATTGCAGACAGAGTGGATACGGTCACGTACCGTCTCATAACTACCACCAGTGTGATATCTGCTCTAAAAATGATCAAGGATGTTTTGTGGTGCAATCAGCTCTACAGGAACAGATGGATCTCGGATGGATCCAAGATCACCGAATTCGTGAAGTCAACATGACTTATATAAATTCCAGCATCATTCAAAACCACGACATCCGTGCGATGAATGTCAACTTGGTGGCAATGCACTCAAGGCAAAGCCAACATCATGATCTGCCACAGCACGATTATGATTCCTATCTGATTTGCTCGGTAAATAATCAGGGATGCTCTTTTGTATAAGAGGCCCTCCAGCGTCACATGGATCTTGGATGGATTCAGGATTACCGCGATAGAAGTCAGTATCAAGTTAATATGATTCAAATTTTTGATATTCGCTTGATGAATACCAGCTGGAATTACACGCTAAGCAAGTTCGACTCGGTTTTCTGACTTCGCATGATTTTCAGAACTATAAAGTGTGTCGTGAGAGTGACCAAGGTTGTGCACTCATTCAAAGGACACTTCAACACTTGTTAAACCACTAGTGGCTTCCGATCTATCTAGATGAAGACACACAACAAGTCAGTATGATTGACGGGAACTCTACTAGGAATCAAGGTCAGGATGTTCAATCAATGGAGACAGATCTAGTAAGGTTACACTGCCTATAAAGCGAACGTGGCCGGGTGCCACCACACAACTATGAGCATTGTAGAGTTTGCTCAGAAGATAACCAAGGATGCTACCTCGTGCGAGCAGCCCTCCAAAGTCAGTTGGACTATAAGGAGATTCAACCATGGTCAAGCTCTGGTTCAATGTCAGACTATCATCCTAATCGAGGCAAAGAAATTGTCTTGATCCCTAAACGAGAAGTGGTCAAAGATGTATGCGCCATAATTCCTTTACTCTATGAACCTAGGGTTCCTCTTGACAGGGGAAAGGTTCTCAACCTCGAACCAATTGAGGCCGGCTATGATGGTCTGAAAAATCAAAAGGCTCCTGTAGTTATCTATCTGCCGGGACCAGTACCGTACAAATCCGATAAGGTTATCCCTTACAAATACGGTGCAACAGCAATTGATAATGGAAAGGAAACTCCATTACCCTCCGTCGTGAATATTGCAGACATTAGCCAAGTAACACGGAGCGGTCGAATCTTCAACCGAGGAGTTGGAGAACCTACCAGAGAAAAAGAAACTCAGACAGAAGTTCCCGATTAACCAGTCGGTCAATCCATTTATCCCGATCTTTCAAAGAACAATGATGAGATGCTGAAGCTCATCCAGAAGAATGAATACAACATTATTGATCAACTATTGCAAACTCCTTCAAAAATCTCTGTGTTATCTCTTTTACTAAGTTCCGAAGCTCACAGGGAGGCTCTACAGAAAGTCTTAGAGCAAGCCTTTGTGGAACAAGATGTGACAATAAGACAATTTGACAGCATCATCTCCAACATCACTTCCTGCAACAACTTGGGACTTAGTGATGAGGAACGGCCGAAAGAGGGCCAAAATCATAACATGGCGCTCAATATTACAGTTAACTGCCAGGACGATGCTTTAGCCAGCGTGCTGGAAGACACCGAATCAGCTCTAAATGTTATGACGAAATCCACTTTAATGCGACTATCATTTAAAGGATCTCCGATGAGAGGCAGTGAGGTCATCATCAAAGTATTTGACGGATCCCAAAAAATAGTTATCGGCGAAGTCGACCTTCCCATAACTATCGGTCCTCACACTTTCCAATTCACTTTCCAGGTCATGGACATCCGGGAAGCATACAACTGTTTGTTAGGAAGACCTTGGATACACGAGGTTGGGGCAGTCACTTCGACACTTCACCAGAAGCTAAAGTTCGTCAAGAATTACCAACTAGTCACAGTCTGCGGAGAGCAAGCCTTGATCGTGAGCAACTTATCGTCATCCACTTATGTAGAACCAGAGGAGGTTGTTGGAACTCAGTTCCAAGCACTTTCGATGAGCAATAACAACCAATCAGAAAAGAGAACATCAATTTCCTCGTACAAAGATGCTCTCGAAGTAATCAAAAGTAACAATACAAATGGATGGGGACAGCTTGTCATTCCTACTGTTAACAAAGCAAAGAAAGGTCTTGGTTTTTCCTCAAACTGTACCCATACTGCTATTAACGATGAAAGTCTTCATCCCATTCAGGACTTCTTCCATAGTGGAGGTTTCCTTCATCCAGCGTCTCAAGAAGTACATATCATCAACGAGGGTGACTCCTCTGATACAGATGAAGAGTGGAAGTCCTATCTTAATGAAGACGGTTATATGTCTCGGTGCCTACGCCATTTTGCTATCCCGTACAGAGTCCGAGATATATACCAAGGTAAGATGTCAAGATGATATACAAAGATTATGATTCGGAAGGATGCCGTGCTCCACCAAACTCGTTAGAGGAGGACACTCTGATGAAAGACAACTTTGACCACGACTATTATGGACCAATGGATGGCCTGCCTATCTGGCAGCCATACCCAGGAGACTTGGGGCAAAAGAGTCAGCCCAACGATACATATCAGCTGAGCATCAATGAAAAGAATACCTATGTCCCCACCGAATCATGGGATCATTACTCAGGGCATTCAGAAGATATCCAGTACGACGATGAATTTGCAAAGATTGCAGGATAACAGTTCATCAACTATGCTTTTCCCGAGGTCAACGTCATCGAAAGGGATGACTCCTCTAGTTCCAAAGAAGTGTGGGACACCCTGGGACAACCGAGTGGCAAATACGACTTCTTGGTCAAGTACACCGCTCCCGAAAGCTCTCGTATCCGGCTCGAAGACGTCCAGCTAACTGGATGGGGAGATCCACCTGAGAGTACAAATACTGTACAAGATACAACATAAGAGGTCACCTACGACAACTCTGCTTGGGAAACAGATTCCAACGATCCCGCTCTGCCAGAAATCAGCGTTATTTTTTAAGACAAATCAGGAAGGAAAGTACCAGACTTTGTGATTCACCGAGGAGTTCGCCGCCAATGGGTTGCTGTCAACGTTTCGAAAGTCGTTCATAAGTCTAAGTAATTGCCGTCTTTATTTTAACATTTCACCTTGCCCAGGTGAAACAAATGTTTTGATAGGGCTCACTTTCTGTAAATGTACCTCTTCTCTTTGCCCAAAGCGACAGAGTTTGGTTTTATAGGGCTGTAGTTTCAAGAATCGAAAAGATCATAAATAAAATAACGTTGTTCTGTAATTTTCGCATTTATTGATGTTTTCTCTTTTCGCTTTTTCAGAAAATGGTAATCCTAAAAAATAACTCAAATAATAAAAACAAACATTTTTCAGAAATTACACTGCACAACACTCTTGCATTCTCTCCAACTCTTCTAAAACAAATCATCACGTCATACAGATTGCTTGTTTTAAACCCCATTAAAACATACGATCCAATGCCTTCTCCCAACTTTGAATTCCCAGTATTTGAGGCTGAAGAAGTAAATGACGAAGAAATTCTAGAAGAGATCTCCCGATTACTCAGACAAGAGGAAAGGTCCATTAAACCTCACAAAGAGTCGTTGGAAGCAGTCAACTTAGGTTCAGAAGAAGAGAGGAAAGAAGTCAAGATTGGGGCACTGCTCAGTCCAGCTGTCAAAGAAAGTTTGATAAAGCTTCTCAAAGAATTTCCCAATGTATTCGCGTTGTCTTATCAGGATATGCCAGGGTTGGATACCAGCATCGTGGAACATCATCTACCTTTAGGATCAGAATGTCCGCCGGTAAAACAAAGACTAAGACGGACTCATCCAGACATGGCCATCAAAATCAAGGAGGAAGTATAGAAATAGATTGACGCGGGTTTCCTCGCCACATTAGAATATCCTCAATGGTTAGCCAACATCGTGCCAGTTCCAAAAAAGGACGGAAAAGTTAGAATGTGTGTAGACTACAGGGATCTGAACAAAGTGTCATACCCCAAATTTTAACCACTAAGATTCCCCATCATTGTGTAAATCATCATTACAATATGGATGGATCATTATGCCTCATCAGTCTCCCCAAAGATGGGTGAGCATCCACTACAATCAGACTTAGGGTTTCAAGCCCTCTCTGAGCTTTAAACAAAGGATCAATCAAGGAATGACATGATCCTCAACTTGTCTAACCTTTCAAACATCCACAATGGATCAAGAGGACTCCCACTTCAAGGATTAAGCACAAGGCTGCTCCCTTCTAGGTGGATCAAGCCTCAAGATCACCAGTGTCACCAAAATTAGGGTTTGGTCGACCAGGGCCTCCAGATGGAAATTTTCCTCTGGGCATGAGCCAATGCTTCAAAGCATATCCTAAAATACTCCATGGAACATCATGAACCCAATTATCAAGTCAATTTTGCTTCAGGGGATGCACTCATAAAAAAATCAGGAATTAGGGTTTCTTGACCTAATTTACCCCTAAGTTAACTTTTGGGACAAATCATGAGCCAAGACCTCAAGAGAGGACTTGAGGGTCTCTAATAAACCACATCGATCCATTTGCAACAATGGATTAATCCAAGAAGCTTAATGAACAAGTTTCAATTTCATCTGAACCACAGTTAGGGTTCGCGGAAAAAGTCAACTGTACCTTTGACTTCTGACCAGGACATGTTCCCAAACCCTAAGATATGATTCAATACACCCTATAACACCTATGAAATCAATCCATCAAGTTTGATTTAGGTCAAAGACTTGATTTCATAGAGGATCGCACAGTTTGGAATTCATCTGACAAAAAGTCAACTGTGCACAAAAGTCAACTTTGACTTTTTGAGATTTTTCACAATTATGGTTCTTTAACCCTAAAATGATGTTAATGTGTGATTTGAATCATCATTCATCAAGAAAAATCAAGAAAAGTGGGATAACTAGTAAAATGGGTAACCATAAAAACTTAGAAATTTTTCTAAGTTATGGAATAAAGTGGCTAGGGTACCAACTTTGGAGGATCATAACTCCTAAACCACAAGGCCACTTTTCCCCATTTAAAGCTGGATTTGTAGCTCTCATGGCACTCTACAAAAGCTTCAAACATAACTCATTCCAATTCATCATGGATTTTGAGTTATGGAATGATCAAAATCACAAAAAGTGAAAATGTCACTTTTTTCCAACACTTAGTGAAATTTTCACTAAGTCAGAATCTGCCTTACTTTTTTCCAAATGTAGGGGAATTTTTCACTTGGATCCAAAAGTTATCAAAACCAATTATGATCAAACAGTTGTTGTATCATATGAGTGCTTTCCAAAATGGCCAAGAACTCCATCAAAGTCCACATGAGCCATGAGATATGACATTGCCAATATGCCTTGCTGCAAACTGTCATGGCAAGGCAGATTTTGGAGTTTTGCTCGATTTGCTCAAATTTTGCAAAGGGCAAGCAACTCTATCCATCTGAACACCTCAAGGGGGGACCAAGGAGGAACCAACTCTGATCTCAAGCCTCCCAAGTCTTTGGAACCAAAAATAGCATGCCAAACCTAGAAATGCCTAAAAGAGGGGCAAGACTCCAATTTTGGATTGGGGCATTCAATGCATACACCAAGGTTGCATGGACTGAGCCATTTCCAACTGAATTCAGTCAAGACTTATCCAAGAACAAGGGAACCAGCAGCCTGTGCCCTAACCTCTAGTCAATGGCTAGAGGAGACTTGGATTCTCATTGCTCAACATTGGCCAAACCTCTGTTGCAGTTGCCATTCACTATTGCAGCCAAAACAAACTTTCTCTACTATAAATAGAGCTCAATTGTGCTCAGTTTGAGTACACCAAAGCACTACAACACTTGCTTTCCTCAAAATCTCTTTCTCTAGGCAAAAATACCTTCTTTAGCAAGGTAACTCTGAGTTTTTGAGTTAGAGAGCAATTCCACCACAGCTTAGGATCCAAACACATCCAATATATCATATCTAAGTTGTCTAAACTCTCACAAGTAACCTGTAACACCATAATAAAAAAGTCACCTCTCAAAACCTCAAAAATAGGCTTTTGTGCATTTTTCAAGCCATGTCTTGATTCAGTCACTTTCGAAACCAGATAAAACCTCAAACATACTCCAAATATCATCCTTGAACTGTCCCAAATGGTTCCCCCCATCTGGAACACCATTTGAGAGAGTTGTTATTTTGGTCACTTTTGCCCCTTTTGCAAGAAAGAGCTCAAACTTGTGCCTGAGGTTTCCAGCTGATTCCAACCATCCTAAAAGCTTCTTAGAGATCATTTGAGGTTGTTTAAAGCATCAAATTATTTCTGGAACAAGTGGCTTGGCAGATTGCACAAAAGCTCCAAAAAGAGGTAAGCATCACAACTTGGATTCTTTGAACCATGATTTCTTTTAATGTCCACTGATCATGCATCCCTTATACATGTTATATGTGTTGTGTTTGCACCAATTTATCATGTAATTCATGCTTGTACCAAGAGATGGCATAGAAAATGCAAATCATGGCCTATTTCAAAACCACTATTGGGTTTTTCAATAGGAGCATGATCTGAAAAAAAAAATACCACCACCATTGGATTCCTTGTGAAATTCTAGGCATGATAGACCTAAATTTTGTCCCAATCCATGGAGAAATGAGAAAGTTATGGCCTTCACGTTTTCAACCAAAATCTTGCCTTGCCTTGCCTTGGGCCAGGCCAAAAACAAGGCAAGCCTTGTATATTTGTGGTTGTGTTTCAATCAACAGATGTATCACCACCCCAGTGGTAAGGCGCGTACGCTATACACAAGAGGTCTGGGGTTCGAATCCCCCTCGCCCCAGATCCTCTTTTTGCTATTTTCTCCACTTTTTATTGTTTTTCTTATTATTTTTAATGATTTGAAAAATTAATAACTCCCTCAATTTTAACTATTCTTTATTTGTTCTTTTTGCAAAAAATCACAAAAATGTTGAAATATTTTATTCCACAAAAAAATTAAATTTATATTAGTTATTTAATATAATTAGTATTTTTGTGAATAAATTCCTTTTTAATTTTTTTTAAACATTTTAAAAGTGAATATTTACCTTGAAAATCAAAACCAAATGAGTTTTAATTTATCTTGTGATTAAAACCTCATTTTTCAAACCCTCAACAAAAGTCACAAATGGTTGATTCAAACTTATTTTGTAACACCCATATATAAAACTCATACATCAAAGCATAAATATTATATATAGATCCAAGTGTTTGGTACTGAAACACATAAGTTCCTAGTTAACACATTATATACAAATAAATGCCCTAAAGTACAAAGTACAAAAACCTAAAGCATATTATACATAAGATGTTCAAAAGATAAAAACTAAGAACTAGATCAACAATGATCCCAAAATACACTTCGCTACGGATGCTAGCCATCAACAAGCAAGGAAAGGATCACACGACCTTATCCTTACCCTTCACGGAACCTGAAGCACCTGAAATACATCAACAACATGGGGTGAGATACATCAAATCTCAGTGAGTTCCCTATCTTATGGATTCTCTCGGATTAACAAGGTTCTAACAATCCTAACTCAAGTCCGGGGAGAAGGGAAAAGGACTCTCGAGTTCACATTTCAATTCTCACACTATATGGAAACATGCCATGAGTTTATCAACTCAAAAGTATCACTAATCAATAACCATACCAAGGTACCTCATGTTCCCGTCCGCTTCTACGTCTAGAAGGCGACCCGAGTCATAGATCCTTGTAATCTACTTGACATACTAATGGATTTGGGTTCTACGGGACATTAACCGTTATGAACCATCACAACACACGAGCCATTAACCTTCACAAGTATACGCTCCATGGGCGCCATTCGTACAATACGGGGAATCAAACCTGCCAAGTAGTTGTGCATCCATTTCAGAGGAGTCCGAGACTCATGAAACTACACTCAAGATAAACCGGTTATGATTACGTAATCACACATATGAACATGATTGTATTCGACAATCACTAGGCTATCATGCCTCAAGGCCTATCTTGCCTTTCAGACCACAAAGGTTAACCAACATGTTCCATACTAGTGTCTCCAAACCTTCTAAATTCTCCTATAGTTCATAAGGGGGGTTTTCCTCACTCTTTCTATTTCTTTTTCCATATTAACATGTACATTCAATTACAATCATGTTAAACAATAATAGGATAGGCAAGGCATCTCACAATTTTATAATAGAATAATTAATAACAATTAAAACATAATTAAAACACTTTTGAACTTTCTCGATTATTTAGTCGGTCGGTAAAATCGACATATTTCACCTTCATTTCGTAGAATATTTCCTCGGCTTTACATCGATATAAAGAATGATTGAATCCGATAAACGAGTCGAAAGTTATGAATTTTCCCGTTTTGGAAGAAAACTTCAAGTCCCAGGTCGCGCTAAGCGCGCCCCTGCCCGCGCTAAGTGCGTAAGCTACTGCCTGGAGGGGTTGCAGGAATTCAACACCGCGTTGAGTGGGCTTCTGCGCGCTAAGCGCGCTCTGCGAAACTCAAAAAAATATCAAAGCAACAACAAAATTTTCCTATACCCCAAAGCTCCTCCAAACCACCAACAACCACCAACAGAGGTTCAACAACATAGTTCGAGCATGGTTTGTACAACAATAACTTCAAAACACATATTTCATCAAGAAAACAAAAGTTCTATAAACCTAACTTTTCCAAAATCATCAAAATCGAACAAAACATTAAAACAATCAACAACACATGTTTCTATAATCATATTGATCATTCATTTCAATTTCTAACAAATTCTAACCTTTAAAACATCGATTTCCATAAATTCGACCTAAACCAAACAACTCCAAAACTTCTAAAAATTGGTACTAACTAGAACCCACCTTGGATAGATGATGAAAATGAGGAAGATGAGACGATTGGATGAAGTTTGGATCAATGGATGATGATTGTTCTTGGATTTTCTTCCAAAACCCTTTTTCTCCTCTTTTTCTCCTTTCTTCTTCTTTCCTCTTCTTTTCCTTCTTTTCTCTTTCTTTCCTTTCTTACTATCTTTTTCTTTTTATAGGTTTGGAAAGTGGAAGGAAAATAAGTAACAAACTTAGTATTAGAAATAATACTACTAAATTTCCAAAAAGTCTCTAAAGTCCAAATTAGTAAAATACAGGGTATTACATCCTCCCCCCCCCCCCCCCTTAAATAGAAATTCGTCCTCGAATTTAAAAGATTACCTGAACAGATGAGGGTAAGCATCTCGCATTTCCGATTTAAGTTCCCAAGTTGCATCACCCGGATGCGTTACATCCCACTGCACCTTGACGAAAGGAATATCCTTGTTCCTTAATACTTTCGTTTCTCTTCCCACAATACGACTCAGTTGAGGTTCAAAAGTCAAGTCTGCTTCTATGTCAATCTTATCCGGTAGAATTGGCTGAAGAGGATCTGGAACAAATCTGCGAAGTTGAGATACATGAAAAATATCATGCATTTCCGACAGAGAATGAGGTAAGGCCAACCTGTACGCTACTTCGCCAATCCTTTCTAAAACTTGATACGGTCCCATGTATCTCGGACTTAACTTTCGTGACTTAAACGGTCCTTTATGTCTTAATCTCGAAGTAACTTTCAAAAACACATGGTCACCTTCTTCAAATTCTAAAGGTCTCCTCCGGTTATCCGCATAACTCTTTTGTCGATCTTGTGATTGTTTAATTTTCTCGCGGATCATTCGAATCTTTTCCGTAGTCTCTTGGATAATTTCGGGTCCCAAAATTCTATCTTCACCAACCTCCGCCCAACACAAAGGTGTTCTACATTTTCTCCCATACAATGCTTCATACGGAGCCATACCGATGCTCGCATGATAACTATTATTATAAGAAAAATCAATCAATGGTAGAAGTTCTTTCCAATTCCCCTTACTCTCTAACACACAAGCTCTCAACATATCCTCCATCGTTTGTATCGTTCGCTCAGTCTGACCATCCATCTGTGGATGATTAGACGTGCTCAAACGCAACTCCGTCCCATAGCTTGTTGAAAAACTTTCCAAAACCTTGAAGTAAACTTTGGATCTCTATCCGACCCGATATTAGAGGGAATACCATGCAATCTCACAATTTCAGCAATAAACAACCTTGCAAGATGACTCGCTTTGGAGGTAGTCTTCACGGCCAAGAAATGCGCCGACTTTGTCAACCGATCTACTATTACCCAAATCGAATCATAACCACCTTGCGTACGGGGTAAACCTACTGCAAAATCCATAGAAATACTATCCCATTTCCAAGTTGGGATTTCTAATGGTTGCAATAATCCACCCGGTCTTTGATGTTCAATCTTAACTTATTGGCATATCGTACATTCCGACACGAAGACCGCAACATCTCTTTTCATACTAGACCACCAATAGTCCTTCTTTAAATCTTGATACATCTTTGAAGAACCCGGATGTATAGTGAAGGTACCCTTATGCGCTTCCTCTAAAATCCTTCTTTTCAAAGTCGCATCGTTCGAAACGCAAATTCTTTGGTTAAACATAATCATTCCATCGCTAACGTGCACAAAACCCAGTTGACTTAGCATCTCTTGCAACTTCTCATCCAATAATTGTCCTTGTTGAATTTTAACTCTTAAAGTAGAATTGACATTCAAATTCCCTATAATCACTCCATTAGGAGTCCACACAAATTGAAGATTTAAATCTCTAAACTTTTCCAACAACGAATATTCTAACATCATCAATTCGGCCTTTCTCAAAACTTTCCTACTCAAGGCATCGACCACTTTGTTCACTTTACCCAGATGGTATTTTAGCTCTAGATCATAATCCTTTAAATATTCCATCCACCTCATTTGACGCATATTCAACTCTTTTTGGTCAAAGAGGTACTTTAAACTCTTGTGGTCACTAAACATTTCAAAATGTACTCCATATAAATAGTGACGCCACACTTTCAAAGTAAACACCACCGCCGCTAATTCCAAATCGTGGGTTGGATAATTCTTCTCGTGAATTTTCAATTGTCGAGAAGCATAAGCCACAACGTGACTTTCTTGCATTAAAACGCCTTCTAATCCCATCTTAGACGCATCACAAAATACCTCATACGACTTGCTAGGATCGGGAATAGTCAGAACGGGAGCTGTAGTCAATCTTTCCTTCAAACTGATAAAACTTTGTTCACACGCCGAATCCCACTCAAAGGGGCAATCCTTCCGAGTAAGCTTAGTCATTGGCAACGCTAATTGTGAAAAGCCTTTGATAAATCTTCTTTAGTAACCTGCTAGACCCAAGAAACTTCTAATTTCGGATACATTCTTTGGTCTCTCCCAATTAGTCACAGCTTCAACCTTTGACGGATCCACCGCTACACCACCCTGTGATATAACGTGACCAAGAAAACTAACTTCGGACATCCAGAACTCGCACTTACTTAACTTGGCAAAAAGCCGCTTCTCTTGTAAGATCGATAAGACGATTCTCAAATGTCCTTCGTGCTCTTGCGGAGTGCGGGAATAGATAAGAATGTCATCAATGAAGATCACAACGAATTGATCCAAGTAAGTTTGAAATAACCGATTCATATAATCCATAAAAACAGCTGGAGCATTAGTCACACCGAAAGGCATCACTAAGAATTCGTAATGACCATAACGGTTCCTAAATGCAGTCTTAGGTACATCGGAACTCTTCACTCGGATTTGGTGATAACCCGACCTCAAATCAATCTTCGAGAACACACAGGCTCCTTTCAATTAATCTAATAGGTCGTCTATCCTGGGCAAGGGATACTTATTCTTAATGGTGACTTTATTCAGCTGACGATAATCAATACAAAATCGCATCCCTCCGTCTTTCTTCTTTACTAACAAAACCGGGGCTCCCCATGGTGAAACACTAGGTCTAACAAAATGCTTAGCCATAAGCTCTTCCAATTGTTCCTTTAGTTCCTTTAACTCCAATGGTGTCATCCGGTACGGAGAAACGGATATAGGAGCCATTCTCGGTACCAGGTCAATAGAAAATTCCACTTCCCTCTCCGGAGGAAGAGAAGTGACATCCTCGGGGAAGACTTCGGAAAACTCGTAAACTACAGGAATGTTCGAAACTTGAAGGTCGCTACTCCCTTCCTTAGTGAGAACCAACAGAACATATTTCTCTTCTTCAAACAAGAAATTTATCATACCAACCGTACCTTCTAGAATAGTTGTTAAAACATCTTTTGGTGTGGCCTCAACAGACGGAATGATGATAAGCTTCTCTTCACACCCAATAAACACCGAATTATCAGAAAGCCAATCCATTCCCAAAATGACATCAACTTTCTTAAGTGGTAAGCAAATAAGATCAATTTGAAAAACTCTACTATCCACAGACACGACACAGTTTTCACACATCAACGATGTTTCTACCATTTCATCCATGGCGGTAGTGACCACCATAGGAGAAGACATAGGAATAGTTTGCAACCCTAGCTGTTTCACACATTGCATAGATACAAAGGAGTGCGTTGCTCCACAATCGAATAAAACAAAACAAGGATGTTCGCTTACGAAAAACGTACCGGCAATTAAAGAGTTGTCACTTTTCTTCTTCCTTGTGACAACCCTTCCTTGTGGTTGAGTCCTATTCTGAGGACAATCCCTTTTTAAATGACCCACCTTCTGACATTGGTAACACTTCACATTGTCTATACCACACCTTCCATAATGCATCCATCCACAAGTTCGGCACACCGGAGGTGTACTCGCCCTTGAATCTTGAACTTGCTTTCCTTTGAAGGCTTGTTGCCTAGGCCTGAATTGTTGGTTGGATCTACCGCGATCCCCTTGATTCACCCTACTCGTAACACCTTCCGCTTGGACTTTCTTCAAACTATGTTCAGCTACATAGCATTGTCTTAGAATAAGCAGCCATGTCTTTAAACTTTTCAGCATAACTGGCCACAGTCATACTACCTTGTCTTAGTTGTTGAAAATCAAACTCTTTCTGAGTTCTCAAAGAGCTCGGAAAATACTTCTCCATGAAAACAACCTTGAACTACTCCCAAACCTTTGGCACCTCCTGGATAACCATTAAAGCCGAAGCACTCTCCCACCATCTCATAGCGGGACCCTTCAATAAGTGAGAGGCGAACAACACTTTGTTCTCCTCGCTGCACTGGACTATCAAGAAAATCCTCTGCATACCAGAAATCCATTCATGAGCCTTCACGGGATCCAATCCACCATGAAATTCCGGGGGATTCATGCGGATAAAATCCCAGAATTTCCCACCTTCAGCTTCTGGAACAACTACCGTAGGATGCAACCCTCCATCATTTATTGCACCATTTGCTGCATGAATAGATTCTGTTGCTGCTGCATCTGTTGCATAAACTGATACAGAGGAGTATTGCCGTCGCCGCCCGGCGGATTCGTCCCTTCAGAAGTGGTGCGGGGTCTACCACGAGTGTTTCTACGTCCTTTAGCCATGTTCCTAAAGGTCATGCAAATAGGATTAAGTTGATCAGGCTCAACGCCATAAATATAACACTTAAGACCAATGGCGAAACAACGTATATGAAACGGAAAGAAATACTTATACTATTTCATGGCTAGGTCGAGGATACGACCTGCTTTGATACCAATTGTAATACCCATATATAAAACTCATACATCAAAGCATAAATATTATATATAGATCCAAGTGTTTGGTACTGAAACACATAAGTTCCTAGTTAACACACTGTATACAAATAAATGCCCTAAAGTACAAAGTACAAAAACCCAAGGCATATTATACACAAGATGTTCAAAAGATAAAAACTAAGAACTAGATCAACAATGATCCCAAAATACACTTCGCTACGGAAGCTACCCATCAACAAGCAAGGAAAGGATCACACGACCTTATCCTTACCCTTCACGGAACCTGAAGCACCTGAAATACATCAACAACGTGGGGTGAGATACATCAAATATCAGTGAGTTCCCTATCTTATGGATTATCTCGGATTAACAAGGTTCTAACAATCCTAACTCAAGTCCGGGGAGAAGGGGAAAGGACTCTTGAGTTCACATTTCAATTCTCACACTATATGGAAACATACCATGAGTTCATCAAATCAAAAGTATCACTAATTGATAAACATACCAAGGTACCTCCTTTTCCCGTCCGCTTCTACGTCTAGAAGGCGACCCGAGTCATAGATCCTTGTAATCTACTTGACATACGAATGGATTCGGGTTCTACGGGCCATTAACCGTTATGAACCGTCACTTCACACGGGCCATTAACCGTCACAAGCATACGTTCCATGGGCGCCATTCGTATAATACGGGGAATCAAACCTGCCAAGTAGTTGTGCATCCATTTCAGAGGAGTCCAAGACTCATGAAACTACACTCAAGATAAACCAGTTACGGCTACGTAATCACACACACGAACATGATTGTATTCGACAATCACTAGGCTATCATGCCTTAAGGCCTCTCTTGCCTTTCAGACCACAAAAGTTAACCAACATGTTCCATACTAGTGTCTCCAAAACTTCTAAATTCTCCTATAGTTCATAAGGGGGTTTTCCTCACTCTTTCTATTGCTTTTTCCATATTATTATGTACATTCAATTACAATCATGTTAAACAATAGTAGGATAGGCAAGGCATCTCAAGATTTTATAATAGAATAATTTATAACAATTAAAACATAATTAAAACTGTTTTGAACTTTCCCGATTATTTAGTCGGTCAGTAAAATCGACATATTTCACCTTCATTGCGTAGAATATTTCCTCGGCTATACATCGATATAAATAATGATTGAATCCGATAAACGAGTCAAAAGTTATGAATTTTCCCGTTTTGGAAGAAAACTTCAAGTCCCAGGTCGCGCTAAGCGCGCCCTTGCCCGCGCTAAGCGCGCAAGCTACTGCCTGGAGGGGTTACAGGAATTCAACACCGCGCTGAGCGGGCTTCTGCGCGCTCTGCGAAACTCAAAAAAATATCAAAGCAACAACAGAATTTTCCTATACCCCAAACCTCCTCAAACCACCAACAACCACCAACAGAGGTTCAACAACATAGTTCGAGCATGGTTTGCACAACAATAACTTCAAAACATATATTTCATCAAGAACACAAAAGTTCTATAAACTTAACTTTTCCAAAATCATCAAAATCGAACAAAACATTAAAACAATCAACAACACATGTTTCTATAATCATATTGATCATTCATTTCGATTTCTAACGAATTCTAACCGTTAAAACATCGATTTCCATAAATTTGACCTAAACCAAACAATTCCAAAACTTCTAAAAATTGGTACTAACTAGAACCCACCTTGGATAGATGATGAAAATGAGGAAGATGAGATGATTGGATGAAGTTTGGATCAATGGATGATGATTGTTCTTGGATTTTCTTCCAAAACCCTTTTTCTCCTCTTCTTTCTTCTTCTTTCCTCTTCTTTTCCTTCTTTTCTCTTTCTTCCTTTCTTACTATCTTTTTCTTTTTATAGGTTTGGAAAGTGGAAGGAAAATAAGTAACAAACTTAGTATTAGAAATAATACTACTAAATTTCCAAAAAGTCTCTAAAGCCCAAATTAGTAAAATACGGGGTATTACATATTTGGTATTTTTATCATTTTTATTTGATTTTCTTTATAGTATTTACTTTTAAAAGAAAACAAATTTAGGGTTTCCTTGATTTTCACTCAAACGAAACTTTTAAACACTTTGGTCCTCTAATAGAGTGTAAGACCCAATCCCCTGTTAACCAAAACAATTTTGGGCCTCAGATATTGTATAAGTCCCTCCGCGTTAAAAGAAAATCTCGGCGCGATCGCCAGTTGAAAAATCAAACCCTTGGGCCTCTCCTCGAGCTATAAGACCCATTCAAAATTATTTGGGCCTCTAATAGAGTGTAATACCCAATCCCCTTTTAACCAAAATAATTTTGGGCCTCAAATATTGTATAAGTCGCTATGCGTTAAAAGAAAATCTCTGCGCGATCGCCAGTTGAAAAATCAAACCCTTGGGCCTCTCCTTGAGCTATAAGACCCATTCAAAATTATTTGGGCCTCTAATAGAGTGTAAGACCCAATCCCCTTTTAGTCTAAACAATTTTGGGCCTCAGTGTATTGTATAAGTCCCGACACCATCAAAAGGTTCGACACGATCGTCGCCTTTTTAACGAAAACTTTTGGGCCTCTCCTTGAGGTGTAAGCCCCACCACTTGTACAAAAATAAACTTTTGGGCCACTTGAGAGAGTGTAAGACCCATCCCTTTGTACAGAAAACTTTTTTGGGCCTCAGTCACTTGTATAAGTCCCTGTACAAATTCAAAACAACTGTGCAATCACTGATAAAACCTTGGGCCTCTCCTTGAGCCGTAAGCCCCAATAATCTTTTCAAAACACTTTATCCTTTGATTTTGAATATAATATTGTTATCAAAGCTTTCTTTGTTGAACAAACTAACCAAACAACATGGAAGCTCTACAACCGAGTAAGTGTTTACCCGCTTTCTTTATCCGCTTTCATATATATATATATATATATATATATATATATAACTGTATTGTGGGGTTGCTCACTGTAAGTCTTCTTTCACAAACTTTTATATACTACGTCTAGCACTAGGTAAAGCCCTATTGGTCACTCTTAAAACACAAACAAAACTAGATCCCCATAGGATTACCAGACACAGTCTTCCCTCCTCTTGGGATTAAACAATATGGAGACGTGAAAGGTAGCATTCTCGGTGAACCCTTTCTCAGACTGTCACTTTTAGAAATCGTCAAAGAGACTCTACTCCCCAGAGATGGTCTTTTCTCCGTGAATGGCATCTCTTGAGTTTCTTCTAAATTCTCAGACTTTCCTGGCTTGATCTATTCTCAGTGAATGGCATGTCTTGAACTTCTCAAGGTTTGGGGACCCACGGGCTTCTTAAAAGCATCCCCGTCTTCTCTTGGGCGTTGTACAAGGACCCTTCGGCTTCTTAAAAGCTCTCATGCCTTCTCTTGGGCTTAGTACAAGGACCCAGACACCTCTACAGGTATAGGAATAGAAGCTAGTCATCAATTTGCTAGAGCTGTCTTTCTGAGTCAAGTGTTAGACCAATTAATGGGTTAACCTTCATCCCTTAACATACCAGCCTTCTCTTGGGCATCATACAAAGATCATTCACTACCTGAGAATCGATTTCTCAAAACACCGGTAGACTTAGACAGTCTCAATACCCTTTGGATTTTCCATTTCCTTAAAGAAAAGGAAATAACCCTGATCCTCTAATCAATCCCAAAGCACAACAATACCTTTAATCGTTCCCTTTATAAGAACTGATTTTCTATTTTATCCAACATACTGGACCTGTCACTAAACTGAAACAGTCACCAGCACAGTAGCCTCCTCTTGGGCTTTGTACAATGATTCTCCGCAGCGGAGCTAACCTTTTCACACTCTCTTGTTGAGTATAAAAGACTCTCTTGTTGGGTTAAACCTATTTAACCTCCATCTCGGGCTTCATACAAGATACAAAAACACTCTCTGGTTGAGAATAAAAGACTCTCTTGTTGAGTCACTTCCCTCTCAGCCTCCATCTCGGGCTCCGTACGAGATACAAATCACTCTCTTGTTGAGTATAAAAGACTCTCTTGTTGAGTCAAACACCTTTAGCCTCCGTCTTGGGCCTCGTACAAGACACATACAAAGCACTCTCTTGTTGAGTCAACCCTTTTAGCCTCTCTCTCAGGCTTTGTACGAGACACATAAAAAACACCCTCTTGTTAGGTCAATAGCCTCCTCTTAGGCTTTGTATAAGGAGACCCTTAGTTGAGTCAATCAACCTTTTAGCATCAAAATTTGTGCCTTGCTCACAATATACAAACATCAACAATCCCTTTCCCTTCATCTAATTGATGTAAACAACAAGCCTCTGGATTATTTACATCCACGCCACTGTCCCTCTTTTAGCATGAGAAATTCCTAAGGAAAGATGGCATTGCTCTAAACTGAGTTAAAGTCTTCTCTTTCAGGTTAAAAATCCCCTATAAAGGAAAATATGGAATTGCTGGATTCATATATCCCAGTTAAAGTAATTCTCCTTTATAACCAGTCACCCAACAGTGTTGACAAACAGACCAAATACCCCTCTTTAGAGATGACAAATTCTCTCTAAATACAAACCCCTTTAGCTTCACATCTTGGGCTTCGAACAAGATACAAATAGACCCTTCAGCTTCACATCTTGGGCTTTGAACAAGATACAAATCACCTTTAGCTTCATGTCTTGGGCTTTGAACAAGATACTAAACAACCTTTTTCCTCCCATAGAATAGGAGGAACTACGATCACTCTGATTTCCCTGTTTCGTTAAACAGGAATACGTAGGCATAAGATTGAAAAATCTTAGCGAGCACACTAATCAAAAACCCAAAATCCCGTATCATCATGCATCAATCGAAAAGCATCAGTCCTAAAAACCTCATAAATAGTCCCGTCATTTCATTCTTAACAAAATAAGCAGAGAGAGGCCCACAATCTAAACCGCATCTATAAGCCAACAGCCATCTGTTTAAACTCAGTATGCAAGCAGGGTTAATTGGAGACATCTATTTCCCTTCCTTAGTCAGCTTAATAGGATAAAAAATGAATCGACCTGTAGTACCCTAGAGCGGCAGTGCTTAAGAACCACGTCCAAAATCGCTCGCTACAGAAAAATGGCGCCCACCGTGGGGCCCGTCTTTCTTTCTCACAATTTACGGTGAAAACCTTGGGCAAGTCATTTTCATGGTGGTGGCCGCTACAGAAAAATGGCACCCACCGTGGGCCCCATCTTTCTTTCTTACAATTTATGGTGAAAACCTTGGAAAAGTCATTTTCATGGCGGTGGCCGCCACAGAAAAATGGCGCCCACCGTGGGGCCACGCAGGCCATCTTGTCCCTCTTATCTCTCTGGTTGAAACCTGAGTGCTCAAAATGTCACAGAAATGACAAACTCTGATGGGGAGTCATTGTTTGTATAGGATCATAAGACTAGAGGTCTAGGATGATTAAGACAAGTATATATACTGCTTTTCCTAATTGATATCTGTGTTTATTTTTCTGCTAATAGGAATGCGTGTGATGCCGCATGTGGAAATATTGAGTATACACCTAAGATAGGTGATGGCAATGTGGGTAATCTTACTGGGAGTGAATTCCAGTTAAGATCCCCCGATCGACCATCAAACTCAGTGGAGACTCCCTTTGCAGATACATTGCCTATACGACTTCGTTTGTTGAAAGTAGTGTGGTCGACTGGGTTATCTGAGAAGCTGAGGTTTTTAGTAGACTTAAGCCATTTTGTAGTGCGGAAGCTATCAGAAATAGTTGTCACGCGATACTACCCTCATCTGAGATCACTCTAGGATACATCAGCTCGCTGGCGATCCGCTTGCTGTTGTTATCCCAGAGGGGTCAATGATTTTGCGGACAGGTACAAAAAATCACCAGTATAAACCTTTGTGGGGGGGGGGGGGGGGGGGGTAGAGCCTTGACTTCATGACACCGACCCTTTGACCCCATGTTTTTTCTATGTTTTTGTGTGCTGCATTCTTACATTCATTTAAAAAACATTAAAACAAAGAAAATGTTCGCTTCTAGTCTCTCTTTTTCAAATTAAACTGAGACAATGATTGCAAATGTCAGAAAAGGATATTCCGCTAATGGATTTCGGTAGAAGGAAAACTCATAAGTACACCTTCAAGGTTCCAAAACTATAGGATTTAAGAGGTCTGGAGAGAATGATCACCAACCACGAGGCTTTCAGAGCCAAGTATGGAGGATTGTTGTCCTTATTAAGGGTCCATGTAATTGAAGGAATCCTGTCCATACTCATCCAGTTCTATGATCCGGTCTATCACTGTTTCACATTCCTGGATTATCAGCTTGCACCAACGCTGGAGGAGTACTCTCACCTAACTGATTTGTACATTACTGATCAAGCTCCATTTTCTGGACTGGAAGAAATTCCAAAGGATCAGACCATTGCAAGGGAAATTTATTTGGACGAGTCAGAAGTCAGGACTCACATGACCACTAAGGGTGGCATCCAGGGTTTGCCAGCCCAGTTCTTGACAAAGAAAGCTCTATACTTTGCTAGTATAGGGAACGTGGCCGCTTTCGAGAGCATCTTTGTTTTGCTCACCTACGGGTTATTTTTGTTTCCCAACATCGATAACTTTGTAGATATCAACGCCATTAAGATTTTCCTGATCGGAAACCCTGTACCGACCTTAATTGTAGATGCATATCATTCGGTACATTTAAGGAATTTATACAGCGGAGGAATGATCAGTTGCTGTGTACCCTTGCTTTACAAATGGTTCACTTTCCACTTACCCAAGTCTGCTGCATTTTGGGATCAAAAGAATACTTTACATTGGTCGCAGAGAATCATGTCTCTTACCAACTCTGACATCGATTGGTACAATCGAATCTATGACGGGATCAGGATTATTGACCGTTGTGGAAATTTCCCAAATGTACCCCTTATAGGAACTAAGGGGGGAATCAACTATCATCTAATTCTCTTTCGTCGTCAATTTGGATACCCAATTGGCATGTCCCGCGTAATGCTCATCTGGAAGGTCTTTTCTTCAAGGAAGGAGAAAATGACAGGGCACTAAAGACGGAAATAGTGCACGCTTGGAAACATGTTCAATGGAAAGTACGAGAGTCTCTAGGAAAACCAGACTGTGTCTTAGTGGAGCCTTATCTCCACTGGGTACAAACTAGAGCTCTCAAGCTAAGGATGCCTTACCCTCGCCAGGAAGTTCTTCCATTAAGGGACTCTGCCCTTTATTTCATGTCTGAGACGGAAAAGCTTCTGGTTACTCTCAGCAAAGTTCAGTAGGAGAAGAGGTCTTGGAGGAACAAGTACCGTATTCTCAATGTGGAGTGTAAGAAAATACAGCAGCTATTAAAAGAAAAAGATGCTCTGATTGAGATTTTAGAGCAACATGCTGTAGAGAATCAGGATGACCAAAGGAATTTGCTCGCTCCTTTCACTTGGAAAAGGAATGACAACCCGACAACGGCCCAAGTGCCATGGTCAAAGAAAAGGAAAGCACTCGAACCAGCACTTGAGCTCTCTTCAGAGAGGACTCGGGATCCATTAGTTTAGATTTCATTTTCCAGCACTTTGTAATCTACTGTATTTCCATTTCCGCAATCCTTTGAATTCAATAAAATGGGGTTTCCCCACTGTTTGATATTTGCAATCTAATTGTTGAAGTTTACTTTGATTAAACAAAAATAGTTAATAATCATTGCATTCATCATTCTCATAAACGCATTCTTCTTACCTACGAATCTCACGTTTGCATCTTGATTCTAGAGTAAAACTGTCTCATTCGTACAATACTCGGGCCAATCGTCAGAAAAAGATGGATGATCTTGAGAAAGAGAACAGAATGTTGAGGGAAGAGATCGACACTCTGAAAGAAGATCTGAGAAAGCTTCATAACGATATGCAAGCTCTAGCAGAAGCTCAGATGCAACAACAAAGGATTGTGATCTCAGAGATCACATCTAGGCCCATAGTGGAGAAGTATGATCCTAGGTACAAGATGCCGAAAGATCGTCCCTGGGGCATGCCTATCAACTATATCCCGGAAGGATATGTTCCGCCGATCGCTGAGGATCAGGGAACTGCAGCAGGAACCACTGGGCCTGAAGGTTACAAACTTCGGGAAAGCGAAGATGCCAGGGGCATGACAGCAACTCCTGAAGGTTACAAACTTCGGGAGGCACCGAGAGTCTCGGCGATAAAAACTATACTACCACCCGTGGTACACACTGTCCCGGAAGGACAGATTTGACAGCTACCTTTTGGTGGAAACGACAGCATGTTCGACAGAATGAATGAGTTCCAGGAACAGTTCTTAGAAATGCAGAAAGAACTGCAAGCCATTCGCGGTCAGGATCTATTTGGAAAGGATGCCACGGACCTCTGTTTGGTCCCCGATGTGAAAGTTCCACACAAGTTTCAAGTGCCCGACTTCGAAAAATACAAGGGTAACTCTTGCCCTCAAAGCCATTTGGTGATGTACGCTCAGCGAATGTCATCTCAGACAAAGAACCAGGAGCTACTAATTCACTACTTTCAGGATAGTTTAATCGGTGTCGTCTTAAAATGGTACATAGGGTTAAACTGTGCCACGATCGGCACATTCAGAGATCTTGGCACTGCCTTCGTTCAATAGTACAAATACAATTTGGACATGGCATCGGACAGAGATCAACTCAGATCGATGTCACAAAAGGACAAGGAAACCTTTAAGGAGTACGCTCAGAGATGGCTTGAAATTGCCGCCCAGATTTGTCCACCTCTTGAGGAAAAGGAGATGACAAAGATCTTCTTAAAAACCTTAAGCTCATTTTACTACGATAGAATGGTCGCCAGTGTACCCAGTGACTTCACCGAGATGGTGGGCATGGGGGTTCGTCTTGAGGAAGCAGTCCGAGAGGGACGTTTAGTAAAAGACGCTGGATCATCAAGTAGTACAAAATGATATGGTACTGCTATCCCTAAGAAAAAAGAGAAAGATATCGGGAATATCTCTCTCGGAAAGCAAAGGTGACGATATCAACCAGTAGCAGCCGTAACTCCTATTATCAACTCTGCACCTGTTCCTACATATCAACCTCAGGTTACTCAGAGCCAACCGATGCAACAATAATATCAGCAAAGGACATAACAGCCTCTTCAACAGGATCGTCCTCCGTACAACAACAACCATGCAACGCGGCCACCAGGGTTCGATCCTATACCCATGTTGTACGCAGAACTATTTCCATTGTTACTGGTCAAGGGGTATGTCCAAACTAAGTCTCCTCTTACAGTACCGGAAAATCCACCTTTTTGGTTCAAAACGGATCAGACTTGTCCTTACCATCAAGGAGGACCAGGGCATAACATAGAAAACTGTCTCAGTTTCAAATCCGACGTACAAAAGCTTGTTAGGGGCGGGGTCTTATCTTTCAAATATATGAATCCTAATGTTCTCACAAACCCGCTACCTCAACATGGGAAAGCTACCGTCAATTTGATAGAGGGAGAGTCTAACAACATCTATCAAATCCATGATGTACTCTTGTTAAGGGCCAACTTGGTCAAGATGCATTGTAGACAAAGTGGATATGGCCATGTGCCACCTCATAATTATCACCAGTGTGATATCTGCTCTAAAAACAATCAGGGATGTTCTGTGGTGCAAACAGCTCTACAGGAACAATTGGATCTCGGATGGATCCAAGAGCATTGAGTTCGTGGAGTCAACATGACCTATACGAATTCCAACATCATTTAGAATCATGACATTCGTGCAATGAATGCCAACTTGGTGGGAATGCACTCAAGGCAAAGCCAGTATCATAATCTGCCACGACACGATTACGATTCCTGTCTGACTTGCTCGGTAAACAAACAGGGATGCTCTTTCATACAAGAGGCCCTACAGCGTCAGACGGATCTTGGATGGATCCAGGACTACCATGATAGGAATCCCTATCAGATCAAAATGATTCAAATCTTTGATATTCGTCTGATGAATACCAGCTTGGTGGAGTTACATGCCAGGAAGGTCCAACTTGGTTTTCTCACTTCGCATAATTATCAGAACTGTAAAGGGTGTTGTGAGAGTAACCAAGGGTACGCTCTCATTCAGAGAAATTTACAGCACTTGTTAAACCACTGGTGGCTTCCGATCTATATGGATGAAGACACACAACAAATTAGTGTGGTTGATGGAAACTCTACTCGGCATCGAAGTCGGGATGTCCGATCTACGGAAACAGATTTAGTGAGGTTACACTGCATTCAAAGCGGGTGTGGCCAGGTGCCACCACACAACTATGAACGTTGTAGAGTCTGCTCGGAGAATAACCTAGGATGTTACCTCGTGCGAGCAGCCCTTCAGAGTCAGTTGGATCGCAAGGAGATTCACCCATACCTAGCTTCGGGGTCCGTTGACTGGACGCCAGACTACTTCGCTGATCAAATCAAAGACGTGGTTGTAATCTCTGACCCTGAGAGGAACAAGAATGTTTGTACCATCATCCCTCTACTGGACAAATCAAAGGTTCTTAGCAAGGAACTGATTGAAGTTACTTACGACAGTCAAAAAAATCAGAAGGCTCCTGTAGTTATCTATTTGCCGGGACCGTTACCGTATGAATCAGCTAAGGCAATCCCTTACAATTACGTTGCAACAATAATTGAGAATGGAAAGGAAATTCCATTACCCTCCGTCGTGAATATTGCAGACATCAGTCGAGTAACACGGAGCGGTCGAATCTTCAACCGAGGAGTTAGAGAACCTAACAAAGAAAAGGAACTTCCGACAGAAGCTCCTGATCCACCAGTAAGTCAATCCAGTGATACCGACCTTTCAAAAAACAATGATGAGATGCTGAAGCTCATCCAAATGAGTGAATACAATATTGTTGATCAGCTGTTACAAACTCCTTCAAATATCTCTGTGCTATCACTTTTACTCAGTTTCGAAGCCCACAGAGAGGCTCTACAGAAAGTCTTAGAGCAGACCTTCGTGGAACAGGATGTGTCAATACGACAGTTCGATATCATAATCTCTAACATCACTTCCTGCAACAACTTAGGATTCAGTGATGGGGACTTGCCAGAGGGGGGCAAAAGCCACAACATGGCATTGAATATCACAGTCAACTGCAGGGACGATGCTTTAGCCAGCGTACTGGTAGACACAGGATCGACCATCAAAGTTATGCCGAAGTTCACTCTAATACGACTATCATTCAAAGGATCCCCGATGAGGGGCAGTGAGGTTATTGTCAAAGCATTTGACGGGTCTCGGAAAGCAGTTATCAGCGAAGTCGACCTTCCCATAACTATCGGTCCTCACACTTTCCTAGTCACATTCTAGGTAATGGATGTCCGGGCAGCATACAGCTATTTATTAGGAAGACCTTGGATACACCAGGCTGGGGCAGTCACTTCGACACTTCACCAGAAACTGAAGTTCGTCAAGAACGATCAACTCATCACGTTCTGTGGGGAGCAAGCTACGGATATGGAATGGAAGTCCTATCTTAACAAGGACGGTTATATGTCTCAAGAAAAAGTGCCTACGCCATTTTGCTACCCCGCACAGAGTCTGAGATTTATACCAAGGTCAGACGTCGAAATGATATATGGAGATTGTGATCCGAAAGGATGTCGTGCTCCGCCAAATTCATTAGAGGAAGACACTTCGATGAAGTATAACTTTGACCACGACTATTACGACCCAATGGATGGTCTGCCTATCTAGAAGCCGTACCCAGGAAACTTGGGGCAAAAAAATCAGCCGAACAATGAAAATCAGTTGAGCATCATTGAACAGAATACCTGTGTCCCAACCATGTCATGGGATCATTACTCAGGTCATTCAGAAAATATCCAGTACGACGATAAATTGGCAAAGCTTACCGGACTAGAATTCATCAACTATGCTTTTCCCGAGGTCAACTTCATCGAGAGAGATGACTCTTCTAGTTCCAAAGAAGTGTGGGACACCTTGGGACAACCAAGTAGAAAATTCGACTTCATGGTCAAGTACACCGCTCCTGAAAGCTCTCGTATCAGGCTCGAGGACATCTAGCCAACTGGATGGGGAGATATACTTGAGAGCATAAATACTATGCAAAATACAACTGAGGAATCTTCCGACGACAACTCAGCCTGGGAGACAGATTCCAATGATCCTGCTCCACCAGAAATCAGCGTTATTTCTGAAGACAAATCAAGGAAGGTACCAGACTTTGTGATTCACTGAGGAGTTCGCCACCAATGGGTTGCTGTCGATGTTCCGAAGATTATTCATAAGTTAAAGTAATTGCTGTCTTTAACCTTTCACCCTGCCCAGGTGAAACGGATGTTTTGATAGGGCTCACTTTCTGTAAATTTCCCTCTTTGCTTCGCCCAAAGCGACAGAGTTTTATTTTATAGGGCTGTAGTTTCAAGAATCGACTTGTTCATAAATAAAATAACGTCGTTATGTAATTTCCGCATTAATTGCTGTTTTCTCTTTCCGCTTTTTCAGAAAATGGTAATCCTAAAAAACAACTCAATAATAAAAATAAGCAGTTATCAAAAAATACACTGCACACACTTGCATTTTCTCTATCTCTTCTAAACACAAATCATACCGTCATGCAGATTGCTTGTTTTAAACCTCATTGAAACATACGATCCAATGCCTTCTCCCAACTTTGAATTCCCAGTATTTGGGGCTGAAGAAGAAGTTGACAATGAAATTCCAGAGGAGATCTCACGACTACTCAAACAGGAGGAAAGGTCCATTGAACCTTACAAAGAGTCGTTGGAAGCGGTCAACTTGGGTTCAGGAGAAGACAGAAAAGAAGTCAGGATTGGGACACTGCTCACTCCAACTGTCAAAGAGAGTTTGACAAAGCTTCTCAAAGAATTCCCTGATGTATTTGATTGGTCCTATCAAGACATGCCAGGGTTGGATACCAGCATCGTGGAACATCACTTACCGTTACGGTCAGAATGTCCGCCTATAAAACAGAGGTTGAGATAGACTCACTCGGACATGGCCGTCAAAATCAAAGAGGAGGTACAAAAACAGATTGACGCGGGTTTCCTCGCCATGTCAGAATATCCTCAATGGTTAGCCAATATCGTGCTCGTTCCAAAAAAGGACGGAAAAGTCAGAATGTGTGTCGATTACAGAGATCTAAACAAGGCTAGTCCAAAGGACGACTTTCCTTTACTACACATTGATATGCTGGTAGACAGTACAACAAAGTTCAAAGTTTTCTCCTTCATGGATGGATTCTCGGGCTATAATCAGATAAAAATGGCGCCGAAAGACATGGAGAAAACTTCGTTCATTACCCCCATGGGGTACCTTTTATTACAAGGTAATGTCATTCGGTTTAAAGAACGCCAATGCAACCTATCAAAGGGCCATGACTACTCTGTTTCATGACATGATACACAAGGAAATCGAGGTATATGTCAATGACATGATTGCAAAATCTAAGACAGAAGGGGAGCATGTGGCCCACCTGTCAAAACTATTCGAGCGGTTGAGAAAGTACAAACTCCGCTTGAATCCCAACAAATGCACCTTCGGTGTCCGTTCAGAGAAACTTTTAGAGTTCATCGTCAGCCAGAAAGGAATTGAAGTTGATCCTACCAAGGTCAAGGCCATTCAAGAAATGCCTTCTCCGAAAACTGAAAAACAAGTCAGAGGATTCCTGGGATGTTTGAACTACATCTCCAGATTCATATTCCTCATGACCGCAACATGCACGCCGATTTTCAAACTACTCAAAAAGAATCAGGACTGTGTTTGGACAGAGGATTGCCAAACCGCCTTCGACAGTATTAAGGAATACCTGTTGAACCCACCGATTCTATCACCTCCAGTGAAAGGAAGACCACTGATCATCTACTTAACAGTCTTGGAGAACTCGATGGGATGTGTACTTGGCCAACAAGACAAAACAAAAAGAAAAGAGTCTGCCATTTACTATTTGAGCAAGAAGTTCACCGACTGTGAGACTCGGTATACTATGCTTGAGAAAACTTGTTGCGCTTTGGCTTGGGCAGCCAAACGTCTTTGTCAGTACATGATTCGTCACACTACTTGGTTGGTCTCCGAAATGGATCCAATCAAGTATGTATTTGAAAAGCCTGCTCTCACGGGAAGGATTTCCCGTTGGCAGATGTTGTTATCAGAATATGACATCGAGTACCATGCTCAAAAAGCCGTTAAGGGGAGTATTTTAGCCGATCATTTGGCTCATCAACCGATTGACGATCAAGAATCAATCAGGTTTGACTTCCCAGACGAAGATGTCATGTATTTGAAAATGAAAGATTTCTATGAACCGCTACCCAGTGAAGGGCCAGAACCAGGTTCCCAATGGGGACTTATCTTTGACGGAGCTGTCAATCATTACGGAAACTGAATTGCGGCAATCATCATAACACCTCAGGGTACCCACATTCCTTTCACCACTAGACTTACGTTCAAGTGCACAAACAATGAGGTCGAATACGAAGCTTGTATTATGGGTCTCAAGGAAGCGATTGATTTGAGGATCAAGAACTTGGATGTATATGGCGACTCAGCTTTGGTCGTCAATCAGATCAATGGAGATTGGAACACATACCAATCAGGATTGATTCATTTTAAAGATTACGCAAGAAGGTTGTTACCCTTCTTCAACAGAATTGAGTTTCATCATATCCCTCGTGAAGAGAATCACATGGCTGATGCCTTAGCCACCCTCTCTTCCATGATTAGTGTAGGTCAATGGAATGACTTACCTAAGATCGACATAATGCGCCTTAAAAGGCCCGCTTACATCTTCATGATTGAAGAAGTCATAGACGACAAACCTTGGTATCACGATATCAAATGCTTCCTTCAGAAACAAGAGTACCCTCCTAGGGTACTAAGGAATGACAGAATAACCCTCAGAAGGCTGGCAGGCAGTTTCTTCCTGAGCGGCGATACACTCTATAAGAGGAACTTTAACATGGTCTTGCTCCGATGTGTAGACAGACCAGAAGCAGACATGCTGATAAAAGAAATTCACAAAGGATCCTTTGACACTCATGCCAATGGACACACAATGGTGAGAAAAATTCTGAGAGCAGGGTACTACTGGTTGACCATGGAATCTGACTGCTACAAGTACATTAGGAGGTGTCACAAGTGTCAGAGATACTCCGACAAAATTTATGTATCTGCCTTACTTTTTTCCAAATGTAGGGGCATTTTTCACTTGGATCCAAAAGTTATCAAAACCAATTATGATCAAACAGTTGTTGTATCATATGAGGGCTTTCCAAAATGGCCAAGAACTCCATCAAAGTCCACTTGAGCCATGAGATATGATAATGCCAATATGCCTTGCTGCAAACTATCATGGCAAGGCAGATTTTGGAGTTTTGGTCGATTTGCTCAAATTTTGCAAAGGGAAAGCAACTTTATCCATCTGAACACCTCAAGGGGGGACCAAGGAGGAGCCAACTCTGATCCCAAGCCTCCCAAGTCTTTAGAACCAAAAATAGTATGTCAAACCTAGAAATGCCTAAAAGAGGGACAAGACTCCAATTTTGGATTGGAGCATTCAATGCATACACCAAGGTGGCATGGACTGAGCCATTTCCAACTGAATTCAGTCAAGACTTATCCAAGACCAAAGGAACCAGAAGCCTGTGCCCTAACCTCTAGTCAATGGCTAGAGGAGACTTGGATTCTCATTGCTCAACATTGGCCAAACCTCTGCTGCAGTTGACATTCACTATTGCAACCAAAACAAACTTGCTCTACTATAAATAGAGCTCAATTGTGTCCAGTTTGAGTACACTAAAGCACTACAACACTTGCTTTCCTCAAAATCTCTTTCTCTAGGCAAAAATACCTTCTTTAGCAAGGTAACTCTGAGTTTTTGAGTTAGAGAGCAATTCCACCACAGCTTAGGATCCAAACACATCCAATATTTCATATCTAAGTTGTCCAAACGGTCACAAGTGACCTGTAACACCAAAATCACAAAGTCACCTCTCAAAACCTCAAAAATAGGCTTTTGTGCATTTTTCAAGCCATGTCTTGATTCAGTCACTTTCCAAACCAGATAAAACCTCAAACACACTCCAAATATCATCCTTGAACTATCCCAAATGGTTCCCCCCATCTGGAACACCATTTGAGAGAGTTGTTATTTTGGTCACTTTTGCCCCTTTTGCAAGAAAGAGCTCAAACTTGTGCCTGAGGTTTCCAGCTGATTCCAACCATCCTAAAAGCTTCTAAGAGATCATTTGAGGTTGTTCAAAGCATCAAATCATTTCTGGAATAAGTGGCTTGGCAGATTTCACAAAAGCTCCAAAAAGAGGTAAGCATCACAACTTGGATTCTTTGAACCATGCTTTCTTTTTATGTCCACTAATCATGCATCCCTTATACATGTTATATGTGTTGTGTTTGCACCAATTTATCATGTAATTCATGCTTGTACCAAGAGATGGCATAGAAAATGCATATCATGGACTATTTCAAAACCACTATCGGGTTTTTCAATAGGAGTATGATCTGAAAAAAAATACCACTACCATTGGATTTCTTGTGAAATTCTAGGCAGGATAGACCTAAATTTTGTCCCAATCCATGGAGAAATGAGAAAGTTATGGCCTTCACGTTTTCAACTAAGATCTTGCCTTGCCTTGCCTTGGGCCAGGCCAAAAACAAGGCAAGCCTTGTATATTTGTGGTTGTGTTTCAATCAACGGATGTATCACCACCCCAGTGGTAAGGCGCGCGCCCTATACACAAGAGGTCTGGGTTCGAATCCCCCTCGCCCCAGATCCTCTTTTTGTTATTTTCTCCACTTTTTATTGTTTTTCTTATTATTTTTAATGATTTGAAAAATTAATAACTCCCTCAATTTTAATTATTTTTTATTGGTTCTTTTTGAAAAAAATCAAAAAAATGTTGACATATTTTATTCCACAAAAAAATTAAATTTATATTATTTATTTAATATAATTAGTATTTTGTGAATAAATTCCTTTTTAATTATTTTTAAACATTTTAAAAGTGAATATTTACCTTGAAAATCAAATCCAAATGAGTTTTAATTTATCTTGTGATTAAAACCTCATTTTTCAAACCATCAATAAAAATCACAAGTGGTTTATTCAAACTTATTTGGTATTTTTATCATTTTTATTTGATTTTCTTTAAAGTATTTACTTTTAAAAGAAAACAAATTTAGGGTTTCCTTGATTTTCACTCAAACGAAACTTTTAAACACTTTGGGCCTCTAATAGAGTGTAAGACCTAATCCCCTTTTAACCAAAACAATTTTGGGCCTAAGATATTGTATAAGTCCCTCTGCATTAAAAGAAAATCTCGGCGCGATCGCCAGTTGAAAAATCAAACCCTTGGGCCTCTCCTCGAGCTATAAGACCCATTTAAAATTATTTGGGCCTCTAATAGAGTGTAAGACCCAACCCCCTTTTAACCAAAACAATTTTGGGCCACAGATATTGTATAAGTCCCTCTGCGTTAAAAGAAAATCTCGGCGCGATTGCCAGTTGAAAAATCTAACCCTTGGGCCTCTCCTCGAGCTATAAGACCCATTCAAAATTATTTGGGCCTCTAATAGAGTGTAAGACCCAATCCCCTTTTAACCTAAACAATTTTGGGCCTCAGTGTATTGTATAAGTCTCGACACCATCAAAAGTTTCAACACGATCGTCGCCTTTTTAACGAAAACTTTTGGGCCTCTCCTTGAGCTGTAAGCCCCACCACTTGTACAAAAATAAACTTTTGGGCCTCTTGAGAGAGTGTAAGACCCATCCCTTTGTACAGAAAACCTTTTCAGGCCTCAGTCACTTGTATAAGTCCCTGTACAAATTCAAAACAACAGTGCAATCACTAATAAAACCTTGGGGCTCTCCTTGAGCTGTAAGCCCCAACAATCTTTTCAAAGCACTTTCTCCTTTGATTTTGAATATAATATTGTTATCAAAGCTTTCTTTGTTGAACAAATTAACCAAACAGCATGGAAGCTCTACAACCAAGTAAGTGTTTACCGGCATTCTTTATCCGCTTTCATATATATATATATAATTGTATTGTGGGGCTGCTCACTGTAAGTCTTCTTTCACAAACTTTTATATACTCGTCAAATATCAACTGTGTAATACTAGTATAGTTATTTAGAGTTTTTCCCCGGCAACTACGTCTAGCACTAGGTAAAGCCCTGTTTGTCATTCTTAAAATACAAACAAAACTAGATCCCCATAGGATTACCAGACACAGTTTTCCCTCCTCTTGGGGTTAAACAATATGGAGACGTGAAAGGCAGCATTCTCGGTGAACCCTTTCTCAGATTGTCACTCTTAGAAATCGTCAAAGAGACTCTACTCCCCAGGGATGATCTTTTCTCCGTGAATGGCATCTCTTGAGTTTCTTCCAAATTCTCGGACTTTCCTGGCTTGATCTATTCTCGGTGAATGGCATGTCTTGAACTTCTCAGGGTTTGGGGACCCACGGGCTTCTTAAAAGCATCCCCGCCTTCTCTTTGACGTTGTACAAGGACCCTTCAGCCTCTTAAAAGCTCTCAGGCCTTCTCTTGGGCTTTGTACAAGGACCCAGAGACCTCTACAGGTATAGGAATAGAACCTAGTCATCAATTTGCTAGAGCTGTCTTTCTGAGTCAAGTGTCAGACCAGTTAATGGGTTGACCTTCATCCCTTAACATACCAGCCTTTTCTTGGGCATCATACAAAGATCATTCACTACCTGAGAATCGATTTCTCAAAAAACCAGTAGACTTGGACAGTCTCAATACTCTTTGGATTTTCCATTTCCTTAAAGAACATGAAATAACCCTGATCCTCTGATCAATCCCAAAGCACAATAATACCGTTAATCGTTCCCTTTTATAAGAACTGATTTTCTCTTTTATCCAACATACTGGACCTGTCACTAAACTGAAACAGTCACCAGTACAGTAGCCTCTTCTTGGGCTCTGTACAATGATTCTCTCCAGCGGAGCTAACCTTTTCACACTCTCTTGTTGAGTATAAAAGACTCTCTTGTTAGGTCAAACCTGTTTAGCCTCCATCTCGGGCTTCATACGAGATACAAAAACACTCTCTTGTTGAGTTTAAAAGACTCTCTTGTTAAGTCACTTCCCTCTCAGCCTCCATCTCGGGCTTCGTACGAGATACAAATCACTCTCTTGTTGAGTATAGAAGACTCTCTTGTTGAATCAAACACCTTTAGCATCCGTCTTGGGCCTCGTACAAGACACATACAAAGCACTCTCTTATTGAGTCAACCCTTTTAGCCTCTCTCTCGGGCTTTGTACGAGACACATAAAAAACACCCTCTTGTTGGATCAATAACCTCCTCTTAGGCTTTGTATAAGGAGGCCCTTAGTTGAGTCAATCAACCTTTTAGCAACAAAATTTGTGCCTTGCTCACAGTATACAAACATCAACAACCCCTTTCCCTTCATCTAATTGCTGTAAGCGGCAAGCCTCTGGATTATTTACATCCATGCCACTATCCCTCTTTTAGCATGAGAAACTCCTAAGGAAAGATGGCATTGCTCTAAACTGAGTTAAAGTCTTCTCCTTCAGGTTAAAAATCCCCTATAAAGGAAATTATGGCATTTCTGGATTCACATATCCCAGTTAAAGTAATTCTCCTTTATAACCAGTCACCCAACAGTTGTGACAAACAGACCAAATACCCCTCTTTAGAGATGACAAATTCTCTCTAAAGACAAACCCCTTTAGCTTCACATCTTGGGCTTCGAACAAGATACAAATAGACCCTTCAGCTTCACATCTTAGGCTTTGAACAAGATACAAACCACCTTTAGCTTCATGTCTTGGGCTTTGAACAAGACACTAAGCAACCTTTTTCCTCCCATAGAATAGGAGGAACTACGATTGCTCTGATTTCCCTGTTTCATTAAACGGGAATACGTAGGCATAAGATTGAAAAATCTTAGCGAGTACACTAATCAAAAACCCAAAATCCTGTATCCTCATGCATCAATCGAAAAGCATCAGTCCTAAAACCCCATAAATAGTCCCATCATTTCATTCTTAACAAAATAAGCAGAGAGAGGCCCATAATCTAAACCGCATCTGTAAACCAACAGTCATCTGTTTAAACTCAGTATGTAAGCAGGGTTAATTGGAGACATCTATTTCCCTTCCTTAGTCAGCTTAATAAGATAAAAAATGAATCGACCTGTAGTACCCCAGAGCGGCAGTGCTTAAGAACCACGTCCAAAATCGCTCGCTACACAAAGCAAGTCCAAAGGATGACTTTCCCTTACCACACATTGACATGCTGGTAGACAGTACAACAAAGTTCAAAGTATTCTACTTCATGGATGGATTCTCGGGCTATAATCAAATTAAAATGGAGCCGAAAGATATGGAGAAAACTTTATTCATCACCCCATGGGGGACTTTTTGTTACAAGGTAATGCCGTTCGGTTTGAAGAACGCTGGGGCAACCTATCCAAGGGCCATGACTACTCTGTTTCATGACATGATACACAAAGAAATCGAGGTATATGTCGATGATATGATTGCCAAATCTAGGGAAGAAGAGGAGCATGTGACCCACCTGTCAAAACTATTCGAGCGTCTGAGAAAGTATAAACTCCGGTTGAATCCCAATAAGTGCACATTTGGTGTCCGTTCAGGGAAACTCTTAGGGTTCATCGTCAGCCAGAAAAGAATTGAGGTTGATCCTGACAAAGTCAAGGCCATTCAAGAAATGCCTTCTCCAAAGACTGAGAAACAAGTCAGAGGATTCCTGGGACGTCTGAACTATATCTCTAGATTTATATTCCTCATCATCACGACATGCACGCCGATTTTCAAGTTACTAAAAAAGAATCAGGACTGCGTTTGGACAGAAGAGTGCCAAACCGCCTTCGACAGTATCAAGGAATACCTGTTGAACCCACCTATTCTATCACCTCCAGTGGAGGGAAGACCGTTTATTATCTACCTAACAGTCTTGGAAGACTCAATGGATTGTGTACTTGGCCAACAAGATGAAACAAAAAGGAAAGAGTCTGCCATCTACTATTTGAGCAAGAAATTCACTGACTACGAGACTCGGTACACTATGCTTGAGAAAACTTGATGCGCTCTGGCTTGGGCATCCAAATGTCTTCGCCAGTACATGATTTGTCACACTACTTGGTTAATCTCCGAAATGGATCTGATCAAGTATGTCTTTGAAAAGCCTGCTCTCACGGGAAGGATCGCCCGTTGGCAGGTGTTGTTGTCAGAATACGACATCGAGTACCATGCTCAAAAAGCCGTCAAGGGAAGTGTTTTAGTCGATCATTTGGCTCATCAACCGATTGACAACCAAGAATCAGTCGGGTTTTACTTCCCAGACGAAGATGTCATGTACTTGAAAATGAAAGATTGTGATGAACCGCTACCCAGTGAAGATCCAGAACCAGGTTCCCAATGGGGACTAATATTTGATGGAGCTGTCAATCATTATGGAAACGGAATTGGGGAATCATTATAACACCTCAGGGTACCCACATTACTTTCACTGCCCGATTAACATTCAAGTGTACCAACAATGAGGCCGAATATGAAGCTTGTATCATGGGTCTCGAAGAAGCGATTGACTTGAGAATTAAGAACTTGGATGTGTATGGAGACTCAGCCCTGGTTATCAATCAAATCAAAGGAGATTGGAACACGTACCAATCAGGATTGATTCCCTACAAATACTATGCGAGAAGGTTGTTACCATTCTTCAACAGAATCGAGTTTCATCATATCCCTCGTGAAGAAAATCACATGGCTGATGCATTCGCCACTCTCTCTTCCATGATTAGTGTAGGTCAATGGAATGACATACCTAAGATTGACGTAATGCACCTTGAACGGCCCGCCTACATCTTCACGATCGAAGCAGTCATAGACGATAAACATTGGTATCACGATATTAAATACTTCCTTCAGAAACAAGAGTATCCGCTTGGGGCATCCAGAAAAGACAGAAAGTCCCTCAGAAGGCTGGCTGGCAATTTCTTCCTGAGTGGTGATATCCTCTATAAGAGGACTTTTGACATGGTCTTGCTCCGATGCGTAGACAAACCAGGAGCAAACATACTGATAAAAGAAATTCACGAATGATCCTTTAGCACTCATGCCAATGGACACCCAATGGCGAGAAAAATTCTAAGAGTACATGAGGAGATGTCATAAGTGTCAGATATACTCAGAGAAAATCCATGTACCGCCAACGCATCTCACAATTCTCTCTTCCCTGTAGCCTTTTTCCATATGGGGAATTGACATGATTGGTATGATCAAACCCAAGGCTTCAAACGGACATCGGTTCATCCTGGTAGCCATTGACTACTTCACCAAGTGGGTCAAAGCAGTGTCATACACCTATGTAACTCGATAAGTGGTGGTCCGATTTATCAAAAACAATATCATCTGCCGTTATGGTGTTCCAAACTAGATCATTACTGATAATGGATCTAACTTGAATAACAAGATGATGAAAGAGTTGTGCGCTGAGTTCAAGATGGAACACCATAACTCATCTCTCTACCGACCCAAGATGAACGGAGTGGTAGAAGCAGCTAACAAGAACATCAAGAAGATTGTTCAGAAGATGGTTGTAACCTACAAAGACTGGCACGAGATGTTACCCTTTACTCTTCACGATTATCGCACATCTGTCCGCACTTCAATAGGGGCAACCCCTTTCTCTCTAGTATATGGCATGTAGGCAGTGCTTCCCATAGAAGTAGAGATCCCATCGATCAAGGTATTGATGGAAGCTAAGCTAACAGAGGCTGAATGGTGTCAAAGTCGACACGATGAACTAAACCTAATCGAAGAAAAGCGAATAACGGCTCTATGCCACAGGCAGTTGTATCAACAGAGAGTGAAGAAAGCATTTGACAAAAATGTCCGACCCCGAGTCTTTAGAAAAGGGGACCTCGTACTCAAGAAGATACAATCATTCCTCGCTAATTCCTGGGGCAAGTGGACTCCGAATTACGACGGTCCGTATGTGGTCAAGAAAGCCTTCTTAGGCGGCTCCTTGAGACTCGCAACCATGGATGGAGAGGAATTTGCCTACCCCACGAATGTTGACGTAGTCAAGAAATACTTCGCCTAAACAAAAAAAAACGTCTCGGTGGATTGAAATCCTGAAAGGGCGGTCTAGACAAAAATAAGAGACATAAGAAAAAAAAATTATCCCGATGGATTGGAAATATAAAAGTACAATCCAGGCAAAAGTTAGGGATTCATGGCAAGTAACTACGTCCAACAAAGGGGCAAATCCCCCAGCAGCAGTCATGCCATCCATCAGAAAAACTCCAGTCAAAGTCATCTTCGACGGAAGCTCAGGATGTCAAGAATTCAAAGTTGGTAGAAGGATAGTGGTTGTTATGTTTCAATGTAGCCCTTTTCCCTTAAATTACCATTTTCTAAACTTTGTAAATACTCCATGGAATCACACGTTTGGTTGATTTCCATCCTATCAATAAAATTTGAGCCTTAATGCTTTTGTTTGTAATTCTTATTTGTTTTAGCTTTACAGAACGACATTTTAACATGATTAACGATTCTTGAAATAAAACAAAAATGAAATTACTTGTCAAATTTTTCTGCTCTTAAAATAAAGATGGCAATTCTTTTGACTGTTGAACATCGAAAGAACATCGATCGCTACTCCAAAAGCGATTAAGCTTCAAAGTGCAGAATCAAAGTACTCCTTCTAAACCAGTACGCCTGAACGAAGTATCCACTGTATCAGATCTGATTTTCCCATTTGATATCCCCGACAGAGTTCTTACCTCCTAAGCCCGACCAACATTTTTTCCCGCGGGAACTACTTTCTCCTAAGCAAGGCAGAATTGCTATTTTGAACCGAAGATACTTCTTTGTCCCCTGCAGTGGCCGAGTATCCAGTCGTGTTCATCCACTAGTCTGTATGTCATGTCAGTTTTGTCAGCATATATATACATACATCATGCATTATTGATTTACATTCATATTCATATTGCATCACTATCACTTTAGTCGGTCTTATCCCCTAAGTGATAAAAAGTCCTCTCACTCGAGTTGTCAGTTCTTTCCTCGCCAGGGAATGTTTTGTCTGAATCACCTTTCTCCCCAGTTTATTTCTGGGATGGAGACGGTCTTCGACCACTTTGATACCTTGAACCTCTGAAAGGCAAAAAAACCTTCGACGAACGTCACTCTTCACCATTGAAGATGATATCTGCGCTTTCCCGGGTTAAGGAAAATCCCCATAGAAAGCCTTGCAAATAAAAAACTCTCAGCAACACATTGGTTTTTCTCTTCAGAGAGTCAATGTTAATGAAGTCATCAGCACCTCAAAATTGGATTGCATCACATGGAATTTCTTCGAAAAGATCTCGAGGAAAAGTATGATGTAATATTCCCAAGCAGAATACAACCTCTCAAGAGACTCGTTTTCTCCCAGTAGAGTCGACAAATGGCGTCTCCAATAGAGAAGTTTGTACACCTCTACAGCTCAGATAGATGGGTTCCGCAGCAAGTCTGACATCGAAACTTTTTCCCATCAAATGGCATCTCCCAAGGAAAATTCGGTGAGAAGTTTAAGGAAAACCGCTACCAATAGTGTCCCTTGTCAAGAAAGTTTACCGACAAAAGAAATTGAGACCAGTTCCTTGGCTGAAGACTAGGGTCGAGGGGAAGTTTATATCAGAAACTGAGACCAGTTCCTTGGATGAAGACCAGGATCGAGGGGAGGTTTATTTCAGAAACTTAGACTAGTTCCTTGGCTGAAGACCAGGATTGAGGGGAAGTTTATATTAGAAACCGAGACCAGTTCCTTGGTCGAAGACCAGGATCGAGGGGAAGTTTATTTCAGAAACTTAGACCAGTTCCTTGGCTGAAGACCATGATCAAGGGGAAGTTTGTATATCAGAAACTGAGACCAATTCCGTGGTCGAAGACCAGGATCAAGGGGAAGTTTTACCTTTTGTAAAGTATTTGTGCTTAGCAAAAGAAGATGGATGAGCAAACTGCCATTCATAACCACCATCAAAATTCTGGGTATTCCGATATTTAATCCTCTTGCACCCTGAATGTCCGAATACCTTCGCCATTCACACCTTTGGGTCCAAGAAGATTAAATAGGGGCATCAGTCATACCCCAAATTTTGACCACCAAGATTTCTCATCATTGTGTAAATCATCATCACAATATGGATGTACCTACATGCCTCATCAATCTCCTCAGAGATGTTTGCGCATTCACCACAGTCAAGAATTAGGGTTTCAAGCTCTCTCAGAGCCTTAGACAAAGGATCAATCAAGGAATGACATGATCTTCAACTTGTCTAAACTCTCAAACACCCATAAAGGATCAAGAGGACTCCCACATCAAGAATCAAGCACAAAGGGTGCAACATTCCAGGTGGATCAAGCCTCAAGATCGTCAGTGTCACCAAATTAGGGTTTTGGTCGACCAAGGCCTCCAGATGGAAATTTTCCTCTAGGCATGAGCCAATGCTTCAAACAACAACCCAAGATACTCTAAAGGACCTCATGGACCCAATCATCAAGTCAATTTAACCTCAAGGGATGCATTTACCAAAAATCAGGAGTTAGGGGTTCTTGACCTAATTTACCTCTAAGTTAACTTTTGGGACAAAGCATGAGGAAAGAACTCAAGACATGGTTTGAGGGTCTCCAATACACTACATTGATCCATTTGCAACAATGGATTGATCCAAGAAGCTTGATCTACAAGTTTCAATTTCATCAGGACCACAATTAGGGTTTCGAGGAAAAAGTCAACTGTGCCTTTGACTTTTGACCAGGACATGCTCCCAAACCTTGGGACATGATTCAATACACCCTATAACACCTATGTAACCCATCCATTAGGTTTGATTTAGGTCAAGGGCTTGATTTCACAAAGGATCGCACAATTTGGATTTGATCCGATAAAAAGTCAACTGTACAAAAATCCAAAGTTTGACTTTTTGAATTTTTGGTCAACCAATGTTCTTTAACCCTAAAACAATGTTAATATGTGATTTGAATCATCATTCGTCAAGAAAAACCAAAGAAAATGAGTTAACTTGTAAAATGGGTAACCATAGAAAACTTAGAATTTTTCTAAGTTATGGAACAAAGTGGCTTGGGTACCAACTTCCAAGGACCATAACTTGAGATCCAAGCAACCACTTTGGATGGTCCAAAGTTGGATTTGTAGCTCTCATTACATACTTCAAAAGTGTAAACTACATCTCAATCCAATTCTTCATGGATTTTTAGTTATGGAGTGATCAAAATGGCTAAAAACATGAAAATGACATTTTTCCAACACTTAGTGAAATTTTCACTAAGTCAGAATCTGCCTTACTTTTTCCAAAATATAGGGACATTATTCACCTTGATCCAAGTTAAACCAGGTCTAGGGGTAAACATCAAAGTTAAAGCATGCCATAAGGGTTTTCCAACAAGTACCAGATCATCTCCAAATTCAATTTGAGCAAGGAGATACAACCCTTGAAACATGGCATCATGAACTGGTTTTACAAGGCAGAATTTGTGCATTTTGCTCGATTTATCCAAATCTGATAAATCCAAGCCTTGTCATTAATTTGGACACATCTGAGGATCAAATCCAAGGGGAATGATCTGATATCCAAGCCTTACAAGTCCGAGAATCTACAAGTAGCCATGCCAACCCTAAAAAGGCTAAAAAGTGCCAAGACTCCAATTTTGTTTCCAAGCCTTTAATGAATGCATCAAGGTGGCATAAACTGAGCCTATTCCAACTGAATTCAGTCCAAACTTATCTCTGAACCAAAGCTACAAAGCCTGTGCTCTAATCTCAAGTCAATGGCTAGAGGAGACTTGAGATTCCTTTTGCATAACATTGGCCAAAGGTCTGTTGCAGCCTCCATTCACTATTGATGCCAAAACAAACTTGACACACTATAAATAGACATCAATTGTGATCAGTTTGAGTACACCAAAGCAACCAAACTTATGATTTCCACAAAATCCCTCTCGTTAGGCCAAAATGCCTTCTTTTGCAAGGTATCTCTGAGTTTTTGAGTTAGAGAGAAATTCCATCACAGCTCATGATTCAAACACCTCTAATATGTTGTATCTAAGCTGTTCAAACACTAACATGTGACCTGTAACACCAAAATCTCAAAGTCCACTTCCAAAACCTCAAAATTGGACTTTTTTGCATTTTTTAAGCCATGTCTTGATTCAATCACTTTCAAAACCAGATAAAACCTCAAACACACTCCAAATATCATCCTTGAACTGTCCCAAATGGTTCCCCACATCTGGAACACCATTTGAGAGAGCTGCCCTATTGGCCACTTTTGCCCCCTTTTGCAAGAAAGTGCTCAAACTTGTTCCTGAAGATTCCAGCTGGTTCCAACCATTCTAAAAGCTTTTAAGGGATCAATTGAGAGTGTCCAAAGCATTAAATTACTTTTGGCAGAAGAAACTTGGCAGATAGCACAAAAACCTCCGAAAGAGGTAAGCATCACAACTTGAACTCTTTGAATTATGCATTGCTTTGAAGTCCACTAACCATAAACATCTCATACATGTTATATATGTTGTGTTTGAACCAATTCATCATGTAATTCTTGCCTGTACCATGAGGTAGCATAGAAAATGCAAATATAGGCCTATTTCAAAACCACTATCGGGTTTTTAAATAGGGACCTCATCTGAAAAAACCATGACCACCATTAGATTCCTTGGGAAATTCTAGGCTAGATGCATATAAATTTTGTCTCAATCCATGGAGAAATGAGAAAGTTGGAGGCTTCACGTAAATGGCCCAAAAGCTGGCCTTGCCTTGCCCAGGCCTAAAACAAGGCAAGTGGGTGGTTTTGATACACGGATATATCACCAACCCACTGGTAGAAGGCGCGCGCTGTAACTTGGAGGTCTTGGGTTCGAATCCCCCTCGCCCCATACCCTTTTTTACCACTTTTTCCATTTTTTAATATTTGTCATATTATTTTAAATGATTTGGAAAATTAATTTCTCTCTCAATTTTATTTATTTTTTATTGGTTCTTTTTGCAAAAAATCACAAAAATGTTAAAATATTTTATTTCACAAAAAAATCAAATTTATATTATTTATTTAATATAGTTGGTATTTTTCCAAATAAATTCATTTTTTATTGTTTTAAACATTTCAAAAAATGGATTTTCATCTTGGAAATCAAAACCAAATGAGTTTTAATTCATCTTGTGATTAAAACATTATTTTTCAAACCTTAACCAAAAATCACAAGTTGTTTATTCAAACTTATTTGGTGTTTTTATCATTTTAATTAATTTTCTTTGAATATTTACTTTAAAAAATGATGAAATTAGGGTTTCGTTGATTTTCACCCTAACAAACTTTTTTTCAAACACTTTTGGGCCTCTAATAGAGTGTAAGACCCAATCCCCTTTAACTAAAATCGTTTTGGGCCTCAGATATTGTATAAGTCCTGACACGATAAAAAATCTCGGCGCGACCGCCATTTTTTTCAAACAAAAAACCTCATTGGGCCTCTCCTTGAGTTGTAAGCCCTATCACTTGTACAAAAACATTTTTTGTGCCTCCCCTCGTGTTGTAAGTCCCATCTTTCTTTTTCAAAACCTCTTTGGGCCTCTCCTTGAGTTGTAAGACCCATCCCTTTGTACAGAAAACCACTTTGGGTCTCAACCGTTGTATAAGTGCCGATACGATATTCAAAAGAACGGTGCAATCACTGTTAAACCTTGGGCCTCTCCTTGAGTATAAGCCCCAACAATCTCTTCAAAAATAACTTCCCTTTTGATTTAAGTTAAAATATATTTTGTTATCAAAACTTTCTTTAATTTCTTTGAACAACTAACAATACAACATGGAAGCTTGCTCACCTGTAAGTTTTAAACAACTTTTATTTACTCGCTTTCATATATATATATATATAACTGTATTGTGGGAAGCTGCGCACTGTAAGTCTTCTTTCATATCCTTTTAAAATACTTGTCATATATCAACTGTATATATACTAGTATAATTATTTAGAGTTTTCCCCGGCAACTAGGTCTAGAACTAGGTAAAGCCAGTTTGGTCACTCTTTAAATACAGTCAAAACTAGGTGTGCAATGAGCTCATATTTTAGGGTTTATGGTATGCAAAGAGCTCGCTCACATGAGAATGCTGGAGAGCTCGTGTATATGTTTCTGAGGGAATTTCATTCTCTTACCTATTTTAGGGATGAGGTTTATGCAGAAACTCTTTAGGCCTAGGTTAAATAGTCAAAGGGTAATTTCCCTATTACGTAGGATCACCCTAGCTCCCTTATTAGAAAATGTGGCAAAAAAGGGATTTGTTCTACTTTAAATCATGGGGGAGATAGTTTTTCCCCGTTGAGTGATGTCTCCAGTTAGTTACTACTTAGACACATCATCATCCCCGGTCATTATGCAAAAGTGCAATGTAATCTAGCTCGGGCGGCCCAAGCCCATTCCGGGAGACTAATCCTACTTCGGGCGCTTGCCTAGCCTAATCGAGCGACCTCGATTTTATTCTGGGCGACCTATCATATTGATTGGATACTCGCCCGGTGGATCTTTGTGCTTGTAGGTATAATGACTAAAATAATCAGTTGGCCTATATTCTTTTGATGATAACAACACTATGAGGTGAGGTTTTCATTTGAAGCAATGATCAAGCTGTTAAGCTTGGGAGATTAAAATGTCAAAGTCAATCTCTTACAGACAATACCTAATGTCAAGCGGCGTTTGGTGGAATCCCTGATGATATCAATAAACCATCTCTCTAATGATGGTGTCTCTCAAAATTTTTTATCAAGCCTCAACACATAGAAGTGAAATCAAGTATCAGATGAAGGGTTAAATCATTGATGTATCTAACAAGGGATATTGAAGCTTCATAGTTTGTGAAAGAAAGGAAGTGTGAAAGCTTGTCTGGTTCGGGGACTAAGTGATTAGAGTCTTGTAAAATATATTAGAGTGGTTCCTAAACTACTAAGGTAATGTATACACTCACCTAAAAGTGTTTTCAACCTCTTTATTTTATATAACTCCTTAAAACCCTCATAGGAACCATCAAAGTGCTTGTGGCATTGATAAATGAGTTTTCTACTTTGATTTTATTCTATTTATTTATTTATTAATTTTGTTGCTTACTCTTTGCAAAATTGTTTTAAATAATTTCTTTTACCAAAGATTTTTTAATTGGACATTGTTTTTCAAAGCAACACAACTCACCCCCTCTTCTTGTGTCTGAAGTCACAAGTCCAACAAGTGGCATCAGAGCCTAATTTTTATTATAAGAGTAATCGTCTTAGGAGGTAGTATGATGGATGTAAACACTTTTTTTTCAACAAAAAACTTTTCATGGATACACCTCCATTGTTTGATTGTTAAGGGTTTGAATCATGGAAAGAGAGATTTAAAAACTTTGTTAAAGTAAATGATTTTGAAATGTGGGATGTCATAATCAATGGTATGTTTATTCCTACTTTTTTCTTTTATGATAAAGTAGTAAATAAACATGATTTTCATTGAATTAAAGAAGACAAGATAAAAGTAAAACTCGTTTTTAATTCCGAACAACTTTTGATAAGTTTCTCCCAAGATCAAGCATGAGAGAATGAACACACAAATCCAGGAAGTTGGGATACCAAATGAATACGAGAGTTATTGTCATAGATGGTACTCAACGTTTGGAACCCTTGGAGGTTATGTTGGAAATTTTGTATCTAACAACCATCTAAGAATTATGGGTTTGGAACTAAAATATGTTCTAATACTCAATTCAAAAGAAAAAAGTTTTTTTATTGAGTTTTAGAAAAAATATAGAAAGAAGGAAATCATCAAGAAACTCAATGAGTTGATCTAGTTAGTCAAGGAAAAGAAGAAATATCATGCATACGTGAAATATCTTCATCTTCCTCGTCTTCTTCATCAAAAGGAATACTCAAAGATGAAAGTGAAAGATAAACACCTGGAGAATACTTTGAATGAATGATCTTAATAGATGAGCGATCATTCAAGGAGTCATCATCTGATGAAAATGATGGAGAAGATTCATATAGTGGAACATTTGAAGAAGCTTTGTTTAGTTGAATCCTTGATGAAGAAGATTCATCCATTAGAATATGTGAATAATCTTCAACAAGTAGAATCTTTAAATGATCAACATCAAAAGGAACATTTGGAGATTCACCAGAACATGATGAATCTACGGGAGAAATACCAAGATATTCAATTGTATTTAGAGATATCTCAGAAAATGCATTAGAACACTCTTAGAAAGTATCTTCTCAAAAAAGAAATTCTAACAAGAAAGATAATGTATGCCTCAAATCTTCAAGAGAAGACGACACTGAGATAACATCACTAACGTATGATCAAAATTTTAAGCTAAGTGTTAAGCTCGGTAAAGATAATCATAACTTAGAAAAGACCATTTTTTTTTATTTTAAGGATTATATTGAAATTTCTAGCATTAGAAATGAATCCTTGAAATAAATAAAAAATGTAACTCATGAAAATCTCTAAAAATTGAAGTAACCAGCTTACATGAAACCTTAGAAAATTTTACTAAGGGCAAAGATAAACTTAATTTGATTGTGTCTAATCAAAGATATTCATACAATAAAAATGGATTAGGTAATAAACATAATAGATCTTTAAAAATATTTTCCATGCTAGAAAGAAATCCAATCATCCTAATTTTAAGTGCAAATTATGTAATAAGCTCGATCATCTAGAAACTCATTGATATGCCAAATTAAATGACTTAAGACGGTCTAAATGAAATAACTCTAGACCTCTTAGAACCACTAATGCATCAGTACCCAAAAAGAGTTAGGTGCCAAAGATGAAAAATTAATCTATTATGTAGGATTACTTTGCAGCTTTTAAGGAGCTAAATTCAAATTTAAGTTGTGCTAATTATGTGTATACTCTAAGTATACAAAGTATTTTGTGGTTTTTGATGATCCTTATAATGATTTATGAACATGATTGTTGGCGTTGATGGTAGTGTTCAACAATCATGTTGGTTAAGATGTTTATGGAGTCTTAGGATTTTTTTTTACTATGTCACTCCTGAGAATTTTGTAGACCTCTATGATTGAAGGTATAATGATTTCGGCAATCTATTCATTTTTTATGATGACAACAATGAGAAGTGAATTCGTCATCTAATGTGATGATCAAGTTGTGATGCTTGGAGATCATGATGTCCTCTGATTTGATAATCAAGTTGTGGTACATGGAGATCAAGTTGTAAACACCTATCTCTAGAGGTTAATACCAAATGTCAAGTGGCGTTTGTTGGAGTTCATGAAGATCTATGATAAATCAATCTCTCAGATGATGGTGCCTATCAAGAAGAGTTATCAAGTATCATCAAATAGAAGAAGTCAAGCCCTAAATAAAGTGTTGAATCAATGTTTTATCAAGTAAGGGATCCTGAATGTTCAAAGTATTGGAAGAGAGAAAGTGTGAAAGATCATTATGTATGTGTCGAGTGATTTGTGTTTGTAAAGGTATAAGACTTGATCCTAGTGTTACTAAGGAAAATCACACACACATTTTCGAGTAATCGGAAAGCCTTTCTAACTTATTAAAACAGTCAGAAAATGTTTTTGTGCCTAGCTAATGGATTAGAGACTCATTATAATCAATTAGAAGGTTTATTACATGACATAATATATTATGTCATTAGGCTTAGTCGATTATCACTTTTGTAACCCTAATAATAAACTATTAGGTCTTATAATCGATTAGTGACAACACCATTTCAAACCTTATTTTTTACATCACATAATAGATTACATGATATGCATAATCGATTGGACATTAAAAGGCCCATAGATTATTTCCATATTTGAGACACACTTTTTCCTATAAATAAAGGGATTCCCCTTATTTCATTTTACACCAGAAAAACGTGTTTTAAATACCTCTCTCTCTCTCTCTTTCTCTCTCTCTCTCTCTCTCTCTCTCTCTTTCTCTCTCTCTCTCTCTCTCTCTCTCTCTCTCTCTCTCTCTCTCTCAAGAAAGAATTCTTGGAGAGAGGATTAGGCCAAATAGTTAGGCTAAATCTCTATAAGTTTGTGGCACTTTTTTGTTTTCCCTGATATTTTACATTTTAGTCATTTATTTATTTCTGTTGTATTTCTTTCTTTATGCTCTAATTTTCTTCATTTTGATGTTTATTCATTATTTGTTTTACATAGTTGTTTTAAACTCTGATTTTATCAAAAAAAAATTATTTGAACATATTTTTCAAATTAACACAACTCACCCCCCCCCCCCCCCCCCCCCCCACCCACCCCATCCACTTGTATTTTGAGTCACTTTCCATCAAGTGATATCAAAGTCAAAATCCTGTTTAAGGACTAATTGTCTTAGTAGAAAGATGATAACTTCAAACATTTCTATTTTGAATAGATACACCTCCATAGTTTGATGGTGATAGACTAATAGGTTTGAATTATGGAAAGCTAGATTTTAAAGTTTTATAAAAGCAATTGATTTTGAAATTTGAGATTTGTTAATCATAGGTTCGTTTATTCCTACTTTCTCCTTTAATTATGAAGTATTAAATAAACCTGGTTTTCATTTGACCGAAGAAGATAAGAGAAAAGTTTAACTCAATTTTAAATTCAAATATCTTTTTATGCAAGCGTTAAGACCTAAATAATTATTTTACGTTTTCAATTCTGATCCCGACAAGGAAGTGTGGGACACTCTTGAAATGATTCATGGAGTTTCTTCAAGTATCGAGTAAGAGAGAATGAACACACAAATTCAGAAAGTTGAAATTCCAAATGAATAAGAGTGTCATTCTCATAGATGTTACTCAATCATTATAACCCTTAAACTAAATTGAACTCCTTAAACTAATTGCATACAAGGAAAAAGATCTAGTTTAGAATTTGTACTCCCTCCATTTTAAAATGAATGTTGTTTAAGATTTTTTAAAATATATTAAAAATATAATAATGTTGTAAGAAATACTACACTTAGATTTATATTAGTCTAATTAAATTCATATTTCAACAATTCTAGTTAGATTCAGATTTCAACAAGTTAGACTAAAAAGCTCAAAAAGTAAATAAACACTGAACTTTTTACAAACCATATATTATTATGGGTTTTTAAAACTAACTTGATTAATCTGGCCCATTTTTTGAACTCTAATTTGGGTGTTACTCATTACACCTCATGCCTTACTCAAACACCTTAGTGGAATTCCAAAAAAAAACCTAAGAACCCAGTTTTTTAAATCGAGATGCAACAAATACACAACAAACTTTCTCAGAAACAAGCCAAATCATAGGTAAATATATGTCTAGATTTTGAAATCCGGATTAAAAACTTACAGAAATTGAAATTTGGATGCACCTCAACAGACCACCCCCACACCTAGTCTCAGATCAGGAAAAAAATCAAAATTAAGGGCTTTTCCAGATTTCAAAATTCATATTCTACTATGTTATCACAAAATAGAAACAATTTCAGATAGATGATGAAGAATAACATAACTCTTTGTTGTCATATATACATAATACATAACATAACATAGATCTTTGTTAACTTAAATCTTACATGGCATTTCATCATCATCATAGGGTTGAGGATGTTTCAACATATTTAGAATATTGTTGGTCAATCTTGCAATTGTCACATCCACCTCGATTAGACCCTTAGTTGAGTAATGGTGAAATTTACTCCACATATCGCTTATCGAACATGCTTTAACACTAGATATGACTAGTTTAATGACATACAAAATGTTAAGTCCATTATATTCAGATTACATAATTGAAAATAACAAACTAACATTACATACAATAATTATGTCACCACCAAAATGATTGTAAGATAAAACTACAAGGCATCAAAAAAATGTGTCACCACCTAAATCTATATCTATGGTTGGTTCTACCATTGACTTTTTTATGATTTGATTGTCTTTCAATATCGCTTAACTTTGCAAACTCTTCAATCCTATCCATAAAATCATTTGGCTAAGTTTCAGCTTCATTTGTGGATATAGATGTCCACTCAAGGGATGTTCGTGGTATAAGACATATTGGTTTTAAATAAACTTGAGCAAAATGTTGTGATTTTAAAATCCAATCAATAAACATAATGTGTCATGCTGGATTTTGAGGTGGGCCACTTTGAAGTGGAAAAAATGTTTTTGAAAAACCATATCTTGTTAAATCGATACACACCCTATTATATGCAGTTGCTATAAGATGACCAATTTTAGGGAAACACATATATTTTTCCTCCGGTGCTACGCCGCTAACACAAGGAATAAGAGACTGATGAATTTCATCACATTGTTCTTTTTCTCACATAGTTTTATGTATGATTCCCTATGGACTTTTAACTCTTTGATAAGTTGTTGGCAAACAAATGTATGATTCTCTCTCTCTCTCTTACCTAGCAAAGTTGAAATAGCACACTAACCACAGTTACCATCACCTTTAACATATTCAATCAAATTAATGTGTATGTGCATAAAAATAAGCATCTCTTAAATATGTATCATTTTTTGTAAAGGTGATAAAGTTGGAGGTTTGCTTATGTGAGCACCTTTAATACAATTTTTTTGGACTATGGAATTGGAAAGTTAGGAAAAAGTGAGTCGACGTGCTCAAAATAGGATGGAGACCACTTGGTTGAATTGTTATCGGTGTTGGCTTAACCTTCTTGGGAGCACCCTATGTTTTTACCAATTTTGCAGGTGGTTTTATATCTGTGGTTTCTAGATAGTCTATCTTCCGCGGATGCTTTTTGATGTGCAATTTCATGTTATAATCAGCTATAAAAAATCTCTCTTGAATCACCTCCCACTCTTCCATAATAGGTATAGTTAATTTACTCTCCTTTACCACACCATCATCATAATATCAGAGCCTTTTCTATTGTGTGTGGGGGGTATACGTGTGTGTGTGTGTGCGTGTAAACCTCATCCATACATATGGGTCTATCAAGTTTCATATTCTTATTAAAATAGCACACGGAAGGTCGTATGGTCATCTAAGTGTACAATCACTTTTGCAACTGAATTCATTAGCACAATAACGCGATCAGTGACAATTACATGTGGCATGTTTTCTTGATCTTTCAACATAGTCTGACATGTAACACCCCGATTTAATTTAATTATTTTTCCTAATTAAACTGAATATTATTGTATGTGTCATGTATGGATGTGTTTTGGATTAAGTGTGGGTTACCCTTAGGGTGGGGGTAGTGCCCTTGGAGTTATGAAGGATAAGGTGTTGGAGGATGGGTTAGTTGGTTAATATTATTATTTAAATTATTGAGGAGATTGTTGTTATTATTTATTTTGGGTGAAATAATAATAATAATATTAGATAATAATAATATTTGGGAATAACAAGGAAAATATAAATAGGAAAAAGGGTTAGAAAGGAAAGAGTGGTCAGTACGTGTTTTGGAGAAGAGAAGAAAGAGCAGAGAAGAGTTAGGTCAAGAAGAGCTCCCTTGTTGAGGAAAGATTTCAAGAATCCTAAGGTAAGGGTGGGGCTCTCTATCTCTTAAGGGTTGCATAGTAGTGGTATGAGGGTAGAAAATCGTTAGGATCTCCCTGTTATGTTGCCGGTGAGAATTGGGAATTGGGTTGTAGGTTAGAGGATTTGGTAGGAAGAGAAAATTATGCAATTGATTATAGATTTGTGTTGTATATGTGTATATGTCATTTGCTGCTACCTTATTGGTGTTTTCTGGACTGTATGATACCAAATTCGGGGGAATTGTGAGGTCTGAATCGTGCAGAATCGCAATCGCAAGATTGCTGATTCGCCCAGATTCGCCAGGCGAAAATGGAACTCGCCAGGCAAAAGTGGATTCGCCAGGCGAATGTAGAAGCAAAAGGGGGTGAAAAATCAGAGTTTCTGGATTTTGTATGGGGGAGTTGGATTCGCCACTGCTTCGCCAGGCAAGCAGGAGGCGAAAGTGGAATTCTCCAGGTGAATGGGGATTTCTCCAGGAGAAAGTGGTTTTGCTGGTGCTTCTCCAGGCGAGTATCAGGCGAATTGGGCTGAGACGAACCGAATTTTCTGAAACTTCAGAAATTCATATCTTTTGATCCGTAGGTCCGTTTCTGTCACCGTTCGAAGTATTGGAAAGCTGGTTTCACGTACTATTTATAAAAATTGATTTCAATACCAGAATTCCAATCCTTTGACGTGCTGAATGGAAATTGAGTGTGTTGTTTGTGTGGTGAGTGGAGACGATGGAGTCGTCGATGTGTATGCATGATATATTTGTATATTACTGTTGTGGAAGGTATGAACTGCGGTTGCATCCTAGTATTATGATGTATTGATGTGTTGGTTGTCGTATGCATGTGATTACTGTTATATTCGTTGTTGTTGTAGTTGTTGTTGTGTGTTGTCATTGCATGCATGACAGGTTGCATGGTTGTGGGATGGCGTGCCCAGATGGGGCGTTATCGTCTATCCGAATTCCTTGATGGAATCGTTGTTGTTGGTGCGATCATGAAATAGGGGTCGTACGTGGCCATGAAATAGGGGTCGTAGGTGTGATCATGAGATAGGGGTCATACTTGACCATGAAACAGGGGTCGAGAGTTCCGACGGGAACTGTGATCATGAAATAGGGATCGATTGGTACCACATGCATTGAGTCGAGTCGTGGGTCTCATTGCATTCAATCCTTGTATATTGATTATTTGTTGTATGATGAATGTTGTTGTGATGATGTTGTTGTGATATGGTGGATTCCGTATGTTTTTATGCTTTCATACTTATGCTATGCATTCTTTATATTGATTGAGAATCTCACCCCTTCTGTTTGAATGTTACCTCTACGTGGGTAACGTCCAGATAAGCAGGAGTAGTCGCAGGTGGAGTGGTGAAGACGAGGTCTTCTGGTGTGAGTTATCGAGTCGCGTCTGCTCTGAGTTTGTAACACCGGGGGTGTCGGAACACTAGAGTCTTTTGAATTCTGTTATATACTATTACTATTTTAATTAAGAATGTTGTGTGTGACTAAACATGTTTTTACCTGAGTTGACTTTTCCGCTATGCATATTAAGTTGAGTAGTAGAAGTAGCATCCTAAATCCATGTATTTTATTTTTACTCTGATAAATTAGGTTTAAATTGTCGTGGGGGTTTAGGGTGTTACATGACACACTTCCAAAGTCCATGTGACATTAACCTCATTTTTACTTTCCAAAAATACAAACCCAATTAAAAAAGTCATCTCTGTAGAAGTAACACCAACAATTTCTACAAGTAGAAGCGTGTACTTGTTGGTCTTCTATGTTGAATCAATTACAAGTACAATGGGAAATGTGTTGAACAACTTGATAGAATTAGGACGAGTACAAAATATATATCGAAAATTTTTTCAATCCTCACACATTCTGTACCTTTATACATAATGATTGTGATCCAACAACTTCAAAAAAATTTGCATTTCAAATCTTGGAACCCTTATCGCCTTGTTGTTTCATTGTTGAACATTATATACTTGCTTATTATTTGAGACACTTTTGAGTCTTTTCTATTTAAAGTTGCGAGTATGCTTTTGGTATGAACCATGTTCGATGTCATGTCAGACACAAGTTTCTTCTCTTCAGAATTCATATAACATATAATGGGATAACTGAGTTACTTGTGACACAAAGCATGATTATATATACCACAAATCACATTAAATGTACATGTATTATTATTTTCCTTGTGGTACCCACACAACTTAAAAACACATCCACATTTACTCGTTCTAGTGTCATTATGTTTTAACTTCTGGATAGGTTCTTTATACTTGCCACTTTTCTTGCATCTCATCATAACAAATGTGTGTCTTCTATCATAACAAGAATTCGACCTTCCGATAACAATGTTGAACCCTAGTTTGACAATCTATGTGCCGATCCATTGAAGCATATGTTCACGTATAGAAAAATCTTGTTTATTGGTAAATAAAATTCCAACATCAAACTGGACATCACCTGGTTTAACATCTTTGGCTAGAGTAGTTTTAGTGATAATATTAAGGTGCACCTTAACTACAACCAATAAAACATAAGACAAATGTATATTAACATCTTTGGAATGTAAAAGTATATGGATTTCAAAATTCGGACGCAATGTTTATATTTCAGACAAAACTAACAAGATTTTCTCATCAATGATAAATGTAATATGTGTACATTACATGTAATTCTAGCTTCTTTTGAACATTTTTTGATGTCAAATTACAAAAGAATGTTTGCAGTTAAAAGCCTTGAATATGAATGGAATGAGATTTTAGTAGGATTTTTCAATATTTGTGTTATGATCATGAAGAAACCCATGCATGCAAGATAATGCAAAATTTGTTTTTCCGTTTGGTGTTTTCGAATTTCAATATCTAAAAGGTGAGGGTATATATCGAGAGATTGAAATTCGTACATTTTTTTACAAAAATGAGAGTGTCTCTCTGATGAAGTGTTTATTATAGTAATGTATACATTGGGATTCTAATTTGCAAATGCTATAAATGACATTTTCGATTTTCCATAAAGTGGATAATCATGCTGCCCTCCAATTTATATAGAAAATATCATTAGTTATAAGTAATTGGTTCCTATTGTCCTCATATTTACTTTTGAGGACTAATATGGAGCTATTGAAGTTTGGGAGATTTTGTCACCCCAATCATACTTGGCATCTCCAACTTTTTGTATTGACCAAAATGACCTTCTCATTTTTTACTCCATCTCAAAGTATCGTTTGGTTAAAAAAATTCACTCTAACAAAAATAGTAAAAGTCAAAAACAATCTGGTAGTACATTTAAAATGTCTGATAGTTCTTTTTATTGATACAAAACAAAAATTTACATTTTTACCATCTTTTTTAAAGACTTGATATGAGTATTTATCGGATTTTTAAAAATCTAGTATATTTTTTATCGAATACTTGAAAATATGGTAGTTCATATTGAGTTCATCCATAAAAAATGAAGTTAACACTACCGAATTTTTTGATAAGTTCGGTATGTTTTGTAATTTTCTGATTTTTTAAAAAATTCGGTAGTTCATATTCGATAGACAAAAAAAACGAAGTTAACATAAATTTTTTGATAAATCCAATATTTTATATCGAATATTTGAAAAATATGAGATATGATCTTATGTTATTTTTTTTAAATCCGATAAAAACTCATCAACTTTTGAAAAAAAAACATAATAATTGTACACGTGTTTAAAAAACAAATGTAAAATTTATGGTTTTACATATATTTTTTCAAAAATCCATTAAAAATTCATAGATATTCCAAAAATTCGATAAAATCTTATGAAATTCTCAAAATTATGATAAAATCTCAAAATATTTCCAAAAATTCAAAAAACACATTATATTTTTAAAAAACACAAAAAATAAAATAAAAAGTGATATCTATAATCTATAATTTATACAATATATAAAGGCAAAACATCTTTTTGGTGTAGCCTATTTTCTTTCCTCTTTTGCCCTTCAAAACTACCTAAAAGTTACACAGAGAAAAAATAACTACTCCCCCATTTTATATTTGAATTTTATACACAATTAAAAGTAATTAGTTATTAGTTATTTGAAAAAAAAATTGATTTTAACTTCCGATTATAAATTATATTTAAATACACCTATCACAAATTTAAATACACATAAATTTAATTAAAATAAAAATTTAAAAAAATCATCATATATATTTTTATGCGTATGTATATCAATAACTATATATAATGGAGATATACTATTTTGGTCTGGCCTATTTTTATTCTATTTTTGCCCGTCATCTTCATTTTTGTGATTCATTTTTTTTATTGCCAAAAAAATTAAAAATAATATTGTTAACTTCCAATGTGCAGTTATTAACTGCATGACAATATATAATAACGTCTTAACTTAGACCTCTTCAAATCAATCAGTTATAAATTGCAATAATTTTGTGATAGATGTGTTAGAAATATAACTTTTATAATTTTTTGACTCTCTTCAATTTGAAATCTTTCTTTGAAATTAATGCAACCAAAAATTATTTGAAGGTGTACATCTGCATATAGAAAGAAAGGAGAATGAGGAACCATGGAAAAAAAAGATGTTCCCACTTTGACATAACAACTCCATCCCACTTTGGCATAGCAACTCCATCGTCTTCTACAAAATGAAAAAGAAAATGAGGCATTAGATGAAAGAGAGCAAATCTTGAAGAGATTTAATAAGCCTCCCTATGTGTTCTCCTTTTAATTCTTCAGTTTTCTTTTTAATTACATTATATTTTTTTAGTGGACAGAACACAAACTACCCATTTTAAAAAGATGCATACATTGGTCACACCAAGTAAGATTGATTTATTGAAACATATTTGTTTCAGTTTTATTTTTTTAATAACATTATATTCATATTTATTAGATTATTTGTTTAAACATCTTCTCTTAATTTTGAATGACTATTTTTATTGTTATCTATTTATTGTTGAATGACAATTTTTATTGTTATCTATTTATTGTTTGAAAGAATAAAGTATGTATTTTAAACTGAATATCAATTATTTTAATGTTATTCTCTTATTAATTGTTGGTTTTTAAATCTTTTGAAAGTAGAAGTGTTTTGAAGATGATTATGAATACAAAGTTTGATGTGCTTTTTTTTACTTGGAGTCCGGTTGATTTCCATATTCTATACTCTCTATGTAGTTCTCAATTTGTAAAATATAATATGTTTTAAGAAATATATAATCATATTTAATTCTATTAAATCTTTATAGTGAACAGTATAATGTTTAAATCTTCAGATTAAAATTTAAATTAAATAAAAAATATTCATTTATATTATAACCCGTTAAATAGGAAGTTAATAGTAGAAATTATTGTGTAAGTTATATTTATTACCCGTTAACTTAATATCTCTGTTAATGTTTATGTTTATTTGCTTGAAAAAACTGGTTGAATAAAGTCACGTTACAATGCGATTTTCTGAATTCAAACAAAATTTAATGCGTGAATATTACATATTGCAAACAATACTTAATATGTATCTGAATAAATACACCAATAATAAATGTATTTGTATTCAATAAGTACATTAATATGCACACGCATATGTTGTCTAAAAAATATTATTTTTAATGTAAAGTACGATAAACACCTCATATATAATATACACACGTTTATTTTTCTCTGTTGTGCGCATTAAAAAAAGCGGACAAACGGGCACGGGAGTGACCGTTTGGACGCTAGTCTATATCTATAACATATATAAAGACAAAACATGGTGTTTTGGTGTAGCTTATTTTTCTACCAATTTTACCCTTATTTTAATGTGAAACTTACACAATAATTTTCATTGAAACCACTACTATCATTTTTCACATAACTTCATATTATTAACTTCCTACTATTAATTTTCTAAATAACTTCCATTTAAAATTGATACTACCTCTGTTCCTTTATATAAGAGACAATTGACTTTTTTGGTTTATTGAATAATCATTATATCTTATCTATAAATTGATCTGATATATTGGTTATTCAATGGACCTAAAACATGAATTGTCTCTTATATAAAGAAACAGAGATAATATTAAATAAAAAATATTATTTAAATTTTTACCTGTATGTATTAAAAAAATTGATAGACAGACGCGCGAATGTCCTTAGTTATAATAAAAACACTACCACATACGGGATGGCAACCAAGGGTTATAGAACAAAATCTCAAAATTCTTATTTGGCTATATCTAACCCACGCGGGTTCACCTTGGATCTCGGTCTTTGACTCTTAAGTAGGGGTGTTCGTGGTTCATGAACTGCACTGAACCAAACCACATTTATGGTTCAATTCAGTTTACAATAACCATTTCAATAAAAATACAGTTAACTACTAAAATGATTTCAATTCAGTTTAAAACTAGTTTAGAACTATTTTTTGTTTATAAACTAGTTTATAATCAGTTTGCAATTATAAACCAATTTTATAATTTGAACTCTTTTAAAACCAATTTTTATAATTTGATAAAAAAAATGTTAATTTAAAAGTTTTATTTATAATATTTGAAAAATTTATTCAAAAATATAATAATTTTTTATTTTTTTAAAAAAGTTTGGAATAAATTATTTTCATTTTATACACAATTTTCGGAATTTTTTTTCTTTTTTGAAAAAAGAATTTTCTGAATTAAAAAAATTTAAAATTTTTTATATTTTTCAAAAAAAAAATTCGAAAAGAAAATTCTAGAATAAAAAAATTTTAAAGTTGACGTCGGCTTCTTTCCTTTCTGTTGTGATGAACTCTGCGCCGTCCATTACTTTTCTGTTTGCAGTCATTTTAAAGTAACCAATTAAACAGATATATATCATGATAGTTCGAAATTAATTTTGAATACTTGTTTTTACTAAATTAACTACTTGATTGTATTGCGCAGATTGGAGCACATGAATAAAAAAAATCCAGAATAAAAAAAATTTTAATATATTTTTATTTTTTGAAAAAAAAAATCCAGAATAAAAAAATTTAAATTTTTTTTTTGAAAAATAATTAATTTTTTTAAAATTTTGAAAAAATAGTTAATTTTTTTATTTTTCGAAAATTTAAAATTCAGAATAAAAAAACTAATTTTTTTTTATTTTTCGAAAAAAAATTCTGAATAAAAAAATTTTAATTTTTTTTAATTTTTTGAAAAAAATAATTTTTTTATTATTTTTCAAAAAATAATTGCAGAATAAAAAAATATTTTTTATTTTTTTATTTTTCGAAAAATAGTTTCAGAAAGATTTTGTTTTTTTTCCAAAAAATAATTTTAAAATTTTTTTATTTTTATTTTTTTAAATTCAGAATAAAAAAAATTAATTTTTTTTTTATTTTTCAAAAAAAGATTATTATTTTTTTAATTTTTTGAAAATAAAAATCCTGAATAAAAAACATTAAATTTCTTTTTTATGTTTCGAAAAAAAATTTCAAAATAAAAAAAAAATTAAATTTTTTTTTTAAAATTTGGGGAAAATTGTTTTATTTAAATTATTTCCAAATTTTCCCCTCTCAATAGTTTTTCTTCTTTTTTGGATGAAAAAATTAATTATATAATTAAAGCAGTTTATAAAAAAAAAAAATTGTTTTGAATCGATTTTAAATTGAAATTATAATTGTTTAAATTAAATGGTTCAGTTCATTAACCATTTAAGTGATTTAATTTTTTTATAATACAATATAATTCGGTTTAGTAATATAATTTTGTTAACCAAATTTTTACACACCCCTACTCTTAAGTCGTCATCGTCGTGGACAAGCAAACATTGCAAGAAATCAAACGTGACTCAAAGATTAAAAAAAATCCTCACCATACCGTTTAGCTTGTGGAATCCAGCTATACATTCTTCCTTTTTTGTACTACTCAAGTTGATATATTGGTTACGTTTCTCACAAGGTACATGGATGTAGAAACAAGGTACATGGATGTATAAGTACAAAAATATATACATTTCATATACACTATATATAACACGATTTTTTTTTAAAGAAAAACAAAAATATTTTTGTTAGAAATGTGTTCAGTCACTAACCATTATTGTGAAAAATGTGTGCAGTCGTTAACAATTATTCTTTAAATAACTTTTTTATTAAAAATTTAAACTATAGTAATATTTTATTAGGCTTAAATAGTCTATTAACTACGTATTCAGTTAATAACTTTACTACATTCTAAATTTTCAGTTGATAATTTTACTTTGTTTCATTTAATTTAGTTGTTGTTTCTAATTATGAGAGATGGATTTACAAGCTTCATGTTAAGAAGTTAATTTAAGAACCCTAACAAAACAAGTAAAAGCTATAAAATTAATAAGACAAATAAAACTAAGAGAATGAAAAGACTAACTAATAAAAATAAATTTCATTTGATTTCTTTGATTGACATTACAAATAGAGCACTACACTATAAATAGTATTCTAAACACATCTTAGCCATCCAAGTGGCACAATCACAATGACCTAAGAAAGTTCTAGAATAATATTAATTAATTATATTAAAATAATAATTAAAATATCTAATTAATAATACTCTCTATCATTACTATCCGGTCCAAATAAAACTTTGTCCTCAAAGTTTATAATAAACCAAAAAATTATCTCAAGTAGAATTTGCTCATGTGGCATGTGAGTGGATGTTGTAAAAAAAAGATGGAAAACTGTGTGGGTGGGAAACAGCAAGCTGATATGTCGCTGTCAAGGTATAGTGGATTTGAAAACTGTGTGGCTGGTTGTAGCAGAGTAATTAAAGAGTGGGTAGAATTTTGGAAAAAATAATTAAAATAATGGGGGAGAGGTTGTCTGTGGGCCCCGTGCGGGCAGAAAAAATGGAAGAAAACAATTTGCAGGTGCAAAATTTTCGGGTGGGTATCAACAATTTTTTTCACTTTGTTTCTTTTCGTCGTTCTTTTTTTTTTCTCTTTCTTTTTTTTACGTCACTTTTCTTTTCTTTTTCTTCCCATTCTAATTCTTCTTTCTTCCTTCTTTTTGTTTGTCCTCTCTGTCTTTTCTCTTTCTTTATGTTTCTTCTTTCTCTCTTTCTAAAAAAAATCATGTCAAATTCTTTTTTCAAAACTAAATCCAAAACAGAAAATCATAATATTATTTACTCTCTCTATAGTTGTTGCAGATCCGGTGGTTTTGGAGGCGGCTTTGACGATTCTGGTTGCAAAATCGATAGTTTCAGTTGTGGAGCTGATGGTTTCACCGGAGAAGATGCAATCGAAGTTGATGTTTGAATTAATGTCGGAGATACAGCCGAAAAAATCGTAAGAAGTGATCCAGAGAAGATGTCAGATATCTCGTCAAAAATTTCACCGGAGATGTCGCCGGAGTCAGAAACTTCGCCGAAAATATCCTTAGAGATGTCTTTGAATGTACCGTTAGAGGTATCACCGGAAATGACGGCGGAGATTCTGCCGGAGTTATCTTCGGAGATGGTTTTAGTGAATCAGGACCATTTTCTTCTCCTTCTTCTGGTTTTTTTTCATCAATAAGTTTTTGAAATTTTTCTGTGTGTTTTCTTTGGGCATCAGAAAACTCTTGTGATGAAGTTTTGAGAGAATAACTCAAATTTTGAATTTGTTCCTTCAAAGCTTTTCTATATTCATTTTCAATTTTCTGAGTTTCAATGAAATATTGTTTTAGAGTTTCTAGTTGTGAATAGAAATCTTGAGATTGAGGTGTTTCAGGTTGTAAATAGGAACTTGCAAGATATGGGTTTATGGATGGTGGAGCATAAATGGTTGTTGTAGTGGAATAATATGAGTGAGTGAAAGTGGGGTAAAATGGATGAGTGTAGTAAGAATATGCCATGGAATGGAGATTGAGTGCAATAATTAGAGCACCAATTGTTAAGAAGCTAATTTAAGAACCCTAACAAAACAAGTAAAAGCTATAAAATTAATAAGACAAATAAAACTAAGAGAATGAAAAGACTAACTAATAAAAATAAACTTCATTTGATTTCTTTGATTGACATTACAAATAAAGCACTACACTGTAAATACTATTCTAAACACATCTTAGCCATCCAAGTGGCACAATCACAATGACCTAAGAAACTTTTAGAATAATATTAATTAATTATATTAAAATAATAATTAAAATATCTAATTAATAATACTCTCTTTCGCTTCATCACCTAAATGATTTTTGTTGTGAGAAATCATTTTTATGAAAGGGGAAAACAAGGAATAAACAATAAATAATTTTGGGTTGAAAAATTCAGGGTTTGTATGATGGGTAGGGATGAAAATATGAACACAAACCCATAATTTTAGATTAAATATTTTTTCATCCCTATAAATTGGTGCGTTTTTTGTTTTAGTCCCTGTAACCTAATTATTTTATTTTTTTTGTCCGTAATTCTGGGTTAGAATTCATATTTCATGCCTAACCTTCATACAAACCCTGAATTTTTTTAGATCGATGAGAATATATGTGTTTGTTTATGAGGTATTCATGTATGTTTATTTAGTACTCCACCATTTCAAACAATAATCATTTTTGGTAGTTTGATTATGTAACTTTATTATTTACTCTTTCTCTCACAATCTTCACCATCATCTTCCATTAAAGCTTCATATTCATGTTTATTTTTGAAGTAAGGTTTGAATTCTTAGTTTCTCAAAGTACCAATGTGACTTATATGTATGCATGGTGGCGAAGCATTTTCCAAAACAAATACACTCATACATGTAAATACACCTATGACAACAATAAGAGATGGAATGCAAGGTTACGTTGGTTTAAGAAGAATTGGAGCCACATCATGTCATTATCATTATCATGCTCCTGTTTCATAAAAATTTATTAGTGTAAACAAGGGCTGCAAGTGTAAATACTGAAGCACTTAAGTAATTGATCGTACCTGGATCAGACAGTTGATAGTGGCCAACAGCGTCGGGAACGGCAGCTCCGGTGATGGTGAGAGATGGCGGGGGGGGGGGGGGGGGGGGGGTGTACCTGTAAGGTACTTCGACGCTCAAGTGAGAGAGTGTACAGAATAACCGCAAATACAGAAAGAGTAGAGTGGCAAGAAGAATGTGTCTAACCTGACCCTCTCAAATGAGAGGGTATTTATAGAGAGCCCCCAACGCGGGGCCAACGGTTACCTGCAGTGGGCTGGATCAACTAGGCCCACTCCAAGCAACTGCTAGGGCTTACGTGTAGTAGTGAAGACCAGCACGTGGTCTTCGCCCTAGAGTAACAGCTCCTAAATTTTCGGAAGTAGGGCAGACCGAATGCTTTGGACGTGGGAGGTTACTTGGAACGTGTCCACGTGGGATGGACCGTTGGGTACTCCTCGCGGGGAGGAGCCTTATGTGTCGAGGAGAGATGAAGCCCGTAGAATAGACATGGCCTCGCGGGGAGGAGCCTTCTGTGTCGAGGAGGTATCAAGCCCGTAGAATGGTTATGGCCTCGCGGGGAGGAATCGTGTCCGTCGAGGAGTGATGCGGAGCATTCTCTCGGGGAGAAGCTAATCTGTCGGGGAGGTACATCTCAACAAGGTGTGATGTCCTCCTTTCCTATTGTCCCAAGTGCCCGACACTACCTAAGTGCCCCGCGAAACTGTGGCTTGCACGTGGCCGTCGCGTGTCTTGTAGAAGGACCTTATTGGGCCTCCCCAGGCTGTATGGGTTGAGCCTGCTCGACTGTTGGGCAGCCTCGACCCAATCCAGAACAGGAGCCCCCTAAGTCGTTGCTCTGAGATGTCAGAGTAATGACTTAAGGGTTATTGGCATGTCGGGGATACGCCAAGAGATGAACCGAGGAGGCTATTCTCGTGCTCGATGTCCCTATGGTCGCACATAAGTCAGGCATCGGACAGCGGTGTCTGGTCGTAATGCCAGGGAGATGAGGGGTTTCAGATTCGAAATGTTGAGGAAAATTGAAAGGACACGCGTGGGAGGATGAACGGCTGCATGTGTGCCACGTGTCATTTGTCATCATTACCTAGGGAGGCTAGGGCGGCTAGCTAGGGTAGCGCACTCAAGTGCCCTATGTCCCTCGAGTTCCGTGAAAACCACTATAAAAACTCCTCCCCTCGTTCATTTCCCACTTTTTTCGTTTCTGTCTCAATAATCTCCCTCCTTCTCTCTCTATCTTCTACAGCAGCCGTTCGCCGCCGTCAACTGCCAGAACTCCACACCGAAAACCTAAATCGTCGCCTATAAGGTATTTGTTCAAAAACTGACCTTTTTCTTGCATTTCCTCTTGATTTTAACTGGCGTATAGCACTTCCTTGGTGAACTGATAAAGTTCCCATGAGAAATGAAAGGGTTCCTGGCGAATACGGCAGGAATATTTCGTTGTTGAGAGAGGAAGTGTTAAGAACTTCTCTCGCTTTTGTTGAATGTCTCGAGGACAAGGGACGAATTTCTCGGGGACGCGATGAATGTCCCGGGGTCCCCAATGGTCACTCTTTTCGTTAGCGTTATGGGAAAAAGGGGGCAGAATTTTTTGAGGAGGCGATGAGTTCCCCGGTGACCATGTTGATCCTCGGCCAGCTATGTCGGGGAAACGAGAAAGCCTTGCCCCTTCCTCGCCCGTTCGCTTGAACAGCGATGGAGGGGTGAATTTGATATGACCCATCGAATTCACTGTTTCCTTCTGCTTTTCAGGTAAATGGACGGTTTGGCTGCGAAGGTGGCCGTAGGATCCTTTGAAGAATACGACCACCCAGAATCTCCTATGGCTCATATGGCTTTTGCCCAAGAGCGCCCGCTCGAGGAGTGGGTCTGCGACGAAGCCCTAGAGATGTCATCCATCTTCGTCTACAGAGACGTGGAAGACGCGTTCTGTAGCGTCGAGCATCGGCTAATTGGGTCTGATAAATCATGGAAGGTTTTCCGCCCTGAAGAGCATCACCGAATATGCTCGCCTTACCGAGGAATGCGTATCCCGTTATATGAGTTCATGTTCGACGAATCGGGGTGGAGGCTGCCCTTCACGGATTTCTAAGAGGGGGTCTTCGCCTGGTTGAAGCTGGCACCCTCGCAGATTCACCCGAACTCGCTGGCCTTTATCCGGGCTTTTGAGCTTGTTTGTAAACACCTAAAAATCGTACCGACAGTGTCCCTCTTCTTTCGAATATTCCATCTTCAAAGGTCGTTGACCGGTGGGCGACACGGTTGGGTGTCCTTTAAGCAAAGCAAAGCTCTGTTCCACACGTATTTGGATTCCATCTGGGATTTCAAGTACCACTACTATTTTGTGAAGCCGATCACCCTTGGGGCTATCAACTCGCTGTACCGGAGAGTTACCCGTAAAGTAGACGGTCGCTCCGAGGAGGTTCTGGAGCCGAAGTTCCCCCTATACTGGACGGAGGAACACTTCAAAAAAGGGGTTGATAAATACAAGGTGAAACACAATCAGTTGGACGTCGACGACCGGGCAGCTTATGATAAAATCGTCGCATTCGTCGAAAGCTTCAATGAAGCTCGGTATGAAACACTGGATGGTGAGCCTATAACGGGAGCGGACGGGCAGGTGATGAAGCAACGTCGCTTGATCAATACCCGTGTTCTGCTCGAGACCTTCTCCGATGAAGAAGCAGATGAGCTGTTAGGTGGTGAAAACATCCTCGACCTAAGCCCTCATCGCGTCTGTATACTTTGCCTTACTAATGTTTTCTTTCTTTTTGCAGGGAAAATGGCCGGAGCTGAGGAGAGACTCAAGAAGTTGAAGGCGAAGAGGGCTCGGGAAGAACAGGCTCGGGGAGAGTCATCTCATTCAAAGGGTCAAGGTGTTGCTCCTTATGGGGCCATGCCCGAGGGTGTTTCCTCTGCTGCGATGCATGAAGGTTCCAACCAATCCCAACTTGCTTTGACTACGTCGGGGACTTCAGGTAAGCGTACACCTCCTGCTGGGAGCCAGTCCCTGGGTAATCAAGGGACGCTGAAACGGCTACGGGTTTCGAATACGGAGTTTGTCGACCTGGCCCACGAAGAAAGTCCCCCACCTCCATCAAGCTTCGAACTCCCACCATGCCATCTCAAGCCCCGCTTCTTCTCTGAAGTCATCTATCCTCGCGTCCCTCCCTCTGAAATCCAAGATGTGCTGGGGACCACTGCGGAAGCGAGGAGGAAAACGATCTTTGAGGACATGTCTGCTGTTATGCGGCTCTGTTCGACTGCGATTGTCCTGAACGATGAAACCCGCCCCGCTGCTGAACTTTCTCGACTGCAAGAAAGACTCGAGACCTTGGAGGCTGAGCTGCTAGATCTGCGCAAAAAGTTGAAGGAATTCAGGGACCTGAATAAAGAACAGAGCGAGCAGCAGCAGCGGGCGGAGACAAAGCTAAAGGAAGCTGAGGAAGCGGAGAAAGGTCATCTTGCCCGGATCACCGAACTGGAGGCAGAGGAGAAGCGGCTCAAGGAGAGGGTTGCAGAGCTGGAGGATGCTGTTCGGCCAGCTGAAGGCAAAACTGAAGAGGATAAGCTCCTAACCTCTCAGGCGGCTCTGGTGGCCAAACTCAGGAGTATCGAGCAGAATCTCTGGCTAGCCGGGGATGATACTCTTGAAGCCGCGGGCATAGGGTTCTGAAATGCAGTGGCGCAGCTTCGGATCCTAAATCCCGGCCTTGTGACCGACGGGGCTGATGCTAACTGCGAGGTGGTCGATGGGCGGATAGTGCTACCCGGGCAAGAAGGAAATGCCAACGAAGGAGGTGGGCCAGACGCTGCTGAGACTGCTGCCGAGACTGTTGTTGCGTAGGAGTATAGTTTACTTGGCCTGCGTGCCATTTTGTTGTTGTTGCTCGGCTTATGGGCCAGGGGCTTATTGATGTAATATTCGTACAATGGGTTTTGCCCGATTCTAATACTTCGCTTTGCCTCTTTATTTATTTTGCTTGTGTGTGATACTTTATACATTACTTATTTTTGCCTAAGTAGTTGAGATCGCTGGCGTCTTGGGAGTTTGCTCGACTCTGATGATCCTCGACTGTGAAGAGAGCTAGTCGAGTGGTCGGGGGTTGTACTCTGACCTTCAACGAGGCTAAGAAGTCGGTCGAGATCTTAGCTTCGTGGCATAAACTTCCCATCGCGAGCTGGGTCTTCTGCCTATTTGGTACATCAACGAAAGAGCTCGGTTAAGGTCTCCTCGTGGGACCAAAAAGTCTCACGCACACACTTCATGGTTTTGGCCGTCGTGTGTTATATGGAGGTGTCGCGCATGTACCATTGCACGCCCCCGTGGTCGCAACGTCGTATTGTCCCAGGCAGTGTCTAACTGTAATATTGTTTGAGCTTCTCAGCATTCCATGGTTGAGCAAGTTGTTCACCGTGGAGGTTTTCGAGGTAATAGGCACCCGTCCCCGTCTTTGCAATGACGCGGTATGGGCCCTCCCAGTTTGCGGCCATCTTTCCTTCGCGTGAATCTTTCTGATTTCTCCGTAGGACAAGACTGCCTACTTGGAAGTCTCGTTTGATAACTTTGTCATTATAACGCAAAGTTATTTTTCATTTTAAAGAGGCTTCTTGGAGGGCAGCGCCGGTCCTTATCTCTTCGACAAGGTCGAGCTCCTCTAGCAGGGCTTCATTGTTTGTTTCTTCGTCGAGGGGAGCTTCTGTCCTCCTCGAGGGTTCCCTGATCTCCACGGGGATAACTGCCTCGGTTCCGTACATTAGACGAAACGGGGTCTCCCCGGTCGTGGAGTGTGGGGTTGTTTGATACGCCCAGAGGACGATGTGCAACTCCTCGACCCACCGTTGTTTGGCCTCGTCGAGTCGTCGCTTTAATCGCCGGAGTATCACTTTGTTCGCTGCTTCGGCCTGCACATTGGTTTGAGGGTGTTCGACCGACGTGAAGTGCTGTTTTGTGCCCAGTTTGGCGACGAAGTCTTGGAAGTTCCTGTCGGTGAACTGTGTTCCGTTGTCGGTGACAATGGCTTGGGGCACACCGAATTGGGCGAGGATGTTTCTTTTGTAGAAATGGAGTATGTTGAAGGCAGTGATTTTGGCCAGCGCCTCTGCCTCAATCCACTTCGTGAAGTAATCTACCCCGACGATGACGTACTTGTTTTGGTACGACCCTATGACGAAAGGTCCGAGGATATCCATTCCCCACCACGCAAACGGCCACGAGGACAACAATGACTTAAGCTCGTTTGGAGGAGCGAGGTGTATGTCCCCGTGTCTTTGACAGCGTTCACATTTCTTGACGTGTTCCTTTGCATCATGTTGCATAGTGGGCCAATAATACCCCGCTCGGAGTGCTTTTCGGGCTAGGGACCTTCCGCCGAGGTGCTGGGCGTTGATCCCTTCGTGGATTTCTTGGAGGATCCCCGAAACTTTGCTTTCTTCGACACATCGGAGTAAGGGAATGGAGAATCCTCGACGGTATAGCTTACCTTCGACGACGGTGTACGCACATGCCCGCCTCTTGACTATCCCCGCTTCTTTAGGATCGTCGGGCAGTTTTCCCGTCATCAAGTACTCGTAAACTGGGGTCATCCAACATTTTGCGTCCCCGACGGCGTTGACCTCTGTGGTCGGTGTGGGTTTGTTTATGCTCGGCTGGGACAATATCTCCTGGATAACTGATTTGTTCCCTCCTTTTTTCTTAGTGCTCGCAAGCTTGGAGAGCACGTCTGCTCGAGTGTTGTGCTCGCGCGGGATGTGAGCCACCTCCGCGGAGACAAATTTCTTCAACTTTTCTTGCACCAAGGTTAGGTACTCGATGAGACTATCGTTTTTGGCCTGGAATTCTCCCTGAACCTGTGATGCCACGAGCTGGGAGTCTGTAAAGATTTTGACTTCTTTTGCGCCAAGGTCTTCCGCAAGTCGAAGTCCCACGAGGAAGGCCTCGTATTTGGCTTGGTTATTTGATGTCTTGAAGGACAGTTCGAGGGAGACCTCTATCAGGATGCCCTGCTCGTTTTCGAGGATAATGCCCGCTCCGCTACCTTTTGCACTTGAGGCTCCGTCGACGTAAATCGTCCATTTCTGGGAGCCATTGGTCGAGGATTCAGGGACGGTCATTTCCGCTACGAAGTCGGCCAGTACCTGAGCTTTCAAGGCTTTTCTTCCTTCGTATCGGAGGTCGAACTCGGATAGCTCGAAAGACCACCGGAGCATTCTCCCTGCCATATCTGGCTGACTGAGGAGCTGTCTGATAGGCTGCTCCGTCCTTACCACGATTGTGTGGGCCAGAAAGTAATGACGTAATCTTCTGGCTGTAGATACGAGGGCCAAGGAAACCTTTTCAATCTGTTGGTATCTGAGCTCGGGACCCTGAAGGGCTCTGCTCGTGAAATAAATCGATTTCTGTCCGTCGGGGGTCTCCCGTATGAGGACAGCACTCACCGCTTCGCCGGTGACGGCCAGGTACAAGAAAAGTGTTTCCCCGTTATCTGGTCGGGACAAGACCGGGGGTTGGGACAGGACTTGTTTTATATGGAGGAGGGCTTGTTCGCATTCTTCACTCCATTCAAAAGTCGCCTTCTGTCAGAGAAGCTTGAAAAAAGGGAGTGCGTACTGAGCAGATTTGGCGACAAAATGGGAGAGAGCAGTCAGCATTCCGTTAAGTGACTGGATCGACTTCTTCGAGTTCGGGGTAGGGATTTCGGAGAATGCCCTACATTTGTCAGGGTTCGCCTCGATTCCCCTCTCCGTGAGGTAGAAGCCGAGGAACTTCCCTGCGCGAACACCGAAGGTGCAGTTGTCGGGGTTGAACCTCATGCAACATTTCCTCGCCGTGTCGAACACTTTCCTGAGATGAGCAGCATGGTCGACTTCTTCTGCAGATTTGACGATCATGTCATCCATGTAGACCTCGTGCACGTCGCCGATATCTGCCCGAAAGACCTTGTTCATCATCCGTTGGTAGGTGGCGCCAGTATTTTTCAAGCCGAAGGGCATTACGTTATAGTAGTAATTGCCCGACTCGGTCATGAAAGCGGTATGCTGCTTGTCGGCCTCGTCAATGGGGATTTGGTTGTACCCTGAGTAGGCATCTATGAAGGATAATAATTTGAATCCTGCAGAATTATCGACCAGCTGGTCGATGTTAGGTAAGGGATAAGAGTCTTTCGGGCATGCCCGGTTAAGATCTGTGTAGTCAACGCACATCCTCCATTTTCCATTATTTTTCTTAACGAGTACAACATTTGAGAGCCAAGTCGTGTACTTGGCCTCGGAAATAAAGTTTGCCTCTAGGAGGTCTTTTACAGCTTTTTCAGCAGCCTCTATTTTTTTCGAAGACTACCTACGCCTACGTTGAGCTACAACCCTAGCAGCCGGATCTATAGTTAGCTGATGACAAGCTACTTCAGGGTCTAGTCTGGGCATCTCTGCAGCACTCCAGGCGAACAAATCTGCATTTTCTCGGAGGCATGCCTTCAGTTGCCTCTTCGCCAGGTCGGGGAGTCCATAGCCAATCTTCACGCTTTGATCTGGGCTGTCACTGAGAGGAACCAACTCGAAATCTCCATCTGGGATAGGGCGTGTTGGGTGGAGAGGCTGCCCATTGATTTCAACTCGGAGGTCCTCGCCTGCAGCTTCTTCCTGCTCCCCGGGAAACCTGCTGTCAAGGTCAACCGCACTGACCGGCGGGAGTGGAACCTGCACGACGTCTGGAGGTGCCTCAGCCTGAGTCTTGGGTTTGACGCCGCCGACGACACTCAGACCCTTAATTACTGTGTCGAAACATCTTCTAGCCGCGTTGATGTCCCCGTGGAGAGTGACCACACGTCCACGCTTCGTGTAGTACTTCATCTTTAGGTGGACCGTTGATGGTACGACCGTCAATTCCGCCAACGTGGTCCTCCCCATGATGCAGTTGTAGAGGGACGGGCAGTCCACCACCAAGAAACGCGTCTTCACCTATCGGGAAGTTTCCTCAATCCCGAAGGTGACCATCAACTCCACGAAGCCCCATGGTCTGGTGGTCGCACCATTGAAGCCTTGTAGGTCTGACCCTACATATGGGGACAAGTGTCTCTTGGTCAGCTGGAGGGTCTCGAAGAGGTGGACATACATGATGTCCACCAAGCTCCCCTGGTCAACCAAAATTCTGTGGACATCAAAATAGGCCATCTGTGCCCGGATCAGGAGGGGGATGTTGGCGTTAGGTGCCCCACCGGGAAGTTCCTCGAGGTAGAAGGTAATCAGATTTGATCTTCCCTTAACCCTCTCGAGGGTAGGGGCTCGAGGAGTTATTGCTTTCAGTTCGTCGAATTTCCTCTTTATTGACCCCACGGTCAAACGGTCAGGGGCTCCGCCAGATATGACCAGGGCTTGGGGGAAAGACTCTACTACGGGCACTTATCGACTCTTCTGCTGGGAAGCTCTTCCACATGTTTTGGACAGCTTCAGGGTTGTCGAGTTCTCCCGAAAAGCCAAAGTCTTCAGGTCGCGTGATGCTCAACGCGACTTGCAGCGATCCGTTGTTGGGTGAAGGAGTTGACTCCTCGACATTCTGGGCCTCCTGGCCGCTGGGGCGGGGGGACCTCTTGCTTCTTGGCGTACTTCTTCAGGTACCCTTCTTTAATCAGCATCTCGATTGCATCCTTAAGGTGGACGCAATCTTCAGTAACGTGCCCGTGAGTGCGATGGAACCGGCAGTACTTGGACTTGTCAGCATTTGGTTTGGGAGCCATCGGTTTCGGGAAGCGGATTCCCCCTTTGACGAACTCTGAATTGGAACAGTCGCTATAAATGCGCGCGGGACCCGTTTAGCGGTGTGTAGTCTTTGAAAAGGCCAGACGGTCCCCGTGATTCGCGGGGCTCTTTGGTCCGGGCTTCTTTTTTTCTTTCCCCACCTCGCCTAGGTGGAGGGGAGTCTTCTCTTCTCCTGTCTCCACCCCGCCTGGGTGGAGGGGAGTCTTCTTCCTTGTTGCCGCAGGGGCCTTCTCGGCGCCTCGAATCGAGGGAAATTTGTGCGGCTTCAGCTTCCTCGAACTCAATATTCGATTGAGCCCTCTCGAGGAGGCCTTCAAAGCTGCGGGGACGGTGTAGTCTGACAGATTCTGCGAACTTGGATCCTAGTCGCAAACCCTTGATGATGAGATACATTTTGATGTGATCGGTCACATGGATTTCGACTGCTTCTTTGTTGAACCTCTCGATGTAGCTCCGGAGAGGTTCATCCTTCCCCTGAAAGATGGCTTCCAGGGAGGCTATCGTCTTCGGATGTCGACGAGAAGCCGTAAAATGTTTTCTGAAGCGCTCCCTCAGGACCCTCCACGACGTGATTGATTAAGATGCTAGGTTTTTGTACCAAGTCATGGCCCCTTTCCGAAGAGTCATAGGGAATAGTTGACATTTGATAGCGCCGGAGACGTTCCTAAAATCGAGCAGAGCTTCAAAACTTTCGACATGGTCATCGGGATCAAATGTCCCGTCATATGTCCCCAAGGATGGGGGCCTCTCCAGGCCCTTAGGAATAGGGGCGTCCATGATGTGCCTGGCCAGAGGGGTCCGATAATCGTCATCCTCGATGGCTCCCGGAGACACAGAGGGGGAGTGTTGTCCATGAACATAGTGACGCCTCGGGGAGTAGTCCTTTGGGCGGCCTCTGGGCTCCTCGGCATCCGGGCTGCTCCTTTTATTTTTCGAGGAGCGAACTGGCCCCTTTGGTGGCGGGGAGCGGTGACGTTTCTGAGGATGTTCCGGCTGAGTACGCTCTAAGCGTGGCCTGCGACCCCTGTGAACTGGGGAGGGGCTGCGAGATGCCTCTGGGGACTACGAATGTCTTGGAAATGGCGGTGGTCAGTGCCTTCGCGGGGAAGTCCGACCACGACCTTTCTCCAGCGCCTCGATCCAGATGTTCTGGTTGAAGATCATCTGGTTGGTCTGATTGACCAAAGCAAACAGGGCAGCAGTGCTCGGGTCCACATTTGGCGGCGGGTCCACGGGCTGGAAAACAGGCTGGAGGACTGTTTCATGTCCGTCTTGGTGAGCTGTCTCGTACTCCACTTCCTTGGAAAATGGTGAGGCGGTGAGTCCGTCTCTGATGTCGTTCTCCACGACAGGTTGGGCAACGTTGTTGTCGACGCGGTTGCCATTACTGAACTGCGCGATAACATTGTCTAGAGCTTGATTCGCCGACGGGTTGGCCGTGATGGTTGTTGAATGGAGAAAGCTTTGGTTTATCGAGCAGAAAAACGGGGAAGCTTATAAGTCCCCACAGTCGGCGCCACTGATCGTACCTGGATTAGACAGTTGATAGTCACTAACGGCGTCGGGAACGGCAGCTCCGGTGATGGTGAGAGACGACCGGGGGGGGGGGGAGAGGTGTACCTGCAAGGTACTCCGACGCTCAAGTGAGAGAGTGTACAGAATAACCGCAAATACAGAAAGAGTAGAGTGGCAAGAAGAATGTGTCGAACCTGACCCTCTCAAATGAGAGGGTATTTATAGAGAGCCCTCAGCGCGGGGCCAACGGTTACCTGCAGTGGGCTGGATCAACTAGGCCCACTCCAAGCAACTGCTAGGGCTTACGTGTAGTAGTGAAGACCATCACGTGGTCTTCGCCCTAGAGTAACTGCTCCTAGATTTCTAGAAGTATGGCAGACCGAATCCTTCGGACGTGGGAGGTTACTTGGAACGTGTCCACGTGGGATGAATCGTTGGGTACTCCTCGCGGGGAGGAGCCTTCTGTGTCGAGGAGAGATGAAGCTCGTAGAATGGACATGGCCTCGCGGGGAGGAGCCTTCTGTGTCGAGGAGGTATCAAGCCCGTAGAATGGACATGGCCTCACGGGGAGGAATCGTGTCCGTCGAGGAGTGATGCAGAGCATTCTTGCGGGGAGAAGCTAATCTGTCGGGGAGGTACATCTCAGCAAGGTGTGATGTCCTCCTTTCCTATTGTCCCAAGTGCCCGACACTGCCTAAGTGCCCGATGAAACTGTGGCTTGCACGTGGCCGTCGCGTGTCTTGCAGAAGGACCTTATTGGGCCTCCCCAGGCTGTATGGGTTGGGCCTGTTCGACTGTTGGGCAGCCTCGGCCCAGTCCAGAACAGTAATATATATATATATATATATATTGCAATGTAACAATCAAATGGACCGGGTGACCTAGTAGAGAGACAATCTCCTGTAATTTTAAATGTCATGGGTTTAATTTATCTTGGAATCAAGTTTTGAATTTTAACGTTTAAAATTCATTTAAGCCATTTTAAAAGACTATTTAATCCATTTTATTATAACACTTTAGAAAAATAAAATAAAGTTTAGAAATTTTAAAATATAAATTTCAAAATCAAATGGTAGAATTCGTGACATTAAAGATATATAGCCTATGTGTTTTAGAATTAAAAAAATTCTTTGTATTTTTAAAAAAGATTTTTATAAAAAAAAATTTCAAAAAATTATAATTTTATTAAATTCATTTTTTATAAATTAAAATATTAAATTTCACGTCCTATAACATAAATATAAATTATTAAACATCAACGAATAATCAAAATCGTAATTGTTTTAACGAAATGTATTACAAAAATAATTTTATGAAAAAGCTACTTGAAATAGTTTCAAATTTAAATGATTTTTTGAAATTTTGATATCAAAAAAAATTATAACAAAAAGGATGAAATATATTTTTTTTAAGAAACAAAAATGATATATTACGCACCAGTAAGCCCTTCCAGCACAAGGAGTACTGAAAGGACTATAAGAGTATATATACAATCAACAGGAAAAGTTACACAAAGGACCAACAAATACAAACTACCAAGAACCTATAAGAAAGTAGCTGCAATGCACTGCATGGGCTGTGACCTCCACAATTGATAATTGAAAACAAACGAATTGAAATACAATTTCAACCACCAAAAAGATTGAAGCTTGACTATTTACGTGATAGAGGTTAAATTATTACTACTACTCTGAAAATCCTGCTGGTTCCGCTCTTTCCAAATGATCCACACAGCTGCCAGGCAGATAATGTAAAAAGCCATACGGCCAGACTTTGACCATCCACCCAAGTTCACAAAGTAATCTTGATGACCCCGAATGTGGACATGACAAGCCGAAGAGAAACCTAACCAACCTGCAATCCCTGGCTAAATTCGACCATAAAAACCACACCGAAGAAAGATATGGTCCATGTCTTCACACTGTTCACAACCTGTCGTACAATTTTGTTCAGTAGCTGTAAGAATGTGTCGCCTCACCAAATTATCCTTCGACAAAAGTCTGTTGAGATATAACCTCCATCTGAAAATATTGACCTTTAAAGGAACCACCTTTGACCACCATGTATGATTATCACCAGAATGTTGTAATTCATCAGACGCCGTCAAATAATGGTATGCACTACTCACCTCATTGCGATTAAAAGAATGCAATCTCTAGACCCAAGTATCATCCACCTTCTCCTGTAAAACAAAAGATTATATACACCGAATGCACTCCCCAACTAGCTCTTCCTCCCATGCATACAACCTCCTCCGCCACTTCCAAACCTCACAATCTACCCCCAACCTAAAGCATGCATCTCTGCTACTGTGACTTTCTTATTCTCAGCTAACTCAAAAAGCCTTATAAACCTAGACTTTAACACACCTCCCTCCAACCAGAGATCCATCCATAAGAGAGAAGACACCCCATTTCCAACCACGCGCACAATATTATCAAGCAACCACTCACTGTTGACCATCCCCCTCCCTTGTCTAATCATATTCAAAATCTGGCACCACACCGACCCCCATTCACCACCAAACCGCAAATGGTCCCATCCTCGCCATAGCGATGAATTAGAACACTGTACCACAGACTACCCCTCTCCTCCAACACCCTCCATGCCCATTTCCCAAGCAAAGCATCATTAAACTCCTTAAACCTTCTCATACCCAAACAACCATCCTCTTTCCTCAAACAAATAGTCTCCCACTTAACCCAAGCTGTAACGCCCCGGTTTTGTTAGATTTATTTAATAGAGTAGATTTAATTGGTTTTGGTTTTATATTATTTTATTCTCGACTTTTATTTGACAATATATTATTTTTCATCGTTGTGTATGTTTTATCGCATTTTGAGAGCGTTTGCGAGATATTTGAGCGTAGGGGTATTTTGGTCATTTTGCGTGGTTAGATATTTTTATCAATAGAAATAGAGAGAGAGAAATAGAAAGAAAAGAAAAAGAAGAGAAAGAAAAGAGAAGGAAAGAAAGAAGAGGAGAGGAAGAGAAAAGAGGAAATCGCGGGAACTCCGTTTCAAGCGCGACTAATCGGGTAAGGGTGAGAAGTTTCGATTATATCTTTCTTGTGTATGTATATGTGTGTGATTGTGTGAATGTTTCCTTGTTTTTCCATAGATTTCCATTCTAGGTTGAAATGAGAAAAATGGTTAGAAATCGATGTTTTCACGGACGAAAGTCGGAATAACTCGCGTAGTAGAGTCGAGTGATGTTGGGTCGTGATTTAGCGTGATCGTTTGATTGAATTTGGTTGAGTTTGATTGAAACCTAACTTTTGAAATTTGGTAGAAAATGGTGATTTTGTGTGAATTAATGTTTGGACGGTTGAAATGTGGAATAAGTTGTGTAGTGTAGTCGGGTAAGGTTTGGGTTTAATCGGGGATGGTGGTTTGCGTGTTTTCTCGCGGTTTCGATCGAGTTCGAATTTAGAATTCAATGATAAAAATTATGTTTTAAAATATGTCAAAAATGGCAAAATGTGTTGGATGGATTTTGAATAGTGAAAATATTGTAGTACGTTGAATTCTGAGATCGCAGCTTTTTACGGAATCGAAAACGGATGTCCGGAAGTCTAAAAATGGTGTTTTTAAGGCTGAATTTGCAGCAGGTTTCGCGCTCAGCGCGCAGGTCTGGACAAAATGAAAATTTTAAGAAACTTCAAAAATTCATAACTTTTGATCCGTAAGTCCGTTTTGGTCCCCGTTCGAAGCGTTAGAAAGCTTATGAAATGTTCTTTCTATTAAAAATGGGTTGGAGGTCAGTAGATGAATTATATTTGTTGTGGTTTTGAAAAAGTGTTGTTTTGTCGGATTTTTACCGTCGTATTGGTATGTGAATAATGTGTTATCATGTTATATGCTTTTGATATGTAACATATAGCTTGTGTGCGGTTATATGACATGAGTATATATGATGAGATGTTGTGATGCGATGTTGTGATAATGTTGTTGTTGTGCGGTAAATACATTGTTTATGTGAAATTCAATGTATGTTGTGTGGTGACCTTTATGGTTTGAAATGCATTGTTTGAATTGTTTTGCAATGCATGAATGTGATGATGTTGAAGCATGTGACAAGTTGTTGTAATTGTTGTGGTTGTTGAATTGTGGCCTAAGGGCAAGAATATGCAATGTGTAGTATTTGATTATATATGCTTGATTATGGTTGCATATATGTGTGAAGATGCATTTGATGTCATGGGTCATTGTATGCCAAGCATCATGATATGCATTGTTGAAACGTCCTGAGTGACGGTTTGGTTCCAGAGGGAACCCGCTATGACATCGTGCGCCTTATGCCAAGAGGACCTAAAGCGATGATTATAGACGATCGTGCGCCTTATATTAAGAGGACCTAAAGCGATCGGATTGTGCGCCTTATACCGAGAGGACCTAAAGCAATCCATAAACGTCGTGCGCCTTATACCAAGAGGACCTAAAGCGACGGGTGAACATCGTAGGCCTGACGGGGTGTTACTTGAGTGATCCTCAGTAACGAGCGATGGTTCCAGCAGAGTTCCTGAGTGAACTAGTGATGAGATATGAAATCTTGGAGTCGGTACCGCATATGCATTTGCATAGAGAGTCGTTGTGTCGGTCTCTTTGCATCTGCATGAATAATGATTGCATTGGTTATATGTGGAAAATCATGATTTAGTTGATTATGTGCGAGACATTGTGATATGCATTTGAGATAAATGTATTGGGCATGATTAATATGCAATTGGGGATGGAGACATTGTGTGATTGAGTGGGTGATAGCATTTGCGAATTGAGGTATATTCGTGTTAAATGCCTTGAATTATGAATGATATGTTTTGTGTATAAACATATGCATGATGTGTGAATATGTTATCATGTTGGAATAATTGATATATGCTATGTTGTTGGAAATGTTAGAAATATGTTAAGTATATGTGGTATGTTATATGTATCATATGTGATGCTTGTGGTGAGAATAACTATGTATGTGAATTTATATGTTTTTGCATATTATTATGCAATCTTGGTGTAGTTGTTATTTCTCACCCTTCTGCTGTTTTATAATGCTCTATGAGGCATTGCAGATTAGAGTTGCTGGAGGTCTTTTTGTGAAGATTAGCCCTCCGTTCTATTGTCGGTCTTGGTGTCTGCTCTGATACGTAGCACGGGAGTCGGGGAACGATTATATATATGTATACATTTGTGGAATATAATTTGTATTAGCTTTGTATGAATATTTTGATGTTATAAAACAATTCATTTTGTAAAACAAGTCGGTTATGGATCTTTCCGCTTTATTCCATAATTGACCATTCCTTTTATATGGAAAAAGTTTCCCTTTGAGGGTATTCTATTTTGTGCTATGTATCAAAATTTATGAGCAGGGATGGTGTTTTTCTTACTCTGAAATGTGGCATCCTTGTTTTTGTCGGAAAAATAAATTTTTATCTACTCTGATTTATTTATGTATTATTTATTCGCGATGGGAATTGGGGTGTTAAATTAGTGGTATCAGAGCAGGTCGGTCCGTCCGGCCAAGTTGTTGAGTCAGTTGGTGTGACAGTTGAATACTGTCGAGGTTGTTTGTCCATTGGTACGTGATATGTGTGTGAGGCATTGTCAGTACTTTCTGGTTTTCTAATCTTTTGTCTTCAGGTGTTAGATGAGATAAGTGGGGGAGAAGGTGGAAATACTCCAAGTTGCTTCAGGTGTTGAGTGTTGGCTTAGTGTGTTGTGAATTGCAAGATTGTAAGTGTTGTTTGGACAGTGTTGTTCCCGGTTCCGGAGGGAATGCGGAGGTATGGTTTATGTCAACTAAGGATTTGTGCCTTGGGTAGTTTTGTGCACGAGATGCAAGGAATGCTATTATAGTTTGGTAAAGACGGTTTATGCCCCATCATGATTGTCGACTGTCTATTGACAAATTGAGGAACTGATCACCCTTAATCTCTTGTTGATAGTAGACGGAATTATGTTGGATGGAATAGACGTGTCTTTTCGGCTTTGATAGTGGATGCAAAGAATTGTTTGGAATTAAGTAAAATGATTACGGATTGTTTTGATGAGTCGATGAAGATTCTTATATCAGAAGGTGAGGCGGATTCGAGGTTTTTGTATGTTGGTCAAGTTGGAATATCTCTGAGGGAGAATGATCGGGTATTATTAATGGCTGTTTCTCAGAGAGTAAAGAGTGAACTTAAATTGGACGAAGGTGAATATTTGAGGTTTGGAGTCTTTGGAGTTTTAGAGCGTTAATGGAATTCCTGAGAGAACCCTTATGTGTGGATGTAATATTGGTATTAAGAGTTCCTTTTGTTGGGTTGTTGATACTTGTTATGCTGGTTGGAATTGATTTGAGATGAAAATGGTGAATTTTGGAAAGGAAGGTCGAAGGGTTTATTTTTCTGAAAATCGCAGTGCCCGCTCAGCACGCAGATGCCCGCTCAGCGCGGTCTGCAGAATTTTGAACCTCTCCAGACAGTGAGCAGCACACTCAGCGCGGGGCGGAGCACGCTTAGCGCGATCTGGGACTTCAAAAATAAAACTTGTTTCTTTTTCTAAAGTCCATAACTTTTGATTCGCAATTCGGACTGAGATGTTCTTTCTTGTAACAATGGTGTTGAGATTTAGTGGCCAATTTGATTGTGTCGTGAATTTGGATAAGGTCGTAGTGGTTTTAATTGAGAATATTTGAATCTGTTGTAAACTCGGAGGAAGAACAAGTAGAGTGTTTGAGAATTGACTTACAAGTGTTGAAAAGAAACAAAGTGTTATGCTAAGTTATTCAAGGTAGAATTTGGGTTGAAAAATGTTAGTTTTCTTGGGTATGTTATTTCAAATAAGATTATGGTTATGAATCCATCGGAAGTAGGTGCAGTTCTACAATGAGAGGCTTTGAAGTTGGTTAAGGTGATTAGAAGCTTTTTGGACTTTTAGTTGGTTATTACCGGAGGGTATGGAAGGTTTTTCCAAGTTAGCGTTTTCGTTACTTCGGTTGACTTGCAAAGGGTAAGTTGTTTGCTTTGGATGTTCATTGTGGGGGAAGTTTGAGAGGGTTAAAGTAGAAATTATCTACGGCTTCAGTTTTGATTCTGTGTGATCCTAATAAATCGTTTGTGAGGTATTGTGATGTGTCTTTGATGAGTTTAGTCAGTGTGTTAATGCAAGAGGGTAAAGTCGTAGCTTATGCCTTACAACAATTGAGGATTCATAAGAGGATCTATACTATTCAGGATTTGGAATTGGTTGTGGTCGTATTGTGTTGGAAAATTTGGAGGTATTATCTTTATGGTTCTAGGCTCGAAGTGTTTGGTAATCACAAGAGTTTAGAGTGCTTGTTTGGTCTGAAAGAATATAGTATGAGACAACGAGGAGGGTTGGAATTCGTGACGAGTTATGAATTTGGCTTGGATTATCCTTCGGGAAAAGCTAAGGTTGTGCCTGAAAAGTTAAGTCGAAAGTTGTTATGCATGTCTGCTTTGATGGTCATAGAATTAAAATTAATTGAGCAATTCCGAGACTTAGGTATGGTGGGTGAGACAACACAGGAGAGTGTGAGGTTGGGAATATTAACAGGGAACCGTGATTTTTGGTGAATATGAGGAAGAGTTAGACTTTGGACGTGAGATTGGTAGTTTTGATGGTTATGAGTAATCAGAGTGCGCAGCGGATACGTGGTGTGGCACAATCTATATTTGCGTGCGTGTGGGACTTGTAAGAGTTCATAGGTTGGACCTTGGGAACATGTAGGAATGGTGAGACTATTGGACGTTTCAGAATGGAAGTGTTAGGTGAAAGGTTTGAATATTATCCATGGACTACTATGTAGATGGATGTTTTGGTTATATGTTCGATTGGTGAATCGTAGCATTGTTGTAGCATGGTTGTGTGACAAGGATGTTGGTGTTCTGGTTTTGTTGATGTTGTTGAGACCTTGTGGTGCCGTGGAACTTTATGTTCTTGTTTGTGTTGTTGTCTCGTTTCCATCGTGTTGCTTCGAGTGCGTGTAGCTAATTCCTTTGTGGGGAATTAGAGGAGTGTTACCTACGGTGATGGTAACGATCTTGTTGTGTTTCGGTTCTAGAGTGAACCTGTGTGTTGGTATCTTGGTTTTCTTTGAGTCGTGAGTTTGTCGTCAAGTGCATGGTATGGGCTTTGTATCTTGTCGTTGTTGTATCTGCTGTTAGCGAGGTGGTTTGTCAGTTGTGTTATTCGTGGTGTGCCTTTTATTGGCATGTTGGTTTGTTGGTCGGATGCGAGAGTCGTGTCTGGAGTTGCTCGTCTCGCTATATTTTCGAGGACGAAAATGTCTAAGTGGGGGAGAATTGTAATGCCCCGGTTTTGTTAGATTTATTTAATAGAGTAGATTTAATTGGTTTTGGTTTTATATTATTTTATTCTCGACTTTTATTTGACAATATATTATTTTTCATCGTTGTGTATGTTTTATCGCATTTTGAGAGCGTTTGCGAGATATTTGAGCGTAGGGGTATTTTGGTCATTTTGCGTGGTTAGATATTTTTATAAATAGAAATAGAGAGAGAGAGAAATAGAAAGAAAAGAAAAAGAAGAGAAAGAAAAGAGAAGGAAAGAAAGAAGAGGAGAGGAAGAGAAAAGAGGAAATCGCGGGAACTCCGTTTCGAGCGCGAATAATCGGGTAAGGGTGAGAAGTTTCGATTATATCTTGCTTGTGTATGTATATGTGTGTGATTGTGTGAATGTTTCCTTGTTTTTCCATAGTTTTCCATTCTAGGTTGAAATGAGAAAAATGGTTAGAAATCGATGTTTTCACGGACGAAAGTCGGAATAACTCGCGTAGTAGAGTCGAGTGATGTTGGGTCGTGATTTAGCGTGATCGTTTGATTGAATTTAGTTGAGTTTGATTGAAACCTAACTTTTGAAATTTGGTAGAAAATGGTGATTTTGTGTGAATTAATGTTTGGACGGTTGAAATGTGGAATAAGTTGTGTAGTGTAGTCGGGTAAGGTTTGGGTTTAATCGGGGATGGTGGTTTGCGTGTTTTCTCGCGGTTTCGATCGAGTTCGAATTTAGAATTCAATGATAAAAATTATGTTTTAAAATATGTCAAAAATGGCAAAATGTGTTGGATGGCTTTTTAATAATGAAAATATTGTAGTATGTTGAATTCTGAGATCGCAGCTTTTTACGGAATCGAAAACGGATGTCCGGAAGTCTAAAAATGGTGTTTTTAAGGCTGAATTTGCAGCAGGTTTCGCGCGCAGCGCGCAGGTCTGGGCGCTCAGCGCGCAGGTCAGGACAAAATGAAAATTTTAGGAAACTTCAAAAATTCATAACTTTTTATCCGTAAGTCCGTTTTGGTCCCCGTTCGAAGCGTTAGAAAGCTTATGAAATGTTCTTTCTATTAAAAATGGGTTGGAGGTCAGTAGATGAATTATATTTGTTGTGGTTTTGAAAAAGTGTTGTTTTGTCGGATTTTTACCGTCGTATTGGTATGCGAATAATGTGTTATCATGTTATATGCTTTTGATATGTAACGTATAGCTTGTGTGCGGTTATATGACATGAGTATATGTGATGAGATGTTGTGATAAGGTGTTGTGATGCGATGTTGTGATAATGTTGTTGTTGTGCGGTAAATACATTGTTTATGTGAAATTCAATGTATGTTGTGTGGTGACCTTTATGGTTTGAAATGCATTGTTTGAATTGTTTTGCAATGCATGAATGTGATGATGTTGAAGCATGTGACAAGTTGTTGTAATTGTTGTGGTTGTTGAATTGTGGCCTAAGGGCAAGAATATGCAATGTGTAGTATTTGATTATATATGCTTGATTATGGTTGCATATATGTGTGAAGATGCATTTGATGTCATGGGTCATTGTATGCCAAGCATCATGATATGCATTGTTGAAACGTCCTGAGTGACGGTTTGGTTCCAGAGGGAACCCGCTATGACATCGTGCGCCTTATGCCAAGAGAAACTAAAGCGATGATTATAGACGATCGTGCGCCTTATATTAAGAGGACCTAAAGCGATCGGATTGTGCGCCTTATACCGAGAGGGCCTAAAGCAATCCATAAACGTCGTGTGTAACGCCCCAGTTTTTGTCAATTTTATTTAATCGAGTCTATTTGATTATTTGATTATTATATTATTTTATTCTTGACTTTTATTTGGCAATATATTATTTTTCATCGTTGTTTATGTTTTATCGCATTTTGAGAGCGTTTGAGAGATATTTGAGCTGAGGGGTATTTTGGTCATTTGGGTAGTAGATATTTTATATAAATAGAAAGTGGAGAGAGAAAAGATAGAAAGGAAAAGAAAAAGAGAGAAAAGTGAGAAAGAAGAGAAAAGAAGAACAAGAGGAGAAAAGTGGGAAAAATGCTAGAAATCATCAAAATCAACGGTTAGGATTCGAATCGAACGGGTAAGGGTGTGAAATATTGTTATCTTAACTTTGTATACGATTATGTATGGTTTCGTTTCGGTTGTTTTGGATCGTTTTCATATATTTTTCATTTTAGGTCGAAATGAATAAAGTCGATAAAAACCGATGTTTTCACGGTTAGAATTCGAAATAAATTACGTAGTTGTATCGAGGAAGGTTAGGTCGTCGTATAGCGTGCTTTTTTATTCGATTTGGTGATGTTTGAAAATTCGGGTTTTTGAAAGGTTGAAATTTAATCGAAAATCGAACGTCGTAGAAATTTCGTTTATGTGTTCTAAATTGTTCTTATGTATTTGGTGGTTGCGCGTATGTGTTTGTTTCGAAGAAAATAATTGAATCGGTCGGATTTTCGGGCAAAATAGCCGAAATCCGTAGCGGCCCGCATGGCATTTTGTGGTTTTTGGCAAAACTTCAAAAATTCATATCTCTTGAACCGTAAGTCGGTTTTTACCCCCGTTCGAAGCATTGGAAAGCTAATGAGATGTTCTTTCTAGGAAAAATGGTTTTGAGGTCTGAACCTGGTCCAATCAGAACAGTATTTTCGAAACGTTTCGTTGTGTCCGGCCTCCGGTTTATATTTTTGCGTTATTTTGAAATATCCATATCTTTTGCGTTGTTTATCCGATTGAGGTGTTCTTTATATGGATGTGAAGCTAAAAATATGTTCTATGATTTGGTGAAGAAAAATATTATTTTTAGCCGACTTTTAACCAACTTTTCTGGTAAACCGTAAATCAAATTGTTTGGTTATTTGTGAAAACGTTCGGTTGCCGTTTGGCACAATTGATGTGAATGTATGTGGATTGTGTGTGATGAATGCATGACTATATTGTGAATATGTATGCATGTCAAGAGTGTCATGAGTCATGTTGTATGTGAAGCATCATGATGTGCATTCTTGCATTGTGGGGTTCTAAGATGAATCCGTTGTAACGTCGTAAGCCTTTTGAGAGGTGGGGGCGATGATTACAAACGATTGTAAGCCTTTTGAGAGGTGGGAGCAATCGGATTGTAAGCCTTTTGAAAGGTGGGGGCAATCCATAAACATTATAAGCCTTTTGAGAGGTGGTAGCAATGGGTGAACATCGTATGCCCGACGGGGAGTTACACTAAGTAACGAGCGATGGTTCCAATAAGTTCTTCAATTGAACTTGAGATGAAATGAGTCGGTACCGCATTGCATTTGCATAGAGTCGTGAGTCGGTCTCTATAATTTGCATTGGTCATCTTTGTATATATGCATTGATGAATGAACATGAATATATGTGTTTATGTTGAATGAATGGTGATGAATTGAGATGTATTGGTGATACATGTATTTGAGCATGAATGAATATGCCTATGTGAAGGATGCGTTAATTACGGATTGTTATGCCGTGTATTTGATTTATGGTATATGCTTGGTGTTATATGTATATATACATGCACAGTGATAAGTTGTGGTGAGAATGTGGTATATGTGTATTATATGTTGAGATATATATTATATGCAACGTTATTATGATAATATTTCTCACCCTTCTGCTGGAATATGCTTTTTATGGCATAGTGCAGATTGCCAGCTTTAGAGGCGTGGAGGCAAGTGGAAGAGTTAGATCTTCCTCTTTGCTTAGGTCTTGGTGTCTGCTCTGATTCGTAGCACGGGAGTCGGGGAAACGATTATTTTATTTATGTATATAATTGTTGAATATATTTGGTATTACCTTTATATGAAAAAGTTTCCCAATTGAGGGTAACCTATTTTATGCTATGTATCAAATTTATGAGCAGGGAGTGTGTATTCTTATTTTAAAATGTGGCATCCTTGTTTCTGTCGGAAAAATAAATTTTTAGTTTCTCTGATTTTATTTATGTATTATTTATTCACGATGGAAATTAGGGTGTTACATTAGTGGTATCAGAGCAGGTCGGTCCGTCCGGCCAAGTTGTTGAGTCAGTTGGAGTGACAGTTAAATACTGTCGTTGTTGTTTGTTCCTTAGTACGTGATATGTGTGTGAAACACTGTCAGTGCTTTCTGGTTTTTGGTAATCCTTTGTCTTCAGGTGTGAGATTGAGATAAGTGGGGGAGAAGCTGGAACTTCTCCAAGTTGCTTCTGTTGTGGAGCGTGGGCTCAGTGTGCCGTTGACTGCAAGATTGTAAGTGTGGTTTGGACAGCGTTGTTCCCGGTTCTGGAAGGAAGGCAGAGGTAAGGTTTATGTCAACTAAGGATTTGTGCCTTAGGTAGTTTTGCGCACAGGATGCAAGAAATGCTATTATAGTTTGGTAAAGACGATTTATGCCCCGTCATGATTGTCGGTTGTCTATTGACAAATTGAGGAACTGATCACCCTTAATCTCTTGTTGATAGCAGATGGAAATTATGTTGGATGGAATAGGCGTGTCTTTTCGACTTTGATAGTGGGTGAAATAAATTGTTCGGAATTAAGGAAATGGTTACAGATTGTTTTGTTGAGTCGATGAAGATTCTAATATCTGAAGGTGAGCCGAATTCGGGTTTTTGTATGTTGGTCCAGTTGGGAAGTCATTGAGAGAAAACGATTGGGTATCGTTAATGGTTGTTCTCAGAGAGTAGAGTGTGAACTCAAATTGGACGAAGGTGATGATTTGAGGTTTGGATCTGCTAAGTACGTAGAAGAACTTTTAGGACGTGAAACTCAGATGGAAAGAGTGGTTGGAAGACTTACTGGAAAAGGGATTTGTGAGACCAAGTGTGTCGCCTTTGAGAGCTCCAGTATTGTTAGTAACAAACTGGATGGATGATTGAATGGAATAACAAGCATGATGGGTATAATGGTATTGAGACTTTGGAAAGGAAAACTTAGAGTTCTAGTGAGGTTTGAAGTCTTTGGAATTTTAGAGCACTAATGGAAAATTTTGAGAGAACCTTTAGGTACGGATGTAATATTTAAGAGTTCTTTTTGGTTGGTTATTGCTACATGTTGGGATTTATGGAATTTGGACGGTTAAGAGAAGGACTGGTGTATGGATTACTGACAGTGGAGTAAGGTAACGATTGAGAATAAGCGTTCGCTCTCATGGATAGATAAATGGAATGGTTTGATTGAGTTGGAGTGAAATTACAATTGTTTGGCACGTTTGATAAGGATAGTGAATTGTGTGAGTTGAGGCTTTGATTGATTTAATGTGACTGGTTATGGTTGTTATCATCGGAATAGGTTGTTATTTGCTCAGTTAGGCTTGTATGTGAGTCTGGACAAGTTTGGATGAGGTTTGGTTTGTTTGGATATTATAACGTGCAGTGATGTTGTTTGGTGTTAGTAATGCGTCTGTAATGTTTGTGGAGTAGAGGAATCGTATCTTCCATATTTATTTGGATAAGTTCGTAAGGGCTTTGATTGAGAACGTTTGGATCTGTTATAAATTCGGAGGAAGAACAGGTAGAGTGTGTGGGATTTGAATTACAAGTATTGAAAAGAGACGAAGCTTTATGCTAAGTTGTTTGAGTGAGAATTTTGGTTGAAAAGGTTAGTTTTCTTGGATATGTTATTTCTGAGGATGGTATTTTTGTGGATTCATCAAAAGTAGATGCAGTTCTACAATGAGAGGTTTCGAAGTTGGTTAAGGAGATTAGAAGCTTTTTGGACTTTAGTTGGTTATTACCGGAGGTTATGGGAGGTTTTTCCAAGTCAGCGTTTTCGTTACTTCGGTTGACTTGCAAAGGGTGAGTCGTTTGCTTTGGATGTTCATTGTGAGGAAAGTTTGAGAGGATTAAAGTAGAAATGGTCCACGGCTCCAGTTTTGATTCTGTGTGATCCTGTTCAACCGTTTGTGAGGTATTGTGATGTGTCTTTGATGAGTTTAGTCAGTGTGTTAATGCAAGAGGGTAAAGTCGTGGCTTATGCTTTACGACAATTGAGGATTCATAAAAGGATCTATACTATTCTGGATTTGGAATTGGTCGCGGTTGTATTGTGTTGGAATATTTGGAGGTATCATCTTTATGGTTCTAGGTTCGAAGGGTTGGTAACCGCAAGAGTTTAGAGTACTTGTTTGGTCTGAAGGAATAGAGTATGAGACGATGAGGATGGTTAGAATTTGTGACGAGTTATGAATGTGGCTTGGATTATCCTTCGGGAAAAGCTAAGGTTGTGCCGGATGAGTTAAGTCGAAGGTTTTATACATGTCTATTTTGATGGTCAGGGAGTTAGAATTATTTGAGCAGTTCAGAGACTTGTGTCTGGTGTGTAAGCTAACATGCAGAGTGCGAGGTTGGGTATATTAAAGTGCACAATGATTTTTGGCAGAGGTGAGAAAGAGTTAGACTTTGGACGTGAGATTGGCAGACTTGATGGTTTCGAGTAATCAGAGTGTGCAGCGGAAGTGTGAGGTGGCACATTTTGTAATTACGTGTGGGACTTGTAATAGGTTGAACATTGGAAACATGTAGGAGTGTTGAGACCATTGGACGTTTCAGAATGGAAGTGTTAGGTGAAAGGTTTAGATATTCTTCATGGGCTACTATGTAGATGGAGGTTTTGGTTGTATGTTCGATTGGTGAATCGTAGCATGGTTGTAATAAGGTTGTGTGACAAGGATGTTGGTATTCTAGTTTTGTTGAGGTTGTTGAGACAATGTGGTGTAGTGGAACTTGTGTTCTTGTTTGTGTTGTTGCCTCGTTCCTATCGTGTTGGTTCGAGTGCGAGTAGCTAATTCCTGTGTGGGGAGTTAGGGGAGTGTTACCTAGAGTGAAGGTAACGATCTTGTTGTGTTTCGGTTCAAGAGTGAACCTGTGTGTTGGTATCGTGGTTTTCCTTGAGTTATGAGTTGGTCGTCAAGTGCATTGTATGGGCTTTGCATCTTGTCGTTGTAGTTGCCATCGTTGTCGTGTCGTTGTTGTAGCTGCGGTTAGCAAGGTGGTTTGTCAGTTTGTGTTATTCATGGTGTGCTTTTGTTGGCATGTTAGTTTGTTGGTCGGATGCGAGAGTCGTATCCGGAGTTGTTCGTAGCGGTTATATTTTCGAGGACGAAAATGTCTAAGTGGGGGAGAATTGTAACGCCTCAGTTTTTGTCAGTTTTATTTAATCGAGTCTATTTGATTATTTTATTATTATATTATTTTATTCTTGACTTTTATTTGGCAATATATTATTTTTCATCGTTGTTTATGTTTTATCGCATTTTGAGAGCGTTTGGGAGATATTTGAGCTGAGAGGTATTTTGGTCATTTGGGTAGTAGATATTTTATATAAATAGAAAGTGGAGAGAGAAAAGATAGAAAGGAAAAGAAAAAGAGAGAAGTGAGAAAGAAGAGAAAAGAAGAACAAGAGGAGAAAAGTGGGAAAAATGCTAGAAATCATCAAAATCAACGGTTAGGATTCGAATCGAACGGGTAAGGGTGTGAAATATCGTTATCTTAACTTTGTATACGATTATGTATGGTTTCGTTTCGGTTGTTTTGGATCGTTTTCATATATTTTTCATTTTCGGTCGAAATGAATAAAGTCGATAAAAACCGATGTTTTCACGGTTAGAATTCGAAATAAATTACGTAGTTATATCGAGGAAGGTTAGGTCGTCGTATAACGTGCTTTTTATTCGATTTGATGATGTTTGAAAATTCGGGTTTTTGAAAGGTTGAAATTTAATCGAAAATTGAACGTCGTAGAAATTTCGTTTATGTGTTCTAAATTGTTCTTATGTATTTGGTGGTTGCGCGTATGTGTTTGTTTCGAAGAAAATAATTGAATCGGTCGGATTTTCAGGCAAAATAGCCGAAATCCGTAGCGGCCCGCAGGGCATTTTGTGGTTTTTGGCAAAACTTCGAAAATTCATATCTCCTGAACCGTAAGTCGGTTTTGACCCCTGTTCGAAGCGTTGGAAAGCTAATGAGATGTTCTTTCTAGAAAAAATGGTTTTGAGGTTTGAACCTGGTCCAATCGGAACAGTATTTTCGAAACGTTTCGTTGTGTCCGGCCTCCGGTTTATGTTTTTGCGTTATTTTGAAATATCCATATCTTTTGCGTTGTTTATCCGATTGAGGTGTTCTTTATATGGATGTGAAGCTAAAAATATGTTCTATGATTTGGTGAAGAAAAATATTATTTTTAGCCGACTTTTAACCGACTTTTCCGGTAAACCGTAAATCAAATTGTTTGGTTATTTGTGAAAACGTTCGGTTGCCGTTTGGCACAATTGATGTGACTGTATGTGGATTGTGTGTGATGAATGCATGACTATATTGTGAATATGTATGCATGTCAAGAGTGTCATGAGTCATGTTGTATGTGAAGCATCATGATGTGCATTCTTGCATTGTGGGGTTCTAAGATGAATCCGTTGTAACGTCGTAAGCCTTTTGAGAGGTGGGGGCGATGATTACAAACGATTGTAAGCCTTTTGAGAGGTGGGAGCAATCGGATTGTAAGCCTTTTGAGAGGTGGGGGCAATCCATAAACATTGTAAGCCTTTTGAGAGGTGGTAGCAATGGGTGAACATCGTATGCCCGACGGGGAGTTACACTAAGTAACGAGCGATGGTTCCAATAAGTTCTTCAATTGAACTTGAGATAAAATGAGTCGGTACCGCATTGCATTTGCATAGAGTCGTGAGTCGGTCTCTATAATTTGCATTGGTCATCTTTGTATATGTGCATTGATGAATGAACATGAATATATGTGTTTATGTTGAATGAATGGAGATGAATTGAGATGTATTGGTGATACATGTATTTGAGCATGAATGAATATGCCTATGTGAAGGATGCGTTAATTACAGATTGTTATGCCGTGTATTTGATTTATGGTATATGCTTGGTGTTATATGTATATATACATGCACAATGATAAGTTGTGGTGAGAATGTGGTATATGTGTATTATATGTTGAGATATATATTATATGCAACGTTATTATGATAATATTTCTCACCCTTCTGCTGGAATATGCTTTTTATGGCATAGTGCAGATTGCCAGCTTTAGAGGCGTGGAGGCAAGTGGAAGAGTTAGATCTTCGTCTTTGCTTAGGTCTTGGTGTCTGCTCTGATACGTAGCACGGGAGTCGGGGAAACGATTATTTTATTTATGTATATAATTGTTGAATATATTTGGTATTACCTTTATATGGAAAAGTTTCCCAATTGAGGGTAACCTATTTTATGCTATGTATCAAATTTATGAGCAGAGAGTGTGTATTCTTATTTTAAAATGTGACATCCTTGTTTCTGTCGGAAAAATAAATTTTTAGTTACTCTGATTTTATTTATGTATTATTTATTCGCGATGAGAATTGGGGTGTTACATCGTGCGCCTTATACCAAGAGGACCTAAAGCGACGGGTGAACATCGTAGGCCCGATAGGGTGTTACTTGAGTGATCCTCAGTAACGAGCGATGGTTCCAGCAGAGTTCCTGAGTGAACTAGTGATGAGATATGAAATCTTGGAGTCGGTACCGCATATGCATTTGCATAGAGAGTCGTTGTGTCGGTCTCTTTGCATCTGCATGAATTATGATTGCATTGGTTATATGTGGAAAATCATGATTTAGTTGATTATGTGCGAGACATTGTGATATGCATTTGTGATAAATGTATTGGGCATGATTAATATGCAATTGGGGATGGAGACATTGTGTGATTGAGCGGGTGATAGCATTTGCGAATTGAGGTGTATTCGTGTTAAATGCCTTGAATTATGAATGATATGTTTTGTGTATAAACATATGCATGATGTGTGAATATGTTATCATGTTGGAATAATTGATATATGCTATGTTGTTGGAAATGTTAGAAATATGTTAAGTATATGTGGTATGTTATATGTATCATATGTGATGCTTGTGGTGAGAATAACTATGTATGTGAATTTATATGTTTTTGCATATTATTATGCAATCTTGGTGTAGTTGTTATTTCTCACCCTTCTGCTGTTTTATAATGCTCTATGAGGCATTGCAGATTAGAGTTGCTGGAGGTCTTTTTGTGAAGATTAGCCCTCCGTTCTGTTGTCGGTCTTGGTGTCTGCTCTGATACGTAGCACGGGAGTCGGGGAACGATTATATATATGTATACATTTGTGGAATATAATTTGTATTAGCTTTGTATGAATATTTTGATGTTATAAAACAATTCATTTTGTAAAACAAGTCGGTTATGGATCTTTCCGCTTTATTCCATAATTGACCATTCCTTTTATATGGAAAAAGTTTCCCTTTGAGGGTATTCTATTTTGTGCTATGTATCAAAATTTATGAGCAGGGATGGTGTTTTTCTTACTCTGAAATGTGGCATCCTTGTTTTTGTCGGAAAAATAAATTTTTATCTACTCTGATTTATTTATGTATTATTTATTCGCGATGGGAATTGGGGTGTTAAACAAGCTACTTTCCTATGATCCTCGAAAACTCCTCAAAAAATGCAATAAATAAAGATTCAAGGGAAGAAATGATACATGTTGGAGCCTTGAAGAAGGAAAGGAAATAGACCGACATGGAGTACAAAACAGACTTCAACAAAACCAAATGACCCCACAAATAGAGATTACGACTTTTCCACCCAGATAATCGGCTTCTGATACTATCCATCAAAGGTTGCCAAATGTTAAGTTTACGAGGATTGCCACCAATAGGCAGCCCCAAATACACAAAAGGAATAACTCCAAGTTTACAATTTAATACCAACGACACCTCCCTCAACCACGATGAAGAAATGTTCACCCCCACAAGCATAATCTTGTTAAAGTTTAATTTCAAGCCCGAGATAGATTCAAATAAGAGCAACACAACTTTAAGATCCCTAACATTAGCCTAACTTTTGCGCACCATCAACAAAGTATCATCCGCAAACTATAAATGGGTGATAGGAAACCCATCCCCAGCTCCTACCTTATACCTCGAGAACATGCCACCATCGACCATAGCATTCATCAAAACATTAAACCCTTTTGCAGCAAGCAAAAAGAGAAAAGGAGATAATGGATTGCCCTAGAAAAGACCTCTCTCCAACCTAAACTCATAAGTAGGACTCCCATTCACTAACACAAATGTCGTCTTTGTAGTAACACATTCATAAATCCATTTCACCCACAACACAGGGAAATTTATTCTATGCATAACCCTCTTCAAATATTGTCAATCCACTTAATCATACGCTTTCTCGAAATCCACTGTAAATAATAACAACTCTTTCTTATCCTTCTTAGCCTCGTCCACCACCTCATTAGCTATCAAAATACCATCTAAAATTTGTCTACCAGAAATAAAAGCAAATTATGTCTCCGAGATCACCCCTCCAATCACCTTTCTCAACCTATTTGCAAGAACCTTCGTCGGCACTTTATGCAGATAACTAACCAAAAAAATAGGCCAAAAATCTGCCACACGTTGCGGATTTTCGACTTTAGCTATCATAGTAATAAAAATACTATTAATACCTTTCATTAATTTGCCATTACGATGAAATTCCACCAAAAACCGCATAAGATCATCTTTCAACATATCCCAAAATTCTTTAATGACACCAAAACTAACATAATTCGGAACTGGACTATTAAAACTGTCACATCCCACACCTCTTGTTTAACTTCCTCCAACGAAAAAGTTTTAATAAGCTCCTCCCCATCTGCCACAGTAAGAGTCTGAAAATCCAGGTTATCAATCTCAGGCCAAACCCCTTCACCCGCCTTGAAATGAGTCTGAAAATGATGGTAAATAGCTTCCCTAATCGGAGAGACGCCCTCAAGTAAACCATCATGGACAGATAAGGACGTAATCGCATTAGATCTACATCTAGAAGACATGATCCTATGAAAAAAATTGGATTTAGCATCACCCACTCTCAACCAGTTCAACCTAGATTTTTGCCACTGAATACTTGAATTCAACTTAGATAAATAGAGCATATCTGTTGATAACAAATGCGATCCAGCCTCCTCACCTTCCTCTAACCAATGTTGTTCCCCTTTCACATCAAGGGTGTCAATCCGCTATTTAACATTCAAAATTCTCCCATCCAAGTTTTGAGTATGATGTTGATGCTACAATTTCGGACTTCCTTTGATTAACTTTAATTTTTACTTCAACACAAATCCTCCCCACCCTTCCACCTAAAAAGAATTCCATTGTTACACTACATAATCGTGTAACCCGGTAGATCAGTCCAATACTTCAACATATGTTGAGGACGCGAACCCCAATTATTGTCATCAATAGTGAACACAAGCAGACAATGGTATGATAGGCCTCTGGGAAGTGCCCATTGAGTATAATTAGGCCAAATAGCACACCACTCTTTCAGTTACCAAAAACCAATCCAATCGACTCATAACTTGACTGTCCTCAAGATGCCAAGTATAACTTCTACCACATAAAGGAAAATTCAGTAATCCGTTATCTTTAATAAATCAATTAAAAGGCAAGTAATCTGCATTACGCTCCACAGACACAATACTACTTCTTTCATAAGGATGCCTAATAGCATAAAAATCCCCCACCACATACCACATACCTCTTCTATAATCATTCAACACATCTCCTAATATGTCCCACAACAACTGACGGCCCACTCCATCACACGGCGCATACACGTTATCTAAAGAGAACTGGACCTCACTCTTAACAAATTTTCCTTGAAAACTCAATTCCACACTCCTCGTAACCAACACATCCACCTCCGCCAGAGGCCCTAACAGAAGGTCAATAACAGAAACCCACTGAATCACCCCCACAGATACCAACAAACAAAATTTTCCACCACCTTCATCTTAGATTCCTGAATACACACAATCTACGAGCTCTTCTCCAACACCACCTTCCTTACCTCTCTACGCTTCTCCCACCCTCCCAACCCATGAACATTAAAAGAGAGAATCTTCATTATAAAGCCCACCCCCGTCACCCTCCCCCCCAACACCCTCCTCCTAAGCACCGCCACCACCTCACCACCCGTTCTCACAACTCCTTCCCCCTATCGTCCACCACCATCTCCTTTCGATAAGACACTGAACATATTAGAACAATCACCCAGGAAGTTCATACCAATCGTCTTTCCAATACTCCCGACGTCATCCAACATAACCTTATGACTACCATGCAAAGTCATCCAGTGACGCCACTCTTCCTTATTGACCGAGGAATTAGAATTGAGAGATAAATAAGTACCTTGAATGCTCAACTTAGCATGACTATTTGAAATACGAGACCCCCTCTTATTTTTGGTTCTTTTTAGGGATCTCAATATATCATTCCTATCTAGAACACACAACCTTGCCACCCTTTTTAGATCAAGTAGGGTAGCCAGCCATTTTTGTCTCTTCAACTTCGTTTCCTTCTTCTTCACTTCCGAATGAATCTTATCAATCCTGTCATCCACAAGCCCCAAAGGAAGCTTGGACAACTCAACCCCGACCCCCTCAGTTACTTGACTCCTAACAACCAGCTTATCATCCTTGCTGACCACCCTCTCTTCACCTGTTGCCTTTAAGCCATTTTGTGTCAACTCGTCTTTAACCCAATCATCATGTAAACTAGTCACTAAATGATCTACAACCGGTGTGACATCTTGTTCCAAATGAAAATCCGAGTGCACCGAAGCGGACTCCTCCTCATACTCCACCAAGCATACATCCTCTGTCAAACCTAACTCCATATCCTTAACTATACATATGTCATATTTACTGTCATCTATCCACACCTCTTCCACAACATCAAGACGTACCGATAAATGAGAAGTTATCATAATTCGAGCATAATCCAATCGGGTTCTCTCAAGAGTACAGTCATCCACCTTGAGAATTCGGCCATGATCAGACACCAAACACGCAAAAAAGAAAGGATTCCATGCATGCAATGTCACCCCAAAGCATCGCACCTATACTCCTCTGTCATGCTGTTGCATACCCTCCTTCAACCAAGCTTGGCAATCATAAAGAATTCCTTAAAGAAATCCACAGCCTCAGACGCCTCTTTACTAGAGTGATAAATAAAGACTTTATCCTCCCAAATGGTATCACACGCGGGTCCTGGAAGCCCGCATTTGAAATAATCTATTGCAACATAGGAATACACATGCCATTCCTTACCCTTCCTATAACACAAAACGAATCCTATTCAACATTCTCAGGAGATAACGTATAAATCTTCTTCTCCGTCTTCCTTTTCCCTCCCTCGTCCGCTACCACCCTCCCATCATTTCAGCAAAAGACACACACACCTTCGCATCACTCTTTGGCGTCCCCACCCTTAACCGAATCCTCGCCCTTACTCCTTGTGTAGCTTCCTCTTTTGCCTTTAACAAATCTCACTTTCTCATCTTTTCTTCGACAACCTTTCCCTCCCCTACCTTTCTCTCATTTTTCCTGCCTCACCTCTATAATTTTTTCCTCCCACACCACTACTTTCACGCCCCCCTCATAGATGCAAAATATATCATACCTCGCCTTACTAGCAAACAACCTCCGATCACCAAAATACACATTATTAAGGGGTTTCTTAAGTTTCATCACATCCTTAACATTCTGAAAATGAGCAAAACCAAGCGCTTCACCCTTATCATTGTGATACCCCGACACACACACACACACACACACACACACACACACACATCCGTTAGAATACCACACACCTATAGTTCCTTATGAAGATGTATGTGTTGCATCAATGGAGGGAAATTTTTAATGTAGAATGATATTGTAGATTGACACTCTCCATGTACTTCTTCACTGCCAACAAAACCATTATTAACGACACCATGATTGCCTCTGCCATGTTTTGAGACCGAAGCTTCAAATCCAACATCCGTAGCCACAACCTGAGAACAACTACCTTTCTGACCACGCGTACCAACCCAACGATGATCGTCGTACCGCCGGTATGACTGAAATTGTGTCGACCCCCTATGATGATCCTCCCATATCCTGTCTTGGTCATTTCTGTTTAATCGATAACCATGAGCTTGAAACGTGTTGACGAAACCGATCTGTCTCGAGCCATCCAGTCGATAGCCTTTCCTCCGTCTTAATCTCACAACAGTCCATCCACCCCTATCCCCGTTTGGTGCCACCTTGGCTGGACCCCAAACCCCACCCCCCCCCCAGTGCGATTCTCCACCATGAAAACTAACCCAAAAAATTGCCCTAACCGTGCAAGCAGTTCGCCGGTGTGCTTGCCCTAATCAAGAATGATAGAATAAAATACATAAAATAATATTTTAAAAATAACTATTTAAATAAAAAATTTATTTGAAGTTGTTTTTTTAATTATAAAATTTTGTTAAACAAAAATATGTTACACATGTTGGAAAAATAACAATAAATAAATAAATTTCTATGCACGCGGAAGCATATTCAGAAAAAAGGAAAAAAAAACAAAAAATTTAAAATAAAATTCACAAATTCATTATTCAACTTCTAATCTTACAAAACAAAATTACAAACTCTCTCATTAAATTGCAATTTTTAAAGAGAAAATTGCAAACCCTCAAAACTGCAATTTTTGAAAGGAAAAATTGCAAATCCTCTCTCAATTACAATTTTTGAACGGAAAAATTGTAAACACTCTCTTAATTACAATTTTTTGAAGAAAAAATTGCAAACCCTCTTTCAACTACAATTTTTGGATGGAAAAATTGTAAATCCTCTCAACAAAATATTTTTGAATGGAAAAATAAAAAAATTTCTCTAGACACACAACTACCCAAATCCCCAATACATCCAAAAGACTACATTTTGTTATCGTGTAGAAAAGTAAAACTAACTATCACTATTTATATTAATACTCAAATTTTATTTTCTTCTTACTACCCAATGTGAGACTTAGATGAATATACTATTTGACGCAACAAATTCTTCCGTCATCCAAAGTCTCACATATCTCACTTTATCTTCAACTTCATCTTCAAAGAGATCATTATAATTATAATGATTAGGCACATTTATACAATTATTAATCTTCAATCCTTTTGTCTTCTTCCTCCCTTGATCAAAATTTGTGTTACTCTTCCTTTTGCGCTTGATTATAATTTTTTGTGACTCTTCCTTTCTCCCTTGATCAGAACCTTATCTCTAATACAAATTTTTGGGAAAATAACAAAATAAATAAATTTCTACGAACGTAGAAGCATATCCAAAAAAAGAAAAAGAGCAAAAAAAATCAAAAACAAAACTCACAAATTCATGTTCTAATCTTTACAAAACAAAATTACAAACTCTCTTATTAAATTGCAATTTTTAAGGAGAAAATTGCAAACCCGCCAAACTGTAATTTTTTAAAGGAAAATTGCAAATCCTCTCTCAATTACAATTTTTGAACAAAAAAATTATAAACCCTCTCTCAATTGCAATTTTTGGACGTAAAAATTGCAAACTCTCTATCAACTATAATTTTTAGAAGAAAAATTGTAAACTCTCTCAATAAAATATTTTTGAACGGAAAAAAGAAAACATTGACACACAACTACCCAAATTCCTAATACACCTAAAATACTATATTTTGTTGTTACGTAGAAAAGTAAACTTAACTATCTCTATTTATATTAATATTCAAATTCTATTTTCTTCTTACTACCCGATGTGGAACTTAGACGAATATACTATTTGACCCAACAACACTATAAAAATTATTTAAAAATAAGTAAAAGAAACGAGCCCATAAAAGCCTCATCTTAACAAACTGAGTTTAACAAATACTTAATATAATTTTGTCATAGTATATATTTTATAACTAAATTTATTTATTTTAAACCTTTTTGTACCCCTAAATATTTTAGGTCTAAAAGCTTATAGTAGCTTGGCTCTTGTATCGACTTTGATATATCATAGAAAAATGAGAAAATTCTTGTAGCGAAATCAGTTAAAATTTTTTTATATAAGTAAATGAGAAATTTGTGTTAAATAAGTATTAAGGGTATTCAACCCTTAATACAATAGAAATCAGATGCCACCCTTAATACAAGAGAAATCAGATGTTACGAGTGAGGCAAAAACGAATTAAGAGACACATCAACTCATGCCTTTTATATCGGACTACAAATCAATTCCAAGACACAACTTTGATTATTCATACTACTTCCTCCACACTTCAATGCCTCCTCTTAAACATAGTGTCATTTCTACTCATCCAAACTGTCCATCAGACAGCTAAGCAAAATAACACATGGAACTTCTTTTTTTTATTGTGCCTTGAAGCAATTAACATAAATAGTTTATAGTTCTTTCAAATGATCCTGCAACTTCAAGCTCGCTAATGGAACTCCAATTGGAAACTTTACTCCAAATTTGAACAACACATAGGCAAGCAAAAAGAGATGGGTTACTTATTCTCATGCATTGGAACATAACTGACAAATAACATTTTAACTATCACAAAGAACTCCTCTCCTTAGAAGCTCAATTCTTATAGCCAGCTTATTGAGAAGAAGTCTCCAGCCAAACAACTAAGTTTTTCTTGGCATTTTAGATTTACATAGGATGCCCAACTCTAATAAGATGTTTTCTTCTAACCTCAAACGTGCATTACTCATGTCATCCAATCTCAAGTAATTAGACTTAAAAGAGATTCCATTAAATTTCCTCTACCATACAAAGTTATCTTCAATGTATTTCTTAGGTTGAACAACCTAAAAAATATCCAATGACCCTCCATTTGTTTTACTTCTTATTAAGATAGATTGATTACTTCTACACTTATGTCCCAAATCTAATGGTTGTCAATCCAGAACCCCATGTCTATCACTTTAAAGTTTGTACAAGATGAGCAATTGTGAAGGCTCGGAAACAGACTGCTAAGAGGTTCATGGCTCATCCATTTGTGATTCCAAAATTCTATAAATTTTCTAATCCCTAGCTTACAAGCGATGCTATATAACCAATTTTAACCATCTACAACGAACACACTCACAAATCTCACATATATCCACTAGAATGAGTCTCTTTTACCATTACTAGGCTCAAATGCATCCAAGATTTTGGCTTAAATGTCTCCATAAGAAATTATAACCAAATGACATATTGTTCAGTGAAAGTTCTCTAATTTCGCTTGCTTAGTTGTGCTTGATTGAATCTTTCACAATGCTTGATGCACAACCCTCCATTTTCCTTCGCCGTGCACTCTATAAAATAGCTAACCCAATTGATTTTCTTGGTTTTGTACGCAGTGAGAATCGGAGACCAAGCTATTACATTAACTTGACCCACAAAACAAAAGATGTCACCATCAATCTTTAATTTATCCAAGGTAAGGGGAAAAGAAAGAATAACCCATAAATAAATATGCAAAGCTAAAGATAAGACTAAAGGCTAAGCAAATAAGAGATCAAAGGTACGGAGGTTGATTATACTAAGGGAAGATATTAGCATCCTAAGCATTTGTAGTTGAAGTATCTATGTTTTTGCTAAAGGTGTTTGCTATTGATTGGAAAGGTTGATTATTTTTTAGTGATGATGAGAGTGGGAAATGTTTTTGTTGTTTTTTTGTAATGTGAATGAATAAAAGGTTGAATAAAAATGTAGCTCGCTAGGATATCGCAATCCTATGCCTACATATCCTTAAGAGGAAGTCAGAGCAATTGTAGTTCAGAGTCTACATGTATAAAAAGAAAAGGGTGAAAAAAGGAAGAGTGTAAAAAAGAAAAAGAGTGCTTGCCAAGGATTGAGACCTTGTGTCTGCATATTCTTAAAAGGAACTTGAGAAATCAGAGCGTTCGTAGTTCGTGAAACTACGAATTGTTAGGGTTCTAAGAACCAAAACAACAAAGGGGAAAGGTCTCGATCGCACGGGGCGAGAGAAAAGGTTTGATACAAAGGAAAGTACCTGACTAAAAAGTCAACATGCATTTCCTATCCTTGGAAATAGAATCACAAGTATCAGGCGATAAATGAAATCACACAAATACATATACACACATGGCAAAGCATCACGTGATAAAGAATTAAAATCAGAGACACATACATGTGGCAAAACATCACATGAAAGTAAAAACATACACGGAAAAACATCGTGGAATAAATGAACATACACGACAAAACATCGTGTGGATAATGAATAAAGTGATAAAGCATCAAGAATAAATATTATCACAATTCAAATTCATCAAGGAGAAAAATAAACATCAAGATCAATCCAAATAATCATAAGTATGGCATCACAAGGACCAAATTTCAACCAGAGAAAATAACAAGTCAAAATAAAATAATAAATTCATGCATATCATTTTTTAAACATTTTTTTTATATGGCCATGAATTTACAAACTAATTGACAATTTAAAATAATGAAGAATATTTTTCATTGGTTATTTTAGAATATTTAGTAATTAAGCAACAATTAACTAAACTAAAATTAAATAAATTATTAAAATAAAAACTAAAATTGGATTAAACATAAAATAAATAAAATAAAATAAATAAAAGTTAAATGGGCTTAGGCATGTAACAAGAGCCCACTATTTCATCTAAATTCATTTAAAATATAATCATTAACATAATAATAATAATAATAATAATAATAATAATAATAATAATAATAATAATAAAATATGATAATAATAAAAAAAATAATAAAAACTTACAATTAAAAAAGGAGGGTGATGAATTGTTGTTGTTGTTGTTGTTGTGTTGCTACTTCTCCTTTTATAGCAAAACTTACTTGCACATAAAGTTTGTGACATACAACTCATGACATATACATATACAATTTTGAAGCTTAAAAATTAAACTAAGTAGAAACTAAGCTAAGTTAAAAAATGGTAAAAAAATAAAATAAATATTATATGAAAAGAAGAAATGATAATAAAACAAAGTTATTAAAAACAAAAATTAACATTTGATTAATAAATAATAATATTAACTACAATTTAAATTGAAACCGATTAAAAACGATAAAACAGTCTGGTATCGAAGTGTCTGAAAAAATAAAATGAATACACCAAAATGATCAGCGCGAAATAAGCGATTCGAAAAAATACAGCGTTTGGTCAAATTTTGAAATAAATTTTACTCGGTTAAAAGGCTCAGACGTACCAAAAATGTGCCCGAAAAAATATAACTGATGTCTGCAAGTTCAATTTTAAAACTGTTCGTACACTGATTTTACGCACAGTTGACCTTTAGTTTGACTAAAACGACTGTAAATCCGACAAATTAATTTTGGTTTATAATTTGAGCATTATGCATGATAAAAGACATGATATCCTATGCAGAGAATGCAAAGTGAAAATACAGGCAGATGAATGAAAAAATAAAAAAAGTTTTGGTCTAAATTTGGGGTATGACAGATGTCCCTATTTAATCTTCTTGGACCTGAAGGTATGAATAACAAAAACTTCAAGGTAAAAGAAAATTAAATATCAGAATTCTCAAAATGTTGGTCGTGAATGTAGATGAAGTGATATGATATGTAATGTTATGAATGGCTTTAAACTCTGTGGGGATTGATACCACAGGAGACAGACCAACAAGACAAAATTTCATTGGGGAAAAGCTTTAAATTTCTGGGGAATAAGTAACAATTGAGGATATACAAGATATTATGAAAATCTGTTAGGATGACAAGGAGTATCCAGTAATACTTGGAAATAGTGATAAAGATATCAATAGTGGTATTAGATATAACAATATGAATATCCAAGAAAGCAATGGATGTAAAGGAAACAACAATATCCAAGACAACATTGGATGTAAAAATACGAATATCCAAGAAAGCATTGGATGTAAAGGAAACACAATATCTAAGACAACATTAGATGTAACAATACGAATATCCAAAAAAGCATTGGATGTTAAGGAAACACAATATCCAAGACAGCATTGGATGTAACAATATGAATATCCAAGAGAGCATTGGATGTAAAAAAAACACAATATCCAAGACAACATTGGATGTAAAAATATGAATATCTAAGAAAGCATTGGATGTAAAGGAAACGCAATATCCAAGACAATATTAGATGGTGCCAAGTAAGGTTGGACTTTGGACACAAGGTAATATGTTGATGGTAACATGACCTATGAAAATGCAAATGAGGATAAAACATCCTTGTTATGAATGGTATATGAATTTGTTGTGCTGTATGTAATGTAAATGTTGACAACAAGGCTTGACTTTTTTGGGGAGTGGACAAGATTGGAAGACTGATTCCTCAACACAATGATCACTGTCATTTCTTTGGGGGACTAAAGATGCTGTTGTTGAACATATCTTTGCCACACTGATAAATTGTATTAAGTCAATAGTCCTTGTAGGAAGGATGGAGAGCTGCTTGGGGATTCTTCAAGTAAAATTCCCCATACTAACTAACTGTTGTAGATGAACTAATCATTGTTTCATCTTGACTGATTCTAGAAATGACTGTTTTACTGTGTGCTTGGAAGGCTTGCCCCAGTAATGAGTCTTGAAAAATCTTCTGGATAAACCAACTCTGAGAAGGACTTGCACTGAACAAAAAATTTTGAACTGATTCTAAACATGATCTGGAAGGAACTTACCCCTGATAGGATCACTAACCAAGTTTCTAAACTGTTTTTTTTTTTGAAAATTCCTTGAGAGGAAAGTTAGTTTGCAATCAAAAGTGTTTATTCAAACATGGTAATTTTAATGCAAAGTTCATTCAACCTTTTGAAAACAAAATCATTGTTAGAAAATGCAAAGCAATATGAATCACTGGTAAAAACACAGTGGTTTATAACATTCAGCATGAAAAGTAAAGCAAAGGTATGATACCAAGACAAATGATTTGAAAAAATATTTTTGGAGTCAGTTTACGCAACCTTGTTGTAGTATACTCTTAAAATAACCTTGCTTCAGTTAGGTCTTTTGAGGGTTGTAACGTGGCCTGGTTCACGGTTTATGAAACAAAGGATAAAGGCTTAAAGATTTATTTGTACCCACCCAATCTTCGTGATGTTCTTCAGTCCTACGCTTAGTTAAACTCAGTTTATGCACTCATGTTCCAAAAGGTTTGGAATTGTACTGATGATTGTGATGATGATGGTTCAGAATTTCAAGGGACTCCTGAGATTGCAGTCACTGCTTTCTTACAACATTTAGTTATTTTTGTCCTTGAGGACTTTTATGGTGAGGATTTGAGGATTTAAGGACCTCTTCTTTGTGTTATCCCTAACTTTTGCCTGAACTGTTTCTTTTGAAACTTATAGTCAGTGGGATGCCCCAGTTTTTGCCTAAGTCTCCCTCATAGATTTTGACTTTGCAGGCTTTTTCTTTTGATCTTTCTTCTTAGAAAGAAAGTGACTGCCAAATTTAATGATTACGGTGAATCATCGTTGGCTTTTGATTTGAAAGATATCTTCAACACTTACTTACTGTGTGTGAAGGAAAGTTTGCAAATGCAACCTTTATTGCTAGGTGTCTTGCATGAAGTTTTTGAATGTACAACCAAGTTAAACTGAGAACTACCATGCCCCTAGTTAAGATTGCGTTTTTTTGTATAGAAATAAACTCCTACTTCTAGGCTCGAAGGGGTTGACGAGGGATTAACTTCCTTATTTCCCCAGTGTTTGGGAATTGAAACAATACCTTACATCGTCAGCAAAGTTTATTTGAAAGCATACCAACAACAATTATGGGTATTACATTTTCATCATCCTCCCTCAAATATTTGTATAAACAAAAGTTTGAACATGAGGTGTATATTTTTGAAAGAGAAATCATAAAGATGCGAATAAACAGATGAATTGAATTGGAATATTGCAAATGCTCATTTCATTAAAATTAACATTAAAGATAAACAAGTTTGAAAGCAAATAAATATGATACAAACAAAGAAATTGCAAAATGGAAAGAAACATGTCCTAGTAACTAATCAATAACAAGGAAGAGTTGTATTGTCTTGAAACAATGGCTTTAGGAAGTAGTCTGGCTGAAGTTGAATGAAGTTTCACTTCTTATGCTCTGGTAGAGGATTGTCCTTAACATTTGGATTTGTATCATGAAAGGTGAGGATCTTGTCTCTGATCAGCTCTTGCACCCTAGCCTTCAATACATATCAGCTTTCCAAGTTATGGCCTGCACCACCTTGATGGAATTCACAATGATTATCAGCCCTATATCCGGATGAAAGAGGGTTTGGAGGAGGAGGTTGAGTCCTAGTGGTAATCCATCCTTCTTGAACCATGGTAGGATACAATTCAGTGTATATCATAGGAATATGATCAAATTGATTCTTATTACGGTACTGGTTTTGCCCCACAGCTAAGCATTGAGGAGCTTGAGTTGGTCAAGCAGCAACCACAAGAGTGACGACAATAATATAAGCTTGATTAGAATATTGAGGTCTGTGATGAGGTCTTCTGTCCTCAGCCAAGACAACATTGGCCTGATCTTTCCTCTTTTTTTGGAAGTTCCCATAGGGTTTTTTTGCAGCGTTGGAAGATTCGGTAGCTTTAGATACCTTCCCACTCTTGATGCCTTCTTCAAGTCTTTGGCCAATAGTAACCAAGTCTGTAATGCTGATGAGGCACTGCCAATCATCTTTTCACAAAAGAAGGGAGAAATAGTGTCCATAAACATTCTAGTAAGTTCCTTCTTTGCCAGAGGAGGTTCAATTTGAGAAACTAACTTTCTCCACCGTTAAGCATACTCTTTGAAAGATTCTCTCTCATTCTGAGTCATGTTCTGGAGTTGACGACGGTCTGGAGTCATGTCAAGGTTGTACTTGTACTGCTTCATGAAAGCATTAGCAAGATCTTGAAAGCAGTGGATATTATTTTGTTCAAGGCTCATGTACCATTTGAGTGAAGCTCCACTCAGGTTGTCCTGAAAATAATGGATGAGCAACTTTTGGTTGTTGGTGTAGGAAGCCATTTTCCTGAAGTACATAACCAAATGGGCCTTTGGACAGGAGTGACCTTTGTATTTTACAAATTCAGGAGTCTTGGATTTGGTAGGCATGATAAAGTTAGACACATATTGTTTGCATCAATACTGAAGAAGTCATTTCCTTCCACAACTCTAAGTCTTTTCTCCAAGGCATGATATTGTTCATTGATATATTAAGGTTCAATATCCTCATTATCTTCACTTTGAGCATTGTACTCAAAGATAAGATTTTCATGGGGACCTCCAGCAGTATGTACCACATGTCTGGATTCTGAGAAGACAAGAGCTTGAAACCCTGGTCTAGAAGTTTGACAAATTAAAGAGGCAATGACATGTGGTGAAGATAAGTTGTGAGACAAACCAAACTCAGGCCATGTAGAAGGCGACATCTGGGTAGGTTGAGGATCAACATCAGCTCTTGCAATCTCTTGGATGACAGTTCTTTGAGGTGGCTCCCATCTAGCAATTATGACTTGGAACATCTCATTTAGTTTAGTCATGTCTGTTTTTAGGTCATCAATTTCCATTCTGATCTCAGTGTTGTGCACTTCTTGTTCTGACATTCTACATCTGTTGTTAGCTCTAGTCCGGTATCTATGATGAGGAATCAGCTTGACAAGTGACAGATGACTGAAAGGTAGACAACTGGAATAAGTTGCTTCGACAACCTAGATGTATGCATCAATCATGCAAAGAATACAAATGATATGCAATGTTTATGCAACACAGGATGCAGGTCACATGTAATAGAATCCAAGGTTTAGGATCACAAGCATGAAGTATGGGTAAAGAACCAAAACAAGGTGTGTACTAAGGTTTCTAGTACCTGTAGAATGGGTTCTAACAAGGTTCCCAAAGTCATTGATCCATCTTTCGGATATTACCGACACACCTACTACTCGAGAATTAATAATATTCTCAAGATAAACTCGTCTGAGTGTAGTATCGTGTATCAAGTACCTCAAGTCTACACCTGGATAATTACCGCACTACATCCTAAAATGACAAGTGGGGTAAAGGAATACTAAGGTCCTCAGCTTCTCAGGCTGCCAAATCGGAAAAAAGTAATGGCATTACGACTACTCGCAAATTACATCAGTAATTCCAAAGGGGCCTCCACTGAGCGTGGTTGTATCATATGTTACTCATGCATATGATTACTCTAGACATGTAACTTTTGATTATACCAACATCCTATCTTATTGTACACTTAAGTCCGGGTTAGGACTTATCTCACTCATATAGATCATCACTTGAAAGAAACAGAAGATGCCCAAGCAATACAAGAAAATAATAGCAAAACATAGATAAAACAAGTTAGGTTTAACCCTCTTGGGGGAAATACTCCTCAACAGAGTCGTCATTTTTGTACACGGTGAGAATCAGAGATCAAGCTATTACATTAACTTGACTCGCAAGACAAAAGATGTCACCACCAATCTTTAATTTATCCAAGGGAAGGGAAAAAGAAAGAATAACCCGTAAATAAATATGCAAAGCTAACGATAAGACTAAAGGCTAAGCAAATAAGAGTTCAAAGGTACGGGGGTTGGTTATACTAAGGGAATGTATTAGCATCCTAAGCATATGTAGTACTCTATAGGAACCTCTTAAAATATCTATGTTTTTGCTAAAGTTGTTTGCTATTGATTGGGAAGGTTGATTGTTTTTTGAGTGATGATGAGAGTGGGAAATGTTTTTGTTATTTTTTTTGTAATGTGTATGAATAAAAGGTTGAATTAAAAGGTAGCTCGCTAGGATCTCACAATCCTATGCCTACATATCCTTAAGAGGAAGTCAGAGCAATTGTAGCTCAGAGACTACATGTATAAAAAAAAAGGTGAAAAAAGGAAGAGTGTGAAAAAGAGAAAGAGTGATCGCCAAGGATTGGGACCTTTTGCCTATGTATTCTCAAAAGGAACTTGAGAAATCAGAGTGTTCGTAGTTCATGGAACTACGAATTGTTAGGCTTCTAAGAACCAAAACAACAAAAGGGAAAAGTCTCAATCGCACGGGGCGAGAGAAAAGGTTTGATACAAAGGAAAGTACTTAACTAAAAAGTCAACTTGCATTTCCTACCCTTGGAAATAGGATCACAAGTATCAGGCGATAAATAAAATCACACAGATACATATACACACCTGGCAAAGCATCACGTGATAAAGAATTAAAATCAGAGACACATACATGTGGCAAAGCATCACATGAAAGTGAAGACATACACGGAAAAACATCGTGGAATAAATGAACATACACGGCAAAACATGGTGTGGATAATGAACAAAGTGATAAAGCATCAAGAAGAAATATTATCACAATTCAAATTCATCTGTAATACCCCATATTATTTAAATGCTCAATTGGAGATCAGATGAGTATCTATGTGCTCTATCTTTGGTAAATTGGATTAATGGGATCCTCTAAGTACTTTAAGTATTATCAATTGCGATCAATAGAGCAACTATTGAACTCTGAAGAGATCAATTACTTTAATTCCAGAATTGGGGTTTTTCGGTAACTCTAATAATTGATCAATTGGTTGAGACGACAAAATATCAATTGGAGATATTTTACTCTACTGGATTATATTATATAATATTGGTATTATATATATATATATATATATATATATATATATATATTTGTTAGAAAAAGAGAAAGAAAAAGATAGAAAAGAAGAAGAAGAAAGGAAAGGAAGAAAAGGAAGAAGAGAAAGAGAGAAAGTGGAGAAAGATGAAGAAGAGGAACTCATGGATCATCACCATCTTCTTCAACCTCCTCTTCGATTATCAAGTGGGTTCTAGTTTGACACTCTAAGTCTAGAAATATAAGTTTTGGACTTAGGTTAGATTTGAGAGAAAATGAAATCTAACGGATGATTCGATATAAATTGCGTAGAGTAGTCGGGATATGCATGTGATTAGTTGTTAATATTTGTTTTGGTGTTTAGAAACGATTGGATGAGGAAAGGATGGATTTTGGGGTGGTTGGAACCCTAAAAACGCAGCATAAAATTCTGCTTCTGGTGCAGAGCGCCGGGCGACGCTTTGGGCGTCGGGCGATTCGTTCTTGCGCCGGGCAAAGCCAAGAGGCGTAGCATGTAACATTGCTGGAAGTTCTGAGTTTTGGTATTTGGGTCTTACGCCGCTGCTTCGACGGGCGAAGCACAGGCGAAGAGGGCACCGCCGGGCAAAAATTTGTAGCGCCGGGCCCTCCTGGGAATTTTCAATAATTCTGTTTTCTTTAAAAATCCATAACTTTTGATCCGTAACTCGGATTGAGACGTTCTTTGGTATAATTGGAAAGCTATGACAATCCTCTACCCAATAAAAAGTGGAATTTAAGGGTATGAGGTGGGATTAATTATTTAGTGGGAAATGAATGAAATAATGTTTATGTGATATGTTGAAATCCATATCTTTTGGATCGTAAATCCGATTGAGGCATGGTTATAGCCGATGCAAAGCTGTGAGAATATCCTACGGGATAAAAGTGAAAAATACTGATTCGTTACCCGATTAAATGAATCGAAGGGATCCCGAAAGTGATGTTTTATGTGATGAATCATTACATGTGATTCTATTAAACATTTGTAATATGCTTTTGTATAACTTGTGATGGAATTATTATATGTAACTCAAAATGTGCAATTGTAATACGCTTTGCCTAATATTAATGTTAAACCTGATTAAAAGAATATGCATGTTTAAATTATGAATTAGGAAGAGTCAGGAAACTTTACCCCATAACAAATGGCATAGTTTACATAGTGGAACCTAGTAATGGCTAGGAAAATTGATAGAAACTCTGTATGGCGACGCTGGTGCATTCGATGTAGAAAGGTGCATCCTTGACGAGTTCTGGCCTAGAGTAGATAACCTAGATGGCGATGCTCGGGCACTTGATGTATAACAGTGCATCTGTGATGAGTATTGGTCTAGGAGGGAGTGAATTCTAGTATGGAACACGTGTATTTATTATGTTAAATTGATAAAGGCAAAAGAGGCCTAAAGGATAATGTGGCCTAGAAATGTTGAATACAATTATGGCTGTATATGAAATCACGAAATCATAACCATTATCTTATTATGTGCAGTTCATGAGTAACGAGCTCATCTGGAATGAATGCACGATTACTTGGTAGGTTTGATTGCCAATGTTATAGTACGAATGAAACCTATATGGTAAAGAGACTTGTGACGGTGTACGGGCCGTGTGAAGTGACGAATTAAGGTGATAACATATCCCTTAGTTCCGAATCCATCTTGTATGCCAAGTAATCCACAAGGGTCCATGACTCGTTCCTACTTCTAGACGTAGAAGAGGTCGGGAGAAAGGGGATGCCTTGACAGGTTATCGATTAGTGATACTTTTGAGTAACGGGCTCAATAGCGTGTTTCCATATAGTGTGAGATAGTGTGAGTTGTGTACTTAAGTTCTTTTCCCTTCCCCTTGACTTGAGTTAGGATTAATACAACCCTGTAAAGCCGAGAGAACCCGTAAGATAGGGAACTCACTGAGATTTGATGTATCTCACCCCACTATTGTTGATTATTTTCAGGTTTGATTTACAAGTGGAGCTATGCTTGGATGTTTCAAGAGAAGCTTAGTTGAGCTTATTTCCGCTGTGTATTTGTTGTATACAATTGAGGATATTGTATATTATTCTTAGATTTTATATTTTTAGCTAGTTTCCATATCTTGCACCATAGATAGTGTTATGTTTTTAGAATGGTCAAGTATGTGAATTACGCCATTAGGCACTTATGATGGTGTCAGTACCAAATAAAACACTTGTATGGTATTATTCTAGATATATATTATACAGGACGTTACAATTAGTATCAGAGCAGATCGTTTCCTCGACCTAGCCTTGAAGCATCATAAGTAAATCTATTCCTGCCTCTTAAGGGTGTCTTGCCAACATGACTCTTAATATCATACTATGTAGTGTTGGGCCTGATCAACCTAATGCTATGTATGTGATAGGTAGAATCATGGTTGAGCGACCACGAGGACTCCGAAGTGTTGTCGGAAGTTGTGCTGTGAGGGTAGGATCAAGCCCGGAGTTAGTAGTGAGGAGTTTTGGTCAGATTAGCTGAGGTTTTAGTTGAAGTTGTGCTTTAAGTAGCATGGAGTTTAAGAGTGGTGTGTTGTTCAAGCAAATCCTTTGGAGGAGTAGAGTCGGAAAGTTAAGGATCTCTATTGGACGATTGGACAAGGTATTGAAGAATATGTAAAATCGCTAGTAGAAATGGATTGGCCACCAGTATGGATAAGAATTTCAAGTAATCTCATTTCGTGGAAAAAGAAAAGTTGTTTTGTGGAATGTGTGACGTAAAGTCCGGAAGTGAGATAATTATTGATGTTTTGTTCGAAGGTCGCAATGGTATCTTAAATGGACGAGAGTAGCCTAGGGAATGTGTTCGGAAAGATATCTTTCAAATGGTTAGAAGGTGGAGAGATTAAGTTCAGGATAATACTTCGGGTTTTCTGTTTTCAGTGAGAGACCAATTGGGAATTTGGAAATGTTAAATTACCCAAGGAACAGTATAAGGTATTGAGTTGGAGAAAGTTTGAACTTTATTTAGTAACAGAAAGTGTAGTGATACGGACCAGAAGAAGTTGTGTTAAGAAACTGTGTAAGTGCCTTGGATTTAAGGGAATATTGATAAGATGGTTTTATATTTGGACCTAAGAGGATTACAAAGGAAAGTGAAGTAAACGTGGTATGGAAAGCGGTATTAACGGTAAGTTATGAGACAATAACGACGGAAGGTAATTTGGACGAGTGTGAAATAGAATTTTTAAGGTGTTGATGAACCTATAGTTAAGGAAGTGTAATTACGGATGGTTCACCTGTGAGGAGCCTATTAGTATGGCGTTGAATGGGAAAAGTTACACCTTGGTATCTAAAACAAGCGTAGTGGTAGCACCGTGGTAACAAGTGCACATGATGGATTCTTATTCTCGAGACAAGTGTGATGGGACGTACTTTGTGGAACAGTGAATATCGTATTTTAAGAAGTAAGATTGAGGTGAAATAACGAGAAGCAAATCAAGATTTATTACGGACTAAGTGTAAATCATGGGACGGTTGATACCGGAAGGGTTTTGTAAGTAGTTGACGAGAATTGTCGGTTGTGAATCTTCCATTAAGTAATTTGGTGTAAGTGGGATGTTCAATGGATAGTGTAGGGTAAGAAATACCGGTTAATCTGTAGGAAGTGATAGAAAGGTTCTTCAAGAGGATGCATTGCCCCGATTTATTTTCAAGTATAGAGCAACTTCTGTAGTTGTGAATAATCAGAATATTCAGAATCTACCTTTTGCTGGACTAAGAATGTTGTTGTATTAATTCTCCCCAAGGAAATTCAAGTGAGAGGATAAGGTGGTATGCTTAATATGAGATGTCCATCAATTATGTGGTGCCGTATAATGGTTGTGTGTTGAGTTTTGCTTATGGACGAATCTAGTATGAGTGTTGTGAGAACCCTAGAATGTTGCCATTATTGAATTCCCGCTAGTGCAATTGGCTGACCAGAAAAATGAACAATCCTGCTGAAGTCTTGTAGTGTGACCGCATCAGAATTTGGAATTTTGCCTGTCACTTGGTTGGAGTGTGAAGTCTGCATGTTTTGACTTTGTCGGTTTTACCTGAGTGGATCATGGTTAGTGAATGTTATACAAGTTAAGGAGCCACAAGTTGAGAATGGTATTTCAAGGTAGAACAAGCCGGATTGATGGTTTTGAGTAGGGGTGACTTTTGAATTATGAGAAATTGGTTTTCAATTTCTACAGCAGTGTTAACCGATTAACGTAATGGGGTTAACCGATTAACACGTGCAAGGAAGGTGTTTTACGTTGAATTTTAAGAAGTTAACTGATTAGCTCAGATGGGTAATCGATTAACGTATGTGTAAATTGTGAAATCCCTTAGGAACCATCATCTGTGTTTTGTTACCTTATGTTGCTCCGATTGGAGAGTATTGTGTAAATGGAAAACGAGATTTCAAGTAAATGGAAGACGAATTTGTGTTTTGAAATTGGAACTTCTGAAGGGTGTTGTGAAATTGACCATTTGCTTAGACGACAAGGGAGTTTGACTTTTGGGGAAGTAATCTTGTGAATTGTGTTAAGTTTGAGGAAGTCTTAAGTGTATTGTTATCCCTACTGTTGAGAGTCTTAAGGACGAAGTTGGAAAATACTCACGAAGTATTGGTCTTGCAAGGAATATTTCGGTAAGTTAATTATTGGTGTTAGTAAGGTATAAGCAGTTGGTCAGAGTTTAGTAATCGTTAACTTCCGTGGGTTCATGGTATTGGACTTAGACCGTGAGAGTAGTACCAGTTGTGTGCAGTTGTGTTTTCCCAGAGAAGTAAATTTGGAAGTTATCCTTCTAAGTACGAGTAAGAATTGGACGTTCCGAAGTTAAGTATGTAACTTGGATCGTATATGCAACATAACGAATGAGAAAAGTGGATTCAATTGAGAAACGTGGCATAGTCTTCAAAAGTACGGGTGTATGTAGAGTGTTGTACGTGAATTGGCGAGTAGTATGGAAACTCACAATTGTGCTTTGGATGGTTTGAGTTTTGTTAAGTGGTGACTCGCATATGATTGCAGTTCTGTGTTGGTGTTACGTTGTTATTGGTTGAGATCTCGTGTTAACAAGAAACCTTAGGTAAGTCGGAACCCTGCAAGAGGAATCTTTGGAATGTGATAACTAGAATCAGAGGTTTTTAAGCTATATTTGGATGAATTGTTTCGAGTTTAGAATGGATTTGGAGTTGGGTATGTTATGGTGGTAGCAGTGTAATTCATGTACGTTTATCGTCTGGTGAGTGTTGGACGGATGTTGTAATATTGTGTGTTGGCAAAGAAATTGTTCTACCATAGGATGTCAATAAGTTCCTTGTACCATTGGGTAGTAAAGACACCAGTGGTTCGAGTGTTGAAGGATTTATGAAAGGATAGTTGTCAGTAATTGTATAAAGGAAAGAAATCACTGAACTACCTCGCAAGGATTTGATGAATGTTTGCTATCCTACAACAAGACATGGTATTATGGTTTTGTGTTGTGACTCAGTAGAGGAGTATAGAATGGTACATTCTTTCCGAAGTAAGATGTAACCAAGTGTTTTGTATGGATCAACAAATGAATTATGGAAAAGCAAAGTTTGAAGTTAACCCAATGTTGGAATAAGGGTATGGTTAAGGAGCCGAAATTTGATAATTCGTGGAATTAAAGACTTTAGTCTGTGAAGTCAAGTTGGATTTTGAGTACGTCGAAAAGTTTAACGGAAGTAAAGATAAGTGTGGATCTAAGACAGTGATACAAGTCGTAGTTGTTGTTGAGTAGAGGAAATTCGGGGGCGAATTTCAATTTAAGGGGGGAGAGTGTAATACCCCATATTATTTAAATGCTCAATTGGGGATCAGATGAGTATCTATGTGCTCTATCTTTGGTAAATTGGATTAATGGGATCCTCTAAGTACTTTAAGTATTATCAATTGGGATCAATAGAGCAACTAATGAACTCTGAAGAGATCAATTACTTTAAATCTAGAATTGGGGTTTTTCGGTAACTCTAATAATTGATCAATTGGTTAAGACGACAAAATATCAATTGGAGATATTTTACTCTACTGGATTATATTATATAATATTGGTATTATATATATATATATTTGTTAGAAAAAGAGAAAGAAAAAGATAGAAACGAAGAAGAAGAAAGGAAAGGAAGAAAAGGAAGAAGAGAAAGAGAGAAAGTGGAGAAAGATGAAGAAGAGGAACTCATGGATCATCACCATCTTCTTCAACTTCCTCTTCGATTACCAGGTGGGTTCTAGTTAGACACTCTAAGTCTAGAAATATAAGTTTTGGACTTAGGTTAGATTTGAGAAAAAATGAAATCTAACGGATGAAATTCGATATAAATTGTGTAGAGTAGTCGGGATATGCATGTGATTAGTTGTTAATATTTGTTTTGGTGTTTAGAAACGATTGGGTGGGGAAAGGATGGATTTTGGGGTGGTTGGAACCCTAAAAACGTAGCAGAAAATTCTGCTTCTGGTGCAGAGCGCCGGACGACGCTTTGGGCGTCGGGCGAAAGCCAAGAGGCGTAGCATGTAACGTTGCTGGAAGTTCTGAGTTTTGGTATTTGGGTCTTACGCCGCTGCTTCGACGGGCGAAGCACAGGCGAAGGGGGCACCGCCGTGCGAAAATTTGTACCGTCGGGCGCTCCTGGGAATTTTCAATAATTCTGTTTTCTTTAAAAATCCATAACTTTTGATCCGTAACTCGGATTGAGACGTTCTTGGTATAATTGGAAAGCTACGACAATCCTCTACCCAATAAAAAGTGGAATTTAGGGGTATGAGGTGGGATTAATTATTTTGTGGGAAATGAATGAAATAATGTTTATGTGATATGTTGATATCCATATCTTTTGGATCGTAAATTCGATTGAGGCATGGTTATAGCCGATGCAAAGCTGTGAGAATATCCTACGGGATAAAAGTGAAAAGTACTGATTTCGTTACCCGATTAAATGAATCGGAGGGAACCCGAAAGTGATGTTTTATGGGATGAATCATTACATGTGATTTTATTATACAATTGTAATATGCTTTTGTATAACTTGTGATGGAATTATTATATGTAACTCAAAATGTGCAATTGTAATATGCTTTGCCTAATATTAATGTTAAACCTGATTAAAAGAATATGCATGTTTAAAATATGTATTAGGAAGAGTGAGGAAACTTTACCCCAAAACAAATGGCATAGTATAAGACAGTGGAACCTAGTAATGGCTAGGAAAATTGATAGAAACTCTGTATGGTGACGCTCGTGCATTCGATGTAGAAAGGAGCATCCTTGACGAGTTCTGGCCTAGAGTAGATAACCTAGATGGCGATGCTCGGGCACTTGATGTATAACGGTGCATCCGTGACGAGTATTGGTCTAGGAGAGAGTGAACACTAGTATGGAACACGTGTATTTATTATGTTAAAGTGATAAAGGCAAAAGAGGCCTAAAGGCTAATGTGGCTTAGAAATGTTGAATACAATTATGGTGTATGTGAAATCACGAAATCATAACCATTATCCTATTATGTGCAGTTCATGAGTAACGAGCTCATCCAAAATGAATGCACGATTACTTGGTAGGTTTGATTCCCAATGTTATAGTACGAATGGAACCTATATGGTAAAGAGACTTGTGACGGTGTACGGGCCGTGTGAAGTGACGAATTAAGGTGATAACATGTCCCTTAGTTCTGAATCCATCTCGTATGCCAAGTAATCCACGAGGGTCCATGACTCGTTCCTACTTCTAGACGTAGAAGAGGCCGGGAGAAAGGGTATGCCTTGACAGGTTATCGATTAGTGATACTTTTGAGTAACGGGCACAATAGCATGTTTCCATATAGTGTGAGACAGTGTGAGTTGTGTACTCAAGGTCTTTTCCCTTCCCCTTGACTTGAGTTAGGATTGATAGAACCCTGTAAACCCGAGAGAATCCATAAGATAGGGAACTCGCTGAGATTTGATGTATCTCACCCCACTATTGTTGATTATTTTCAGGTTTGATTTACAAGTGGAACTATGCTTGTATGTTTCAAGAGAAGCTTAGTTGAGCTTATTTCTGCTGTGTATTTGTTGTATACAATTGAGGATATTGTATATTTTTCTTAGATTTTATATTTTTTGCAAGTTTCCATATCTTGCAACATAGATAGTGTTATGTTTTTAGAATGGTCAAGTATGTGAATTACGCCATTAGGCACTTATGATGGTGTCAGTACCAAATAAAACACTTGTATGGTATTATTCTAGATATATATTATACAGGACGTTACAGTTGGTATCAAAGCAGGTCGTGTCCTCGACCTAGCCTTGAAACATCATAAGTAAATCTATTCCTGCCTCTTAAGTGTGTCTCGCCAACATGACTCTTAATATCATACTATGTAGTGTTGGGCATGATCAACCTAATGCTATGTATGTGATAGGTAGAATCATGGTTGAGCGACCACGAGGACTCTAAAGTGTTGTCAGAACTTGTGCTGTGAGGGTAGGATCAAGCCTAGAGTTAGTAGTGAGGAGTTTTGGTCAGCTTAGCTGAGGTTTTAGTAGAAGTTGTGCTTTAAGTAGGATGGAGTTTAAGAGTGGTGTGTTGTTCAAGCAAATCCTTTGGAGGAGTAGAGTCGGAAAGTTAAGGACCTCTATTGGACGATTGTACAAGGCATTGAAGAATATGTAAATCGCTAGTAGAGATGGATTGGCCACCAGTATGGATAAGAATTTCAAGTAATCTCATTCCATGGAAAAAGAAAAGTTGTTTTGTTGAATATGTGACATAAAGTCCGAAAGTGAGATAATTATTGATGTTTTGTTCTAAGGTCGCAATGGTATCTTAAATGGACGAGAGTACCCTAGGGAATGTGTTCGGAAAGATATATTTCAAATGGTTAGAAGGCGGAGAGATTAAGTTCAGGATAATACTTCGGGTTTTCTGTTTTCAGTGAGAGACCAATTGGGAATTTGGAAATGTTAATTTACCCAAGGAACAGTATAAGGTATTGTGTTGGAGAAAGTTTGAATTTTATTTAGTAACAGAAAGTGTAGTGATACGGACCAGAAGAAGTTGTGTTAAGAAACTGTGTAAGTGCCTTGGATTTAAGGGAATCTTGATAAGATGGTTTTATATTTGGACCTAAGAGCATTACAAAGGAAAGCGAAGTAAACGCGGATGGTTCACCTGGGAGGAGCCTATTAGTATGGCGTGGAATGGGAAAAGTTACACCTTGGTATCTAGAACAAGCGTAGTGGTAGCACTGTGGTAACAAGTGCACATGATGGATTCTTATTCTCAAGACAAGTGTGATGGGACGTACTCTGTGGAACAGTGAATATCGTATTTTAAGAAGTAAGATTGAGGTGAAACAACGAGAAGCAAATCAAGATTTATTACGGACTAAGTGTAAATTATGGGACGGTTGATACCAGAAGGGTTTTGTAAGTAGTTGACGAGAATTGTCGGTTGTGAATCTTCCATTAAGTAATTTGGTGTAAGTGGGATGTTCAATGGATAATGTAGGGTAAGAAATCCCGGTTAATGTGTACGAAGTGATAGAAAGGTTCTTCAAGAGGATGCATTGCCCCGATTTATTTTCAAGTATAGAGAAACTTCTGTAATTGTGAATAATCGGAATATTTGAAATCTACCTTTTGTTGGACTAAGAACGTTGTTGTATTAATTCTATACAAGGAAATTCAAGTGAGAGGATAAGGTGGTATGCTTGATATGAGATGTCCATCAATTTTGTGGTACCGTATAATGGTTGTGTGTTGAGTTTTGCTTATGGACGAATCAAGTATGAGTGTTGTAAGAACCCTAGAATGTTGTCATTATTGACTTCCCGCTAGTGCAATTGGTTGAGCAGAAAAATGAACAATCTCGCCGATGTTTTGAAGTGTGACCGCATCAGAATTTGGAATTTTGCCTATCACTTGGTTGGAGTGTGTCGTCTGCATGTTTTGACTTTGTCGGTTTTACCTAAGTGGATCATGGTTAGTGAATGTTATACAAGTTAAGGAGCCACAAGTTGAGAATGGTATTTCAAGTTAGAACATGTCGGATTGATGGTTTTGAGTAGGGGTGACTTTTAAATTATGAGAAATTGGTTTTCAGTTTCTGCACCAGTGTTAACCGATTAACGTAATGGGGTTAACCGATTAACACGTGCAAGGAAGGTGTTTTACGTTGAATTTTGAGAAGTTAACCGATTAGCTCAGATGGGTAATCGATTAACGTGTGTGTAAATTATGAAATCCCTTAGGAACCATCATCTGTGTTTTGTTACCTTATGTTGCTCCGATTGGAGAGTATTGTGTAAATGGAAAACTGGATTTCAAGTAAATGGAAGACGAATTTGTGTTTTGAAATTGGAATTTCTGAAGGGTGTTGTGAAATTGACCATTTGCTTAGACGACAAGGGAGTTTAACTTTTGGGGAAGTAATCTTGTGAATTGTGTTAAGTGTGAGGAAGTCTTAAGTGTATTGTTATCCCTACTGTTTAGAGTCTTAAGGACAAAGTTGGAAAATACTCACAAAATATTGGTCTTGCAAGGAATATTTCGGTAAGTTAATTGTTGGTGTTAGTAAGGTATAAGCAGTTGGTCAGAGTTTAGTAATCGTTAACTTCCGTGGGTTCATGGTATTGGACTTAGACCGTGAGAGTAGTACCAGTTGTGTGCAGTTGTGTTTTCCCAGAGAAGTAAATTTGGAAGTTATCCTTCCAAGTACGAGTAAGAATTGGACGTTCTGAAGTTAAGTATGTAACTTGGATCGTATATGGAATAGAACGAATGAGAAAAGTGGATTCAATTGAGAAACGTGGCATAGGCTTCGAAACTACGGGTGTATGTAGAGTGTTGTACGTGAATTGGCGAGTAGTATGGAAACTCACAATTGTGCTTTGGATGGTTTGAGTTTTGTTAAGTGGTGACTCGCAAATGATTGCAGTTCTATGTTGGTGTTACGTTGTTATTGGTTGAGATCTCGTGTCAACAAGAAACCTTAGGTAAGTCGGAACCCCGCAAGAGGAATCTTTGGAATGTGATAACTAGAACCGGAGGTTGTTAAGCTATATTTGGATGAATTGTTTCGAGTTTAGAATGGATTTGGAGTTGGGTATGTTATGGTGGTAGCAGTGTAATTCATGTACGTTTATTGTCTGGTGAGTGTTGGACGGATGTTGTAATATTGTGTGTTGGCAAAGAAACTGTTCTACCATAGGATGTCAATAAGTTCCTTGTACCATTGGCTAGTAAGGACCCCAGTGGTTCGAGTGTTGAAGGATTTATGAAAGGATAGTTGTCTGTAATTGTATAAAGGAAAGAAATCACTGAACTACCTCGCAAGGATTTGATGAATGTTTGTTATCCTACACCAAGACAAGGTATTATGGTTTTGTGTTGTGACTCAGTAGAGGAGTATAGAATGGTACATTCTTTCCGAAGTAAGATGCAACCAAGTGTTTTGTATGGATCAACAGATGAATTATGGAAAAGCAAAGTTTGAAGTTAACCCAATGTTGGAATAAGGGTATGGTTAAGGAGCCGAAATTTGATAATTCGTGGAATTAAAGACTTTAGTCTGTGAAGTCAAGTTGGATTTTGAGTACGTCGGAAAGTTTAACGGAAGTAAAGATAAGTGTGGATCTAAGACAGTGATACAAGTTGCAGTTGTTGTTGAGTAAAGGAAATTCGGGGGCAAATTTCAATTTAAGGGGGGGAGAGTGTAATACCCCATATTATTTGATAATTCTGTTTTCATTTAAAATCCATAACTTTTGATCCGTAACTCGGATTGAGATGTTCTTGGTATAATTGGAAAGCTATGACAATCCTCTACCCAATAAAAAGTGGAATTTAGGGGTATGTGTAAGACCCTAATTTTTGACCCTAAGATTCCACATATCATTCACATCTCATTTTGCATCTTTACCACAAACAAGATCACACATTGATTCCCTCGTCCCCCTCATCTTTGGGTTTATGCCTTACAGGGTTCACTGAGCATCTGTGTGTTTCTTTATTGCTTTATTTGTTTATATTTTACTAACCATTAATCAAAATCCAAAAATATGTTTGTTTCCCTTTTACTAACTTTTTCAGGAAGAGAATCAAGGATATCAAACAGTCCCACAGCTCGATTGAATTTCACTTGACAAAGTCAAAGTTGATCTGCAAACAATTCAAAATTCATCTGATCAAGAGTTTCCAAGACTTAATTGATTATTATTCAAGGAATTCCAAGGTTCATGTGTTTATTTCCATGCCTTCTTTGACGAGCAAAAGAATCGAGCTGAACCACAACAGTGCATTCAAAAAGGGAATTTTTTTTCAAAATTTGCACTAAGTAACCGGTTAGCCGATATGCTGTAACCGGTTACCATCGTAAAATTTTGAAAAATGGCAGCAAATTCAAATTTTAGCATTTGTCACCAATTTTGATCACATTTTGGAATATTCCATACCATCTCATTTTAATTCCCTACATCACTTTGATCATTTCCTACCATACACCTCCACTAATCACCACTCTTTTGATAATTCCCTCCAAATTTGAATTCCAATCCTAATTGTCAAATTCCAAGCCTAATTCCAAACCACCAAATTCCCAAACCTAAACTCTTTAAATAGAGGCTTCATTTCACTCATTTCACAAGCTTTTGAGAGCCAAATTCACCTTGCTAAAATTTCATTCAAGCTTTTGATAGCCAAAAAACCTCTTGAAAATTCTCTCCCCAACCACAAAATTCACTAAAGCTCACATTTCTTTCTTTGAAAATTACCAAGAATTCACATTGATTCTTGTTCAACTTTGAGCTAAACCTTCATCCATTCTTGTTTTTGTTCATCAATTACAGTAGATCAAGGCTTTGGAGTGTAGATCTTGAAGCAATTTGAAGGAATTTTCAGATTTGAAGTGGTAATTCATCTTTCACCATTGTTGAAGCTTCATCTTCATCTTCCATAATGTAGATCTTTGGAGATCCTTGTTACTTGATTCTTTGGATCTTGTAATTGTGTTTAATTGCTAGTTTTGGCTATTATTTTACTTTAAATTTCGTGCAATTTCAGTTCCATGATCATAAGGTGTTTGTTAAAAGTTTTGGAAATGGATCATGCTGAATTTTGCACATTTTTCTGCATTCTGGTGCTGTGTAACCGGTTAGCAGTTATGCTGTAACCGGTTACACTGTGTAAATTTTGAAAAACTGCACTTATTTTGAACTAAGTAACCGGTTAGCAGTTATGCTGTAACCGGCTACTTCGAAACAGAATGCATATTTTGGCTTGTTTTTGGGGCTGTTTTGGTTCCTTTTCCATTTTTCTTCCCTCTCCTTTTGTTCTTAGCCTTAGATCACATATTTGTGTGGTTTAATTTGGCCTTCTCTTCATCTATTCCTCTTTTCTTTTGATCGATGAAAAGTCTAAAAGATCTTGGAATTCTTTTGTTGAATTTCGATCGAGACGAGATCGCTACCATTTTTCTTTTCGTGCGGTATTGCTTTCGGATGACGATCTACATATCGTTCGTCTAGCATGCATTAGCACAAAGAGCTATTGATCGACCTCATTGTAGGGTAATTACTCCATAAATTACTCGGCGATTGCTTAACATAGCGTAATATTTGTCTCGCATCGGAAAACTATCAAGAATAGTTGATTATTTGTCTTTTGGTTTAAAACTTATGAAACTTGTTGTTAGGAGGCTTTGGCCTTATCAATCCTCTAATGAGTTCCCATTAATCTTGACCTAAGTGCAATTATTCAATTATTATTGATCACTAATTCTAACAACTAATCACTAACTTACTAACAATACTATTGTATTAATCATTTACAATTCCTTCTCGCTCCTTATCTCTTTTACTTTTATGCTTCATTTTTATCATTTCATATCATGTTTATGCTTCCGCAATTTTTCCATGTCCGTTGGACATATGTTTATGCTTATGCCTTTTTCTCTTTGTCCACTTGGGCCAAAAACATTAATAAAGGCCAAAACCTCTAAAAAAACTCATGCTTCTAATCTTGGACTATGGTTACTATCCTTTGCAATGGACATGGAGTTTTGCACCTAGACCTTGGACTTCAATGCTATTCTTGAATCCTTGGACTTAGACCTTGGACATCCAATGCAATTCTTGGAACCTTGGACTTATACTTAGGACCTTTCTCCCTTTGCTTTGGAATTATGGTTCGAAGACTATGGAGCTTACTTGTGTGGTTAGGCTATTCTTATCCTTAGCTTTTACTTTATGCTTTAGGATAGTCACTTCTTCTCCTCCCCATTCTTCAATTTTCAAAACTCCCTCTCTTTTTCAAAACCTTCTTGATTTCAAACTATCACTTCTTTCATAATCAAACCTTGACTTTGTCAAGTGATTTTACTCTTTTCCTTTCATTTCTTAACAAATGCTAAACTACATAAGCATATTGACACCTTTTTCAAAAGACTTTAAAAAACACAAACTCACTTACTCTCCTTTTGTGCCCTCGTGCACTTTTTCTTTAAACTTTTTCATAAGTTTAGACATGATTCATTTCTTTAAGCGGAATTATTCGCTTGGAAATGACGACTTGTCTTTACATTTAAAATCAACCAAAACAAACAGATTTTCATTCTTTGTACCACGAACTACGGGGTTTTGATCCTACATTGCACATCGTACGTACGTAGGCATGAGACGACAAGTCTCTCCAAACACAAAAATCTTAAAAACAATTTCTCTTCTCATCTCCACAATCACTTTTCAAACAAGCAAACTTTTTCAGACCAAAAGCGTAGATATTTCAAAGGGCTCATATAGAGTACTATAGACGTTTTGGGTGCTAACACCTTCCCATTGCGTAACCAACCCCCCTTACCTAGTCTCTCTTCACTTGTTCTTTTTGTAGAGCTTGTGTAGGTTTTGTTCGCTATTTTTCCTTTCCTTTTTTGGATAAAATAAAAGTGCGATGGCGACTCTTGCTTTTCAAGTTAAGTTAATCAATAGCTTACACTCACGATTTTGCCGCTACAGAAAAGTGGCGACTCTGCTGGGGAGAAATCCACCCTTGAGGGATTTAGCCTACTTTGATTTATTTACTGCTTTTGTCTGATTTGCTTGTTACTTGCTGGTTCTGTTTGGGAGTTCCTCTGTGTGTGAGATAGGTCCTATACCCGGACCAGAGTGTACTTTGAGATAGGAGGATGGTATAGTCAAGGGAGCTTTAAAGGAGTCGAATCCTGAAAAAGAAGAACTTGAGAATCCATCCACTCGGTGGTTGCTTCTTTGGAATTACTGATGCCGATCGAGCAATCGTGAAGGCATTACTTTTTCCATAGAAGCCTATAACACTGAGGACCATAGTAACCCTTAACCCATCTTAGCCTTTTTAGGATCGTGGCGAGGAAGCTATGAAGATGCAAATCTGACTTAGCTGTCACGCGATGCCACACTCAGGTTAGATTCTCTTGAGGATAACTACTGACCTCCGAGCAAATCGGTGCGCTGGTGTGTCTGATAGTGGATTGTGGACCCTGGGCACTCTGTTAGAACCACTGTTTTTTGCAGGTACAATGAAGACAAACCTTAGTACATACCTTTGTGGGTTGGTTCTTAACCTTGACTTCACGCTCGTGACTCAAACCTTTGAACCTGTGTGCTTTGAGTGACCTTGTTTGTGGTTGTTGCATCCATGCACTCTTGCATCCATGAGCATACATATGCATTCTTCCGAGTTGTCTCAGAAACTCATTTCAACTGTCTCCTTCTCCAGTTATCTGTTCACCGTCAAGCTGTTTCCTAAACACAACTACGGAACTAGAGCTGCTGTCAGATTAAGAATGGAAAACCAGGAACAACACAATGCCGATGTCAGAATGGAAATTGATGAGTTGAAGGCCGATATGACCAAGCTCACAGAAATGCTGTAAGTTATGATTGCTAGAGGTGAACCACCTCAGAGGACTGTGATTGTTGAAAATTCACCTACTGGTGTTGACCCTCCACTGACTCAACAACCAGCTTCTACTTGGCCAGAGTTTGGGTTACCTCCAAATTACTCGCCACCCTTTACAACTACTCCTGTGTTTTTCCCGTCTGTACTGCCAGTATCTTCAGCTCCATTGTTCACTGAACCTCAGCCTGTTGTGCATTCTGTTGCTCAAGCTATTCCTGAGAATCCTTTCGTGTACCATGCTGCTGGTCCATAATCTGAAAGTCAAGGAGAACCTGGATACATTGAAGAAGTCAGAGAGTAATGGCAAACTCTAAACAAAAGGATAAGAGTCGTGGAAGGAAGTGATGTCTTTAATGCTGCCGCAATGGACATGTGCTTGGTTTCTGTCTTGGTTATTCCTCCAAAATTCAAGACTCCTGATTTTGAGAAATACAAGGGGCACACCTGTCCCAGAACCCATTGGTGATGTACTGCCGCAAGATGGCTGCTCATGCCAAAAATGACAAACTGCTCATTCACTGTTTCCAAGACAGCTTGAGTGGGGCTTCAATGAAATGGTATATGGGACTTGAGAAGAACCGTATCCAAAGCTGGATGGACTTGTCTGATGCTTTCTTAAAGCAGTATAAGTATAATCTGGATATGGCACCTGACCGCGTCAATTGCAAAATATGTCTCAAAAAGAAAAAGAATCCTTCAAGGAGTATGCTCAACGCTGGAGAGAGCTAGCTGCTCAGGCGGAGCCACCCTTGGCTGAAAAAGAATTGACTGGATTGTTCATGGACACTTTTCAGCCACTCTTTTGGGAAAAGATGATAGGCAGTGTATCATCTAGTTTTGCTGACCTAGTCACTATTGGAGAAAGACTAGAAGAAGGTATCAAGAAAGGAAGGATTACTAATGCTGAAGCCTTTAGTGGTGCTAAAAAAGTATGCTGGGAACTTTCAAAAGAAAAAGGATGGTGACACCCATGTTGTTTTAGTTGAAGGGAAACCTCGTCGCAGACAACAACAATATGTAGTTGCAGTTGCTCCTGTTGTTAATGCTCAACTAGCTCAAGCTCCTCGTCTAGCTGTTAGACAGAATCAGAATCGCAATAGGGTTAACTTTGATCCTATCCAGATGTCCTACACTGAGTTGTATCCATGTCTTGTAAAGAAAGGTTTGATTACAATGAGGAATCTACCTCCTCCTCTAAATCCTCTCCCAGTCGGCTATAGGGCTGATCTTCATTGTGAGTTCCATCGAGGTGGGGCAGGCCATAACTTGGAAGGTTGCTATGCATTGAAAGCTAGAGTACAAGAATTGGTGAACTCAAAGATTCTGAGTTTTCTTGATGATAATCCCAATGTTGTCAACAATCCTTTGCCAGAGCAAGCCAAGTGAAGTTTGAGTCAGTTCAGACAGATCATCTCCTAAAGCCAGTGTTTCAGACAGGATAACTCATCCTTGTTGTTGATTAGTCACTAGGCCTTGTTTCTTTCTGTTTACATTTTTCTTTGATTGTATTGATTGTTTGCTTTCGAACTTTATTTGTACTTTCATGGTAATTTCAATGAAATGAGCATTGCTATGTTTTGATTCAAATTCATTTATATCCACTGTGTGCATTTTTATGCTTTCTTTTTCACAAAACAAAAATATATCTCCTGTTCACTTTCTTTTTCAAACTTTTGTTTATGCAAAGATTGGAGGGAGGATGATGAAAACGAAATACCTGAAATTGCTAAACTGTATGCTTTTAATTTAAAACTTGGCTGATGATGTACAGGCATTGTTTCAACTCCCAAACACTGGAGAAATAAGGAAGTTAATCCTTTGTCAACCCCTTTGAGCCTAGAAGTTGGAGTTTCTTTCTGTACGAAAAAACCCGCAATCTTAACCCGGGGATGGGTAGTTCTCAGTTAATTTGACTGTACATGCAAGACGCCTTCCAATAAAGGTTGCAATCACAAGCTTTCCTTCGCACACATTAAAGAAGTGTTGAAGATGTCTTTCAAATCAAAAGCCAATGATGGTTCACCGCAATCATTAAGCCAGACAGTCATTACCTTTCAAAAAAAAAGAGAATGAAAAAAATCAAATGAAAAGCCCACTAAGTCAAAACCTATGAAGGAGACTTAGGCAAAAATTGGGGCATCACGCTGACTGTAAGCTCAAATGACACAGTTCAGGCAAAAGTTAGGGATAACAAAAGAAAAATCAAGAGGTTACTAAAATCCTCAAAGACAAAACAAGTTGACTGAGGTCCTCATCAAAAACAACAAAATATTGTAAGAAAGAGTGACTGTCATTTCAAAAATCCCTTGGCCCTTGAGCCATCATCATAACAGTGTTGCAATTCCAAAATCACTTGGAACCTGAATGCATAGCTTGAATTAACTGAGCATAGGACTGGAGATCATCATGAAGAATGGGTTAGGTACAAAATAAACTTTGAGCCTATATCATTTTTTTCAAAAACCATGAACCAGACCACGTTACAACCTTCAAAAGACCTAATTGAAGCCAGGTTTCTTTCGAAAGCATACTACATCAAGGTTGTGTAAATTGACTCCTATGTTTGTTGCCAATCATTTGCTTTGATGTCTTACTTTTGCTATCTCTTTCACTTTGCATGTCTAAACCGCCGTGTTTTGACAAGTGATTCATTTACTTTACATCAATAATATCATTCCAAAAATGAATTTTGAATTCAAAATTGCATTAGCTTTGCATTAAAATTACCATGTTTGTCTGAATAATCCTATTTGCAGGCAAACTTTCCTCATCAAGAAATTTTAAACAGTTGAGAAACTTGGTCAGTGATCCTATCAGGGGCACACTACTTCCAGATCCTGTTACGAATCAGTCCAAGATTTGTTGCTCAGTGCAAGTCACTCTCATAATTGGTTAGCCAAAAAATATCTTTCAAGACCCATACTAAGTTTAGCCTTCTCAACAGTCATTTCAAAGAACTGAAGCCATGATCAGTTCATCCCTAGCAACTGAAGCCATGATCAGTTTATCCTCAGCAATCATTTCAAGAATTGAATCCATGATCAGTTTATCCTCAGCAATCATTTCAAGAATTGAAGCCATGATCAGTTCATTTTTCCCCTACAGCAGTCAAACTGAAGCTATGATCACTTTATCCTCATCAGTCAATATGGGACAGTCTTCTTCAAGAACCCTCAAGATGTCTTTCCTCAAAAGACCATCAGCCTGATACAATTCATAAGTGTGATAGAGATATGTTCAACATCTTCTCTCCAAGCAGAGTGGGCAGTGTTCCCTGTGTTGAGGAATCAGAGTTCCATTCTTCTCTCACAAAAGAGTCTATCTCGGTTGTCTCTATCATCTGCATTGCATACATAAATAATTCATCTATCATACATAGAAAGATTTTCATAGCTCGAAGTGTTCTTCGCGCTCATATGCATTTTTCCGAGGTCCTGTTGCTATCAACATCTTACCTTGTGATCAAAGTCCAACTTACTTGGCACCTACTAAAACTTTTACCTGTCTTCTCATTCAGTGGCATTCCTAAATGTTGTCGTTTACCTGTCTTTTCACCCATTGCTATTCCTGGATGTCTTGTTTATCTTCTTTCTTTCTAGTGCTATTCCTTGATGTTGTCGCTTCCCTGTGCATCTTGTCCTGTTGTTAGATGTTCCTCTTTTTCTTCCAGTGCTATTCCTGGAACTTTGCTTTCTCTCACTCCAGTGCCATTCCTGGATGTCTGTCTCTTTTGATCTCTAGTGCTATTCCTGGATATCTTTTTTCCTCTTGTTTCTCCCAGTGCTATTCCTAGAAGTTTTTCCTCTCTTCTATAATCCCCAACAGATTTGCTTGGATATCTTTCAGTGCCATTCCTGAAAGTTTTATCTGTTCATTCAGTGCCATTCCTGAATGAGTTTTCTCCCTTGCATTCAGTGTCATTCTTGGATGTCTTTCTCACTATCACTCAATGCCATTCCTGAATATAGTGATTCACCTTTACCTTTCAGTGCCATTCCTGAAAGCTCTTTCTCACTATCATTCAATGCCATTCTTGAATGTAGTGATTTACCTTTACCTTTCAGTGCCATTCCTGAAAGTTTTATCTATTCATTCAGTGCCATTCCTGAATGATTTTACCTTACCTTTCAGTGCCATTCCTGAAATTTTTATTTGTTCATTCAGTGCCATTCCTGGATGATTTTTCTCCTTCAGTGCCATTCCTGAAAGTCCCTGCTCACTTTATTAAATGTCGGTCTTGGATATTGTGAACTCTTTTTTATCCAATGCCATTCTTGGATACTTCTGATGTATTTTTCCAGAACCTTTCTCACCTAATCCAATGCCATTCTTGGATATCTCTTCCTCAACAGAGTCCAATGCCATTCTTGGACACCTTTTCCCCAGCTAAATCCAATGCCATTCTTGGATATTTATGATTGTTTAACCTTTCCATCCAATGCCATTCTTGGATGTCCCCAATGAAGTTTTCAAATGGAATTTTGTTTATATCCAATGCTATTCTTAGATGAAGCTATTGTTTTTACCAAAAACTTTCATGTTATTGTCCAATGCCACTCTTGGACATCTTTTGGCATACCTTTTGTCTCGTTCGTAGTTTCGATCCAATGCCATTCTTGGATGTCACTACTTGTCTTCCCAGGATCTTGTCCCTCTCTTTCCAACTATTGATGGATACTTCTTGTCACCTTGACAGATCTCCAGAAATAGCTTGTTTTCCCGGGCGTGTCTTTTCGCGTCATCTCTCTCAATTTACCGTAACTCTCTTGTTTCAAGTTTCCCCGCAGTGTGTTTCATCCTTTGCATTCATATCATCTTGTGGCATCTTAGGGCTAAAAAAATATAGCTTTTTGTATTTAAGTATCTTCATATCTCCCGATAGAAGAGACTTAAATAAGGGCAGCTGTAAGACCCTAATTTTTAAACCCTAAGATTCCACATATCATTCACATCTCATTTTGCATCTTTACCACAAACAAGATCACACATTGATTTCCTCGTCCCCCTCATCTTTGGGTTTATGCCTTGCAGGGTTCACTGAGCATATGTGTGTTTCTTTATTGCTTTATTTGTTTATATTTTAATAACCATTAATCAAAATCCAAAAATATGTTTGTTTCCCTTTTACTAACTTTTTCAGGAAGAGAATCAAGGATATCAAACAGTCCCACAGCTCGATTGAATTTTACCTGACAAAGTCAAAGTTGATATGCAAACAATTCAAAATTCACCTGATCAAGAGTTTCCAAGATTTAATTGATTATTATTCAAGGATCTCCAAGGTTCATGTGTTTATTTCCATGTCTTCTTTGACGAGTAAAAGAATCGAGCTGAACCACAGCAGTGCATTCAAAAAGGGAATTTTTTTTCAAAATTTGCACTAAGTAACCGGTTAGGCGATATGCTGTAACCGGTTACCATCGTGAAATTTTCAAAAATGGTAGCAAATTCAAATTTTAGCATTTGGCACCAATTTTGATCACATTTTGGAATATTCCATACCATCTCATTTTAATTCCCTACATCACTTTGATCATTTCCTACCATACACCTCCACTAATCACCACTCTTTTGATAATTCCCTCCAAATTTGAATTCCAATCCTAATTTTCAAATTCCAAGCCTAATTCCAAACCACCAAATTCCCAAACCTAAACTCTTTAAATAGAGGCTTCATTTCACTCATTTCACAAGCTTTTGAGAGCCAAATTCTCCTTGCTAAAATTTCATTCAAGCTTTTGATAGCCAAAAAAACTCTTGCAAATTCTCTCCCCAACCACAAAATTCACTAAAGCTCACATTTCTTTCTTTGAAAGTTAACAAGAATTCACATTGAATCTTGTTCAACTTTGAGCTAAACCTTCATCCATTCTTGTTTTTGTTCATCAATTACAGTAGATCAAGGCTTTGGAGTGTAGATCTTGAAGCAATTTGAAAGAATTTTTAGATTTGAAGTGGTAATTCATCTTTCACCATTGTTGAAGCTTCATCTTCATCTTCCATAATGTAGATCTTTGGAGATCCTTGTTACTTGATCCTTTGGATTTTGTAATTGTGTTTAATTGCTGGTTTTGGCTGTTATTTTACTTTAAATTTGGTGCAATTTCAGTTCCATGATCATAAGGTGTTTGTAAAAAGTTTTGGAAATGGATCATGCTGAATTTTGCACATTTTTCTGCATTCTGGTGCTGTGTAACCGGTTAGCAGTTATGCTGTAACCGGTTACACTGTGTAAATTATGAAAAACTGCACTTATTTTGAACTAAGTAACCGGTTAGCAGTTATGCTGTAACCAGTTACTTCGAAACAGAATGCATATTTTGGCTTGTTTTTGGGGCTGTTTTGGTTCATTTTCCATTTTTCTCCCCTCTCATTTTGTTCTTAGCCTTAGATCACATAATTATGTGGTTTAATTTGGCCTTCTCTTCATCTATTCCTCTTTTCTTTTGATCGATGAAAAGTCTAAAAGATCTTTGAAGTCTTTTGTCGAATTTCGATCGAGACGAGATCGCTACCATTTTTCTTTTCGTGCGGTATTGCTTTCGGATGACGATCTACATATCGTTCATCTAGCATGCATTAGCACAAATAGCTATTGACCGGCCTGATTGTAGGGTAATTACTCCGTAAATTACTTGGCGATTGCTTAACATAGCGCAATATTTGTCCCGCATCGAAAAACTATCAAGAATAGTTGATTATTTGCCTTTTGGGTCAAAACTTATGAAACTTGTTGTTAGGAGGCTTTGGTCTTATCATTCCTCTAATGAGTTCCCATTAATATTGACCTAAGTGCAATTATTCAATTATTATTGATCACTAATTCTAACAACTAATCACTAACTTACTAACAATACTATTGTATTAATCATTTACAATTCCTTCTCGCTCCTTATCTCTTTTACTTTTATGCTTCATTTTTATCATTTCATATCATGTTTATGCTTCCGCAATTTTTCCTTTGTCCGTTGGACATATGTTTATGCTTATGCCTTTTTCTCTTTGTCCACTTGGGCCAAAAACATTAATAAAGGCCAAAACCTCTAAAAAAAACTTGTGCTTCTAATCTTGGACTATGGTTACTATCCTTTGCAATGGACATGGAGTTAGGCACCTAGACCTTGGACTTCAATGCTATTCTTGAATCCTTGGACTTAGACCTTGGACATCCAATGCAATTCTTGGAACCTTGGACTTAGACTTAGGACCTTTCTCCCTTTGCTTTGGAATTATGGTTCGAAGACTATGGAGCTTACTTGTGTGGTTAGGCTATTCTTATCCTTAGCTTTTACTTTATGCTTTTGGATATTCACTTCTTCTCCTCCCCATTCTTCAATTTTTAAAACTCCTTCTCTTTTTCAAAACCTTCTTGATTTCAAACTATCCCTTCTTTCATAATCAAACCTTGACTTTGTCAAGTGATTTTACTCTTTTCCTTTCATTTCTTAACAAATGCTAAACTACATAAGCATATTGACACCTTTTTCAAAAGACTTTAAAAAACACCAAACTCACTTATTCTCCTTTTGTGCCCTCGTGCACTTTTTCTTTAAACTTTTTCATAAGTTTAGACATGATTAATTTCTTTAAGAGGAATTATTCGCTTGGAAATGACGACTTGTCTTTACATTTAAAATCAACCAAAACAAACAGATTTTCATTCTTTGTACCACGAACTATGGGGTTTTGATCCTACATTGCACATCGTGGGTACGTAGGCATGCGATGACAAGTCTCTCCAAACACAAATCTTAAAAACAATTTCTCTTCTCATCTCCACAATCACTTTTCAAACAAGCAAACTTTTTCAGACCAAAAGCGTAGATATTTCAAAGGGCTCTTATCGAGTACTATAGACATTTTGGGTGCTAACACCTTCCCATTGCGTAACCAATCCCCCTTACCTAGTCTCTCTTCACTTGTTCTTGTTGTAGAGCTTGTGTAGGTTTTGTTCGCTCTTTTTCCTTTCCTTTTTTGGATAAAATAAAAGTGCGGGTGGCGACTCTTGCTTTTCGAGTTAAGTTAATCAATAGCTTACACTCACGATATCGCCGCTACAGTATGAGGTGGGATTAATTATTTAGTGGGAAATGAATGAAATAATGTTTATGTGATATGTTGAAATCCATATCTTTTGGATCGTAAATCCGATTGAGGCATGGTTATAGCCGATGCAAAGCTGTGAGAATATCCTACGGGATAAAAATGAAAAGTACTGATTTCGTTTCCCGATTAAATGAATCTGAGGGGACCCGAAAGTGATGTTTTATGTTATGAATCATTACATGTGATTCTATTATACAATTATAATATGCTTTTGTATAACTTGTGATGGAATTATTATATGTAACTCAAAATGTGCAATTGTAATATGCTTTGCCTAATATTAATGTTAAACCTGATTAAAAGAATATGCATGTTTAAAATATGTATTAGGAAGAGTGAGGAAACTTTACCCCAAAACATATGGCATAGTTTAAGATAGTGGAACCTAGTAATGGCTAGGAAAATTGATAGAAACTCTGTATGGCGACGCTCGTGCATTCGATGTAGAAAGGTACATCCTTGACGAGTTCTGGTCTTGAGTAGATAACCTAGATGACGATGCTCGGGCACTTGATGTATAACGGTGCATCCGTGACGAGTATTGGTCTAGGAGAGAGTGAACACTAGTATGGAACACGTGTATTTATTATGCTAAATTGATAAAGGCAAAAGAGGCCTAAAGGCTAATGTGGCCTAGAAATGTTGAATACAATTATGGTTGTATGTGAAATCACGAAATCATAACCATTATCCTATTATGTTCAGTTCATGAGTAACAAGCTCATCCGGAATGAATGCACGATTACTTGGTAGGTTTGATTCCCAATGTTATAGTACGAATGGAACCTATATGGTAAAGAGACTTGTGATGGTGTACGGGTCGTGTGAAGTGACGAATTAAGGTGATAACATGTCCCTTAGTTCTGAATCCATCTCGTATGCCAAGTAATCCACGAGGGTCCATGACTCGTTCCTACTTCTAGACGTAGAAGAGGTCGGGAGAAAGGGGATGCCTTGACAGGTTATCGATTAGTGATACTTTTGAGTAACGGGCTCAATAGCGTGTTTCCATATAGTGTGAGATAGTGTGAGTTGTGTACTCAAGGTCTTTTCCCTTCCCCTTGACTTGAGTTAGGATTGATAGAACCCTGTAAAGCCGAGAGAATCCGTAAGATAGGGAACTCACTGAGATTTAATGTAACTCACCCCACTATTATTGATTATTTTCAGGTTTGATTTACAAGTGGAGCTATGCTTGCATGTTTCAAGAGAAGCTTAGTTGAGCTTATTTCCGCTGTGTATTTGTTGTATACAATTGAGGATATTGTATATTATTCTTAGATTTTATATTTTTGGCTAGTTTCCATATCTTGCACCATAGATAGTGTTATGTTTTTAGAATAGTCAAGTATGTGAATTACGCCATTAGGCACTTATGATGGTGTCAGTACCAAATAAAACACTTGTATGGTATTATTCTAGATATATATTATACAGGACGTTACATCATCAAGGAGAAAAAAAACATCAAGATCAATCCAAATAATCATAAGTATGGCATCACAAGGACCAAATTTCAACTAGAGAAAATAACAAGTCAAAATAAAATAATAAACTCATGCATATCATTTTTTAGACATTTTTATATGGCCATGAATTTAGCAAACTAATTGACAATTTAAAATAATGAAGAATATTTTTCATTGGTTTTTTTAGAATATTTAGTAATTAAACGATAATTAACTAAACTAAAATTAAACAATTATTAAAATAAAAACTCAAATTGGATTAAACACAAAATAAATAAAATGAAATGAATAAAAGTTAAACGGGCCTAGGCATGTAACAAGAGCTCACTATTTCATCTAAATATATTTAAAATATAATTATTAACATAATAATAATAATAATAATAATAATAATAATAATAATAATAATAATAATAATAATAATAAATGATAAGAATAAAAAATAAACTTACAATAAAGAGAGGAGGGTGATGAATTGTTGTTGTTGTTGTTGTGTTGCTACTTCTCATTTTATAGCAAAACATACTTGCACATGAAGTTTGTGACATACAACACATGACATATACATATAAAATTTTGAAGCTTAAAAATTAAGCTAAGTAGAAACTAAACTAAGTTAAAAAACAGTAAAAAAAAAAAAATTATATAAAAAGAAGAAATGATAATAAAACAAAGTTATTAAAAACAAAAATTAACATTTGATTAATAAAAATAATATTAACTAAAATTAAAATTGAAATCGATTAAAAACGATAAAACAGTCTGGTATCGAAGTGTCTGAAAAAATAAAATGAATACACCAATATGATCAGCGCGAAATAAACGATTAAAAAAAATACAGCGTTTGGTCAAATTTTGAAATTAATTTTACCCGGTTAAAAGGCTCAGACGTATAAAAAATGTGCCCGAAAAGCAGTTGAAAAATTAAAACGTGCACACTAGGTTAAACTAAGAGAAACGTAGATTAATATAACTGATGTCTGCAAGTTCAATTTTAAAACTGTCTGTACACTGATTTTATGCACAATTGACCTTTAGTTTGACCAAAACGACTGCAAATCCGACAAATTTATTCTGGTTTATAATTTGGGCATTATGCATGATAAAAGATATGATATGCTATACAGACGATGCCAAGTGAAAATACAGTCAGATGAATGAAAAAATAAAAAAAAATTTGTCAAAATTTGGGGTATGACAGGTTTCATCATCACCTGCCTAAAGAAAAGATTATTGCAACTTCACAATCCCTTCAATAAAATGTGGAACCTTGTTTTAATGGTAATATGCTTTTAACAAGGACATCAATTATTGACGATAACAATTTAAGCATAAGCAGTTCAGCACATAAAGCTGCTAACCTAAGCATTAGGATTTGATGGACTTGACTATTCGAAGATGGCAATTAAATTGAAGGTAAATGAAGCCTCATCTCAAGCTACTCAAGAAAGTGTCTACAAAAGAGAATGCATCTGACAAAATCTTGAAGTGTTAAGGACCTTCCTAAATTAATAGTGAGTGAACCAATTGTAAAATATAAGGGCTTTATTATAAAAGCGTGTGGCTAAAGCTCACACACTCAAAACACGTTTTCAAACTATTTTTCTTCAAGAAAATATCTTCAAAATATCTTGAAGTTGTGCCAGATGAATTGGGAACTGTCAAAACATCTATAGGCAAAATTTTGACTTATCTAATCGATTAGTACTTTAGTCCAATCGATTATCTCAATTCCAAATTGAGTCCCAAATGATTTGGACAGCACCTTAATGATGTGCAATGACTATATATCTTTTTCTTCTTTCTTTAAACTAACAATCGATAATATTTCAAACCTCTAATCAATTGTCGATTTGATTGTCATAAAATACATTTATTTAAAATTCCTTTTTGATACAACCTCTAGCCTATAAATAAAGGTCTCTTCCCTCATTTAATTTCATCTAGAATCAAGTTTTGACACAACTAACACACACTCTCTCTCTAAACTTTTGTTTACTTTCTCTCACTAAAATTATATCTGAAGAGCTTCTATAAGAAAATTATTCTGTGATTGAGAATAAGTCGTAATTCTGGAAGGGTGGAATTGTAAAATTCACCAAGGGTTTGTTTTATACCTTAGTTGAGTATTATCCATTTAGGAAAAAAATTGGGTTATAAGTTAAACCTATTATATGCTTTAGTTTGGGGATTGTGTTATCAAACCCTTGTTTAAGTTTGAGATTAGCTTGTATTGAAATCTCTTTAGGTTCTTGGTGAGCCCGGTATAAAATCAAGATTAGTTTAAAGTATAACCCGTGGTAAAAGCTTGGATAAAGTTTGAGATTATCCTGTATTAAAATCTCATAGGCTATTGGTTAGCCCGTGTAAAACCAAGGTTTAAGGTTTGTGAGTTCAGCTTGTGATAAAAGCTTGTAAGGTTTAAGAAGATTGAAGATTAACCGCTCCAAGATTCTTGTTTAGAGAAGACTAAGCGCTTCAGTCTACCCTGTGGAAAGAATAATAATCGCTTCAATCTGCCATTTGGAAGAAAAGACTCAAACTGCTATATCCTGAAGACTCGTATTACTTGGTTGGAGGTCAACCATTTATCCTTGTATAAGGGAGTTCATGAGTCATTCCTACTAAAATCTCTTAACATTTATTGGATACTCTCAAGATCAACAATTGGGGAGAGGAATAAGTCGTTCTCTTGTTTAAATGAACCTTTATACATCGCGGTGTTCATCTCTTTCCCTTAACTCATTATTTTTTTGCTATTGATTTTTTGTAAATTATTTTTTTCGCTGCTATGTATTTAAAATGTTTTTAAACTCTGATTTTACTTCCCAAAATTTCCAAAATCACTTTTTTCTGAACCACACAATTCACCCCCTCCATTGTGTCTGAAGTCTCAAGTTCAAACAATGGTATATGAGCCTAAATCTTGTTTAAGGACTAATCGTTTTAGGAGGAAGATGACTTTCGACAAGAGATATTTTCTAAACACACCACCACATTTCATTGATAGTAAATTTAATATTTTGCAAGCTTGGTTTAGAATTTTTCATCAAAGAATAAATTATGAATTATGAGAAATGTGGGATACTCTTGAAATAATATATTGAGCTTCTCCAAGTATTGAACAAGAGAAGATGGACACACGAGGCGAAGTAGATAAAGATACCAATCATGGTTTTTTTTTCAAATTTAGAAATATTGGAAATTATGTTGGAAATTGTATTACTAACAAATATCTAAGAGTTAAGAATTAGAAATATAATCCAATTCTTAAATTAAAAGATAGGAGTTTTCATGAATTTCTGGAAAAATCTAGAAATAAGGAGATTGTAGAAAAGTTGAATGATCTAATTCAATTACTTAAAGATGAAGTAATCCAAACTGAAGAATCATCATCCTCATCAGACTTCTATCATACAACTCATGTGGAATCCTTCGAAAGAACATACTCAGTAGTTGAACGATCCTCGGAAGATTCGACATCAAATGAAGCACCCTCTTATTCAAGGAATGACAAAGAAGATAAAAAAGATTCTTCAATACTCGAACGAAGAAGAGGAAGAAAGACATCAACCTCGGGGATAAATATGAAAGAATCCTCTTCCAACAAAAAAGATAAAATTTGATTAAATGTATCCTACGAGGTAGATAATATTCTAGGTATCAAACCATCTTATGCTCAACTATTTAGAATAGGTGGTCACTTATTGGAATAAAATGTTAAACTAAGAGATCGTACCTCAAGTCTTAAGGAATCTCTAAGACATCTCAAAAAAGTAAATGATTTTGTCAAAATATAAATAACTAAGCTTAGAAATTCGAAAGAAGAATGTAAACGGTGTGACTCCCTTATAAAATAAGTAACTATGCTTCGTGAAACCATGGGAAAATTTACCCAAGGGAAAGAGAAGCTTGACCTGATCTTATCAAGTCAGAAGCCTTCCCTAAATATAAATGGTCTTGAATTTTAAAAAGATAGAAATTCTAGAAAAGACATAGATCATACGGTAAAGAAGCGTCCAACCTATAAGTGCACACGCTGTAAAATAATAAGACACTTAAAACCTTTTTGTTTTGATAAGTTGAAAAGATCTAAAGGTAACAACCTTAGATCTTCTGTATCTAATACACCTAAGCCCAAGAAGATATGGGCACCAAAGGTGAATCCTTAGTGTTTTGAATGTATGCTTTATAGCTTAGAGTTTTGACGATTATTAATAAAGTTGTGTAAAGCAATAGTATTTCTAAAGAATGCAATATTTATAAAGTCTATTATCCAAGGATGAACAATGATGGTCAATGTCAATCATTATGATCAAAGTAAATTATTTGAGAATATCTAAAAGTTTATGATCCTTAGTGATGAGTTTAATGGACATGTCTGTAATGAACCTATTCATTTTGTGGCTATTACCGACTCTCGCATCCAAAAATGTGTAAAAGAGGATACACCATTTGGTGTTTTCTCTTTTTAAGAAATATTTATCAAGAATTCTTGATAAAAGAGGTACACATTATTTTAAGGTCGAAATAATCAGGAAAATCTAATTAACCCCTCAAAATAATGACTTTAATTTTTGCTCATATAAACAATTTTTTTCTAACCCATACGATGAGTATTTTAGTGTTTTCTAGCAAAAATGGTACATAAATAACAAATGGGGGGTGCTGAAAAGTAAAAAAATCCAACAGAAGGCCCAACATGCTTCAAGGAGGCTAAGCTACTTAAGCCCAATCAGTTAGAACGTAATGACAACCGATTGGAAAAGCTTAATACGAATATTTTTAGATCAAATCCAAGCTTATATAGTGCCTCAAGCAAATCAAATCCTAGCATTAATGACGATTTCACAATATCTTGAGAAATTTGAAAATATAACCGGTTGGACCCATTAGCCAATCAATTAGGAGCTCAAATAGTAATGATTTTGATTTGATTTTCGATCAGCATAATCTGCATTGAATACTTTCCAGGAATACATGATTAAATCCTCAGATGGTAAAGTATAAATAGGTATGTTCCCCTCACTATTTCTTGCATCTCATACTTTCTTGCATCCTTTCTTGTGTGAATCCTTATTTTGTTTGCTATAAGTTTCACCATGGCCTCATCAAGCCAAAAATCTAGAGAAACACCAAGAACAAATCCCTTCATTGCAGGGTTAATAAACCACAAGCAAGAAGAAAAGATGATAATTCTGTCCAAGAGAGTAATTCAACCTCGCTACCTTGATCCAAGCCTCTTGAAAAGCCACAAGCCCTATCATCAAAATTTCCAGGCTTCCCTCAAGGAACTCTTCACCCAAATACCTAATAGGACCTTCCTAAGATTAGTAAAAGAATTCAACCTAAACCTAAGAATTGTAGAATCTTCCTTAAATACATCTATAAGAGGAGTGGAAATTGCACTTCACAAAGACCACTTTGGGAGAATCTTTAAGCTGCCCTCTAAAGGGATGACATACACTCTTGATAAATCAATAAGCTTCAAGAGCTTCAAGAACTTCACTATCATCAACTACCTCGTAATCAACCCAGTGGAAAAGAAGAAACTTCCCTTCAAATCCATTCACATAAATCCTAAGGTTAGAATCCTCCACTATCTTCTCACCGGAGTACTTTTTCCAAGCATCATAAACCATGGTTATGAAACTAGGGAAGATATAGTGCCCCTATGGCTCCTAACCCAAGAAATCCCAACCAATTGGGTAGAAGTCATATTTAACCACATGATCTGGTGCAAAGAAAATCCATCTGCAAGGATGCCTTATGGACCAATAATCACAAGACTTCTAGCCACCTTCAAAGTTGATACAATGGATGAAACATAAGACTCGACAAACCATATGATCACATACAATGCCTTAAAAGAGATTATAGTTCACATCAAGCATGGAGAAATAGAATAAAATTCATCGTTTAAGGAAAAAGAAGATGATAAATCTATTGAGGACGAAGAGACCAAGCTATTAAAATTCCTCAATCATTGCCAAACCATAACTGAGGATGTAAATAAATTCATGGCAAGAAATGGTGAAACTTACAGCATAAAATAGTCTTGCTTTATATGTTTTTTCCTGCTTTTTTCTTTCTTTCCTACAAACTTTAAATTCAATATTTTCTTTCTTGTACTTTCAATTCTGCAAATTTCCCTTTTGAATTTGAATTTCTTAGTAATAATATGAGTGTTTATTTTTCTTTCCTTGTATATCTAAATTTCTCTTGCTTGCATATTTATTTTTTACAATGCATCTTTAATCGCCTTTTTTATTTTGACAAAGAGGGTGAAGTATACTCCCAGAGCGAGTAGAGTATACTCTTTATTTAACTCACAGAGAGTTTAATCATTCCAAAGATATATGTTTTGTTTTCCTTTACCACCTCCCCTAAAAGATGTGTTGTCATCATAAAAAAGGGGGAGAATGTGGAACCTTGTTTTGCAGGTGATATGCTTTTAACACGTACATCAATTTTTGATGATGACAACAAATGTCTTCTGACAATTCAATCATAAGCAGTTAAGCAGATAAAGATGCAAACCTAAACATTAGAATTAAATGGAAGGGAACTAAAGCCTAATCTCAAGCTACTCAAGCAAGTGTTTACAAAATAGAATGCATGTGACAAAGTCTTTAAGTGCTAAGCACCCTCCTAAATTAGAAGTGAGTGAACCAATTGTAGAACATAAGGGTTTTATCGTAAAAGCGCACGGCTAATGCACACAACACACACTAAAACACTTTTTCAAACTGCTTTTCTTTAAGAAAATATCTTCAACCATATCTTAAAGTTGTGCCAGATGAATTAGGAGCTGTCAAAATAGGTATAGGTAAAATTTTGACTTATCTAATCGATTAACACTTTAGTCCAATCGATTAGCTCAGTTTAAGATTGAGTCCCAAGCAATTACTACAGCGCCTTAATGAAGTGCAATGGCTAGATAGTTTTTCCTTCCTTTTTTAACTTACAATCAATTATATTTCAAACTTCTAATCGATTGTAAACATGTGTCAATCAATTAGATTATCATAAGAATCATTTATTTGAAATTCCTTTTTGAGCCAACCTCTAACCTATAACTAGAGGTCCATTCCCTCATTCCATTTTATCTAGAATCGTGTTTTGACATAACTCACAATCTCTATCTCTATCTCTAACCGTTTTTGTTTACTCTCTCTCACTAACATTATAGCTGAAGTGTTTCTACGAGAAAGATCTTTTTTGAATGAGAATAAGTTGTAATTCGGGAAGGGTATAATTGTAAAATTCATCAAAGGTTTGTTTTATTCCTTGTTGAGTATTATCCATTTATAGAATTTTGTTTTGGATTGAAGCTAAACTCATTAAAAGTTTTGGTTTAAAGATTGTATGATCAAACCCTAGTTTAAGTTCGAGATTCTCCCGTATTAAAATCTCTTTAGGTTCTTGGTTAGCGTGTTATAAAACCAAGATTTTGTTAAAGCTTAGCTCGTGTTTAATGTTTGGATAAGGCCCGAGATTAGGTCAGTATTAAAATCTCATAGGTTATTGATTAGCCCGTGTAAAACCAAGGTTTAAGGTTTATGAGTTCATCCCGTGATAAAAGGTTTCAAGGTTTATGAAGCTTGAAGAATAACCTCTGCAAGATTCTTGTTTAGATAAGATTAACCGCTTCAATCTACCGTGAGAAGACTAATCGCTCCAATTGGTCGTTTGGAAGAGAAAACTCAAACTGCTATATTCTTAAGTCTTGTATTATTTGGTTGGAAATCAACCATCTTTCCTTGTATAAGGGGGTTCACGTGTCTTTCCTACTATAAACTCTCAACGTTTATTGGATACTTTTGAGATCAATTATTAGGGAGAAGAGTAGGTCATTTTCTTATTTGACTGACCCTTTATACATCGCGGTGTTCATCTCTTACCTTTAACTCTTTATTTTTATGCTATTTATTTATTGCAAATTATTTTTTCCGCTGCTAATTATTTAAAATGTTTTTAAACTCTGATTTTAATTCCCAAGTTTTTCAAAATCACCTTTTTATGAACCACACAGTTCACCCCCTCTTATGTGTGAAGTCTAAAGTCCAACATGATAGCCTTTGGATCCATATAAAATAATAAGAAATAGATTGGAATGTTGTTCAAAACAACATTTAACATCACAACCCTCCATCCTAAAGAGAAGTGTTTTCCCTTCCATATTGATATCCTTCTACTGAGCATTGCAAATATTAAGTTTGAATTAGCCTTTCTCCTTGGATTTTCCCCTACGGGAATTTCTAGGAAAAAAAGATGGGGATTGAAACAATATCATATGACAAGAATAAGGAGGTCGTTTGCAAGAAATCCTCTTTCAAGTTAGTACCATACAACTTAATCTTCTATAAATTAACACATAAACTAGAAGTCAATTTAAAATCTCGTAGGATATCCTTTATACTTCACAAGTTTTTCCATGAGCCATAACAGACTAGTACAATATCATATACGAATTGTAACAGTTCAAAGGTAATATCTCCATTGACTTGGAAACGATGAAACTCTTCCAATTGATGGGCATTACACATTAAACCCGCCAAGCATTCAATAACCAACTTAAACAAGAATGGTGACATGGGATGAACGTGACGCTGCCCCATGCGATATTGGAAGTCCAATGTTAGACTACCAATGACTTGAACTGACATATAGCCATTCTTCTCATCAAGAACCTAAGATAAACCCATGACACGGAGTCATACATCTTCTCGAAGTAAAGCTTCACCAACATGCATTCTCTCTTGTTCCTCTTTGCAAAATTTAATAGCTCATTGATCACCAATACACCATCCAGCATTTGGTTCTTTGAATAAAGGCGAATTGGAAGTAAGATACCAAGTTAACCATGACTTTCTTCACATCCATGATCTTAGATATAATTATGTACATGCTTCCCATTAGGCATATAGGTATAAAAACATGAAGTAGTGATAGCTTTAGATAACTGGGAATTGTCATTAAATTCCTTCACAAACTCTACAATGACTTCTTTTAAAACCTCCTAACATTTCTTGAAAAATCCAAAGTTATACCCATTTGATCCTGGGCTTTTCTCACTATCACCTTGCCACATCACTTCCTTGAATTATTCAAGAAAATATAGAGCTTATAGTTTATCCCTCTCATTCTATGAAAGCTCATTGACCATCACACCCTCCAACTTCGGCCTTCTTATAATTAATTATTTGAATCTATTATGAAAATGATTTCTAACTTCCAATTTGACATTTTCCATTTCATCAACCCTGCCTCTAATTGTATTAATCTCCAAGCTATTATTCCTTATTAATCTCTTCTATATAGCATTATGGAAGAATTTAGAATTTGATTCCTCTTCTCGAATCTGTTTGAGTTTAGACCTCTGCTTGAGAATACATTCTTTACATTGCACTGTCTGCCATACCAAACTTGAAGCCAGATTGCAATTTTCTCCTATAGTCACACTAGCTACCTTTGATTTCCTTTATAAAACTGAAAAATGTAGATATTTTGAATTGGAGCTCTCGAATTCTTGATATGCATGTAGTTGAGAAAAACCGACAAAGAGAAAATAAAAGAACAAGATCACAACACAAAGACATATCATGGAACTCCAAATCCAACGAAAAAATCACAGTTGTTATCAAATGACAACTAAAAAATAATTTTAAGTGAAAATTGTTACAACATATAATTTACCCTCAACCACCCTCGGGGCCTTAGTACATCCACACCCCTCAAAACAAATATTTAACTACATCTTACAATAATCTAACACAAGATTATAAGAGAGTAAAAAAAAGTTAAATACAAGCTTAAAGTGCTTTTGACTGGTGCATTTTGTAATGAAGAAATTGAATCCATTATATAGTCTCGGACACCTTATTCCTTTACAAAACTATGCGATGTTAGACTTCTTCAACATATATATTTTCAACCAATCCCAACAATCTCCACCTTAATTGAAAATAATACATCGACTTTCATTGTCTTCATCAAAAATAATAGTACATAGAGAACAATCATACTCCATCAGAAAGAGTATAGTCACTTGAAGCTACACCACTCCAAAAAAGTTCACAATGTCTTCATCGAATATCATAGTTCAAAAACTATCATACTCCACCAAAAGAAGAGCATACTTCACTTGAAGTTAAACCACTCTGTCATACCCTAAATTTTAACCACAAGACTTCCCATCATAGTGCTAATCATCACCACAATGTGGATGTACCTTCATACCTCATCAATCCTTTCAAAGATTGTTGAGCATTCACTAGAACCCAGAGTACTCAGAAAAAGGATCAATCAAGAATGGACATGATCCTCAACTTGTCAAGCCTCTAAAACATCCATGAAGGATCAAAAGTTTTCCCACATCAAGAATCAAGCATGAAAATGCAACATTGCAAGTTGATCAAGCCTCAAGATCACCAGTGTCACCAAATTAGGGTTTTGGTCGACCAAGGCCTCCAAAGGGAAATTTTCATTTGGGCATGGGCTAATAATTCAAAACATGATCCAAGAAGCTCAAAGGGACCTCAAGGACCCATTCATAAGTTCAAAATAGCCTCAGGGTATGCATTCATCAAAAATCAGGAGTTAGGGTTTCTTGACCTAATTCACCCCTAAGTTGACTTTTGGAGCAATGCATGAGCCTAAACCTCAAGAGATGTTTTGAAGACCTCAAATTCTTGTATTGATCCTCTTACAAGTTCAAATGGAGACAAATAACTTAGTTCATGAGCAACATGAAGATTCAAATTCATCTGGATTCTAAACTAGGGTTTCTGACAAAAAAAGTCAACCATAACTTTGACTTTTGATCAAGACATGATCTCAAACCTTGGGACATGATTCAAAACACTCTAAAACACCTATGGAATCCATCAATTAGGTTTGAATTAGGTCAAGAATTTGATTTCATAAAGGATCACAAAGTTTGAAATTCATCTGACAAAAAGTCAAGTGTGCTCAAAAATCAAGTTTGACTTTTTGGATTTCTTGACAAACATGGCTTCTCTAAGTCAAAAACAATGTTAACTAATGGTTTGGATCATCATCCATCAAGAAAAATCAAGAAAAGTGGGGTTACTTGCAAAAGGGGCAACCTTAAGAAACTTAAATTTTCAGTAAGTCATGGACAAAAGTGATTTCTACCCAACTTTGCAAGACCATAACTTGTGATCCAAGTAACCTTTTTCTTCCATCAAAAGCTCAAATGAAAGCTCTCATTACATACTTCAAGATTGTCAGCTACAACATATTCCAAATCCTCATGGATGTTTAGTTATGGATTGATCAAAATCACAAAAAATAGAAAATGGACACTTTTTCAACAATTAGTGAAATTTTGGACAGAATCTGTTTTGCATTTTCACCAACTTTGAGGCCATTTTTCATTATGATCCTGTTAACCCTCAATTTCGATGCTAGAAAGAATCAAAGCTATTTTATGTTAAAAAATTATTTTTAATATAAAGAAGGCTTCGACCCAGTTTTTGGAGAAGCCTGAGTCGAATAGAGGTGTAGGAACCTCAAAAAATGGCTAAGTGCTGGAAGGGTTTCGACCATGAGAATGTGGAAACAAGCGCTGCAGTGGTTATATTAAGGCTGGAGGGAATTTCCAATATTTGAAATTTAAACAAGAGCAGTTGTGAACATGGGAACAGTTGAGACCAAGGAGAAGGTGCCAAAATCCACACGTTCGAAACAGTAACCACCACTTAGTAGTTATTTCCTAGCACTATAAATAGGAGTTAGTTCTATGTAAATGGGGTGTTCATATTTTTGTACAAGTTACTCAAAGAAACTCAAAGTACCCGCGTGTAGAGAAACGAGTTCGTGAGAATGTACGTAATGTAACACCATTTTCTTCATTAATGCAATTTATCTTCATCATGTTTAAGATTTAGCCATTTAATTTCCATGCCTTTACAATTTCTTGAACTTTATCTTCCATGCCAAATTTACTTTCAAAGTTATTTAAACTTTCTGCATCTACCTTCGACTGCACCGTTACATTCAAGCTTTTAATCTTCAAGCTTTTACTTTTCAAAGTCTTTTATTTTCAAGAACGTGGAGTTCACCTTTAATCCATTGCATCTATTTCAGAGTCCTTTACTTTCCTGCACTTTACCTTCGACAACACTTTATCATTCCAGCCTTTACTTTTTAAAAATGTGGAGTTCGTCGCATTTTACTTTCAAAGCCTTTTACTTCTTGTCCATTCCTTTCGACGCCTTTAATTTTTGCACCCTTTACTTACAGCCCTTTAAATTTTAAGCCTTTACTTTACTTTATTGCAAGTAGTCGAACGTGGAGTTCAGTTAGATTTTATTTCAGCATTGTCGAACGTGGAGTTCAGTTTACATTCTCTTTAATTTTCATTTTGTCATTTACACTTGTCTCTCAAATTTAGCACATGTCCTAGGATTTGTGTGGTTGATCCTGTAAGTCAATCAATTTGCATTTAAATTTATAGACCAGAGGTTGTTTACCAAAATTCACAGTAACCAATTGGCACACCCGGTGGGACCTAGTGCTAAGTTTTATACTTTTGTCAACCTTATCTTTCTTGGTGAAGAAGTACTTTCGTTGTATGTTATTGAGAAGTGGGAAGTTAGCCACAACAAACGAAGGGATACCAAAGAGAAGATACACTAAGAAAATGGCAACCAATGCTAACCAACAAGTTGATCCTCAAGGGAGTATTTCAAACACTTAGTCAAATAGCAGTATGGGGTCTCAAAGCACACCATCACCAGTGTCTTCGACAGGAGGACAGGCGTCACTTCCATTAGTAGTGTCTGAGCCAGGATCAACATATACAAAATCATATACTCAACCTGTGTTGGAATACATAGGACCACAAAGTTCTAACTCACCAACACCCCCAGGAGGAAATTCAATGTACAGGCACGTTCCTCCTCCAGGTTTTCCACATCCAGGGTCAAGGAGTCAACCCTATGGTATGCCTACATCAATGATGCAAAATCTGCAGAATGCTCCACCTATATTTTCAAAAACTGTTGTGTCTTCGCCACTACAAGGGTCAGGATCAGGAGGGCGAAACAACCAGAATATAGGTGTTGGTTACTCTGTTCAAATGCCTAGCCTTACAAATACATCCATAAATTGTTTGAGACAGCAGATGGATGAAAGTAACATGCAAATGGTACATACGTTGTCTCAGACAATGGGAGAAGTTTTTCAACCTTTGATTCAAAATACGACCCAAACTAACCAACAATTGGCTGTACAAGTGGCACGCATGGCTGATTTCATGGGAGTACCAGCGGTAGATCGAAGAGCAACTGTTGTCGAAGATATCCCAAGACGTCATCCACGTCAGATACCTGATGCGAACTTGGAGGATCAAGAGATGATTGATCATTTTAGAGTCGAACCACCAAGACACCAGATGCCATATCAGGTGGAGGAAGAACCAGTAGTGATGGTGAACAGGAACCAAAATGCAGATCAACTACTTAGACAGGTTCTACACCAAAATCAAGCAGAAGAAAATAATCTTGCAGCCATGGTTGAAAGGATAATGACTAGAAATGGTATGAATTTTGGCTTCACCAGGCCAAATTATACTTCGCCTATAGTGGATTACATTCTCCAAGCAGAACTACCCCCTAGGACGAAGGTTCCAAAGTTCAGCAAGTTTTCAGGAGATACTACTGAATCTACAGTCGAACATGTGGCTAGGTATTTGATTTAAGCAGGCGAGATTGCAGCTGACGAAAGCCTTAGGATCAAATACTTCCCAAGTTCCCTTACCAAGAATGCCTTCACATGGTTTACTACTTTGCCTCCAAATTCCATATACAATTGGACCCAACTAGAACGTTTGTTTCATGAACAGTTCTACATGGGGCAAACTAAGATTAGTTTGAAAGAATTGGCTAGCATCAAGCGCAAAGTTACTGAGCCAATTGATGATTACCTGAATAGGTTTCGACTTCTTAAAGCCAGGTGCTTTACACAAGTGCCAGAACATGAGTTGGTCGAAATGGCTGCTGGGGCTCTTGATTATTCCATTAGGAAGAAATTAGATATCCAATATCTTAGAGATATGGCCCAGTTGGCTGATAGGGTTCGATAGCTAGAGAGGTTGAAAGAAGAAAAGGCTAAATTCAGCAGGGGTAAAAAAGTAGCCTTTGTCGAATGCAATGAAGATGTGGAGAATCTGTATGGTGAAACATCTTATTTCGACGGAAATGAGGTTGACGTTGCTGAGTTAAAGCAAGGTCCACCTTATGCCTGCAAATTATTAGCTCCTTCAAAAGGAAAAAATCCTGTCGAATCTAACGACAAATTTCCTAAGAAAACATATACTTTCGACGTCACTAAATGTGACGAAATTTTTGATTTGTTAGTTAAAGATGGGCAAATGATAGTGCCTACTGGTGCTAAAACGCCACCTTTAGAACAAAGAAAGAAAAGAGGTTTTTGTAAGTACCATAATTTTTTGGGCCATAAAACTTCTCAATGTTTTCTTTTCAGGGATTTGGTGCAAAATGCTATCCAAGAAGGAAGGCTGAAGTTTGGTGACAAAGGCAAAGCCCAGATGAAGATTGACTCTGACCCATTGCAAGTTGCAGGGGCTAACTATACAGAGCCTCACGAGGTTCAGATGGTGGAAGCCACAGAGGGATTCAATGAGTCAGTCAACATGGTGGAGGTTACTGAAGACTTCGCCACCAGTTCTGTCTTAAGTGAAGGTTCTAGTAAGGCTGCAAGTGGCCTAAATATTGATGGTACCAGTCTAATGTTGGTGACCAAAGAAACTGCTGATAAGTTTGTTGAAATGGATAATGCTGCTAAGGTTTTGGATATGGCCGTGAGTGGGTTAAAGATAAATGCCAGTGAAGGCATTAACATGGTCGAATTGACTGAAGAATCTGATTCTAGCTCAGATAGTATCAACACCAATGAGGCTATGGGCAGAAATGCCCCCAAAGTCTAAGTTGTTAAGGAAGTGGAAGATGACATGCTCTTGGTAGGAGAAATGCTAGACATGGATGGCTGTTTGGTGGAAAATTGGATATGTATGGCTGCTGAAAAATTTTTCAAGACATCTCCTGATGTCGAGAGAGTCAATGTTGAGGAAATGGTTGAAGCTGAAAAAGCTGCTTGGCAAAAAGCTTCCCAAAAAGCTGCAAAAGAAGCAGCAGGTGGTGGGTGCTTGGCAAAGACCACTGAAAGTCTGGAAGCCCGTTTCTCCAAGATGCACTTAAAGGATAGAATGGATGTCAACATGGTCGAAATTACAGATCGAAAAGTTGAACAAGTGAGTAAGGCAGATGAGCAAGAGAAGCGCAACAAAATGGCTTATCCTAAGCAAGAAGAGATAATTGTGGATTTCTTGCATCGTTTCCAGAAGAAAGGCTCTGGAGTAATGCTATGTCCCAGATGCAGCGCCATTTTTGATGAAAAAGATGCCCACAAGCTAGAAGGTGTCAAGAAGGCTGGTGAAAGCTGGGGGCAGAAGGTGAACAAAGGGCATAGAGGTTTTGACCATAGGCGACTTTCGACAGGGCTAAAAAACCAAGCACCAAGAGTTAGGCCAGGTACGTTCAAACCAGCTGCGAATGTGCCAACAGGTAGTTGGATCAAGCCTATCGAAGGGAGAGGACAGAAGAAAAAGTGGGAGAAATTTGATGTGGAAAGAGGTTCTTCGTTCGAGTATAGAAAAGAGAACCACACCACCAATAAATCAGCATACATTTCTCATAATTACAAGGGTAAAAACCCCATGTCTAGATCACAATGGCGAAGAGAGCACCGCAGGCGAAAGGTTGTCAGGGAGGCTCAGGTGCAAGGAGAATCAAGCACCAATGTTGATAATCAAGCTGGGGCAATGGAGAAGATGCCTATACGACGAACGTTGTTCACTGTTCAGCCAGAAAAGAAGGTTGACGAGGATGAGAATATGACTGATAACTTAGACAATGAGTTAGCGGCTTCCCTAGATATTCTGGTAAATGTGGTGTCTGTAATGCCAAGAGAATTTGGTCAAGTCTCAGAGGTCGAAGACTTAGATCAAACTGCTGAAGTGGAAATGTTGGCCCACAAGCCTGTGTGCTATTACATCATGAATAATGGGTGCGTCGAAGAACAGAATGCTTTCTTTGAACGCCCCACAGATGCAATGAAGGGTCATTTGAAGCCTCTTTACATTACTGGCAAAGTAGAAAACGTCCCTGTCAACAAAATTTTGGTATATTGTGGCGCAACTGTTAATTTGATGCCAAGGTTTTTGCTAAGCAAGATTGGGAAGTTTGAGACTGATACCAAACCCCACAACATGGTTCTGTCGAACTATGAAGGAAAAGTTGGTTCCACTCTAGGAGTGATTCAGGTGGATCTCACTGTGGGAACTATTACCAGACCAACAGTGTTTATGGTCGTTAAGACAAAAGCTAACTACAATCTACTCTTGGGTAGGGAGTGGATTCATGGGATAGGAGTTGTACCCTCATCTATGCATCAAAGAATCACCATTTGGAGACCAGATGGGATAGTTGAAAATATTGAAGCTGATCAAGGGTACTTTAAGGTGCCTATTAATCATGTGAATAGTAGGCAATTTGAGAAACATCTGGTGAACATTGCTCCATGTCCTCCAGCTGATTTTGAGTTTACACCTGACGTAGAAACGTTTTATTCGTTGTATTTACACCCTGTTGAAGGTTTCAGGTGGGATAGGGAGGTACCAGGAGAAAGGTTGCCATGCTTAAGCACACCTCCAATAGAGCCCACAGGATGGGGAGATGAATTCAGTGATCATGACTGAGTTCGACGCTTTAAAAAGAATTTCGGCCTATGTGGCCGAAACAAAACTACAAGCGGCTTTGGAAGCCGCCAATGACTATATGGCTGGCGAAGCCATTTCTGAAGTATATCAAGAAGGTCCTGGTAAGGACTTCGACCCAAAACCTCCAGATAAGGTTGAAACTGGAGAACAAAGCCAGAGGCTCGACGCCATCTATGAAGATGAGCCTTTGGGATTTGAGAAGGATCCGTTGGCAAATAATATAAAAATGCTAGCACAAGATCCCTTAGAAGAAGTTGACCTCAGTGAAGGGGCAACCAAAAGGCCTACCTACATCAGTGCCAATCTTGATCCCCAGTTGAAGGTGGAAGTGGTTCAGTTGTTGAAAGAATTCAAAGACTGCTTCGCATGGGATTATGATGAGATGCCTGGTTTGAGCAGGGACTTGGTCGAACACAGGTTGCCTATGACGCCTGGGAAAAAACTAGTCAAGCAAAATCCAAGACGGTTTGCACCAGAGATATTGTCAAAGATCAAAGAGGAAGTCGAAAGACTGCTTCGTTGCAAATTCATTCGCACTGCAAGGTATGTCGAATGGTTGGCTAATATAGTACCTATTATTAAAAAGAATGGATCTTTAAGAGTTTGCATTGATTTTAGAGATTTAAACTCTGCAACTCCCAAAGATGAATATTCAATGCCAGTAGCAGAAATGTTAATAGATTCTGCAGCAGGACATGAATATCTTAGTATGTTGGATGGATATTCTGGCTACAACCAAATATTCATTGCTGAGGAAGATGTTCATAAAACTGCTTTTAGATGCCCTAGAGCCTTGGGCACCTATGAATGGGTAGTGATGCCTTTTGGTCTCAAGAATGCTGGTGCCACCTATCAAAGGGCAATGAATTCAATTTTCCACGATTTTATAGACACATTCATGCAAATTTATATTGATGATATTGTTATAAAATCTATTTCTGGGAAAAGTCACATTGACCATCTTCGACAGTCCTTTGAAAGGATGAGAAAATATGGTCTTAAAATGAATCCTCTCAAATGTGATTTTTGTGTGCAGGCAGGGGATTTCCTAGGCTTTGTGGTCCACAAGAAAGGGATTGAAATAAATCAGAATAAGACCAAAGCCATAATGGAGGCGAAAGTGCCATCAACTAAAAAGGAGTTACAGTCGTTGTTGGGCAAGATCAACTTCTTAAGAAGGTTTATATCCAACCTGAGTAGCAAAGCACAAGTTTTTTCGCCATTGCTTCGTTTTAACAAAGATGGTTTTGAGTGGGGGCAATTACAGCAGCAAGCCTTCGACAAGATCAAGGAGTACCTAAGCCACCCTCCAATTCTTTCACCACCTTGTAGAAACAAGAGTATGAGATTGTATATAGCTGCATCAGATAAAACTCTAGGGAGCATGTTAGCTCAGGAGGATGAAAATGGAGTCGAAAGAGCCATTTATTATCTTAGTCGAGTTTTAAATGATGCAGAAACTAGGTATAGCATCATTGAAAAGTTATGTTTATGCTTGTATTTCTCTTGTACTAAATTGAAGCAATATATAAAGCCCGTTGATGTGTATGTTTCTTCTCACTTTGATGTTGTAAAACATATGTTATCTAAACCTATTTTGCATAGTCGAATTGGCAAATGGGCATTAGCATTAACAGAATTTTCCTTGACATATCAACCTTTAAAAGCTATGAAAGGGCAAATAGTTGCAGACTTTATAGTTGATCACTCCATAAATGAAAATGATTTCAATTATGTTGAATTAAAATCCTGGAAGTTATACTTTGATGGATCAAGTCGTAAAAATGGAACAGGAGTGGGAATACACATTATTTCTCCTGAAAAAATTCCAACAAAATTCAAGTACAAGGTTGAAGGACCTTGCTCTAACAATGAGGCTGAATATGAAGCATTAATTGCTGGCCTTGAAATTTTGTTAGAATTGGGGGCAACTAGAGTCGAAATAATGGGAGACTCAGAATTGGTTATAAAACAAATCACAAAGGAGTATAAATGTGTTAAAGAAAATCTCATTATGTACTTTTTGATAGCCAATAGATTATTAAAGAAATTTGAGGTAGTGGCCATCCAACACATACCTAGAATAGAGAATCAAGTTGCTAACGACTTGGCTCAAATTGCCTCTGGGTACAAGGTGTCAAAGGAAAACCTTCAAGAAGTAATTGAAGCAAGAGGTAAGGTGGTAGCTGTTGGATTATGCCCATCAGACTTAGAAACAACTAAGCTTGGGTGCATAGATGGTGAAAATTTTGAAATTTTTGCCATAGATAATTTAACAGATGAAGATTGGAGGAAGCCCATAGTTGAATATTTGCAAAACCCAACGGCTTCGACAGAGCGAAAAATCAGGTATCAAGCTTTAAGCTATGTACTGTTGGGGAATGAATTGTTTAAAAAGACCCCTGAGGGAGTCTTATTGAAATGCCTTAGTGAAGCAGAGGCATATTTGGCCCTTTCGACAATACATAGTGGGGCATGTGGAGCACACCAAGTTGGCCAGAAAATGAAATGGCTGTTGTTTCGACAGGGCATGTATTAGCCCACTATGCTGAAAGATTGCATAGAGTTTTCTAAGGGTTGCCAAGAATGTCAAATTCATGCTGGCATACAGCACATCCCTGCAAGTGAATTACATTCCATAGTGAAACCATGACCTTTTAGAGGATGGGCTTTGGATATAGTGGGAGAGATTCGACCAGCATCTTCAAAGAACCAAAGATATATTTTAGTGGGAATTGATTATTTCACCAAGTGGATTGAGGCAATACCACTGGTGAATATAGGTCAAGAAGATGTTATTGAATTCATTCAAAATCACATTATTTATAGGTTTGGCATTCTTGAAACAATTACTACAGATCAGGGATCAGTGTTCACTGGTCGAAAGATGCAGGAATTTGCCAAAGAAATAGGTTTTAAGTTATTAACTTCTACACCTTATTATGCTCAGGCCAATGGGCAAGTCGAAGCTGCCAATAAGGTAGTAATTGGACTAATTAAGAAGCATGTGGGAAAGAGGCCTAGAAATTGGCACAAGACGTTAGACCAAGTTCTTTGGGTATGTCGAACATCCCCTAGAGAGGCTACCAACACTACCCCATTTCGACTCACTTTTGGTCATGATGCAGTATTGCCTGTTGAGATTTATATACAGTCTGTAAGAGTTCAAAGACATCATGAGATTCCCTCTGAGAATTATTGGGAAATGATGATGAATGAATTAGTGGATTTGGATGAAGAAAGGCTCAGAGCCTTGGAGTTGTTAAGAAGACAAAAGAAGAGGGTCGAAGAATCCTACAACAAAAAGCTTAAGTCTAAATCTTTTGCCTGTGGGGAATTGGTTTGGAAAGTGATTTTGCCTATGGATCGAAAAGATAGAGCATTGGGCAAGTGGTCCCCTAAGTGGGAAGGCCCATTCCAAGTCATACAAGTTTTCTCTAATGGAGCTTATGAAGTGGAAGAGTTAGACAAAGATAAAAGAGTCTTGAAAGTAAATGGCAAGTATTTGAAAAAATATAAGTCTATGCTGCAAGAGATTCATATTAAAACATAAGCTTTATTTAATAAAAAGAAAGCCAAAATAGGCCAAGTCAGGCTAATATGGCATACAAAGCAAAGAAAAACCAATACAACAATTTTTAATCAAGGAAATGTTATTCATAATCTCTCCTACAACAAAAAGGTTAAGTCTAAATCTTTTGCCTGTGGGGAATTGGTTTGGAAAGTGATTTTGCCTATGGATCGAAAAGATAGAGCATTGGGCAAGTGGTCCCCTAAGTGGGAAGGCCCATTCCAAGTCATACAAGTTTTCTCTAATGGAGCTTATGAAGTGGAAGAGTTAGACAAAGATAAAAGAGTCTTGAAAGTAAATGGCAAGTATTTGAAAAAATATAAGCCTATGCTGCAAGAGATTCATATTAAAACATAAGCTTTATTTAATAAAAAGAAAGCCAAAATAGGCCAAGTCAGGCTAATATGGCATACAAAGCAAAGAAAAACCAATACAACAATTTTTAATCAAGGAAAGGTTATTCATAATCTCTCCAATCTATGGATTTGAGGAAATTCGTATAATCTGCATCCGGCTCATCATCAGAGTCTTGGGTGCTGGAGCGCTTTTTCTTAGAGAGCTTCATTTTAGTTTTTCTCTTCTTAGCTTGAGAGGTTGCTCCAATGGAGGCTTCAGGTTGCTTGGTGGCCTCCATCTTTTTTGTTTCCTCAACTGCCTTTGCCTTTCCAGCCATTTTCTTGGCTAATGGTTTCTCTGAATTGTTCTTGTTTGCTTCTACGCAAAACGTGATCAGGTGGAAGAAATTTATAGAGGCGAAGTACTGATTGGATTGGCCAGTCAAACGGTGGAAACACGTGAGCTATTCTTGGAAGTAGGCCTGAGGGCTATGCTATAAATACTAGAGGCCTATGCCTTGGAATTTAAAGCTGGAAAGGTAACTTTCCAAGAAAAAGATAGAATGCCTTAATTGCAAATTTGACTGATAAAAGACAACAAATAAAAGTGCATCATCATGTAATATGGGTCGAAAGCAGTTAAGGATAAAATAATAATGATTGATTAATCAATGCCAAAAGGCATAAAATTGTCATTACTTAAAAAGCCTGAAAAGGCCAAGAAACAAATGATGATTAAACAAACGAAGGTGTCGAAAGTATCAGAAGGGAAGCCTCGACGCCAACTGAGAAAAAGCTTCTATGTGATGTTTGAGGCGAGCGTTGCACAAAGATTCGTCAAGTTTTGCTGCTGCGAGCTCTTTTTCATATCTTTGGGCCGCCTCAATACGATCAATAGCATTCTTTGTTTCTTCAGCTAACTTAGTGTCGTCGAAATGGTGCAAATCACGGTTGCGTTTTTCAGCATTGTCAATTTTGGCTTATAGCTCCGTGATTTGTTGCTTCCAGGCTTCAATGTCCTTCTGGTTGGAGGCTATCTCATCTTGCTTTTTCTTTTGATCAGCCTCCATACGTTCGATATCTTCGTACGCCTCTTTTGCACCACACCAGGCTGCACTCTCACAGCCATATGTTTTCTCTATGGTATTCCTGATAGAGGGAAGCAATTTTATTTCTGCAGCTATCTGGTTCACCACAGCAGTTCGCTCTATCAGAAAACCAGAAACATCCGGATTGAGGGTGGTGAGCTCAATCTTTGCAAGGGTGTCCTTCAAATAAGCAGTTGCCGTTGGATCTGAGGCCAAAACTCTGTGAAAATCCCCCCTGAAGAATTTTTTCTTGATGGCTTGGAGAATTGGTTGGGCGAAGTCATCTGATGCTGGGGTCGAAGAGACAGAAGAAGAATCATACCTTTGCTCAAGAATCAATTTGGTAAACTCACGTGGGTTTGACCACTTGAGTGCTGTCAGCGAGTCCCCAGGTGGTGGAATGACCATAGGCGAAGGAGTATGGTGGGGGTGAGGCTCAGCTTGTTCTTCTTCCTCCTCTGCTAATTCTTCTCCTTCTTCATCTTGTTCTTCTCCCATTTCTTCATCAGACTCTTCAGCAGCTGGTTGCATATTCTCCTGGTCATCAGCTGGTGTAGGAGGTAGTTCATTTATCTCCTCAGGCGCAACTTGATCAGGATTGGCGTTATGTGTTTGAACTTCAGGTTCATGCCTTTCTTCTTCAACCAATTGACCTTCATCCATGGGGGTATCCAGATTGAAAGGTGGTGGGCTTGAGGCATCTTCATCATCAGAGTTGGCTCCATCAGCTTGTGCATTTTGAGTAGGGGTTGGAGCTGGTGGTACAGTGGGTGTTGTAACATGTGGAGTAGGTTGATTAATCTCACTCAAACCAGAGCCAATATCAGAAGATGGGTGATAAGTTGGCTCACCTTGGCTGTTGAGGAGCGTGGTGGTGAGGCTTTCTGAAGTTGGGTGGGGAACATAATCGTCAATTACGGTGGTGGCGAAGTTGCTTGGAGATGGTCGGGAATCTGGATTGTTGATTATGGGTGCCTAAAGAACACAAGTGGAGAAAATGAAAATGAAATAATAGGCGAAAGATGTCAAGCATAATAGAAAAAGGCAATGGTGCACATACCTGAGTTTGTTCAACAGCAGGACTTGATTTATCACTCCCATGGTCACCAAGAGGGGTTCTCAAGGCCACCTTGGAGGGTTCCTTCTCGACACCACTTGTGGTGGATGCCTTTTCGAGTATTTTGGCCACCTTCAAAGGAGGTGGGCCAGTAGGTCCAGAGGCCTTTGTGGGTTTTTTTCCTTTTCCTTGTGAGAACCTCCTCAGGAGATTCATCCGAGGCCTCTAAAGTTATAACCACAGTTGGGGTATCCTTCTTACCTTTCTTGGAAGGTGTTGGAGGTTTTCGACCAGTCTGAAAGGGCAGTGCAAATATAAGAAAGAAATTCATATAGTACAAGCATAAACAGGGGAGGTAAAATATACCTGTGTACTCTCTGGTTCTTTTCCACTTTGCAAGGTGGTAGCTCTAGTCGAAGAGGCTTTCCTAGGCACAGCTGAAAGATAGTACACAATTGTTACAAGTTAATGATTACATGGTTAGTCATAAAGCCATGGATTAAGGATTTCAAACCTTCATATATTTCAGATTCGACACGAACGTCCTGAATTCCTATATGAAGGTGCCCTTTAAAACTGTCTAACGTATGCTTAGTCGAAACCACTCGTTGAGCCTTTGGCTGAGACTGCTGTCGAAGAAGTTTTAAATGCTCCCCATAGACAAACCAATCTGGAAATGGAGGGGCAAGCGCCACTCCAAAATCACCATTAGGCAGTCGAGGGAACTTTGGAGGAAAAAGTTTAAAAGCTACCTCATAACGTTTCTCACGAGGGACGTTGGGAGGAATTTTTAGTTGATCCAACTTTTCTAGAAATTTTCTCTTTAGAGTAACAACAGCCTCATGAATGGTTCGACTAAGATCATCTGGTCGATAGATAGTTTCAAAGTATTTTTGAAAAGCCTGTATTTCTTCGATGTGAGTGAACTTACTCTTTTTCGTCTTGTCCTGCACATGGAGAAAAGCTTGGTCAAGTAACGAAGAAAATGTAGCCACATCAAGAAAGTGCTCACTATAGTGCTTCGACCACCATTGGTGGAAGGATGAAGTGCATAGAAAGGAAAGTTCAAAAAACACAGGAGAGAGGATTCTTCTTTTTTCATTCTGGCTGTCGAGTGTTTGGGAGACGTTCTCCTTGTTGAAGCAGGCGGTGTGAAGAATTACTTGGCCCTTTTTCTCATACAAGCACTGAGGGAAGCTCTGGGCCAACCCAAATTGTCGAGAGACCAAGTTTGGTTTATAGGCAATCAATGCTGATAAACCTCTCCCTAAGTTCAGCCTGTGGACAATGAATCTAGGAATCAAAAAGGCTTCCCAGATAGCAACAGATTCTGGATCAAGAGGTTGAAGAGGATTTGGAAATGGCCTTTTAAACCACACAGGGCCATAGCTTCATCGAGCAAAGGGTGCCATGCTAGGAGTGAACTCATAGCGCTTGGCGAACATCATAATATAACTGGTGAAAGCCCTTTGAAGGTTTTCACCATCATCATTAGGAGTGAGTTTGGCCAGACGTGTCCCTTCGACACTCCTTTCCCTGATCTCAGCAGAGGCTTCATCAACTATGCCTTTTCTAGGGAGGCTAGCCTCAAATGTAGCATTGAGCCACAATTAAAGTAGCCAAAGAGGACCACTCAAGTGCATAGGACCTTGGGCTTCCATGTTCTTAAGTCGAGAAGCCCCTTCATTGATAGATTCGTAAAGGTTCGCCATAATGAGTTCACTCAGGCAGGTTCCTCTGTTGCGGTGGAGTTGATTCGCCAGGGGCAGGTACTTTTTAGCTACCTGCAAGGACTTTGTACAAAAAACATACCTCGACAGCCAGACTGTGAGGAAAGCAATGCGTTCTTCATCAGACACCTCGTTATTTTCTTGTTTGAAGTGGTGTTTGATAAAGAGGGTGTAGGTAAGTTTGGAGCCTGAAATGTTGATGGTGTCCTCAGCATCAACATCAGGATTATAGACAAGGCCATCTGGACGAAGCCCCGTGATGGAAGCTACATCAAAAAGGGTTGGAGTAACCATTCCACATGGCAAATGGAATGTATAATGGGTGTTGTCCCAAAAGTATAGGGATGCCGCCACCATATTCAGACAATACGGTATGCTGGTCTTTGACAGCATAAGAAGGTCATAAATCCATATCTTCTTCCAATGGTCAGCTTTAACCTTCTCCATCTTTGCCATCCATTGGTCGAATTCCTTTAAAGGGTTGACAGCTCTCACCAGCCTGGTGCCATCAGTGAGATAGCCAACGTTGATTTTGGGTAAGGGAATCTCTTCACGGGAAGCTCCAGCAGCGGAATTAATTTTGGGGAAACTCTTTTGCCCTAATGGTCTAGTTCTCTGGTACGAGGGGAAAACCTCACTTAGCCTCTCGTTAGAAATGTCCACATCAGCCAAAGGACCAGATAGCGCATAAGTTTTATCAGACATAACTATGGGAATCATTACCTGAGATTTGTAGATGGCTCTTGATTCTTCAGAGGTGGGTTCCGGCATGCAATGGCGGTTATCTACTAGTTGGGGGCCTGGGATGTTAGCGAATGGAGGGATGGTTTGCTTAAATGGAGTGGCCTTGCCTCTTTGAGTCTTCTTTGCTTGAGGATTAGTTTGGGAAGATGCCATTGTTGAAGAAGATGAAAAGGTGGCGTCTTTGCTGGGTTTGCGTGAGAGAACTGAAGAGAAGAAGAGGTTGCTTGAGAGTATGAAAAGTGTGGAAAGTTCACAAAGTGGCGGAAATGGGTATATATAGACATTTGAAAATCTCAAGAGACTTGGATCCACCGTTGAAGATGAGGGGTTAGTGGGACGCGTGTCTTTCTCCTGAAGGCGTGATGAAAAGTAGCAGTTATGTGCAGACTGTTAACGTCTGTTTTCAAGAAAGGTGTTATGATGAATACGGCTGAAAGGACATTTTAAGGATTTGTCATGATGGTATGACGTCAGAGGCGTGGGTTAAAGAAATTGAACAGTTCAGCCATTAAGTAATTAGTGGGATGTTCAGTTAAGGTCATGCAAACAGGCGACGAAATGGTTATTATATCAAGAAATGGCCTTCTTACCAATTCTGGCGAAAGGACATTCCTTGGGGGCAATTTGTTAACCCTCAATTTCGACGCTAGAAAGAATCAAAGCTATTTTACGTTAAAAAATTATTTTTAATATAAAGAAGGCTTCGACCCAGTTTTTGGAGAAGCCTGAGTCGAATAGAGGTGTAGGAACCTCAAAAAATGGCTAAGTGCTGGAAGGGTTTCGACCATGAGAATGTGGAAACAAGCGCTGCAGTGGTTATATTAAGGCTGGAGGGAATTTCCAATATTTGAAATTTAAACAAGAGCAGTTGTGAACGTGGGAACAGTTGAGACCAAGGAGAAGGCGCCAAAATCCACACGTTCGAAGCAGTAACCACCACTTAGTAGTTATTTCCTAGCACTATAAATAGGAGTTAGTTCTATGTAAATGGGGTGTTCATATTTTTGTACAAGTTACTCAAAGAAACTCAAAGTACCCGCGTGTAGAGAAACGAGTTCGTGAGAATGTACGTAATGTAACGCCATTTTCTTCATTAATGCAATTTATCTTCATCATGTTTAAGATTCAGCCATTTAATTTCCATGCCTTTACAATTTCTTGAACTTTATCTTCCATGCCAAATTTACTTTCAAAGTTATTTAAACTTTCTGCATCTACCTTCGACTGCACCGTTACATTCAAGCATTTAATCTTCAAGCTTTTACTTTTCAAAGTCTTTTATTTTCAAGAACGTGGAGTTCACCTTTAATCCATTGCATCTATTTCAGAGTCCTTTACTTTCCTGCACTTTACCTTCGACATCACTTTATCATTCCAGCCTTTACTTTTCAAGAACGTGGAGTTTGTTGCATTTTACTTTCAAAGCCTTTTACTTCTTGTCCATTCCTTTCGACGCCTTTAATTTTTGCACCCTTTACTTACAACCCTTTAAATTTTAAGCCTTTACTTTACTTTATTGCAAGTAGTCGAACGTGGAGTTCAGTTAGATTTTATTTCAGCATTGTCGAACGTGGAGTTCAGTTTACATTCTCTTTAATTTTCATTTTGTCATTTACACTTGTCTCTCAAATTTAGCAAATGTCCTAGGATTTGTGTGGTCGATCCTGCAAGTTAATCAATTTGCGTTTAGATTGATAGACCAGAGGTTGTTTACCAAAATTCACAGTAAACAGATCCAAGGTGAATCAAGACCAAAGTTAAACATCAAAGTTGAAGTATATTATAGGGGCTTTCCAAAAAGTACAAGAGTCTCCCATGATTCAACTTGAGCAAGGAGTTATAAGCCTCCAAAAATGGCATTTTTCACCCTGCCTACACAATGGCATTGGTACATAACTTGCATTCCACTATTTATGGATCCAATTTTAGACACTTGCATCATTTCATTTCTGTCCAAATTCAACATGAATGATAAAGAATCTGATCACAAAGCCTTACAAGTCAAGAAGCCTATCACTTAGGCATGCGATCTTTAAAGATGCATTTCCAAAACTTCAATTTTGTTTCAAAGCATTCAAGAGATGCATTGAGGTGGCATGGACTGAGTCATTGATTACTAAAGGAGTCAAGCCTTATCCCTGCAACAAAAGACTCATAGCTTGCAAGATTAACTCAGGTCAATGGCTAGAGAAAACTTTGGCTACATGACAAATTCCAATGGATAATGGAGTGTTCTAGGCCCCAATCACTATTGCTCCCAAAACAAACTTGCTCTACTACAAATAGGGGTTCTTTTTTATCAGTATAAGTACACCAAAGCATAACAACACATGTTTTCCTCCAAATCACTCTCAAAAAATCAGAATTTGCTTCTCTTTCAAGTAACATTCAAATTTTCAAATAGAGAGCAATTCCATCAAAACCAACCATCCTAACACCTCACATATATCATATATAAGTGATCCATAACCTCAAAACATATCTGGGACACCAGAATCATTAAGTCACTATCCATTTGCTCAAGCTTTTTGTCAAAGTTGCAGTTGAGGTGCCACAACAAGATCCAGTTGCTTTCAATCCATTCCAAGCTTCCAAACACCTTACATAAGGCCCATTGAAGCTGTCCAAGTCATCAAACAACATCTGTAACACCTCCAACACACAATTCGATTTCTTCTTGCAAGAGGTAAGCATGAACTCTCAAACTCTATGATCCATGCATCATAAATGTGTTTTCAAGTTACAAACATGTTTCTGCACTTATGTAGAGTGTTTCCCCTCAATCAATTGCTTTGTAGCTATCGTGTATAGGATTTTATAGTGTTCTTGCATAAATTAGGGTTCATGTGTTCATCACTTGATTTCTCACTCCACACTTAATATAAATGCAATTAATTGGTACCATTGGAATCCTTGTTCAAAAACAAGTGAGATTGATGTTTACAAAAGTCAAAACCATTGAGTAATCAGAGAGAAAAGTGAGGTTTTGCAAATCAGCCATGGCACGGTCACGAGGAAGAAAAAGGTGACTGTTGGCGCCATAATTCAAATTATTTGAATTATTTGAATTTTTGTTATTTTTCTTAATTGATTTCAAAAATTAATTTCTCTCTCAATTTTAATCATTTTTATTGGTTTTTTTTTAAATTTCACAAAAATGTAAAAATATTTTATTCTACAAAAAAATCAAATTTATATTATTTATTTAATATAGTTTGAATTTTTGTAAAGAAATTCATTTTAATTGTTTATTAACATTTTTTAGGGTTAATAGCCATTTACCCCCCTGCAATATAGGCAAGTTTTGATTTACCCCCTTTAAAAAAATAATTTTGGATTACCCCCCTGAAATTTTGGGGTACCCCCCAAAGCGTGTAAAAACCAGGGGGGTAAATAAAAAAAAAAAAATTTACAGGGGGGTAATTTTTCTACCTGGGGGGCAAAAGGCTTAGAATTTTAAAATTTCAGAGGGGGTAATCCAAAAAACTTTTTTTAAAGGGGGGGGTAAATCAAAACTCGCCTATATTGCAGGGGGGTAAATAACTATTAACCCCATTTTTTATGAAATTTTCATCTTGATTTTTTAAATTCAAATGATTTTCACACTTTCATATAAACATAACATGATTTTTCAAAACATTTTTCAAACCTCACAACTTGTTTTTAAATATATTTGATATTATTTATTATTTAATTTTCTTTGAAAAATTATATTTTTTTATTAAAATTAGGGTTTTCCTTAATTTTAATTTTTCAAACTTCATTTGAAACATTTTTGGGCCTCTTTGTAGAGTGTGAGACCCAACCCCTTTGTAAATACACCATTTTTGGGCCTCAGTCATTGTATAAGTCCCGATACGATATACTGTATGATCACTGTTTTTCATCTGGGCATCTTCTTGAGCTATAAGCCCCATCTCTTGTATTAAAATAACCTTTTGGGTATCTTTGTAGAGTGTAAGACCCATCCCTTTGTGTAAATAATTTTTGGGGCCTCAGTCATTGTCTAAGTCCCTCTGTGGTTTTCAAAACCGCGACACGATTGTCGCATTTTCAAATAAATCATCTGGGCCTCTCCTTAAGTATAAGCCCCATTATTCTTTCTTCACAAACACTTTTGGGCCTCTAATAGAGTGTAAGACCCAAACCCTTTTTCTACATAAACAATTGTGGGCCTCTGCTAGAGTATAAGTCGCACAACGTCTTTCGGTATCGCAGTGCGATCACGGTTTTCAAAATAAGTCATTTGGGTCTCTCCTTGAGTATAAGCCTCAATCTTTTGTACATAAACTTTGTTTTAAACAATAAACAACTTCCATGGGCATCTCCTTGAAATGTAAGCCCCATACCTCTGTTTTCAAAATCATCTGTCTATTTTTAAACTGGTACTAGGAGGAGCATTATTCCCGGTGAAACTGCTCTTAGACCACTTAGGTCTCTCTTTGAGTTATAAGCCCCAAAATTTCTTTTCTTTTCAAACAACTTGCTTTTAATTCAAATTCAAATTCAAAGTTTTTCTGAAAACTATCTTCAATTTCCTAAAACCCTAATCATATAGTTAAAATCATACAATCAATCACCAGATACTTAGGTCTCCTCTCATTGTATAAGCCCCAATATCTTTTATTCTTAATGCATACTTGTTATATACCTGTCAATTCACTTATTTGTATATATACTTGTGCATATCTGTTTAGAGTTTCCCCAGCAGTTAGGTCTACACTTAGGTCAAACCAATGGATACTCTCTAAACTTAGTCAAAACTAGTTCCCTCATAGGAAATTCCCTATACAGTCTGCCTCCTCTTGGGCTTATTCAATATGGAACAGAGAAAGATATTATTCCTGGTGAAACTTTTCTCAAGACTGTCAAAACTTAGAAATATATGTGTACAAGAAATTCATTTCCCCATAGCGGATTAATTCCCGGTGAAACCTCTCCTGAATTTCTTCAAACCTTAGAACAGTTCAACAAAGAAAGGATTATTCCCGGTGAAACCTTTCTTGAAGTTTTCTTAGGCTTGGACTCACAGGCTTCCTAGAAGTATCCCCAGCCTCCTCTTGGGCTTAGTACAAGGACCATCAGGCTTCTTAGAAGTTCCCCAGCCTCCTATTGGGCTTAGTACAAGGACCCAAAGGCTTCCTAAAAGCATAGGATAGAAATTAGTTATCTCTACTAGTTCAATCCCCAAGAGAGTCAAAAATTCCAGAATCTCATACCATTCAAAGGTTGATCCTCATCCCTTAAACCAACAGCCTCCTCTTGGGCATCATACAAAGACCCCTCTCTACACTAGAGCCTACTACTTCTTGAGAGACTTGGACAGTCTCAGCCTCCCCTTGGGCTTCATTCAAGTATGACTTGGAAAGTCTCATCTCCTCTTGGATCTCACACACAGACCCTCAAGTTTCCTACAAAGCATAGAAAAAACCCTGATTATTATACCAATACAACCAGTCTCCAGCAAAATTGAAGACCTCATAGGTTATCAAACTCATCTTTAAAATACCCTGACACCCAGCAAGGCTTGACTTTCACCTAAAAAAAACCCAGCCAGTGTCAATTTACCATCAACAAACCATCAACACAATCAGAGCCTCATGGCATCTGGTACTCCAACTCTTCCCTGATTCTCAACAAGAGTAAATCCTTTTTGGTTCCCCAATACAATTTGGACCTGCTCCTGGATTTCAATAAATCCTCAGCAAGAGATAGCCTTCTCTTAGGCTTCATATAAGAATGTTCCTTAGTCAGCCTCAATCTTGGGCTTTGTAAAAGACAGATACAATCCTCCCCAGTAAAGTCATCTTCTTTTAGCTTCAACCTTGGGCTTTGATCAAAGCACACAAAAATCAACATCCCCTCATATGAGACCATAATTCCTCTCTGCAGGAGGATATTTCCTCTATACATCACATATCAAAACAGACAATCAAAACCTTTTCCCAGATAATTACTGTAAGTGGCACACTTGTTGATTCAAAATCCAAGCTGGAGTTCGTCTCTTATCCTGTCCAAAACTCCTCTTTCATCTAACAGCTATAAGTGGCAAGCCTCTGGATTCCATACATCCAAGCCAATGTCCCTCTCTTAGCATGAAATATTCATAAAGGAAAAAGTGGTATTGCTCTACACTGAGTTAAAGCTTTCTTCCTTCATGACATTCCTCTTATAAAGAAAATTATGGCATTGCTAGATTTCTCATATCCTAGTTAAAGTAATTTCCCTTATAACTAATTAATCAACACTTTGTGATGAATATATGAGATTTCTCCCTTTAGAGATGACAAATTCTCTCTCTCAGTCACCCTTTTAGCTTCAATCTTGGGCTTTGAACAAGACAGAAATACTCCGCTAGCTTCAATCTTGGGCTTTAAACAAGACACCAAATATCTTTCCTCCCATAGAATATGAGGAACTACAATTGCTCTGATTTCCCAAATCTCTTTACGGGAAAACGTAGGCATAGGATTGTGAAATCTTAGCGAGCACACAAATCAAAAAAACTTTAGGTCCAGTACCTTCCCAAAAACAATAGAAAACCTGAAAACAACAAAAAAAGTCTCTCAATTCTCCTAAAGGAAAAACTTTCCCAAGCCACAACAGATAAACACGAGAAAGCATTTCAAATTAACAAAAATACATGCAAAAGAAGGTTCATATGGATTACCATAGATACACTGGGTGTTAATAGATTCCCTTTGTATAAACAGACCCCGTTCCCTAATCTCTTAGCATTTGTTAAAGAAAACATTTGCGTGCAGGGTTAGTTTAAGATATCTTCCCCTTCCTTAACCAGCTTCATAGGATAAATACAGAAATCAGAAAGTAGAACCCAAATCTAATTCCGCGGTAAGGTGGTCGCATCACCGAAAATAACCGCACGCTACACACTCCAAGAATTTCCACATGTAAAAAACTAGGTATGAAACTTATAGTGCAAATTACATATTAGTGGAAGCTCTTCAGCCATCGACTTAGTCTCACAAAAAATTTTAAACCAATGTTCATGTGTTAACCACTAACCAAGACCTCGTGTAATCCTTATTATATCAACACATCTTTGACTTAAATTTTTCACATGTAAACAAGAAATTTATTTTTCTATCAATTTTCTTTTGCCTAAACTGAACATCGGAACTTATGAATGCAACTCAACAACTGCTTCATAACATCACTCTTCTTTTCTGATGTGGAAGATAAGACAAAGCTATAAACATAGAGCATAATAAGGAACTCCTATACTTGGAACAAATCAAAAGCTTTGATACCTGTTGTTAGGAAAAACAGACAAAGAGAAAACAAAAAAACATAATCACAATACAAGGACATAACGTAGAAACTTCAAAACTAGAGAAAACCAAGTTCATTGTAAAATGACAACTAGAGAATAACACTATGTGAAAATTTTTACAATACATGATTTCTGTCAAACGCCCACAGTCCCCTAGTAATTGTCGTAATCTGAAATTTGACCTCCCCTTTTGCCTTTTGCATAAGCATGTACATTCGCATTGCCGGCATACGCATTCACACTTTTTCTCTGTGATTTTGTTGCAGGAATATTCAGGTTTTCTAAGCCCGATTAATCGCATCCTCACAAGGTCATCACATCATTAAAACAAGCACAAAACAAGGGTTTCCGTGCCTATTCATCAAAATAAGAGGTGGAAAATCGAAACCGGGACGTCAGCACTTGTTCTTGAGCAAGTTGGACAATTTTGCCTAGAGTAACCGATTACTCTGTTTCTAGGCAAAAACAAGGTAATCAATTACTCTGTACAAAATTGCAGATTTTGCTGCATTTTTTGGACAACAACTTTGCACTCTCTTTGTTCTTGGATTCTACTTTATTCTAGCATTATGTGGAATATTATAGACACTTCAAGAATCCACTTGCATTTGCTACAATGTATCATTTCCACTCAAGACTACCATACACCTTTATTTCCAAACATGTGAACCATTGGATTTGAAGCTTGCATTGGGATGTTCCCACCGAGTTAGCAAATAACTAACTGATTTAACCTCCAACTCAGTGAGTTAGATGTAACTAACTCTAAACCAAATGTCAAACCACCCTTAGCTAGCTCCAAACCAAGTTCCAAACCTATCAGACTCCAAACCAAAACTCTATATAAAGAAACCTTCACTTTGTTGCAAGGGATCCACCATTTTTTCAATCACTCTCACTCTCTTCACTCTCAAATCTCTCACATTTTCTTTGAATTTTTCTGCAACTTCTTCATCTTCATCTCCATTTTCTTCCCAAACCTCAATATAGCTCAATTTCACCATTGAAGAATAATTACTTTCACCTTGAAAGTGATTATTTCTTGAGCTTAACCTTCATCATCTTGCTATTTTACTGGATTTTCTGGAGTTTTATTAGCTTTGCATTCATCTCAAGTGTTAGCTTCAAGATTCTATGGTGCGAATTCGTATTTTGGAGATTTCGTCACAATTTGCTCGGTTTCGATACGATTCGGCTACAATTGAAGATTCCTCTGGTTTTCTTTCATTATCTTCACCAAGATTAATTTGCAACAACATCCAAGGCATATCTCAGCTTTGTAGGTTGGTCTTTCTCTGCTCATTTTACTGTTTTGAACATTTTCGTATCATTCGCGATGTAGTTTCGATGCTTTTTTGTGTGTGAATTGATTATGTCATTACTTGATCCATGATCTTGATGAATTAATTGATTCCATTGCGGGTTATTTGCTGTTGTTAAACTTTATTTTCGTGCACTAATTCATACCCTAGCATGTGGTAGTTTGGACAAGTGATTTAGGTGCTGAAATTGCTATTTGAAAAGCTATTTTTGCCACTGTTACAGTGGTTATCGGTTACTCATATCAGGGTAACCGATTACTCTGCACAAATTTACACTAGCACTGCCTTTTTCAAGCAAGTCACCGATTACCTGCTTTGTGGTAATCGATTACCACTGAACAGAGTGACTTTATTTGAGCTTTTTCAAGTGTGTTCGCCATGCTTTCCCCCTCTAACTTCCATGGATTGACATGATTAATTTTTATGGATGTTTTAGGTGCTGTTTCCCTTCAGTTTAAAGCATGTTTGTGAATTTTCTGATGCTCGATCTTTCGATTTTATGATTGTGCACATTTTTGGCATTATATGAACATGATCATTCTTGCACAATTTTATTCACATAATAACATAATTCGTGATGCATATTAAGTGACATTTGGTACTGTTTTGCACTTGTATTCATGTTTGAATTAAGTTTGTTCTTCGAGGAATAAGCTTAATCTTGTATAATCAATAATGCACCCTTTTGATTTAATAATTTTTCAATTTATTTGGAAAATTATTGGCATTGCTCTCCCTTTGATTAATTAATCGAATTCCATTTCGATTATTTGATCACCCTTTTGGCGTTTCTCTTTAGGCTTCCTTTAGAGGTTTCTTCCTCTCTCTTCCTCGCGGAGTCGGAGTTTCGTGCGGCACTGGAGCATTTTACAACTTAGAGTTGTTACGTTGTCCATCTTAATTTCTGCGCTACACCCTGTGTGTTAGAGAAGAATGAGAGTGGAGAATTCCTACACTCATTCTGACTACTTCAGTAGGGGACGAATGACCCTGTGCCTGGATTAATCATCTCTATCTCCAGGAGGTAGCGTATCTCCTTCCCCAGTTGAGTCGATCTTTGATCACTCTTACCTTCTTCAATCTGTCTTTTGATCTATCACCGTCCCCTCGATTCACGATCATTGGCAATCTTCAGAGAGTCAATCTCTCGCTCTTGTTTCAATACCCTCCTTTTGTTCTCTTTTCTTTCTAGAGAGTTTCAAGTACCTTGTTCTTATGGCTAGTCACTTCTCTTGTTGATTCCCCATGAGAGTCGTAATCATCCTTTCTTTGGTTAATAACAGTCGTACTGTTAAAACTAATTCTCTTTTTCCCCTACGGTCACAATCTCTTTCTTCGGTTAAACACAATTTTCTTGTTAAACACCGAAACCCTTGCAAAGTTCACAACCTTCTCTTAGTTCTTCTACCTTTGATTGGTTAATCACTGCCTGCCAGTTAAAACACCAATTTGTATTCCTTCTCAGTTAACCACAACCTGCCTGTTAACAAACTGATCCCCTTTCGAGTTAATTACCTTCTCTTGGTTAATCATTCATTTCTTTTCGGTTAAACACAGTCTTTCTGTTCACACCGAATTCTCAGCGGTTAGCAACCTCCTTTTGGTTCAAATACCCTTTCGTTGGTCATGTACTGTTTGTTCAGTCAATACCGACATCCCCAATGAGTCACAACCTTCGCTTAGTTCTACACCCTTTCCTTTGGTTTATCACAGTTTATCTGTTAAAACCTTTCTCCCCGCACGGTTGCAATCTTTTCTTTCTTCGGTTAACCATTATTTATCAGCTAATATACCGAAATCCCTTTAGAGTCAAACACCTTCTCTTGGTTCAGTACTCCTTCTTCTTTTTTTCGTCACAACCTGCCTCTTGACACCAAGTCTTTTTCCCCACAGAGTTTTTTATTTCTTTCTCTTCGGTTAACCACTACCAGTCAGTTAATATACCGAATCTTTGTTTCTCGTGGTTTCAACACCATTCCTTTGTTTATTCCCCAGCAGGGTCGCCAACCCTCTGGTCCCCAGCACAGTCGCTTTGCTCTCTTACTCCCTGGTGGAGTCTCTGTTATTCTTCTAATCCTTTATCTTCTTGGTTTCTAAACCACTCCTGCACTTTATTCTCAGCAGAGTTATTCTCTTTTCCTTTGCACTCCTTTCTTGGTTCTGACACCAATTCTTTTTGCATCCCCAACGGTTCTTTCTCTACCTCTTTTTCTCTTAGTTTTGACACTATTTTCCTTTTCCTTTTCCGTATTGGTTCCACAAACTACGGAAGCTCTGATTCTGCATTCATTCGAATGTAAGATACGTAGGCACAAGATTGCGATGATCTTGGCGAGCACATTTCCACCTTCTTTCGTTCTTCTTCTCTTTTCCCTAGTTCCATGAACTACAGAGCTATGATTTCCTCATTGCACTATGAGGGTACGTAGGCATGAGGGCCCTAATCCTCCGCGAGCACTTTTTTTTCTTTTTCTCCTCTCTCTCTTCTTTTAGCTAGAAACCTTTAGATAGATAACCTATCCAAGCCTAGAAGCAAGTGAAATGGTTCCCGTCGAGTACGACGGATGCGTAAGGTGCTAGTACCTTCCTTTCGTATAACCGACCCCCTTACCCGTTTCTCTTCCCTTTGGGTTTTATCGATATTTTCCTTGTCCTCCGGGACTAAATAAAGTTCGGTGGAGACTCTGTTGTATCTTTGAGTGTGCAATTCACTCAGGTATAATCCCGCTAGCTTCAGTAACCCCATACCCCCAAGCAAATATTTAACTTCATTTCACAATATTCAAACATAAGAGTATAAGAGAATAAGAAAGTAAAATACTAGCTTAAAAAACTTTTGACTGGTGCATTTTTTGATGAAGAACTCGAATCCATTATATAGCCTTTGAATCCATATTACGTTACAAAACTAAGTGATGTGAGACTTAATCAACATTTATATTTTTAACCAACCCTAACACACATAACTCAAGTCTTAATTTTATCTGAATCATTGATATGTTACGTTTTTCAACACTCTGTTAAATATGCATTTAACTATGATAGATATATATTTGACGTGTTAACTAGAAAAATATGAATGTATTACATTTAAGCTTAAGTTTGAGGCAACGTCTGATAGTTACACAACAAGAGTAAGTTTGTGACAAATTATTGTATAATACGAAAAAAATACACATGAATATATGGTAAGAGGAAAAACAGGATGGATCACTAACACTACTACAATAACCCTTATAACGTTGCACGCGAAAGAGATGTAACCTCGGCTACCAAGACGACATAATGAAGTGTGACATGAAAAGTTGCCACTTAACACCTGGTAAAAGAAAAATCAAAGGGTAAAGTTATATGATCATGGGTTCGAACCTCAGCATTTTCATTTTAATTATTTACAAAAACAGTGTATCATACCTCTCGATTTATTTAAAAATTGAGGGGTTAGATAGTTTATTTTTTATAAATAAAACTCATTACATTGTTTACACAAAATATCAATAAATTAATTTGCTTACAAACTACATTGTTTACAAAAAATATTAAAGTAAAAATATTATTATTCATCGTCATCGCTGTCAGTGACAAACATATACTGGATATCTTGGAGAAGATCAAATGTTGGGAATCCTCGTTTCATTGATCTTAAGGAAGACCAAATATTGAATGCAATATATACTCTATGGATTTTGCACTCATTTGTTTCTAATATAAAACCCAAAAAAAGTTAGATAAATAAATAAATATTCAGTTATATGATTATTTAAAAACACAAACCTTAAACCCATGATAATTTCTTGCACTTGCAATCCATCATATAAATCTTTGGCAAATTAAATAGACTATCACCAACCACATTAAATAAACCTAATTTTTTTCTGCTCTTACACTCTATCAAAGTGATACTTTTACTTTGTAAAATCTCATGGCGCTCTAATTAAACATTGAGAGTTTCACAACAAAGTTTTAGTTTTATGTGGATTCACTACTATCAAATTTAAATATTTAGAATGCTTTTATAATGAGGGTTTAGGTTTCATGAGGATCACTAAGTGTAGTGTCTTGAGTGTTGATAGTCATTAAATGGATGATGAAGATTTGTTTAAGGACAGTAAAGAAACTTAAAAAAACACGCTTATATTTTACCTCGGTTATCACTCAAAACCATGGTAAATTGTGTTTCTTTTTAAATAAAAAATAAATAAAATATGTTTCATCCCAAACCACATACCTCTCAGTTTCTATTCAAAACCGTGGGGAAAAACTTTATATATATATATATATATATATACACACACACACACACACACACACACACACACACACACGTATATATTGTTTACACAGAATATTAAAATAAATTACTCAAACAAATCAAGAGTTTGACAATGGATTCTTAGAGAACAACCAAAGGAGTATCCTGTTCCAAACAAGAGAATTTTTTATATTTACATTGTTTTCAGATTTTTGAGAAGTTATTTGTTCCAACCAAGAGAAATTTTTTTTTGTACTTGCAATCTATCCCAGATTATATTGAGAAAATGTTTTCATGTCAAATGTTTTCATATGAAAAAGAACATGAAAGAATAATGGATGATTGTGTTTAGTAATAAATTTCCCAATGCTGTCAACTGAGGAAATCAACAAATTTCTCAATGTTTTCTTTGATTGACAACATAGGAATGTTATTACATAAATACAACAAAAACAAAAACACCATTATGTGAGATAGATTGCAAGAGCAGAAAAAATGTTTTGTTCAAGATAGAAGAACATTGAATATTTTTTCTGTATTGCAATCCATCCCAAAGAATGATGCTTGCGAGTTTGGGGCAGCTTCATATTAGTAAGGATTAGAGTAAAATATGTTTAACAAGTGCTTTTATAGTAAAATCTTATTATTTTATGCATCGGTTAAACAGAAAATCGAAGGGTTAGAATATTTTGTTTACACTTATAAACAAATAAAATCATAAACTGCGATAGCTAGGATTCGAAGCTTGTAAGTTGTTTTTTTCGCTTTGGTGTTATGAAAAAAAAAGGTATAAAATTCATGTCAGTATTTGAAGCCTAAAAGTTCCCTATAATGAGTTGTGTGCTCCCAAAAGATATTCATACACACCTTGCAACAAGCAAGAAAACATCATCAATAAGAAATAATGGAGTCAAGAGGCAATACTTAAGGATACTACTGTACTCTATAGGTATAATATGCTAACATAATCCATCAATATGAATAGCTAGGAAAAATATTGAGCATGTGCTACTTTCAAACACGCAAAAACTAATTTGTGTCTTGTTGTCATGACAAACTTTACTTCCATTTATTAGAAAAATTTACTTGAAATTACACTCATTAAATTTTGGGATTTAGCGGGGACACTCTCTTTGGTAATAAAACTAATAAGGTCGAAAGTTGAAATTGTACGATTAAGACCACATAAAGCTTTGTTAAAAGCATAATTTAAAAGGGAACAACCATCCACGATGTTTAATGCCATCACACTAAGGCTAAAAGATCTCAGTCTTACAAAAATTCAATTCAACGTACCAATGGTGTAAAAGGAATGTCCCTAATGATTTAAAAGGATATAGGGACCTCCTATAAATCACCTACGACATTATCATCATCAACATACCAAATATGAAGAAGTTTAAAACTATCTTTGATCTTATGAATAAGTAGGTATAACACAAAAGAAAAAACGAATGTTCCAACAGGTCGCCTTGTTTCATCCTAGTGGATGATATGATATGCCCATCCTCAAGATATAATCTCGTCTTCAATCCATATAGAAACTTAACCCATAAAGAGATAAATGACTATTTTACCCTTATATAGCGCAATAGTATCGATTTGTCTATCATATTGAAAGAATTCTAGAAATATATTGTAATTATAGCTAAACAACATCTCCATGTCACTTACTCAACACCTTGCTAGCACTGTGCAAACTAAAATGAGCTAAAATATTGTAATAATGTTTGTTTTCTGTTTCTTGGTAAAAAACTATGGGCACAAAAGTAAAGAGTTTGTCTAAAAATGTATTTTTAAGAAATTGCATCATAAAACTGCATCAAGGGGTCAAATGGTTCAAATTGCATCATTTAATTTGTTTAGTCCTGGTTATCATTAAAGCAGTTATGCAGAGGTATACTTGACTTCTAGAAAGGATCATTATTTCTATAAAATCTTGGATAACCATTCAGATAATCATTAACACAAAATATGACCCTTCATATCTTGGATATTCATTTGAAGATGTTGTTGTCCACTTCTTTCTTTCACGATCCATAGATCAACAAGACAAACGACGATCTTCCAAACTTATAGCCCTCCTTCAAATCAGCAATGAATATTGATGGTATTGACATATTAGATTTTTTAACAGTATAAAAAAGGATATACATCAAAAAATATATATCATTGAGAAACATTTTTGGAAAAAAAATTATAACAAAAATGTTAAAAACATGAAAGAGTAAAACCGTTAAACTATTAAACTAATTTGGTCTAAGAGAATGAAGAAAATGTCTAAAACGTGTCGGTTGATTTTAGTAAACAAAAACATCCTCATCGTTTTCGGCTGTATATAAGGTTATGTTTTGGTACCCAGAAAATTGCAGAAATATTTTAAGACATAAAAGAGTGAACAAATTTTATGTAACCATTTATGTACAAATGTTAGGTCAAAAAATCAGCCAGTCTTACATATTTAAGAATTGAGGGTTCAATTTATAAGAATTCAAAACATTTTATGTTACAAGATCCTACTTTAAGCCCAAACGTACTATTCAGCAGCCCAAATGGCTTAGGGATTTCTATCAATATTAATTATTTTATTTGGTTACTTTTATTTTATTATCTTTGTATTGGGTTGTCAAAAGAGGCTTAGGCCCAATTACTACAACAAACCCTAAGTATTTAAAGCTGTATTCAGAATTAGAAGATTATGAAATGAGAAAAAGTTTAGTTTTATGTTTTCTTCTTCCTTTGCAACCTAGATCTAGAGTAGCTTAGTGTAGATTATATCATTGGTGCTTTCATTCTGCACTCATGGCTCCCCCAAAATCTCAAAATACTTCATCCCGTGAAATAGTTGAAGAAGCTATTCAAACAACACAGCTGCTTCTCAATAATGCAATGCAAGAAAATCAGATTCAGTTGGATGAGCGATTAAACATTGTTGCTGCAGATTGGGAATAGCAAATCGGTCAACTTCACACTCGGATGGATAATGCATTGAATCTTGCTGACAGCAGACATGAATCTATCATGTCCATCCTTACAAAAGTCTCAAATCAAAAGGACCCTCCTCACCAAACCGCTACTGTTCACGCAGCAGGGTCCTATTCAGGTATCACTCATGAACCCTTCTCTACTGCTACTATTCATACAGCATCTCAGCATGTTACCCACACTCTCAGCCCAGCTCACACACCCATCAAAAACTCTGTTTCTTTTTCCACCACTATCCCACAATCTGTTGCTACAGCAGTAACTCGTATAACTACTGCACAACCACCACCACCAACTTATCCACCGTATATTCCATCACCTACCCCTTTTACACCCACACAAACTTATAATACCCCTTTTATTCCCCAATTTCCCTACCCACACATGCCACAAATTACCCCTTTACCACCATTTAGAACACCAAAATTGGAACTTGCAATGTTTGATGTATCTGACCCTTTGGAATGGTTGTTTCAAGCTGAACAGTTTTTTCAATTTTACCAGCTCCCACCAGAACACAGATTGTCATTAATATTTTTTTATATGAAGGGTGAAGCTTTAGGATGGTTTAAGTGGATGCATCAAAGCCAATTATTAACTGATTGGTTTTCTTTTACTAAAGCCCTAGAACTACGATTTGGGCCTTCTACTTATGACAACCATCAAGTTGAATTGTTCAAACTAAAGCAGACTGGTACTGTTGTGGAATATCAATCTCAATTTGAAAAGTTGGGAAACCAGGTGGTTGGTTTACCACCAGAGGCAATCCTGAATTGTTTTATTTCTAGTTTAACTAAAGAAATCAGAAATGAAATGGCTATTCTTAGACCTGTTTCAATCTCACAAGCCATTGGCCTTGCCAAACTCATTGAATCTAAACTCAAGGATGCCAAACCCAAATTCTCAAATCCGTTTTCCAACTCTTACACCAAATACACCCCTAACACAACCCCAACCACAACCATCAAAACACCCACCAATACCACCATCCAAACTCCACAAACAACAACTTCTTCAAACATAACCATTCCTACCAAATTACCTATCAAACGTCTTTCCCATTCACAATTGCAAGACGCAGGGCTCAAGGGCTATGCTTTAATTGTGATGAAAAATTCACAATTGGTCACAAATGTTCCGCCAACAGATTTCTTTTATTCATGGTTGATGATGATGTGGCAGAACAACAGATTGCTGTTGAGGACAATAATGAAGTAGAAGCGGAGATGGACCTAAATGACATTTATTTTCAATTATCCCCGCAGGCTCTAACCGGTCAGATTTCCTCTCAAACACTTAAATTCAAAGGTATTATTGGGGGATTATCAGTTATGGTTTTAGTCGACACAGGCAGCACACATAACATTATGCAACCTCGCATCGCCCAACACTTAAATCTCAAACCTAAACCCACACACCAGTTTTCAGTCATGGTAGGAAATGGCTCCCATTTACAGTGTGAAGGGATTTTTAACAATGTCCATATTCTCCTCCAAGACAAACCCTTCAACTTATTTTTTTACCTCTTGCCAATCGAAGGAGCTAACATTGTTCTAGGCATGGCTTGGTTAAGAACACTTGGCCCAATTAAAGCAGATTTTTCTATTCCATCCATCACATTTCAACACCAAAGTACACCCCTAACTCTTAAAGGAGACCCAACCACTAGCCCTATCCATACCACATTCCACTAATTCAAACATCTCCTCCATACAAACTTCATTGCTTCCCTCCACCTTATGACTTTTCTTGAAATTGATTCCCCTTCATCAATAGTTTCATTTCCACCATCCACCCCAGCTACCTTAACCAAAAACTTAGACCCAGCCATTTCAAACATACTCAATACATACTCTACAATTTTCCAACCACCTTTTGGTCTCCCACCAGAAAGACCTCATGACCATCACATTCCACTACTACCCCATACCCCTCGTATCAATGTCAAACCTTATAGATATCCACACTCACAAAAAAATGCCATGACAACAATTATTCAAGAAATGTTACATGATGGAATCATCATCCCAAGTACCAGCCCTTTCTCCTCTCCTGTTCTTCTAGTTAAAAAGAAAGACGGGACGTGACGATTTTGTGTCGACTATACAGCTCTTAACACTATCACCATTAAAGATCGTTTTCCCATACCCACAATTGATGAACTTTTGGATGAGCTTGGGTCAGCTAGAATTTTCACTAAGATTGATCTACGCTCTGGCTACCACCAGATCCGTGTTGCAAGGGAGGATACTCATAAAACGGCTTTTCGAACTTTCGACGGTCACTACGAGTTTCTCATAATGCCCTTCGGGCTCACTAATGCCCCTTCTACTTTTCAATCTGCCATGAATGATCTTCTAAGACCATACTTATGCAAGTTCGTACTGGTTTTTTTTTACGACATTTTAATTTACAGTGCCAATTTTAATGACCATTTAGTTCATTTGCAGGTTGTTTTTGAGCTTTTATTATCTCATTCTTTTGTTGCGAAAATGTCCAAATGTGTTTTTGCAGTGGATCGAGTTGATTACGTAGGACATGTTATTTCTGCTGGTTGTGTGGAACCAGACCCAGAAAAGATTCAGGCAGTGTTGGACTAGCCTGAACCCCGTTCACTCATGGCACTCAGAGGTTTTTTAGGGCTCACGGATTCTATCGCAGATTTGTAAAGAACTACGCCACTCTCACCGCTCCCCTTACTGATCTTCTTCGTTCCACTAGATTCTTTTGGAGTACAGAGGCCAGTTCAGCCTTTACAGAACTAAAAAAAATGACACAAATGCCGGTGTTAAAATTGTCGGACTTTACAAAAGAATTCAACGTAGAAACTAATGCCTCAGGAGTGGCAATTGGCGTCGTTTTATCTCAGGCAGGACACCCCCATCGCGTTCTTCAGCAAGAAGATGACTCCAAGGATGCAAGCTTCTTCCGTTTATGTCAGGGAAATGTACGCTATCACTGAGTCCATCAAAAAATGGCGCCAATACTTGGTCAGACAACACTTCAGCATCTACACAGATAAAAAAAGTTTAAGGAATTTACTGTTACAAAAGATCAAAACTCCTGAACAGCAAAAATGGGCTTCAAAATTACAGGACTTTAATTTCGACAGTTACTACAAACCTGGCCGTTCAAATCTTATTGTCGACGCCCTCAATCGCAAATAAAGTGACACCCCAGTCCTACTTTCCATCTCATCTCCTGTGCCAACTCTCATCCAGCAACTCCAACAGTTTTACACCAAAAACACAAAAGGTCAATAGTTAGTCTCAGAAGTGACTTCCAACCCAGAAGATCAAAACTACAAGTTCCTAAAGGATTTGCTCTACTATCAGAACAAGCTATTCATAACTGATCTATTTGATCTCAGAAACGCCTTGATCTTTGAATTCCACAACACCCCATCAGCAGGACATTCTGGAGTTAAACCCACGGGTGCTCGAGTTGCCACTTCCTTTTATTGGCCAGGCCTGTACAAAGAATTAAAACCTTTGTTAAACACTGCACAACATGCCAACACAATAAGAATCTAACTCAGAAGAAAAAAAGGTTGTTACAACCTTTACCTACTCCTGTTCAAGTATGGGAGGACATCACCATGGATTTCATAACCCATCTTCCAAACTCTTACGGTCACACAGTGATTTGGGTTGTATGTGACCGCCTGTCAAAGTATGCTCACTTTATTGCCCTTCCGACCAAGTTCTCCGCTTCTGACCTTGCTGTTCGTTTCTCCACAGAAATTTTTCGTCTTCATGGTGTTCCAAGATCTATAGTCTCTGACCGCGATCCCATCTTCCTTAGCAAATTCTGGAAGGAATTTTTCAAAATACAAGGCACAATTCTTAAATTTAGTCCAGCATACCATCCCGAAACGGATGGACAAACAGAGGTTGTAAACCGAACTTTAGAAACTTACCTCCGGTTTTTCACCAGCGATCAACCGCGCCGTTGGTACAAATTCTTACACCTTGCTGAGTTCTGGTACAATACATCCTACCACTCCTCGATCCAGATGTCTCCGTTTCGTGCACTGTATGGCCGTTCTCCACCGTCTATTCCAGACTTCATTTCCGGTTCAGTTTCTACTCCTACCTTGGACGAAACCCTACAAGACAGAGAAAAGATAATCTCAGAGTTAAAACAAAACCTTCACAAGAGTAAGAAACGAATGGAAGAACATGCAAACAGAAAATGGATGTTTTTTACCTTTTCAGTCGGAGATCTTGTCCTCCTTCGACTCCAACCGTATCGGCAACAAACAGTTTTTCGCCGATCCTCTCAGAAGCTAGCCAAGAGATTCTTTTGGCCTTTTAGGGTTAAACATCGCGTCGGTGAGGTTGCCTACGCATTAGATCTTCCGCCTTCTTCGAAGATCCACCCTGTTGTGCATGTTTCACAGTTGAGGCCTTATTTTGGTCCATCGCGTACCACTGATTTCTCCAAAAAAATTTCAAAAAATGGAAGTCCCATCAGAAACACCTCCGATCTTGGTTGTGACTCTTTGAGCTCAGAAGGAAAAGATGAGCGTGTTGTTCCCTTGGAAGTGTTTGGAGAAAACAAAAGACAACTCTCAAAAGAGAGTGAACTTCTGAACGGCGGTGCAAAGAGAGTTCAGAAGAACATGCAAAGTGTTTTTCCCTTGGAAGTGTTTGGAGAAAACAAAAGAGAAATCTCAAAAGAAAGTGAAATTCTGAACGAGAGTGCAAAGAGAGTTCAGCGTAACATGCAAAGTGTTTTTGACTTTCCAAGTACACCTATTAGTCCTATCCCACCTTTTCTGTCTGGCCCAAATACCAATTTTACCCCCCAACGGAAACCCAATCTAAACCACCCCGATTCCAATGACGTGCCAGAAATCCAACCATCCACTTATTCCCCACCGCCCCACGTGTTCACCTCTCCCCAATTCCCACAAATAACTCACTTTTCCCAAAAGCCACCCTCATTATCTTCTCACTCTCCCCAACCACCCTCTGAATTATCATCATCACACCTTCCCCATTCCAACACTTCTACACGTTTTCCCAACCCACTATCTCAACCTTTTCAGCTAACCCATACACCTTTTTCCCCACTTGTCCCTTCACATGCCCATGCGTCCTCAGATCATCACGTGACCCCAAACCCTAACGTTGTCAGCCTGTTTCCCACCCATCGGCCCCCTTTTCCCTCACTTCTCCAACGAACACATGGCACTCATACTGTGAACCTTGAGGACAAGGTTCCTCATGGGCCCGAAAGTATTGTTACAAGATCCTGCTTTAAGCCCAAACACACTATTCAGCAGCCCAAATGGCTTAGGGATTTCTACCAATATTAATTATTTTATTGGGTTACTTTTATTTTATTATCTTTGTATTGGGTTGTCAAAAGAGGCTTAGGCCCAATTACTACAACACACCCTAAGAATTTAAAGCTTGTATTCAGAATTAGAAGATTATGAAATGAGAAAAAGTTTAGTTTTATGTTTTCTTCTTCCTTTGCAACCTAGATCTAGAGTAACTTAGTGTAGATTATATCATTTTATGGCATGAAAGAGTGAACACATTATACTGTTAAACTCATTTGGTTAAGAGAATGATCAACATGTCTAAAATGTGTTGGTTTATTTTTGTGAACAAACACAACCTTTCCTTTTTCCGCTGCATAAAATGGAAATGTTTTAGTACCCCCGAAAATTTCAAAATAAACATAAAAATAGAGTATGATATCAGAACATGATATGCACGAATGTTATATCATAATCATTTATACACAAATGTTAGAATATAAAAACTTTCATTCTTACATTTATAACCATTGAGGGTTCCATTTATAAGAATTGAAAGTGAAAGGTACTTTAAAAAAAAAAACATGACCAACACAGGAAAACAGAGGAAGATTTAAGCTTCATTTGAAAATGAACTAAGGAAGAAATCTCTCTCAATGGAAAAAGGAAAGAACAACAAAGAAAATAAAATAAGAAACGAATATTTAAGTTAAGAATTTAGAAATTTAGAAGAATATTGACTTATTTGGTAAGTGTGATTATGGAATGTTGTTTCTCTTCATCTATGTTTTCAGTATAGAGGATGAGGGAAAACGATTTTCAATCTATGTTATGAAGTACAATTAGTGTGAAAGACAAAAGGATGAATGTGATTGTATTCAAACTATTTGAAGAAATGTGAGGATGCCACATCATTAGTCTTAAAGATTTATGAGTGTTTAAAGTGCGTATTATGTTATTTACACAAAGGGTCAAATGATAGTGTTATTTTATTGAATTGGAAGAACATTTTTTTAGAGTTTGGAGGAAATAACTAATCTTACATAACTAGTTCATTCAAAAATTGATATCGTGCATCATCTAAATTTCATCACACTTTAGTTGACCTCCCTTCATATTGGAAGACAAGACATGAATATATATATATATATATATATATATATATAATATATATATATATATATATATATATATATATATATATATATATATATATATATATATATATATAAGTGTAAGAAGTAGGGATGGCAATGGGCAGGGTTTAGGGAGGGTGTTATAGTACCCGTCCCCATACCCGTGATTTAAGAAAATCCTTGTACATATTCCCATACCAGCAGTTTACGAAAATTCTCGTATCCGAACCGACACCCGCGTGGGCATCAATGTTTGTACTTGTATTCTATGGGTTCCTAAGTTCTCATACTCATATCCGTTTACCCGCATTTCTAATAAAAAATAATATATCATTTATGATTTTTATGTCATTTTAAATTTTTAACAATATTATAAAAAAATTTAAGGATGATATTGTTGAGTTAAGAAATAAACAAACATTTATATTAAAATGTGTACAAATTTAATAGTGATGCATTTAATAAAATTGATAAATTAACATGTATGCATAATAATAAAAATAAAAATATATAAACATATATTGTGGAGATATGGGGCGAAGTGAGTACTAAGGAAACCGTACTTAGGGGTGGCAAAACTGACCGCCCGCCCACTCTGTCTTAAACCCGCCAAAAAATGGTTGGGAAAGCAAACCCGTCTAGTGAAATTGGACTTAAAAATCTAGTCTGTCCCACCAAGGTGATGGGTTCACTACTACATAACGCGTAAACAACAACGTCATGGTCACCACACTTATTCCCTACACCGTTGTGACATCTGTAAACCAAGACGCTATCGTAAGATTAATTTTTTTTATTAAAAAATATTCGTATATAACAACGGTTAAGCAGCTAACCGTTGTGATAACCTCAAGCTTTCATGGGTTCGAACCTCAGGGCCCCCATATATGTTATTCCTTTAATGTTAAGTGGCGCCTTTTCTTTTTTAATTATTTTTAAATAAAAAACTTTAAAGTTTATTACGACGGTTCAATGGCTCCACCGTTGTTAAGTTGCGCATTTTCATTTTTATTAATTTTTAAATAAAAAACTATAAAGTTTATTACTACGGTTAATGTTTACAACCGTTGTGATATATTTTGTTTTTTATTTAAAATTTTTAATTTTTAATACTCTGGCACTTTTTTTTATGAAATTTCACCATGAAAGTAAAATATCACTACGGTTGCAAGTATTGATCGTTGTGGTAGCGTTGTAGCGAGCGATTTTGGACGCGGTTCTTAAGCGCGGTCGCTCTCTGCGGTTGAGTTTACTACAGGTCGATTCATTTTTATCCTATTAAAGCTGATGAAGGAAGGGAAATAGATGTCTCCAATTAGCCCTGCTTTGCATACTGAGTTTAAACAACGGTCTGTTAGGTTACGAATCCTATCAATGTGGGGGGCCCTTGTATTGGTTATTTGTATTTTCGCCAATACTGGTTTCTTTCTTTCTGGGATTTTGTTAGGATACTGCTTTTTGATAGATGGATGAGAGTATGGGACTTTGGGTTTTTGTTTAGTGTGCTCGCTAAGATTTTTCTTTCAATCTTATGCCTACGTATTCCCGTTTACCGAAACAGGGAAATCAGAGCGTTCTTAGTTCCTCCTATTCTATGGGAGGAAGTGGGTGTTTTTGGTGTCTTGTTCAAAGCCCAAGACGTGAAGCGAAAGGTAGTTTATATCTTGTTCAAAGCCCAAGATATGAAGCTAAAAGGGTTTGTCTTTAGAGAGAATTTGTCATCTCTAAAGAGGGGTTTGTTTGTCACAATTGTTTATAAAGGAGAATTACTTTAACCGAGATGCGTGAATCCAGCAATGCCATAATTTCCTTTATAGGGGGTTTTTAACCTGAAGGAGAAGACTTTAACTCAGTGTAGAGCAATGCTATCTTTCCTTAGGAATTTCTCATGCTAAAAGAGGGACAGTGGCATGGATGTAGATGATCCAGAGGCTTGCCGCTTACAGCAGTTAGATGAAGGGGATTGTTGATGTTTGTGTACTGTGAACGAGGCACAGCTTTGATGCTAAAAGGTTAATTGGATCAACCAGTGGTTTTCTTATATAAAGCCTAAGAGGAGGCTGTTGGCCCAACAAGAGGGAGTTTTTATGTGTCTCGTACAAAGCCCGAGAGAGAGGCTAAAAGGTTTTGACTCGACGATGAAGTCTTTTGGTATCTCGTATAAAGCCCGAGATGGAGGCTATTTGACTCAACAAGAGAGTTTTTTTTGTATCTCGTACGAAGCCCGAGAGAGAGGCGAAAGGGGTGATTGACTCAATGAGGGAGTCTCTTATGTGTCTCGTACAAAGCCCGAGAGAGAGGCTAAATGTTTTTCCAGTTAAGTGACAGGTCCAGTATACTGATTTTGAAAGAGAAAATCAGTTCTTATATGAGCAACACTGTACTCAAGGATTTGTTTCAAGGATCCGGGTTATTCCTGTTCTTTAAGGAAGTGGGAAATCTGAAGGGTATTGAGACTGTCCGAGTCTACGGGTTTCCTTCCTATTCTTGAAGGGTGCTTGAGAATGTCTTTCAGACTCAAGGAAATTAGACTGTCCAATTCTAGAGTTTCATCTTTTGTACTATGCTTTGAGAAACAGTAGTAGACTCTTTGAAAGGACTGTTCTATGCAGATGACTAAGTTCTGTTCCTATACCTCTAGGAGGTCGTCGGGACAATTTGTACGAAGCCCAAGAGGAGGCTGGAAACTTTTAAGAAGCCGAGAGGTCCTTGTACGAAGCCCAAGAGGAGGCTATCATTCCCGGAGGAAGATATCATTATACGAAGCCTAAGAGGAGGCTGTGAATACTTCTAAGAAGCCGACGGGTCCTTGTACTATGCCCAAGAGGAGGCGGGGTTGCTTTTAGGAAGCCTGAGGGTCCTTGTACGATGCCCAAGAGGAGGCCGATGCTTTTAATTACCCCGCGGGTCCCCAAACCCCAGGAAATTCAAGACAGGCTATTCACGAGGAATAGATCAAGCCAGGAAAGTTCGAGAATTTGGAAGAAACTCAAGAGATGCCATTCACAGAGAAAAGATTATCTCTGGGGAATAGAGTTTCTTTGACAACTTCTACGAGTGACAGTCTATGAAAGGGTTCACCGAGAATGTTGTCTTTCATGTCTCCATATTGTTTAACCCCAAGAGGAGGGAAGACTGTGTCTGGTAATCCTATGGGGATCTAGTTTTGACTATTTAAGAGTGATCAACGGGCTTAATGCTAGACGTAGTTGCCGAGGAAACTCGAAATATCTATACTATTATTACACAGTGGATATGAGTTTATGAAAGAAGACTTACAGCGAAACAGCCCCACAATACATTTATATGTATATGAAAGCGGTAAATGAAAGCGTGTAAACACTTACTCGGTTGTAGAGCTTCCATGCTGTTTGGTTAGTTGTTCAACAAAGAAAGATTGAAAAACAACAGTATATTCAAAATAAAAGGAGAAAGTGCTTTGAAAAGAAAGATTTGGGGCTTACAGCTCAAGGAGAGGCCCAGGGTTTTATCAGTGAGCGCACTGTTTGAATTTGTACAAAGGGACTTATACAAGTGACTGAGGCCCAAAAAGTTTATTTTCTGTATAAAGGGATGGGTCTTACACTCTCTCAAGAGGCCCAAAAAGTTTAAAGAAAGAGTGGGGCTTATAACACGAGGGTAGGCCCAGTTAATTTTCCGTTTGAAATGGCGATCGCGGCGAGATTTTCTTTTAACACAGAGGGACTTATACAATAAGTGAGGCCCAAAATGATTTTGGTTAAAAGGGGGTTGGGTCTTACACTCTATTAGAGGCCCAAAGTTTTAAATGGGTCTTATAGCTCAAGGAGGGGCCCAGGTTTGTTTTGAAAAGGCGACGATCGCGCCGTTTGTTTTTGACGGTATCGGGACTTATACAATATACTGAGGCCCAAAAATGATTTGGTCAAAAAAAAAGATTGGGTCTTACACTCAATTAGAGGCCCATGAGTGTTTGAAAAAAGTTTGATGAGGGTTGAATTGATTCAAAACCCTAATTTGTTTTCAAAATGTATTTTTAATTGAATAAAAGTTCAATTAAAAGGATCAATGTTTGTTAAATATGTGAAAACAAATTATGATCTTGGATCAATGTTCCGAAAAATCAGGTTTCTTCCTACAAAATGATTGAAATCAAATTAGGGTTAGAAAACAAAGGGAGAAAAAATATTTTAAATGCTAAAAACACATAAAACATTCTTTGCAAAAATATCAAATATATGAAATAAATAATTTTTTGGGATTTTTTGGTAAAATCAAATATTTGAACATTTTTGTGAATTATTGTAAAAAGAACCAATCAAAAATGATAAAAATTGAAGGAGTTATTAATTTTTCAAATCATTAAAAATAATAATATGAAAAATAACAAAATAAACAAGTGATAAAAAGAAATCTGGGGCGAGGGGGATTCGAACCCCAGACTTCTCGCTTGCCAATACACACAAAACCAGCTGATGAACCGCTGGGGCGCAATGCCAATTCAAATATAACATGGCAAGGGAAAAATATATAGAGAACTTGTTTGATTTTTTGAAAATGGCGCCATGGCCATCTTCCTCTTCTAGCTCGTGCATGAAGCCCTCTGTCTCTCTCGTTTCTCAACCATTTGACAAGATTCAAACACCAAACTCATGCGTTTTTTCACAAGGAAGAAGATGGCAATACCCAATTTGATTCATTTTCAGTGTATAACAAATTATATCATTGTGGCCGTATGAACCCTAATTTTGCAAAAGCAATCGTGCAGACATGATTATGAGTCCTATGATCAAATTTTCTGAGGGAAAACAATCAACATATGATGGCAAGCAAATGGCAAAAATATCATGCGAGGAAATATGCATGGATCATGGAGTTTGAGTTTTGAGGCTTACCTTGATGCAAGCTGAAATGGAACTCTGCACAAACTTTATTCCAGTTGTGAATTAATGATCCCTACAGCTTCAATGGATGTTATGGAGTGTGTTGCAAGCTTTGGAACACTTTGAAACTCTTTGGATCAAGCTGGAGACCTCCAACTGCATAATTGAGGCATAATGGCTTGGTTGAAGGGTGATTTTGAGCTTGAGGTGTTACAGTCAGTGTTTAAGTGTTTGGACACCTCAAATACATCATATGTGATGTGTTTGAGCAATTGGAATTGATTGCTTGAGGCTGCAACTCAAAACCCGATAGTGGTTACTCAAAAACCAAGAAACTTGATGTTTAAGGAAGAATGAGAGAAAGCAGTGCTGTAACTGGCTTTGGTGTGAGTTGAATGATCCATTGGAACCTCTATTTATAGGTGATCAACTTTTGTCTTGGAGGAATAGTGAATGGCTGCTGGATCAGATCACATTTGCATGGATTGGCTTGGAGGATTTCTTCTCAAGCAAGGAAAACTAGCCATTCCCAAGAGCAGGGCTATGCCTTGACCAAAATCACATTCCTCAAATGTTTTTATTGTTGTTTAATCAGAGAACTTGACTGAGTAGAGTGGCTTTGTTAAAAATGCACTATTCCACATTAATGCCCCTTTGAATTCAAGGCAAAATGTGCAAAAGTGGATGAATTTCAAGTTGGAAGATTCCTTGGCTATTTGACTCAACCCTATCAGTTGGATCAGTTGGTTCATGATCAGATTGAAGGCATGTGGCATAGTGATCACTCTTTTTGACTCAGAAATCATGGGTGGCACAAAACTCCTAAACTGATTTTTCATGGCAGCCTTGACATGGTGTGTTGTGGCAGCCATAATTCTTGGCACAAGTGGATTGGTTTCATGCTATTGAGTTGCTTGGATTCTTGGAAACATTTGCAACAACATTGATGTTTATCTTTGGAACTGATTCAGCTTGTAACTGTGTGAAAAAACCTCACAAGTTTTGGTGTTTCCAACAAAATCTGTCTTGGACAGAATTTTTTCTAAGTGTTGGAAAAGTGGTACTTTCATGTTTTCAGCCATTTTGGCTCACTCATAGCTCAAAATCCACAATGAATTGGAGTTAGGTCTAGTTGAAGTTTTTGTAGAGGGCAATGAGATCTACAAATCAAGCCTTGGATAGGGTTAAAAATCCATTTTTGTGAAAAATCTCAAAAAGTCAAAGTTGACTTTTGGGCACAGTTGACTTTTTATCAGATGAATTCCAAACTGTGTAATTCTTCAGGAAATCATGTCCTTGACCTAAATCAAACTTGATGTACATGTTCCATGGGTGTCATAGGGTATATTGATTCATGTCCTAGGGCTTGGGAGCATGTCCTGGTCAAAAGTCAAAGTTACAGTTGACTTTTCCCTTAAAACCCTAACTGTGGTGCAGATGAAATTGAGACTTGTTGCTCAAACTTCTTGGATTAATCCATTGTTCCAAATGGATTAATATAGTTCATTAGAGACCCTAAAATCCTCTTTTGAGGTCTTGGCTCATGATTTGCCCTAAAAGTCAACTTAGGGGTGAATTAGGTCAAGAAACCCTAATTCCTGATTTTTTATGTATGCATCCCCTGAGGCAAAATTGACTTGATGGTTGGGTTCATGAGATTCCATGGAGTATATTAGGTTGTGTTTTGGATCCTTGGCTCATGCCCAGAGGAAATTCTCCACCTGGAGGCCCTGGTCGGCCAAAACCCTAATTTGGTGACACTGGCGATCTTGAGGCTTGATCCACCTAGAAGGGAGCAGCCTTATGCTTAATCCTTGAGGTGGGATTCCTCTTGATCCTTTGTAGGTAATTGAGAGGTTAGAAAAGTTGAAGATCATGCCATTCCTTAATTGATCTTTTGTCTAAAAGCTCTGAGATGGCTTGAAACCCTAATCTTGATTGTAGTGGATGCTCACCCATCTTTGGGGAGACTGATGAAATATAATGGTTCCTCCATATTGTAATGATGATTTTCACAATGATGGGAAATCTTAGTGGTCAAAATTTGGGGTATGACAGATGCCCCTATTTAATCTTCTTGGACCCGAAGGTGTGAATGACGAAGGTATTCGGGCATTCGGGGTGCAAGAGGATTAAATATCGGAATACCCGAAATTTTGACGGCGTCTATGAATGGTAATTCACGCATTCATCTTCTTTCGCTAAGCAATGATGCTTAGAAAAGGTAAACTTCCCCTCGATCCTAGTCTTCAGCCAAGGAACTGGTCTCAGTTTCTGATTTAAACTTCCCCTCGATCCTGGTTTCCTACCGAGGAACTGGTCTTAGTTTCTGATGTAAACTTCCCCTCGATCCTGGTTTCCTACCAAGGAACTGGTCTTAGTTTCTTTTGTCAATAAACTTAATTGATAAGGGACGCTATTCGTAGCGGCTTTCCTTCAAACTTCTCGCCGAATTTTCCCGGGGAGATGCCATTTGAGTGGAAAAAGTTTTGATGTCAGACTTGCTGGGGAACCCAGTCGTCTGAGTTGTAGAGTTGCATAAACTTCTCTGTTGGAGACGCCATTTATTCCTACTGGGGGAAAGCAGGTCTCTTGAGAGACTGCTGTCGCTTGGGATCTTACATCATACTTTTCTCGGGATCTTCCCGGATAAATGCCATATGATGGGGTCCGATTTTGAGGTGCCGAGGACCTTTTCATCAGCGATCTTTTCGGAGCGAAACTGGCATGCTGCCGAATCTCTGATTACGGGGCTTTCTCTGTGGATGTTCCTTAATTCGGGAAAGCAAGGATATCATCTTCAATGGCGAAGAGTGATGCTGACTGAAGGTTCCTCTGGTTTTTCAGAGGTTCAAGTTATCAAAGTGGTCAAGGGCCAATTTCAATCCAGAAATAAACTGGAGGTGAGATTGTTCAGACACAGTATTTCCTGACGAGGAAAGAACTGGGAACTCGATTGAGAGAACTCCTATCACTAAGGGACAAGACCGACTAGAGTGATGGTAATGCAATATGAAATGTGAATACAAATCAATAATGCATGATGTATGTATGTATATGCTGACAAACTGACGCGACATACAAACTAAAAGATGAACATGACTGGATACTCGGCCACAGTGGGGCATGTAGAAATATCGCTGGTTCAAGATAGCAATTCTACCTTGCTTAGGAGAGATAGTCCCTGTTGGGAGCTATGTTGGTCGGGCTTAGGAGATGAGAACTCGGCCGAGGCGTGTCAGACGAAACAAGGTCTCTGACACAGTTGATCCCTTCATTCAGGCGTACTGGGTTAGAAGGAGTACTTTGATTCTGCACTTTGAAGTTCGCTTATTTCTGGAGAAGCGATCAATGTTCCTTTGATGTTCAACAGTCAAAAGAAATTGCCGACTTTATTTTAAAAGCAGAAAAAGTTTTAACAAGTAAATTCATTTTTTGTTTTATTTCAAGAATCGTTAATCATGTTAACAACGTCGTTCTGTAAAGCTAAAACAAATAAGAATTACAAACAAAAGCACAAAGGCTCAAATTTTATTGACAAGACGGAGATCTGCCAAACGCGTGATTCCAAAGAGTGTATACAAAGTTAGAAAATGGTAATTTACAGGGAAAAGGGCTACGTTGAAACATAACGACCACTATCCTTATACCAACTTTGAATTCTGGGCATCCTGAGCTTATGTCGAAAATGACCTTGACTGGAGTTTTCTGTCAGATGGTGTAACTGCTGCTGCTGAGGGATTTGCCTCTGTTGAACATAGTTACTTGCCATTATCCCTAATTTTTTCCTAGATTGTACTATGATGTTTTCAATCCATCGGGATGATTTTTTTTTTTAGTTTAGGCGAAGTATTTATTGACTACATCAACATTCGTGGGGTAGGCAAATTCCTCTCCGTCCATGGTTGCAAGTCTCAAGGTGCCGCCTGAGAAAGCTTTCGTGACCACATAGGGGCCATCATAATTCAGAGTCCACTTGCCCCGAGAATCAGTGAGAAAAGATTGTATCTTCTTGAGCACGAGGTCTCCTTTCCTGAAGATGCGAGGTCGAACCTTTTTGTCGAACGCCTTCTTCATTCTCTGTTGATACAGCTGACCGTGGCATAGTGCCGTGATTCGCTTCTCTTCGATCAGGTTCAGTTCGTCGTGTCGACTTTGACACCATTCAGCTTCTGTAAGCTTAGCTTCCATCAATACCCGGATTGATGGAATCTCTACTTCTATGGGGAGCACTGCTTCCATGCCATACACTAGAGAGAAAGGGGTTGCCCTTGTTGAAGTGTGGACAGATGTGCGATAACCGTGAAGAGCAAAGGGTAGCATATCGTGCCAGTCTTTGTAGGTTACAACCATCTTTTGAACAATCTTCTTAATGTTCTTATTGACCGCTTCTACCGCTCCGTTCATCTTGGGTCGGTAGGGAGATGAGTTATGGTGTTCAATCTTGAACTCAGCGCACAACTCTTTCATCATCTTGGTGTTCAAGTTAGATCCATTATCAGTAATGATCAGGCTCGGAACACCATAACGGCAGATGATATTGTTTTTGATAAATTGGACCACCACTTGTCGAGTTGCATTAGCGTACGACGCTGATTCGACCCACTTGGTGAAGTAGTCAATGGCTACTAGGATGAACCGATGTCCGTTTGAAGCCTTGGGCTCAATCATGCCAATCATGTCGATTCCCCATATGGAAAATGGCCATGGGGAAGAGAGAACTTTGAGACGTGATGGCGGTACATGAATTTTGTCGGAGTATATCTGACACTTGTGACACCTCCTCATGTACTTGTAGCAGTCGGATTCCATTGTCAACCAATAGTACCCCGCTCTTAGGATTTTTCTCGCCATTGTGTGTCCGTTGGCATGAGTGCCAAAGGATCCTTCATGTATTTCTTTCATAAGCATGTCTGCTTCTTGTCTGTCTATGCATCGGAGCAAGACCATATTAAAATTTCTCTTATAGAGAGTGTCACCGCTCAGGAAGAAGTTTCCAGCCAACCTTCTGAGGTTTTTCTGTCTTTCCTGGATGCCCCAGGTGGGTACTCTTGTTTCTAAAGGAAGCATCTGATATCGTGATACCAAGGTCTGTCGTCTAGGACTGCTTCAATCGTGAAGATGTAAACGGGCCGTTCAAGGCGCATTATGTCAATCTTAGGTAGGTCGTTCCATTGACCTACACTAATCATGGAAGAGATAGTGGCTAATGCATCAGCCATGTGATTCTCATCACGAGGGATGTGATTAAACTCGACTCTGTTGAAGAAAGGTAGCAACCTTCTTGCGTAGTCTTTGTAAGGAATCAATCCTGATTGGTATATGTTCCAATCTCCTTTTATCTGATTGATAACCAGGGTTGGGTCGCCGTATACGTCCAAGTTTTTGATCCTTAAATCAATTGCTTCTTCGAGACCCATGATACATGCTTCGTATTCGGCCTCGTTGTTCGTACATTTGAACGTAAGTCGAGCGGTGAAAGGAATGTGGGTACCCTGAGGGGTAACAATGATTGTCCCAATTCTGTTTCCGTAATGATTAACTGCTCCGTCAAAGATAAGTCCCCATTGGGAACCTGGTTCTGGCCCTTCACTGGGTAGCGGTTCACCGCAGTCTTTCATCTTTAAATACATGACATCTTCGTCTGGGAAGTCAAACCCGACTGATTCCTAATCGTCAATCGGTTGATGAGCCAAATGATCGGCTAAAACACTTCCCTTAACGGCTTTCTGAGCGTGGTACTCTATGTCATATTCTGATAATAACTTCTGCCAATGGGCAATTCTTCCCGTGAGAGCAGGTTTTTCGAAGAAATACTTAATTGGATCCATTTTGGATATTAACCAAGAAGTATGACGAATCATGTACTGGAGAAGAAGTTTGGCTGCCCAAGCCAAAGCACAGCAAGTTTTCTCGAGCATCGTGTACCGAGCTTTGCAGTCGGTGAATTTCTTGCTCAAATAGTAAATGGCAGACTCTTTCCTTTTGGTTTCGTCTTGTTGGCCAAGTACACATCCCATTGAGTCCTCTAGAACTGTGAGGTAAATGATCAGTGGTCTTCCTTCCACTGTAGGTGATAGAATCGGAGGATTCAACAGATATTCCTTAATACTGTCGAAGGCGGTTTGGCAATCTTCTGACCAAACGCAATCCTGGTTCTTATTTTTCAATTTTCGGAGAAGGCATTTCTTGAATGGCCTTGACCTTGTCAGGATCAACCTCAATTCCTTTCTGGCTGACGATGAACCCTAATAATTTCCCTGAACGGACACCGAAGGTGCACTTGTTAGGATTCAAGTGGAGCTTGAATTTTCTTAAACGTTCGAACAATTTTGACAGATATTCAACGTGCTCACTCTCTATTTTTGATTTTGCAATCATATCATCGACATATACCTCAATTTCCTTGTATATCATGTCATGAAATAGAGTAGTCATAGCCCTTTGATAGGTTGCCCCGGCATTCTTCAAACCGAACGGCATTGCCTTGTAACAAAAGGTACCCCAGGGGGTAATGAACAAAGTTTTCTCCATGTCTTTCGGCGCCATTTTAATCTGATTATAGCCCGAGAATCCATCCATGAAGGAGAAAACTTTGAACTTTGTTGTACTGTCTACCAGCATGTCAATGTGTGGTAAAGGAAAGTCGTCCTTTGGACTAGCTTTGTTTAGATCCCTGTAATCAACACACATTCTGACCTTTCCGTCCTTTTTCAGAACGGGTACGATGTTGGCTAACCATTGAGGATATTCTGATGTGGCGAGGAAACCCGCGTAAATCTGTTTCTGTACCTCCTCTTTGATTTTGATGGCCATGTCCGGGTGAGTCCATCTCAACCTTTGCTTTACTGGCGGATATTCCGATCTTAATGGTAAGTGATGTTCCACGATGCTGGTATCCAATCCTGGTATATCCTGATAGGACCAAGCGAATACATCGGGAAATTCTCTGAGAAGCTTTATCAAACTCTCTCTGGCAGTTGGACTGAGCAGTGCCCCAATCCTGATTTCTTTTCTCTCCTTTTCTGAACCCAAGTTCACCGTTTCCAACGGTTCTTTGTGAGGTTCAATGGACCTTTCCTCTTGTCTGAGTAATCGGGAGATCTCTTCTGGAATTTGGTCGTCATTTTCTTCTTCAGCCTCGAATACCAGGAACTCAAAGTTGGGATAAGGCATCGGATCGTATGTTTCAACAGGGTTTAAAATAAGTAATCTGTCTGACGGTATGATTCGTGTTTAGAAGAGATAGAGAAAATGCAAAAGTGTGTGCAGTGTTTTTTTTTATTACTGCTTGTTTTTTGTTATTTTTAATTGTTTTTTAGGATTACCATTTTCTGAAAAAGCAAAAAGAGAAAACAACAATAAATGTGGAAATTACAAAACGACGTTATTTTATTAATGAACAAGTCGATTCTTGAAACTACAACCCTATAAAACAAAACTCTGTCGCTTCGGGCAAAGCGAGGAGGGAACTTTACAGAAAGCGAGCCCTATCAAAACATCCGTTTCACCCGGGCAGGGTGAAAGGTTAAAAGATGGCAATTACTTTGACTGATGAACGACCTTCGGAACCTCGACGGCAACCCATTGGCGGCGAACTCCTCAGTGAATCACAAAGTCTGGCACCTTCCTCGATTTGTCTTCAGAAATGACGCTGATTTCTGGTAGAGCAGGATCATTGGAATCTGTCTCCCAGACAGAGTTGTCGTAGGAGGATTCCTCTATTGCATTTTGCATAGCATTTGTGCTCTCAGGTAGATCTCCCCATCCAGTTGGCTGGATGTCTTCGAACCTGATACGAGAGCTTTCGGGCGCAGTGTACTTGACCATATAGTCGTATTTTCCACTTGGTTATCCCAAGGTGTCCCAAACTTCTTTGGAACTGGAGGAGTCATCTCTCTCGATGACGTTGACCTCAGGAAAAGCATAGTTGATGAATTCAAGTCCTGCAAACGTTGCGAATTCATCTTCATGTTGAGCAGTTTCTGAATGACCTGAGTGTTGATCCCATGACATGGTGGGGACACATGTATTCTGTTCAATGACGGTCAGCTGATTTTCATTGTTCGGTTGACTCTCTTGCCCCAAGTTTCCTGGATAAGGTTGCCACATTGGCAGGCCATCCATCGGGCCATAGTAGTTGTGGTCAAAGTTGTCTTTCATCAGAGTGTCCTCCTCTAACGAATTTGGTGGAGCACGACATCCTTCCGGATCACAATCTCCATAGATCATTTTGACGTCTGACCGTGGTATAAATCTCGGACTCTGTGCGGGATAGCAAAAGGGTATAGGCACCTCTTCCTGAGACATATAACCGTCCTCGTTAAGGTAGGACTTTCATTCTTCATCTGTGTCAGAGGGATCTTCCTCATTGATAGCATGTACTGCTTGAGACACTGGGTGAAGGAAACCTCCACTGTGGAAGAAGTTCTGAAGGGGATGAAGACTTTCATCGTTGGCAGCTGTCTGGGTACAGGTTGCAGAAAAACCAAGACCCTTCTTTGTTTTATTGTCAATAGGAATGAAAGTTGTCCCCATCCTTTTGTATCGGTACTCTCGACCGCTTTGATAGCATCGTTGTATGAAGAAATCGAAGTTCCTTCTTTGAACTGGCTGTCCTTGCTCACCGACAGTGCTTGGAACTGCGTTCCAATAACCTCCTCGGGTTCTATACCAGTAGACGATGATAAGTTGCTTACAAGCAAGGCTTGTTCCCCACAAACCGTGACAAGTTGATCGTTATTGACGAATTTTAGCTTTTGGTGGAGGGTTGAAGTAACCGCTCCGGCCTGATGTATCCAAGGTCTTCCTAATAAACAACTGTATGTTTCCCGGATGTACATGACCTGGAAAGTGACTTGGAAAGTATGAGGACCGATAGTTATGGGAAGATCAACTTCGCCGATAACCACTTTTCTGGATCCGTCAAATGTTTTGAAGACTACCTCGCTGATTCTCATCAGAGGGCCTTTGAATGATAATTGCATCAAAGTAGACTTCGGCATAACATTCAGGGCTGACCCTGTGTCTACCAGTACGCTGGCTAAAGCATCGTCCTGGCAGTTAACTGTGATATTGAGCGCCATGTTATGACGACGACCCTCTTCAGGTAATTCCTCATCACTAAATCCCAAATTATTGCAGGATGTGATGTTAGAGACAATACTATCGAACTGTCTGATGGTTACATCCTGTTCCACAAAGGCTTGCTCCAAGACTTTCTGTAGAGCCTCCCTGTGCGCTTCTGAACTGAGTAACAGTGATAATACCGAGATCTTTGAATGAGTCTGTAACAGTTGATCAACAATGTTATATTCACTCCTTTGGATGAGCTTCAGCATCTCATCGTTGTTTTTTGAAAGGTCGGGATTACTGGATTGACCGACTGGTAGATCAGGAGCTTCCGTCTGAAGTTCCTTTTCTTTGTTAGGTTCCCCAACCCCTCGGTTGAACATTCTACCACTCCGTGTTACACGACTGATGTCTGTAATATTCACGACGGAGGGTAATGGAATTTCCTTTCTATTTTCAATTGTTGTTGCACCGTATTTGTAAGGGATAACCTTAGTTGATTCATACGGTAATGGTCCTGGCAGATAAATGACTACAGGAGCCTTCTGATTTTTCTGACCATCATAAGTAATCTCGATCTGTTCCCGGTTGGGAACTTTAGATTCGTCAAGTAGAGGGATGATGGCAAAAACATCCCTGGTCCTGTGATGACCAGAGATTGTGACAACATCCTCAACTTGATCGGCAAGGTAATTCGGCGTCCAGTTGATGGGTCCAGAACCCGGATATGGACGAATCTCTCCACGATCCACCTGACCCTGAAGAGCTGCTCTCACAAGGTAACACCCTTGGTTACTTTCCGAACAGACGCTACAATGGTCATAATTGTGTGGTGGCACTTGGCCACGCCCACTTTGAATACAATGTAACCTCACTAGGTTAGCTTCCATTGATCGGACATCCTGAATCTGACACCGAGTAGGATTCCTGTTACTGATTCTAATTTGCTGAGTATCTTCATCCATATAAATTGGCATCCACCAGTGATTTAACAAGTGTTGAAATGCTTCTTGGACAAAGGCACAACCTTGATCGTTTTCGCAACCCGCCTTACAGCTGTGATAATTATGTGATATCAAGAATCCAAGTCGGACTTGTTCAGCATGTAATTTTACCAGGTTGGTATTCATCACGCGAATGTCAAAGATCTGAACCATGTTGATTTGATAGGGATTCCTATCATGGTAGTCCTGGATCCATCCAAGATCCATCTGACGCTGGAGGGCCTCTTGTATGAAAGAGCATCCCTGTTTGTTAACCGAGCAAGTCAGACAAGAACTGTAATCATGTTGCGGCAGATTATGATACTGGCTTTGCCTTGAGTACATCGCCACCAAGTTGACATTCATTGCACGGATGTCGTGGTTCTGAATGACGTTGGAAATCGTGTAAACCATGTTAACTCCACGAACTCGGTGCTCTTGGATTCATCCGAGATCCATCTGTTCCTGTAGAGCTGCTTGCACCACAGAACATCCTTGATTGTTTTTAGCAGACATCACACTGATGATAGTTATGAGGAGGCACATGGCCATATCTACTCTGTCTACAATGCATCTTGACCAGATTGGTTTTCAACAAGAGTACATCGTGAATTTGATAGACGTCGTTAGTCTCTCCTTCTATCAAATTGACTGCAGCCTTCTCGTGTTGAGGCAGCGGGTTCGTAAGAACATTAGGATTTGTATCTTTGAAGGATAAGACCCCGCTCCTAATAAGTTTTTGCACGTCGGACTTGAAACTAAGACAGTTTTCTATGTTATGCCCTGGTCCTCCTTGATGGTAAGGGCATGTTTGATCCATCTTAAACCAAAAAGGCGGATTTTCCGGTACTGTAAGAGGGGACTTAGTCTGAATGTGCCCCTTAGCCAGCAGTAATGGAAATAGTTCTGCATACAATACGGGTATAGGATCAAATCCTGGTGGCCGTGTTGTATGGTTGTTATTGTATTGGGGACAAGCCTGCTGAAGAGGCTGTTGTGTCCTTTGATGACTAGGTTGGCTCTGCACAACCTGAGGTTGATACGTAGGAATAGGCGCAGGGTTGATAGCAGGAGTCATAGTTGCTACCGGTTGATAACGTCACCTTTGCTTTCCGAGAGATATATTCCCAATATCTTGCTCTTTTTTCTTAGGGAGAGGACTACCGTATTTTTTAGTACCGCTCGTCGATCCAGTGTCTTTTACCAAACGTCCTTCTCGGACGGCTTCCTCAAGATGTACGCCCATGCCCACCATCTCGGTGAAATCACTGGGTGCACTGGCAACCATTCGGTCATAGTAAAATGAGCTTAAGGTCTTTAAGAAGATTTTTGTCATCTCTTTTTCCTCAAGAGGTGGACAAATTTGAGCGACAATTTCACGCCACCTTTGAGCATACTCCTTAAAGGTTTCCTTGTCCTTTTGCGACATCGATCTGAGTTGATCTCTGTCGGGTGCCATGTTCAAATTGTATTTGTATTGTTGGACGAAGGCAGTACCAAGATCTCGGAATGTACTGATCGTAGTACGGTTTAAACCCATGTACCATTTTAATGCGGCACCGGTTAAACTATCCTGGAAGTAGTGAATTAGTAGGTCCTGATTCTCTGTCTGAGCTGACATCCACCGAGCGTACATCACCAGATGGCTTTGAGGGCAAGAGTTACCCTTGTACTTTTCAAAGTCGGGCACTTGGAACTTGTGCGGAACCTTCACATTGGGGACCAAGCAGAGGTCTGCGGCGCCCTTTCCAAATAGATCCTGACCGCGGATGGCTTGCAGTTCTTTCTGCATTTCCAGGAACTGCTCCTGGAATTCATCCATTCTGTCAAACATAGTTTCCTTTTTACCAGAAGGTATCTATGGAATCTGTCCTTCCGGGACAGTGTGCACCACAGGGGGTGGTACCGTGACTACGGCAGTGAGTCTTGGCATTTCCCAAGTTTATAACCTTCAGGAGTCTTCAGTATGCCCCTGGCATCTTCGCTTTCCCGAAGTTTGTAACCTTCAGGCCCAGCGGCTTCTGTTGTGATTCCCTGATCTTCAGCGATCGGCAGAACATATCCTTCCGGGATATAGTTAACAGGCATGCCCCAAGGACGATCTTTCGGAATTTGATACCTAGGATCATACTTCTCCACTAAGGGCATCGAGGTGATCTCTGAGATCACAGTTCTTTGTAGCTGAGCTTCTGCCATGGCTTGCATGTCGTTACGAAGCTTTCTCATATCCTCTCTCAGAGCGTCGATCTCTTCTTTCAACTCTCTGTTCTCTTCCTCGAGATCATCCATCTTTTTCTGACGATTGGCCCGAGTATTATACGAATGAGACAATTTGACTCTAGAACTGAGACAAAAACGTGAGATTCGTAGGGAAGAAGAATACGTGATGTGAGAATGATGAATGCAATGATTATATTAATTGTTTTTTGGTTTAATCAAAATAAACTTCGACAATTAGATTGCAAATATCAAACAGTGGGGAAACCCCTTTTTATTGAATTCAAAGGATTACAGAAATGGAAATACAGTAGATTACAAGGTGCGGAAACAAAAACCTAAGCTAATGGGTCCCGAGTCCTCTCTGAAGAGAAATCGGGTGCTGACTCTGGTACTTTCCTTTTCTTTGATCGGGGCTCTTGCGCCGTTGTCGGGTTGTCATTCCTTTGTCAGGTGAAAGGAACGACCAAATTCCTTTGGTCATCTTGATTCTCTACAGCATGTTGCTCCAAAATTTCAATCAGAGCGTCTTTCTCTTTCAGTAATTGCTGTATTTTGATGCACTCTACGTTGAGGGTGCGATACTTGTTCTTCCAAGACCTTCTCTCCTTTTGAACTTTGTTGAGAGTAACCTGAAGCTTTTCAGTTTCCGTCATGAAGTACATGACAGATTCCCTCAACGGAAGAATTCCGTGACGAGGATAAGGCATTTTTAGCTTGAGAGCTCTAGTTTGTACCCAGTGGAGGTAAGGCTCCACCGAGACACAGTCTGATTTTCCTAGAGACTCCCGTCCCTTCTTATGAACATGCTTCCAGGCCTGCACTATTTCCATCTTTAGTGCTCTGTCATTTTCTCCTTCTTTGAAGAAAATACCTTCCAGATGAACACCCCGTGGGACGTGTCTCATCGGGTATCCAAATTGAGGACGAACTAAAATTGGATGATAATTGATTCCTCCCTTAGTTCTTATAAGGGGTACATTTTTGAAATTTCCACAACGGTCAATGATCCTGATCCTGTCATAGATTCGATTGTACCAATCGATGTCAGAGTTGGTAAGAGACATGATTCTCTGCGACCAACGTAAAGTATTCTTTTGATCCCAAAATGCAGCAGACTTGAGTAAGTGGGAAATGAACCATTTGTAAAGCAAGGCTACACAGCACGTGATCATTCCTCTGTTGTATAAATTCCTTAAGTGTACCGAATGATACGCATCTGCGAGTAAGGTCGGTACGGGGTTTCCAATCATGAAAATCTTAATGGCATTGATATCTACAAAGTTATCGATGTTGGGAAACAAAAATAACCTGTAGGTAAGCAAAACAAAGATGCTCTCGAAAGCAGCCACGTTCCCTATACTAGCAAAGTATAGGGCTTTCTTTATCAAGCACTGGGATGGCAAACCCTGGATTCCACCCTTAGTGGTCATGTGAGTCCTGACTTCTGACTCGTCCAAATAAATTGCTCTTGCAATGGTCTGATCCTTTGGAATTTCTTCCAGTCCAGAAAAGGGAGCTTGATCAGTAATATGTAAATTAGTCAGGTGAGAATACTCCTTCAGCATTGGTGCAAGCTGATAATCCAGGAATGTGAAACAGTGATAGACCGGATCGTAAAACTGAACGAGCGCGTCCATGATTCCCTCAATCACATGGACTCTTAATAGTGGTAGCAAACCTCCGTGCTTGGCTCTGAAAGCCTCAGGGTTAGTGATCATCCTCGCTAACCTTCTCAAATCCTCCAGCTTTGGAATCTTGAAGGTATACCTATGGGTTCTCCTTCTACCGAAATCCATTAGTACAATCCTTTTCTCTGATATTTGCAATCACAGTCTTAGTTTATTTTGAAAAAACAGAGAGACTAGAAGAGAAATTTTTCTTGTTTTAATGTTTTTTTAAATGAATGCATGAATGCAGCACACAAAACATAGGAAAAACATGGGGTCAAAGGGTCGTTGTCATGAAGTCAAGGCTCTACCCGTTCCCAAAGGTTTATACTAGGGTGATTTTTGTACCTGTACTCAATATCATCAGCTCCTCCCAGGAAAGAAAAACAACAAGCGGATCGCCAGCGAGTTGTAGAGCAATCTTAGAGTAAGTGCCATTCACCGAGAATAGATCACCAGCCTCAAATGAGGGTAGTATCGCGTAACAACTATTTCCGATAGTTTCCGCACTACAAAAGGGTTTGGCTCCTCAGCTTCTCAGACATATCAATCAGCCCATTGTCTAGGTGAGAGAATGGGTTGCATTGGTCAGCCTCCACTGAGGTTGACGGTTGACCTCATCGCCATCACTTATCTTAAGTGTATACTCAATCTTTCCACATGCGGCATCACACGCATTCTCATTAGCAGAAAAATAAACACATATATCAATTAGGAAAAACAGTATATATATTTGTCATAATCATCCTAGACCTTTAAAGCTATGGATCCTATGTTCCTGACAGAAAATGGGTTCCCCGGCGGAAGCCCCAATCGATGGTATCACACAAGTGAAGAGAAAAAAGGAAAAAGAGAGAGACTGGCCCCACGGTGGGCGCCATTTTTCTGTAGCGAGCGATTTTGGATGCGGTTCTTAAGCGCGATCGCTCTCTGCGGTTGAGTTTACTACAGGTCGATTCATTTTTATCCTATTAAAGTTGATGAAGGAAGGGAAATAGATGTCTCCAATTAACCCTGCTTTGCATACTGAGTTTAAACAGCGGTCTGTTAGGTTACGAATGCTATCAATGTGTGGGGCCCTTGTATTGGTTATTTGTATTTTCGCCAATACTGATTTCTTTCTTTCTGGGATTTTGTTAGGATACTGCTTTTTGATAGATGGATGAGAGTATGGGACTTTGGGTTTTTTTTTAGTGTGCTCGCTAAGATTTTTCTTTCAATCTTATGCCTACGTATTCCCGTTTACCGAAACAGGGAAATCAGAGCGTTCGTAGTTCCTCCTATTCTATGGGAGGAAGTGGGTGTTTTTGGTGTCTTGTTCAAAGCCCAAGACGTGAAGCGAAAGGTAGTTTGTATCTTGTTCAAAGCCTAAGATATGAAGCTAAAAGGGTTTGTCTTTAGAGAGAATTTGTCATCTCTAAAGAGGGGTTTGTTTGTCACAACTATTTATAAAGGAGAATTACTTTAACCGGGATGTGTGAATCCGGCAATGCCATAATTTCCTTTATAGGGGGTTTTTAACCTGAAGGAGAAGACTTTAACTCAGTGTAGAGCAATGCTATCTTTCCTTAGGAATTTCTCATGCTAAAAGAGGGACAGTGGCATGGATGTAGATGATCCAGAGGCTTGCCGCTTACAGCAGTTAGATGAAGGGGATTGTTGATGTTTGTGTACTGTGAACGAGGCACAAATTTGATGCTAAAAGGTTAATTGGATTAACCAGTGGTTTTCTTATATAAAGCCTAAGAGGAGGCTGTTGGCCCAACAAGAGGGAGTTTTTATGTGTCTCGTACAAAGCCCGAGAGAGAGGCTAAAAGGTTTTGACTCGACGATGAAGTCTTTTGGTATCTCGTATAAAGCCCGAGATGGAGGCTATTTGACTCAACAAGAGAGTTTTTTTTGTATCTCGTACGAAGCCCGAGAGAGAGGCGAAAGGGGTGATTGACTCAATGAGGGAGTCTCTTATGTGTCTCGTACAAAGCCCGAGAGAGAGGCTAAATGTTTTTCCAGTTAAGTGACAGGTCCAGTATACTGATTTTGAAAGAGAAAATCAGTTCTTATATGAGCAACACTGTACTCAAGGATTTGTTTCAAGGATCCGGGTTATTCCTGTTCTTTAAGGAAGTGGGAAATCTGAAGGGTATTGAGACTGTCCGAGTCTACGGGTTTCCTTCCTATTCTTGAAGGGTGCTTGAGAATGTCTTTCAGACTCAAGGAAATTAGACTGTCCAATTCTAGAGTTTCATCTTTTGTACTATGCTTTGAGAAACAGTAGTAGACTCTTTGAAAGGACTGTTCTATGCAGATGACTAAGTTCTGTTCCTATACCTCTAGGAGGTCGTCGGGACAATTTGTACGAAGCCCAAGAGGAGGCTGGAAACTTTTAAGAAGCCGAGAGGTCCTTGTACGAAGCCCAAGAGGAGGCTATCATTCCCGGAGGAAGATATCATTATACGAAGCCTAAGAGGAGGCTGTGAATACTTCTAAGAAGCCGACGGGTCCTTGTACTATGCCCAAGAGGAGGCGGGGTTGCTTTTAGGAAGCCTGAGGGTCCTTGTACGATGCCCAAGAGGAGGCCGATGCTTTTAATTACCCCGCGGGTCCCCAAACCCCGGGAAATTCAAGACAGGCTATTCACGAGGAATAGATCAAGCCAGGAAAGTTCGAGAATTTGGAAGAAACTCAAGAGATGCCATTCACAGAGAAAAGATTATCTCTGGGGAATAGAGTTTCTTTGACAACTTCTACGAGTGACAGTCTATGAAAGGGTTCACCGAGAATGTTGTCTTTCATGTCTCCATATTGTTTAACCCCAAGAGGAGGGAAGACTGTGTCTGGTAATCCTATGGGGATCTAGTTTTGACTATTTAAGAGTGATCAACGGGCTTAATGCTAGACGTGGTTGCCGAGGAAACTCGAAATATCTATACTATTATTACACAGTTGATATGAGTTTATGAAAGAAGACTTACAGCGAAACAGCCCCACAATACAGTTATATGTATATGAAAGCGGTAAATGAAAGCGTGTAAACACTTACTCGGTTGTAGAGCTTCCATGCTGTTTGGTTAGTTATTCAACAAAGAAAGATTGAAAAACAGCAGTATATTCAAAATCAAAGGAGAAAGTGCTTTGAAAAGAAAGATTTGGGGCTTACAGCTCAAGGAGAGGCCCAGGGTTTTATCAGTGAGCGCACTATTTGAATTTGTACAGAGGGACTTATACAAGTGACTGAGGCCCAAAAAGTTTATTTTCTGTATAAAGGGATGGGTCTTACACTCTCTTAAGAGGCCCAAAAAGTTTAAAGAAAGAGTGGGGCTTATAACACGAGGGTAGGCCCAGTTGATTTTCCGTTTGAAATGGCGATCGCGCCGAGATTTTCTTTTAACACAGAGGGACTTATACAATAAGTGAGGCCCAAAATGATTTTGGTTAAAAGGGGGTTGGGTCTTACACTCTATTAGAGGCCCAAAGTTTTAAATGGGTCTTATAGCTCAAGGAAGGGCCCAGGTTTGTTTTGAAAAGGCGACGATCGCGCCGTTTATTTTTGACGGTATCGGGACTTATACAATATACTGAGGCCCAAAAATGATTTGGTCAAAAAAAAGATTGGGTCTTACACTCTATTAGAGGCCCATGAGTGTTTGAAAAAAGTTTGATGAGGGTTGAATTGATTCAAAACCCTAATTTGTTTTCAAAATGTATTTTTAATTGAATAAAAATTCAATTAAAAGGATCAATGTTTGTTAAATATGTGAAAACAAATTATGATCTTGGATCAATGTTCCAAAAAATCAGGTTTCTTCCTACAAAATGATTGAAATCAAATTAGGGTTAGAAAACAAAGGGAGAAAAAATATTTTAAATGCTAAAAACACATAAAACATTAATTCTTTGCAAAAATATCAAATATATGAAATAAATAATTTTTTGGGAGTTTTTGGTAAAATCAAATATTTGAACATTTTTGTGAATTATTGCAAAAAGAACCAATCAAGAGTGATAAAAATTGAAGGAGTTATTAATTTTTCAAATCATTAAAAATAATAATATGAAAAATAAAAAAATAAACAAGTGATAAAAAGAAGTCTGGGGCGAGGGGGATTCGAACCCCAGACTTCTGCTTGCCAATACACACAAAAGCAGCTGATGAACCGCTGGGGCGCAATGCCAATTCAAATATAACATGGCAAGGGAAAAATATATAGAGAACTTGTTGGATTTTCTGAAAATGGCGCCATGGCCATCTTCCTCTTCTAGCTCGTGCATGAAGTCCTCTATCTCTCTCGTTTCTCAACCATTTGATATGATTCAGACACCAAACTCATGCGTTTTTTCACAAGGAAGAAGATGGCAATACCCAATTTCATTCATTTTCAGTGTATAACAAATTATATCATTGTGGCCGTATGAACCCTAATTTTGCAAAAGCAATCGTGCAGACATGATTATGAGTCCTATGATCAAATTTTCTGAGGGAAAACAATCAACATATGATGGCAAGCAAATGGTAAAAATATCATGCGAGGAAATATGCATGGATCATGGAGTTTGAGTTTTGAGGCTTACCTTGATGCAAGATGAAATGAAACTCTGCACAAACTTTATTCCAATTGTGAATTAATGATCCCTACAGCTTCAATGGATGTTATGGAGTGTGTTGCAAGCTTTGGAACACTTTGAAACTCTTTGGATCAAGCTGGAGACCTCCAACTGCATAATTGAGGCATTATGGCTTGGTTGAAGGGTGATTTTGATCCTGAGGTGTTACAATCAGTGTTTAAGTGTTTGGACACCTCAAATACATCATATGTGATGTGTTTGAGCAATTGGAATTGATTGCTTGAGGCTGCAACTCAAAACCCGATAGTGGTTACTCAAAAACCTAGAAACTTAAGGTTTAAGGAAGAATGAGAGAAAGCAGTGTTGTAACTGGCTTTGGTGTGAGTTGAATGATCCATTGGAACCTCAATTTATAGGTGATCAACTTTTGTCTTGGAGGAATAGTGAATGGTTGCTGGATCAGATAACATTTGCATGGATTGGCTTTGAGGATTTCTTCTCAAGCAAGGAAAACTAGCCATTCCCAAGAGCAGGGCTATGCCTTGACCAAAATCACATTCCTCAAATGTTTTTATTGTTGTTTAATCAGAGAACTTGACTGAGTAGAGTGGATTTGTTGAAAATGCACTATTCCACATTAATGCCCCTTTGAATTCAAGGCAAAATGTGCCAAAGTGGATGAATTTCAAGTTGGAAGATTCCTTGGCTTTTTGACTCAACCCTATCAGTTGGATCAGTTGGTTCATGATCAGATTGAAGGCATGTGGCATAGTGATCACTCTTTTTGACTCAGAAATCGTGGGTGGCACAAAACTCCCAAACTGATTTTTCATGGCAGCCTTGACATGGTGTGTTGTGGCAGCCATAATTCTTGGCAAAAGTGGATTGGTTTCATGCTATTGAGTTTCTTGGATTCTTGGCAACATTTACAACAACATTGATGTTTATCTTTGGAACTGATTCAGCTTGTAACTGTGTGAAAAAACCTCACAAGTTTTGGTGTTTCTAAGTGTTGGAAAAGTGGTACTTTCATGTTTTCAGCCATTTTGGCTCACTCATAGCTCAAAATCCACAATGAATTGGAGTTAGGTCTAGTTGAAGTTTTTGTAGAGGGCAATGAGATCTACAAATCAAGCCTTGGATGGGGAAAAATGGCTTTGTGGTTTAGGAGTTATGACCCTCCAAAGTTAGTACCCTAGCCACTTTATTTTTAACTTAGAAAATTTTCTAAGCTTTTATGGTTACCCCTTTTACAAGTTATCCAACTTTTCTTGATTTTTCTTGATGAATGATGATTCAAATCATACATTAACATCCTTTTAGGGTTAAAATTCCATTTTTGTGAAAAATCTCAAAAAGTCAAAGTTGACTTTTGTGCACAGTTGACTTTTTATCAGATGAATTCCAAACTGTGTAATTCTTCAGGAAATCATGTCCTTGACCTAAATCAAACTTGATGTACATGTTCCATGGGTGTCATAGGGTATATTGATTCATGTCCTAGGGCTTGGGAGCATGTCCTGGTCAAAAGTCAAAGTTACAGTTGACTTTTCCCTTAAAACCCTAACTGTGGTGTAGATGAAATTGAGACTTGTTGCTCAAACTTCTTGGATTAATCCATTGTTCCAAATGGATTAATATAGTTCATTAGAGACCCTCAAATCCTCTTTTGAGGTCTTGGCTCATGATTTGCCCTAAAAGTCAACTTAGGGGTGAATTAGGTCAAGAAACCCTAATTCCTGATTTTTGATGTATGCATCCCCTGAGGCAAAATTGACTTGATGGTTGGGTTCATGAGATTACATGGAGTATATTAGGTTGTGTTTTGGATCCTTGGCTCATTCCCATAGGAAATTCTCCACCTGGAGGCCCTGGTCGACCAAAACCCTAATTTGGTGACACTGGCGATCTTGAGGCTTGATCCACCTAGAAGGGAGCAGCCTTGTGCTTAATCCTTGAGGTGGGAGTTCTCTTGATCCTTTGTAGGTAATTGAGAGGTTAGAAAAGTTGAAGATCATGTCATTCCTTAATTGATCTTTTGTCTAAAAGCTCTGAGAGGGCTTGAAACCCTAATCTTGATTGTAGTGGATGCTCACCCATCTTTGGGGAGACTGATGAAATATAATGGTTCCTCCATATTGTAATGATGATTTTCACAATGATGGGAAATCTTAGTGGTCAAAATTTGGGGTATGACAAGCATGATAATATTATACACTCCTAGATAGCTTGTCTCTTCAGTATCCTTTTTTCCATTGCAAATAGAAACTAGACGAAACAATACACGATTTCAACCCAAACCCTAACGTTCATTACTGTGAAATATTACACGATTTCATCCAAACACCATCATTCCTACTTCACTGTGTATTTGTCATTGTCGTCATCATCGTCAACCAAGTTGACAAGACCATCACGATCAACCAAGTTGTTACAGTCTAGAAGGAAAACAACAACAACATCGTCATCACCCCAAACGAAGGAAGACAACATCATCACCAACACCAACATCATTTACTTAGTCATCACGTTTAGGGTACGTAAAATATTTTTCCTCATGCATCTACAGTAAACTTCATTTGTCGTTGTTGTGGTTGTTGTTGTTTTATTTTGTGGTTGATGTTTATGTTCTTGTTGTTTATGTTGTTGTTGTTGTTTTTGAACTTAGATGTCGACCTTGTTGAGTTTTTCATCAGAAACCAGCGAAGAAACTCAAACAAATGAGATGTTTTCCAATGATACTCAAACAACTGTCAGTCAAACAAAAAGATCACAAAGAGGCGTTACAATGATGCCCCAATTCACATCTGTCCGGAACGCATCAGGTGAAAAAATTCCTATCCAGTTTGATTCTTTGTACAAAGTAGTGGATTGTCAACACTACTCTACTTTTAAGAGTTATGTTTCGTTCCTTTCACGTAGCAAGGACAGTATATTGATTGATGATTGGAAACAAGTTGATAATAAGGTCAAAGAAAGCATATGGACTGATGTTAAGGTATTACATACTATAATTTTCATATATCGCCGATATCAATATCTATAATTTCTAATACATACTTATATATTGATTTAAATATAGTTGAATTTTGAGTTTAACGACGAAGACTCAAATTTGAAAAGAAAGTGGATATTATATACTGGTACTTGTTTGAGGGGATTTAAGTCACAGCTCACAGCTGACTACATTAGGAGGCCTAAGAGCGCTCTTGCTCATCCGTGGATTCGATATAGTTTTATATCGAAGAAGAAATGGAAAAGGTTTGCAAAGATACGTCGTTCTGAGGAATTTAAGGTTACTATTATTCTCATGTAACCGATAATGTTATGCTAATGAGTTATAGATACTAATCATATATTTTTTCACTATGTTCATAACAGGTTAAAAGCGAAGTCGGGACACTAAATAAAGCCAAGAACATGTACCCCTATAGATTGTCTCGTGGGGGTTATTGGAATCTTGAGAAGAAAATCATGCTTGAGAGACAATCCGAAACCAAAGATGATCGCATCCCATCTCTACCTTCAAGACATGAAAAATTAAAGAGAGCTCGATTAAGACCAAATGGAGAGTACACCTCTGAGGATTCCAGAGTAGTTTCCGAAAAAATTGTAAGTATGATTTGTGGTTCTTATGTTATTTTTTATTTAAATGCGTTGGTAACTAATATATGTAAGTTTCTCATGTTGTGTAGGATAAGTTGGTTGAAGCAGCCCGTGAAGGCACATTTGTTCCGCAAGCACGACATGATATATTGGTAAAAGCTATTGGAACAGATGAGCATGGTGGGCGTGTCTGTGCTATTGGAGAAGGTGTCGGCTTGAGGTCATTCTTTGGGTCTCAGAGAAAAAGAACCGAAAGCCCGGAAATAATTGCTCAAAGACAAAAGATTGAAAACTTTAAGAAGCAGTTAGAAGAACAACGGAGAATGTTAGAAGAGGAGAAGGAAAAAAGGGAGAAAGATATGGAAAGGTTCCAAGAGATGTATTCGGTATGTACTTTACTTGATATGTTAGTGTTTTATCAGAAATGTATGATATATATTGTGCTTGTTTTTGTTTTATGTTTTAATTGAATATTATGATGTAGATATTAAGTGAAAACTTGGAACAACGGACAAATGAAGATCACCGAAATGTTGATGGTGATAATGACGCTCCAACTCCTAGTAGAAGTGTTGTACGTCATGCTTCTACAAAAAGAACTAATTGTTCAGCCCATCCCCCCTGCGGATAACCGCAATGATATAATGGACCCTAATCCAAATGAAATCACAATGTTATACTTGCAAGTTGCGGTGATAAATGAAGTGAAACCTCTCCCGCTAGAACATTGTCCACGTGTGAGTTTATTCTATTATAATCCTGATGATGTAAGGGATTTTCTTGGTGGGTATAAGTCTCTGGACATCGGGATATTGCAAGTTTGGTGCACGTAAGTATATATAGTTTAATATTGTTGAAAATTATTTCGGGGGTGTTTTATCGTATCCACAGGGATTGTATGTGTATTCATTATGCCAGAGAAGGGAAAAGACAACGCTTTTTTGGCTTTTAAAAGCGCTGCCTAAGGTGGCGCTGCTATAGGTAAAGACAGCGCTTTTGTTTTATGCAAAAGCGCTGCCTTATGTAGGCCTTTAGCAGCGCTTTTTTTGGAAAATCGCTTTCTAATGTAGGCCTTTAGCAACGCTTTTTCTGGAAAAGCGCTTTCTAAAGTGGGCCTTTAGCAGCGCTTTTTCTGGCCTTTTATGCTTTCTAAAGTGAAGCTTCTTGTGTACGTCTGAGTGATTGAGCTAACAAAAAGTCTCAGAAAACAAAAAGGCAAAAAAATAGCGCTTGGTACATAAAAGGGTAATTCCTTGCAGGAGAAAAAAAACATATTATATAAAATGCCTCATATGAGCCAAAACATTGTACAATTAAAAAGAGACAATCAAAAACAACAAAATAACAATCGTAAAACAACCATATAACTGGACAATCAAAACAACAACAAAATACAACTTCCCCTCTAGAAGCTAATCGCTCTCTCTCCAGCTTCCTGAATGAAGAAAATTGAACCAGTCTTCATCCCATTCCTCATCAGCATCTGCACCAAAATCACATTTCGGAGCGTGGTCTTTTGTGAGGGATTTCATCTTTGTCACAGATTTCTTCCTGGACAAGGTTGCTCAGATTGATGATGCTGCAGATATTGCAACATTTGGACCGTCCTTCTTCATTTTCTCGGTCACCTTCTTGGCCGTGGAGTTTTTTGAGGAAGTGCTCATGTTAAAGTATTGCGCAGGTTGCTGAAACTTTCTATGTCATTGAAACTTGTTTTGTTAAAACTAATCTACACCAACAATTTCAAAATCAAAACTAATCTACAACAACAATTTCAAAATCAAAATCAAAATCAAATTCAACACATTCAAACCAAAAACAAAATAAAAACAAAACAAGATGCTCAAGAACAAACCCTCAAGAGAAGATGATGAACAGTACCGGTCGGAGAAGATGAACAGTGCGGAGGGAGAAGTCGCGAGAGAGGGGGAGAAATGGTGGAGGAAGAAGACGCAAGAGAGAGGGAGAAAGAAAAGAAATGATTAGGGCTTCTGAAACAATGAAAAGTTTTTTAATATATATTTATGAAATAATAACATAAGACAGCGCTTTTGGAAAGCGTTTTCTTATGTATTAGCTTTAGCAGCGCTTTTTCTATGAAAGCGTCTTTTTTTAATTGCCTATAGCAGTGCTTGCAGAAAACGTTTTCTAATGTGTGACCTACGTAAGGCCTTTAGCAGCGCTTTTTAAAAGCGCTTTCTAAAGTGTGCCTTTAGCAGTGCTTTCCTGAAAGCGCTTTCTAAGGTGTCACGTTTGTATGGCTTTTAACAGCGCTTTTAGGAAGCTCTATCTAAAATAGGCCTTTATCCAACGCTTTTTTTCAGCGTGTTTTTTTTAAAACATATAGCAGCGCTTTTGATCAAAAGCGTTGTCTATGTTGTGCTGCCAAAAAGCAATTTTGGCGTAGTGATTGCCGCCGTTCTATGGTCAAAATCGTTTTAAACTTAGAGTAACAAAGATTTTGGTGGTTTTGTAACAGATCGTTTGCATAAGAATTTAGTTACAACAGTATAGAAATTGGTTTTAAAGATTTGGTAAAAGTATGCCAAGATTAGGGTCCGACAATCCGTTTTATATGTATTTACTCGATAAAGGGTGTGAACTTGTTAATGATGAAAATAATCACACATCCTCTCAACAAGTTTATCTCTAACGTTTGTTGTGGGATTTACCATATTGATCCTTAGATGATCTCTCACTCCAACTATCAATATGATAATATTCAAGAACAATATTTATGAACATCAACTTTCAAAACTATCTCTAGCCTCATGATTGTTGATGGATTGAAACTTAGGTCAAGTTTTAGAACATATTTCTCAATCATGAACTAAAACAAAATATAAACCATACAAACAAAGTTTTTCACCTATATTTATCATCAACAAAGTTCACACACTACAATCAAGATCAATACATACAAAATGATGGATTACCTACCACTAATCTTGACACAAGATATGTTTAGCTACACATATTCATGGTAGCTTGTTTCACAAGTTTCGGGAGGAGATGACAAAGCATCCGCGTCGAATAATCGAGATCAGATGCAAATCCATCTTCTAAATGTGAAAGATCTCTCTTAGATGAAGAAATATCAGAAACTTAGGTTTTTGTGTGATAAAATGAGGTTATGATCCCAAGAAATTACATAAAGTGTTTTTATAATACACTTGAAATCAGCCCAGTTCGCCTAGCGAACTATGAAATTGGAACCTAAGGTGCCTCTGATAAGTTAAACCGCCTCAGAAGTTCTGCATAAGTTCGCAATGTAAACTTTTATTCACAAAGCAAACTATTTGCCTACAAGTTCGCAAAGGGAACATAGGCCCCTTTAGCTATTGCCTCATCGAAGGTGTCCTTCGCCAGGTCTTCGCTGGAGCGATGAATCAGCGAACATTCGCTGGGAAGTTCACAAATGGAACTTTGGTCCCTTTTCTTACTGCCCAAATCCTGGGATTGTTCGCTGGAGCTTCGCTAGATGTTCGCAAAGCAAACATTCGCTGGCAAGTTCGCAAAGCGAACTTTCTGATGTTTTCTTCTTTTCTTTGGCAACTTGGATCCTTTCTTTGTGTCTTACTTCTTTGATAAATTAGTGCCTTTTTCTGCATAATAATACACATATTACAAGCACTAAAGGTATTTTCACAATGTTTGAAGAATAACAACAATTCAAGAATAAAATCCACAATTAAACATAAAAGAGTTGAAAAATATCAAGTATTAATAAGAAATATAAAGCATGTTTGACATCTAACAAATATACATGTCATTATAGAACATTATCATTTATAGAACATCACCTCTAATTTATTCATTTTCTTTAACCATTTAGGTACATTCACCGTCTTTGTATAGAGTTGAATAAATCGAGTACTTACGGAATCTTGGATCCACTTTTTATTCGTTCAACTTTTAATGAATCAAAAGCTATCCGAGAGTACTTGATAACACGGTTAAGTGAGGGAGGAAAAGAATGTTACTTAGCACCATTCCACTGCACGTAAGTATTTTTGGAATTCATGTTTATTCTATATTTAGTTTCGTTTTAGCAAATACCATTAACCTATATATATGCTCTTGTTTATTCAGTGGTCAATAGCAATTGATCATCATATCATTACAGACGAATACGATAACTTTTCTGTGTTCCTTGCATGATACACTGTACAACAAAATGAAAGATATGATTAATTCGTAAGTGTATTGTAATTAGTTTATCATGTAATATGTTTAATTCAAATACTATGTGTATTGTTGTGGAACAAGTGAATATAATGAACAATGTTAGAAGAAAGCCCAGATGGATCTGTCCTAAAGTAAGTGGCACAATTATGTTTCTTTCATTTACATTCATTGTGGTTGTATTCATGTGATTTTTGCTTAAATTTATAGACAAAGAAACAACTTGGGAATTACGAGTGTGGTTACTATGTCATGAAACACATGCTAAACATTGTCCTTGCCGGCATTGTTGATTCATGGGATAAGGTATACATGTCATAAAATGTTTACATATATTAACAGATAAGTTGACTATTGAATTATTATCATACATGTTATTGCCTCTTTCTTATGTAGATGTTTAACGACGAAACCCCATTCCCCGTTGAGGACTTCGTAGATCTTCGTAAACGTTGGACATATATCTACAATGTTCTTAAGGGTCCTGCTGATTGATGATGTGAATATCACTTTTCTGTAGAGATGATGTGAATAACACTTTTCTGTATTGATGACATGAATATAGTGTTTGGTGTAAATATGGTTATAATAGTTACAATACTTACAGAATGTATACTTACAAATACTTACAATATTACAATGTTAGTTGTATTCACTATGCCACGGAAGGGAAAAGACAACGCTTTTTTTGGATTTTAACAGCGCTTAAAAGCGCTGCCTAAGGTAGCGCTGCTATAGGTAAAGACATCGCTTTTGTTTTATGCAAAAACGCTTCCTTATGTAGGCCTTAAGCACCGCTTTTTCTGGAAAAACGCTTTCTAAAGTAGGCCTTTAGCAGCGCTTTTTCTGGAAAAGCGCTGTCTAAATTGGGCCTTTAGCAGCGCTTTTTCTGGCCTTTTATGCTTTCTAAAGTGGAGCTTCTTGTGTACGTCTGAGTGTTGAGCTATTATAAAGTCTTAGAAAACAAAAAGTCAAAAAAATAACGCTTGGTACATCAAAGGGTAATTCCTTGTAGGAGGAAAAACGACATATTATATAAAATACCTCAGATGAGCCAAAACATTGTACAATACAACTAAAAAGAGACAATAAAAGACAACAAAATAACAACCACAAAACAACCATATAACGGGACAATCAAAACAACAACAAAATACATATTCCCCTCTAGAAGCTAGTCGCTCGCTCTCCTGCCTTCTGAATGAAGAAAATTGAACCAGTCTTCATCTCAATCCTCATCAACATCTGCACCAAAATCACGTTTTGGAGCGCGGTCTTTTGCGAGGGATTTCATCTTTGTCACAGATTTCTTCCCGGACAAGGTTACTCCGATTGATGATGCAGCAGATATTGCAACATTTGGACCGTCCTTCTTCATTTTCTCGGTCACCTTCTTGGCCGCGGAGTTTTTTGAGGAAGTTCTCATGTTAAAGTATTGCGCAAGTCGTATACAAAAGAGCAAAATGGCCGTAAATATATAAAGATCAAGTTCTGCGTCACCTTCAAAAAGCAGGACGTTGAAAGACGTGAAATCACCCTTGGAAAGACACCACCGCCCACTCTACGACACTTCCTATGTCATTAAAACTTGTTTTGTTAAAACTAATCTACAACAACAATTTCAAAATCAAAACTAATCTACAATAACAAATTCAAACAACATTCAAACTAACCTGTTTTTGCACGCCTTTTCTAGAGGAAAGGGGAGTCAGTCAAACAACATTCAAACTAACCTATTTTTGAACGCCTTTTCTAGAGGAAAGGGTGGTTAGTCAAACTACATTCAAACTAACACATTCAAACTAAAAACAAAACAAAAACAAAACAAGATGCTCAAGAACAAACCCTCAAGAGAAGACGATGAACAGTGCCGGTCAGAGAACATGGAGATACGAACAGATGAACAGTGCCGGTCAGAGAAGACGGACAGAGGAACGCCGGTTAAAGAAGACGAACAGTGCGGAGGGAGAAGTCGCGAGAGAGGGGGAGACACGGCGGAGGGAGAAGTCGCGAGAGAGAGGGAGAAAGAAATGAAATGATTAGGGCTTCTGAAACAATGAAAAGTTTTTTAATATATATTTATGAAATAATAACATAAGACAACGCTTTTGGAAAGCGCTTTCTTATGTATTAGCTTTAGCAACGCTTTTTCTCTAAAAGCGCTTTCTTTTTAATTGCCTATAGCAGCGCTTTCAGGAAGCGCTTTCTAATGTGTGACCTACGTAAGGCCTTTAGCAGCGCTTTTTAAAAGCGCTTTCTAAAGTGTGCCTTTAGCAGCGCTTTCCTGAAAGCGCTTTCTAAGGTGTCACATTTGTATGACTTTTAACAGCGCTTTTAGGAAACTTTATCTAAAGTAGGCCTTTAGGCAGCGCTTTTTTTCAGCGTGTTTTTTTTAAAACATATAGCAGCGCTTTTGATCACAAGCGCTATCTATGTTGTGCTGCCAAAAAGCAATTTTGGCGTAGTGTATTTTATGGTTATAATAGTTACAATACTTACAAATGAACAATGCTAGCTTATCTGTTATGGTTAAAATAGTTACAGGTTAAAAAATGGAATGAATTTGAATTGCTGAGAAATGCATATTTAAAATGGTTACAGGTACAATAATGGGATGAATTTGAATTGCTGAGAAATGCATATTTAAAACATAGGAAGTTTTGACTGCGGTTATAAAACAAAGTCGTGGTTGTATATTTGTGTCTGCAAACTATATAACGACGGGTAAAAAATATAACCATAATAATATCTCGCGCGCTGCACAGAAAAAAAATATCAAAATGGTGCAGCTGGGAATCGAACCTAGGAGCATTATATTTATCACAACGGTTCGTTATAACGAACCGTTGTGATAGGGCGCGCTGTTTCCAGATAATTACAACGGTTAATGGCCCGTGATTATAAGTATCCATTTACAACGACACTCTACATAACAACGTCTGCGCCTGCGTCATTATATACCTTTCCCAACCGTTGTTAATTGGTATTTACGTAGTAGTGGTTGGCGGGCGGCGGACTTGCCGACCAATTTTTTCATTTTTATTTTTTTTTTTCATTTTTTTAATAGATTAATAGATTTTTTTTACCAAAAATACAACCATCAACGAGAGTTCCATAACTATAGTTCAAGTATTAACCTTCAACCAACCAAAATAAGTATTTTATAATATAAAAAAACCATAATAAGTATTGAGTACAACATTAAAGTTTAGTGATTCAAATTACGTAACATTGTCTAACAAAATAAGAGTGAAGCATTCTAAAAATCTAAATTCTAATCATCAAGGTCAATAATATTAGATGCACTCTTAGAATAATTTGGACCCTCTTTTTCATCTTCATTGTCATCATCATTTCCATCTATATTACAAAACAATGAAATAAATTCAATGATTAATAAAAAATATAATAAAAATATAGTAGATAACCTAATTTGTAAATGGATTGGGCTATTTTTTTTTCCTTTCTATACTTAACATTTTTTTTAATTAAGCGGGTTCGGCGGACTAATGCGCCTCGTTACGTTTTTAGTTCGCAGGTTTTTTGTTTTAGCGGGGCGGGTAAATGGGTCTAAAATATAAGACCATTTCTTAATACACCACCCTAGTATCTTATACACCACGTGAAATTTCGTTTTTGCCCCCTGATTTGGGATGTGCACATCCGGACGCACCTTATTTTAAAAAACGCTGATATTTTCCAGATGTGCACATCCGAAAACATAGTATAGCTTTATTTTTTTAAATTTCAGAACTGCAGATCCAGAAAATAGCATAACTTTATTTGTTTTTAAAAATCGGTTTTTTCGGTTGGTCGCATACGTTAATATATCATCGCAAGTTAATATACATTCGAATGAGGGGAGCGAGAAGGGATTAGTTCGAAGGCTACTGTATTTGTTGTTTGTTGAATTAGCAAAGGAGAAACTCATCCTCTCAAGTACTGTACCATTTTCCATTAAATATTTATCTAATATAAGCTCATGCTCGTCTCCACTGACATTTCCAAGTTTCACAACTTGGAGAGTGGATGTCAAACAATCTGGCATAGCAGCAGAGTTAAGAAGCGCATGGCTGAATTCCAATATTCCCTAATGATTTGTAATAAAACAAAGTCTAAATAAGATAAAAATTAGAGAAACAGGCTCAACATTTGCAGAGACGTGGCTCGCGAGTCAGTGACTTGGAATTTTGTCTTATGTAAACACTTTCAAGTAGAGGTGCTTTAAGTTCTAAAGTGACATCATCCGCACCCGCACTTAACCAAGAGCAGTCTCCAGTCTCAAACTTTTTCAATACTGGAAAAATAATACCTTGAGATTTGTCAACTGTAAATACAACTCTAGAAAACTTTGTTCTTCGTATCTCTTCAACAGAAAACTTTGTTCTTCGTATCTCTCCAATAGAAAACTTTGTTCTTCGTATCTCTGCAATAGAAAAATTTGTTCTTCGTATTGCAAGTTAATATACATTCTAATGAGAATGAGATTAAAAACATATCGAATATGAGAATGTACCTTTCTCTCCAGTGTAACCACTGCTCCTGTTATCTTTCTTTGTTGATCCTCCAACACTACAGATAGACTCAATATTTTTCGGAGATAAACCTTTTTCGTTATTGAAAATAAGTAATGTGGCTGGTGCACCAGTAGCAGTAATGTCATCAGAAGTTATAACAAACTCTAGGGTTGGAGTCTCTCCGTCAATATAATGGTTGTCTTCCACATTCTGATAAAGTTAACAACAGATTTACGGTCATGAATATAAACAACTATCATTTAACATCATGAATGCATCATGAAAGGTTAAATGTACTTGAATAAGCTCCATGCGAAAATGAACATCTTTAGCATAAAGTTCAGCGGAGAGATTTTTGATAGCGTGATGAAGATCTTCAGTTAATGTAAATGAAGTAAACATGCATTACAAAGTGAAAGGTGAAAGGTTAAGAATGAGAGTACTTACTAACTTACACGATACAAGAAAAGTGTTTGAATGCATAAATAACTCATTATTATTTACCATTTTGGTTTTCAGAGAGTGGCGTGTGGCTTTCTATAAATCAACTAGGTTTAAGCCTAAAAGGATTATATAAAGATTGTAGGACAAATCAAGATCAACAGTAAAACATTACTTCTTTGACATTATCCAAGATAAATGACAGCAGAGTCGACACAAAGTTGGTGGTACTCCTATTACCACTTGCAGAACCAGAATCAGAATTTTCGACTTCACTTATGTAGTATCGAGGGCGGAAAGCTAGCATGTGTGCATAATACGCAGGAGGAACTGTATCATTAATATACAAGTTATAATATATACATATACATCAATAGACATCAGTATGTATCATTTAGAAAAAACCAACGCGAACCTGTAAAATATAATCCTTTTAGGCTTAAACCCAGTTGATTTATAGAAAGCCACACGTCACTCCCTGAATTATCCTATCATGAGGAATACACAAATCTAACAAAATTATCTTATCATTCCAGCGGGTCGATTTCCCTTCTAAGTGGTAATAGGAGTACCACCAACTTTGTGTCAACTCTGGTGTCATTTATCTTGGATAACGTCAAAGAAGTAATGTTTTACTGTTGATCTTGATTTGTCCTACAATTTTCGAGGATATATTTGGGAGTTCGGATATTCACATTGCCTTTTTTGGATATATAACTTATGGTTACAGAGGTCATGTTTGTCACGATTGCTGGATGATCATTACTCTATTAAAATACATATTATTATTTTTTAAAATAAATATACCATTTTTCCGGATGTGCACATCCGGAATACGCGTAAATTGTCATTCTGGATTTGCACATCCGGAAAAAGGCAACGTTTTTTTTTAAAAAAATGCGTCCGGATGTGCACATCCAGAACTGGGGAAAAAAATAATTTTGCGTGGTGTATAAGAAATTAAGGTGGTGTATTAAGAAATGGTCAAATATAAATATAACCCTCCATTTTTTGATGGATGAGCGGGTCGACTTGATGGATTACGATTCGTTTTTGATACCCCTACTTATACCCACAAACATATCTAATTATTTTTAAAATAATTTATTCTATTCGTATCCGTACCCATTTCACATATTTTTATGCTACCCATTGTAATTAATTTTTGTGGATATCTAATATGAAGTAGTGTTCATTAGTAATTTTTTCCTCCTCGACCTTGAAGAAATCATATTTGACTTAAGATGAGTCGCATTATTTTAATTAATGAAGGGTGGATATCATCCACATATATCCACCTCCGCCTTTTTTTACTTGATATATGTTATACAGTCTTTTGAAAAATTGGTTGTTAACTCTTTGTTTTATGAACAATGAACAATGTTAATACTGATAATGATTTTAGTGTATTTTGGTAATAAATATATGTGAGACTCATCGACCCAATTTAAAAAGAGTGGGGTTCAAAAGTAAATTTTTTTAATTTATTCTGAATCATAGTTTTAAAATTAAATTCAATCGAATAATTAATTAAATAAAATATTAATTTAACCATTAAATTAGATTCAATTTAAAAATTATAATATGAAGTAAAAAAAAACTTACTTTTAGAATAAGTTGAACCCCACTCGTTAAAAAATTATTTTTTATTTAATGTGTTTTAATTATTTATATTTTGTTCAAAATAATTGTTTTTTTCATTAAAAATAAACATGTGAGAGTAAAGTTTGTCACGAATGGGTGATTAATGAAATAGGTTAAAAAAAATTCCTCTCTAATTTGTGATAGTAAACATTCCTCATTAATCCATTTTTCTAGTCTCATTATTAATTTGTGACGAAAATTATCCTCTCATATATTAGCAAGGGAATTTTAAAAATGTCGCTAATTAGCTTGCAAATATCAATTGTAGCATTCACTTACAGAAGAATAAGGAAATGGTATTTAAAGTGCCAATATTTTCATGGTCATAAAAAAAAAATGCCAAAAGAATGAAGTGATATTTGCTTAAGTGAATGATGAAAAAGTAAAATAGAAAAAAAAAATTAAGGAAATGGTATTTAATCATTTTCGAGAGTAATTCCAAAATGGAGACGCAAGAGCGATGATTGAGCTTTATGAGTTAAAGTTTATGGAAGAGCACAAGAATGTTATGTTGGTTGATTAATTTTATGAGAAATAGACTAGGACGGCGATATGGGAGACTTTGTGAAAGACTTGAAATGAGTTAAAGTTAGACTTTGTGAATATGTTCAAACAATTTTATGCTAATAGGAAATTCACAACAAATATAAATAGTGTTTTTATTAAAATAATCCTAAAAATTGATAACTCTCATGAATTAAAAGACTATTGTTATATATTGCGAATACAATACATTTACAAAGTATTGACAAACGGGATGATAGACGCGATATATAAGAAAATCAATTTATATATATATATATATATATATATATATATATATATATATATATATATATATATATATATATCGTATAATTTGAGAATGTCATATTTATATTGAAATATGAGAATGAATCTTAATCATTAAATCTTAAAATAAATTGTGGAGATTATGTGTGATTTTTTTTTCTCTCATCTATAATCTCCATCATTTATTTTAAAATCTAAGAGGACGTATCATATGAGAATAACATTTTTATGTAAGAACATGAGAATGAATCTGAACCATTAGATTTTAAAATAAATTGTGGAAATTATGTATGATTTTTTTTCTCTCCTCCATCATTTATTTTAATGATGGAGGAGAGAGAAAAAATCACTCATAATCTCCACCATTTATTTTAAAATATAATAATTTAGATTTATTCTCATGTTCTCATATGAAAATGACATTCTTTTATATATATATATATATATATATATATATATATATATATATATATATATATATATATATATATATATATATATATATATATATATATATATATATATATATATATATATATATATATATCAAATTCTTTATGGAATTTTAATCGTAAATTAAGTGATATATGAGCTTTGACAAAAATAAAATAAAATAAAGTTTTACTTTTGGATTTTCAAAAAACTTATGATTGAACTTTGTTATTGGGAAAATATAATTTTATGAAGGATGGAGAAATTGGATAGATGTTTGTCTTAATTGTTCTAGATCGATCATTTCTCTCTCAATCCAGTCACATTTTCGTTGATCCAACCATCTAAAGACAAAACACCCCAGATCTGAATGTACTAGCCAGTCGTTCAATCGATTTCTAGAATATTCTTCTGATCACCAAAATATCATGTACCCAGCTACTGATGATCCAGACCCTAAGTATATCTAATAGTTTTTTGCTTTTCATGCCTGAAAGATAGCAAGACAATTATTCATCTCCCATATATAGAGAGAATGGCGTCAAATCAGGTGATAAATTTCAAACACAATTTGAATGCTTTCTCATTGTTCACATACTAACTTGAGTGTCATAGTGTTAACCTTGCAGGTGCACCCCACTCCACCGTTTTGGAAGCTCTCATCCCCCGTAGTTTTTGCAATTCTTCACATTTCTAGTTCTGAAACAAAATAGTGGCGCCGTTTGTGGGACGACGAGCGCGCCTTTGAAATCCATGGGTTATGTTAGAGACGTTTCGTGTAACACCCGAGGCCAAAGAGGGAGGGTAATGGTTGTAGCACCTGATGTCGAAGATGGTGGGGAGAGGTCTCCCAAATTCACATCGGAATGAGATAATTTAAGGTTGTGCAGGTATGAGACTGCATGTTGAAGGAAGGCTTATTATGATTGATTGGTGCTACCTATACCAACAAAATGCATCTTCTTTTCAGTAGCCTAACAAATAAGAAATCCATAGGTCAACGTGTTTGACTTGGAGTAGTATTTAGATGGGTGACCTTATAGGAAGTTTCCCAGAAAGCATGTGAGTGTGGACAAAGCATGTTGAAAAGACCCGTGTTGGTTTGTGGGGCCACTCAGTAATCCTAAAAGCTGTCTATGGCATTACAAATGGTATCATAGCAGACCTCTTCCAGTACGATATGGTTTAAGGATGAACCAAGCGGAAGCTGGTGGGCATGTAATACCCAAGGCTGAAGAGGACGGGAAGTGGTTGTAACACCTGAGGCCGAAGAGGACAGGTAGTGGTCGCCTGAATTCATATCAAAATGAGAGGATCCTGATGATGTGCATGTATGGAACTACATGGTTGAAGGAAGGATTATAAGGATTGATTGGTACTACATATACTGACAAATAAGAACTCCATAGTTAAGCGTGCTTGACTTGGAGTAGTATTTGAATGGGTGACCTTCTAGGAAGTTTCCCGAAAGGCGTGTGAGTGAGGACAAAGCAGACTGAAAAGACCCATGTTGGGTTGTGGGGTCAATCGGTAATCCTAAAAGCTTTTTGGGGTGTTATACTTCGCACGTCTAACTATAGCAATCAATTCACCACAGCACCATTGCGTGCCTTTAGAATCCAGGGGACCTGTTGGATACGATTCATACCTCCTCTTACACCTACAATAACAAATTCCCCCAGGGGTGTTATCGGATATGTTTTGTACGTTCAAACACATCATTCAAATACCCCATGTCAAATAAATACATGCATTTACTCGTAGCTAGCGCACCCCCTTAGGATCTAGCCAATCCAAGGGCGAGTGTGGTGGAGCCTGAAGATGTCTACCTCAAATTGAGATTGTACCTCTGGGACAGGGACGAGGATCCTCTACCTTTGGTCGAGTATGTTCCTTTATTACGTGGAGCGCAATTCAAAGCATGGCCGCATCTAGTCATTTTCATGCCCTCTTTTTATCGTGAATGCCGGGTCAAAGTATTATTGCATTTATCCGGAATAATATCTCATGAATAAAATGTGTACATCTTCATGCAAGATGACTTATAAGCTAATCAGATGAGCTTAGCTTCACGAAATATTTAAAAGCTCATAATCGAACGCCAACACTTTCCAACTTTCACGAGACGGAAACTCACGATCAAAGAGGCATGATATAAAATCGGCTAGCAAAAGTTAATAATACGAACAAACATTATTCATGTGCCGAGATACAAAACCCCTGCAAAATTTTAATGCCACCTGTCTAAAAATCTTGGCAACTACTCAAACACATTTTATTTTTTATTTTTCTCATCTAATAACTTTTGTGGGGAAAGAAAGCATTAGTAAATTCCAGGTATATAAACAAACCATGTCACAATAGGGCAAAATCATGTCCATGATAGAACAAACATACTTTAAACATAAATAAAGAACTTCACTAAGCAGCAGAAATATAGTATAATTACAGACACTCCAAAGGATTATACCTAAAAAAATGAGGAGAGAGGTACACACAAATTCTAGTCAAGGATAGATACAACCCTGTCGTCTCGGAAAATTTGGTTTGGACTTATTCGCTCCCTCAAAATAACCAGTGGATGATGGAAATGCTCCACTTGTTGTAGAGCATTATTAAAAGACTCTACAACGGCCCCAAGATTGACAGAAGCACATTCTTTCAGTTTTTGGGCCAAAGAAGCATTTTGACCGCATAATAACTCCAAATCTCTTTGAGCGGAATCAATAACCTAGGTCCTCTTCTTCAATATTCTCGCTAGATGCATCACCTAACTACCCATAGTTTCAAATGTAGAGAAACGTAAACTTTTTGCAACACCCTTGTTCTGGAGTGGGCCTAAGGATGGCTGTTGAAGAGTAATTCGGGGGGTGTTTTTATCGTATCCACAGGGATTGTGTGATATTTTGATGCTTGTCATTTAATAGTCAAAACGTTTTAAGTAAGGGGTTTTCAAATTGTTCTTGGTTTTGTAACATCAAATTTTGGTAGCAAAGAAGTAAACTATAACAAAGATGTTGTAAGTCTTATAAAAGCATGTCAAGATTAGATTTCGCTAATCCTTTTCATACGTATCTGATTAATCAAGCATATGAACTTAGTTCTGATCAATATAATCGTGTATCCTCTCGAATAAGTTTATGTCTAAAGCAAATTCGTGAGTATCGTTGTTCAAATCGTTAGATGATGTCTCACGCTAACAATCAAAACAACAACCGTTAAGATCAATACAAAACGAATATTAAACCCCAAATCTATGTCTAGAGTTTGGTTTTTAAGAGATGAAGATATTAGGTCAATATTTGGAAAATCTATATCTAGACTGATTCAAACCACAAATACATCATTAAGAACAAACAACTTCATCATATATTGATCATCAACCTTGTTCATATACAAAAGATCAAAAGAAATACATATATGCGAGATTAACTACCTCTAATCTTAACACAAGAGGTGTTTAGCTACACATTTTCATGGTAGCTTAAATAACAAGTTTCAAGAGGAGATGAAAGAACATCCGCGTCGAATAATCGAGATCGGATGTGACTTCAGCTTCTCTATGTGAAAAATCACTCTTGGATGATCAAAACTTAGAAAAGTATGTTTTGGTGTGAAAATATCAAGTTATGATCCCAAGAAAATGTAAAAAACACTTTATAGTATACTTGGGATCTGACTCATTCGCACTGCGAATGATCCATTCGCTTAGCGAATAAAGAAAATGGCACCTTAAGTGCCTTCTGAAAGTTAAACCGCCCTTGGCTGTCATCGTGAGTTCGCAAAGCGAACAATTCATTCGCAAAGCGAATTTTGGGTCCTTTTGCCACTGTCCTACTCGCTGAGAGCTTCGCCAGAGTTCGCAAAGTGAATTTTCGCTAGGGATTTCGCCATGGTTCGCAAAGCGAACCAGCTGTTGTTTTCCTTTTTCTTTGGCAGCTTAAATCAATTCTTTGTGTCTTCTTTCTTTGATTAATTAGTGCACTTTCCTGCACGATAGCACACCAATTACAAGCACCAAAGGTATAAATATAATGCATGAAGAACAACAACAATTCAATACAAAAATCCACAATTAAGACATGAAAGTAATGAAAAATGCCAAGTATCAAATACAAGTATATAGCATGTTTGACATCTAACACTGGCCCACCGTCGGGCACGGCCCAACCCAACTCCGGGACCAATTGAGATCCAGCACATCTACACGCCCGGGGAGCTCTCACACGTCTTCCACACGGACTTCACGTGCCCCACAAGCGGGGACACGTCCTCAGGCAGCTGCCCACTTCTGAAGGAACTGGTCAGCCTACCTTCCAAAGATTAAGGGGCAGTTAATCCAGGGCGAAGACCACGTGTTGGTCATCCCTACGCCATGTAAGCCCTGACAATTACCCGTATTGGGCCTTGATATCCAAACCAATGTAAAGTAACAGTTGGCCCAGCGCTCGGGGCACCCTATAAATACCCTCTTTCACTAGAGGGTCAGGTATGCTATTCTTTACACCTTTTCTCTGTACTTGCTCTTCCTACTTCGTCTCTGAATTTAGCATCGAAGTACCTTGCAGGTACACCCCTTCTTCTTCACCACCATCGACGAATAAAGGAGCTCACGACGTGTTACTGGCTGCTGATCCTTTTTTGATCCGATAAGATCAATGGCGCCGTCTATAGGGACCCTTGCTTCTCCGTTCTTTCTCCCGTAGAAACTCAATAACCAAAGCAGGTTTTCAATTTCCGTTGATCATGGCCAGCTCACGCACTGACGATAACGCTCCAGTAACCGCCTTCACCCCGTTCACCAACAACGATGATCACAATCCTAATGTGGCAGTTCATGTCGAAGAGGGCGACCCTAGGGACGGGCACACCGCCTCTCCCTCCTCGGACGATGCAGACTTCAACGCATCCAGACACTTTGATAGCCCGATTGTCTACCATCCAATCCCTGTGCCACCTAACGCTGACCCTACCATGGTGGCTCTATTCGCGACAATTAATCAGATAAATCTGATGATTTTCCAACAGAATGAACGGATAGGGATACTCAAGAAGGAGCGATAATCGCGCTCTCCCCCGCGGAGACATCGTTGCCCCGTTTCTCGGAGTCCTTCCCCTCCCCCGCGGAGGCCACGACACGAAGACTCTCGGAGCCCTTCTCCTTGACAGTCGGGGTGTCGCCCGCGTTTGGAAAGGCCTCAGCCCGTGGCCACCCAGAAGTGAGACCGATCCCCTCCCCGGAAGGAGCGACGCTCCCTTGCTCATAAGAGGAATAAGGCTGACGGATACGTCAAGAAGCCAAAGAGCCGGCCAAAGAGCCCTCCCCTCCGAGGAAGAACCCCTCGATGTGACATGTCCCTGTCGCAATAACCTGTCAGGAGCGACGAGGACGACCAGCGCATGCCGCAGTCCAGAGCCATCATTGAGACTCCCTTGCCCGTCGGGATGGAAAAACCCCCGCCCTTGGTGACTTATGATGGTACGACCAACCCGGGCGACTACATTGAAAGCATCGATGCGATGCTCGACTACTGGAACGTCCGGGGAACCATCAAGTGCAGACTCTTCCCCACTACCCTGAGGAAGGGTGCAATGCCGTGGTACAAGAGCCTCGAGCCCGAGTCCATTGCCTCTTGGAAAGAGCTGTAGAGGTAGTTCTCCAAATACTTCACCACTTCCCGACGCCACCCAAAGACGGAAGTATCCCTGGAAGCCATCATCCAGGAAAAAGATGAACCTCTCTGGGACTACATAGATATGTTCAATCGAGAAGTTGTCCAGGTATCCACCTCGAACGACATGAAGAGATATTTGATCGAGCGAGGACTGCGACCTCGCACCGAGTTCGCCAAGGCAGTCGACATTAAAAGGCCTAACACCTTAGACGCGCTCCTCCACAAGGCACATGCATACATCCAGTATGAGGAGATAGAGGCCGCCCACTGCGCCCATGACTCGAGGAATCAAGAGGGTGCCAAGAGCTCCAGGCACGAGGATTTCACCGCTCCCCAGCGAGACGGGGAAAGAAGAAGAGAAGATCAGCCCTGAGACTTCCGAGAACAATGGGGACCAGCAAACCGTTTCACTGAGTATACGCTACTCACAGCTCCCCGTGAGCGCATCCTGGCCGAGTGCATCAACTCGGAATTCCAGCGAGGTGGTGTCCGCTTCCCCAAGCCGACACCACTTAAGCCAAACATCAACAAGTCCATGTACTGTCGATTCCACAAGAACCACATGTACGTCACAGAGGATTGCATCCACCTCAAGGATGCCATCAAAATATTGATCAAAGAGGGGCACCTGAAGAAGTACACAAAGAGGAGCGAAGGCCCCCGACAGGAGACCCGGGAGATGAAAAGGGTCGAGGAGGCGACCCCATACTCCAGCGATAACGGTCTACAAGTCGCTCTGTGTGTCACCCGACCAGAGGACTTCTGACACGCTTGTAACCACTCGTAGCCCATGGGAAAGCTTCCCTGCCGCCATGGTCATATCCGGCGGGGGGTTCAATAAAGTCTCTGTGGGGTCGGTGAAGCGGAAGTTCGACGAATTGATAGGGGCGAGCTCGACGCAGAACACCACCTTCGAGAAGGTCCATGGAAGGTCAAATCCCATCACCTTCTACCTCGAAGAATTGTCGGGAGGCGCCCCTAACTCCAACATCCCCCTCCTGATCAGAGCACAGATGGCAAACTTTGACGTCCGCCGCATCCTGTTCGACCAAGGGAGTTCAGTGGACATAATGTATGCGCACCTATTCACAACCTTCCAGCTCGACGAGACACATCTGACCCCGTACGTCGGCTCCGATCTGCAGGGTTGCAACGACACCACCACTAGACTGTGGGGCTACGTCGAGCTAATGGTCACCTTCAAGAACGACGAGACTTCCCGACAAGTTAAGGTCTGCTTCCTGGTAGTAGAGTGCCCCTCTCTATACCAGTACATTCTGGGAAGGCCTACCCTAGCCGAGCTCACAGCTGTGTCATCTACAGTCCACTTGAAGTTGAAGTATTACACGACCAGAGGTCGTGTCGTCACCCTCCACGAGGATATTGAGGCTGCCAGGAGATGTTTCAAGGCTGCAACCAAGGGTTTAAACTCGATCAACATCAAGTCCAAGACCACGGGTAAGTCAGCCCAAGATGAGAAGTAGAAGCCACTCTCGCGCGTCAACACGGTTGACCTTGATAGTCGCTCCCCACCAACCAGAAACAGAACGAGGTAGTGGATCACACCTCTCCAAGTGAAGGCAACGGGCAGTCTCTTCACCCCATGCGCCCCATTCCAGATAGAGACTTTGAGCTCATCACGCTCGGGGATGACCCAGATAGGAAGGTGAACATTGGCACGGGCCTCCCCGACCTGGCAAGGAAACAGCTGAAGGCCTGCCTCAGGGATAATGCTAACTTGTTAGCATGGAGCGCTACAGAGATGCCCTGCCTCGACCCAGATATGGCCTACTACCAGCTCACAATAGATCTGCCCACTAGGGTTGTAGTACAACGTAGGCGTAAGCAGTCTCTCGAGAAAGCGGAGGCTGCTGAAAAAGGCTGTAAAAGACCTCTTAGAGGCAAACTTTATTTTAGAAGCCCAGTACATAACCTGGCTATCCAATGTTGTACTCGTTAAAAATAATAATGAAAAATGGAGAACGTGCATTGATTATACCGATCTTAACCGGGCATGCTCGAAAGATGCATATCCATTGCCTAACATCGACAAACTGGTCGACAATTCTATAGGTTTTAAATTGTTGTCGTTCATGGAAGTATACTCGGGACACAATCAAATCCCTATGGCGAATGCCGACAAGCAATGCACGACCTTCATGACCGAGTCAGGCAACTATTACTACAACGTAACGCCCTTCGGTCTGAAAAACGTCGGCACGACCTACCAACGGATGATGAACAAAGTCTTCCGGGGCGAGATCGGAGACATGCTCGAGGTCTACATGGATGACATGATAGTAAAATCATGAGAAGAGATCAACCACACTACCCATCTCAGAAGGGTCTTCGACACGGCGAGGAGATGCAAAATGAAGTTCAACCCGGAGAACTGCACCTTCGGTGTCCGAGCGGGCAAGTTCCTCGACTTCTATCTCACAGAACGATGAATCGAGGCAAACCCCGACAAGTGCAGGGCGTTCTCCGAGTTCTCAACACCAAACTCGAAGAAATCGATCCAAACGCTAAGCGGGATGGTCACCTCGTTGTCCCGCTTCGTGGTCAAATCGGCCCAACACGCATTTCCATTTTTCAATCTCCTACGTAAATAGGTCACGTTCGAGTGGAACGAGGAGTGCGAATAGGCACTCCTCCACCTCAAACAAGTCCTCTCTTAACCCCCGGTCCTCTCGCGACCAGAAAATGGGGAGACGTTATACTTGTACCTCATCGTCACAACCGAGGCGGTCAGCGCGACTCTTATCAGGGAAACCCCTAAAGGACAGAAGCCGATATACTTCACCAGTAAAGCCCTCCAAGACCCCTAGCTTAGGTACCAGCAGATCGAAAAGGTTACTCTGGCCCTCGTCACTGCGGTCAGAAGGCTACGACACTACTTCTTGGCCCACACGATCGTCGTACGAACGAACCAACCCGTGAGGCAGCTCCTTGGTCGACCCGACATGGCGGGCAGGCTGCTTAAATGGTCGCTCGAGCTCTTCGATTTCGACGTCCAGTACGAGGGTAGGAAGGCCCTGAAGGCTCAAGCGCTAGCCGACTTCGTCGCGGAGATGACCACCCCGGAATCCTCGACCGACGGATCCCATAAGTGGACGATCTCTGTCGACGGGGCATCTAGTTCGTCGGGAAGCGGAGTAGACATCATCCTAGAAAATGAGGAAGGCATCTTGATCGAGGTCTCTCTCACATTATCCTTCCCAACATCAAACAACTAGGCCGAGTACGAGGCCTTCCTCGCCGGACTACGCCTAGACGAGGACCTCGGCACAAAAGAGGTAAAAATATTTACCGACTCCCAGCTCGTGGCCTCCCAGGTGCGGGGAGAGTACCAGGCCAAAAACGACAGCCTCATCGAGTACTTGGTCCTAGTGAAAGAGAAGATGAAAAAATTCGCCTCGGTGGAAGTAAGTCACATCCCCGCGCGAACACAATAATCAAGCGTACATCCTATCTAAGATGGCGAGCACGAAGAAAAAAGGCGCGAACAAGTCCGTCATTCAAGAAGTGCTTCCACGGCCAAGTATCAAGAAGTCCACCTCGACCGTCGACGTAAACGCTATCGGTGACGGCCAGGGACGGATCCAAAAATTTATTTAAGTGGTGGCAAAAAATATTATATTAAAAATAATTATCTAAATAATAATATAAATTTATTATTATTACTATTATTATTATTATTATTCAAATTGCTTAATAACCAAAATTCATCTTTGAAATAAATAAATTGTTGTGGAATTAAATTTCTTATTAAACAAACAGATATTAGTACTTCCTACCACTACAAACTAAAATACACTTATCGAGATAAATTATATTAATTTATTAGTGATAAATTAATAACCTATTAATTGTTAAATAAATAGTTATTGATTAAAAATATTATACTACTTTCTATCCCATAAATAGATGACAATGTATTTTTTTTGTCAAAATATATACTTTTTTTACGTACCTTTTTTTAGTTGTTATATGATTTAATTTTATTTTTAATACTATAATTTAATTATTTTTTTATATGATCAAGCAATTGTTTTACACTATTTTACGTTTAATTTAAAAAAAAAACAACTTAACCGTTTTAGTAGGGGTTAGTCCTTAAATTTTAATAATAACAAATATAAAACTATTTAATAGGTTGTAGTAATAATTTAGTTGGTATATAGTGGGGGCAAGTGCCCATGTATTAGACATAGATTTGTCCCTGGTGACGCCACTGCTGGATGACCCCGGTATACGAATACCTCAGCACGGAGAAACTACTCGACGACTCCAAGGAGGTGTCGCGGTGAAAATCGGATATCAAGCTATTGAATTAACTTGAATCACAAATCATAATTCACCACCGGTCTTTAATTTGTCCAAGGGAAGGGAAAAAGAACGAATAACCCAAAATATGCAATGCAATGCAAAGCAAGAGAATCTAAGGTTCGGGGGTTGGTTATACAAAGGGAAGGTATTAGCACCCTAAGTATCTGTAGTACTTTACAGGAACCTCTTGTCTTATTGTGTTATTTGTTATGTGTGTTAAGGGTAAAGAAAAAGTAAAGACCTAGGGGTATATACACTAAGTGTGCTCGCCAAGACATCGCATCTCGTGCCTACGTATCTTGTCTGAAAGAATCAGAGCACTCGTAGTTCCCCTCAATAAGGGTAAATAGGGTTTGTTGATTGGTTTAGGAGAAGAGACAAGTCGTCATCTTAAGGAAAAAACTTAACTAAAACCACCACAAACACGTGGAACATGGATCTTGCTTCACGTTAAAAGAAGGGCTCTGACTTGGATATCGGATCGACGAGTATGCCACTTAACTCTCTCAAGTGGAAAGAATCTACAACTTTCTCAGCTATGTCATGGGGTAGGAGACTTACATCTCAACTAAAGATGACTAAGGTCTAATTCTCTCATGGGAGAAAAAGGGAGACTAACAACTAGTTGTCTAAAGTTGAACATCCTAAGGAAAATTGTCCTAAGGGGAGAAACTAGAAGAAAAAGGGGTCAAGCCAAGAATGAGGGATCTAGACTATCCTATGAAATGACTTAAGAGTCAATATAGTACCTTTCCTTTGGAAGAGGTAACAACCACTTGTAAAACAAGTGTTGGATAGGAGGGGAGTCTCAAAGTGGGAATAAAGCAAGGTCAAGAAATAAGGCAACAAGAACTATGCCTAACAAGCCATTTAGGGCCAGAGACCACACCACAAACAATTTTAATATGTGTGTGAACACACTCTAAAAGCTCAGCCCAAAGAACAAAAGAGAAGGACCTTTAATAAGTCCAAGGTTCCAAACTTAGATCAAAATGACAATCCAAATTGTAAAATCATAAATAAATATCAAACTGAAATAAAAATGTAAATAAAAATCATAGAAAATTAAATAAAACATTCAAAAGTATTCTTGAATTGTTTTGTGATTTTCTGATAATAAAAAGTATTTTTAATAAATAAAATCAAAACAGAAAGTAAAAATAATAAACAAAAAAAGGAGCAAGAAAGGCAAGGGGGTTACAAACAGCAAACAGAACCAATCATGGAAACAAAATGTCCCCCGTCCTGGGGGTGCGGACGACAACAATCAAGGCCTTCAAAGGAGGAGGCCCAATGGATAAAGGGGAGTCCAAAGGGACTCAGGTCAACTTTGTTGACCACAGATTCAACCAGAGGCGTTGATCTGATACTTAAGTCAGTTTGACTTATAATCTAAAAAGGCCATCAACGAGGCTACACGGTGAGACCAAGGAATGCATGCGTGTACGATCAAAGGTGAGGTCACACATCTTGTGACAAGTGTCCATGGTGGAGACACTTGTCACCACCTCATCTGGCCATCAACAAAACTTAAAACGGGAAGGAAAACAAATAGAAGCCAAAAGAGACTCATTTTCTCAAAATTCTCTCTCTCCTCTCAACACTGAGAAAATTCTTCAAAATAGAATGAACCCTCATCGGAAAAGGTAAAATGCTGCCGGAGAAGATGAAGATGTGGCGGAAACCGCCGTCTTCTCCGGCGAGCCACCGTCAAAACCCGGAAGTTCCTTCATCAACCCCCTCAACTTTTCTTGCTCATTCCAAATCTAAACCTATATCTTCCTAATTCCTAGTCAAAAATAAAAGATAAACCATTCCCAAACCAAACCCTAGTTTCGAAACTCACAGAAATTGATCAAATCGGAGCAAATGAGGTGGTAATATCACACAGAAATTAATGACGACGTAAACAAAACATAAGGGTTCAGAGTTAAGAGCTACCTCTTGAAGAATCGACCTCAACGAACCTCAGAGAAAGCTACAGGTAATTTGTTCTTCTTTGTCTACCTTGAATCCTCGAAATCTTCTTCTTCCTTTCTATCTATGATAAGAGGTCTATCTCAAAGTTCTTTAGAGCTTCAATGAAAATCTCTAAAGACACTTGTTATAAGAGAGCTCTCTGAATAGGGTTAGGAAATGACGGTTTTTTGAATGTAGTTGCGCTAGCCTTCACCTCTTCTGATTCCAATCCTCTTTTTATCCCCCCTCCCCCCCCCCCCCCCCCCCCCCCCCCCCCCCCCCCGGTTTTCTGAACGAGAGGAGAAAAAAAAGTCTTTGTAAACAATTTGAATTTTTCTGTGTTTTCTTAAAATCTGGATCTATGCTATGACTTTGCTTTTCCCCTTTCCCATTTTCGTGTTAGGTGCTTTAAACTGAAGACCCTGAACCTTTCCTTTCCTTCCCTAATTCCGAAAATTGATCTTGTGTGGTTATTTTCACTGACAGAGTCTTGGTTGGTGTGAAATTTGAATCTCTGCTATGAAATTTGTCTCATTCTTCAAATTCATGTTAAGGTTTTCTGCTGTTAATCTGTGGTTCTGCCTTGTTTCCCTTTTTATGAATTCTGAACTGTGATGTGGTGTCCTTCTCATTCTGAAATCCCTTTCTGCATTTTCTTGAATCCTTATGTCCTACTATTGAATAGGACTTAATGGTATATAAAACATGAAAATTAACTACTGAACATTTAGGACTTATTGAATGTGTGACGTTTTGCAACGTTTGACCCCTATTAGGCTTAGACAAGATTAAGGGATTATGTTTGCGTGACAAATCTTGGAATGTGATGAAGAATTGAAATATTGTGAATTAATTTGAAAGAATGATTGAATTGGAGTGATTTTTTGTTGTTTGAAATTTGACTTGTGTTCTATGGAAATAATTGGATGTGATAAGATTGAATTTCGTTTTGAATTTTTGGGAGTTGTTTTGAATTGGTGTTGAATTTTATTTATGGTTTATGGGAAGGAATTGACTTGAATGGAATTGAAGTTTTTGTCATGGTTTGTGTGAACTTTGGTTTGAATAGATTTGAAATTATTGAATTTGGCATGAGTAAAATTTGGTTTGGGAATTTTGACACAAACTGAACTTTGTTTTGTAGGGAATTTAGCAAGTCATGGCTTGGTGATCAAAGGCATGGAGCATGAAGAAAATGGGCAAGGTGGTGATGGTGTGGAAGATGAAGCATGGTGATGAAAGTGATGCAATGACATGAAGCATTTTATTTGTAACATGTTCCATTTGTATCAAAAGTGTAATACTTTATGACTTGAGCAACATCAAACGCTTGTAATTTAAACAAGAACATTTATGAAACATTCTTAGTTAACACAAAATTATAACTTAAACAATAAGGTATTTGGCCCTCTCTTGAATCAAAATAAAAACTCATTTGTATCCTCTATGAACCTTGGAACCACTTGACATTATCTTTCTTATAAACCAAGATGAACCATAAAAAATGAAACTTGCCTTTCCATGTTTAATCCAAAGAATCTAATAAGCCTAATTTCACTTCATTTGGATTCTCATTTGACATGCGTGAGGTCTTAAATTAATCTGGAGGACTAAAATCAAGTATAACTCAATCATGCTCTTTGAATGGACTGAAATTTTTTGAATTGAACTTAATCATCCACTGAATCAATCTCCTGAACTTTATAGCCTTGTAATAAACTGGAAACTTAATACATCTATCTAAATTGGTCACTTGAATACTAAATGGACAAAATCATGCCTCAGAATCACAACTTGGAATATGAACTGATCTCTGACGATCCTCAATTCATAGAGCACTTATATTCACACATCTCGAATCAAAGCCATCGCTGCACACACCCAATCTGATAACCTTGCCAGATCCCTATTTCACAAAATGAAACAAAACAAACAAAAAATCCAGAAATTGGTTAGCTATGCAAAATGAATGACATAGATGATGCAAGATGATGCAAGAGGAGGTGGGATCTTAGGGTAAAAATTAGAGTGTGACAGATGCCTCTATTTAAGTTTCTTCTATCCGGAGATATGAAGATTGAAATCTTCGTCTCGATGCGATATGAGGGACTTAAATACAAACATGCATAATTTTTGGCCCTAAGATACCACATAGTGCATATGATATGGTATGAAAATGATATGAAAATGCAAGACAAAGATCTGTGGTGAAAAGACGCCACAGGAGAACAGGTTGTAGTCGCAACAGAAAGAAATGAACAAATAGCACTGGGGGCAAGACCTGACTCCACTAGGGAGAAGACTACCAACTGACAATTCATAGGGCAGTCCAAAAATGAACTCAAATATGATGATGGAATAGTACACATAGAGATAACAAACCTCCCCACGTACCGGGTCTTGGACCGTGGACCGGTCTCAGTTTCTTCTTTGATCAAGCTCTAATAGCTTGAAAAGGGTAACAAACCTCCCCTCGTACCGGGTCTTGGACCGCGGACTGGTCTCAGTTTCTTCTTTGATCAAGCTCCAATAGCTTGAAAAGGGTAACAAACCTCCCCTCGTACCGGGTCTCGGACCGCGGACTGGTCTCAGTTTCTTCTTTAATCAAGCTTCAATAGCTTGAAAAGGGTAACAAACCTCCCCTCGTACCAGGTCTTAGACAACGAACTGGTCTCAGTTTCTTCTTTGATCAAGCTCCAATAGCTTGAAAAGGGTAACAAACCTCCCCTCGTACTGGGTCTCGGACCGCAGACTGGTCTTAGTTTCTTCTTTGATCAAGCTCCAATAGCTTGAAAAAGGTAACAAACCTCCCCTCGTACTGGGTCTTGGACTGCGGACTGGTCTCAGTTTCTTCCTGGAATGGTGAATACTTATGGGAGAGTATCTTTCACAGGGAATTGGAACTTCACTAGAGATCTTATGACTTCAGCGGGAATCCATAACTTAGCGGAGATTTGGAAGTTTCACCGGGGATCCTCAAAAGAGACGCAGGTCGGTTGACTTGTTAAAATATGTCTTCTCAAATAAGGAGAAAGATCAACTGAATCTTCACCAAACTTCTAGGAGAGATGCCATTTGATGGAAGCAAATTGGATAGTGGACTCATGGGGAGAACATCACTGAGGAGCAATATTGCTGTAGTTTGAAATTGCATTGAATCAAATAAAATCCGGTAATAGGAATTCTCAAATAAAGAGAAATACTTGTAAGGTCTTCAACAAACTTCTCTGGCGGATTTCCAGAGATATGTCGTTTGATGGAGAACAAGTTGATAATCTTGATAACTGGATGGGGGATAGACAAACTATATTAAAAAGAGACTGTCATTTGCCATCCAAATAGAAAACCTGAGACCAAAACAAACTGCCCAAATAAAGAGCTGCCATTTGTTATCTGGGCATAAATTGCTAGAGAGGTGTAGTAGCAACACTGCTGGAGAGAGATTTTGTCTTTAAAGGTGATCTTCAAATAGATTATTCCTGGGGAGACAAAGTGTAAAATAGATGCACGCTCGATCTAGGGGTTTAACAACTTAAAGAGACTCAAAATTGTGATTGTCAGGGACCAAAGTTCAATTCAAGAAATAACTAAAAAGAAATGGTCAAGCAAGACTCTATCCAATGAGGAGTGAACTCAACTGGAGATTTATATTATCTAGAAATGGAAAAGAATTAGAGCAACCATCATCCACGAGGATCAAACTCTGTGGCAAATTGGAAAGGATGCGCTCTTTCTGCTTAGGGTTGACAACTCTACTTGGAAAGAGAGGACAAACCCAGTCACTTGAGGATAAACGCAACCAAAGTGAACAGCTCAGCAAGCACACAAGCAAGCATCACAAAATGCAAAAAATGCACAAATGCCATGAATCTATATGAATGAATGTATGTCAAGTTATGCTTATGCTAACAAAACAAAACGAAGAGAAGTAAACTGGAGATGAAATAAACATCTCGACAAGGATACTCGACCAATCTTCACAAGGTAGAAGCATCACTAGGGATGAAATGGGAAGCCACATATGGAATCAAATTCCTGCTTCAAGGCTTCAGATTTCTCTGGGGAAAAGAGAGCACTCCACTTGGGGATGAACACCATGACTTAACTGAGGGGATTGTCAAGATGAATCCGACTAATCTGTTGGGGATGAGAAGGATCCACTAGGGAAGGATTAAACTCGTGTTTGGAGAGACTTCATTGGGGATAAAATAAATATCCACGACGAACTGAAGTAGTCTAAAAGAGAGTTGGAGATGCCATAGCTGAGGCCTCACAAGGGATAAAACAAATATCCACTCCCTTTGGGGAAGCTCGAATCAATGTTGCAGCTGTCAGAGTTGAGACTCCACGAGGATGAAATAAACACCCACCTTACTGGGGAATATTGAAGTTGCGAGAGATCCACTAAGGATTAAAATAGCATTCACTTCTCTTGGAGAAGGTTGAAAGCCAAGGAAATTCACTGAGGAATTCTTAGGTCATCAACGGGGGAAATCTTGCATCAAACCTGCCATAACTGCTTGAAGTAGAGATTCACCAGGGAATTTTCATGACCACCTGAAGTAACACTTACTGGGGTCCACTATGGGTGAAGCGAGTCATAAAACAACATAACTCTGCATTTCGAGGTCTGTTATTCTGGGTAGGACCGTCAACGTCCTTTTCGCGTCCATAAATCGAAGAGAAAAACACACGCATTTTAAAAAGTTTAAAATTGTTTTGAAAACTGCTATAAAAAATAAAAGTCATTTTGCAAAAATAGGAATAACATAGAGATTGCCAATAAATGGAAAAGGCTCAATTTTATTAATAGAATGGTAATCGACAAATGGCGCGACTCCATGGATCATTACAAAGTTAGAAAAACGGTAAATAATGGAAAAGGTTACATCAAAACAAAGTCCACTATCCTCCTAAACCACTTTGAATTCCCTATACTCTGAGCTTCTGATGATCTGATTGATTAATCTAGAGAGAGAGAGAGAGAAGATCTCTGATAATCCAATCTGTTCTGATGCAGTGTACTAGCCTGATCCCTAACTTTTGCCTAGGTTGCCTTTTCATGTTTTCAAACTAGCAGGATAATTTATTTCTGTTTATGTCTCTAACTTTTGCCTGGACTGCCCTTTCGGGTTTTCAGCCCACCGAGACGCTCATTTTTGCCTAATCTTCCTTTTCAGGTTTTCAACTTAGCGAGCTGTTCTTTTCATTTTTAGGCATAATACTTTTTTACTGCATCGACATTCACGGGACGAGTAATTTCCTCTCCATCCATAGTTGCTAACATCAAAGCACCTCCTGAGAAGACCCTCTTAACAACATACAGACCATCATAATTAGGAGTCCATTGGCCCCTACAATCAGTGAGGAAAGATTGGATTTTCTTAAGTACAAGGTCACCTTCTCTGAATTCTTGAGGTCACACCTTTTTGTCAAAGGCTCTCTTTATCCTTTTTTGGTATAATTATCCATGGCATAAGGCTTCCATCCTCTTTTCTTCAATCAAATTGAGTTGGTCATATCTTCTTTGACACCATTCAGCCTTTGAGAGTTTCGCCTCCATCAGAACTCGCATGGAAGGAATCTCGACTTCCACTGGGAGTACAACTTCCATACCATAAACAAGTGAAAAGGGAGTTGCTCCTGTTGATGTGCGTAACGAAGTATGATACCCATGTAAAGCAAACGAAAGCATTTCATGCCAATCCTTGTAGGTGACAACCATTTTCTGAATGATCTTCTTTATGTTCTTGTTCGCCGCCTCAACGGCCCCATTCATCTTTGGTTGGTAAGGAGAAGAATTGTGGTGTTCAATCTTGAACTCTTTACACAACTCTTTCATCATCTAATTATTCAGATTTGATCCATTATCAGTGATGATTTTGCTCGGCACACCATAACGGCAGATGAGTTGGTTCTTAATAAATCTGACCACTACTTGTCTGGTGACATTCGCATACGAAGTTGCTTCCACCCATTTGGTGAAGTAATCCATTGCCACTAAGATGAAGCGAGGTCCATTAGACGCTTTTGGCTCAATCATACCAATCATGTCAATGCCCCACATGGAGAACGGCCATAGAGACGATATCACATTGAGAAGAGTTGGCAGTACATGGATCTTATCGGCGTAGATCTGGCACTTGTGGCACTTCTTGGCAAACTGATAACAGTCTGACTCCATCGTCATCTTATAGTAGCCTGTCCTCAAGAGTTTCTATGCCATAGTGTGTCCATTGGCGTGAGTGCCAAATGAACCTTCATGGATCTCAGAAATTAACATGTCTGCTTCTCTTTCATCAACACATATTAGCAGGACCATGTCAAAATTCCTTTTGTAAAGTACGTCATTGCTTAAGAGAAAATTGCCAGCCAATCTCCTTAATGTCTTCTTATCCTTATTAGAGGCTCCAATCGGATATTCTTGTCTTCGGAGAATTATTTCAATGTCATGATACCAGGGTTTACCATCCTTGGCTTCTTCTATTGAAAACACATAAGCAGGTCTGTCAAGACGCATAACATGGAGGTTCGGACAGTCATTCCACTGGTTCACCATAATCATAGAAGCCAAAGTTGCCAAAGCATCAGCCATCCTATTCTCGTCACGAGAGATGTGATGAAACTCCACCCTATTGAAGGAAGCAGTTGTCGCTCCCAGGATTTTCATCCAGGTACAAACGCGAGAGTGGCGCAGAAAAACAGAGTCGTCAGCCGTGTAAATTTATCCCAAGAGAGGGAAAGGGAACACCGCATAAACCTGAGGAAGAGGAAAAGGAATGGTCATCGCAACCATAACCTGGGTTCGGGAGTCGGTTACGTGAGGGGAAGGTGCTAGCACCCCACGCGTCCATCGTACTCGATGGGATCCACGCTTGTTGTCTATTCTAAGGGTAAGTTATACTATCATCTAGGGCTGTACTAAAACGGAGAGGGAAAGACAAAGACCGACTCGGTAGGACGTCGACGTCCTAGGCCTACGTACCCCCTTTGTGCAATGGGGAATTCAGAGTCAACGTAGTTTGGACCAAGTTCTTTTTGTGTTTTTTATGAGCGACGTTAAGTTCGCGTCCGGCAGTTAGGGTCGATGCCTGTTTGTGACTCAGACGGAAGGTAACGTGCCCTTTTTGAAAATAGCCTTTAAGTTGAAGATCCCGAAGGACAAAAAAGTTTGAAGTTGGTTTGTGTTTTTTAGGACAGAAGTGGCTTAAGTTAGTTCATAACCTGCATTGCACCAAAGTCTAGGGCACAAGGGCGAATACTTAACGCATCGTCCCAAGACAGGACGCTCGCTAAGCACTCTAGAAAGATGAGAGGAAGCCCCTCATTTCTCATTCCCCACGCTTAAGGCTCGTGCGCAATACACCTTATTATTATTAAGTGTTTTAAAGAAATTTGAGATGAGAAGAGAGAAGACACAAGGGTAACTCTAAAGGGGGGCTATGAATCCTAAAGTCATCATGCATGGGTGACCTATGGTTAATGAGGTTTGATGACAACCTAAATCCTAAAGGAAGAAGATGAGAGAGAAAAAGGTAAGGGTGACCATGGATGCTTATCCACACCCTTAAGGAATTTACCTTGATCCTGCATAAAAGGTTAGTGAGAAACAGATATAAATAAAAGGAAGAAGGTGAATGAAAATCACGTCATGGCAAACAATGATAATACTAATCCAAACATGAATTCCAAGATCAAAGGAACATCCTCAAAGCAAATGGCACAAGTGCCTTTCAACAAGGTAATTAGATAAGATCAAAGATGCGCACACAAGAGAGTCTCAAGAGAAAGCAAATCAAATAATTAGAAAAATGACCCCTAAAATTCTCAAATTAATCATTAAAGTTCCTCAACCAGAGGCAAACAACATATAAAAAGTCCCTGCAAAAATCCAAAATGTTAGCCATTCAAATAATCATACAAAATTCAAGTAAGGGAGAGGGTTCAATGTGCCAAAGAGAAGGACCTAAATGCAACATGAAAAATATTTAAAAATGCCAGAAAAATATTTTTAACCACTTTAGAATGTTCATGAATGAATGCAAAAAGAACGGATGAAAAAGAATTTATAGATGAAGAGAAATAAAATGAAGAAGTTCAAGTATGCATTATATGTGTAATTAAAAAAGAAGTTGACTTAAACAATTAATTTAAATGATAAGAATAAAATAAAAATAAAAAAATAAAATTTTTAAAAATTTTATAAGACAATATAAATGATGTATGAATTTTTTAGAATTTTTTAAGTGCAATCTACTAATTTTAATGATTAAAATATGAAATAGTAAGGATTAAACAAAATAAAAATATGAATTAAAAGTGGGTTGGGGGTGCACTCAGCAAAAGAAACATGTTGAAAATGCTAGTGGGCTGAAGGCGGGGGGTGCGTATAGCAGTCCATGCGCATATGATCCATCAGAAAAATAAAAAAATAAAAAACCTGGGGGGGTGTGATTAGTAGAGGAAAGTGCGTTGAGAATGGAATTGGGCCGGAGACGGGGGTGCGTATAGCAGTCCGCCCATCATTAATAAAAAAAACAAAAAAAAAGTAAGGGTGGTCTTACCATGAGCGTGCCATGTGCGACGCACGCCCCCTCATTAATGTGTTGTCTTCATCTCTGCCGTGCGATCAAAAATTAAATGCATCCAACAGCCATGATTAGATGTGCATACGGTAATGACATGGGATGGCCTACGTACGATTAATAAAATAAAAAACGAAAATAAAAGACAAGTGGCAGCACATGGCGCATTAGATCTGGCAATGAAGGGCCAAGATTATCTCTTCTTCCTCTCAACTCTCCCCGCCGGACTAGTTTCAGGTAGCCGCCGGAGCTAGGGCTCCGGCCACCCTCTCCGGTGGGCTGCGATGAGTTTTTCTCCAGAAATTGCGCACGGGTACACTATTTTGACCAGAAAAACGCCAGGAATCCAAATATGGCCTTAAAAACTTCAAATTGTTAGCGTATAACGAAAAACGAATGAAAAACCATTAGGGTGCAAAACTTTAAATCCACATTACAAGCAATCCACACATCCATAATAAAAAATAATTATACCAGAGTGATCACCCATCATCACACTTCAATATTCATGCAAAAAATAGGAGTTTTAAGAGCACGAAAAAACCTCTCAACCTGAGATGGAGCAGCTCCGATCCTTGCTTTTGGCTGCGAATGGTGGTCGATTTGCACTCTAGAAATCCCCAGGAAAATATTTGTGGAAGAACTTTTGGCCAAAACCTTGTGGGTCGTGAATTTTTTATGAAAAGTCCTCTTTTAGGGTTTTCTTGAGAACTCCTCCAATTGTACGTGTATGAACCCTAACCAATGCATGAATGGGTTTATATAAGCTAGGGTTTTTAGTTGAATACGAATTGGGACTGGGTAATTCCATGTTTAATGATTTTTGAATTATTTTGGAATTTTGCATTATGTGAATAAGTGAAAAATACATCCATTCCATGCCCTTGAATTCATGATGGATCACTTGTATCTGAGTTGCTAATCACACCACTTTTAACTTGGGCCTTGAAAATAAACGGTTTATGAGTTTTAGACATTTTGGGAAATTTGAATAATGGAAAAAAAAGTGAATAATAATCCATGGAATTTATTCATTCTTGGGTCAAAAATAATCCTCAAGGCATGTCTTTTAATGTTGGAATGTGACATGAAGCAATGGAATTGATTATAGGTCACCATGCCCAAAATTGTGAAAATGGCATCATGAAAAACCCTAAAAACAACTTTGCCTTCTTTTGATCATAACTGGAGTTTCGCAAATGATATGGAGACCCACTAGTACTTGTTGGAAAGAGGAGAAAAATATCTTCAACTTTCATGTTGGAGAAAAATTCATCTGAAGCTTCCTTGATGGTGTAAAATTAAGTTGAAGGTGGTGTAGAAACTTGCCAAAAATGGAAACTTTTCATTATAGGTCACTTTCTAAATTTGGAAACTTTGCACCAACTCCTGATTCCTGACAAATATGTATGAAATTTGACCCCTGGGGACCATACGAGGATGTGAGACCTTGAAATCCCTGAAGAGAACCTCAAAATTTCACAGTTGACTTTTCTCCTTACACTGTTGACTTTTCCCCAAATTCAACTGATTTTCAATCCATTGGCCAATTGAACTTCTCTTGAACCAAACTGATGGACAAGATTCCACTCCTAGATACTCAGGGACCCAAGGAAGACCATAGAATCAAGTCTTGCCCAAAAAATCAGAAATAAACTGACTTTATAGCAAACCCTAGTTTTGGTACCCTCAGTCTAGGAGGAAATAACACAGTCTCCAAATCCAAATTCCTCTGAATATGATGTGTATCCTCTCCAACAAAGATAAGATATGCCATTTGGTGATGATAAAAACCCAAGGAGCTTGCCCATTGGAGCAATAAACCCAAGAATCTCAAAACCCTAATTCATGCACTGGTTAGGAGAGAGTGATCCACTTGAGGCCCTTTGCCACCTGTGAACTCTTGATGATGTAGTAGACCAGATAAGACTTTTTCTGAACTGCCTCAGGCACCTTGACCCCATGCTAATGATATGCATACATGATAATGCAAAAAAATGAAATGAAACATAAGCCAGTTAGTAAAAGGTAAGGAGGGCAAATTTTGGGGTGCAACAGCTGCCCCTATTCAATCAACTTGATCCTGAGGGTATGATAGCGACGGCTTTCAGATAATCAGGATGCATGGAGATTGAATACCAACGAACCCAGAAATTTGCAATCCTTCACTGGAGAATTAACTAAAAATGTTGCTATGTTGGGTATAAAACGAAACAAACTTTTCGAAGTTATGTCATCTCTGCTGATAAAGAGAACCGACGAAGTAAATCTTCAAAAGGCTGCTATCTCTGCTGATAAAGAGCTACTAGCAAACTGATGCCATCCCTGCTGATAAAGGGAAACTGACGAAAGAAAATCTTCGGGAGATTGATGTCCCCTGCTGATAAAGAGAATCTAGCAACATAAATGCCATCCCTGCTGACAAAGGGAAACTGGCGAAAGAAAATCTTCCAAAAGATTGTTGTTCTCTGCTGATAAAGAGAATCTAGCAAAATAAATGCCATCCCTGCTGACAAAGGGAAACTGACGAAAGAAAATCTTCAAAAGATTGTTGTTCTCTGCTGATAAAGAGAATCTAGCAAACTGATGCCATCCCTGCTGATAAAGGGAAACTGACGAAAGAAAATCTTCGGAAGATTGATGTTCTCTACTGATAAAGAGAATCTAGCAACATAAATGCCATCCCTGCTGACAAAGGGAAACTGACGAAAAAAAATCTTCAAAAGATTGTTGTTCCCTGCTGATAAAGAGAATCTAGCAAAATAAATGCCATCCCTGCTGACAAAGGGAAACTGACGAAAGAAAATCTCCAAAAGATTGCCGTCCTCTGCTGATAAAGAGAATCTAGCAATATAGATGCCATCCCTGCTGACAAAGGGAAACTGACGAAAGAAAATCTTCCAAAGATTGCTGTTCCCTGCTGATAAAGAGAATCTGGCAAAATAGATGCCATCCCTGCTGATAAAGGGAAACTGACGAAAGAAAATCTCCAAAAGATTGCCGTCCTCTGCTGATAAAGAGAATCTAGCAAACTGATGCCATCCCTACTGATAAAGGGAGACTAGAAATATAAGTGTCATCCCTACTGATAAAGGGAAACTGACGAAGAACATCTTCAAAGGATTGCTATCTCTGCTGATAAAGAGAAACTAGCAATACCAATGGCGACTTCACTAGGGATAACGTGAAACACAACTTCTGGTAAGAACGGGATTTCATAAAAGAGAAAGGCCGGACAAACTTCTGACGGGCCCATGATCCATAGGTAAAATGACTCCGCTGGGGAAAGGAGAAGTCTAAATGAAAGACTCTGCCGGGGAGCACAAGTATGAGGAATACATCCCTCCAAAATCTCCTGAGTTGTGCCATCTCTGCTGAGCAAGAGAACTGGCAAAGAAAGTATCAAACCTGACTTATGCTTCGAATGCGAATGAAAATGCTATGTGCTAGAGGATGTAATGCAAATGCTTATGATATGCAAAAGGGGTCCCTCCAGCAAAATAAATGCTGGAGAGAAAAGACTGGCGTCAAAAATAAATTGTCCTCTGAACAGGAACTCCGCTGAGAAGGATCACTCCAATCGACTCTTTGGATCAACAACTTCTGCTTAGGGTGAAATCTCGAAAGAACATCTGCTCCCCTGGGGGTTATACATAACCTTTTGAAAAGGGAGGCTACGACCTGAATCAGAAGAGTGCCACATATCACTTGGACTTTAAAACCTGCTGGGGATGTCAACCACCGTTGGGAAAACTATTGCGAGGATTACCACCAAACTCTGCTTGGGGAACGGTAAATGCTGACATCCACCCTGCTAGCGAATAATATCAAGCTTACTTATCTGTTGAGGATCAGATCGCACCGTTGCTGCTGAAAACATTTCCTGACTGGCTGAGGAAAATAAGTGTTCAGACTCTGTGGGGAAATATGTCTTAATCCTGAGAAAATACTTCCCAAGTCTCCTGCTGGGGAAGTCTGCTTTGCTGAGGAAAAGTGCAATCTCAATGCTGGGGAGAGCAACCTGCTGAGGAAGTATGGCCCTGTTGACCTGCAAGTTAGACAACAGCAAATAGAATATGCCATAACATGACTATCATCGTTAACGCCTAAGTAATTTCTACTGCTTTTCGTTATGCTCCGCAAAGCTCGAAGTTTTATATGCAATGTTTATAAAAAATATCGGACGTTTTTGCAAACGAACAGTAAAAGTAAAACACACAATAGAAAGCTCTTTGAGTGAAATGAATATTTTATTGAGAAAAGTGGTCTGTAAATAGGCGTTTACAATTGGAAGCAATTCCTAGAAAGAGGTAATTGCGCAAAAACAAAAGAAAATACACATGTCGGCAATGTGGGAACAGATATCCACCATGATTCGACTCAGCTATGACCCATATGACTTGCTTATCCACAAACGTCTTGACCTCTGAAGAGATTAACTGTACTGATTCCTTTCTTTCAGAATTTCCAGGTATCGGGAATGTTCACAGATCGAACACAAACCGTAGCCTTTCGCTTATAAATCCCTAACTTTTGCCTGGATCGCCCTTTTCGGGTTTTCAATCCACCGGGATACCCATTTTTGCCAAAGTCGCCTTTTCAGGTTTTCAACTTTGCGTGTTTACATACATTTTTTTTACATTTTATCCCTAACTTTTGCCCGAACCTTTTCCTTTTTATGGTTCGCCGGGATACCCCTTTTTGCCTGGACTTTCTTTTTATGTCCAGCGGGTCTCTTTTATGCGAAGTACTTTTTGACTACGTTTGCGTTCACAGGGGATGTAAAATCTTCGCCATCCATAGTTGAGAGTAGTAAGGCTCCACCAGAGAAAGCCTTTCTGACTACATGCGGCCCTTCGTAGTTTGGAGTCCATTTGCCCCTATGATCTGTCTGAGGAGGAAGGATCCTTTTTAAAACCAATTCACCTGTCTGAAAATTCCGAGGACGCACTTTCTGATCAAAGGCGTGCTTCATCCTGCTATGATACAAACGACCATGTGCGATGGCTGCCAATCTCTTTTCTTCAATAAGGTTCAACTGATCCAACCTGGAACGCACCCATTCAGCTTCATCAAGCTTCACATCTGCCAGAACTCTCAAAGACGGAATCTCGGCCTCTAAGGGTAAGACTGCTTCCATACCATATACCAATGAGAAAGGGGTTGCCCCAGTTGACGTACGCACCGAAGTACGGTAACCATGTAGAGCATAAGGTAACATCTCATGCCAGTCTTTATACGTTACCACCATCTTCTGCACAATCTTCTTGATATTCTTATTTGCCGCCTCAACAGCCCCATTCATCTTCGGACGATAGGGAGAAAAATTGTGATGCTCGATCTTAAAACTCTGACATAGTTCCTTCATCATCTTATTATTCATATTCGAGCCATTATCAGTAATGATTCTCTCCGGGACCCCATAACGACAGATGATGTCCTTCTTTATAAATCGGGTTACCACTTGCTTGGTGACATTGGCGTACGAGGCTGCCTCCACCCACTTTGTGAAATAGTCAATGGCAACCAAAATGAAATGATGCCCATTGGAAGCAGTGGGCTCAATCTTTCCAATCATATCTATACCCCACATTGCAAACGGCCAAGGAAATGACAACACATTTAGAGGCGTAGGCGGTACGTGCATCTTATCTGCAAAAATCTGGCATTTATGGCACTTCCGAGCGTACTTGAAACAATCAGACTCCATAGTCATCCAATAATATCCTGCTCTCAACAACTTTCTAGCCATGGTGTGTCCACTGGAATGAGTACCAAAAGAGCCCTCGTGAACTTCCTCCATCAATGAGCTTGCCTCGTGTTCATCAACACAACGTAGAAAAACCATATCGAAGTTCCTCTTATATAACACATCATCCTTGTTCAGAAAGAAGTTTCCTGCCAACCTTCTCAGAGTCTTCTTATCCTTGGTGGAGGCACCCTCTGGATACTCTTGTCTTTTCAAAAAAACCTTAATATCATGATACCACGGTTTGCCATCAGACACCTCTTCAATTGCAAACACAAAATCCGGTCTGTCCAGACGCATGATTCTAATCGAAGGTGTTTCATTTCAACGGTTCACCTTATACATGGATGCCAATGTCGCCAACGCATCAGCCATCTGATTCTCAGCTCGGGGCACATGATGAAAATCCACCCTATCAAAGAAAGGTAACAACCTTCTGGCATAGTTGTTGTAAGGCACCAAGTTCGTCTGACGGGTCTCCCACTCTCCAGTAATCTGATTAACTACCAACTCGGAATCACCATAGACATCGAGGTTCTTAATTCTCAAATCAATTGCCTCCTCTAACCCCATGATGCATGCTTCATACTCCGCCTCGTTGTTGGTACACACGAATTCTAACCGGGCAGTGAAAGGTATATGAGAACCCTTCGGAGTTGTAATGATTGCCCCAATTCCATTACCATATGAGTTGACAGCCCCATCAAAGATCATCTTCCATTAAGACCCAATCTCTGGTCCTTCGTCAGGTAAAGGCTCTTCACAGTCCTTCATTTTCAGAAACATAACATGCTCGTCCGGAAACTCAAACTTCATAGGTTGATAATCCTCGACCGGCTGTTCAGCAAGATATTCTGACAGAACACTCCCTTTAATGGCCTTCTGAGAAACATACTGAATATCGTACTCTGTCAAAACCATTTGCTAGCGGGCTATCCTTCCAGAAAGTGCTTGCTTCTCGAACACATACTTAATCAGATCCATCTTCGAAATCAACAAGGTTGTGTGATTTAACATATACTGCCTTAGACGCTTGGCTGCCCAAGCGAGTGCACAACATGTCTTTTCCAGCATAGAGTATCTCGATTCGCAATCAGTGAACTTCTTACTCAGGTAGTAAATGGTGTGCTCTTTCTTACCCGTCTCGTCGTGTTGACCGAGCACACAACCCATCGAATTCTCAAGAACCGTAAGGTACATAATCAACGGTCTCCCAGACACTGGTGGCATAAGGACTGGCGGTTCCTGCAGATACGTCTTTATCCTTTCAAACGCCTCTCTACAATTTTCATTCCACCTGACCTATTGATCTTTTCTCAACAACTTGAAAATAGGTTCACATGTAGCTGTCAAATGAGAGATAAACCTGGCAATGTAATTCAACCTTCCCAAGAAACCACGAACCTCTTTCTCCGTTCTTGGCTCAGGCATCTCCTGTATGGCCCTTATCTTTGCAGGATCAACCTCTATACCTCTTTCACTAACAATAAAACCCAGCAATTTACCAGACCTCACGCCGAAAGTGCACTTGTTCGGATTCAATCTCAATCTGAACTTCCTCAACCTTTCAAACAACTTCTGAAGGTTCACCAAGTGTTCTTCCTCTGTCTGTGACTTCGCAATCATGTCATCAACATAGACTTCAATCTCCTTGTGAATCATATCGTGAAAGAGAGTCACCATTGCCCGCTGGTAGGTTTCCCCAGCGTTCTTCAATCCAAAGGGCATTACCTTGTAGCAAAATGTTCCCCACGGTGTTATGAAAGTAGTCTTCTCCATGTCTTCTGGGGCCATTTTGATTTGGTTATACCCAGAGAAGCCATCCATGAAGGAAAACACAGAGTATTGAACAGTATTGTCCACTAACACGTCAATGTGGGGGAGCGGGAAATCATCCTTCGGGCTCGCCCTATTCAAATCTCGGTAATCAACACACATCCTGACCTTTCCATCCTTTTTAGGTACAGGTACAATATTAGCAACCCACGGAGGATAATTTGTCACAGCAAGAAATCCGGTGTCCAACTGTTTCTGAACCTCTTCTTTGATTTTGACAGACATCTCTGGTTTAGTCCTTCTCAATTTCTGCTTGACTGGAGTACAACCCTCTTTAAGCGGCAACCGGTGTGAAACAATGTCAGTCTCAAGCCCAGGCATGTCTTGATAAGACCAGGCGAAGATATCCACATACTCTCGAAGTAACCCAACCAATCTCCTCTTAACAGTGTCTTCCAAAGCAGCCCCAACTTTTACTTCTCGTTTGACGTCCTCGGTTCCCAGATTAACAGTCTCAACTTCCTCCTGATGAGGTAGAATGACCCCCTCCTCCTGTTTCAGTAACCTGGCTAATTCTTCTGGTAAGTCACAGTCTTCGTCAGTCTCTTCTTCAGCTTGATAGACAGGATTGTCAAAGTCATATCGAGCCATAGCTAGGTCATGGGTGGAATCTGAACAAAGGAACCTGCATGATGGATGTTTTATGTTCATTATGAGTGCAACAAACAAGAAAACACATTGCCATTTTGATGTGGGTTAATGCAGAAAGACAGGGATCAAAATATTTGAATGAAAAAACGTCCTTTATTGATGATAAAAATAGCAAATAAAACATCCAAGCCCTACAAATAAGTATCACTACGTCTTGGGCAGAACGTAGGACTCAACATAACAAGAAAACAAAAGTAAATTACTCCGGGCGCGTCACTTGGATGACTTTCTTGGAGGACCAGTTGCCTAAACTCTGAGCAGGAATGCAGGGACGAATCCATCCATCCATGTCACAATCACTATCTCCATCACCCTCAATAGCATTGACTCTGTCGAAGAACACGCCGGCACTGGTGAAACGGACTGGACCGTAGAACTTGGGAGGCTTTTCAGGACGCCTAGGTGGCTTGTACCCTAGGCCATAGGTATCCTGCTTCTTTTGAACATCAATGACACTGCCCCACTTCTGAGAACCACCAGCTTCAACTATAGCGCGCGCCTCTCTGAAAGAGGACATTGGAACTTCTGGTTGTCTGATAACTTCTGGTTGGGCAACCACCTCAGGCTGACTGACTGCCTTGGGGGGTTCCCCGGGAATCTTCACAGCTTCAAAGGCTTGGCATAAAGTTTCCTATATCTCACCATCTACCTCTACATACTTGAAGGTCGACAGGTGACTTACCATGATGTCTTCTTCACCACAAACAGTCACAACGTGGCCATCCACCATATACTTAAACTTCTGGTGCAGCGTAGAAGTTACTGCCCCAGCACCATGGATCCATGGGCGACCCAACAAACAACTATAGGCAGGCTGAATATCCATTATGTAAAAGGTGGTATTGAAAACCTCAGGACCCACCTTGATCGGTAAAACTAACTCTCCAAACACTGACCTCTTGGAGCCATCAAAAGCACGTACCACCAAGTCACTTGGCGTACAAATCAACCCACGAGTATCCAACTTCATCAAAGCCTTCTTTGGTAACACATTCAAAGACGACCCAGTATCAACTAACACATGCGACATCAAAGAACCACGGCATTCCACTGAAATATGCAGAGCGTTGTTGTGATTCCTCCCAGTCGGAGTCAGATCTAAATCGGTGAAACCCAAACCATTACCAGCATTCACATGAGCCACAACCCCTTCTAACTGATTGACGGATATTTCCTGTGGTACATAAGCCATATTCAGAACCTTCAGCAATGCATTTCGGTGTGCCTCAGAGCACAACAGTAAGGACAGAATGGAAATCTTCGATGGAGTTTGGTGAAGTTGGTCAACAATCTTGTAATCACTTTTTCTGATCAACCTCATAAACTCTTCTACATCTTCAGAGAAAGTATCCCCACCTTGCTTTGTCGTAGAGTTATTAGCTTCCTGCCTCTGTACGGACTCATCCATCATCTGTTTACCCTTGTCCTGTCTTGAACTGCCAGCTTGATTCTCGGCCGGAATAAAGACCCTACCACTCCTAGTGATAGCCCCAGCTTCAACAAGATTTCCAACCCCTGTATTCACAACTGATGTGTCTTCCAGTTCCTGCTTCTTACCATTAACAAATACCTCGGCCCCATAGTTCCATGGGATGGCCTTGGTAGTCTCATACGGGACTGGTCCAGGAACAGTGATAGTGACCGGCGCTGGTCTTGCTGGCGCTGATATAGTTATCGTCTTGAACGGAATTGTTATGGTGGCAACGTCAATCTCTCTGTCAGTAACATTATTCTGCTTGCAACCTCTGTAAAACTGTAATACCCCTTCGTTGATCATTTTCTGAATACCTGCTTTCAATAACTCACAACCGCCTGGCTGTGACACACATCCCACACATCCTTCGTCACAACCGGGAAACACCCCTCCTCTCAACAGTCTTTCCTTCACCACACCCAAGGGAGTTTGGATTTCGTTCACATCTGAAATCAAATTCAAGCCTTCACAATCTTCAATAATAGCATTGATCTTTGGCCCACCGTGATTCGGCATCAGGTTCTGATTCACATTCGGGACGTCATTGGAGAAGTTGATGGCTTTGGAATCCACCAAATCTTGAACCTTATGCTTAAAAGCTTTACAGTTCTCAGTATGGTGTCCGGGTGCCCCAGAATGAAATTCACAGTGGGTGTTGGCGTCATAGCCGGGAGGTGGATTACCAGTAGGTGGAGCCAATGTTCTTGTCTGAATTAGCTATAGTTTCAACAAGTGCTGGAATAATTGAGAGTAAGACATAGGTGGAGTGTCAAAATGCCTATCCCGCTTATTCTGAGGCTGTGATCGGTAAGGAGTCTGATTTTGCTGTTGAGACGCTGCTGGCTGCTGAGGTGTTGCTGGGATGGTTACAGAAGCCATCTGCTGGTTGTAATTCTGACGAGGTTCATCTCTACCACGATATGATGATACAAAGTTTGTATCTCCCTCCTTCTTCTTATAACCATTGGCATAAGGCTTCTTACTTCCTCCAGATGAGGACCCATCACTGCCTGATATCTTTCCTGCCTTAATTCCGCTTTCTACCATCTCTCCTACCAAGATTAAATCAGCGAACTTTCCAGACATACATGGTACCAATTTTTCAAAGTAATGACCCTGCAAGGTGGCCATAAACATAGTTATCATTTCACGTTCCAACATGGGAGGCTGAACCCTCGCTGCCAGTTCACACCACCTCTGGGCGTACTCTTTAAAACTCTCATTATTTCTCTGTGACAAATTCTGCAGCTGTGTTCTGTTAGGAGCCATATCAGTGTTATATTGGTAATGTCTGATAAATGCCCCTGCCAGATCTCTCCAACTACGCACATCCTTCCTCTCCAGTTGCATGTACCACTCCAGGGATGCCCCAGATAGGCTATCCTGGAAGCAATGCATCATCAGCTTTTCATTCTTCGCATATGCAGCCATCTTGCTTGCGTATGCCCTCACATGGGTCCTCGGACAGGTCATACCATTATACTTCTCGAAAGTGGGAGTCTGAAACTTGTGCAAAATAACAACGCCTGGAACCAACCCCAAATCTTCCAGATCCATTCCCACAGAATCCTGATTCACAACACCCCTCAGCTGTTCTTCAATCAGCCGGATCCTCTGATCCTGATCAGTCTGGGGACCGGCATCCCCACCTGGCAAAGAAAATACATCATCCTGAACATCATCATACTGACGACCCTGAACTGCGCCAATACCAGTACCACCTCCCCCTGCAGTGGGAATCACAACACTTTCTACTCCGCCCGGAGGAATCACAACACCAGAAGCAGGAACACCTCCGCCAGTAGGACCATTCTGACCATCATCAGTAACACCAGTCTGAAGTCCTCCATGAAGGACACCATCATTATCAACCCTCGTAATCAGTGGCTGAACGAGAGTTCTCAACTGTTCCTGTCCCTGAGCAACCCCTTGCATTAATTCCATGAATTGGTTCATGCGAGTCCGCATCTCAGTGATCTCATTCTGTAGCTGATCCATGAGTCTCTTCCGATTCTGCTTAGTAGGGTACCGGTGAATACGTTGATCTGCAATTCTGAGATGAGAACAAGATAAGAATACCGGAGATAAACACCTGTCATGCAAAATGATTGTGCAAAATGATTATGAATATGCAAATGCAAATGAACATGTTTGAATATTAGCAGGGCGATCCACCCCTTGATTCCAGTTTAATAACAAGATAGAACGGAACTTCTGCTCATATATTAAGAAAACCAGAGGAAAACCAAATGTCGACAATCATAAATCCGAGACAACAAGTTTGAATACAAAAACCCTAGATCCCAACCAACAAGCCTGGTGGTGATCCAAATACAACAAAAGAGAACAGGACTATGGCATATCATCAAAGTTCACAAGTGTCAATCCCCCCCATCCATTATGCTTTCTGCACCAGTCTTGAATCTCCTTGAACAACTTTCTGGTATCGGGATGCTTCGGCCTCTAAATTAGCCCTTGAATGAGAAGGTCTCTCCTGTGTATGATCCCATCTAAGTATCGGCAATGTAACTCCCAAGCGTCTTCTCCAGAAACACCATTCATGCTAGGACCCTCATGTCTAGGTTTCTTCACTTCAGCTTGGACTTTCAGTTCTTCCATGGAGGCTATGGCTTCATTGAGTCGACCCTCAACTACTTGTCTCTTGAGTATCCCTGATAAGATCTCGGCGTATTTCTTCTTGAGCGTCATCCTCAACTGATCAATCTTAGCTAGGTAGTCGTCTTCCTTTCTCTTATTCTCAGCCATGGCAGTTTCTTGGTGATCATTGAACCTGTGAATCTTCAACAAAGCCTTGCCTAATTCCTCCTCCTTGGACCTGAGAACGCTACTGACACTGTCCAAAGCTTGTTTCATTCTTTCTCGGGATGCGACCATATCAGCAAGCTCTTTTTCTGCTCTAGCAAGGAGCTCTGTCTTTAACTTGGCGGTATGAACGGCTTCACCCCGCTCATGCTTCCACTGATAAATCTCTCTCTTTAGCTCACTATTCTCTTCCCGCAACCTTTCCTTTTCAGCCCATAATGTGTTATACTTCTCCAACTCAACAGTGGTAGGAGGCTCGATCACCAAAGGATACAAAGGTGGTTCCACCAGGAAGGGAAGAAGCTCCTCTTCTGCTCTCTTCTTGATCCACTCTTTATAGGGAGGAAAAGCCTGGTTATTACATTTTCCGAATGACATTTTACCCTTCTTAGTCACCTGTTTCCAAGCATTCACAACTTTCCTTATCAACCCTTGATCCTTAATACCATTGAAGAATAAGGATTCTCGGACATCTCGCTCTTCGGGTGGATTCTTCAAAGGATAGCCAAACTGTCTGATAGCTAGGGAGGGATTATAGTTAATTCCACCTTTCCTCCCTATCAAGGGAACATTAGGGAATTCTCCGCATTTGCAAATAATCTCCATTCCTAGCAAGTCACGATTAATCCAAACGATGTTATCAGCAGTCAAGCCCATAACCCTTTTAGACCACTTCAGAGAATCTTTTGTATCAACGAAGGCACCAGATTCGGGGAGACGACTCAGAAACCAAGTAGCTAAGAGCGGTACACAACAACTCACAGTTTTCCCACGCCTATTCTCATTCTTGTAGTGGACTGAGTGGTACACATCACCTAGCAAGGTAGGTATAGGATTCTTCGAAATAAAGATTCTGACGGCATGCATATCCACCAGATCAGGAATATTTGGAAACAAAACAATCCCGTAGATACACACAGCCAGAATAGCTTGGAAATCAGTCCAGTTCTTCTCTTTGACATGTATGCAAGCCTGATCGAACAAGAACTTCAACAAGAAACCCTTAACTCCTTGTTTTTCTTCAATATTACTGTTAAGAACGGATTCATCAATATGAAAAGCAACAACCATTTCTTTTATACCGGGCTGTTCTTCAGAAAAGAAAACTATATCATGACTAATAGGAATTCCCAAAATAAATGAGAAGTCCTCCAACGTCGGAGCCAAGATGTAGTCCAGGAAAGTGAAGCAACACAGAGACGGATCATAAAACTGAAGAAGTGTGTGAATGGCATCCTTCTCATACGGGGAGATATTATAGACAAGTTTCAGAAGTCTTCCATACCTTCCACTGAACTCTGTACGAACTCCGGAACCAGCCATATTAATCAGTTTGTGAATCAGTGTCAAAGTCGGCTCTGGGAATGAATAGGCAACAGTCTTCTTTCTCTGAACATCCATACTGAAGTAACCTCAGAAAACAGGAATCAAGAGTAAGATGCAAGCCCGGAAAAATGTCAAACACGCCAGAATGCAAGAAAAATGATATGCTCATGCAAACATGGGGTCAAGGCACACTGCTGGATGTGCTGTGCTGTTAGCTGAACGAGAAACCAGAAAACCAGAACTCTGAACCACTAAGGAACCCAAATAATCAGACATTGATGAGAAATCCAGAAAACCGGGTGGGTTGAAAGTCTCGGTTACCTGCAAACCTGCAAACGCCCATCCCCTCTCACATGTGGGTACTAGGATGTTCAGTATCCCGGGCTCTCAGGTCGAGAAATGATGATACGTTCACCATTTCTGGTTTGGCATCATCATCAATCGAGGAGGCCTCAACTGATTCTCCAAAGCGGAAGGTCCTCAGCTTTGGCACTGAGGTCGAGAAACAATAGTACATTCATCCCTCGGGGTACAGTACTAAAGTCAATCGAGGAGTGCCTCCACTGATTCTCTTCAAAACGTAGGGGCTATCCTATGCGAGTTCCAAAGCGGGCCCTCGGGTGCGAATGGGTTTGCCACAAGATGTGGTCTGCCACTGTCACCACTAAAGAGGGATGTTTCCACTAAGGTCCTCAATTATCGGTCACCAGAGTCGACAGCTCTCTAAATCAACACCCCAACATGCGCAAGACACACACGTTAGAATGCATCCCAAGATAACCTCGTCTGGTTGTGAATTTCGTGAACACACAAACGTACCAAGCGGGCACGTAGGTCCCACTACTTTCCACTCTAGTCCTAGGGTATTCTCAAGCCTTGGTATTGGGCTTAGCTCTCGGTCCCACCCATCCTGCAAAACCAGGACAGCCAGCACAGCACAGCAGCATGACAGTAATAAAAAATGAAATGCAGAAAATGCGGTAAAAATAAAAATAACAATAAAATACAACACATAAAGCAAATCAAAACAAAACACCCAAAGAGAACAAAGACAAGCAAGCGTTAGGATTGACTCGCTTAGGGATGGACCAGCATAGGTCAACTATTGTCCCCAGCAGAGTTGCCAGCTGTCGCTCCCAGGATTTTCATCCAGGTACAAACGCGAGAGTGGCGCGGAAAAACAGAGTCGCCGGCCGTGTAAATTTATCCCAAGAGAGGGAAAGGGAACACCGCATAAACCTGAGGAAGAGGGAAAGGAATGGTCATCGCAACCATAACCTGGGTTCGGTTGTCGATTACGCGAGGGGAAGGTGCTAGCACCCCACGTATCCATCGTACTCGATGGGATCCACGCTTGTTGTCTATTCTAAGGGTAAGTTATACTATCATCTAGGGCTGTACTAAAACAGAGAGGGAAAGACAAAGACTGACTCGGTAGGACGTCGACGTCCTAGGCCTACGTACCCCCTTTGTGCAGTGGGGAATTCAGAGTCAACGTAGTTCGGACCAAGTTCTTTTTGTGTTTTTTATGAGCGACGTTAAGTTCGCATCCGGCAGTTAGGGTCGATGCCTGTTTGCGACTCAGACGGAAGGTAACGTGCCCTTTTTGAAAATAGCCTTTAAGTTGAAGATCCCGAAGGACAAAAAAGTTTGAAGTTGGTTTGTGTTTTTTAGGACAGAAATGGCTTAAGTTAGTTCATAACCTGCATTGCACCAAAGTCTAGGGCACAGGGGCGAATACTTAATGCATCGTCCCAAGACAGGACGCTCGCTAAGCACTCTAGAAAGATGAGAGGAAGCCCCTCATTTCTCATTCCCCACGTTTAAGGCTCGTGCGCAATACACCTTATTATTATTAAGTGTTTTAAAGAAATTTGAGATGAGAAGAGAGAAGACACAAGGGTAACTCTAAAGGGGGGCTATGAATCCTAAAGTCATCATGCATGGGTGACCTATGGTTAATGAGGTTTGACGACAACCTAAATCCTAAAGGAAGAAGATGAGAGAGAAAAAGGTAAGGGTGACCATGGATGCTTATCCACACCCTTAAGGAATTTACCTTGATCCTGCATAAAAGGTTAGTGAGAAACAGATATAAATAAAAGGAAGAAGGTGAATGAAAATCACGTCATGGCAAACAATGATAATACTAATCCAAACATGAATTCCAAGATCAAAGGAACATCCTCAAAGCAAATGGCACAAGTGCCTTTCAACAAGGTAATTAGATAAGATCAAAGATGCGCACACAAGAGAGTCTCAAGAGAAAGCAAATCAAATAATTAGAAAAATGACCCCTAAAATTCTCAAATTAATCATTAAAGTTCCTCAACCAGAGGCAAACAACATATAAAAAGTCCCTGCAAAAATCCAAAATGTTAGCCATTCAAATAATCATACAAAATTCAAGTAAGGGAGAGGGTTCAATGTGCCAAAGAGAAGGACCTAAATGCAACATGAAAAATATTTAAAAATTCCAGAAAAATATTTTTAAGCACTTTAGAATGCTCATGAATGAATGCAAAAAGAACGGATGAAAAAGAATTTATAGATGAAGAGAAATAAAATGAAGAAGTTCAAGTATGCATTATATGTGTAATTAAAAAAGAAGTTGACTTAAACAATTAATTTAAATGATAAGAATAAAATAAAAATAAAAAAATAAAATTTTTAAAAATTTTATAGGACAATATAAATGATGTATGAATTTTTTAGAATTTTTTAAGTGCAATCTACTAATTTTAATGATTAAAATATGAAATAGTAAGGATTAAACAAAATAAAAATATGAATTAAAAGTGGGTTGGGGGTGCACTCAGCAAAAGAAACATGTTGAAAATGCTAGTGGGCTGAAGGCGGGGGGTGCGTATAGTAGTCCATGCGCATATGATCCATCAAAAAAATAAATAAAATAAAAAACCTGGGGGGGTGTGATTAGTAGAGGAAAATGCGTTGAGAATGGAATTGGGCCGGAGACGGGGGTGCGTATAGCAGTCCGCCCATCATTAATAAAAAAACAAAAAAAAAAAGTAAGGGTGGTCTTACCATGGGTGTGCCATGTGCGACGCACGCCCCCTCATTAATGTGCTGTCTTCATCTCTACCGTGCGATCAAAAATTAAATGCATCCAAAAGCCATGATTAGATGTGCATACGGTAATGACATGGGATGGCCTACGTACGATTAATAAAATAAAAAACGAAAATAAAAGACAAGTGGCAGCACATGGCGCATTAGATCTGGCAATGAAGGGCCAAGATTATCTCTTCTTCCTCTCAACTCTCCTCGTCGGACTGGTTTCAGGTAGTCGCCGGAGCTAGGGCTCCGGCCACCCTCTCCGGTGGGCTGCGATGAGTTTTTCTCCAGAAATTGCGCATGGGTACACTATTTTGACCAGAAAAACGCCAGGAATCCAAATATGGCCTTAAAAATTTCAAATTGTTAGCGTATAATGAAAAACGAATGAAAAACCATTAGGGTGCAAAACTTTAAATCCACATTACAAGCAATCCACACATCCATAATAAAAAATAATTATACCAAAGTGATCACCCATCATCACACTTCAATATTCATGCAAAAAATAGGAGTTTTAAGAGCACGAAAAAACCTCTCAACCTGAGATGGAGCAGCTCCGATCCTTGCTTTTGGCTGCGAATGGTGGTCGATTTGCACTCTAGAAATCCCCAGGAAAATATTTGTGGAAGAACTTTTGGCCAAAACCTTGTGGGTCGTGAATTTTTTATGAAAAGTCCTCTTTTAGGGTTTTCTTGAGAACTCCTCCAATTGTACGTGTATGAACCCTAACCAATGCATGAATGGGTTTATATAAGCTAGGGTTTTTAGTTGAATACGAATTGGGCCTGGGTAATTCCATGTTTAATGATTTTTGAATTATTTTGGAATTTTGCATTATGTGAATAAGTGAAAAATACATCCATTCCATTCCCTTGAATTCATGATGGATCACTTGTATCTGAGTTGCTAATCACACCACTTTTAACTTTGGCCTTGAAAATAAACGGTTTATGAGTTTTAGACATTTTGGGAAATTTGAATAATGGAAAAAAAGTGAATAATAATCCATGGAATTTCTTCATTCTTGGGTCAAAAATAATCCTCAAGGCATGTCTTTTAATGTTGGAATGTGACATGAAGCAATGGAATTGATTATAGGTCACCATGCCCAAAATTGTGAAAATGGCATCATGAAAAACCCTAAAAACCACTTTGCCTTCTTTTGATCATAACTGGAGTTTCGCAAATGATATGGAGACCCACTAGTACTTGTGGGAAAAAGCAGAAAAATATCTTCAACTTTCATGTTGGAGAAAAATTCATCTGAAGCTTCCTTGATGGTGTAAAATTAAGTTGAAGGTGGTGTAGAAACTTGCCAAAAATGGAAACTTTTCATTATAGGTCACTTTCTAAATTTGGAAACTTTGCACCAACTCCTGATTCCTGACAAATATGTATGAAATTTGACCCTTGGGGACCATACGAGGATGTGAGACCTTGAAATCCCTGAAGAGAACCTCAAAATTTCACAGTTGACTTTTCTCTTTACACTGGTTAGGAGAGAGTGATCCACTTGAGGCCCCTTGCCACCTGTGAACTCTTGATGATGTAGTAGACCAGATAAGAATTTTTCTGAACTGCCTCAGGCACCTTGACCCCATGCTAATGATATGCATACATGATAATGCAAAAAAATGAAATGAAACATAAGCCAGTTAGTAAAAGGTAAGGAGGGCAAATTTTGGGGTGCAACAGCAGTCTCCTTGCATAATCTCTGTACGGAAGCAAATGATCCTGGCGAGTTTCCAATTCTCCTTTAATTTGATAAATCACCAAAGCAGAATCACCATACACGTCCAAATTCTTGATCCTTAAATCCATAGCCTCTTCGAGGCCCATGATGCATGTCTTATATTCAACTTCATTGTTTGTGCATGTGAAAGTCAATTGAGAAATAAACGGGATATGAGATCCATGAGGAGTTACAATGATTGCCCCAATTCCTTTCCCATACTTGTTGACAGCACCATCAAAAATCAGACCCCATTAGGAATCTGACTCAGGCCCTTCATCTAGCAACGGTTCCTCATAATCCTTCATTTTCAAATACATTACGCCTTCATCAAGGAAATCATTCTCGACAAGCTGATGGTCTTCAAGAGGTAAATAAGCTAAGTGATCAGCCAAAACACTCCCTTTGATCGCCTTCTGAGTGTGGTACTCAATATCATATTCTGACAATAACATCTGCCATATGGCTATTCTTCCTGTCAGAGCGGGCTTCTCGAAAATGTACTTGATGGGATTCATCTTAGAAATTAGCCAAGTGGTATGGTTTAACATGTACTGGCGTAAACGTCGCGCGGTCCAAGCCAGAGCGCAACATGTCTTCTCCAACATGGTGTACGAGACTCACAGTCGGTGAATTTCTTACTCAGATGATAAATAACATGTTTCTTCTTTCCTGACTCGTCTTGTTGACCGAGTACACACCCCTAGAATCTTCCAAGATGGTCAAATACATGATCAAAGGTCTCCCTTCAACCGGAGGGATCAAGATAGGAGGCTCGAGAAGATACTCTTTAATACTGTTGAATGCTTTCTAACAATCATTGGTCCAAACACATCCTTGATCTTTTCTGAGAAGCTTGAAAATGGGCCCACAAGTGGCTGTCATATTTGAGATAAACCGGGAGATATAATTCAACTTCCCAAGAAGCCTCTGACCTACTTTTGTAGTTGGGGCTGGCATCTCTTGTATGGCCTTAACTTTATCAGGATCCACTTCAATACCCTTCTGGATGACAATGAAACCTAAAAGCTTGCCTGAACGAACACCAAACGTGCACTTGTTAGGATTCAAACGAAGCTTATACTTCCTCAACCGTTGGAACAACTTCAACAAATACTCAACATGGTCTTCTTCAGCCTTGGACTTGGCAATCATATCATCCACATATACCTCGATTTCTTTGTGCATCATGTCATTAAAAATGGTAGTCATGGCCCTTTGATATGTTGCCCCGACGTTTTTCAAACCAAACGGCATAACCCTGTAGCACAAAGTCCCCCAAGGTGTAATGAATGACGTCTTCTCCATGACTTCAGGTACCATTCTAATCTGATTGTAACCAGAAAAACCATCCATGAAAGAAAATACCTTGTACTTTGCAGTGCTATCTACCAGCATATCGATGTGAGGCAGAGGAAATTCATCTTTTGGACTGGCTTTGTTCAAGTCTCTGTAATCAACACACATACGAACTTTTCCATCTTTCTTCGGGACGGGCACAATGTTGGAATACCCCTGCGGATACTCAGATGTGACGAGGAAACCGGCGTCAATTTGCTTCTGTACCTCTTCTTTAATATTCAGAGCCATGTCAGGACGAGTTCTCCGAAGCTTCTGTTTGATGGGCAGACATTCTGGCTTCAAAGGCAGACGATGCTCCACTATAGAGGTGTCAAGACCAGGCATGTCTTGGTATGACCAACCAAACACATCAACATACTCCTTAAGTAGTTCAATCAGTCTTTCTTTTACATCAGGCACAAGTAAAGCGCCAACTTTCACTTCCTTACGGTCTTCAGCTGTACCCAAATTAATGACTTCTACAGGCTCTTTGTAAGGCTGAATGACTCTATCTTCCTTCTTAAGCAAACGGGATATTTCTTCGGGAACCTCTTCTTTTTCCTCTTCAGCTTCGAACACAGGAAACTCAAAGTTCAGAGAAAGCATTGGGTCATTGTTTTTTATGGTTTGTTCGTGCAATAATCTGCACACTTGATTTGGCTTTATTTTAGATTTTATGAAAGTGCAAGTGTGTGCACAAAACATGCAAAGTGAAAAAAAATGGGTTTTTTATGATTACTGTTTTTCCCAGAAAAGTAAAGAGCAACAAAGATAAAATGGAATCAAAATGACAATTTTATTAATGATAGCAGTTTGCTTTAAACAAAAAGCCTTAACACAAAATCACATTTGCCTTAGGCAGGGCAAAGGGAATTATGAAAATAATCCCACACAACAGACTCTTTCGCCTCGGGCAGAGCGAAGAGCTATCAAAAAAACATGACAAAAAACAATTACTTTGATAGATGGACTACAACAGGAATGTTAATAGCACTCTAATTCTGAACAACCACTCTATGCGTCACGAAGTTGGGCAGATCTTTGTCAGACTCGTCTTCGAGGATGGCATAAGCTTTATACTCAGGTCCTTTGCATCTTGATTGAGGAGAATATAAAGGACAGTAAGCATCTTCAATCTCAGACCCATATCTAGGATCCTCCAGATAAGGCTCACATTCTTCAGCAGGGATGTAATCACTTTCAGAGCCAAATGGTATGTACCCCTCAGAATCGTCTTCTTTAGTTATAGCATTGACCCTTGACGGATGAATAACTTCTCCACTATGAAAAACATCTTCAATGGGTGGAATAATCATATTTTCTGTGGCAGGCTCGTCAGAACTGGGACCTGAAAATCCAAAACCCTTTTTCTTTTTATTTTTGGACAGAGATATCACTTGTCCCCACCCCTCCTGGGAACCACTTGCTACAACACGTTGTGCATCCTTGAAGGATGCGATAGAAGCCCCGCTCTTCTTGGAATTACCACCATCATAATCCTCGTGGATCAATAGAACAAACCAGACATACTCGTGGATCAATAGAACAAATCTTGAATATCTTCCTTTATGAGCTCACATCCTCGTGGATCAATAGAACAAACCAGACATACAACATAATCATGACCCTCGTGGTCAAAGGAAAACATTTTGGACAAACCTTCATGCATTTTCACTAAGGATATCTTTGACATCAAACACAACATTCTTGTTAGAGGACCCAATCATGTTAACACTAGAAGACCCATACGATGGAAGAGGATTAGCTTGCACATTTGGGTTAGAATTTTGAAAGTGAGAATTCCACACTTAACCCATCTTTGGACATCCGCTTTCAAACCAATACAATTCTCAATATTGTGTTCGGGCGCACCTTGGTCGTAAGGGCAGAACTGATCAAGTTTATACCAAAAAGGGAGGTCCTTAGGTACCTCGGGTGGAGACTTGGTTTAAATATGCCCCTTATGTAGCAAAGCGGTAAATAATTCAGCATAGGGCATTGGAACTGGATCAAATTCTGGCCTTCTCCTTGCACTGTTCTGGTTGTTGAATTGTGGTTGAGCCTGCTGTAAAGGTTGTGGATTCTGAGCATGTTGTGGTTGCTATTGTTGTTGCTGCTGAACTGGTTGAGCTGATTGAACTGGTTGATATGTTGCGTGAAATGTGGCTGATAAACTAGAGTGTTAAAAATCGGTGTCACTGCTGTAACATGTTGAGACTATTGGTGTTGCGGGTTTCTTCTCCGGGGTCGACGCTGGTGTATGGCAGTCACGTCTTGTTCCTTCTTCTTCGCAAAATTACTTCCGTGCTTCTTCACATTACCGGAAGTACCAACCTCTATTGTTAACCTACCTTCACAAATTTCTTCTTCCAAGCGCATTCCTATATTGACCATTTCAGTAAAGTCACTTGGAGCGCTAGCTACCATTCCCTCATAGAAAAAGGGACTCAGGGTCTTCAAGAAAATCTTGGTCATTTCCTTCTCTTCAAGGGGTGGTGTAATCTGAGCAGCCACCTTGCGCCAGCGTTGGGCGTACTCCTTGAAATTTTCTCTCTCCTTTTGGGTCATAGCCCTCAGTTGATCCTTATCTGGCGCCATATAGATATTGTATTTGTATTGTCTGATAAAAGCGCTGCAGAGATTGTTGAAGGTGTGGATCTTTTGATTGTCCTACCCCATATACCACTTGAGAGCTGCACTAGTCAGGCTATCTTGGAAATAATGTATCAACAGTTGATCGTTGTTTGTCTGTGATGACATCTTATGGGCATACATAATGAGATGGCTATGAGGACAAGAATTGCCCTTATATTTCTCAAAATCAGATACCTTGAACTTCGGAGGAGCCTTGATATTCGGCACTAGACACGGGTCAGAAGCACTCTTTCCAAACAAATCCTTTCCTCTGAGGGCTTTGATCTCTTTTTGCATCTCAAGGAATTTATCCTGAAATTCATCCATCCTCTCGTCAAATCTGACACTCTCACTTGTAGCGGTGTGGAATACAGGCTCTTCCATCTGATATAGGACAGTGTTTACCATAGGAGGTGGCATAGTCATGACAGCGTTTACAGCAGCAGCTTCAGGAACTGGTGGAAGATAGCCAGCAGGAGTGAAATGAGGTGGCATTCCCCATGGAAATCCAGGAGGCATGGTATAATGTGGTTCACTGACAGGCACCACTGGGATCGACGCGGAAACGATCTCTGAGATAACGGTCTTGGGAATATGATTTTGGAAATTATGCGACGACTGATTCTGAGCAGCCGCCAGTGCTTCCATAATTCCATTTAGCCTCTCCAAACTCTCTTTCAAAGTTGTAACTTCTTCGCAGAGCGCTCTGTTTTCCTACTTGAGTTTATCCATCCTCTTCTGGTGACCAGCTCAAGTGTTATATCTGTGATTCAGCTTGTCTCTCTGAAGAAGAAGTAAGGGTGAGCACCTGAAATGCAAAGATGTAATGCAAATTATGTAGGCAAATGCGATGCAGAGATGAATCAAGGAACTCAAAAAAATGTATTTGAAAACATTGTAGACATTGAGGATACGTCTTAAAATAAACTCGTTTCATTAATCAAATTGTGAGTTGTACAAAATAAGCGATACACCTCCAAGGTCCATTACATAAGCAAACAGAAATACAACATAAAAGGAACTAAGAATCTAATCCACTTGATGACGGTCCTTCTCCTCCATGGAGTTCCTTCATGTGCTTGTCAATCTGTTCTTGCATCCTTGCTTTGTCAAGGGTCAGCTCCTCCAATGCCTTCTTCGTCTTCAACTCTTCGCTTGTATGGACTACAGGAGGCTTATGACGCGGATAAGGCATCCTCATTACGAGGACTATTCCATGGGCCCATTCCAAGCAAGCTTCTGTGACAGTACAGTCGGGATTTCCTAAAGCAACCCTTCTTTGTTTGTTTATGCGACGCCAAGCACGCGCAATATTGGCTTTAAGCTCTAGGTTTTCCCCCTCTTCAAGGAAAATTCTTGTTAGGTTGCTAGGATCAGGGTCTTCTTCCATTGGGTGACCAAGTTATCAGCGGGCGAGAGCGGGGTTATAACTGATGCATCCCTTTCTTTCGAGAAGAGGTACATTGGGAAAATCCCCACAGTTGTGAATCATAATAATCCCCCCATAGATCGGGTCATACCACTCGATTTCTGAATGGGTAAGCTCCATGAGTCTCTTGGACCAAATTGAACTGTCTTTCACATCCCAAAAAGGTTGCGGCCCTCGGTAGGTGAAAAATAAACCACCTATAAAGGAGAGCAATGCAACACACGATATGTCCTTCTTCTCGCAGAATCTTCGAGTGAATGGCATGATAAACATCGGCCAACAGGGTAAGAACCGGATTCTTGAGCATAAAAATTTGGATGGCGTTAACGTCGACAAAGTCTATGATATTGGGAAATAGGAATAGTCCATAAGCCAACAATGCGAAGGTGGACTCAAAGAGCACATTGTTCTTCCTATCAGCGAAATACTGTGCCTTCTCAAACATGAACTGAGTAGGCAACCCAGAAATCCCTCCCTTGATAGTCATGTGGGCTCGGACGTCAAACAATCTTAGGCTTGTTCCTCTTGCAATATCCTTCTCACTGAGTTCATGTTCTAGTCCAGAGAACAGAGGGAAGTCGTTGACAGGGAGACCCATCAAAGCAGAGTATTCTTCCAAGGCTGGCATCAACTGGTAATTAGGGAACACGAAGCAATGATAAATGGGATGGTAGAGCTGAACCAGTGTCTCTAACAATCCATCAGCCCTTTGCAGCTTCAACAGCGGGAGAATCCTTCCATGTCTTTCTGAGAAAGCCAACGGGTCTTCAATCAGTTCCCCTAGTTCCTTTAGTTGATCAACATTTGGAACCATGAAGGTGTACGGCCAAGTTCCTCTCTTTCCAAAATCCATCTTACAATGTCTGCAAAACAAGTTTTCAGTTCCTTGACAGGGTTAGCAAAACATGCAAGATGCAATGCGAATGACATGCACAAATCAAGGAACTCAAGATTATATTGGCAAACAATATCGGACGAGGAACGCGTTTTGAAGTCAAAAGGGAATCTCATTTCATTAATGATAAACTTTTAAGATTACAAAAAAGATTACACCTTCAAAAGTCATATAAAATGAAAAGTACAAATAAAAAGGAAACTAGGTCCTAGGTCATCTGACGAGACGATCCCTATCCTCCAACCAATTTCTTCATGAGCCTCTTGATTTCTTCTTGCATCTTTACCCTCTCAAGAAAAAGCTTATCCACGTATAACTTCCACGTGCCCGAAGTAGGAGGAGTGTCAGAGTTGACAGCAGGCACCGACGGTATGCTAGGGGAAAATAAATCCCCTTTCGTCTTCCTCCTTTTGGCAGTCTCTTCTTCTTTTTGCTTATGGATCTTCTGAAGCTCTCCCATCTCATAGTTGAGGATCTGATACTTGTTCTTCCAAGCATCTCTTTCTCGCTCTGCCTTAGCCAAACTAATCTCCAATTCTTCTTCATTGCTCATGAAAATCAAAACAGGAACTAGAGGAACCATAGGAATAGGCTCATGATGGGGATAGGGCATCTTCAAACTGACAGCCCTTTCTTGCACCCATTGGGTATAAGACTCAGAAGCAGTGCACTCAGACTTCCCCAAAGCACTCATTCCTTTCTTATGCATGTGACGCCAGGCGTGCACGATTTTCTCCTTGAGCGCGGGGTTCTCATTTTCTTTGATGAATAGTCCTTCCAAGTAGATATTGCTTGGTTTATCCTTCATAGCATAATCGAGTTGACGGAGAGCTAAAGCTAGATTGTAGCTTATACACCCTTTCGTACCAAGAAGAGTTACATTGGGGAAATCACCATAGTTGTCAATCGGTATGCGTGAGTGGCATAATTTTTTGTGACCAAAGAAGTCCGTCCTTAAGGCCCAAAAATGTTGTTGAGCGAGGCAAGTATGAAATAAACCACTTGTAGAGCAAGGTGGCACGGCAAGTTACCATTCCTCCCCCATGAGAATTCCTTAGGTACACGGAGTGGTATGCATCGGCGAGCAGAGTCGGGACTGGATTCCCAAGAATGAAGATTTTGATCGCATCCATGTCAACGAAGTCGTCGATGTTTGGAAAGAGAAAGAGTCCATATAGGAGCAGAGCCAAAATAGGTTCATAAGAACCCATGTTCTTCATACCATCATAATACCGAGCTTTCTCCATAAAAAATTTAGCAGGTAACCCAGAAATTCCTCCTTTAGTAACCATATTGTCCTTGATGTCTAATAACTTGAGGTGAGTGGCTTCTGCAATATCTTTCCCACTAGGTGTGCCTTCCAAACCAGAGTAAGGGGAACTTGAAGAGATAGGAATCCCAACCAAGATAGAATATTCCTCTAGAGTAGGCATTAACTGGTAATTGGGGAATGTGAAGCAATGGTATAATGGATCATAAAACTGCACGGTAGTGGAAAGCATCCCATCTACCATCCTGAATTTCATCAAGGAGCAAATCTTCTCATACATGTCTTTGAATGTTGAAGGGTCCTTGATCAATTCCCTCAGTTTCCTCAAATTTTCCAGCTTAGGACTATTGAAGGTATACTTATGTGTTCTTTTTCTCCCAAAATCCATCCTATAAGCTTTGCAAAACAAAATTGAGTTCCTCGAAGATGGCATGGTGAAAGATGTATGGATGTATGTATGCGATGCACAAAACACACATTTACAGATAAACACATATACACATATACACATGCAACAAGCAAAGAGGGCCTAGGTTCGGAGATCCCGAGCATGAAGCCATGGTCTACCCACCCCAAGAGGTATGTACTATGGGTTTACGATCCGTAGAACAGGGTTCTAAAAAGTTCCCAGAGTCAACAACCCATCTTTCATATATTATCGATTTCCCAATTACTTGGTAATCAATAATGTCCTCGAGAAAGTCTCGTCTGAGTGTAGTATCGTGTATCAACCATTTCAGGATTACTCCCTCATAGTCATCGCACTACATCCTAAAAGGCCAAGTGGGGGTAACAGGGTAACTAAAGGCCATCAGCATCACGAGCTCCTAGGTCGAAAGTGGAAATGCATTCATGATAGCTCATTCAACATATACCACCCTCAAGTGGGCCTCAAATGAGTGTGGAATCTCAAGTCAACTTCTTTGGGATTACTCCCTCGAAGTCTCCTTGACTATATCCACTATCCTATCATAAGTGTACGCTCAAATTCAGGTTAGGATTTATCCTCGCCACTTAAAGTAAATAACCCTGCACACAGAAAAACCCAAGCATATATATATATATATATATATATATATATATACATATATATATATATATATATATATATGCATATATATACAAATATACAACTATACAGATATACGACAAATACAAGTATATAAACAGATAACATATAAAACAAGATAGGTGTAACCCTCTTAGGGGAATAGTCCCTAGTGAAGTCGCCATTTCTGTCGCGGTGAGAATTGGATATCAAGCTATTAAATTAACTTAAATCACAAATCATAATTCACCACCGGTCTTTAATTTATCCAAGGGAAGGGAAAAAGAACGAATAAGCCAAAATATGCAATGCAATGCAAAGCAAGAGAATCTAAGGTTCGGGGGTTGGTTCTACAAAGTAAAAGTATTAGCACCCTAAGTATCTGTAGTACTCTACAGGAACCTCTTGTCTTATTGTGTTATTTGTTATTTGTTTGCTAAAGGGTAAAAAGGGAAAGGAAGACCTAATGTGTTATTCCTAAGTATGCTCACCAAGACATCGTATCTCGTGCCTACGTATCCTGACGGGAATGGAATCAGAGCATTCCTAGTTCCCCTCGTATCGGGTCTTAGACCGTGTACTGGTCTCAGTTTCTTCCTAGAATGGTGAATACTTATGGGAGAGTATCTTTCACAGGGAATTGGAACTTCACTAGAGATCTACGACTTCAGCGGGAACCCATAACTTACTGGAGATTAGGAAGCTTCATTGGGGATCGTCAAAGGAGATGTAGGCTGGCTGACTTGTAAACATGTCTTTTAAAATAAAGAGAAAGATCAATTGAATCTTCACCAAACTTCTCGACGAGACGCCGTTTGATGAGAGCAAATCGGATAGTGGACTCACTGGGAGAACATCACTGAGGAGCAATATTGTTGTAGTTTAAAATTGCGTTGGAGCAAATAAAACCCTTGTAACAGGGATTCTCAAATAAAAAAGGACACTTGCAAAGTCTTCAACAAACTTCTCTAATGGATTTCCAGAGAGAGGCCATTTGATGGAGAACAAATTGGTAATTTTGATAACTGGCGGGGGGATAGACAAACTGTCATGAAAAGAGACTGCCATTTATCATTCAAATAGAAAACCTGAGACCAAAATAAACTGCTCAAATAAAGAGCCGCCATTTGTTGTCTGGGCAATAAATTGCTGGATATAGATTGTGTCTTCAACAGTGATCTTCAAGTAGATTCTTCCAGGGGAGACAAAGTGCGAAATAAATGCACGCTCGATCTAGGTTCAACAGCCTAGAGAGACTCAAAATTGTGGTTGTCAGTGACCAAAGTTCAATTCAGGAAATAACTGAAAAGAAACGGTCAAGTAAGAATCTATCCAGTGAGGAATGAACTCAACTGTGTTTTATCTTTATCCAAAAGGGGAAAAGAATACTAAAGCAACCATCTTCCATGAGGATCGAACTCAGTGAGGAATTAGAAAGGATGTGCACTTTCTGCTTAGGGCTAACGACTCTACTTGGAGGGAGAAGACAAACCCAGTCACTTGGGGATAAATGTAACCAAAGTGAACAAACAAACAAGCGTCAGAAAATGCAAATGCACAGGTGCCATGTATCTATACGAATGAATGTATGTCATGCTATGCTTATGCTGACAAAATAAACGAAGAGAAGAAGTAAACTGGATATGAAATAAACATCTCGACACAGATACTCGGCTAATCTTCACAAGGTAGAAGCATCATTGGGGATGGATGGGAAGCCACATAGGGGATCCACAGTCCTACATCATGGCTTCAAACTACTCTAGGGAAAGAGAGCACTCCACTTGTTGATGAACTGTCATACCCCAAATTTTGACCACCAAGATTTCCCATCATTGTGAAAATCATCACCACAATATGGATGTACCTTCATGCCTCATCAATCTCCTCAAAGATGGTTGAGCATTCACCACAATCAGGAATTAGGGTTTGGGCCCTCTCTGAGTATTTGGGCAAAAGATCAATCAAGAAAAAACATGATCTTCAACTTGTCTTAACTCTCAAACACCCATAAAGGATCAAGAGGACTCCCACATCAAGAATCCAGCACAAAGTTGCAACATTCCAAGTGAATCAAGCCACGAGATTGCCAGTGTCACCAAATTAGGGTTTTGGTCGACCAAAGCCTCCAGGTGAAAATTTTCTTCTGGGCATGAGCCAATGCTTCAAAGCACAACCCAAGATACTCCAAGGGATCTCATGCACCCTATCATCAAGTCAATTTAGCCTCAGGGGATGCATTCATAAAAAATAAGGAATTAGGGTTTCTTAACCTAATTCACCCCTAAGTTGACTTTTGAGGCAAGGCATGAACCAAGACCTCAAGACATGATTTGAGGGCCTCAAATACACTAAATTAGTCCATTTACAACAATGGATTGATCCAAGAAGCTTGATTCACAAGTTTCAATCTCATCGGGACCACGTTTAGGGTTTTGAAGAAAAAGTCAATTGCATCTTTGACTTTTGACCAAGACATGCCCCCAAACCTTGGGACATTATTCAAGACATCCTAAAACACCTATGGAATCCATCCATTAGGTTTGAATTGGGTCAAAAACTTGATGGCACAAAGAATCACACAGTTTGGATTTCATCTGACAAAAAGTCAACTGTGCACAAAATCAAGTTTGACTTTTTGGAATTTTTCACAAATATGGTTCCCCTAAGTCAAAAACAATGTTAATGTATGGTATTGATCATCATTCATCAAGAAAAATCAAGAAAAGTGAGGTTTCTTGCAAAAGGGACAACCTTGAGAAACCAAATTTTTTCTAAGTTATGGAACAAAAGTGGTTTTTACCCAACTTTGCAAGGTCATAACTCCTAAACCACAAGACCTTTTTCTACCATTCAAAGCTCAAATGAAAGTCCATCTGACATACTTTAAATATGTCAACTACAAGTGATTCCAAATCCTCATGGATTTTGAGTTATGGATTGATCAAAATCACAAAAAGTGAAAATGGCCAGTTTTTCCAACACTTAGTGAAATTTTCAATAAGTCAGAATCTGTCTTACTTTTTCCAAAATGTAGAGGCATTTTCACTTTGATCCAAGCTGAACCAAGACCAACTTTGAACATCAAAGTTGAAGTATACCATGAGGGCTTTCCAACAAGTATCAGATCATCTCCAAATTTAATTTGAGTAGGGAGTTCCAACCCTTGGAACATGGCATCAAGGACTGATTTTGTTCAAGGCAGATTATAGGTCATTTGCTCGATTTGGCCAAATCAGATAATTACAAGCCTTGTCATCCATTTGGACACCTCAAGGGATAAAATCAAAGAGGAATGATCTGATCCACAAGTCTCCCAAATCCAAGGAACTACATGTAGCCATAAATGGCCTAAAAAGGCTAAAAAAGCTCAAAGACTCCAATTTTGTTTCAAAGAATTCAATGGATACATCAAGGTGGCATGGATTGAAGCAAACCTAACTAAATGAGTCAAGATTCAGATCTGAACCAAAGGACCATAGGCATGTGCCCTAACCTCAAGTCAATGGCTAAAAGAGACTAAAGATGCCTTTTGATCAACATTGGCCAAAGGACTGTCCAAGCTGCCATTCATTATTCTTTGAAAAAAAACTTGCTCTACTATAAATAGAGCTCATTTGTGATCAGTTTGAGTACACCAAAGTACTACAACACTTGCTTTCCTCAAAATCTCTCTCATTATGCAAAAATGCCTTCTTTTGCAAGTCACCACTGAGTTTTTGAGTTAGAGAGCAATTCCACCACAGCTCATGATCCAAACACATCCAATGTATCATATATAAGTTGTTCAAACACTCATCCTTGATCTGAAACACCAAAATCAAAAAGTCAATCTCTAAACCCTCAAATTTTGACATTTTTGCATTTTCCAAGCCATGTCTTGATTCAGTCACTTTCAAAACAAAACAAAGCCTCAAACACACTCCAAATATCATCCTCAAACTGTCCCAATTGGTTTCCCTCATCTGGAACATCATTTGAGTGAGTTACCATTTTGGTCACTTTTGCCACTTTTGCAAGAAAGAGCCAATTCTTGTTCCTGAGGATTCCAGCTGGTTTTAATCATCCTAAAAGCTTCTAAGGGATCAATCAAGAGTATCTAAAGCATTCGATTACTTCTAGCACAAGGATCTTGATAGATAGCACAAGGAGCTTCAAGAGGTAAGTGCATCACAACTTGAACTCTCTAAATCATGCATTGCTTTGATGTTCATTGATTATGGACATCTCATAAATATCATATATGTTGTGTTTAAACAAATTTACCATGCTATTGTTGCCTGTATAATGAGATAGCATAGAACATGCAAATCTAGGCCTATTTTGAAACCACTATCGGGTTTTAAAATAGGGATATCTTTAGAAAAATCTAAAAGCACCATTGGATTCTTCATGAAATTCTAGGCAGAATACACCTAAATTTTGTTCAAATCCATGGAGAATTAAGGAAGTTAGAGCCTTCATGCAAATCCACAAAAACTTGGTTTTTTTGCCTTGGCCAGGCCTAAAAACCAAGTCACCCTCATATATTCATGGGGTGGTTTTGATACACGGATGTATCACCACCCTAGTGGTAGCGCACATGTGCATTTGGTTGGGAGGTCGTGGGTTCAAGACTCACCCAGACCATTTTGCCATTTTCCCTCATTTTGCTATTTTTCACATTTTTTATGGTTTTTATTAATTAATTCCAAAATTAATTTCTCTCTCAATTTTAATTATTTTTTATTAGTTCTTTTTTTGAAAATTCACAAAAATGTTAAAACATTTTATTCTACAAAAATATCACAAAAATATTACTTATTTCATATATTTGGTATTTTTGTAAAGAATTATATTTTTATTTGTTTTAGGCATTTAAAAATATTTCTTTCTCTTGATTTTGCGAATTCAAATTATTTTCAAATCATTATATGAATAAAACATGATTTTTCAAACATTAATCCAAGATCACAACTTATTTTTCACACATGTTTGATAATTTTGATCATTTTAATTGAATTTTTATTCAATTAAAATACATTTTTAAATCAAATTAGGGTTTTTGCTTATTTTCACCCTCACAAATATTTTTTTTCAAAACTTTTTGGGTCTCTAATAGAGTGTAAGACCCAATACTTGTTGTACATAAACCTTTTTTGGGCTTCTGTCATTGTATAAGTCCCAGTACGATTTTAAAAATCTTGTGCTGTAAGTCCCATTTCTTTTCATTTTCAAACACTTTGAGTCTCATAAAAGAGTGTAAGACCCATCCCGATACAATTTTCAGATCAACGGTACGATCACTGTTTTTCATATGGGCCTCTACTTGAGTATAAGCCTCAATCTTCTTTTCAAAACAACTTTCCCTTTTGATTTAGATTCAAATCCATAGTTATTATCAAAATTTTCTTTAATTTCTTGAACAACTAACCATACAGCTGTTACAATGGAAGCTTGCTCACCTGTAAGTTTTATCAGCTTTCTTTTACATACTTATATATATATATATATATATATTTGTTTGTAATGCTGGAAGCTTGCTCACCTGTAAGTCCTCCTACCCTCTTTTACATACAGTATATATTTCATCTGTGTATATATATATATATATATGCCTGTATATCTTGCTTAGAGTTTTCCCTGGCAATTAGGTCTAGGATTAGATAAAGCCAGTGGTCACTCTTTCAACACAGTCAAAACTAGTTCCCCATAAGAATTTTCAGATACAGTCTTGCCTCCTATTGGGCTTATACAATATGGAACAGAGAAAGACATTATTCCCGGTGAAACTTTTCACAAGACAGTCACTACTAGAAATTTGTCAAAGAAATTCATTCCCCCAGAGAGGATTAATTCCCGGTGAAACCTCTCTTGAATTTCTTCAAGCCTTAGAACTGTTCACTAAAGAAAAGATTATTCCCAGTGAAACTTTTCTTGAACTTTTCTTAAGTTTGGACCCACATGCTTCCTAAAAGCATCCCCAGCCTCCTCTTGGACTTTGTACAAGGACCCTCAGGCTTCTTAGAAGTTCTCATGCCTCCTCTTGGGCTTAGTACAAGAACCCAAAGACCTCTTACAGGTGTAGGACAGAACCTAGTCATCCTTTGTTAGAGCAGTCTTTCCAAAGAGTCAAAACATCAAACTAATTTAGGGTTGATTCTCATCCCTTAAAACACCAGCCTCCTCTTGGGCATCATACAAAGATAAACCTTTTCGTGCCAGTAGACTTGGACAGTCTCATCTCCTCTTGGATTTCAAAGAAACCCTCAAATTTCCCAAAAGTACAGGATAAACCTTGATCATCTCATCAATCACCAGCAGAGTTAAAACCTCCATAGGTTTCAAAACACAATCTCTAAAATCCTCACTTAGAATTTCCCCAGCTAGGGTTAAATCACTATCAATAAACCTTTATCAGAACCTCAAGGCATCTGATATTTTAACTCTTCTGTAATCCTCAGCAAGATTTTATTCCTCAATCTGGACCTGCCTTTGGATTTCAATAATCCTCAACAGAAGTTAGCCTCCTCTTAGGCTTTGTATAAAGATATTTCCTCACTCTCTTGTTGAGTCAATCATTTTCAGCCTCCTCTTAGGTTTTGTATAATGATCCTTCTTTTCCTCAGCAAAAGTCAGCCTCAATCTTGGGCTTTGTACAAGACAGATAAAAACACTCTCTTTTTGAGCCAGTCCCTTTTAGCCTCAATCTTGGGCTTTGTACAAGACACCCACATAAACACTTTCTAGCTAAGTCAGTCAAATATCTTTTAGCCTCAATCTTGGGCTTTGTACATGACACATATAAATCTCCCTAAGCAGAGTTAATCCTCTTTTCAGCCTCAATCTTGGGCTTTGTACAAGACAAATCATACTCTCCAGTAGAGTCAATCTTCTTCTAGCCTCAATCTTGGGCTTTGTACAAGACAGATAAATCCTCTCACCAGTAGGGTCAGTTTCCCCTTTTAGCCTCAATCTTGGGCTTTGTACAAGACACATACAAATATTCCCCAGTGGAGTCAAAAACCCATTTTTAGCCTCAATCTTGGACTTTGTACAAGATAGACAAAATATTTCCCCGGAAAAGTCAACTTCCAGCTTCCTCTTAGGCTTTGTATAATGATATCCCCCAAAGAGTAATCTCTTTTTCAGCCTCAATCTTGGGCTTTATACAAGACAGATGATAAACTCCCCATTGGAGTCAATCAACCTTTTAGCTTTAACCTTGGGCTTTAATCAAGGCACACAAAAATCAACATTCCCTTTAGAGGAAATCAAAATCTCTCCGTAGGAAGACATTTCTCTGTACAATCACACATCAAAACAAACAATTGAACAAACCTAATTCCAGATAACTGGTGTAAGTGGCGCGATTGTTGATTCAAAAATCCAAGTTATAGTCCATCTCTTATCCTGGTAAATCCCCTTCTTTCATCTAATTGCTGTAAGTGGCAAGCCTCTGGATTATTTACATCCACGCCAATGTACCTCTATTAGCATGAAAGACTCCTAAGAAAAAATGGCATTGCTCAACACTGAGTTAAAGTTTTCTCCTTCAGGACAACACCCCTATAAAGGAAATTATGGCATTGCTGGATTCACATATCCCAGTTAAAGTAATCCTCCTTTATAAACCTTTAGCTTCAATCTTGGGCTTTGAACAAGACACAAATAACATTTAGCTTCAATCTTGGGCTTTGAACAAGACACCAAAACATCTTTTTCCTCCCATAGAATAGGAGGAACTACGATTCCACTGATTTCCCTGTTTTCTTTAACAGGAATACGTAGGCATGAGATTGCGAAATCTTAGCGAGCACACCAATCAAAAACTTTAGGTCTAGTACCTTCACACACTTATCAAAAACCTTAGGTCCAGTACCTTACCAAAAACATCGGAATACCTGAACATCAACAAAAACTCTCTCTCTCAACACTCCCAAAGGAGAAAATTTCCCAACCCACGACAGACAAACACCAGTAAGTAGAAAACAGTATAGAAATTGCTAATGACCTGTGGATAACCACATATAGGATGGGTAATTGACAACTCCCCATTGTATAACCTGACCCCGAACTCCCCAATTATCTTAGCATTTGTTCAGTAAAACATTTGCGTGCAAGATTAGTTTTAGATAGCTTCCCTTTCCTTTCCAGCTTCATAGGATAAATAAGAAATCAGAAAGTAGCACCAAACTCCTACCATTGCGGTGAGGAGAAACCAATGGCGATAAGGTGGTCGCGTCACCGACAAAAATCGCACGCTACATGAACATCATGACTTCACTTAGGGGATTGTCAAGATGAATCCGAATACTCTGTTGAGGATGAGAAAGATCCACTGGGAAAGGATCAAAATCATGATTAGAGAGACTTCATGGGGATAAAATAAATATCCACGACGAACTGAAGTAGTCTGGAAGGAAGTTGCAACTGGAGATGCCAGAGCTGAGGCCACACAGGGGATAAAATAAATATCCACTTCATTGGGGAAGCTCGGATCAACGTTGCAAGCTGAAGATGTCAGAGTTGAGACTCTATGGGGAAGAAATAAACATCCACTTCGTTGGAGAAGATTGAAGTTGTAAGAAATTCACTGAGGAGTGAAATAGCATTCACTTCACTGGGAAGGTTGAAGCCAAGGACATTCACTGGGAATTCTTAGGCCACCAACTAGGGAAATCTTGCACCAAACATTCCATAACTGCTTGAAGTAGAGATTCACCAGGGAATTATCATGACCAGTGAAGTAGAAAATTACTGGGGACATGGGTGAAGAAAATTGTGAGAACAAAGTAGTTCTGCATTGATGAACTGCGTGGCAGTCGCCATTTTGATCAATAATTATTATGAACGGATAAAAAGTAATCTTTAATTCTCAAATGCCCCAGATCACATGGTTTATGAGAAGAAGTCGTCTCAAGGGGGTTTTACAGAAAACTTGGCATCCAAAATGCTCTAACGTCTTCAAACTCTTAGAGAGATTTATCGAATCTCGACGTAACTGCCCCAGATTGACGGTATTCTGCACACTGAGTCTTCAGACTTGCCCCTTAGGGAAGGTTAGACTTTAAAAGAAACAACTGGGAAATAAATTGCCCCTGTTTAGCAAAGTCTTCAGACAGCATGCCCCTTGATATGGTCATCTTTTGAAATGATTCCCCATTTAATCATCAGAGTTCTAAGTTTTGGAGGATTAAACTCATCGTTGATGTTCATATCCAAGCTTCTATGTGTAATACCCCAAATTTTAACCACTTAGATTTCCCATCATTGTGAAAATCATCATCACAATATGGATGAACCATCATGCTTCATCAGTCTCCCCAAAGATAGGTGAGCATCCAATACAATCAAAATTAGGGTTTCAAGCCCTCTCTGAGTGCTTAGACAAAGGATCAATCAAGAAATGACATGATCTTCAACTTGTCTAATCTCTTAAATATCCACAATGGATCAAAAAGGACTCCCACTTCAAGGATTAAGCACAAGGCTGCTCCCTTCTAGGTGGATCAAGTCTCAAGATCGACAGTGTCACCAAATTAGGGTTTTGGTCGACCAGGGCCTCCAGATGGAAATTTTCATCTGGGCATAAGGCAATGATCCAAAACATGACCTAATATACTTCATGGAACCTCATGAACCCATGCATCAAGTCAATTTTGCCTCAGGGGATGCATTCATCAAAAATCAGGAATTAGGGTTTCTTGACCTAATTCACCCCTAAGTTGACTTTTGGGACAAACCATGAGCCAAGACCTCAAGACATTATTTGAGGGTCTCTAATATACCATATTGATCCATTTGGAACAATGGATTGATCCAAGAAGCTTGAGCAACAAGTCTCAATTTCATCTGCACCACAATTAGGGTTTTAAGAGAAAAGTCAACTGTAACTTTGACTTTTGACCAAGACATGCTCCCAAACCCTAATACATGATTGAATATACCCTATGACACCCATGGAACATGTCCATCAAGTTTGATTTAGGTCAAGGACATGATTTCCTGAAGAATTGCATAGTTTGGAATTCATCTGATAAAAAGTCAACTGTGCACAAAAGTCAACTTTGACTTTTTGAGATTTTTCACCAAAATGGATTTTTAACCCTAAAATGATGTTAATGTATGATTTGAATCATCATTCATCAAGAATAATCAAGAAAAGTGAGATAACTTGTAAAAGGGGTAACCATAAAACTTAGAAATTTTTCTAAGTTAAAAATAAAGTGGCAAAGGTACCAACTTTGGAGGACCATAACTCCTAAACCACAAGGCCATTTTTTCTCATCCAAAGATGGATTTGTAGCCCTCACTATCACCTACAAAAACTTCAACTACAAGTCATTCCAATTCATTAAGGATTTTGAGTTATGGAGTGATCAAAGTGGCTGAAAAGTGAAAATGTCACTTTTTCCAACACTTAGTGAAATTTTCACTAAGTCAGATTCTGCCTCACTTTTTGCCAAATGTAGGGGGATTTTTCACTTGGAATCAAAAGAGATCAAAACCAAACTTGTTCAAACAGTTGTTGTATCATGTAAGAGCTTTCCAAAATGGCCAAGAACATTGCCAAATTCAACCTACACCATGAGATACAACATTGCCAAGTTGCCTTGCTGAAATCTGTCAAGGCAAGGCAGAATTTGCAACTTTGGTCGATTTGCCAAAATCAGCCAAATTCAATTACTCCTATCCACTTGGACACCTCATAGGATTGAATCTAAAGGGGACAATCACTGAGCCAAGCCTCCAAAGTCCATGGAACAAGAAATAGCATGTTGAACCTAGAATGGCCAAAATAGGGACAAGACTTCAAATTTGGAATGAGGCATTCAATGAAACCATCAAGGTGGCATGGACTGAGCCATTCTCATCTGAAATCAGTCAAGACTTATCCAAGACCAAGTGGACCAAAGCTCTGTGCCCTAACCTCTAGTCAATGGCTAGAGGAGACTTGGATTTTCATTTGCCAACATTGGCCAAACCTACTTACCAGCTGCCATGCACTATTCCTTGCAAAACAAACTTGCTCTACTATAAATAGAGCTCAATTGTGGTCAGTTTGAGTACACCAAAGCCATCTAACAGATGCTTTCCTCAAAATCTCTTCTTTCACTCCAATTTTGCCTTCTAAGGCAAGTCACTGTCGGGTTTTGAGTTTGAGAGCAATTCCAATCAAACCAATCACTCACACACCTCACATACATCACATATGAGCTGATCAAACACTTAGATTACTTCTGAAACATCAATTTCACAAAATCACCAGCTGGTTGCTCAAGGTTTTAACCAAAGTGCAGCTGAGGTACCACAAAATGATCCAGCCAATTTCAATCAAGTCCAACCATCCAAACACAATCCATAGGGTGTAAGGAAGTTGTTCAGATCATCACCACTCATCTGTAACACCTCCAAATCGAAAATCACTTTGAAATTGTTGTCACGACTTGGAGGTAAGCACATACTTGGTCATCTCTCAATCTATGCATATTTCCTCGCACAATAATTTGGCCATATGTTCATAATCATGCATGGAATGTTTTCCCTCAATTAATTGCATTGTTTGAATCGTGTATCAAAAATCCTAGCCTTCATGCAGAAATTAGGGTTCTTGAGGTCTCTTCGTGATTTCTTGTTGTATGTTTAATTTAAATGAAATTAAAGTACATAGACATGATCGTGAGGTTGAGGCGAGCATAATGATATGTGGATTGCATGATATGATTACGTATTCATGGAGATTGGATAGAAAATGCAAATCTGAGAAACCAAGAACACGCGCGTGTTCTTCAGCTTGTTCTTGGCGCCATTTTTAGAAATTCAAATATTTGAATTTTGTGATTTTGTTTAATTGATTCAAAAAGTAATTTCTCTCTGAGTTTTAATGATTTTGAGTTGATTCTTTTTTTAATAATTCACAAAAATGTTAAAATATTTTATTTTCACAAAAAATCCCAAAAAATATTATTTATTTCATATAATTGATATTTTTGCAAAGAATTAATATTTTAATTGTTTTTGACATTTTAAATATTTTTTCTACATTGATTTTGCAACTTTTAATGCTTTCTAATTATTTTGTAGGTCAATACTTAATTTTTGAAGCATTAATCCAAGATCACAATTTGTTTTCCATGTGTTAAACAATTTTTGATCATTTTAATTGAATTTTTATTCAATTAAATACATTTTGAAAACAAATTAGGGTTTTGGATTAATTCAACCCTCATAAATCATTTTCAAAACTTTTTGGGCCTCTTGAGAGAATGTAAGACCCATCCCCCCTTGTACAAAAACTTTTTGGGCCTCACTCATTGTATAAGTCCCTCTGTACAAGTAAACGACGCGATCGTCGCCCGTTTAAAAATAAAAAAATCATATGGGTCTCTCCTTGAGCTATAAGACCCATTCAAAACACTTTGGGCCTCTATTAGAGTGTAAGACCCAATCCCCCTTTTAACCAAAACATTTTGGGCCTCACTTATTGTATAAGTCCCTCTGCGTTAAAAGAAAACCTCGGCGCGATCGCCATTTTTAAACGAAAAATCATTTGGGCCTACCCTCGTGTTATAAGCCCCTCTCTTTTCTTTAAACCTTTTTTGGGCCTCTTGAGAGAGTGTAAGACCCATCCCTTTGTACATAAAGCCTTTTTGGGCCCCAGTCACTTGTATAAGTCCCGCTGTACAAAGTCAAACAGTGTGCTCACTGATAAAACCCTGGGCCTCTCCTTGAGCTGTAAGCCCCAAATCTTTCTTTTTCAAAGCACTTTCTCCTTTGATTTTGAATATACTGTTGTTTTCAATCTTTCTTTGTTGAACAACTAACCAAACAGCATGGAGCACTACAACCGAGTAAGTGGTTATCGCTTTCATTTACTGCTTTCATATTATAAACTGTATTGTGGGGCTGCTCACTGTAAGTCTCCTTTCATAAACTCATATCTACTGTGTAATAATAGTATAGATATTTCGAGTTTCCCCGGCAACTACGTCTAGAACTAGGTGACGCCGTTTCATTTATTCGTAGAAATAGACGCCTAGATCCCCAATAGGAGCACCAGATAAGTCTTCTCTTCGGCTGTCCTCCTTAGGAATCGTCAAGAAGCTCTACTCCCCAAGATGAATGTATTCTCCGTGAATGGCATCTTTGAGTTTCTTCCAAATTCTCGAACTTTCCTGACTTGATCTATTCCTTGTGGATAGCTTGCCTTGAATGTCTCGGGGTTTGGGTACCCACTACGGTCATAATCTTGGACCTTAACTAAGGAACCCTCTTTAAAAGCCAAAAATCGCTGGATAGTAAACCTCGCATGTTTACCAGTGGTTTTTATCTTTAAAAGAGTTATCTCTCCTAATGGAAAGGAGATGATAGACCCACGGGCTTCTTAAAAGCATCGGCCTCCTCTTGGGCATTATTCAAGGACCCTACGGCTTCTTAGAAGTATTCACAGCCTCCTCTTAGGCTTCGTATAATGATCTCTTCCTTTGGGAATGATAGCCTCCTCTTGGGCTTCGTACAAGGACCCGTCGGCTTCTTAAAAGTTTCCAGCCTCCTCTTGGGCTTCGTACAAATTGTCCCGACGACCTCCTAGAGGTATAGGAACAGAACCTAGTCATCTCCATAGAACAGTCCTTTCATAGAGTCTACTACTGTTTCTCAAAGCATAGTACAAAAGAAAAAAACTCTAGACTTGGACAGTCTAACTTCCTTGAGTCTCAAAGACATTCTCAAGTGACCCCTTCGTTAAATAGGAAGGAAACCCGCAGACTCGGACAGTCTCAATACCCTTTGGATTTCCCGTTTCCTCAAAGAGAAGGAAATATCCCTGATCCTCAAATCAAATCCCTGAGTACAGTGTTGTTCATATAAGAACTGATTTTCTCTTTTAAAATCAGTATATTGGATCTGTCACTCAACTGAAACAAACCTTTAGACTCCATCTCGGGCTTCGTACGAGATACAAAAACACTCTCTTGTTGAGTATCAAAGACTCTCTTGTTGAGTCAAACTTTTAGCCTCTATCTCGGGCTTCGTACGAGACACAAAGACTCCCTCGTAGAGTCAAACAAACAATAGCCTCTATCTCGGGCTTCGTACGAGACACAAAGACTCTATCGTCGGGTCAAAAACTTTTAGCCTCTCTCTCAGGCTTTGTACGAGACACAAAATAGCCTCCTCTTGGGCTTTGCATAATGATTTTCCTAGCGGAAATTAGCCTCCTCTTAGGCTTTTGTATAAGAAAACCACTGGTTGATCCAATCAACCTTTTAGCATCAAAGTTGTGCCTCGTTCACAGTACACAAACATCAACAACTCCTTTCCTTTCATCTAATCGCTGTAAGCGGCAAGCCTCTGGATCATCTATATCCATGCCACTGTCCCTCTTTTAGCATGAGAAATTCCTAAGGAAAGATGGCATTGCTCTACACTGAGTTAAAGTCTTCTCCTTCAGGTTAAAACCCTTTCTTCAGAAATTATGGCATTGCTCGGATCCGCATATCCCAGTTAAAGTAATTCTCCTTCCCCCTCTTTAGAGATGACAAATTCTCTCTAAAGTCGAGGTCTTTCAGCTTCACGTCTTGGGCTTTGAACAAGACACAAATAAACCTTTCAGCTTTACGTCTTGGGCTTTGAACAAGACACAAATAGACCTTTCAGCTTCACATCTTGGGCTTTGAACAAGATACAAACCACCTTTCGCTTCACGTCTTGGGCTTTGAACAAGACACCAAAACACCAAAAACACCCATTTCCTCCCATAGAATAGGAGGAACTACGAACGCTCTGATTTCCCTGTTTCGGTAAACGGGAATACGTAGGCATAAGATCGAAAGAAAAGATCTTAGCGAGCGCAATCAACAAAAAACCCAAATCCCATATCTCCATCAATTAAAAGCAGTAATTCAAAAGCATCAGTCCTAACATCCTAATCCTTGTTCCCCGCCAAAAACCTTCTGCCCAGGTAAAAAAGAAAGAAAACAGTATTGGCGAAAATACAAATAACCAGTACAAAGGCCCCCCACATTGATAGCATCCGTAACCTAACAGACCGCTGTTTAAACTCAGTATGCAAAGCAGGGTTAATTGGAGACATCTATTTCCCTTCCTTATTCAGCTCATAATAGGATAAAAAATGAATTGACCTGTAGTTTTAAGCTCAACCGCAGAGAGCGACCAGCGCTTAAGAACCGCGTCCAAAATCGCTCGCTACACTATGATGTCAAGCAATGTTAGCAAGCAGAAAAATGTTAATTCTGAAACTGCTAATGCAACACATATGTTAGTCTTGAAGTTTTTTATTGAAAATGATATCACGATAACTTGTGACCGAATCACTAGTTAGGATATACCATTGATTAATTTTACAAAGCTAACACAAATTTGAGCATAGCTCAATAGGAGTCAGAAAATGTTATCTAAATGAGCATGCTTTCGAAAGAAACCTTGCTTCAATTAGGTCTTTCGAGGGTTATATCATGGCTTGGTTCACGGTTTAAGAAACAAAGGATATAAGGCTCAAAGTTTATTTGTACCCACCCACTTCTTCGTGATGTTCTCCAATCCTATGCTCAGTCAACTCAGACTATACATTTAGGTTCCAAGAGGTTTGGAATTTGTACTGATGATAGTAATGATGGTTTAGAAGTCAAAGGACATTTGAAATGGCAGTCACCACTTCCTTACCAAACTGTTTGCCATTGAGGACTTTCATGGTGAAGGATTTAAAGATTTCCTCTATTTGGTTTACATACAAACCTTTTTGTATAAGGCAAAGTCATGAGCTTCCCATCTTTCTCGGCTTTTGCCATGAAAGGGACTCGGCTCATTCTTGGAGTAAGGAAAGTGATTAAGCAGCTTAATGATTACGGTGAACCATCATCGGCATTTAACTTGAAAGACATCTTCGACACTTGTTTGATGTGTACGAAGGAAAATTTGTGAGTGCAACCTTTATATGAAAGGTGTCTTGCATTAATGCACAACTAAGTTAGCTGAGAACTACCCTGCCCCAGGTTTAAATTGAGGGTTTTTTGATTTGGAAGGAAACTCATACTTCAAGGCTCAAAGGGGTTAACGAGGGTCTATCTCCCTTATATCTCCAATGTTTGGGGATTTGAAACAATGCCTTATATCATCAGTAGGGTTTTATTCAAAAGCATACAATAAGAGATCTTGCGTTTTTAGTTTCATCCTCCCAATTTTCTGCCAAGGCAAGAGATTGAATAAAGTTGGTATTATAAAACAGAAAAAGCATTTTAAGAGTGAATACGAATGGATTTCTTCAAGACAAACATATTCATTGCATTAATAGTTCAAAACAAACAAGTTCTTACATGCAAATCATGCTTTTACAATCAAAGAAATAACAACAAATGCAAGTAAACAAATAAGCAGCCTGATGATCTTGGGAATGAGCTCTCCTCTTGATTTCACCGGCTTGGAAGGACTCTCTTGAGTCTTCATATCCATCAGCATAAAGGCGTTTCATCCACAACTGAGCTTTCTCCCTTGAAGGTCCGCACTTCATCGTCGATCATCTGTTGAACCTTTTCTTGAAAAATCTTTCACTCTTCAATCGGATGCCCCACTGCCCCATCATGAAACTCACAATTGGTATCCGGATTGTACCAAGGAGGGCAAGATTTCATGTCTCTGGTCTTTCTGGGTGTCATCACCGAGTTTCGGACAAAATAAGACCACAATTGACTGTAAGTCATTGGGATTGGATCAAATTGGCGAGTTTCTCCTTCTAGACTATTCGAAGGTATCTGCTGATTCTGGCACTGATTCTGATAATTCAAGTTCTGAACTTGTCGATTCTGACGCTGATCCTGATGAGTCAACCTTTGTTGCTGGCACGGAAGTCCACGAAGTAGTGGTTGCTGGCACTGAACAGGTGCTGCATACTAATTTTGGTGATAAGGCATCGGGACTGGAGCTTGCAAGATCTGAGAAGAATCCTAAATTGCATCAACATCAACACTCCTTTCCTCTTGGGAATCACTAATAGATTTCTCTTCACGAGCTTGGCTATTCGAGTCATCCTGGATTTTTCCACTTTTGAATGCATTCTCGATGGTTACTCCGACTTCCACAATTTTAGAGAACTATAATGGCACAACGTCTACCATCCTGACATAATAAGAGTCTGACGGCATTCTTAGAAACATCTTGGCCAGATCTTTTTCTTGGAGTGGTGGATGAACTTGGGTTGCCAACTCTTTCCACCGCTGTGCATACTCTCTGAAGGATTCGTTGTCTTTCTGACTCATGTTCATCAATTGATCGCTGTCTGGAGCCATGTCTGTATTGTAACTATATTGCTTTACAAAAGCATCAGCTAGGTCCTCCCAAGACTGAATATGGTTCCTTTCTAGCTTCATATACCACATCAAGGATGCACCACATAAGCTTCCTTGAAAGCAGTGATTCATCAGCTTGTCGTTGTCGATATAAGCGGCCATCTTTTGACAGAACATCGTCAAATGGTACCTTGGACAGCTAACACCCTTGTATATTTCAAAGATACGCATTTTGAACTTTGGGGGAATAACCACGCCCTAAACCAGAAATAAGTCATAAGCCCTAAGACCGGATGCATTGAGTCCTTTCATCATCTTTAATTATTCCTCGAGATCACGAACTCCTTCCTCGATTTCCACAACTCTAGGATCATTCAGCTTTGTCACATGATGGACATTCTGAGGATTTGGCATATACCTTGGAAGTTGGGCATTTATTTCATCAACTTGAACAACCAAGTTATCTTGCATAGGCTGAGATCGAATTGGAACATCCCCTTGTGGAGCGTTGTCATCATAAAGAAAACTAAACATCGGGTTAGTCATCACTCTAAAGCCTGACATGGGATCCACATTCTTTGTCCTCTCCATTCTCCTTCAGTAACTACTTCAAGTTCGGTACAAATGCCAGGAGATCAGCTGAGTGACACAAGGACAGAAGGCCGAATGAGTTGTTGGGAAAAGCTGCATGCAAATGATGCAATGCTACATGATGCATGTCATGCAAATGCAAATGAATTTCAAGGAGCTCAAAAGTTATACTTGTAAACACCATAAAATAGACAACACTTTGAATGACTGAAAAAGTCTCATTTCATTGAAATTTTTTGAAGGATTATAAAATAGCGTATAACTTCCAAAATCCATGGTAAAACCTATGATGTTTGCAAGATAACTCTAAGTTCCTTGAAAGAGGTTAGAAACAATGGTGCATGAATGCATGGATAGATGCAATTCATAAACACACAGGTATACACATATTCACATATATACAGGTATATACAGAAACAAACATGGGCCTAGGTTTGAAGATTACGAGCATGGAGCCATGGTCTACCCATCCCAAGAGGTATGTACTATGGGTTCTCGATCTGCAGAACAGGGTTCTAAAAGTTCCCAGAGTCAACAACTCATCTTTCGGATATTATCGATTTCCTAATTACTTGGTAGTCAATAATATTCTCAAGAGAGTCTCGTCTGAGTGTAGTATCGCGTATCAACCATTTCAGGATTACTCCCTCATAGTCATCGCACTACATCCTAAAAGGCCAAGTGGGGTAACATGGTAACTAAAGGTCATCAGCATCATGGGCTCCTAGGTCGAAAGTGGCAATGCATTCACGATAGCTCGTTCAACATATACCACCCTCAAGAGGGCCTCAACTGAGTGTGGAATCTCAAGTCAACTTCTTTGGGATTACACCCTCGAAGTCTCCTTGATTATATCCATTATCCTATCATATGTGTGCTCTCAAGTCTGGGTTAGGACTTTCCTCACCACTCATATGTAACAACCCTGCCAAACAGGAAAACCCAAGCAGACAGAAATATACAAATATACAAGTATACAGATATACAAATATACAACAAATACAAGTATACAAACAAATAACACATAAAACAAGATAGGTTTAACCCTCTTAGGGAGAAATCCCCAGTGAAGTCGCCATTTCTGTCGCGGTGAGAATCGGATATCAAGCTATTGAATTAACTTGAATCACAAATCATAATTCACCACCGGTCTTTAATTTATCCAAGGGAAAGGAAAAAGAACGAATAACCCAAAATATGTAATGAAATGCAAAGCAAGAGAATCTAAGGTTCGGGGGTTGGTTATACAAAGGGAAGGTATTAGCACCCTAAGTATCTGTAGTACGCTACATGAACCTCTTGTCTTATTGTGTTATTTGTTATGTCTGTTAAGGGTAAAGAAAAAGTAAAGACCTAGGGGTATATACACTAAGTGTGCTCGCCAAGACATCGCATCTCGTGCCTACGTATCTTGTCTGAAAGAATCAGAGCACTCGTAGTTCCCCTCAATAAGGGTAAACAGGGTTTGTTGATTGGTTTAGGAGAAGAGATAAGTCGTCATCTTAAGGGAAAAACTTAACTGAAACCACCATAAACACGTGGAAGATGGATCTTGCTTCACGTTAAGAGAAGGGCTCTGACTCGGATATCTGATCGACGAGTATGCCACATACCTCTCTCAAGTGGAAAGAATCTACAACTTTCTCAGCTATGTCATGGGGTAGGAGATTTATATCTCAACTAAAGATGACTAAGGTCTAATTCTCTCATGGGAGAAAAGGGGAGACAAACAACTAGTTGTCTAAAGTTGAACATCCTAAGGAAAATTGTCCTAAGGGGAGAAACTAAAAGAAAAAGGGGTCAAGCCAAGAATGAGGGGTCTAGGCTATCCAATGAAATGACTTAAGATTCAATATAGTACCTTTCCTTTGGAAGAGGGAACAACCACTTGTAAAACAAGTGTTGGATAGGAGGGAAGTCTCAAAGTGGGAATAAATCAAGGTCAAGAAATAAGGCAACAAGAACTATGCCTAACAAGCTCATTTAGGGCCAGTAACCACACCACAAACAATTTTAATATGTGTGTGAACACACTCTAAAATCTCAGCCCAAAGAACAAAAGAGAAGGACCTTTAACAAGTCCAAGGTTCCAAACTTAGGTCAAAATGACACTCCAAATTGTAAAACCAGAAATAAATATCAAACTGAAATAAAAATGAAAGTAAAAATCATATAAAATTAAATAAAACATTCAAAAGTATTCATGAACTTTTTTGTGATTTTATGATAAAAGAAAGTATTTTTAATAAATAAAATCAAAACAAAAAGTAAAAATAATAAACAAAAAAAAGGAGCAAGAAAGGCAAGGGGGTTACAAACAGCAAACAGAACCAATCATGGAAACAAAATGGGCCCCCGTCCTGGGGGTGCGAATGGTAACAATCAAGGCCTTCAAAGGAGGAGGCCCAACATATGAAGAGGATCGAGTCCAAAGGGACTTAGGTCAACTCTGTTGACCACAGATTCAACCAAAGGTGTTGATCTGGTACTTGAGTCAATTTGACTTATAATCTAAAGGCCATCAACGAGGCTACACAGTGAGACCAAGGATTGCACGCGCGTATGATCAGAGGTGAGGTAACATATCTGGTGACAAGTGTCCATGGTGGAGACACTTGTCACAACTTCATCTGGCCATCAACAAAACTTAAAACGGGAAGGAAAACAAACAGAAGCCAAAAGAAACTCATTTTCTCAGAACTCTCTCTCTCCTCTCAACGCTAAGAAAATTCTTCAAAATAGAATGAACCCTCACCGAAAAATGTAAAATGTTGTCGGATAAGATGAAGACGTGGCTGAAGGAAGTTCCTTCACCAACCCCTTCAACTTTTCTTCCAGATCTTCTTAATTCCTAGTCAAAAATAAAAGACAAACAGTCCCCAAACCAAACCCTAGTTTCGAAACTCACAGAAATTGATCAAATCGGAGTAAAGGAGGTGGTAATATCACACAGAAATTAATGACAACGTAAACAAAGCATAAGTGTTCAGAGTTAAGAGCTACCTCTTGAAGAATCGACCTCAACGAACCTCAGAGAAAGCTACAGGTAATTCGTTCTTCTTTGTCTACCTTGAATCCTCAAAATCTTCTTATTCCTTTCAGTCTGTGATAAGAGGTCTAGCTCAAAGTTATTTAGAGCTCCAATGAAAAGCTCTAAAGACACTTGTTACAAGAGAGCTCTCTGAATAGGGTTAGGAAATGAATATTTTTTTAATGTAGTTGTGCTAGCCTTCTCCTCTTCTGATTCCAATCCTCTTTTTATCCCCCCCTCCCTTTCTGATTGAGAGGAGAAAAAAGTCTTTGTAAATAATTTGAATTTTTCTGTGTTTTCTGAACATCTGGATCTATGTTATGACTTTGCTTTGCTCTTTTCCCATTTTCGTGTTAGGGTCTCTGATGCTTTAAACTGAAGACCCTGAACCTTTCCTTTCCTTCCCTAATTCCAAAAATTGATCTTGTGTGGTTATTTTCACTGACAGAGTCTTGGTTGGTGTGAAATCTGAATCTCTGCTATGAAATTTGTCTCATTCTTCAAATTCATGTTAAGGTTTTCTGCTGTTAATCTGTGGTTCTGCCTTGTTTCCCTTTTTATGAATTCTGAACTGTGATGTGGTGTCCTTCTCATTCTGAAATCCATTTATGCTTTTTCTTGAATCCTTCTGTCCTACTATGGAATAGGACTTTATGGTATATAAAACATGAAAATCAACTGCTGAACATTTAGGACTTATTAAATGTGTGACGTTTTTCAACGTTTGACCCCTGTTAGGATTTGACAAGATTAAGGGACTATGTTTGCGTGACAAATCTTGGAATGTGATGAAGAATTGAAATATTGTGAATTAACTTGAAAGAATGATTGAATTGGAGTGATTTTTTGTTGTTTGAAATTCGACTTGTGTTCTATGGAAATAATTGGATGTGATAAGATTGAATTTTGTTTTTAATTTTGGTGAGTTGTTTTGAATTGGTGTTGAATTTTATTTATGGTTTATGGGAAGGAATGGACTGGAATAGAATTGAAGTTTTTGTCATGGTTTGTGTGAACTTTGGTTTGAATAGATTTGAAATTATTGAATTTGGCATGAGTAAAATTTGGTTTGGGAATTTTGACACAAACTGAACTTTGTTTTGTAGGGAATTTAGCAAGTCATGGCTTGGTGATCAAAGGCATGGAGCATGAAGAAAATGGCAAGGTGGTGATGGCGGGGAACATGAAGCATGGTGATGAAAGTGATGTAATGACATGAAGCATTTTATTTGTAACATGTTCCATTTGTATCAAAAGTGTAATACTTTAGGACTTGAGCAACATCAAATGCTTGTAATTTAAACAAGAACATTTATGAAACATTCTTTGTTAACACAAAATTATAACTTAAACAATAAGGTATTTGGCCCTCTCTTGAATCAAAATAAAAACTCATTTGTATCCTCCATGAACCTTGAAACCACTTGACATTATCTTTCTTATAAACCAAGATGAACCATTAAAAATGAAACTTGCCTTTCCATGTTTGATCCAAAGAATCTAATAAGCCAAATTTCACTTCATTTGGATTCTCATTTGACACGCATGAGGTCTTAAAATAATCTTGAGGACTAAAATCGAGTATAACTCAGTCCTGCTCTTTGAATTGACTGAAACTTTTTGACTTGAACTCAATCATCCACTGAACCAATCTCCTAAATTTATGGCCTTATAATAAACTGGTAACTTAATACAACCATCTAAATTGGCCACTTGAATACTAAATGGACAAAATCATGCCTCAGAATCACAACTCGGAATATGAACCGATCTCTGACGATCCTCAATTCACAGAGCACTTATATTCACACATCTCGAATCAAAGCCATCGCTGCACATACCCAATCTGATAACCTTGCCAGATCCCTAATTCACAAAATGAAACAAAACAAAAAAAAATCTGGAAATTGGTTAGCTATGCAAAATGAATTACCTAGATGATGCAAGAGGAGGTGGGATCTTAGGGTAAAAATTAGGGTGTGACAGGAGGCTAGCATAGTCACGCGACGTGCCTGCTCGTACGCCATCTTCGAGGACAAGTTATACCGGCCGGGTTTCTCCATTCCCCTCCTCAAATGCGTTGAGGAGTCCAAGGTCCCCAGCATACTCCAGGAGATCCATGAAGAGCCCCTCGCGAACTCCTGTCTCGTCGAGCATATCCTACTCCTGGCCACACGCATCACCCCCCAGCTCGGTGTTTCAGACATGTTGACGCTCCTTCGGACGGGTCCTCGACGCTTGGACTGACTCTTAAGTCATTACTCCTCTGCTTCAGAGCAACGAATAAGGGGGCTCCTGTTCTGGACTGGGCCTAAGGCTGGCCCACCCTCGGGCATGACCCAACCCAACTCCTCGACGAGGAGGGCCTAATTGAGATTCGTCCCATCTGCACGCCCGGGGAACTCTCACACGTCTCTCCCACGGACTCCACGTACCCCCCATGCAGGGACACGTCCTCAGGCAACTACCCACTTCGGAAGGAACTGGTCAGCCCACCTTCCGAAGATCAAGGGGCAGTTGATCTAGGGCGAAAACCACGTGCTAGTCTTCCCTACGCCACTTAAGCCCTAGAAGTTACCCGTATTGGGCCTTGCAATCCAAACTAATGCAAAGTAATCGTTGGCCCATCGCTGGGGAAACATTATAAATACCTTCTTTCCTTAAAGGGTCAGGTATGCTATTCTCTACATCTTTTCTCTGTACTTCCTCTTCCTACTCCGTCTCTGGCTTTAGCATCGGAGTACCTTGCAGATACACCCCCTCCTCTTCAACACCACCAGCGAATAAAGGATCCTACGACGTGTTGCTGGCTGCTGATCCTTTTACGATCCGGTAAGATCAACCCTTAAGTAGATATCATGTTGAGAAGTTAAATTGTTCATGTTTTTCTCTACCCGACTCATTTTTCATGATCCCGATCTATCCAAAGAGCTTCCCAGCGGCTAGATCCAGCTAAGCGACAGAAGTCTGCATAGCAGAACGGACCAGAGTATCCAACTCCTCTCTTAGAGCCTGCCCTAAAAAATTGTCAAACAAACGCCCAATAATTGTCAAAGATTGAATCACCGCGATCACGAGAAGGACCAGGGTGAGGATCGAGATCCATATGTGAGCCCGGAGGAGCAGACAAGAGAGTAACATCTCGAGGAGGTCCAGAGAGAATAGGAAGGCTCGTGGAAATACCAGGTGGTTGTATTCCCCTCTTTAGGACCCATACCCTTACCTCATTCTCTATTACACTTGCACATAAAAAAATCGTTATTCCGATTTGAACACAAGAGGGTTGAATTAGCAATAAAGAGTAAAGGAAATTCCAAGCTTACCAAAGGCAGCTTGCTGACACTCACGAGATCATGATCCCACCAACAAGGAGATGTCTATCATGTTTTTCATATATTTCTTGTCCGCTTTGTTTAAAGAGACTACACCCCTGATGTAACCCAAGCAACCAACAAAATCCATCAGCTTCTTCTGAAAATAATCCTCTACAGAAAATTCACTTTCTAAATAAACATATGACTCATTCCCAAAAAAAATTTCTTCTCCAACCAGCAATGAGGAAATAGAGGTTTACACTTACCATTCACTTCTGACTCGACCTCACATACAGTTACATGAACCTGAGGATGAAGGGGAGTAACCAAAATGAACTGGTGTATGAAAGGTGGTAACTCAGTAATGTCTTCAAAAACCCATACCATCTGAACTAATAAGACTAACTCTTGTCCTCTTGACCGATCCTGGGTACGCCGCTTGCAACGAAAAAATTGAAAGAATAGAATGACAGAGGGATTTCCCTTTAAGTATCCGCAACAATACTGATAAGCCTTCATGTATTCCCAACTCTTTGGATGAAATTGGGATGGTGCCACCATCAAGTAGTTAAAAACATCTACCTTGAAAGTAGTGAAGGGCATACAGGCACCTAAGGTTTTAAAGAGATACTCATACAATGGGAGGTGCAGTTACCGTATTCACTGTAAATTCTATCATCCTCGCTATGGATGGTGAGACCCCAAAATGACAATTCACCAACTTCAGAAAAGGCTTTATTCAAGCTTCCATATTTGGAAAATATAGAAACAGTAGAAGAAAATATGGAACCTTCTCACGAGGACGGTGGATTTACCGGTTCCCTTCTCTTGTGACTCTAGTTAAAAGGTAATCGCTTAAGGATGGAGAAATAAAAGGAAAACTTGAAAGAAACGTGACTCTAGTCTTTCCTATATTTATGAACTAACCATACAAAGAGAAAGGTGCCCTATCAACAATCACTTCTCTCGCATGTAATACTTGAGCGTTTCGGTTTCCTAGACATATTATAATCACTCTTCCGAAAAAACATTTGGCACAGTAAGTAGTAGGAGCGTGAAAAGTACGATCAGTGACTGGGAAACAAAATTCTTCAAACCCTTGCAATGATGACCAAGCACGAGGGCTTGGGGGAAAAGTGTTTTGGGTGTTTTGGGTCGGGCATATATCCCTCAATCTGGTCACATTTTCATTGATTCGGCTATCTCAATACAAAACACCTCGGGTCTGAATGTACCGTCTAGTCATTCAATTGAATTCTAGAATATTCTTCTAATCACCAGAATATCATGTACCCAGCTACAGGGGGTCCAGGACCTAAGGAGATTCAATAGTCTTTCGTTTTTCTTGTCTGAGTGATAGAAAAGTAGTTATTCATCTCCCATATATATAGGGAATAACGCCAAATCATGTAATAAGTTTCAAATACAATTTGAATACTTTCTCATTATTCACATACTGACTTGAGCGTCGGAGTGCTAACCTCGCAGGTACTCCCTCGCTCCGCCATATCGGAAGCTCTCCTTCGTCGCAGCTTGTGCAACTCTTCACATTTCTGGTTCTGAAACTCATGTTTCAGTTCTTGTGAGTGAAATTCTAACTCAAGAATTTAGTATGAAAAAAGGTATTAGGAAAATGAACTCTCTTTAACGGTTCCTTTTATTAATAGTAGCATAGGTTTTTAACATCATTATGGAAATAATGGTGAACATTGGAAGATTCAAAGGTTACAGTGATCAAGTGTCTCAATTATAATATGTTGTCGATACTCTTATAATTGGAGTGAGAACATGGGAAAATTTGAGAATAGTAAAATAATTTTTTAAAGTTATTTAAACTAGTCTATAGTTTGAAAGTGAATTTAAACAATAGCCTTCTTATTGGAATAATTATTAACGAAGATTGGTTAAGATTGAGGGATGGTTTCTTAATTTGAAATTTTTGTAGTACGTCATTCAATTATTTAGGGTTACTGATTGGCGTTAATCTTAGAAGGTTTTCTACTTGGCAACCAGTGGTAGACGCGGTGAAAAAGAGAATGGTGTTTTTAATAAAGTCAGCGTTGTGTGCTCCCAGCTCTATTTTTTCCTTTTTCAAAGCTCCATCAGGTATCATTATCCTTTTAGATTCTACTTCTAAACGATGTTTATAGGGGTGTGAGTGATTCAGATATAAAAACCAATTGGATGGATTGAGATAAAAAGTATAAGGAGGTGGAAACTAAAAGATTAGGGATAAAATTTATGAAAAATATTTAATATGGATTTGGTAGGAAAATACATTAGAGAATTAAAAATGAATCAAATATTAGGCTATGGCGTGGGATTTTAATAGATAAATATTGAAATCTTTTAAAAGTTGGGAGTGATAATAGAAAATAGAGGTAAGAGATCATTATGGTGAAGTGTTATAAAATATTTGGATATAAGAATATAGGGGATAAGGGAGAATTGGTTTTCAAATATCTTAGCTTAAAGGTGAGACTCAAGCTGATCTTGAAGAGGAATAGTATTAAATACATATACACTAAAAGATGGGCATAATTAATCACCAAGTCCTTTAAATTAATTTAATGTTTTGCTTTAGTCCATGAAAAACATTACCAGATAGTTTCTTAACCTCACTTCCATTACCCTATTTGATCTCTTCCGTCAATTTCTGACAAAAAAATATTAAGTTCTGGTGACGTGGCGTGACAACAAGGTCATTTATACAATTATGAGTTAACATATGTAGTTAAAAAGTAATACACTGTTTAAATTGTGATGGGGGTATTTGTACAAATGGCCTTGCTGTCACGCCATGTCACTAGAACTTAACGTTTTTTTTGTCAGAAATAGGTGGAAGGGGCCAAATAGAGTAATAGAAGTGAAGTTAAGGGACTAACCTGTAATGTTTTTTAGTTAAGGAACTAAAATGGAACATTAAATTAAGTTAAGAGATTAAAACATGTATTAAGCCCTAAAAGATGTATCATATTTTACTAGAAGTGAATAGCTCTGAAGAGTTTTTTTTTTATAGTAACATGATTTAGAGTAAGGTAGTTCCACATGATGTTTTGATGTTTCTTTGGAAATTATTAAAAAATAAGTTACTTATTAGAGATAACTTTGTGAAGAAGAATATGCTAAGGGGGGATAAATTGAGCTTTCTGTTTAGGTGCTCCGATTAAGAATAAATACTTCATCGATATTTGTTAGTGTCCACATATAGAATTTTGTATGGTATATTTAAATGGTTGGGTGTTACAACTAACATTCGTTTAGGTGTACTTAATTGTTATCATCGAATTAATTAAATTAAGTGAATGAATGCATGACACTCCTATTTATAGACTTGAGAAAGGTATGCTTGCTAAGTGCATTCTTCAGGCTCGCTTAACGCGTTTAATTTCTTCTTGATTAACTAATGTCAGCTACCTTAGGCTTAGCTCTACCGTCTATGCTTGCTAAGCAACCACCTAAGTTCTCTTAGCCACCAAACGCTCGCTAAGCACGCGTGTATTTTCTGACTTAGTGAGGATGCGCCTTTTATCGCTAAGCGCTCTTGTATTTTTGGCTTAGCGAGCCTTGTTTTGTTAGGAAAGTTTTTGTCTTGATCTCTTGTGTTGTTTTAGTTGATTTCATGATCTTTTTGTCTTTATTTTATAAATACATAGTTAAAATATCCAAACAGACATTTTATCATTTTTTTTATCATTTTTTTATCATTTTTCAGTAATAAATTAAAAAAAATTTCATTTAATTTCTTAAAAAGAATTAATAAATACCTACGTATTTAACCTATATGTTATTAGTGTAGGATGTTGGTTTGATGACAGGAGATGTTATTTTTGTCATCGATGTTTATGTGTTTTGTTATTAGTTTAGGAGTTGTGCTTTGCAGTTATGAGTTTGTTGTGAGTAATTTGTCTTTTTGATGGTTGTTTGGTGGCTTTATGTTTCTATTCATGTATTGAATTTGTATAATTAGCATTTCTTATGCACGTTATATTAATTGCTTTGCTTTTGCTAAAATAAATTATTGATTAAATTTTGGCCAAATGTTTGTGACACATTTATAAGTTCTATGACAAAATTCTCTAACTAACATTGTATAATGTAAAAAATTGTTACATATTTTGACTTGGTTAAATATTACACTTTATATATATATATATATATATATATATATATATATATATATATATATATATATATATATATATATATATATATAATAGTTTTTAAATTAATTGAATAACTAATATATCTAATTTAATAATAAATCAGATATATTAATTATTTAATAAAAAATAAATTATCTTTTATAAATAGAATTAGAAGAAATACAAAACAACAACTCTATATTCAAATAGTATAGTTTGATATTACAAATTGAGTCAACAAGTGGGCAGCTGGATCCCCATCTTTTCTAATTTATAGTGTGGGATATGTTGACTAGTCAAAAATTCTAATTCCTGTCTCAAAATAAATCAAGAGCATTATTGTAACATTTATTATTTTGCACTATTATACCAATTATTTATTCTATTATATAATGAGATTAATTGGAATACACTGACATGTCAGTGTAAAACTACTTTACACTGACATCTAATTAGAATGAATCATTTTGACACATAATTATGAAATTAAAAATAAAAATAAATAAATTATAACTAAACTATTTTAATAACTACTTCTTTCATGTTTTTCTCTTCTCATGTGTCAAAATAATTTATTCTAATTGGATGATAGTGTAAAGTGATTTTACACTGATAGTGTACTCCAATTAATCTCTTATATAATTATATTTAATAAAAGTATTTTTTATTATTTTATTATTAAAATTAATATAATTACTTTTTTTCTTAAATTATACATAAATCAAACAAATATTTTTTATGAGACAGATAAAGAATAATTATTAATTACCATCAAATGAGCTGAATACTAAAGGGTTTAACGTGTAATGAAAGTCGATATGTATGAAGACTTTTATTAGGAGAGTATTTTATAGTAATTAAAATTTAACTATTGCTTTTTTTTCATAACAGAAAATGTATATATAACTCTTGCTAAAAAACCAAAAACTTGATAAAATATCTATAGGACTATAATACAGCTGGTATTGCGATATATTGACGACTTTTGCAAATGCGGCTGCAATTTGCATGTGGTTCTACATTTCTATGAATCCAAATTAAAGGTCATTTATAGTTTGAACTCTTTATTTACTAGCTAGTTCAGTCTAATAATATCAACAAATTCTTCACGTAAATTTAATGAATTTGATTATCTAATTTTATTGATAGTCAGCCAGAAGGATATTTATCTTTTCTGTATTTAAATCTAAATCTTTAATAAATCTATGTTTCCCGTCCCAATTTCTTATAGATGAATGATTAAACTTCAATTATTTTTCAAAAATGTTTTTGAATTTTAATTGAGTTTATGCGGAGTTTCTGCATCAAATTTGGAATAAATTTGCATGACTATTCGCAAGTATGAATTTTGTAATCATGATTAATAGAAAATTCTAAAATTTGTATTTATAGTTTATTGCTATACTATTATTTTGTATTACACTTCACCTGATATTTATTATAAAAAAAATTATTTTTTAAATACATTAAATAATTAATGTATATAATTATTCAATGTATTTAAAATGAATTTTTGTTTTATAAAAAAAAGAAAAAATTTTCTTATAATAAAAACTAGAGAAAATAATAAATATTAAGTAAAAAAATAATTTGAAAATAGAAAAAAAAAAGTTATAATAGAATTAATTTAATGGTCCAATATAAGAAATAATTAAAATTACATAGTTAAATTTAACTATTTTTAAGATAAATATTTGTGTAACTTGTGATTGTTATTTTAAAGAAATTGTGAGTAACATAATAGATTGGGATAATTTTATCGTGCCCATGCCCATGACGATCTATGAACGATCCAAATCAAGTGCAGTAATATTGGCGAGCGCTCGAAACAGATATAGTAGTCTGAACTGGGTGTAATCACCCGATCTGAACATACTATCACTTATCCATTCTAGCTTGTACCTGACCTGAGAGATGTGGGAAAAGACTAACACTCTTGTCCAGGTCATGGGAAGAAACCATTTCTCCAAGAAAGGTGGGAACTGTTCCTCCCATAATGCCACAAATTCCCTCAAAAAGGGGAAGAATTTGTTATTGGACTGAATCCAGCCCATGAAAACTCTTATAAATATCCATACCTCAAGATTCAAGAAGGAGGATTCACAAATTTTAAAAGGTAAAAACATAGAGTCTATCGCAATTCCTACGTGAGAAAACTCTCTCCTACTATTGTACCTTTAGCAAGTACAATTGGAGTTCGACATGGGGACTGACAAAACTGACATGGGCCACACCCACCTTCAATTCATAAGCCTCTTCAGTCTCCTTCCTTAACATGATCACAAGACGAGGCACCGCGACATCTACCAATTTGGCCACATCCATTTACACCATATCATGGGGTTTGTTGGAGATGGAGAGTCAAACTCCTACCACAAAAGATACGTTTGGCAAGTTATATCAATAGAAGGTTCACCCGCCAGCCTCAAACCAAATTCAGGAAAATAGTCAAAACCTGAAATCGTTTTCTCAGAAGAACATGCTGCCAACATCCATCTTCGTGACAATGACCTCATGGTCATAACAGTGCAATGTGATAATTAGAATATAAAGCGGGTACTGATTGAACCAGGGAGCTCAATAGATGTCCTATACTAAGTTGTATTCGAGAAGCTCCAATTATATCCAAATGAACTCCGGATATTCCAAGGTTTGCTGGTTGGGTTCTTTAACAAGCAAGTCTAGGTGAAATACCATGTAAATTTCAAGACAGAGCTTTGAATGGATGAGAGTGAAAAAATGATCAAGGTCGGTTATCTTGTGGTAGAAGCCTTATCTTTGTACAACACTATCATAAGACGACCCACCTTCAACCTTTTAGGGCCCCCCCTATCAACCTTGTACTTAAGCATATAGGTGAGAATATACTGGGTTAAGCTAGGCTTTGTCAAACCTGCCAAAAATATTAAAGCCTAAGTCTGACTTTTAGCTTTTCATAGAGTTATTTTTAGGCCTGAGTCTGGCCTTTTTGAAGGCTTGATTAGCCTTCTAGCCTACTTAAAAGCATATTTCATTTGAACATATGTATATAAGCAATTTAATTAATGTTTATATAGACTAAAAAACCAAAAGATCAATGACACTAAAAGTTTGTTTGTGTTGACTTATTTGAACTTACCTAGTAGCATAAGTTTTATGAGACTATATGTTTAGAAAAACTTATGAAAACAACTTACCTAGTAGCATAAGTTTTATGAGACTATATGTTTAGAAAAACTTATGAAAACAACTTATGACATTGTTCATAAGGTGTTTTCATCCTTTTTTTATAAGTTCTTCAAGATAACTAAGTTTTATTTTTGTATTTTAATTCAAAGTACAAAAATAATATAATAATAATAAAATCATTTATATTTGTTTAAATAGGTCAAAATGATAGGCTTAAAAAGATTTTTTTATACATTAAGGCCTAACCTTTTCAGCTAAATAAGCTTACAAAAAAGCCTTAGCCTTTTCTATTTAAAAAACCCTGACCTAGCCTGAGCTTGTGTAGGTTAGGTCGTATGCCTCTGTTAGTTGGTCTGGTCTATTCCCACCACTAATTAAGCATGAAGTACCAGTTATCTAACGGACAGGTTGGAATAGTCTAGGATGATAAAGAGACCTCCCAAGAATGTTACTAGGATAACTTAAGGATAAGAAGGGCAAAGATGGTTGCAGCTGTCTCTCTACAAATAGGCGTGCAAGGAATGAATTTTGTGAATTTGGATCTCAGGATGGAGCCTGAGAAAGAAAGGATGACGCCCAAAAAATATCTAAATGAGGTCCTAAATTGGCTATAATATTTTCAAACCACCAAGCTGGGCACCTCCTTGACCAAAGTTGAAGAAGAGGAGTTGGTTCCCCTGCTAAGGAGGAACATTGATTTGTTTTCTTGGGCCCACATGCCAAGTATAGATGCCATGTTGGTTTGTCACCGTCTTGTGGTTAACTCCCATACGAAACTTGTGGCACAAATAAAGTTCAAAGTTGACAAAGAAAAGCATGCGACGATCAATGAGGAATTCAAGAATTTGAAGAATGCATGATTCATCACTGATGTCAAATAACCGACTTGGTTGGATAACGTGGTCCTGGTTCAGAAATCATCAAATAAATAGAAAATGTGCGTTGATTTCACTGATCTAAATGTAATGTGCCCTAAAGTTCCATATTCATTTCCCAACATTGACAGACTGATCGATGAATTCTCGGGTTAAAAGACTTTGAGCTTCATGGATGCTTACTCCAGTTATAACTAAATAAAAATAGTGTCCTTGGACGCTCCCAAGATGGTGTTCATGTCCAATCATGTCATTTACTACTACAATGTCATGCCATTCGGATTGAAGAACTCACATTCTCTTATCAAAGACTAATGTATGTGGTATAATCAAATTAAATAGTCCATAATCTGGAGGTCTACATCAACAATATGATTGTAAAGACCTATGACAAAGGAAGTTATTCTAAAGGTTTGGAAGACATCTTGTAGTAAGTTAGAAGATACAACATATGTTTGAACCACGTCAACTACTCCTTTATTGTTCAAACAGACAAGTTCTTGGTTTTTATGTTGACTACAAGAGGGATTCAGGAAAACCATTATAAATTCTAGGCGATCATTAACACGAGGAACCCCTATAACATAAAGGAAGTTCAACAGCTAATAGGGTGTATGTCTGTACTATCTCGTTTTCTTTCATATATGCAGGTGACAAAGCATTCCACTTCTTCGTCACTCTAAAAACGAATGAGACGTTTGAGTGGACAACCCCTTTTAGATTCTACTTGTAAACAATGTCTATGGGGGTGTGAGTAAGTCAGATAGAAAAACCAATTGGGTGGGTTGGGATAAAAAGTATAAGGAGGTAGAAAATAGAGGATTGGGGATAAAATTTATGAAACATATTTAATAGGATTTGGTAGGAAAATACATAAAAATGAATCAAATATTAGGCTGTGGCGTGGGATTTTAATAGATAAATATTGAGTTAAGAGACTAACTTGTAACGTTTTTTAGTTAAGGGACTAAATAGGAACATTAAATTAAGTTAAGGGACTAAAACATGTATTAAGCCCTAAAAGATGTATATCATATTTTACTAGAAGTGAATATCTCTGAAGAGTTTCTTTTTATAGTATCATGATTTAGAGTAAGGTAGTTTCACATGATGTTTTGATGTTTCTTTTTTGATGTTTTTTTTAGAGATTATTAAAAAATAAGTTATGCATTAGAGATAACTTTGTGAAGAAGAATATGGTAAGGGGGGATAGATTAAGCTTTTCACTTGGGTGTTCTGATCTAGAATAAACATTTAATCGATATTTGTTAGTGTCCACATATAGAATTTTGTATGGTGTATTTAAATGGTTGGGTGTTAAAACTAACATCCGCTTAGGTGTATTTAATTGTTATCATCGAATTAATTAAATTAGTGAATGAATACATAACATCCCCATTTATTGACTTGAGAAAGGTATGTTCGCTAAGGGCATTGTCTAGGCTCGCTTAGCGCATTTAATTTCCTCTTGATTAACTAATGTTAATGCTACCTTAGGCCTAGCTCTGCCTCCTATGCTTGCTAAGCAACTGCCTAAGTTCTCTTAGCCACCAAATGCTCGCTAAGCACGTGTGTTTTCTGGCTTAGCGAGGATACACCTTTTATCGCTAAGCGCCCTTGTATTCTTGGCTTAACAAGCCTTGTTTTGTTAGGAAAGTTTTTGTCTTGATCTCTTGTGTTGTTTTAATTGATTTCATGATCATTTTGTCTGTATTTCATAAATCCATAGTTAAAATATCCAGACAAATATTTTATTATTTTTCACTAATAAATCTAGAATTTTTCATTTGATTTCTTGAAAAAAAAAATAATAGATATCTATATATTTAACATATTTTTTTGCTGTTATCAGTTTCACCGGGGAGTGGAATTAGAAGAAGTGGTAGGAAGAAGAGGCCTTTAAGGAAAGGATTGGAAAATACTGCGCCCCTTTTTTATTCTATTTCAAGTGCTACTAATTTTTCAAGAGTTCAAATTCAACCTACTTCTGGAAATTTTGGCAACAAGATTAGAAAGGACTCACGTTATCACGGTCTTAATTCTGAAGAATCTGGTATTAATAGGAGTAACAGTAGGATGTGGAACAATATGAGTTCTATGGTGGGAGACAAACTTTTGGAGGCGATTGTTAATCTCGGGGTTGCCGTTTCAGAGTCGAAAATGGAGGTGGTCACAAAGTTGAATGATCTAGAAAGAACTAATTTGGTGATCAAGGAAGAGGAGATGGCGTCTAAATCAAGGGTCCAATGATTATTGGGACCTTGAATATTAGAGGGGGAGGTAGTCGGGTGAAAAGAAAAAGAATTAGCCAGACTATTCGAAAAGGAAATGCAGATATTTTTTTAATTCAAGAATCCAAGTTGAGTAGTGTCTCTGAGGTGATTGCCAAAAGTCTCTGGAATGGCGAAGCGGGTTGGACTTTTTCTAGTTCGAATGGTGCTTCGGGGGGTTTGATTATTTTATGGAATTCCAATGTGGAAGTCTTATACAGCTTTAGTGGGGATGGTTACGTTGGAGTCAAGGTGGCGTGGAAGCATCATTTTTATTATATAGTCAATGTTTATTCTTCTTGTGTTTTATCGTTGAAGAGGAAATTATGAAGAGATTTGGTGCGTTTGAAGTCTACTTTCAATGATGGAGATTGGTGCATTGGAGGTGATTTTAACGCAATCGCTAATGAAGGGAAATGGAAGGGAAGGAGGGAGGATAATAGGATGGTCGAGATGAGGGAGTTTTCGGATTTCATTTCCGAATGCGATTTGGTGGACGTTCCTTGCAAAGGTAGGAAATTTTCTTGGTATAGTGGGGATGGTTTTTCGATGAGTAGGTTTGACCGTTTTCTTGATTCGGAAAGTGTTATTTTTAGATGGGGAATAGTGGGCCAATTGATTGGTATGAGGGATGTTTCGGACCATTGTCCGGTGTGGTTGGTGTCGGGCCTTGCCGATTGGGGGCTTAAACCGTTTAAAGTGAACAACGAATGGTTTAGCGATGAAAAGTTTTTACCTTTTGTTGAAGAGGAATGGAAGAGAATCCAAGTGCATGGTAGGAGTGATTTTGTTATTAAAGAAAAGTTTCGTTTGATTAAGGCTAGTCTTCGTTGGTGGAATACGGAGGTCTTTGGCAAACTTGATTTAGAAGTTAACTTGGGCATGAAGGGGTTAAATGATGGAGATGAGGAATTAACTTTGTGTGGGGATTTTCATGTGGAGAATCTCATCGAAAAATGTAAAGAGGCATCTAGGAAGTTTTGGTTGAATTTGAGAATTAAAGAGATCATGCTCATTCAAAAGGCTAGATTAAAGTGATTGAACGATGGAGATGAAAACTCTAGATTTTTCCATTGTGTCATGAAGGAGCGTAGGCGTCGCAATTTCTTAGGTTCCTTCAATACGGAGGATGGCATGGTGGACTCGGTGGAAGGGGTGAGAAAGGAGGTTTATGATCACTTTGCGAGAAAGTTTATTGAGCCCGATATTCATATAACAACTCTTGATGGAGTCTCTTTTAACATTATTTCTCTTTTAGAAAAAGAGTTTCTAGAGGCGCCTTTTTCGGAGGAGGAGATGAAGGAGGTGGTTTGGAGTTGTGGGGGTTCTAAGAGTCCGGGGCCGGATGGTTTTTCTTTCACTTTCATCAAAAAGTGTTGGTATTTTTTAAGGAGGATTTTATCCTTTTTTTTGCGGATTTTCACCATAATGCTTTTCTATCTAAATCTATAGTATCGTCGTTTCTCACTTTAATTCCGAAAAAGGATAATCCTTTGGGTCTAGACGAGTATAGACCTATTTGCCTCGTGGGATGTCTTTACAAGGCTTTGTCCAAGCTCTTAGCTTCTAGATTGAAGGAGGTTTTAAAGTCAATTGTCTCTCCTTGTCAAACGACTTTTGTTTTGGGTCGTCAATTGCTAGATGGAGTCTTAGTTACCAACGAATTGGTGGATTTTGCGATAAAGGAAAAAAGGGATTGTACTATTTTCAAAGTTGATTTTGAAAAGGCTTACGACAAAGTCTCTTGGAACTTCCTTAGGTACATGTTAAGAAGGATGGGTTTTGGTGATTTGTGGATGGGATGGATGGAGGCGTTGGTTTTTTCTAGTAAAATGTCTGTGCTTGTTAATGGTAGCCCTACTAATGAGTTTGTGGTAGAAACAGGAATAAGACAAGGAGATCCGTTGTCCCCGTTTCTTTTTGTCATAGTTACGGAGGGTTTGTCGGGATTGATTCGTAATTCGGTTAGTTTGGGTGATTTCACCGGTTTTACTATTAATCGAAGTTGTCGCATTGATGTTTTACAATATGCAGATGATACTTTGTTGGTTGGAGATGGAAGTTGGAGACACTTTTGGGCCATTAAGGCGGTGCTTAGAGCTTTTGAGTTGGTCTCGGGTCTCGGCATTAATTTTCATAAAAGCAAAATCATTAGAATTAATGTTTCGGATAGAGTTATTAAAGCGGCGACTAATTTTCTTTCTTGTAGGACGGAATCTCATCATTTTAATTTCCTTGGCATTCCGATAGGCGCAAATCCAAGGAGGACCAACTCTTGGACCTCTTTGATATCCAAGTTCCGGAAAAGGCTTTCGATTTGGCAAGGTCGGTTCTTATCTTTAGGTGGGAGAGTTACTTTGATTAAATCTGTTTTGAGCAGTTTATCTATTTTTCATCTATCCTTTTATAAAGCTCCTGTGAAAATTTGGAAGGAGATGATGAGGATTCAATATTGTTTCTTATGGGGGAGTTCGGAAGTCAAGAGAAAGATCCATTGGATAAATTGGGAAACTCTTTAAATTAAAAGTTCATAATTTTATAGTAGTAATGTATTTAACCTTACACAATCATCTAGTTATTATAATATAACATCACTTTATTATTTTTTAAAAATAATAAAATATTTATACATTTTATTTTTAATTAACTTATAAAGGCTTCATATTTAATTTCATTATTTTAACTTTTTTAATGTTTTAGTCACTCTATTTTAAAATTCAATATTTTGATCATATATTTAATAAATTTTAAATTTTTGTATCCCTTCATTTTTGCATAGGTGATATTTTCGTTTAACCCGTAGTTTATTTAAAAAAAAAATTCTTTCAGTAACACATTGCTTATTTATATCACCATGATTTTATTTAATTTTTTAAAATTAAATATATAACTCTTCAATACATAATGAAAATTAATAAAATTTATCATAATAATACATTTAATGATAATTTATATTGTGTTTTATATATTTGTCCTTAAGTAAAAGAATTACTTCAACGTATTTAATAAATGTTTCATTTACATTTTTATTTTAATTTGAAAATAATTATTTTTAAAAAATTTTAAAATATTTATTTCATTTTCAGACATTTATGTTAAAATAAAAAAAAAATTAAATGAAGCATTTTTTTATGAGACGGAAGTATTGATTTTCTGTTCATTAATTACAATTCATAAAAATGTTTTAATAAATGATTATTTATCATTAAAACCAAATAAATAACTTTTTTTAAATTGTTTATAATTCAAACAAAATATTCTTTAAAAGATAGAGGAAGTAGTTGATATTTATACAAGAGCACATATTCAGATAGGAAAAAAATGAAATATATTAGTAAATAAATATTTGATACATTTAAAAAATCTTATATAAAAGAATCATATTTTCACTTTATTAATTAATTTTAGACTATAAATTACAATATTTATGAAATCAATAAAATTTATTATATTTTTAAAACTTTACATCAATTATTAATGACTTGTATTTTATATGATAAAACAAATCAAAAATCTTTGAATATATATTTTTTGTGAAAAGAACTTTTGTAAAATAAAAATCAAAGGACTTTTTTGAAAAATGACAGGTGTCACCTTCTAAACACATCACTCATTGGGACCACTTAGATGGGTTCTCCTAGAGGCACGCGCCCTACAAAGATTCCCCGCCGCCACAACCATCTATTTTTTTCTTTTCTTCTTTCTTTTTCCAACTCAACTATTCTCTCACGTTTTTTGCAACTCATCTTGCACGTGCGCACTTCAAATGACTATATTACCCTTTATGGTATCTTAGTATGAAATGGATTGGACTTAAACGTCAAAGTTCAAAGTTGGTCATTTTCTATCTCACTCCAACTTTGTTCGTACGATTACCAACAAATTAAGGGTGAGAAAATTACGGTAGGGTCCTTTGAAACGTACTTAGGTGGCAGGTTAAGCTTTTTTTAATCATAATTGATGTTAATAATAGACACTTATTTTTTTTGAAGTTTTAAATGTTTTGTCTCTAATACAAAAGGTTCTGTAGGTCTCTCACGTGAGAGACTTTATTAACGACGGATTTTTACCGTCGCTAAATATTATTATTCATTTAACAATTGATTTTTTTCATCACTAAAAATAAATAGTAATATTTAGCAATAGTAAAAATTCGTCGCTAAATATTACTATTTATTTAGTGATGAATTTTTACCGTTATTAAAAATAAATAGTAATATTTATTAATGGTAAAAATCTTCGCTAAATATTACTATTTATTTTTAGTGTTGGAAAAAATCTGTTGTTAAATAAATAATAATATTTAATAATAATAAAAGTCTATCGCTAATGAGATCTCGCGTGAAAGACATATTGTAGACAGAGCCAATACAAAACCAATAATTCAACACACCAAGTCTTAAAATATTACATTTGCTTTTTCATCTCTTTTTAACAATCTAGAAACACTTTGTGGGTAGGTTCAGCTCCCATGGAGAACAACGTTTCAAAAGTGGATCAAAATTATTAATTATTTCTAATAAAGAACAATTAGGGTATATTGTGTGGAATCAATTTTACACACTCATTTATATATTAGAGTATTATTTTATTTGATAATCCGTACGATGTTCAAATCTAGTTTTAGATATATGCAACTGCGTTAAATTTTTTTGAATTTTTTTTTGTCATTTATTGAAATCCTATCTAATTTAAGAGATTAGTTTTAATTACGCTATGCGGATATATGATTTAAAAAATATAAATATGTATACTAGTTACTAGATAGGGGATTAAGATAAGAATCAAAATATAATAGACAATTAAATCGCATAGAGTTTAATAATTTCAAAGAATGAAATCTTACATAAAGAAAGCTTAAATTACAAATATTTTCCACACTCCTCTAATTAAAATAAGGAAAATTAAAGAACAAAAAGGAAAAAAATAAAAAAATCTACAAACTTATAACACGTAATTAATTTACATTTTTCTTCTTTGTTCTTATATTCCTTAATTTTAAATCTACATGTGTGTCCTACATATGAATTTATTCTATTTGCTCATTTTTCTACTTCTATTACTTTATCATGATCTGTAAAATATATTTCATAATATTTAATAACACTCTTTTTTTTTTTTTCATTATTTTCATATGTTGTCATTGAGTTGTTGAAAGAGCAACATGTTATCAACATTCCAGAAATTGTCCCCTTGAATCCAAGGTGTGTTTGGTTCCAGGGAATTATTGAAATCCATTTGAGGGAACAAACCTGATGGACTAGTGATGCAATCTGAAAATCCAAATTGTTGAGCTTGTTGGTAATAATCAGAATTAGGGTTCATATTGTTGTTACCACCGACCGGAACATTGTAGTAATCTTGAGTTAAATCTGAGATAGGTGAAACTTGTGTCCCGAATGAATCCGATGACGCTGCCGTTGCGCCATTGCTGCTATTTTCCGGTGTAAAACTTTGTGTTACATGCGAATTACATAAATTGTTGGTGGTCATGGTCGATGGAGCTAACATCATGTTCGCGTTCGAACTATAAACCTTAAAATTGTCATTAAGGTCGTACGTCGTGTTGTTTGGGGCGACCATTGTTGTAACATTTGAAGAGTCGTTATTAGTGGTGGTGGTTGGGGCGGCGGACGTGGACGCAGCGGCGGCTTGGATTCGCTCCACTAGCCTTGGCATCCAAAGATAACGCATGGCGTCTTTGAATTGCTTGCTATTGACATCACATTTAAGTTGTTTCGCGTGTTTTTGAACACGAGTTCTCCAATAATTTTTTATCTCATTATCCGTTCTTCCAGGTAAATATTGAGCAATTTTCGACCAACTAAATTTATCAATAAAAAAAATTATATGAGATAATTAAATAAAAATTAATAAATTATCAACAATACTTTAATATATATAAAAAAATTATTATTTTTTAATTACAAAATAATATATTAATATTAATACAAATATTCATATATATTACTTACCGATTTCCCCAACGACTATGAAGCTCGAGAATCAGAAGCTGTTCTTCGAGTGTGATGTTACCACGACGAACATCTGGACGAAGATAATTCAACCATCTCAATCTACAGCTCTTCCCCGTTCGTTTGAGTCCTAAAACCAAAAACAAAATTTCTCCAATTGGTAAAGTTTTTGAGAATGCAAACTAAATCAAACAAGGTAAAAATAAAGATCAAATATTTTGTACTTTGTTTAATATGGAAAAAATACATGGTATTGCGTTATAGTATCAATTCGTTATTCTTTTTCCATTTTCATATACTTGATGCAGCCAAGCAATTATTTCTGGGCCACCTATAGTTATATATTTCATTTTCAATATTAAGAAAATTTTGCCCCACCACACACACAAGTATATGCTTAAATTAAAGTCCTTGCTAACATAATCACTATCATATGGTGCTCTTCATTAGAAAAACCGCAAACTTTGGCTTTTATGAAAAAAATTGATTGGTGTGATATGAAACTAGACGAGAAGTGAAGAAGCTTTCACACCATAATTATCGAAATTAATTAGAATATTATAATATAGTATAGGAGTATATATTTTTTATTTAATATTTAAAATTAAAGGTATAGAAGAAAAAAAAGAATGAAAAAATTACCAGCTGAACGAGCAAGGGTATTCCAACGACCTTCACCATGAGTTGCAATGTAATTGATGAGAGCAAGATCTTCATCAACAGTCCATGGACCTCTTCGAAGATCCATCTCATCATCATCACTTTGGAGCATGGTGGTGATGTTTGAGTTGCTAGTTACACTTGCTTTCACTTCCATGAAAAATATTGAAATTGATTACACTAGTTTGGAGAAGCTATAGGTGTAGGTTTGTGTGGATTTGGTTTGGTTTTAGTTTGAGGGAGAGAAAGAGAGAGAGGTGTTAAGAAAGAGAAAGAGAAAGAGGTTTTTGGCTTATTACAAAGAAGATAGAGAAGGGTAGGGGCTTTTTATAGATATATTCAAAGGATGGGGTCAAGTAAACGAGTTAGAAGAAAAAATGAAAAAGAAAAAGGAGAAAATGATGGAGTTGTGAAGGGATTGATGAGAGATAAAATTACTTCTAGTAGTAACTAATTTTGCTTTTCTATATGGAATTAATAAACTAAGCTCAAATAGTAAAAGTTAATGATTTGGTTAATGAGATTTTTAGTAAAAATAATAATAGTAATATGACTTGTATGTAAGGAAATTCGATGCTTGACTTTTATGACTTTGGTGTGTGCAAGCGTGCATTTGGGTGTGGTAGTCCTTCAACTATGATTTAATGATTTATGGTTGCTTATATAATGGACTATTGGTCTATGATGGATAAATGTGATAGAACCATTGGAATAAGTAGATTGATTTTATGATGTATCCTTTATACTTTTTTTTTTTTTAAATTTTAATCTCTCTCATCTCTTTTTTGCTCCCTTTTATTTTTATCATCTCTTGTCTCTCAAACAAATATAATAATATTTCAAGTGAGAGTAGAGTAAGAATCTTTTAGTTAAAAAGTAGATATTGTACAAATACATTAATAAGATAGGTTTATAAATTAAATGTCATAAGTTTTTGAGTTAATAGTTAAGATAGTGTGTTCAACTTAAGATTTTTTTAATCTAACATTAAAATATTTTTAATTAAAAGTTAATTATGTACTCTTATACTCTCGATTAAGCAGATGTTTTTTTATCCATATATATTTGAAATTTTAATCAATATCATTTTTTATTTGGATGTTCTGTTTAAATTTGATTTATGTGTAATTTGATTTCTCGCTATTTGTAATTTGTGTGCAATTATGTTTATCCTATTATTTGATTAGGTGTGTACCTTTAATTTACCCTTACATTCAATAAATTAGTTTTGAACTCAGGGCAATGATTTTTTTAGTCTAAACAATTTGGTCCAAGTCAAAGTGTTGAATATAGCTTGAATCACAAGTTAGAAAAATTAAATTAAGGTTTTTGTGAAGCTTGATTCGAATCAGACCTTCTGGTGATTCGGATCAACCATCTACTGAAATTTAGAATTTGAATATGTCAGCTTATTCGAATCAGGGGTGTGTGTGATTCGAATTATAACACTCCTTGATGTGAATCACAAGAAACTTTGATTCAATTCACGACAATCAACAATCTTTTAAAATATAACTATAATTTGAATCTTGCCTTAGCTTGACTCGAATCATATAAATAAATCTTGATTCAAATCAAAGTGTCAAGTTCCTCATTTTACTACCTTGATTCAAAACATTTCATTATTCGATTCAAATCATAACCTCATGATTTGAATCGAGTCATTTTGTCTTTTCTTCCCCTTTTTGTGTTTAACCTTTAGCACATGTTTAAAATTTTTTGGTATCTCTTTTTATGGTTGATCAATTAATGAGTAAGACAATTGGCCATTATTCATTAGCTAGGGACCTAGTGGGTTAACCTTGTTCATTGATCCAATGATGTTTTAAGAAAGAGTAGTATCACAATAAGAATCTTCTAGAGCAATATCTAGTGAGATCCATACCCATACTTTCAAAAAGCTTGAGAAAATCTATGAGAGTCATTACATTCACAAATGTACTTCCTCCTTTATTTAACCATGTGAAAATATTCTTAGAATGTTGATATTGTGAGATATTAGCTGTGTAGCGTGAGGTTCTTTAGATACTCTTTATCATCTTCATCCTTGTACCAAGAAACCATGTTTGGAGTGCTCAACTCTAAAGATTGAGTGTATGAGGTAGATTCAATGTACATTAGGGAAGATAGTATTTTTTTGGTGAAGTTTTGTTGTATGTATTTGGAAAATTAATATTTTTTCTCTATGGCATATGGTGGTGATTATCCAATAAGAGAAAATTTCTCTTCACTCAATGGAAGACTTTGATGTGATTGAGTAAAGGTTGTCACAGAACAAAGTTGAGAGTTGTCCAATCATTCGTGTGTAGAATAATTGATTAGATAAGGAATTGATAGTGTCAAGTAAAGGTTGATGTAGGATGGAAGGTTGTAGCACGAATAAAAATCATTGAAGATCTTGAATATTTGTAGTTTGACAAAGCAACTTATTTCATGTCGATTATGTTGAATATTGATTGAAGTATGTATATTAGATTTAAATTGAAACATATAATTCTTCAAATCATTCGCTATATTTTGCTTATGCGTACCACTTATGTTTTTGTTTATTGAACTGTAATTTTACGTAAGAAAAAGTTTTTGAAAATAGTTTAAGGGGATTTATCTATTAAAACCCTCTTTTAGACTATTTAATTACTATATTCTTGCCCCACAAAAATTTGTACCACTATTGGCACTCTTACCACGTCACAAACACTTCAAAATAACACACTACCTGACCAACACTTTGTTAAGAAAACTTTTGATACAACGAATCAGTCCCTTAATTGAGCCATTGACTCTGATAACACTAATGACTTATGAGGGGAGCAGCCACATTGAATCAAAGAGTAATTATATTAGTGAGAGTGAGACTATATCACCCCTCAAAACCTTAAGACATTAGGTATATGGATCATGTAACTTATAAAGTGCTAAATCACTACTTTTTTAAGTAACGTGCGATTTATAACTCACACTTATATCAAAATAGTTATGGTGATGATTTTTAAATTTCACGAGGCATATATTATGGATCATTATAGGATGATTGCTTTATGTAATTTAATATGTGGTTTTTGAATGCCATTGAGTCTGAGTAGGTCTTTAAGTTTGGCATCACATTTGTAAGTTTGTTTCTTACTTTTCCAACGCATATTTAAAAGCTTTAATACAAATATCAGAGTCCGAGATATGATCTGTCAAGTGAAATAAAGTAAATATGAGGTTAAATTCGATAATAATCTAATTAAATCACTAAAGTGTAATTAAGATCTAAAATTTATAAATAATATAAGAGACTAGTATTATGTATGATAGTTATTCAAAATCATAATTATAATAATGAAAATTTGCAAATAAACACACATTATAAATTTTAAGGTGCATGACAATATTGGGTGATATTAAATGAAGTTCAAAGGGAATAAGAGAGAAAATCAACTAAGAGTGCATCAAAAGTGATAGAATCTTCAAAGGATACTAATAAAGTACTCCCACCCACTCAAGTGTTTAGGTTACTATATACACTTAAAACGTATCATAAAAACTAGCATTATCATATGCTTGACAAACCTCTAACATGAATAATTAAAGGGTTAATAGTCATTTTGCCCCATGCCATATAGACGTTTTTCGAAAAAACCCCCTATAAAAAAACTTGAAAAAAATACCCTAACATTTGAAGATTCTCTCAATTTTGACCTTCATCACATCCAGTCACCAAAAAAGCTGATGTGGCAGCGTTTTTTTAGTGATGTGGAAGACCATGTTGGTTTTTTATTTTTATTTTGAATTATTTTAATGCCACGTTGGCATTTCGTTTTTCATTTATTTTTGGTTTATTTTTAAAAATATGTTAAATGTTCAAAAAATATTAAAGATGAGAATAGAACTCCTGACCTCTCAACACAAAGCATCACTCACTACCACTAGACTATATTGTGTTTTATGATGTTATTTGCAACTATAATATACATAATACACAATTAACTAGTTAATAATTTTTACTAAACTAAAATCTATTAAATCATTTTTATTAAACTATTTAATCTTTTTTCTTAATATACTGTAACTTTTAATAATATAGTTAAAATGTTAAAAAATAAATATAATTTAGTTTAAAAATGTTAAAAATTAGGTTAGTTTAAAAATGTTTTAAAGTGTTTTAGTATATTAATTTAGTAATAAAATGTTAATTTAGTATGTTAATTTAGTATATTAATTTAGTATATTAATATGGTACAATAATTAACATTTTAATTAGATTAAATAGATTAAATTAATATTAATATTAAAACATAATAATTAAATAGATTAAATAGTTTAATAAAATAGAATAGTTTAGAATAAAACATAATATTTACAAATATTAATATTTACAGTAAAATAGTTTAGAATACTTACAGTAGAATAGTTTAGAATAAATTAATAAACTGGAATTAAATTATTAACGTTATTAATATAAATTAATAACTATTACTGTAGCTTATTAAAACGTTATTAATATTAAGGTTAAAATATAGTTTTGGTCCCCCTGTTTGTCAAAACTCACGGTTTTGGTCCTCCCATTTTCTTTTTTAACAGTTTTGGTCCCCCACCCCTCACTGTTCATGTACTGTTCATGTACGGACATGTACTGTTCATGTATGGACCATGTACTGTTCATCATTTTTTTGGGCCAAAATTGGGGGTGGGGGACCAAAACTGTTAAAAAAGAAAATGGGGGGACTAAAACCGTAAGTTTTGACAAACTGGGGGACCAAAACTATATTTTAGCCTAATATTAATTTAGAATAGTTTACAAATATTATTACTGCTTTTATAATTTATTATAACTATTTAAATAATATTTAAATTAAATAATTAGTATAAATTAATAAATTAAACTATTAACGTTATTAATATAAATTAATAAACTGGAATTATTAATAAACTAATGTTAAAATAATTAATGAACTGGAATTAAATTATTAACGTTATTAATATAAATTAATATTTACGTTTTAATATAAATTAAATTAAACTAAATTAAAAATTATTAATATAAATTAATAAACTGAAATTATTAATAAACTAATGCTAAAATAATTTTGAAATAAATTAGTATATAATTAAAAACGAAATTGCAACACAAAAAACGAAACAAAGATCACAAATTAATAAACTAATGTTAAAAAACAAAATTAAAATACACAAAAAACGAAAGGTAAAAATACACTCATTTAAAAAATTAATAATTGTAGCATTTTAATAAACTAAAATTGCTACAGTATATTTAACATTAAAAAAAATAAAACTAAATATATTAATTAGTTATAATATATTAACATCAATTAACATCAATTAAAGGTAAAAACCGAAAAATATGTATTAACATCAATTAATGGAAACAAGATTTCAACATGACCATTTTAGCCTAGTAGTGGTGAGTGGTGCTTTGTGTTGAGAGTTCATGAGTTCTATTCCTATCTCCAACATTTTTTGAACATTTAACATATTTTTAAAAATAAACCAAAAATAAATAAAAAACGAAATGCCAACGTGGCATTAAAATAATTCAAAATAAAAATAAAAAACCAACATGACCTTCCACATCACTAAAAAAAACACTGTCACATCAGCTTTTTTGGTGACTAAATATGATGAAAGTCAAAATTGAGAGAATCTTCAAATGTTAGTGTAATTTTTGCAAGTTTTTTTTATAGGGGTTTTTTCAAAAAACGCATATATGACAGGGGACAAAATGACTATTAACCCATAATTAAAATACTTGCATATAGAAATCGTAAAATCATTATTAAGATTGTAATTTGACCAATGAAATGATCCTAAGAAAAACTAGGCTATAAAATCAAAGAGGATAAGGGAGAAATTAAAATCAATTATAAATTAATCACAAGAGACATTTTGCATTTTGCGTGACATTTATCAATTATCATTCTTCCACTTTCACAATTTTTCTTTTGCTCTGTTTTTTATTTATTTTTTTATGTATAACTCATTTTTTACCTATCAAATTTCTCACACATGATACAATTTCTAAATATTTAAGATAAATTCTACAATTTGAGCACCCTCACACTTATGTAACAATAGTTTTAAAACAAAGCTCCTTCATTCTCGAAGATTAAATCATATAATTGTTTTTAGCTAGTAATGAGCTATAAAAGAAAAAATAGGATAAATAGGCTCGAAAGGTATTAAGAAAGGATAATTGCAATGTAGAATTATTTGGCTAGAAGTTTTAAATAACAAAAATTGCTTAGATCACCTCAATACATGCATGTGAATAAGTTCTTCAAAAAGAGTTAAGTCAAATTCTTGAGTAACTAACAATTATGAGTGAAATAACACCAAAAAGAAGTTAATGATCATACTCATCCATATAATGCTCAAAAATATATTTCCCTAAGAAGCATGCAACTTCCTGTCAACTATCTTGTATTCTAAAGACAAGCTTCACCTAACTTTAAGTATATATAAACCAAACATGCGACCCTCCAATTGTACTTGTAGATTCGTTCTAAGTCCATGAAGTATGTCAGGTAGACTACATTGACGTAGGTTGCAATTTTGTTCACAAATATGGCTGTGCCAACCAAGTACACGAGGTATGACCTCAATGCACATTCTATGTGGTATAATGCAGAAGGCATGAGATATCATCAAGGGTGATGGACATCTCACCAATAAAAATATGAAAAGGTGATGTATTCGAATGCCATCTCTCTACAAAAGTGGCTAACATGCCATAGTTAATGGTCTTGTACCTAATCACACATAAATCTTGCAGCCCAGATAACTGCAATACACCCTGAAATCATGACTTTTCATGTTATGGCAAATTCAAAATCGACCATTCATCATTTTTTATTAAACTCTAGATTGAATATTTGTAATTCCTCATTTTTTATGAAACTCTAGATTGAATATTTGTAATTGTCAGTTTTGCCTTGAACCATTAATCTCACCAAAACTATAGAATGTATATTTGCTAAAACATTTAGAGCTAAAAAATCACATTAAATTAAATGAAATCAAATATGCATGGTATTTTCTTCTTAAATATTTCATTTGAAGGTGAAACAAGATGACTTATAAAAACAATTTTTTATTTAAAGTCTATATACCAAAAAAACAAAAAAAACAAAACGGCCATTGTAGTACTATAGCCTCCCTACAAACTAATTAAATCTTTATCAAAAAATTATAATTTTGAAAAAATCACATGCATGTTACAAATTTAACCTTACGTTTTTGAAAAAAAATAACATTCCAAATTTCTTTATAACATTAAACGAGACATAAATAATGTAGTCTTATAATAGTCCGGACACCAAAATGCAAAGTCAAAAGTAATAAATTTGAAAGTAACTATAGAACCCAAATGTCAAATTAAGAATTTTATAAAATATGACATTAAATAAATAATTAATATGACACCTAGCAGTGAAATTATTAAAATTCACACGCAAAACCGATAGTGATATTTAAAGGTAATCCTAACTTGTGTTTTATAAGTATATGTTAAAAATCAAGTATACGTGCTCGAGTGGTAAACGAGTTTCTGCTAAGGAACGAAGATTTAGAGAATACTGAGTTTAGAGTATGAAAAAAAAACTCACAAATAAAAAATTAGTATTAAAAAGAGAAATGCTAACGAGTGCCCCTGAAGCACTGGTTAAGAGATTAAATAAGAAAGTTGAACATTTATTAAAAAACTAAAAATATATATTTTTTTTCTAAAAATACATGTATTTAATGCACTGAATATAAAAATAAATAACTTTTTTTAAAGATATGATTTATATTCAATGCACCAGAGTTATAATATTTTTTCTATGTAGAATTCTTAACCGATGCTCCAGGAGCACTGGTTAGCATAACCCTTAAAAAAAACAATAAAATTATTAATTATAAATTTATATTAAATTTAACACACAATTTCTATTTTTTATTATATTTATCTTTTATTTTGTCGCCAAAAGACATAAATTAACGTTATCCTATCTTTAAAAATTCAATAGTTCAAAATTATAGTGATTTCAAAGACGATCTAGATCCTCTCTAGTTTCTTTTCTTATGCTGTCCATTATGCTTTGCTTTGATCAAATGGTGGGAAAAAAAAATAAAGAATCTGCATTATAAAATAGATAAGTTCAGATGGTTAGATTAAATTTGAAGATTAGAAATTGAGCATGAGAGATGACCGCATAAGAATGCAAGAGAGGATCCATCTCCCTTCTAGACAATCATAATTGTTTTATTAATTAAAAAATAAAAATATTTTTTCTTTTACCTTTCTATGCAAATTTATCTAAATTTTTGTATCATAACAACTCATCAATTCGCCCTTTTACATTTTCACCCTCACTTAAGTTATGATTTTCTTTTTAAAATTGTTTCTTTATATTTATGTAGTGTGATTTGTTTTGATGTAGGAAAGTATTATTCTAATGTTTTTTGGTTTGCTTGATATGCTTGATCATAAAAAATAAAATAAAAATCTTATGTACAATTCATTACCAATGAGAGAGTTGGGAGAGGAAGTGTTTTCCCCATGATTTTCTAAATTCAATTTAAAACAAATGATAGAGAAGGAAGTTGGAAAAGAATAAAAAGGAAAAGAAAAAGTAATTATATATGAAAAGAAAATAATTGTTTATGAAGCCGTATAGTGTAAAATATGATATTATACATGATCTAAGGACTATTATTCGAATTTCAATTCTATGTTGGTTGTCTCTATCTCTCTCCACTTTATATTTACATTTACTTTTTATACAAAATAAATTAACTGCCATGATGTATATATATATATATATATATATATATATATATAGTGTTTTCGTATCTGTAAGTTAGCGTATCTTTGGTTTTCGTCCCTATAATTTTTTTTTGTTTTAGTCCTTATATTTCACATTCGTGTTCGTTTTAGTCCTTAAAACCAAAATCCGCAGGAAAATCTGCAGGAAAATCCGAAGGAAACCTTCGGATTTTTCTGCAGATTTTAGCTTTAGGGACTAAATAATAAGAAAAAGTAAGATATAGGGACTAAAACAAAAAAAAAATTACAGGGATGAAAACCAAAAACTCGCTAACTTACAGGGACGAAAATACTATTTAAGCATATATATATATATATATATATATATATATATATATATATATATATATATATATATATATATAAATTAATTGTCAAACTTTCATATTTTGACATGGTCATGGTTCATAACTTTGATGCTTGAAACTGCAGCGTTGGAAGTCATTATTTGAATACTTTTAAGACTGTTAGAAATATCGATAAAATTGAATAGATCCAAGACTAAATCGTAAATGATGGCACTATCCTTAAAAATATTTCAAGCACTCTCTTATATGTCTTACAGTTAGAATGCAGGAATACCCAAGATAATTCAGCCTTATATCGAATTTGTGCAAGATCAACGAAAACTCGATTTTGTAGCGAAGAGTGTTTAAAATCAGTTTAAGAGAATATTCGGTTTGTAATGTATTTTCTAAATTCCGAAATGAGTTATTTATAGGTCATGTATGTGTTGTTTCAAAAAGTTGTGACCTTGATGAAACAACACCTTTTAACCAAAAGTTGTATTGTTTCCAAGCATGTCTATGTTCATTCTGCAGCAACACTTCACGAAGTATTGTTTCTCTTCGACTTCAAAATTCAAACGCATGCATCGACTAATGAGCCCGGCCTAAGGCCTGCCGCCGCCTGCCAGAGCGGCGCTAGTAGCCCAATTGCTCCGATGCGTCGTGCCTAAGTGCTCAAGTTCCGCCTACAAGCCGCCACTAGCGCCTCTACGCCCACGCCCTCGGACCTGGTCCTGGAGCCAGAGCTGGTGTCGCCGGTGATGACACCGGAGAAACGGTGTATGGAGGAGACAAGTGGCATAATGCTTGTGACCATCACACTTGTCCATGTAGCACTTTATCCTCTTTGGTCCTTTTGTTGAGTTAATGCTCATAATTCTTTATAAAGACTTTTAAAGTGACTGAAACTTTCTATGTGGGACTATTTTCTAATCATTTATTGGCATTTATTCACTTCCACTTTTCTTGTCATTTTGAAACACACCCATGAACATTCATTGTTCACAAATTACAACAATCCCACACTTGTTCTAGTAATGACAAGACCAATTTGAAAAAAGAGAAAAAAAGAATCTTAATATAGTTAAGTATCTTTCGATTTGAACTTAACCTTAGTAAGAATAACGCAAAGTCTAATCAGAATGTTAGGTAGCAATGCATTGAATCGTTATCCCTTGTGATTATACCAGCATTATCTTACACACACACACACACTCTAGGAAGGGATATGTAATACCCCGTAAAATTCTGAGCGTTTTGGGATAATATTATTTTGGTCGACTGGGTTCTGGGGTACTCTGAGCAATTATTGGATAGAATAATTAGAGTAAACTGACGAACTCGGATTGATTAGATTTAATATTATTTAACTTGGAATTTTATTAATTGGTGCATTTGAGATATTTTGGATAATCAGTAGTATGACCAATTAATATTCCTATGTATATTTTCCTTTACTTTTCCTTATTTGGAAAACATAGAAAGAAATTGGAAAGAAAGGAAGAAGGAGGAAAAAGGAAGAGAAAGAAGAGGAAAATTCTCCAAGAGCTCAAGAGCAAGAAACATCAGCTAATCTTCATCTTTTCATCTCAGCTTCAACCTACTCGTCTTATAATCCAGGTGGGTTCTAGTTAGACACTTTAGAATAAGGGTTTATTGAGTTTTAGAGTTAGTTTGATATTGTTAGAAAATGTGAAATTTGGCAATAGAATCATAGTCTAACTGCTGAAATTTGATAATTGATTATGTGTTATACTGCCTGTGATGATTATAACATGTTTTTGGTGTAATTTGACTGAGAAAAATGGGATTTTGGGGTTGAATTGGATCAACCCGTAGCAGAATTTTTTCTGCAGAAAAATTCTGGGTTTCAACTGCCCGTACGCGTAACACGCAGGGCCATACACGTATTGAGTTGGGCAATACGCGTATGGAAGTGAAAGATTTTGGGCGTTACGCGTATGGCAATGGAGGGTTTTGGGCATTACGCGTATGAGTTATGGCATTACGCGTATGAGTCATGGTGATACGCGTATTGGAATTTTAAAAGGAATTTTGAAGGAAAATAGCTTCTGCCCATACGCGTATGGTCTTGAGCAATACGCGTATGGCTGGGCGAGCCAGCTTGGCAATACGCGTATGGCTTAGGGCAGTATGCGTACGGCCAGGAGGGTGCAGAATTGTGTCTTTTCGCGATACCATTTCGTGTTATGTCCATAACTTTTGACTCGTTTATCCTATGTGATTATTCTTGGTATCATTGTGAAGCTATGAGTATCCTCTAGCTAATGGTGGTGAGAATTATCTGATTATTGCCCGATTAAATAAATCGGAAGGAACCGTGAATGGGGTGTAATGTGTAATATGTTGAATTATGTGTTTTCTATTATGTGATCGATGTCTAATTGCCTATACTCTGATTATTAAACATGTTTGACTATATATGCATGTTAAAATATGAATTAGGTAGAGTGAGGACTTACCCTAAATGATGTTGTGTGTGTGTAATGGAATAGCGACAACGCTCGTGCAAGTAAGGCCGAGGCGTGTGTATTGTGTAATCGTAACCGGTTATTTTTGATAGTGCGTTTCATGGGTCTCGAGCTCCTCTGAAACATGTGCACCATTACTTGGCAGGTTTGATTCCCGCGTTTAGTACGAATGGAACCTAAGGGTAGAGACTTGTGATGGTTAACAGGCCATGAGAAGTGACGGTTCACGGCTAACAGGCCGTTGTTCCCGAATCCATTTCGTATGCCAAGTAATTTCGAGGATCCATGACCCGGGTCGTATTCTAGACGTAGAAGTGGACGGGAAAAGGGGATGCCTTGGTATGGTTATTGATTTGTGAGAATCTTGAGCTAACAGGCTCAGGACGTACTTCGGTATTAGTGTGAGTTAGCAGGCTCACCAGTGTGGATACTTTTGTAGTGTGTGTACTCAAAGTCACTTCCCTTCCCTTTTGACTTGAGTTAGGTTATTAGAACCTTGTAGAGCCGAGAGGACTATAGGATAGCGAACTCACTGAGATTTGATGTATCTCACCCCACTGTTGTTGTTTACATCACAGGTGCTGCAGGTTCCGCGAAGGGTAAGGATAAGGTCGTGTGACTATCCTTGCTTAGCTGTTGGTTTTGCTTCCGTTGTGGAGTCTCTTGAGATCCTTAGGGATCTAGTTCTTAGTTTTATCTTTTGAACATTTTGTACATATAACATGCCAGTGTATGGTCTTAGGTTGCTTTGGGGCATTTTTATGTACACAGTGTTACTAGGAACTTATGTATTTCAGTACCAAACGTATTATTCATGTATGATATATGCTTTGATGTATGTATATATATGTGGGCATTACAGTTGGTATCAGAGCAGGTCGTATCTTTGACCTAGCCATGAAATAGTATGAGTATTTTCTTTCCGTTTCAAATGTGTTGTGTCGCCATTGGTCTTAAGTGTTATATTTATGGTATTGAGCCTGATCAACTTAATCCTATCGGTATGACATTCAGGAACATGGCTGACAGGCGCAGAAACAACCGTGGTGGATCGAGAAACACTCCGGCAGGGACTAATCCGTCGGGTGGCGAGGGGAATGCTCCGTTGTATCAATTCATGCAGTAGATGCAGCAGCAACAAAATCAGTTTATGCAACTAATGGTTCAGCAGATGGTGGGTGGTCTACATCCTCCAGTGGTTGTTACTGAGGTTGCAGGAGGAAACTTTAGGGATTTCATCCGCATGAATCCTCCAGAATTTAATGACGGAATAGATCCTGTGGAATCTCATGCATGGGTGGCTGGTATGGAGAGAATCTTTCTGATAGTCCACTGTGGTGAGGAAAACAAAGTAGCGTTTTCTTCTCACTCACTGAAGGGTCCTGCTAAGAGGTGGTGGGATATTGCTTCAGCTTTTATGACCGTGCAAGGTGTACCTAAAGAGTGGGAGTAATTCAAGGCTATTTTCATGGAAAGGTACTTTCCTAACCCTTGGAGGACCCGAAGAGAGCTTGAAATCCAGCAGTTGAGGCAATATTATGTGATAGAGAACAGCTTGAGGGAAGTTCAGACAGAAGGGGATTCGCGAAGGTCGAATCAGAATGAGTGTGGGAGGTCAAGCCAACAGTTTCGGTCTAAGCAGCAAGCTTTCAAAAGGAAACGGGTCCAGAATTCGCGGACTATTGCACCTCCCGTGTGTCGTACGTGTGGTAAGATGCATTTTGGCAGATGTAGCTTCAAAGGGGTGAAGTGTTATCAATGTCAGAAGGTGGGACATATGTCGAGGGATTGTCCTCAGAATAGGAATCAGACGCAAGAGAAGAAAGCAAAGAATGATAACTCCTTAATTGAGGGTACGTGTTTCGTAAATGGACATCCTTGTTTTGTTTTATTTGATTGTGGGGAAACTCATTCTTTTGTGTCCACGCGTTGTGTGAAGCGACTTGGGTTGCAAGCTGTTCCTTTATTTCCTCCTATGGTGGTTACTACCGCCATGGATGAGATAGTTGAAACACCGTTGATGTGTGAAAAATTGCGTTTTATCGATGAATGAAAGAGTTTTCCAGATTGATCTTATTTGTTTGCCGCTTAAGAAAGTGGATGTTGTGCTGGGAATGGATTGGCTTTCTGCTAATTTGGTTTTTATCGGTTGAGAAGAGAAGTTAATTATTATCCCATCTACCGAGGCTACTTCGAAGGATGTGTTAACTACTACTTTAGAGGGTACGGTTGGAATGATTAATTTCTTGTGTGAGAAAGAAAAGTCTGTTCTTATAATTCTTATTAAGGAGGGGAGTAGTAGCATTCTAGTTCTGAGTATTCTGGTAGTTTGTGACTTTTCTGAAGTTTCCCCGAGGATATCACTTCTCTTCCTCCGGAGCGGGAAGTGGAATTCTCTATTGACCTGATACCGGGAACGGCTCCAATACCCGTTTCTCCGTATCAGATGGCACCACTTGAATTAGGGGAACTAAAGGATCAGTTGGAAGAATTGTATGGCTAAGCATTTTGTTCGACCCAGTGTTTCACCCTGGGGAGCTCCAGTGTTATTGGTAAAGAAAAAGGATGGTGGAATGCGATTGTGTATTGATTACCGTCAGTTGAATAAGGTCACCATCAAGAATAAATACCCGTTACCAAGGACAGACGACCTGTTAGATCAATTGAAAGGAGCCTGTGTGTTCTCGAAGATTGACTTACGATCGGGTTATCATCAGATTCGGGTGAAGAGTGCAGATGTACCAAAGACCGCGTTCAGAACCCGTTATGGTCATTATGAATTCTTGGTGATGCCTTTTGGGGTGACAAATGCTCCGGCAGTTTTCATGGATTATATGAATCGGATATTTCAACCTTACTTGGACCAATTTGTGGTGATTTTCATTGATGATATTCTTATTTATTCTCATGATCCTCAAGAGCACGGTGAACATCTAAGAATCGTTTTATCCATCTTGCAAGAGAAGCAACTTTCTGCTAAGTTAAGTAAGTGTGAGTTTTGGATGTCTGAGGTTAATTTCCTTGGTCATGTCATATCCCAGGGAGGTGTGGCGGTCGATCCATCAAAAGTTGAGGCAGTAATTAATTGGAAGAGACCGAAGAATGTTTCAGAAGTTAGGAGTTTATTGGGATTAGCAGGTTACTACAGAAGGTTTATCAAGGGATTATTCGTATGAGTGGGACTCGTCTTGTGAAAGAAGTTTTAGGAGTTCGAAGGAGAGATTGACTACCGCTCCTGTTTTGGTTAATTCTGATTCTAGCAAGTCATATGAGGTATATTGTGATGCATCGAAGAAGGGTTTAGGCGGAGTGTTAATGCAAGATGGACATGTAGTGGCATATGCTTCACGACAGTTGAAAGTCCATGAAAAGAATTACCCAACGCATGATTTAGAATTGGCGGCAGTTGTTTTTTTACCTTGAAAGTGTGGCGTCACTATTTGTATGGTGTACGTTTTGAGATGTTTAGTGACCACAAGAGCTTAAAGTACTTGTTTGACCAAAAAGAATTGAATATGCGTCAAAGGAGGTGGATGGAATATTTGAAGGATTATGATTTGGAATTGAAGTACCATCCGGGTAAAGCAAATAAGGTGGCGGATGCTTTAAGCAGGAAGGAGTTGCATAGTGCCGAGTTGATGATGTTAGAGTATGCCTTAATGGAAAAGTTTAGAGATCTAAATCTCCAATTAAATTGGACTTCGGATTTTGTGATTATGGGAAATTTGAATATAATCTCTACTCTTAGGGAAGAAATCCAACAGGATCAAGGGTTAGATGAGAAGTTACAAGAAATGTCGACTCAACCGGGTTCTGTGCGAACCACCGACGGAGTCATTTCGTTTAACCAAAGGATTTGTGTTCCTGATAACACGGAGTTAAAACGAAGGATTTTGGAGGAAGCGCATAAGGGTACTTTTACTATCCATCCTGGTGCTTCAAAGATGTATCAAGATTTAAAGAGGGACTATTGGGGGTCCGGGATGAAAAGAGATAATTGCGGTGTATGTGTCGGAATGTGCGGTGTGCCAGCAAGTGAAGATTTAACACCAAAGGCCGGGTGACTTGTTGCAACCTTTAGAAATTCCGACGTAGAATTGGGATGGTATTTCGATGGACTTCGCAGTGGGAGTACCTCGTGCGCAAGGTAGTTATGATTTAATTTGGGTAATTGTGGACCGATTAATGAAATCCGTGCATTTCTTAGTCGTGAAGGCTACCTACAAGGCGAGTCATCTTGCAAGGTTGTTCATTTCAGAGATAGTAAGATTGCATGGTATTCCTACTAGTATTGTTTCGGATAGAGATCCAAAATTTACTTCTAGTTTTTTTTGGAGAGAACTTTTGCCGCTGATTGAATTCTCTTATAATAACAGTTATCATGCGAGTATTGGTATGGCACCTTATAAGGCATGGTATGGTAGGAAGTGTAGAACGCCATTGTGTTGGACGGAGGTTGGCGATGATAGGATTTTGGGACCCGAGATTATTCATGAGACCACGGAAAAGATTGGAATGATTCGGGAAAAGCTTAAACCAGCACAAGACCGTCAGAAAATCTATGCGGACAACCGTAGGAGACCGTTGGAGTTGATGAGGGTGATCATGTATTTGGAAGGTTACTCCGAGATTGAGATTTGAAAGGACCATTCAAATCGCAGAAATTAAGTCCAAGATACGTAAGACCGTATCAAATCCTAGGAAGGATTGGAGAAGTAGCTTACAGATTAGCCTTACCACCGTCTCTGTCATAATGCACGGCATTTTCCATGTGTCTCAGCTTCGGAAATTTGTTCCAGATCCTCTTCAGCCAGTTTTACCGGATACAGTTGAGATAGAAGCTGATTTGACATTTGAGCCTCAGCCGAGTCGTATTACAGGAAGAGGAACTAAAGTGTTAAGGAATAAAGAGATTCCTCTTGTTAAGGTCCAGTGGGACGAGACGCATCCGGGCAATGCAATTTGGGAATTTGAATCAGAGATGAGGGAGGTCTATCCTAATCTTTTCAGGTAATTGTTTTAAATTCGTGGGCGAATTTCTATTTAAGGGGGGGAGGATGTAATACCCCGTAAAATTCTGAGCGTTTTAGGATAATATTATTTTGGTCGACTGGGTTCCGGGGTACTCTGAGCAATTATTGGATAGAATAATTAGAGTAAACTGACGAACTCGAATTGATTAGATTTAATATTATTTAACTTGGAATTTTATTAATTGGTGCATTTGAGATATTTTGGATAATCAGTAGTATGACCAATTAATATTCCTATGTATATTTTCCTTTACTTTTCCTTATTTGGAAAACATAGAAAGAAATTGGAAAGAAAGGAAGAAGGAGGAAAAAGGAAGAGAAAGAAGAGGAAAATTCTCCAAGAGCTCAAGAGCAAGAAACATCAGCTAATCTTCATCTTTTCATCTCAGCTTCAACCTACTCGTCTTGTAATCCAGGTGGGTTCTAGTTAGACACTTTAGAATAAGGGTTTATTGAGTTTTAGAGTTAGTTTGATATTGTTAGAAAATGTGAAATTTGGCAATAAAATCATAGTCTAACTGCTGAAATTTGATAATTGATTATGTACTATACTGCCTGTGATGATTATAACATGTTTTGGTGTAATTTGACTGAGAAAAATGGGATTTTGGGGTTGAATTGGATCAACCCGTAGCAGAATTTTTTCTGCAGAAAATTCTGGGTTTCAACTGCCCGTACGCGTAACACGCAGGGCCATACGCGTATTGAGTTGGGCAATACGCGTATGGAAGTGAAGGATTTTGGGCGTTACACGTATGGCACTGGAGGGTTTTGGGCATTACGCGTATGAGTTATGGCATTACGTGTATGAGTCATGGTGATACGCGTATTGGAATTTTAAAAGGAATTTTGAAGGAAAATAGCTTCTGCCCATACGCGTATGGTCTTGAGCAATACGCGTATGGCTGGGCGAGCCAGCTTGGCAATACGCGTATGGCTTAGGGCAGTACGCGTACGGCCAGGAGGGTGCAGAATTATGTCTTTTCGCGATACCATTTCGTGTTATGTCCATAACTTTTGACTCGTTTATCCTATGTGAGTATTCTTGGTATCGTTGTGAAGCTATGAGTATCCTCTAGCTAATGGTGGTGAGAATTATCTGATTATTTCCCGATTAAATAAATCGGAAGGAACCGTGAATGGGGTGTAATGTGTAATATGTTGAATTATGTGTTTTCTATTATGTGATCGATATCTAATTGCCTATACTCTGATTATTAAACATGTTTGACTATATATGCATGTTAAAATATGAATTAGGTAGAGTGAGGACTTACCCTAAACGATGTTGTGTGTGTGTAATGGAATAGTGACAACGCTCGTGCAAGTAAGGCCGAGGCGTGTTATTGTGTAATCGTAACCGGTTATTTTTGATAGTGCGTTTCATGGGTCTCGAGCTCCTCTGAAACATGTGCACCATTACTTGGCAGGTTTGATTCCCGCGTTTAGTACGAATGGAACCTAAGGGTAGAGACTTGTGATGGTTAACAGGCCATGAGAAGTGACGGTTCACGGCTAACAGGCCGTTGTTCCCGAATCCATTTCGTATGCCAAGTAATTTCGAGGATCCATGACCCGGGTCGTCTTCTAGACGTAGAAGCGGACGGGAAAAGGGGATGCCTTGGTATGGTTATTGATTTGTGAGAATCTTGAGCTAACAGGCTCAAGACGTACTTCGGTACTAGTGTGAGTTAGCAGGCTCACCAGTGTGGATACTTTTGTAGTGTGTGTACTCAAAGTCACTTCCCTTCCCTTTTGACTTGAGTTAGGTTATTAGAACCTTGTAGAGCCGAGAGGACTATAGGATAGCGAACTCACTGAGATTTGATGTATCTCACCCCACTGTTGTTGTTTACATCACAGGTGCTGCAGGTTCCGCGAAGGGTAAGGATAAGGTCGTGTGACTATCCTTGCTTAGCTGTTGGTTTTGCTTCCGTTGTGGAGTCTCTTGAGATCCTTAGGGATCTAGTTCTTAGTTTTATCTTTTGAACATTTTGTACATATAACATGCCAGTGTATGGTCTTAGGTTGCTTTGGGGCATTTTTATGTACACAGTGTTACTAGGAACTTATGTATTTCAGTACCAAACGTATTATTCATGTATGATATATGCTTTGATGTATGTATATATATATATATATATATATATATATGTGGGCATTACAGGATATCTCAACGATATTTGGTTGGCGGTTTTGTGGAGTATTTGGAAGTCGAGAAACGATGTTATTTTTAACAATACTAAGTGCGTAATGGAGAATATAGTTTGGTTTGTTAAGTTTTTGTTTTGGAAGTGGACGGTTTTTGGAGATACTCCTCAGCCAACGCTAATTATTTCGACTTGTTTTTGAATCTGATCTTAAGTTTGTCTTAATTGTTGTTGTTGGTGGGGAATTTTTCCAAGTCTCTTTTGTATTGTAATGAGTTAGAGCACCCTTATTGCTCCTATCTATTAATTTGTTATTTCAAAAAATAAACTTACACACATTCTTTAATAGTTCTTCGCCTACACCTCTCGCCTAGTACTATTTATGGTAATGTGTTTTTCTTGTTTTCGTGAATTTTTCATGAATGAAACTCCAACTCTCACTTTGAGACGCCATCATCTCGAAATTCACATAGGTGAAGTTCATATTGTATCCTTTTCCATGAGACACAAACCCTCGGTATTGAACTTCATTAAGAGTTTAAATAAGACCCAACCCTCATTTTTAAAGGTCAACATTATCACGAAATGTTCGACAAACATCCAAATTAACGACTTTTTGTTACCCATTGAATCTTGAGGTTAACGTTCTACTAACGTAAAATTGGTTTCCGATGCCGTTTGAACTTTTACTCAAGGAGTTTCAACCCCATGTCTCTCGAGGTTCTTTTTACTAAGTCTCTGGCCAGTGGCTTTGTAAATGGATCAACCAAATTATAGCTCGTTCATATATATGTGACTGAAATGATTCCATCTTTAATCAATTTCCTCATGAAAGTATTTCTAAGACCAATATGCCTATATTTTCCATTGTATACTTCACTGAATGCTCTTGCGAGGGTGGCTTCGCTATCACAATGTATCAACATTTTTGAAACATTTTCTTTAGCTAATGGGACTTCCAATAGAAGGTCTCTCAACCATTCTGCTTCTTGACCAACAAAAGCAAGAGCCATAAATTTTGATTCCCTGGTTGAAATATTAATGCATGTTTGTTTCTTGCTCTTCCAAGAAATTGCACCTCCAACTAATGTAAATATCTACCAGTTGTAGATTTATGATCTCCAACACTTGATATCCAAATTGAATCGGTATATCCTTCCATATTGGAAGGAAACCTACCATAATGAAGGCCAAGATCTTTTGTCTTTAAGAGGTAACCAAAAATCCGGGTCATGGCCTTCCAATGTTCACTCACCATTTAGATTACTAGTAAATATACTCATCTTACTAACTGAAAATGCTATGTCTGGTCTGGTGATTTACATTAAATACATTAGACAACCAATTGCACTTGCATATTCCAATTGGGTTACAATTCTTCTATTGTTCTTTTTAAGTTTGACACTAGGATCAAATGGAGTGTTTTCTTCCTTAAAGTGCATGTGTTTGAACTTACCCAACATTTTCTCAATATAATGTGTTTGACTAAGTTCATAACCCCCAAAATTTCATTTTACTTTAATCCGTAAAATAGTGTCAACTAGTCCAAGATCTTTCATCTTGATTGTGGAAGTCAGAAATTTCTTTGTTTCTAAAATTTCATTCATCTCATTGCTAATGATCAACATATAGACACAAAAATATTACAGTGTTTCCACGTACCTTTGTGTGCAAACATTTGTCACAAGAATTTGGAGTAAATCCATTTGAAAGTGTGACATAGTCAAACTTTTGATGTCATTGTTTTGGTGCTTGTGTTAACCCATATAAGTATTTTACAAGTTTTCATAGCTTTTGTTCATTTCCAGGAAGCACGTAACCTTCTGGGTTGCTCCATGTAGATTTTCTCATTGAGATCTTCATTTAAGATTGTTGTTTTGACATCCATTTGATGAACTATAAGATCGTTCAAAGAGGCTAAGGTGAACAATACTCTAATTGTTGTTGTTCTTGCCACTAGTGCATATGTGTCAAAGTAATAACACCCTCTTTTTGTCTAAATCCTTTTTCTACTAATCTTGCCTTATATGTTTTTAATGTGCCATCACTATGATACTTCTTTTTAATCACCCATTTACATCCAATGAGCCTTGAACCCTTTGGAAGGTCGACAAGTTCCCATGTGTGGTTTGAAATAATCGAATCCATTTTGTCTTGGATAACATCTTTCCAAAAAGAAGAGTCCCTTGAAGCCACTGCTTCTTTATAGGTTTTTGGATCATCTTCTAATTGGAGAATAATAGGGATCTTATGAACATCTGGACCTACAACTTTATCTTTTTGGGCTTTTTTTTACCTTAGGCTCAGGTTGTGTTTCAACAATCTGCGAGATATTTTCAGGTTGTACTTCAACAATTTGTGGAGGGTCTTCATCACGAGATTCTTCATTCGTGGGAATCTTAGATTCCTTATCAATCCTTTGTGATAAGGTTTTCAAAAAACTCCACATCTCGGGATTCAACAATTATGTTAGACTCCAGATTTAAAATTCTATATGCTTTGTTGTTGGATGCATATCCTATGAAAGCACATTTGATCCCTTGAGAACCCAATTTCTTTCTTTTAGGATCCATATTCTTGTAATATGCTACACACCCCCACATTCTAAAATAATTGATATTTGGTGATCTACCTTTCCATATCTCATATGGAGAAATATCGATTAACTTTAAAGGAATCCTATTCATTATATGACTTATGAATAATAATGCTTCACCCCACAAATTAAATAACAATTCAGAATGCATTAACATAACATTTATCATTTCTTGATATGTTCAATTCTTTCTCTCGGCTAGACCATTTTGTTGTGGTGTACGAGGCGCGGAACATTCATATATAATGCCATATTCTTCACAATATGCATCAAATTTCATAGGAAAGTATTCACCGCCTCTATCACTTCTAAGGACTTTAATATTTCTAGGCAAAATACCCTTTTTGGTCCTTTAACTTTACCTCAAGGTTCATTTTGGTCCCTTAACTTTAAAAAGTGTCATTTTAGTCCCTTAACTCTTCAAAACGTTCCATATTAGTCCTTATGTCTTATTAGCGACGAATTTTAGTGACTGATTTTTGAATTTTTCCGTCGCTAATAATACGAAAAGGACTAAAATGGAACATTTTGAAGATTTAAGGGACCAATATGACACTTTTTTAAAGTTAAGGGACTAAAATGAACCCCGAGATAAAGTTAAAGGACCAAAAAGAGTATTTTGCCATATTTCTACCTAATTGATTTTCTACTTCCGCTTGTAAATTTTAAAGGCATTAAAAGCATCATCTTTATGCTTTAAAAGGTATACTTGTGTGAACGTAGAGCAATCATCAATAAAGGTAATGAAATACCGGTTTGCCCCACGGGTTAGCATGCCATTATATTCACACAAATAAGGGTGCACAAGATCAAGAAAATTTGATTTTCTTTCAACACTTTTGAAAGGTTTCTTGATCATGTTTGATTTGACACATATTTCACATTTTTTGAAATCATGAATATTGTATGAGATTAATCCAAATTTAATTAGTCTTTTCATAGTACTAAGACCAATATGTGCTAATCTAGAATGTCATAAAGAAATAGATTCAAGCATATAAGCATAAATACGGGTCAATATAAGTTTGCCCGATTCATAGATTTAATTCCCGGTTTACCCAACAAATCCCCACTAACAGGATTCCTAGTCATGTTAGGGACATGAAGCACATTGACAAGAGTGACTTTCTTTTTGGAAGTGAAGTTGAGTTCGACGGATCCGGTTCCAAAAACTTTAGACCGTACTTCATTTTCCATTTGTACTTCCTATCCATAAATTACCTCATAATAGGTTTTAAAAGCAGCCTTGTCATAAGAGACATACACTGTAGCACATGTGTCATACCACCATCCTTGCATTTTGCCTTTGATTGCCATTATTTTGCTCATTTTAGCGATTATGTCGTCATTTGCATGAACTGCATGGATCTAATTTTTTGACTTGTTGTGCCTGCAATCTCAAGCATAGTGTCTGGGTTTTCCACATACAAAACAGCCGCTTTTTGGACCTTTCGGACCGCCAGATTTTTTAATTTGTTATGTTCCTTTTTAGGTCCAAGATGACTCTTCATGCCATCATGTTTCTTTTTTTTTGTTTGGTAGTCACAACATTGGCTTTGGAAAGACCAGGAGATTCTGATTTCTCCCTTTCCTTCGATTCCTCCTCGATTCAAAGATGTTTCTGGATTTTCTCTAGAGATAAGTCCTCAGAACTGTGCAACAATTTCTTTCTATAGCCTTTCCACGAAGGTTGTAATTTTACAATGATTCCACCAACTTGAAAGGTATCAGGAATGTCTATTTTCACAACTCTTATTTTATTCATGAGAACTGTACCTCGTGCACTCGTGCTATTCATGACATAGTAAGTCGTGTTAATGGCGTCCTCCCAAAAATACTTAGGCAAATTACCTTCATTAAGCATAGTCCTCGCTAGCTCCTAAAGGATTCTAGTTTTACGTTCCACAACACCATTTTGTTGTGGAGTTCTAGGAGCGAAAAAGTTATGCTCAATGTCATGTTTGTCACAATACTTTTCAAAAAGGTGATTTTGAAACTCTCCTCTATAATCAATTTGAATGGAAATGATTTTTAAATTCATTTTATTTTGAAACAATCTAGCAAATTGCTTAAAATCCGGATAGGTATTATCTTTATTTGACAAGAACAAGTCCCAACAAAATCTTGAGTAACCATCTACAATAAAAAAAGTCATAGTAATTTCCACCCATGCTTTTGGTCCTAGAAAGACCAAAAGTGACCATGTGAAGGAGCTCAAGAGGTCTCGAGGTAGAAACAAGGTTTTCAGATTTAAAAGAGATTCTCTTTTGCTTTCGCATTTGAAAGGCTTAACATAGGTGGTCTTTATTGAACTTTATTTTAGGTAGACCAATTACCAAATCCTTTGAGGATACTTTGTTCAATAGGTCAAAGTTAAGATGATCTAGGCGGTTATGCCACAACCAAGAATTTTCACTCATGTTGGCCTGACACTTAGCACCTCATATGGATACATCATATAGGCTTAGCATATAAGTATTATTTATCCTCAAGCCTTTAAACATGCATTCCTTCTTTTCATCATGCACAAACAAGCAACAATATTTTCTAAAGGTAACTTTGAAACCTTATTTTGCAAAGTTAGCTTATGCTTAAAAGATTATGTTTAAGTCCACCCTGTTGGCACCTTCATAATCCCCAAAGTCCAATCTTGATTGGCAATCACCAAAAGTCCACTCTGTTGGCATCTTCATAAAAGCCAAATTCCAATCTACATCGGAAACCTCCAAAAGTCCAATCTCCCTGGGAAATCTCTAAAAGTCCACCCTTGTGGGAACCTTCATAAAACCCAAAGTCCAATCTCTATTGGCAAACACCAAATAACCAAAAGTTCAACCTTGCTTGGCACACATCCAAAGTCCAATCTCCATTGGAAATCTCCTAAAGTCCACCTTGTTGGCACCTTCATAATCCCCAGAAGTCTAATCTCTATTGGCAAACACTAAATAATCAAAAGTACAACCTAGCTTGGCACTCATCCAAGTTATAAGAATTCCATATGATCTATCATAACTTTTTTATGATAATAATCATGTGTAAAATCATCATTTTTCTCTTATATTTATATTGAACACAAGATATAGTTTATGTCACTCTTTTATAGTACAATATTATATTCCTTGATACCTAACTATACTTAGTACCAATAAATAAACATAATTTAGCATATTGACTCATTTTAGCATGAGTATGCATTTCACAGTCATACTAGATCAAGGAGTCCGTAGATATTAGTCTTGGATAATTTTAAGGGAAAAATCCCATTTAGGACATCTATGTCCTCACACATGAATAATGGAGTACCCAGCTGACGGGCTTTATAATTGTCAACGATGCTAGAAACTATACCAAGTTCATTAATGAATTTCTTGAGCAAAACAAACTTGCATTTTGCGTTTAAGGAAACAATATACTTGGCCTATGTAGGAGAATCAACAATTTTTTTTTTTTGCTTTGAATTCTACCATATCACAATGCCATAACTTAAACAAAATGCATAACTAGATTTTGATCTAAATTCATTCTTCCTAAAATCTAGTATCGGTTTAACTTATTACAATGAGGTTTTCCTTAGTTCTTCTCAAGTACTTAAGATTATCATGACAACAACCTAATATCCATCACCAAGACCGTACTAGTAACTAATCGTTGTACTCAAAGCATACTGTCATACCCCAAATTTGTCCTACCTGTATAATTTTACCCCTTATTTGTTTGTGTTTTCTTTTATGTTGTTTATGTTTACTAACCTTTATTCAAAAATCCAAAACTGTATGTTGTTGCCTTCATTTTTCTTGTTGTCTAAGCTCAGGTTTCAGTCAAGGCTATCAGGGCAAGTGTGTGTGCAGTAATGGTTGAAATTCAGTTGAGTTTGACCTAATCTTGGTCAAACAAGAAAGTTTGTTTCATTCTCAAGTTAACAGGCTCTATTAAATTCAAGTGCTTCATGGTTGAAAATCATCAAGAACCAGATCATTTCAAATTAGGGTTTTGGGCGATGCATTGAGGTTCATATGTCAAAGTCACGATTCTCTAATTTCAAGACATGTTCATGTGGTCCATAGTATTACTCAAGAAGGTTCAAAATGAATATTTTTGTTCATCATGATTCAAGTGGCCAAGTCCAGGATTGATTCAATTTTCATTTGTGATTCAAGGCTCTAGTCCATTCAAAAGTTCAAGGTCGATTCATGATTAGCCTTATTTCTCAAAGATCGATTCACGGTGGATTTTATAATTTCAAGAAGTGATTCAAGACTTTATTCATTTCAAGTGAGAATTTAAGATGTTGCAATTTGGTTTTGAATGTGGTTTTTTATTCAATTCAATTAGGAGTTCAAAGTCATTCATCATCACAATTTGAGTTTCAATAATCATGGTTAAGCAAATCAAGCATGGTTCGAATAGTTCCAAAGGGTGAAAATAATAATCATGACCCAATTCCAAAATACATAAAAATAGGCCCAAGGGTGCAAATAATAATCATGACCCAATTCCAAGTTACATCAAACAGAAGCTGCAAATGCTACTATCCAAAATGTGACGCATTGCTGCAATATGAAAAAACACGCACATGACAAGCAAAAAATGTTTCTCTCAATGTTGAATTCGTACATCATTCTCTTCAAGCCACAAGCCAAACAAAATCCTAACGCAAGTTGCTAACACAATGTCACGCACAAAACCTCAACTTTTTTCGCACATTTCACGCGCAATACGCACCAAAGGGCGGCAGTAGCAACATAATACTTCCAACCAATTTCATGCAAATATCACTCCATCATTATAAATAAGAGCTTATTTTTCACCTTTATTTAATCTTCAAGAGCCAAATAAACTCTGCCCAAATACAAAGCCAAACTTCATCTTCAAATAACCTTCAATTTCTTCAATCATATCCAAACTCACCATCCATTCAACAACCCTCACCTTCAATCTGAACCTGCAACTCACACCAAATAACAAAACAACCACAAATTCACTCAAACACAACTCGTACACAACCACATCAACAACTTTCACCAAACTTAGAACTGAGGTTGAGAAGACAAGATTAAGAGGACGAAATTGAGAGAGAAACGTAGAAGAATAAGTGAAATCAAGAGAGAAAGTTGCGCGGAATTTAGGATGGCGTTGGAGATGCATATCGCTTTTCATTGAAGAAGAAGAAGGTTAAAATGTTTGGTTTCTGATTCTTTTCTCTTTTGAAGAAAAAAGAAATTACTCATGTTTTAACTTGGGCTCAACCCATTCCTTGATGTCTCCACCATTTCCTTTCCACACCTCCACAATCACAACACACCCTCCCTTTCATTTTTCTTTGTTTTTTGTTTTTATTTACTTTTTATTTTATTATTTGTTTTGTTTTTAAGAAGTATAGTATTTTCCTAATTAATTAATTTCTTTTTCTTTACAATATAATTCTTGATCCATTTTTTCCATTCATATTTTGTTTACCTTCTTGGTTTTTATTTTTCCTTTTAGTTGATGAGATCTTAAGGATTATGGAATGTTGATTTTCAAGGAGATTGAATCTTCATTATTTCAAATCTGTTGTTGAATGATCATTTGGATCATTCTCTACACCTTAGAATATTGATAGGTTGCCTTTGATTAATCATGGAAGTTCTTGATTAAGATGAGACCGTTTCTTCTTTTCTTTTTGTGTGGCATGGATTTAGGAGAATGATTTACATATCATTTCTCTAGCATATTTTAACACAAACATTGTGATTGACTTACCTCCCATAGTATGATCTTCATATAGAATGTGCTACGATTGCTTAACATAGCTCTAAATTGGTCCCGATTCGAGAAAGCGATCATTAGATCAATAACCATTAACAACTAACTTCTAACATCTAACTTTACTTTCTGTTCTTTACTTTTCTTTTCATTTACTTTCCGCCATTTACTTTCCATAATTTATTTCATTGCTCATTTGTCATTCTCTTCTTTTATTATTTATCTGATGAAAACACAAAAACATAATAAAAATTATAAAATCCTAAAAGACACTGATTTTGGACTATGGTTACTATCCCTTGCATGGATTTTTGGACCTTGTACTCAACCCTACCAAAAGGTGGCTTGAATCTGGATTCTTTATTTTCTCTGTTTTATATTAGGACACTGTGCACACACACGACTTTCTCTTGGGCTACCTGACAATGAGACTCTTTATTTCTCACATCAAAATCCCCTGTATTTTTCATGTATCCCTCTCTCCATTTTGGTGTACTTTATTTACTTTCTCGCTTTTCTTTAGTTGTGGTTTTTGCTTGCTAGTTACTCCCTAGGAACTAGGATCGACCTCACCATTCCTTGAACCCTTGATCCAATGGCAAGTGGTATCCTCTCCTAACTCTTGTAAGTTGATCGTCTTGCGCGTTGCCATCAACCTTTCCCATTTCCATCTCAGTCCGTTTCTCATCCCGCAATAAAACCCTTGATCCAACATCAAGTAGCATTTTCTAGAATAAATTCAAAAACACAATAAAAGGCGATTAGGATTGCGTGCCACAAGCCTTAAGTTGTGGAGAATGATTGAGAATGGAGCTTTCCTACACTCACTCTAATTATTTTTACACATGACATTTGGCTTGGTAGCTCGATATAATCACATCTACCCGTAGTCTTTAGTGCAATTCAACTCAAGAACTACCTTTTCCAAAACCTTAAAAAAGATCTCAACTCATCAAACTTATTTTTGTGCCCCATGGCACCACTGCCTAAACCCTTTTCAAGGTAATAAAATCAACCAACACACAACTATTTTTTACTTCGATCTATGGATACTCTGATTTCTTATTTCTCAATGAGAATACATAGGCACGAGGGCCCCAATCCCTGGCGAGCACTCTAATATAAAACCTTCCCTTTTCCCCTCTAGAGGTTTCCTTTCCTTTCTCTTTAGTTCTTTTATCATTTGAAGAAAGCAAATAAACATTTGCTAATATTCAATCAAAAATCAAGCTAAGAGGTTCTTGTTGAGTATAACAGACGTGAGGGATAATAATACCTCCCCCTTGCGTAATTGACTCCCGAGCCCGAATAAGGATGTGACAACCATTATTCTGCTTTTAAAGGTTTTATTGATATTTTCCTATTCCTTCATTGGGATAAATAAAGTTCGGTGGCGACTCCATCGTGAAGAATCATATTTTTCGAGGTACGATAGATGACGACTCCACTAGGGAGATTGCTCCATGCAAGAGAGAGTCAAGCCTAACTTAGTTCGATTTGCAATGATTGTTAGCTTTGCTCGTTTGCCTTCTTCTATTTCTTGCCTTTATCTTATGTTTCGCCTTATTATTATCTTGTATCTATTATTTAGATCTCATGTGTTCTTGATATTAATACTCTAATTGTTTGAAACCTTGTGGGAAAGGCTCTCTACCCGAGTCTAGAGTGTAAACAGAAGATATGAGAGGTTGAGTATTATGGACTCCCGAGAAGCTTTTTTCGTTAGAGTCGATATGAGATCCTCGTTTGGAGTAGATTCTATTGAGGATATTGAAGACCGTCTAGCTTTTGGCATGGAGGATCAATGTTTTCATTGGGATCCATGACTCTAAGGACCTTTGTAGAACCTTGAACCATTGGCCAAACTAGGATTTATAGTCACGTAGTATGGGGCCCCAAGAATCTTTTCTCGCGTGGTTCGATACGAAGATCTCACTCAAAATAGTCTTTCTAGGTGGAGTTGTTGCCTGGAAATGACTGGCATACACAACAAATAGTCAAGGAAGTCCATGATTCTGAGACCCTTATCTATAAACCGATGTCAATGGTCCCGTAGTATGGGGTCCCGAGAAGCTTTTCTCACGTGATTCGATACAAAGATCTCACCCAAAATGGATTCATAAGAGGGAGTCGTCAACTGACATGCTTCTGTCGTGTGTGATGAACAACCGTATGAGTTCATGACTTTGGGGTTCCTGTTTAAACCCTAGATCCTACATGGTGAGATCCCTGTGTAACAAGCAATCAACCTTATCCTCCATTCGTACCTCAAACTCGTGAGACCTTGTACCTATATAATTATTAAAATATATTGCACTTATTTGCATGTCATCGCATCTGCATTCATTAGCATACATTGCATATCATTCTTCCAATAAAGAAAAATTTATTTCACTTGCCCATTGTCTGCCAGTTGATTTCCCGACACTCATACTGAACCTATGGTAGTTGTAAAGCATTTTAAGTGAGGTCAAGCAGAGATAAGAGGAGCATAGACGACTTGAATGGCCGGTTAGACAAATCAAGTTGGAAGTTGTGGTAGCTATGTCAGAAAACAATATTTAGCATGTTGAGGTGGAAAGTGTTAATCCCCCATCAGGTTTCACTGTGACAACCAACCCATTATACGATCTTCTTCCTGATGATGATCTTCCATAAGTGAACATTCCTACTTGATCCTAGATGATGCCATTGACTGATCCTATGAAGAAAATGATCCGTACCCTTGAGAAGAAAGTTCGAGCTATGGAAATGCATGTTACGCCTGGGCTCGATGCCATTGATATGTGCCTAGTGCCAAACTTGGTAATCCCTCTGAATTTTAGAGTACCCAACTTCGAGAAGTACACTGGTCTTAGTTTCCCAAAATGTCATTTGGTGATGTTCTACTGAAAAGTGACTTCATATACTCACAATGATAAGTTGATGATTCACTATTTTCAAGATAGTTTGTGTGAGGCATCTTTGAGTTGGTACATGGATTTAGAAAGAAGCTATATCCAGTCATGGAGGGACTTATCCAACGCCTTTTTAAAGCAGTACAAGTTTAACTTGGACGCGGCTCCCAATCTCACACAGTTACAAAGCCTATCTTAGAAGAACAACGAATCCTTCAGAGGATATGCACAACAGTGGAGATAATTGGCAGCCCAAGTGCAACCGCCACTCTTAGAGAAGGAATTGGTTGATTTGTTCATGAATACCTTGCAAAGCATGTATTTCGAAAGGTTGGTAGGCATTTCATTATTAGACTTTGCCCACATAGTGACAATTGGAGAAGGCATTGTGGGTAGCCTAAAAAAATGGAAGAATCCAAGGCACTTCAAATAGCCAAGCTAGTGAAACTGAATCCCTCAATAATTTCCAAGAGGAAGAAGAGAATGAAACCATTGCAGTCATAACAAATGTTGAGTATTCTCATGGTGCCCCGACAAGACCTCGTGGTCCCTCATTTTCTCAGCGGTCATAATTTTGAGTACCACGCTATCTTTATAGACAATCAATAATTCCTAAAGAGCCATACCAGAAACCTTGGACCGCTCTTCATGCAAATCAATGAGCCCATGGACGAGGACATCAGAATCAACGTCAGAATCAGCATAGACCTCGAAACATTCTGGAAAGAAGGAATGCTCCTCTCGATCTAATTCCTATGTCATACAGTCAGCTTCTGCCATATCTGGTTCAAAACTCACTGATAGAGCCCAAGTCTTTCAAATTATTTCCAGAACCATACTCGCCTGGGTACGATCCCGATGTACAGTGTGGATATCATGCTGGATCAATTGGGCACTCGAATGAATACTACAAAGCTTTCCAAGCTAAAGTACAATAGTTGATTGACAAAAGGTACATATCCTTTCTAGAAGGAAATTTGGTTGTGCACGTCACTTTTCGCCCGAATGAGTTCGAAGACTGCAAGGGGCATCTCCTCAAGCCAGTGGTTCAGATAGGAAGACATCCTCAAACACTGACGATTCTTGATCATTTTTATCATTTGCATTTGTAGTTTCTTTCTTGTTAAATGCTACTTGTTTTTAAAATATTGTTGTTTTGAATGGTAATATTAATGATGTGATCATGCATTTTCTAAATTAATCATGTCACATTCGCTCATTTTTCTTCACTTATATAAAAAAAACAATACATCCATATACCTCTCGTCCACTTTCTTTATCAAACTGTTGTTTTAGCAAAGATTGGAGGGAGGATGATGAAAATGAAATACCCATAATTGCTGCTGGTATGCTTTCGAATAAAATCTTACTAATGATCTACAATCATTGTTTCAAATCCCCAAACACTGGAGAAATAATGAGTTAGCCCCTAGTTAACCACTTTGAGCCTAGAAGTAGGTGTTTCCTTCAGATTTCTAAAACCTTACGCTTAACCTGGGGCATGGGTAGTTGTTCAATTGAATTGACTACACATTCGAATCACAAGATGAAACATCTCGTCTGAGGATCAGTCATACGCTATTCTTCGCACACATCCTAAAGTGTAAAAAGTACCATGCAAAACTCAAAAGTTATGGCGGTTGTTCTTCAATGACCAATGACTTGGCAGTCACAAGCTTTTCCAAAATAAAGAAAAAAAAAGAGAAAAAAGCCCACTAAGTCAAACACCCTAAGAGGCAACTTAGGCAAAAATTAGGGCAATCCCGGTGAACTTGGAAAAACAAAATTGGTCCAAGCAAAAATTAGGGGTCAAAAGATGAAAAGTCAATCAAAAAAGGCCCTCAAATCCTCAAGCAAGAAAAAAAAATATAAGAATAGGTGACAACCATGTCAAAAATAAAGAAGGTCACCGATATCATAACAAAAGCAAATAAGATGACTGTCATTTCAAGCAAATCTTGAATCCGCATCTTCACTATCACACCGTCGAACTCTCTTTGAAGACGAATGTGTGTTAATTTAAGTGAAAGTAGGACTAGAGATCATCACGGAGAAGGAGTGGGTACAAACCAAATTTTGATCCTTATATCCTTTGTTTCTCAAACTGTGAACCAGACCACGTTACAACCTTTAAAAGACCTAATTGAAGTAGGGTTTATTCTGAAAGCATACTACAACATGTTTGCGTAAACTGACTCCTAGAGATTTGCTAATCTTCTTCTTGTTGTATCTTTCACACCAGCTAAAGTAGCATTGTGTTCAAATTCATGGTCTATTCGTCACACTATCACATCATTCCAATAATGATTTTTTCAAAACCTGCATGAGCATTGCATTAAAATTACCATTTGTGAATGGACAATTTTAGTTGCAAGTCAGCACTTGCCATCAACAATTAAAGAGAACTTGATCATTCATCAAAGTTGATCAGAATCAAGAATACCTCATAACCATATGGATCAGGGGCATGTCATCTAATGATTATATGGACCCAAGGAATCAGTCAGTCTATAGCAAGTCCTCAAGCATCAGTTGATTATGGGGCAAATAATTCATGAATTGATTGATCGGAGAGAATCATCTCAAGACTCTACCAACCAGGGGCAGGCCACCCAGAGGTTCTTTTGATTAAGGGAAAGTCCCTCAAACACTCAATCAACACAAGTTAAGTCACTTCAACGCTCATTCTGGGGCAAGCCACCTCAAGAGTACATCGAAGCCTACCAATCCAAGAGTCGGTTAATCAAGGACAAATCCTTTCATGACTCAAAATTTTTGGGCAAGCCATCTCCAAGACAAATTATGGTACAGTTGCCTTCCTTTCAAGGAAAACTTCTAAGAGCCAATAGACTGGGGCAAGATGAGCTACAGAAGGGAAACTCCTCTCCATGCCTTTCAAGTCGTTCAAGCAAATAATGTCAGCAACCTTTGAGTTCAAGACGAGTGTTGGGGAATCATGTTATCACCCCCATCAAATAACCTTTTGCCTTCTAACAGACAAGAAGCCTTGTTGCAAAAGAAGCTTTTCCATCCATTACCCTCTACATGAGCATTTTTGGAAACCTTCAAATCATTGCATAAATCATCTTCATGCATTAGTCATGTAGCTTCGCTCAAGCATAGAGCCATGCATATCATCTCATTCGTTGGGCATAACCCTATAACATGAATCTGATTTCAAAAAATCGTGTAACACAAGATTTGACACCAAAAGTCCAACATAGCTTAGCAATTCAATGTCCAGTTCCCGTCTGGCAAATCATTTTAAAGTCCAGTTCCCGTCTGGAAAACCCCTTCAAAGTCCAGTTCCAGGCTGGCAAATCATTTCAAAGTCCATTTCCCATATGGAAAATCATTTTAAAGTCAGTTCCCATCTGACAAACCCTTTTAAAGTCCAGTTCTCGTCTGACAAACCCTTTCAAAGTCCAATTCCTGTCTGGCACACCCTTCCAAAGCCTAGTTCCCATCTGGAAAATAACTTTTCTCACTAGTTCTCGTCTGGTAGACTATCCAAAAGTCAGTTCCTGTTTGACAAACAAAAACTTTCACCAGTTCCCGTCTGGTAATCTAGCCCTCAAATCCAGTTCTCGTCTAGAAGTTCATCCTTAAAATCCAATCGATATTGGCAACCAGAAAAAGAAAAAGTCCACCATGTTGGCACCTTAATAATCCGCAAAGTCCAATCTTTATTGGCAATTACCAAAAGTCCACTTTGTTGGCATTTTCATAAAACCAAAAGTCCAATCTCCATTGGAAACCTCCAAAAGTCCAATCTCCATTGGCAATCTCCAAAAGTCCATCCTTATTGGCGCCTTCATAAAACCTAAAGTCCAGTCTCTATTAGCAAACACCAAATAACCAAAAGTCCAACCTTGATTGGTATACATCCAAAGTCCAATCTCCATTGGCAATCTCCTAAAGTCAGCGTTGTTGGCACCTTCATAATCCCTAGAAGTCCAATCTCTATTGGCAAACAAAAAATAACCAAAAGTTCAACCTTGCTTGGCACACATCCAAAGTCCAATCTCCATTGGCAATCTCCTAAATTCCACTTTATTGGCACCTTCATAAGACCTAAAGTCCAATCTCTATTGACAACTTCTAAAAGTCCAATTTCCATTAGCAATTACAAAAAGTCCATTCCGTTGACATCATCAAAACCCAAATTCAATCCCCATTGGCACCCAAAAGGATTTCATCCTAAAAAAGGGAGACCTATCCCATACCTACTCAATCATTTGCATGTCACATGTTATACGATAGGCTTCGATCTAGAGAAGGGGGGGGGGGGGGGGTGAATATATCACAAATTTTAAAACCAAAACTTTTGGCAAAAATCTATTTTCAAAAATATGGCACATCCGAAAAATGACCCATAACAAATCTTCTAACCGAACCTACTATCGAAAAGCAATATACGTATCGTAAACCAAACGCAATGATAATGAACGTAAATGTTCAACAACGATCAAGCTACGAATCAATTAAATGAAATGCTTATCGTAAATCGTATATCCAATGAACCAAAACACAATTAAAATACGCACAAATAATTTATCGAACACTTGGTGTGCAATCGATAGCAATTGGAAATTGAATTTGTTTTGTTGATGTTAAAATCGAATCACAATCAAAGTGATTATGATTATAACAACAACACTTTTAAAAGATAATAGAAAATAATTTCCAATCGAATTAATCAAACAATGATGAACTCGATAAATTGCAAAATCAACAATAAAAGTGATAAAGAGATAAAGACAGAGACCAAGATTTGTTTAGGAATTTCCCCAATCGACCTCGCTATGGGTACGTCTTCCCTCAATTCAAAATCGAATTGAGATATTGATATTAACCCTTTCTTTGCAAAATTGCTTATGCAAGAGATGAAGAATGCAAACCCCAAAAACCCTATTGTTTTGTGTTGATTTTTCCACCTCCAACCCTTGATCAAAAGCTTGATCAAGTGACCAACAAATGCGGCTACAATTCTCCGATTATCCTGAGCGCGCAACTTGTTGAAACCCCAAGATTCTCGAACATAATTCACCATCTCGCGCTACTCTCTTGCAAGGAAACCACCTTGTCTTTGGGTATTCACTCGGTCAAATATGTGTTGACGTGATCTTGTCTAAAACCTTCAAATAAACCCGATCTTGAAGGAAAACCCACCTTAAATTTCTTATTTGAAACACACAAAGTTTCCAACTCAATATTCTCGATTACACCAAACCTAATTGGACGTTATCAAACCTAATCTAGATGGTCACCCAATCGAAAAATGATGATGTGTAGTTCAATTGTGTGTATGCATAGAAGAATGGACGAAGATGATGGGCAACTTTGTAATCTGATTTCGTTTAGGTTTTATTCACTAGGAACCTTACCTAGAAATAGATGCATGTATGAGTATATATATGTATGTGAAGAAATAGGCAAAAGGAATGCAAAAAGTTGAAGCAAAACTGAAATTTTTTTATGGGAAAAACGTATAGGTCTACCTATGAAAGTAATGGGTTGGCCTATGCAGGTTGTTTAGGTCGGCCTGTGAAGGTCATAGGTCGGCCTGTGAAGGATGTCAGGTCAGCCTGTGAGGCACCCTGTGAGGCGACCTGTGGGCAGAGCCTACATGCTTTAATACTGCTCCATGGGAGCCGACCTGAAGTATATACGTGCCGACCTATACTGAAGCTGAGGCTTGTATAAGTCGGCTTGAAGTAACTTGAATGCCCAAAACATGTTTTTCAATGCAATTATGATGTTGAATCCTTTTCAAACTCATTTGAATGCTTTCTAATGCCAAGATGCATATCTAGAATGGGAGGATACCGTCTAATATACATAACGCCATACTTTCCTAATTTTGACATCACTTAAAATACAAAAGCACTCACATACTCCCCCTTTTTGATGATGGCAAAACATGAGACGATGCATTTAATGATGTTGTTGTCTTTTTGAAGACTCCCCCTGAATATGTGCATCAAACTTCATCTTGTGCATAATTCTCCCCCATTGACAACATTAAAAACAGAACAAGCAAACAATTAGAAGTATCAATAATAACAAATAAACACAAAATAATACACAAAGGAAATTTGCAAAGAGAAGAACATTAATATGAAAGCATTCACATAGAATGATATGCACATTGATTTAGAATGCCTAAACATAAATACAATTACACCAAGGAACAATATAACATAATTGCCACTCATAGTTCCATATAAGGCTAATCTCAAGGAAGTAATTTAACTCCCCTATGAGGCTCATCTCAAACTCTCTCTGCATAAGCTTAGAGAACTCTTCTACAAGTTACATATTAGTTGATCCAAATATAATATCATTAACGTAAACTTGAACTAGAAAGGTGTGCTTTCCATCGCGCTTAATAAATAGAGTAGTATCTACTTTTCCCCTTGAGTATCCTTGGTCAATTAAAAATTTTCTTAGTCGCTCATACCAAGCCTCAGGGGCTTGTTTGAGACCATACAAAGCTCTTTTGAGCTTGTACGCATATTTTGGATACTCATGACTTTCAAAACCGAGAGGTTGAGCTACATAGACTTCTTCATTAATAAATCCATTTAGAAACACACTTTTCACGTCCATTTGATATAACTTGAAATTCTTAACGCAAGCATAGGCTAATAGAAAATTTATAGCCTCAAGTCGAACCACTGGAGCATAAGTTTCCTTATAATCGATGCCCCCTCTTGGTTATAGCCTTACGCCACTAGCCGGACCTTATTGCGGGTTATCACCCTGTTTTCGTCAAGTTTGTTCCTAAAAACCCATCGGGTTCTAATTACTTGATGATGTTTAGGAAGAGGGACAAGGTCCCAAACGTCTTTTTTTAAAATTGATTTAGTTCATCTTGCATGGCCATAAGCCAATGCTCATCGCAATGCATCTTTAGCACTTATAGGATCTACTTGAGATACAAACGCAAAGTGATAACAGAAATTAGTTATCTTAGAGCGATTAGTTACTCCTTTTGTGATGTCTCCAAGTATGTTGTCAATAAGGTGATCCTTTATTGTCTTCCAAGTCAAAGGTGGACCTTCTGTTGTAGCTGGACTTTCTTCTTCTTCCTCTTTATCATTGTCATCTTCTTTATTCTCATCATCCACGACTTTAGGTTGATCAATCCCTTGTTCAGTTATATTGAAACTATCTTGAGAAGACACACCTACATCATGAAAAACAATACATTTCCCAACATATTTTAGATGAGACTCATCAAAGGTAACATGTACGAACTCCTCAAATATAGGCAATCTCTTGTTATAAACCATATACGAATTACTATATTGTGAGTATCCGAGGAAGATACCCTCATCGGCTTTTGCATCGAATTTGCCAAGTTTATCTCTATTTTTTTTTCAAAATATAACACTTACATATGAAGACATGCAAGTGAGAAACATTAGGTTTTCTACCTCTAAGTCGTTCGTAGGGGGACTTATCTAGAATAGTACCCTATTCATGACATAGCAAGACGTGTTAATGGCGTCCGCCCAAAAATGCTTAGGCCAATTACCTTCATTAAGCATAGTCCTCGCTAGCTCCTCAAGGATTCTATTTTTACGTTCCAGAATGCCATTTAGTTGTGGAGTTCTAGGAGCGGAAAAATTATGCTCAATGCCATATTTGTCACAATACTTTTCAAAGAGGCGATTTTGAAACTTTCTTCCATGATCACTTTGAATGGAAATGATTTTCAAACTCATTTTGTTTTGAAATAATCTAGCAAATTGCTTAAAATCCGGATAGGTCTCATCTTTACTTGACAAGAACAAGACCCAATAAAATCTCGAGTAATCATCTACAATAACAAAGTCATAGTAATTTCCACCTATACTTTTGGTCATAGAAAGACCAAAAAGGTCCATGTGAATGAGCTTAAGAGGTCTCGAGGTAGAAACAAGGATTTTAGATTTAAAACAGACTCTCTTTTGCTTCCCCATTTGACAAGCTTCACATAGGTGGTCTTTATTGAACTTTATTTTAGGTAGACCAATTACCAAATCCTTTGAGGATACTTTGTTCAATAGGTCAAAGTTAAGATGAGCTAGGCGTATATGCCATAACCAAGAATTTTAACTCATGGTGGCTAGACACTTAGCTTCTCCTATGGATACATCATCCAGGCTTAACATATAAGTATTATTTACCCTCAAGCCTTTAAACATACATTCATTCTTCTCATCATGCACAAACAAGCAACAAGATTTTGTAAAGGTAACTTTGAAACCCTTGTCGCAAAGTTTGCTTATGCTTAGAAGATTATGTTTAAGTCCACCCTATGACACCTTCATAATCCCCAAATTCCAATCTTTATTGGCAATCACCAAAAGTCCAGTCTGTTGGCATCTTAATAAAACCCAAAGTCCAATCTCCATTGGAAACCTCCAAAAGTCCTATCTCCATTGGCAATCTCCAAAAGTCCACCCTTGTTGGCACCTTCATAAAACCCAAAGTCCAATCTCTATTGTCAAACACCAAATAACAAAAAGTCCATCCTTGCTTGGCACACATCTAAAGTCCAATCTCCATTGGAAATCTTCTAAAGTCCATCTTGTTGCCACCTTCATAATCCCCAGAAGTTCAATCTCAATTGGCAAACACCAAATAACCAAATGTCCAACCTTGCTTGGCACATATCCAAGTTACGAGAACTCCATATGATCTATCATAACATTTTTATGATAACGATCATGTGTAAAATCGTCATTTTGCCTTTATATCTATATTGAACACAAGATATAGTTTATGTCACTCTTGTATAGTACAATATTATATTCCTTGATACCTAACTATACTCAGTAACAATAAATAAATATAATTTAGCATATTGACTCATTTTATCATGAGTATACATTTCACATTCATACTAGATCAAGGAGTCCGTAGATATTAATTTTGATATTTTTAAGGGGAAAATCCCATTTAGGTCATCTATGTTCTCGCACATGAATAATGGAGTACCCAACCGACCGACATTATAATTGTCTTTTATAGACAATGTTCAACGGTAGTAATATGATAAACTCCTCAAGTAAGAAGTATATTGATTTTAGGTTATAGGGTAGCATACATCACTATCACGATGAGAATAAATTATGACACTTGTACAACACACTGTATACTGTTCTCATAGTGTGTTAATTCAATATAAATATTACTCTTAACATTTATACTTATGCGAACACTCAGAATCTCATTCCCATTATAGCCATGACAAATGAGATATGGTTTATTAGTCCACTCACATAATAGTCTCTACACATTTATGTTTTCCTTTTTGATAGCAAGACTTGACTTCAAATACTTTTAGAAAGACATCTTTATGTTTAATGGTGTCTCACAATTAATTCATAATTAACGTTACATTAAACAAATTATTTTAGGGGGATTAACTAATTTAAAAACAAACATAATAAAAAAAACCTTTTATTATAAATAATAAACATGATATAAGTTTTAAGTTCAACCATACAATGATAACCCATAGGGCTTACACCAACAATATCCCACTAGCACTAGAGACAATCAATCATATATCTAATACTCATAGATCTAGTATAAACATCATGCTTTTGTTGAGTAAGAAGCTTTATTAGTGGGCCATTAACATTGTTAAGTGTTGGTACTTTGCATAACTTCACATCTCCTCTTTTGATTATCTTCTGAATGAGTTGATATCACCTAAGTATTTGCTTGTATAACTTGTAAAATCTCGGATCCTTAGATTATGCAATGGAACTATTGTCATCATAATAGAGATCAATGAGGTCAACGATGCTAGAAATTGTACCAAGTTCATTAAAGAATTTCTTGAGCAAAACAAACATGTTTGTTGCATTTAAGGAAACAATATACTTGGCCTATGTGGGAGAATCAACAATTTTTTCTTGCTTTGAATTCTACCGTATCACAACGCCATAAATTAAACAAAATGTATAACTAGATTTTGATCTAAAGTTATCTTTAACTACTTAAAATCTGGTATCGGTTTAACTTATTACAACGAGCTTTTCCTGAGTTCTTCTAAAGTACTTAAGATTATCATGACATCAACCTAATATCCATCACCAGGATCATACTAGTACCTGATCATTGTGGTCAAAGCATACTGTCATACCCCAATTTTGTCCTAACTGTATAATTTTACCCCTTATTTGTTTGTGTTTGCTTTTATGTTGTTTATGTTTACTAACCTTTATTCAAAAATCCAAAAATATGTGTTGTTGCCTTCATTTTTCTCGTTGTCTAAGGTCCAGTTTCAATCAATGCTATCAGGGAAAGTGTGTGTGCAGTAATGGTTGAAATTCAGTTGAGTTTGATCTAATCTTGGTCAAATAAGAAATTGTGTTTCATTCTCAAGTTATCAGGTTGTGTCAAAATCATCAAGAACCAGATCATTTCCAATTAGGGTTTTGGGCGATGCATTGAGGATCATATGTCAAAGTCATGATTCTCTAATTTCAAGACATGTTCATGTGGTCCATAGTATTACTCAAGAAGGTTTTAAATGAAGATTTTGGTTCATCATAATTTAAGTGCCCAAGTCCAGGATTGATTAATTGTTCATTTATGATTCAAGGCACTAGTTCATTCAAAAGTTCAAGGTCGATTCATGATTAGCCTTATTTCTCAAAGATCGGTTTATGATGGATTTTATAATTTCAAGAAGTGATTCAAGACTTTATTCATTTCAAGTGAGAATTCAAGATGTTGCAATTTGGTTTTGAATGAGGTTTTTGATTCAATTCAATTAGGAGTTCAAAGTCATACATCATCACAATTTGAGTTTCAATCATCATGGTTAAGCAAATCAAGCATGGTTCAAATAATTCCAAAGGGTGCAAATAATAATCATAGCCCATTTCCAAATTAAATCAAAATAGGCCTAAGGGTGAAAATGTAGCAAGAAAAGTGTACAAAAATAAATAGGCTCATGAAATTACAAGAAAAGTCCAAATACAAGTCCATTTCCATAAAGCCTATTACATTTCCATTACAACAATTAAGTGAAGCAAAACAAGCCCATGGAGATACAACAAGACAATATGGGTTGTACACGAAGCTACTAAAAATAGGCCTTCAGAAAGCAACAAAGCCAAGTACACGGCTGAACATCCACGCCACTATAAGCACGCTGCAATTACACACCAAACCAAGCCAGCTGCTACTTCACTACAACAAAGCCTAAGCTACTACAGAAGCTGCAAATGCTACAATCCAAAATATGACGCTCCACTGCAATAGGAAGAAACACGCACATGACAAGAAAATAAGGTCTCTCTCCATGTTAAATTCGTACATCATTCTTTGCAAGCCACAAGCCAAACAAAATCCAAACGCAAGCTGCTAACACAACGCAACTCATAAAACCTTAACTTTTTTTTGCACATTTCACGCGCAATACGCACCTAAGGGTGGTAGCAGCAGCATAATACTTCCAACCAATTTCATTCCAATACCACTCCATTAACACTATAAATAAGAGCTCATTTTCACCTTCATTCAAGCTTCAAGAGCCAAATAAACTCTGCCCAAATACAAAGTCAAACTTCATCTTCAAATAACCTTTAATTTCTTCAATTATATACAAGCTCTTTATCCATTCAACAACCTTCACCTTCAATCTGAACCTGCAACTCACGACAAATAAAAAAACAACCACAAATTCACTCAAACATAACTCGTACACAACCACACCGACAACTTTCACCAAACTCACAACCGAGGTTGAGAAGATAAGATTGCGAAGACAAAATTGAGAGAGAAAAGTAGAAGAAGTAGTGAAATTAAGAGAGAGAGAGTTGCACGGAATTTAAGATGGCGTTGGTGATGCAGACCGCATTCATTGAAGAAGAAGAAGGTTAAAATGTCTGTTTTCTGATTCTTTTCACTTTTGAAGAAAAAAGCAATTCCTCATGTTTTAACTTAGGCTCGACCCATTCCTTGACGTCTCCACCATTTCCTTTCCACACCTCCATAATCACAGACGTACCCTCCCTTTCATTTTTCTTTGGTTTTTGTTTTTCTTTACTTTTTTTATTATTGGTATTGTTTTTAAGATTTATAGTATTTTCCTAATTCATTAATTTCTTTTTCTTTACAATATAATTCTTGATCCATTTTGTCCATTCATATTTTGTTTACCTTCTTGGTTTTTATTTTTACTTTTGGTTGATGAAATCTTAAGTATCATGGAATGTTGATTTTCAAGGATATTGAATCTTCATTATTTTAAATCCGTTGATGAATGATCATTTAGATAATTCTCTATACTTTGGGAAAGTGATAGGTTTCCTTTGATTAATCATGGAAGTTCTTGATTAAGATTAGACAGTTTTTTCTTTTCTTATTGTGTGGCATGGCTTTAGGAGAATTATTTACATATAATTTCACTAGCATGTTTTAACACAAACATTGTTATTGCCTGGCCTCCCATAGCATGATTTCATATAGATCATGCTACGATTGCTTAACATAGTGCAACATTGGTCCCGATTCGAGAAAGCGATCATTCGATCAATAACCATTAACAACTAACTTCTAACATCTAACTTTAATTTCCGCTCTTTACTTTTTTTGTCATTTACTTTCCGCCATTTATTTTCTTTAATTTATTTAATTGCTCATTTGCCAATCTCTTCTCCTTTTACTCTTTATCTGATGAAAACACAAAAATATGATAAAAATGGTAAAACCTTAAAAGACACTGATTATGGACTATGGGTACTATCCCTTGCATGGAGTTTTGGACCTTGTACTCAACCCTAGCAAAAGGAGGCTTGGATTTAGATTTTTTATTTTCCCTATCTTAGATTAGGACACTATGCACACACACGACTTTCTCTTAGGCTACCTGATAACAAGACCTTTTATTTCTCGCATCAATCTCCCATGTATTTTTCATGTATCCCTTTCCCCATTTGGTGTACTTTCTTCACTTTCTCGCTTTTCTTTTGTTGTGATTTTTGCTTGCTAGTTACTCCATAGGAACTAGGATCAAACTCACATTTCCTCGAACCCTTGATCCAACGTCAAGTGGTATCCTCTCCCAACCCTTGTAAGTCGATCTCCTTGTGCGTCACCATCAACCTTTCCCATTTCCATCTCAACCCGTTTCTCATCCCGCGATAAAACCCTTGATCTAACATTAAGTGGCATTTTCTCGAATAAATTAAAAAACACAATAAAAGGCGATTAGGATTACGTGCCACGAGCCTTAAATGGTGGAGAAGGAGTGAGAATGGAGCTTTCCTACACTCACTCTGATTATTTTGACACAAGAAGTTTGGCTTGGTAACTCGAAATAATCACCTCTACCCATAGTCTTTAGTGCAATTTAACTCAAGAGCTACCTTTTCTAAAACCTTAAAAAAGATCTCAACTCATCAAACTTATTTTTGTGCCCCATGACACCACTGCTTAAACCCTTTTAAAGGTAATAATATCAACCAACACACAACTATTTTTACTCCGAACTACGGATGCTCTAATTTCTCATTTCTCAATGAGAATACGTAGGCACGAGGGGCCCAATCCTTGGCGAGAACTATAATATAAATCCTTCCCTTTTCCCCTTTAACAGTTTCCTTTCTTTTTCTCTTTAGTTCTTTTATCATTTGAAGAAAGAAAATAAACATGTGCTAATATTCAATCGCAAATCAAACTAAGAGGTTCCCGTTGAGTAAAACGGACGTGAGGGATGCTAATACCTTTCCCTTGCGTAATCGACTCCTGAATCCGAATATAGATGTGACGACCATTATTCTTCCTTTAAAGGTTTTATCGATATTTTCCTATTCCTTCATCGCAATCAATAAAGTTTTGTGGCGACTCTGTTCGAACTTTTTTTTCCGCGTCCATCGCGAAGGATTGTATTTTTTGAGGTACGACACATACAAGACGTCTAGTCGAGTGACAGATTCAATCACAGGTGAATATAGAACCTTGTTCATTTAATCATTTTCTTATTTCATTTGAAGGGATTTTGATTTTGTCATATATACAACATGTGGCATGGGCATGTATCTATTCTTAGAATCAAGCATATTAAAGCGTCTCAACACTTTATTTGTGTATGTACTCTAACTTAGGTCAATCAACCTTTAAGAACTATATCTATAGATCCTTATTCCTAATATATAGGTAGTTTTTCCCAAATATTTTAAAGAAAATAAATTCCTCAACCAAGTTTTATCTTGTTGCAAAGTAAGGATATCATTTATAATGAATAATATGACATCCACATATAACACCAGAAATATAACGATGCTCCCACTAACCTTCTTGTGAACACGAGGCTCATCTTCATTTTCAATGTATCCAAATTGGATTATTTTCTCATCAAAATGAAGGTTCCAACTTATAGAAGCTTGATTTATACCATAGATTGACCGCTTCAACTTGCATACCTTTTTGGCATGCTCTAGATTGGTAAAGCCTTCTGGATATATCATGTACACACCTCAAAGAGATTATCATTAAGGAAATCACTCTTTACATCAATTTTCCATAACTCATAGTCATTTTATGCAACGATAACAGGTAAAATTAGATATACTTAAGCATTGTAACCGGTGAAAAAGTATCATCATCTTTTACACCTTGAATTTTCTTGAAATCTTTAGCCACCAGTCATTCCCTATAGGTATGTACCTTACCATCCATGTTTTTCTTATTTTTAAAGAACCACTTGTAGCCTATGAGATTAACCAGTTCAGGTGGCTCAACCAATGTCTATAACTGGTTAGTGGATTTAGAGTCCATTTTAGATTTCATAGCCTCTAGCCCACGTCTCAAATATAAGTGCAATAATGGCCCTTTGGTATGTCACAAACTCATATTCATCCACCAGTAATACATCACTTTGTTCGGTTTTAAGAAATCCATAATCTCTCAGATTAGTGACATATCTTGTTTGACTTATGTTGTTCTTATGTTACATGAGCATACTGTTCATACACAACATCCTGTGTAACTTGCTTTGGTTCCTCAATTTGTGTATCATTACTTTTTTATTCTTGAATTTCTTCAAGCTCTACTTCTTCACACCGGTTCCCTTGGAAACAAACTCCCTTTCACATACACCTCACAACCATAAATGTTCATGCATGTTGTATTGGATTTCTTTCCATTCCACATCTCACATGGTGTGTTTTTCACTTTTTTATAGAACATTGTTAAGTGTGTAAGCCTAGTTATTATAGCATGTTCCTAGAAATAGTTTAAAATATATGCATTATTGAACATATGACTCCATACACAAGATGAGGGGAGGGGGTGAATGTGGAGGTTTGAAAAACGATAGCTTAAAATTAAATTATCTTCTAAAATAGAGATTGAAAACATTTAAATAAAAATGCTAGAATATATAGTGAAAGTTAAGTGAAAAATAAAAGAGTTAAGGGAAGAGAGATAACACTAGGAATTTATAGAGGTTTTGTCTTAAAGAAGTGGCCTACTCCTCTCCCTAAGAATTGATCTTGAGAGTATCCAATAATGCTTGAGAGCTTTAAGACTAACTTTCAACCAAACAATGAACTGTGGAATGAAGAGGTTAGTCTTTATGTTAAACATTGAACAGAGATTTGAGCGGTTAGTCTCTAAGCCCAAACGATATTATAGACAGGATGATCTCGAACAAAGATGGAGTTTTGAGTTGACTATCCTCCGAATTGAATTGAGTTTTTACACAGGATAACTATGACTCGAACCGATATTTTCACCGGCGTGATCTTAAATCCACTAAGCTTTTACGCAAATTGAACTCAGAAACCGACTAAAACTTTATACCAGGCTAATCTTGAATTGATATATATTTTTACTAAGCTGAACTCAAGAACTTTTGTGAAGTTCTTTCTCTAGTTATTATTCATGATCCAAAAAGATATTTTTTTTCTTCAATAGTGGAGCTTATGAACCAAACATAGACTTATACTAATTCCCAAAAGAGTATTTATACTGGTTTAGCTCCAAACCAGTTAACTACTTCCTAAGGAATAATGATTTAATCAAGAGGAAAAATAAGTCTTGGTAAATTTATAATAAAAGCCTCATGTAGAACAGTTTCTTCACTAAACTAAAGAACGCTCTCAAAGAACTATGACTAAAATGTGAGAGAAAGATATATAATTTAGAGAGGTTGAGAGAAAGGAAAAGTGAGGTATTTCAAGTTTTCTAGATCGTTTGAAATGTTGGGGGAGCCTATTATTTATAAGCCAAGAAATGTTGTATTATTGGAAACAATCCATGGGCCAAATAAATGGCCTAATCGATTAGCTGATCAATTAGGTACTTACAATAATGAATTATTTATGCCCCAATTGGAAGGTTTTGATAGAGAGTTGTTATCATTAATTAATACATTGTCACAATCAATTATAGATCCGCGTATCCATTATCTAATAAATTAGGACAAATATATAATCAATTAAATAATTATAAAAAGTCTTCTAACAAATTAGACAATCTCCTATTTAATTGGCTAGGATCAAAAACATGTTTAGTGATTTTAATTGAAAAAGAGAGGCTTCAAAAATAGTTTTTAGGTTATGTGTGTGCGTGTGTTTGTGTACGCGTATGTGTGTGTGTGTGTGTGTGTACGTGCGCGCGTGTGTGTGTGTGTGTGTATGTGTGTGTGTGTGTGTATGTGTGTGTGTGTGTGATTTGTCCATAATACTTCAAGAAATGCCTTTGTGTCTTTACAATACTTTGATCACTCAAACATATATGATTCATCGATCTTCCACACTTTAAAGCTTCCAAGTTTCTATGCCGAATATACTAATCATATAAGCACTTCACTTTGAATATTCTACTTATTTCAGATTGAGATATCTTCAAGTAAATCACCATCAACAAAGAGTTGGAATTTGGAAATATATCACTAGTGATTATAAACCCTAATTCATTAACTTTATTTAAGGAATAGCTTGATCAAAACCCTTGTGCATCTTTGACCACTTGAGCTAGTTTCTTTACTTCCCGAGTTATTATCATCAAAATCACTTCAAGTATTATTACTGCTTTAGGGGTTTTCATCATCAAAACAATGACATCATCAAGGCTGTGCATTTTCTTTTTGAGTATTTCTATCCACGAGCTTCTTAGTTATACATACAAGCACATGGTTCCACATGCATGACTCATCATTGATGAAATCATGTCTAACAAGGTTTTGTTCCTCCTTTCCTAAACCCCATTCCATTTCACTATTCTAAGAGGGGTGAGTTGGGATAATATTTCACACTCTTTCAGATAGTTATCTAATTCTATACTTATATATTCACCGCCTCTATTTGATTGAAGTGTTTTAATATTACTACCTTCCGCTTTGTACTTCATTTTAAGGACATTTTGAACTTTACAAAATATTCTAATTTTTGTTTCATTAGTAAATATCTACAATAATAATTAGTAAATATGATGAAGTATTGAAAACCTCATATGGTTGATGTGTTCAATGGTCTGCATACATCTATATGTATAAGGGGCACAATATCACTAGCCCTTTCACATTTTCACGTGAATGAGGTCTACGTTATATTTCCTAATAAATAAGCTTAACATGTTGTCGTACCTCGAAATATACGACCTTTGCGATGCGCAAAACGGGGTTGCACGATCACGAATAGACTTAGGAGAGTCGCCATCGAACTTTATTTATTCCCATGAGGGTAAAGGGAAAACATCGAGAAAACCCACGGGTGAAAGGATAGGGAATGGTCATCGCAACCATGTTGGGTTTGAAAGTCGGTTATGTAAGGGGAAGGTTCTAGCACCCCCTACATCAATCGTACTCGATGGAAACCAACTAAGTTGTCGAAGCATGAAAGGGTATTTGATGTCTCAAAAGCTTGCTAAGGAGAAATGGATGTTTTTTATTAGGGTGCTCGCCAAGGATGAATATCCTTGTGCCTACGTATCCTCATTATTAAACAAGGAAGTCAGAGCTCCGTAGTTCGGAGTAGAAAATGGTTGTGTGTTGGTTGATTTTATTACCTTGAAAAAGGGTTTAGGAAATGGTTCCACATGGCACAAAATGAACTTGATGAGTTATATGTTTTTTAGATTTTGAGAAGGTTTGTTCTTGAGTTGAATTGCACTAAAGACTATGGGTAGAGGCGATTATTTCAATCAACCAAGTCGAACGCCTTGTGTTGAAATAATCAGAGTGAGTGTAGAGGTATCCATTCTCACTTCTCCTCCACCACTTAAGGCTTGTGGCACATAATTCTTCTCGTATTTTAACATATTTTGAATATGATTACGAAAAGAACACTTGATTTTGGATCAAGGATTTATTGGTTTTTTTTAAGAAAGATTTTGGTGAATGGGTAGGTTGACGGCGATCGTAAAACAATCGACTTACAAATGGTGAATGCAATATGGAGTGTGGTTGGTTAAGGGTTAATGGTGGTGGAAAATCCTATTTATTTTCTTATGAAAACTGCTTGACGTTGGATCAAGCTTATTTATCTTGTTTTTGAAAAAAGGGTGGTTGATTTTATCTCGCATTAAGGGAAAACCTAAGCAACTAACAATCAAAGCACCAAGATTAAAATTATTACACTTTATGGGGATGGGGATACATTTGATCAAATGTGGGTGAATCCAAACCATAATACAAGTAAAATCATCACACACAAGCATGTAAACAACCACATTAAATGCAAAATGAGAATCATTGTATGAAAGTCCAATAGGAGGCTATAAGGTTGATGGCGATCGTGAAGACAATCGACTTACAAGGTGTTTGAAAATGGCTTGATTTTAAATCAAGATATTAATTTGAAGAAGGGTTTAAGCATGCATATGTGGATGAGAATCAAAAGCACTATGATGTGGATCCCAAATTACACACGAATAATGGCAAGAGTATCACAAAATTCAAACATTAGATGAATAAAACAAAGCACACAAAAGAAAGAATTTATTAATCAAATTAAATGTAAATATTTAATAATATTAATCAAATAATTAATCAACATTAAATAAAAACATTTAATAAAAACAACAAATTAATATTTTTTGGATTTTTGAATTTAAGAAATTAACAAAAAGAAAATGAATAAGCCAAATTAATTAAATTAAATACCAACATTTAATAAAATTAATCATGATATTAATTAATATTAAATGAAAGTGTTTAAAATCATTAATCCATATTTTTTGGTATTTTTAAACATTTTATAAAAATTATCAAAGAAAAGAAATTCTTAAACAAACCAAATTAACTAATTAAATTAAATATAATCATTTAATAAAGTTAATTAAGAACATAATTAATTAGTGCTAAACAAAACTATTTATATTTTTTTTTTACATTTTAAAATATTCAAAACAGATAAAAGAAAAATAATCAAAAATAAAAAGATAAGAGAAAAGGAAAATGGGCCAGGATTTGGAAGTAAAAATAGGGGTGTGCATAGTCAAAATCCCTAGGCCCACGTGAAATATGGCCCATGCTGGGGGAGGCCACCATGGACCTTCTAGCGAATCTGGATCATTGATCCTTCAGATAGTCATAGAAGACTCAAGATCTAAGGACAGGATGCGCGTGCATAAGGTGAGGAAGCAGGGAGAGTGTAAGCAAGATCATACAAGGGTGGTGAGTCAAAGCACATATCGGTGACATTTGTCACCGGTGGGGGAGGCACGTCACTGCAGCGTGGCAATGTACATTAAAGGAAGCTTCAACCTTCATTATCATGTTCTCTCTCTCTCTCTCTCTCTATATATATATATATATATATATATATTGTAGTGAGCGATTTTTGTCGGTGACACGACCATCTTATCGCTGGGTTTTCTCCTCACCGCAATGAGGAGGAGTGGGGTGCTACTTTATGATTTCTTATTTATCCCATGAAGCTGAAAGGGAAAGGGAAGCTATCTAAAACTAACCTTGCACGCGAAATTTTTAACTGAACAAAACGCTTTTAAAAAGATTGGGGGGGGGGGGGGGTCCGGGGTCAGGTTATACAATGGGGAGTTGTCAATTACCCATTCTATATGTGATTATCCACAGGATATTAGCTTTAGGTCTCGCTTTGTAATTGATAGTGTTTATCTGTTGATGGGTTGGTAAAGTTTCTTGGGAAGTATGAGTGAGTGAGTTGATGTTGATGTTTGGGTGTTTTTGGTATGGTACTGGACCTAATGTTTGATTGGTATAAAGGTACTGGACCTAGGGTTTTTGATTGGTATGCTCGCTAAGATTTCACAATCTTATGCCTACGTATTCCCGTTTAAACGAAACAGGGAAATTAGAGCAATCGTAGTTCTTCCTATTCTTAGGGAGGAAAAAGATGTTTTGGTGTCTTGTTCAAAGCCCAAGATTGAAGCTAAAAGGTTTATTTGTGTCTTGTTCAAAGCCCAAGATTGAAGTTAAAAGGTTAATTGACTCGGCTAGGGGGTTTCTTTATACAAAGCCTAAGAGGAGGCTGGATAAGACCGACTCAACAAGAGAGTGTATATATTGGTGTCTTGTACAAAGCCCAAGATTGAGGCAAAAAAAGAGACGGACACTTTGGGATATCATTATACAAAGCCTAAGAGGAGGCTAGAAGTTTGACCTTTTCGGGGGAAGATGTTCTATCTGTCTTGTACAAAGCCCAAGATTGAGGCTAAAGGGGATTTTGACTCCGCCGGGGAGATTTATATGTGTAAAGCCCAAGATTGAGGCTGAAATAAGAAATTTAACTGACTCTGGTGAGGATATTTTTATGTGTCTTGTACAAAGCCCAAGATTGAGGCTGAAATAAGAAATTTAACTGACTCTGGTGAGGATATTTTTATGTGTCTTGTACAAAGCCCAAGATTGAGGCTGAAATGAGTTTGACTCTTCTTGGGGAACATCATTCCTCAAAGCCCAGAAGAAGGCTGGGAGGAAATGACTTTGTTTGGGAAGATATCTGTCCCAAGCTCAAGACAGGGAGATTTATGTCTTGTACAAAGCCCAAGATTGAGGCTGAAAGGGTTTGACTCAACAAGAGAGTGCTTTTATCTATCTTGTACAAAGCCCAAGATTGAGGCTAAAAAAGGTTGACTCAACAAGAGAGTCTGAAAAGGTGATTGACTCAACAAGAGAGTCTGAAAGTTGATTGACTCAAAAAAAGAGTCTGGAAAAGTGATGAACTCAACAAGAGAGTCTGAAAAGGTTAGCTCCGCTGGGGAGAATCTTTGTACAAAGCCCAAGAGGAGGCTGACTGTGCTGAGGAAAAGATTATTATACAAAGCCTAAGAGGAGGCTAACTTTTGCCGGGGATTGTTAAGATCCCGAGGCAGGTCCAAATGGGGAATCAACTCTTGCTGAGGATTATAGAAGAATTGAGATATCAGAGACCTTGAGGTTCTGATTTGGGATAAGCTGACCCTGGTTGGGGAAATCTCAAGAGAGAGGCTGGGTTTCTGTTGGAGATTGATCTAGAGAGCCCGAGGTTTCTTCCTATATTTGTAAGGAACTTGAGAATGTCTTTGAGACACAAGTGGTTTAGACTGTCTAAGTCTACTGGTGTGGAAGAGTTTTATCTTTTGTATGATGCCCAAGAGGATGCACAGACATTAAGGGATGAGAATCAACCCTAAAGTGGCCTGAGGTTTGACACTGAAGAGACTGCTCTAGCAAAGGATGACTAAGTTCTGTCTTATTCCTTTAAGAGGTCGTCAGGGTCCTTGATTTAAGCCCAAGAGAAGGCATGAGAACTTCTAAGAAGCCGGAGGGTCCTTGTACAAAGCCCAAGAGGAGGCGGGGATGCTTGTAGGAATCCCGTGGGTCCTAAACCAAGGAAAGTTCAAGAAATGCTATTCACCTAGAATAGATCATTTAGTGAAAATTTTGAGGTTTAGAGAAACTCAAGAGATGCTATTCACCGAGAATAGATCAACTCCGGGGAGTAGAATTTCTTTGACAATTTCTAACAGTGACAGTCTGAGAAAAGGTTCACGAAGAATATTGCCTTTCTCTTTGTTCCATATTGTTTAAGCCCAAAAGAAGGCAAGACTGTATCTGGAAATCCTATGGGGATCTAGTTTTGTTTGTATTTAAGAGCGACCAATGGGGCTTTACCTAGTTCTAGACCTAGTTGTCGGGGAAAACTCTAAATAACTATACTAGTATATATACAGTTGATATATGACAAGTATTTTAAAAGGGTATGAAAGAAGACTAACCATGCGCAGCTTCCCACAATACAGTTATATATATCAAAGCATGTAAAGGAAAGCTGATAAAACTTACAGGCGAGCAAGCTTCCATGCTGTATTGTTAGTTGTTCAAAGAAATTAAAGAAAGTTTTGATAACAAGATATATATTTGAATCTAAATAAAAAGGGAATTGTTTTGAAAAGATTGGTGGGGTTATACTCAAGGAGAGGCCCAAGGTTTTAACAGTGACCGTACTGTTGTTTTGAATACCGTATCGGGACTTATACAATGTCTGAGGCCCAGAAAGGTTTATTTACAAAAGGGATGGGTCTTACAACTCAATGAGAAGCCAAAAAGGTGTTTTAAAAAGAAAATAAATGGGACTTACAACCCGAGGGTAGGCCCAGATGATTTGATTTTGAACTGGCGATCGCGCCGAGATTTTTGGAAAATATGTTGGGACTTATACAATGTCTGAGGCCCAGAAAGGTTTTAGTTAAAAGGGGATTGGGTCTTACACTCTATTAGAGGCCCAAAGAGTTTGAAAATGAATAAAGATGGGTCTTATAGCTCAAGGAGAAGCCCAGTTGATTTTTTTAAAAAGACGACGATCGTGCCGGACGTTTGAAAATATACAGAGGGACTTATACAATGTGTGAGGCCCAAAAAGGTATTATTTACAAAGGGATGAGACTTACACTCTATTAGAGGCCCATGAGTGTTTGAAAAAGATTGATGAGGGTGAAATCAATCAAAACCTTAATTTTGTTTAAAAATGGAATTAATTTTGTTTAAAAATTAATAAAAATTATTGAAAACATGTGAAAAATGAGTGGTGATCTTGGATCAATGTTTCAAAAATCATGTTTTTTATCCACAAAATGATTGAAAACCATTTAAGTTTGGAAAATCAAGAAGGAAAAAATATTTTAAATGTTAAAAAACAAATAAAAATTAATTTTTTGCAAACTTATCAAGTATATGAAATAAATAATATTTTTGGGAAATTTTTGTAAAATAAAATATTTTAACATTTTTGTGAATTATTAAAAAACGAATCAACTCAAAATCATTAAAATTCAGAGAGAAATCAATTTTTGAATCAATTAAATAAAATCACAAAAATTCAAATATTTGAAAGTTTGAAAAAGGGCGCCAAGAACACCTTGGTCTTGCCTGCGTGCTCTGTTTTGCCCAGATTTGCATTTTCTCATCAAAGATTTGAAAGTTTGAAAAAGGGCGCCAAGAACACCTTTGTCCATGGTCTTTAATTTCATTTATTTTAAGCATGGAATAAGAAATCAAAGAGAAACCTTAAGAACCCTAATTTCTGTATGAAGGCTAAGAAATTCCATACACGATTCATACAAAGCAATTAATTGAGGGGAAACACTCTATGCATGATTATGAACATATGGCAAAATTATTGTGCGAGGAAATTGTCGTTCCCGGGATTTTCATCCAGGTACAAACGCGAAAGTGGCGTGGAAACAGAGCTGCCAACAATGTGTATTTATCCCAAGAGAGGGAAAGGAAACACTGCGTAAACCTAATGGAAGGAAAAAGCATGGTCTCGCGACCAAGAGAAACGGGTAAGGGAGTCAGTTACGCGAGGGGAAGGTGTTAGCACCCCATGCGTCCATCGTACCCGATGGGATCCACGCTGGTTGTCTCGATCAAAGGGTGTCGTCATCTAGAGCTCCACTGCTACTGGAAACGAGAAGGAACGGGAACGGAGAAGAGCGAAGAAACGGGGGAGAAAAGAAAAAAAAGTGACTCGGTAAGACATCGTCGGAGTCCTAGGCCTAGGTATTCCCTCGTGCAATGGGAAAGTCAGAGTCAATGTAGTTCGGACACGAACTAAGTGGGGAGGTTGCTCGCCAAGACTTCACCGTCTCATGCCTACGTATCCTCAATCTAACTAGAAAGAGGAAATACGAGCAGTCGTAGTTCGACCTAACGAGGTCTTAGTGTTTTTTATGAGCGACGTTAAGTTCGCGTCCGGCAGTTAGGGTCGATGCCTGTTTACGACAAAATGGAAAATAACGTGCTATTTTCTTAAAATGAGTTTGAAACTTAATGATCCCGAAGGATGAAAAAGGTTTGAGTTTGTTTTGGTGTTTTTTAGACAGAAATGTTTTGAAGTTAGTTTGTAACTTGCATTGCACCCAAGTCTACAACATAGGAACGAATACGTCGCGTATCTTCCCCAACAGGACGTACACTAAGCATCCTAGAAGAATGAAGGGAGACCCCCCATACCTCACTTCCCATATATAAGGCTCATGCGCAATACATGTTGACCTTTATTAAGTGTTTTAGAAAGGTTATGGGATGAGAAGAGAAAACTCAAGTTGAAAAGAAAACACTAAGGGGAAACTAATTGTTCCTAATGTTATCATGCAAAGGTGGCCCTAATATCAAGGTTTAAGAACAACCTAAGTCTAAAGAAGAGAGAGGGATAGCACTACCTAATGCTTATCCTACCTCACCTTAATCGAAAATTAAGGATGAGCTAGGATCCCAAAGAGGTGTGAAGAAGTTCTACACAATCAAGCATTATATCATGCTATTCACAAAAGGAAAAAACAAGTAAGATACATGAGAGATGAAAGAAGAGATGAACATGGATAACCATCCACATGTTCAAGCACCTTACCTCTGCCCCTACATAAAAGGTTAGTACCAAATGATTACAAGTAATGAACACAGGTATCAAAAGTAAACCAAACAAATGCTAGTTGCTTTAAGAAGACAACATAAGAAGCAAACAAGGCTCAAATCAAAAAAGAAAGGTCCTAAAGGTTAAGGAACACCCAAGGTCAGTAGGTACAACTCAATGTGTCCTACTAAGGTAAACATGCCAAAGGAGATCAAACAATGTCAAACTATGCATCAAAAGATCACACACATGCAAGTTATGCACTAACTATGCAAGATGAATGCAAATGAATCATAAACATGAATAAATGCATATGTAAACATCAAAGTCAGAAGTGGAAGACATTTACTAATGCATTGAGATGTCATTAAGATAGCATGCAAATCATAAATGCAAGCATTAAGAATGATTAAGCAAGAAGAAGTGAAAACAATCATCATTTAAGTTCAACAATGAAGCATACTTGTAATGCAAGTAAGAAAAGAAGATGCAAGATGAACATGATTGTAAATGAATGCAAGTCAGTAGCGCATGACATTTAAGATGACATTTAAAATGCAAGAATGGACATGAAAAGTTCATACAAGTCTCATGTTAAAGCACATTGAAGAAGAGAAGCAAACTAGGTGCAAACAAGTTTAAACAAACATGCAAAGGCTTATGAACTTAGAAACATGCAATATGATGTTAGAATTCATGGAATATGATTGAAAAGGATCACAAACAGAAGTGAAATCATGTTTAAATGGATGTACAAGATCATGCAAGCATTTGTGAAAACAAACCATCAAAGATGTGCAAAGGAATGAACACAAACCCACAAGACAATTCAAGTTTGAACAAATGCATACAAGTCATGTAAAGATGAACAAGCAAAGACCTATAACATAAGAAAAATGACCTATAATGTTCATACAACATGTGTCAATAGGTCTCAATAATTGTCAAAGATGGTTGCATACAATGCACATTGAAACCCTAGCATATGATCTCTAACTTCTACCCAAACAAACATTCATTTATGAATTCATAAGGATCACGTTAAGAAGACATGAAAAATTGAAAAAGGAAAGCATCTTAAAGTGCAATCAGTGTATTAACATGTCTCAAAAGAATGGATCAAAACTCATTAGGGATCATGCTCAAACTTGCTTCACAATTTCACATAAGTGACACAAGGATTAGGCACAAACATGGCATTCAAACATCAACCAAAAATGCTTTTAAAAAACCACAAAAAATGCATAAGGTACCTCAAGATATGATGAAAGTATGTATCAATTATCATGTGAAAATCCAGTTCAAAACTATGTCAAACAATTCCAAAATGAAACAAATATCATGAATGGAGGTTCATACAAAAGACATTAAATGGAAATTCATGGAAAAACAGCAAAATATGATAAAATACGAAATAAAAATATGAAAAAATTATTTAAATGCCTAAGAATGCACCATGGATTTTTTGGGAATTTTATCATGCATAAAAGTAATTTTACAAAATTAAAAACCAAACATGTATGAAAAGAAAATTAAAAAAACAAAGAAATGAGCCAGGGGGTGCCACGAAAGCAATTAGCTAGTTATAAAAGCATTTGGGCTCAAAAAGAGGGAGTGCGCATAGCAAAAACACCAAGCCCAAAGCAATGACTGGCCTGCAGCGCATGTGGTGTTCTCAGTCAACATGATTAACTCAAAGAAAGCCCTTGGATCTTGTCAACATGATTGATCAGGCAGAGTAAATGAATCATGAGGTTCAAAATGCGTGCACATGCTATATTAAGATGCAAAGTACACACATGATCATCAATTTAAAATAAAATCAGAAAATAAAGGCACGTGAGAGAGAGCTCGTTCATTAATGCGCTGGCACCATTATGTCCCTTGGATCAGGAGAATCGTGTGGCTGTGACTTATCCTGGAAAATACTAGGGTTTATGTGAGTTAATGAGTTTCTGGTGGCCGGAGAAGACTCCGGTCGTCTTCTCCGGCGAGTCTCCGCCGTGCTCAGCCTCACAGGTCACCAGAAATGGGCCTGCCTTACATCATTGTGCCCGTCTCACCACGTAGATCATAAATCCAGGCTTTAATTTCACAAATGATGCAAGAATTAAGCAACACAAATCAAAGAAGTTTGCCCTAGGTTTTTAAAACTATGCACATATGGTGCATATCAACTAGCCGGTGGTCACATTGTCCCTAAAGGACTCCAAAACAAGCAAAATCAAGCTTAAATTGAAAATAAAATTGCAAGAAAGTTTGATCTATGAATCTGAACTTCGATGAAGCTTTGAAAATAAGAAAACCAGAGGTGAAGAACTTGATCTTTGAAGTGATTATTGGCCAAATAAAGGCAGTGTAATAGCTTTGTAATACTTGAACTTCAATGGAAGAAAGAGAAGTTTGGAGTTTAAGGTGATGATGCTCAATCTATTGCTTCATTCCAATGCATTCATGGATGATAATTGATGCTGAAGAGTGAAGAGAATGTAGTGTGGTGAGAGCCTCGAGAGAGAGAGAAAGTTTCAGAGAAAGAGAAGAGTGTGAAATGGAGAAGTGTGAAGAATGATCCAAGTTTTTTTCAATTCAAATAGAGATTTGTTTATATAGGTAGTTAGAGGTGTGGTTAGGATCTAACTAGGGCTGGTTAACAGTTAGAACCCTAGTTGAGTTCACTTGAGAGTGATTGAAGTTGAAATGAAAATGGAGAATTAGTGTAGTAATGGAATGGCACGAGTTATCATGTGTGGAAGGATCATGAGATATTATGGTGAGGATGAAAGGTGGTGATGTACAATGCAGCGAAAACAACTTACTCCCCAAGGTTTCTTTTCTTTCTCTTTGTTGTTTGAACATAAAAGGCAAAGGGTGTACAAAAAGAGCAGGGTTTGTAAGAGTGTGGTTTGTCTTGAAAAGGCAATGTGATGTATGTATGGAAATTTTTAGCATGCGCATGAGAAATGAAAACAACCATACAACCTATTTCTTTATTTGATATTAAAAAAAAACCAAATAATAATGTGTCTCACTTTGGAGCCTTGAATCTCCATGAATAATAAATCAATTTGAGCAATCTTGGTGTCTTTGGAATGTTCTCAAAGAGTAGAACATGACTGATGTTGAGAAGAAACATAATGGAATCCTCTAAAGTGCTTAAAAATGTGCATGAAATTGTTTGGTCCTAGCTGCATTAGCCAGCCAACTTGTTGGCTCTTATGTGCATGGGATGAACCTTTGATGCACCTTACTTTGCCCCACCATATCTCCCAAATGGTTGATCATATAAAAAATCCCTCAACATCAAAATTGTAGAGGAGATTGAGAGGAACAAAACTCATGTTGAACAATTTTTCATTTGGAGTCTCCATCATGGAGAAATCTGACCTTGAACTTAGACAAAACATGCACACAAGGTGTTTGTTGAAATTACTGCGAACTGACTAGTCATGACTTGCCAATTTGCCTTGATTTGTCTCAACTTTAATTGAACATATCTCTCTCAATTTTTATCCAATGGACATGTTCTTGGTATGGTTTTGAAGCTTGGAATGTGAACTTTTGATAGGCCTCCATAAACTTTCAATTTGGAGCTTGCATCATAGAGAAAGAATGCCTTAAAGTTGGGTGCTCACCTTGCCAAAACTTACTAGATTAGGAAACCCTAATTTCTATTTTGGGCAACTTTGAATCTCTTTTATTTTTTGTGAATATCTTGACATTTCTTTATCAAATCTACATCAATGGACATATTTGACATGGGGAACAAAATTTTGACCTCAAAAAGTCAGGAGTTGACTTTTTCCTCTGCCCACAAATTACCTGATTTTGAATCAATTGATCAATTGAAGCCCTTCTAAACCAAATTGATGGACAATCCTTCAATCTTAGACACTTAAGGACATGGGGAATATAATGAAATCAAGTCTTGCCCAAAAAATCAGAAATAAATTGATTTTATGGCAAACCCTAGTTTTGGTGCCCTTAATCTATGAGGAATCAACACATCCTCCAATTCCAAATTCCTCTGAGTATGAAGTGTATCCTCTCAAACAAAGATAAGATATGCCCTTTGGTGATGATAAAAGCTCAAAGATCTTGCCCATTGGGGGTTAAACTCAAGAAATCCAAAACCCTAATTTGAACAATCATGTTAGGAGAGAGTGATTCCCTTGAAATTTCTTGTGTACCTTGATCCTATGCCAAGAGCCAAAGGTATGCAAAGATGATAATGCAAGAATGCAATGAAAAATAAGCCAGTTAAGGCTAAAACAAGAGGGAAAATTTTGAGGTGTTACAGCTGCCCCTATTCAAACTTCTTGGATCTGAGGGTATGATAGCAATGACTTTCAAACAATGAGGATACACGGGGTTTGAATACCAAAATAACCTGGAAATTTGCAACCTGTGGGGGTAAGGAAATAGGGTGAATACGAGGGCGGCCGAAGGCAAACTCGAAAAGAAAGACCGGCCGAAGGCGGATTCTGCGGGGGGACAAGATAATACGAGGACGGCCGAAGGAAAACTTGAAAAGGTAGACCGGCCGAAGGAAGACTAACAACCAGAACAACACGAGGACGGCCGAAGGCGAACTCGAAAAGCAACACCAGTCGAAGGAGGAATTTCAAACAAAGGTAGACCAGCCGAAGGTGGGCTAACAAACAGAACGACACGAGGACGGCCGAAGGCGAACTCAAAAAGAAACACCAGCCGAAGGAGGAATTTCAAACAAAGGTAGACCGACCGAAGGCGGGCTAACAAACAGAACGACACGAGGATGACCGAAAGCGAACTCGAAAAGAAACAACAGCCGAAGGAGGAATTTCAAACAAAGGTAGACCGGCCAAAGGCGGGCTAACAAACAGAACGACACGAGGATGGCCGAAGGCGAACTCGAAAAGATACACCAGCTGAAGGAGAAATTTCAAACAAAGGTAAACCGGCCAAAGGCGGACTAACAAACAGAACAACACCAGGACGGCCGAAGGAGAACTCGAAAAGAAACACCAGCCGAAGGAGGAATTTCAAACAAAGGTAGACCGACCGAAGGCGAGCTAACAAACATCAATAACGCGAGGTCGACCGAAGGTGAACTCGAAAAGGAAGACCAGCCGAAGGCGGACTATGCTGGGGAGGAAGACAAGACCGACCGAAGGTGGGCTAATCAACAAAAGGATATGAGAACGGCCGAAGGCGAACTCGAAAAGAAAGACCGGCCGAAGGCGGAATTTCTAACAATAATAATACGAGGACAGCCGAAGGCGAACTCGAAAAGAAAGGATACGAGGATGGCCGAAAGCGAACTCGAAAAGAAAGTCCAAGCCGAAGGTGGACTTTCAAAGAAAGACTAAGCCGAAGGTGGAATTTCAAAGAAAGACTAAGCCGAAGGTAGACTCTCACACAAAGGATACGAGGACGGCCGAAGGCGAACTTGAAAAGAAAGGCCAAGCCGAAGGTGGACTTCCAAACCCAACAATACGAGACTAAGCCAAAGGTGGACTCGAAAAGAAAGACCGAGCCGAAGGTGGACTTTCAAAGAAAGACTATGCCGAGGGTAGACTCTCAAACAAAGGATACGAGGACGGCCGAAGGCGAACTCGAAAAGAAATACCAAGCCAAAGGTGGACTTTCAACCCAACAATATGAGACCAAGCCAAGGGTGGACTCGAAAAGAAAGACCGAGCCGAAGGTAGAGTTTCAAACAAAGGATACGAGGATGGCCAAAGGCGAACTCGAAAAGAAAGGCCAAGCCGAGGGTGGACTTTCAAACCCAATAATATGAGACCAAGCCAAAGGTGGACTCGAAAAGAAAGACCGAGCAGAAGATGGACTTTTAAAGAAAGCCTATGCCGAAGGTAAACTTTCAAACAAAGGATACGAGGACGGCCAAAGGCGAACTCGAAAAGAAAGGCCAAACCGAAGGTGGACTTTCAAACCCAACAATACGAGACCAAGTCAAAGGTGGACTCGAAAGGAAAGACCGAGCTGAAGGTGGACTTTAAAATAAAGACTATGCCGAAGGTAGGCTTTCAAACAAAGGATACGAGACCAAGCCGAAGGTGAACTCGAAAAGAAAGGCCATGCCGAAGGTGGACTTTCAAACCCAACAATGCGAGACCAAACCAAAGGTGGACTCGAAAAGAAAGACCGAGCCAAAGGTGGACTTTCAAAGAAAGACTATGTCGAGGGTAGACTTTCAAACAAAGGATACGAGGACGACCGAAGGAGAACTCGAAAAGAAAGGCCAAGCCGAAGGTGGACTTTCAAACAAAGGATAAGTAGAATCAACAGATCTACAAAGATGACTTCACTGGGGACAAGAGAAATCTAAACAGACAGCTCTGTAGGGGAGTATAGGAAGGAACAACAGTAAGAAGGACGAATCCATTGGTTGCGGTGTAATGTTAAACAACATATCCTGCATTACATTTCTTTCTGCTGGGGGAAGAAACTAGTAACAGATATCAAACCTGGTTTATGCTTTGAATGCATATATTTGAATTTTTCTATGGCGTAATGCTCCATACGAAATGGAAATGCTAGTGTTTGGGAGGATGCCATGCAAGAATGCTTATGCAATGCAAAAGAGGCGCTCCAGTAAAATAAATGCTGAAGATGAAGGCAACTCCATCGGGGAGGATAACTAAATTGTCCTTTGAATTAAAATACCATACTGAGGAAGATTTCACAGAACGACTTCCTGATCACCAACTCTGCTGGAGATGAAAACTCCGAGAGAAATTCCACTCTGTTGGAGATGGATGAATATTGCAGATGGAACCCAAGAAATTTCTCTCCGCTGGAGATTACCCATGGCTCCTACCGAAGACAGAACTCAAAACACGGATCTGAAAGATGCCAATAACAATTGGACTTAAGACCTGCCAGGGATGTCAACCGCTGTTGAACAAACCACTGTGAAGATCACCACCAAACTCTGCTTGGGGAGACAAGGCAATAATACCGAACCTGCTTGGGGATATTACTGAACTTAACCTGCTGCTGGGAGACATCTGTACCTTCACCCTGCTGGGGAATAACAACCACTATTAGCACACCTGCTTAGGGAATGGTGATTGACGACATCAACTTTGCTAGAGGATAACATCATGCTTACTCATCTGTTAGGGATCAGACCATACCGTTGCTGATGAGAAAAACACTTCCTGACTAGCTGAGGAGAATGAGTGCCAAGACTCTGTGGGGAAAATAACCTCTTTGTCCAAAGAAGGTATTCCATCAATCTCCCGTTGGGGATGCAGAAATATCAACTTCTGGATGCTTGTTAAGAGAGTAATAAATCAACCACAACTCTAGCTGGGGAAATAATTCTCTATACTCTGGCTGGGGAGAGCAATAATCTGCTGAAGAGGATGAAATTTCAATGCTGAGGAGAATAGATCTACTAGGGAGAAATCCTGCTGCCCTGCAAACAACATCAACAGTATATGCAAAATGGCCATCTAGATTACCATCCTAATGACTGTGGTCTGAGAAATTTCCACTGTTTTCCAATATGCTTCGCAAAGCTTAACATTTTCGCATGCAATGTTTATAAAAAAATATCAGACATTTTCACAAACAAAACAGTAAAAGTAAAAACACACATGATGAAAATGAAAATTTTATTGCATGAATTGACCTGTAAATAGGCATTTACATCCGGAAGCAATTCCTGAAAAGAGGTAATTGCGTAAAAAAGTAAAAGAAAATACACATGTCGGCAATGTGGGGAACAGATATCCACCATGATTCAATTCAGCTATGACCCAATATGTCTCTCTTATCCGCATATGCTTTGACCTTCGAAGAGACTAACTGGACTGATTATTTTCCTTTGAAATTTCCAAGTATCAAAAGTGTTCACAGATCGAACGCAGATCGTAGCCTCTTACTTTTGAATCCCTAACTTTTGCCTGGATCGCCCTTTTTAGGTTTTTAATCCACCGGGATACCCATTTTTGCCAAAGTTGCCTTTTCAGGTCTTCAACTTTGCGGCTTTATTCTTTTTTCTTTTTATCCCTAACTTTTGCCCGAACCTTTTCTTTTTATGGTTCGCCGGGATGCCCCTTTTTTGCCTGGATCTTCTTTTTATGTCCAACGGGTCTCTTTTATGCAAAGTATTTTTTGACTACGTCTGCGTTCACAGGGGACGTAAAATCTTCGCCATCCATAGTTGAGAGTAATAAGGCTCCACCAGAGAAAGCCTGTCTTACTACATATGGCCCTTCATCGTTTGGAGTCCATTTGCCCCTGTGATCTGTTTGAGGAGGAATGATCCTTTTCAAAACCAATTCACCAGTATAAAAACACCGAGGATGCACTTTCTGATCAAAGGCTTTCTTCATCCTGCTCTGATACAACCGACCATGTGCAATGGCTGCCAATCCCTTTTCCTCGATAAGGTTCAGCTGATTCAATCTGGAACTCACTTGAAATTCTGGCACAGATATCAGATGTCCTACACAGATGTTGAGACACTGATATCCAACACAATAAACAAGTTGACAATAAAAATAATAGTGTAGAAAGTAAATAACACAGTGATATGTTTACCCAGTTCGGATCAACAATCCTACTCTGGGGGCTACCAAGCCAGGGACGAAACCAATATACGATAGTATCAATTCACAGATCATACAATTACCAAATAATCTGCTCACTTAATCACTACCCTTCCTATGACTTCTACCTAAGACTCACCTAGGTATGAGGCCCTCCTCAAATCCCTCTACAACCACAACCTGTGATTGGTTTCTTTCCATACAAGTAACACACCGAAAGTCACACTTTCAAAACACACAATTCTCAATACTTCAAAGCTTATGAGAATTGACACACAAGAAACTCAATGCTTAAAAGCTTATGAGTAACTGACATAACTTACAGCACAAAAACCAGTCCTTATACTGTTATCAGAATGAAACCAGTTAGGCTCACAAATAACACACGAAAACCCTAACAAAACACACGTAAGTTCCACACCTAAACTAGGTTTACACCAGTCAATATATAGCATTTAATCTGGACTGGATTGGGCTTCAAAAACACAGCAAATAGACTGCTCACAAATCTGCAAAATAAACTCCAACAAAATAGGTCTTCAATCTAAAGTTTCCTAATATGTCTCCATAATTAGAAATAGCTGAAAAACTGAAAAACCAACAAATAAACACAATCGAAAAATGCTTTGGATGCCACATAGGATAACCAAATATTCACAGAATATTCAGTAACAATTCACAGCAACAGAATCTGCTTTAAAACTGAATCCAGACGCGATGTCCTATGAGCAGGTATGGGAGATCTTCATTCGACATGTTGAATGCAGCAAATTAGAACATCATTTTTCAACACCTTGCTGCTAGAATAGTTTTAGCAAAATAAATGCCAACCACAGAAACAAAGAAATAACAATCTCCCCCTTTGGCTTATTTTGGCTAAAACTACACACCAAAAAAAACTTGCAAAGAAGCACACAAAAATCCATACCAGACAGCAGCGAAATACCAACAGTACACAAGCAAAAAAGAAAAAAAAATCCAGCATAGCAACACTCCCCTTCAACTGCATACAACACACAACACAACATACAACACAACACAACAGCATAGCAAAACTCCCCCTCAACTGCAGCAACACAACACAGCAACACAAACATTCCATATTCTCCCCCTCAACTACTGCAGCATCACAAGCACACCACACACAACCATACTACTCCCCCTTTTTAGCCAGAAATATGACAAAGGCAAGTAGAACAGTTATTAATACCATGGTCAAATCATAAACCAGAATAAACAGCATCAGAGAGTAGATGCACACCACATCACATGACCAAGTGTCATGCATAGACTTCAGTATTTTCCCTTCATTCACACACTGCACTACCAGAACCTCCTTTACTCATTCCAATCTGGCAGCCAGAAGGAACATTAATTGCTATAGTTCTTCATGAATACAAACCCCAAGTCTGCTCCTCAGGTTTTCAAACTGAACTGCATCCAGAGCCTTGGTAAATATGTCAGGAAGCTGATTTTCTATGCTCACAGGCTCAAGAGTTATGACTTTGTCCTCCACAAGTTCTCTAATGAAGTGATGCCTGATATCAATATGCTTAGTCCTGCTATGTTGAATGGGATTTTTGGAAATATTAATAGCACTCAAGTTGTCACAAAATAATGTCATGACATCTTGTGTGACATTATACTCAGATAACATCTGCTTCATCCATACCAGTTGAGCACAACTACTTCCAGCTGCTATGTACTCAGCTTCAGCAGTAGAAAGAGATACAGAATTTTGCTTCTTACTAAACCATGAAATAAGATTATTTCCCAAAAAGAAACATCCTCCAGAGGTACTCTTCCTATCATCAGCACTTCCAGCCCAATCAGCATCACAGTAACCTACTAAAATGGGACTTGAGTCATGGGAGTATAGCAACCCATAATCACATGTACCACTCACATACTTAAGAATTCTCTTAACTTGATTGATGTGACTGACCTTGGGTTCTGCTTGGTATGTTGCACACACACCAATAATAAATGTTATGTCTGGCCTACTTGCTGTAAGATACAGCAGACTGCCAATCATACTTCTGTATAAACTTTGTTCAACATTCACTCCCTTGTCATCTTTGGATAACTTCAAGTGAGTAGGAGCGGGAGTTCTCTTATGCTTGGCATTATCCAGTCCAAACTTCTTCACAATGTTCCTCGCATATTTGCTCTGACAGATAAAAATGGAATCTTCCATCTGCTTAACTTGTAATCCAAGGAAGTAGGTCAATTCACCTACCAAGCTCATCTCAAATTCAGACTGCATTTGGTTGACAAAATGTTGGACCATTTCATCCGACATCCCACCAAACACAATATTATCTACATAAATCTGAGCAATCATTAGTTTCCCATCCTTCTCCTTGGCAAAAAGTGTTATATCAATACCACCCTTCCTGTACCCATGGTTGACTAAGAACTCAGTTAGCCTTTCATACCAAGCTCGTGGAGCTTGCTTCAACCCATACAAAGCCTTCAGGAAAATTTGGATCCACAAAACCTTTAGGCTACTCAACATAGACTTCCTCATTAAGATAGCCATTCACAAAAGCACTCTTGACATCCATTTGAAACAGTCTGAATTTCAAAAAACATGCCACTCCTAGCAGCAATCTGATAGATTCCAATCGAACCACAAGAGCAAATGTTTCATCGAAGTCTACTCCTTCAATCTGTGTATATCCTTGAGCAACTAATCTTGCTTTGTTCCTGGTAACAACTCCTTGTTCATCAGACTTATTCTTATAAATCCATTTTGTGCCAATCACATTTGTTCCTGCTGGTCGTGGTACCAGTTCCCAAACTTCATTCCTCTTGAATTGACAAAGTTCATCTTGCATAGCACTTATCCAGAACTCATCTGTCAATGCTTCTTTGACATTTTTTGGTTCAATCTTTGAAACAAAACATGCATTTGACACATCCTCCCTCGTTCTGGTTCTTACACCTTCATTCAGATCTCCAATAATCAATTCCTTAGGGTGATCCTTCTGAATCCTTATAGAGGGTCCCCTGTTAGCATCCTCTACCTCTTCATTCTCAGGTCTAGTGTCGGTTTCTTGAGCATTATCTTCTACAGACTCAATGTCTTGTGAGATTTCATTGTTTGTGGGAAGGCATGCTCCAACATCATCTGGGACATCTTCGTCTTTGCCAGAGTCATCAACCACCACATTTATGGATTCCATCATCACCTTAGTTCTGGAATTAAATACCCTATATGCTTTACTGTTTGTAGAGTATCCCAAAAATATTCCTTCCTCACTCTTAGGATCCATCTTTCGCCTCTGCTCACGATCCGCCAAGATATAGCACTTACTTCCAAACACATGGAAATACTTCACATTTGGCTTTCTACCTTTCCATAGCTCATAAAGAGTGACAGAAGTACCTGATCTGATAGTCACCCTATTGTGTATATAGCAAGCAGTATTCATAGCTTCAGCCCAAAAATGATATGGGAGCCTTTTGGCATGAATCATGACTCTTGCACACTCTTGTATAGTCCTGTTCTTGCGTTCTACCTCACCATTTTGCTGAGGAGTGATCGGTGATGAGAATTCATGAGTGATTCCTTCAGATAAGTAAAACTCTTCAAACCTTCTATTTTTGAATTCTTTCCCATGGTCACTTCTGATTCGAACAACACCACAATCCTTTTCCCGTTGAATCCTTTGACACAACTCTTTGAAGGCTGCAAATACTTCAGTCTTTTCTCTGATAAAGCTTATCCAGGTGAATCTGGAGTAATCATCAACGACAACATAGGCATACTTCTTCCCACCAAGACTTTCGACCTGCATAGGTCCCATTAAGTCCATGTGAAGCAGTTCCAGAACTCTAGAAGTTGTGGTAAGATGTTGAAGCCCCTTGTGTGACACCCTTGTTTTCTTCCCAACTTGACATTCACCACATATTTTATCCTCATCAATCTTCAGCTTGGGCATACCTCTAACAGCTTCACTTGACATAACTTTCTTCATCCCTTTCAGGTGTAAGTGACCCAATTTCTGATGCCACAGTTTGGTTTCATCTTCCTTTGACATCAAACATGTAGACAAACTTTCCGGTTCTTGAAGATTCCACAGATAGCAGTTATCCTTAGACCTGGTTCCCTTCATAACAACTTCATCTTTCTCATTGGTTACTAGACATTCAGATTTAGTGAAATTTACCTTGAGACCTACATCACACAGTTGGCTTATACTGATCAAATTTGTGGTCAGCCCTTTGACAAATAGGACACGATCCAGATTTGGTAGTCCTATGTAATCCAGCTTTCCAACACCTTTTATTTCACCTTTTGATCCATTCCCAAAAGTGACATAATTGGTGGAGTGAGGCTTGATATCTGACAAGAATTTCTTCACACCAGTCATGTGTCTTGAACAACCACTGTCAAAGTACCAATCTTCCCTTGCGGATGCTCTAAGAGAGGTATGTGCTATGAGACCGGCCATCATATTTCTAGGAGTCCATCTTCTCTTCACTTTAGCCCAGCTGTGTCCTTTATTTTGTTGATGAGCAGTTTTGGGATAGCCGTGCAACTTGTAGCAAAAGGACTTTAAGTGACCAATCTTTCCACAGTAATGGCATCTCCATGGTTTATACTTTGATCTACAAACTCTTTTCTGATGCTTCATCTGATGGTGAAACATGTGATTTGACATCCCCTCTTCTTGCTTTATTTTCTGAGGAACAAACTTCAATACAGGCTTCTTGTAAGTCTCTGCTTGATTGTTAAAGCCAAGGCCTTGCACATTTCCAGCATCTTTCCCAGTCTGAAGAATCTCATCCAGCTGCGTGGTACCATTGTTCAGCATTCTTATAGATTTTGTCATATTGTCAAGTTTTGACTTTTGCCATTCAACCTCCTCTTTCAGATCAGCAATGGTTGATAGATGTTCTTCCTTCTCAGCTTCTAGTTGAGCTATCAGACTTTCTGTTATAATATTATCTGGTACCTTTCTTCATTCTTGATACACAACTCTGAGAACCCTGTGAAGACTTCTTCCTTAGTGAGTTCTCCAATATAGGATTCTTTGTCAGAGTCAGACTCACAAGTAGTTTCTCCATCAGCCTTACAGATCCTAGTCAAAGCTGTCACCACTTTTGCTGATTCTTCTTCAAGATCACTCTCAGACTCTCCTTCTGACCAAGACACTGATAAGCCTTTTTTCTGCCTTTTGAGATACGTGGGACACTCAGTCTTTATGTGCCCATATCCTTCACATTCAAAACACTGAACTTTCTTCCCTTGATTAGAGTCTTCTTCAGTTCTGGATCTTCTGCCTCCATCCTGGTTTTTACTGATGTCAAGTGACTTGTTCTGAGCATTTGCTCTCGACTTCCAGTCTATCCTTTTCAATACTTTGTTAAATTGTTTTCCAAGCAATACCAGATCTTTAGACACCCCTTCATCTCTGACCAGGTCGCCTTCATCTTCTGAGTCACCAACATTTAACACAAAAGCTATGCTCTTCTTCTTTTCAGACTTTTCACTGATCCCTAATTCAAATGTTTGAAGAGATCCCACCAGTTCATCCACTTTCATCTTGTCTATATCCTGAGCTTCCTCTATAGCAGTCACTTTCATGTCAAATCTCTTAGGTAGAGATCTGAGGATTTTTCTGACCAGTTTGCTGTCAGACATCTTTTCACCTAGGGTACTAGAGGCATTAGCTATCTCAATAATGTTCATGTTAAAATCATGAATGCTCTCATCCTCCTTCATCTTCAAACTCTCAAACTTGCTAGTGAGAAGCTGAAGTTTTGACATCTTCACCTTTAAAGTCCCTTCATGAGCAACCTTCAAGACCTCCCACGCCTCTTTTGTAATGGTGCAATGTTCAATCAACCTGAAGATATTCTTGTTGACACCATTAAACAAGGCATTAATGGCTTTGGAATTTCCCACGGACCCTTTGTAATCTGCATCATTCCAGTCTTCCTATTCCTTCACCACATCAGTAAGGGTACCTTTTTCATCTTTAACCTTTGGGGGTTCCCATCCTTTTATAACAACTTTCCATGCTTGATCATCCATGGATTTGATGAATGCTATCATCCTTAGTTTCCAATAGTCATAGTTGGAACCATCAAGCAGAGGTGGTTTGTTCAAAAATCCTCCATCCTTGTCCATTGTACCAGAAAGTACCTTCCCTGAATCTCACCCAGAACCAATTAAGGGTGCAAGCTCTTGATGCCAATTGAAATTCTGGCACAGATACCAGATATCCTACACAGATGTTGAGACACTGATATCCAACACAATGAACAAGTTGACAATAAAAATAACAGTGCAGAAAGTAAATAACACAGTGATATGTTTACCCAGTTCGGATCAACAATCCTACTCTGGGGGCTACCAAGCCAGGGACGAAACCAATATACGATAGTATCAATTCACAGATCATATAATTACCAAATAATCTGCTCACTTAATCACTACCCTTCCTATGACTTCTACTTAAGACTCACCTAGGTATGAGGCCCTCCTCAAATCCCTCTACAACCACAACCCGTGATTGGTTTCTTTCCACACAAGTAACACACCGAAAGTCACACTTTCAAAACACACAATTCTCAATACTTCAAAGCTTATAAGAATTGACACACAAGAAACTCAATGCTTAAAAGCTTATGAGTAACTGACAGAACTTACAACACAAAAACCAGTCCTTATACAGTTATCAGAATGAAACCAGTTAGGCTCACAAATAACACATGAAAACCCTAACAAAACACACGTAAGGTTCCACACCTAAACTAGGTTTACATCAGTCAATATATAGCATTTAATCTGGACTGGATTGGGCTTCAAAAACGCAGCAAATAGACTACTCACAAATCTGCAAAATAAACTCCAACAAAATAGGTCTTCAATCTAAAGTTTCCTAATATGTCACCATAATTAGAAATAGCTGAAAAACCAAAAAACCAACAAATAAACACAGTCCAAAAATGCTTTGGATGCCACATAGGATAACCAAATATTCACAGAATATTCAGTAACAATTCACAGCAACAGAATCTGCTTTAAAACTGAATCCAGACGCGATGTCCTATGAGCAGGTATGGGACATCTTCATTCGACATGTTGAATGCAGTAAATTAGAACATCATTTTTCAACACCTTGCTGCTAGAATAGTTTTAGCAAAACAAATGCCAACCACAGAAACAAAGAAATAACACCACCCATTCAGCTTCATCGAGCTTTACATCTGCCAGAATTCTCAAAGAAGGAATCTCAACCTCTAATGGTAGAACTACTTCCATACCATATACCAGTGAGAAAGGAGTTTCCCCAATTAATGTACGCACCGAAGTACGATAACCATGTAAAGCATAAGGCAACATCTCATGCCAGTCTTTATACGTCACCACCATTTTCTGCACAATCTTCTTGATGTCGATAGGGAGAAGAATTGTGATGTTCAATCTTAAACCTCTGACATAGCTCCTTCACCATCTTGTTGTTCAAATTTGAACCATTATCAGTAATGATTCTCTCTGGGACTCCATACCGGCAGATGATGTCCTTCTTGATAAACTGGGCTACCACTTATCTTGTGACGTTGGCATACGAGGCTGCTTCCACCCACTTCGTGAAATAATCAATGGCAACCAAAATGAAACGATGCCCATTGGAAGCAGTCGGTTCAATCTTTCCAATCATATCAATGCCTCACATGGCAAAAGGCCAAGGTAATGATAACACATTCAGAGGAGTAGGCGGCACATGCACCTTATCTGCATAAATCTGGCATTTATGACATTTTCAGGCGTATTTGAAGCAATCAGACTCCATAGTCATCCAGTAATACCCCGCTCTCAACAGCTTTCTGGCCATAGCATGCCCATTGGTATGGGTACCGAAAGAACCCTTATGAACTTCTTCCATTAACAGGCATGCCCCGTGTTCATCAACACTACATAGCAAGACCATGTCAAAGTTCCTCTTGTATAGCACATCGTCTTTATTCAAAAAGAAGTTCCCGGCCAACCTCCTCAGAGTTTTCTTATCCTTGGCAGATGCACCCTCTGGATACTCTTGACTATTCAGAAAAACCTTAATATCATGATACCAAGGTTTGCCATCTGATACCCCTTCAACTGCAAACACAAAAGCGGGTCTATCCAGACGCATGATTCTGATTGAGGGTGTTTCATTCCAACGATTCACCTGATACATTGAAGATAACGTTGCCAACGCATCTGCCATCTGATTCTCCAACTGGGGTATATGATGGAAATCGACTCTGTCAAAGAAAGGTAACAACCTTTTGACGTAGTTGTTATAAGGTACCAGATTGGCCTGACGAGTTTCCCATTCTCCTGTAATCTGATTAACCACCAACGCGGAATCACCATAGACATCGAGGTTTTTGATTCTCAAATCAATTGCTTCTTCTAACCCCATGATACATGCTTCATACTCCGCCTCATTGTTGGTGCATACGAACGTTAATCGGGCAGTGAAGGGTATATGAGAACCCTTTGGAGTCGTAATGATTGCCCCGATTCCGTTACCATACGAGTTAATAGCTCCATCAAAGACCAGCTTCCATTGGGATCCAATCTAGGATCCTTCATCAGGTACCGGCTCTTCACAGTCTTTCATCTTCAGAAACATGATATGTTCATCTGGAAATTCAAACTTCATCGGTTGATAATCCTTAATTGGTTGTTCGGCAAGATATTCTGACAAAACACTTCCCTTAATGGCCTTTTGGGAAACATATTGAATATCGTATTCTATAAAAACCATTTGCCAATGGGCTATTCTTCCAGAAAGCGCTTGCTTTTCAAACACATACTTGATCGGATCCATCTTCGAAATCAAGAGGGTTGTGTGGTTTAACATATACTTCCCTAAACGCTTAGCTGGCCAAGCGAGTGCACAACATATTTTTTCCAGCATTGAGTATCTCGACTCACAATCGGTGAACTTTTTACTCAGGTAGTATATGGCATGCTCTTTTCTACCTGACTCGTCGTGTTGACCGAGCACAAACTCCATTGAATTCTCAAGAACCGTAAGATACATAATCAATGGCCTTCCTGGCACTGGCGGCATAAGTACCGGAGGTTCCTGCAAATATTCTTTTATCTTTTCAAATGCCTTTTGACAATTTTCGTTCCACTTGACCTCTTGATCTTTTCTTAACAATTTGAATATTGGTTCACACATGGCTGTAAGATGAGAGATGAATCTAGCAATGTAGTTCAACCTCCCTAAGAAACCACGAACCTCTGTTTCTGTTCTCGGTTTAGGCATTCCTTGTATGGCTTTTACTTTAGCAAGATTAACCTCGATACATTTTTCACTGACAATAAACCCCAGAAACTTTCCAGATCTCACCCCGAAGGTGCATTTGCTCGGATTCAACCTCAGTCTGAACTTTATCAACCTTTCAAACAGTTTCTAAAGATTCACCAGATTTTCTTCCTCTATTTGTGACTTCGCAATCATGTCATCAACATAGTCCTCGATCTCCTTGTGAATCATATCATGAAAGAGAGTCACCATTGCCCGCTGATAGGTTGCCCCAGCATTTTTCAATCCAAAGGGGATCACCTTGTAACAGAATGTTCCCCACGGTGTTATGAACATCGTCTTCTCCATGTCTTATGGGGCCATTTTGATTTGGTTATACCCAGAGAAGCCATCCATGAAGGAAAATACAGAGTATTGAGCAGTGTTGTCCACTAACACGTCAATGTGAGGAAGCGGGAAACCGTCTTTCGGGCTTGCTCTATTCAGATCTCTATAATCAACACACATCCTGACCTTTCCGTCCTTCTTAGGTACAGGCACAATGTTAGCAACCCACGGAGGATAACTTGTCACAGCCAGAAATCCAGCATCTATCTGTTTCTGAACCTCTTCTTTTATCTTGACACACATTTCCGGTTTCGTCCTTCTCAACTTCTGCTTAACCGGAGTACATCCCTCTTTGAGCGGCAGCCGGTGTACCACAATGTCAGTGTCAAGCCCAGGCATGTCTTGGTAAGACCATGCGTTGATATCCACATACTTTTAAAGCATTTCAATCAATCTTCTTTTTACACTGTCTTCCAAAGCAGCCCCAATCTTTACTTCTTTCTTTGCGTCCTCGGTTCCCAAGTTAACAATCTCAATCTCCTCCTGATGAGGTACAATGACCCTTTCCTCCTATTTCAACAGTCTGGCCAATTCTTCGGGTAAGTCACAATCTTCCTCAGTCTCTTCTTCAGCCTGATAAATGGGATTTTCGAAATCATACTGAGCCATAGTTGAATCATGATTGGTGGTATCTGAACAAGGAAACCTGCATGATTGATGATTTATGTTTATTATGTATGCAACAAACAAAAACACATTGCCATTTTGATGTGATTTTAATGCAAAAAGTAAAAACAGAAAGACAGGGATCAAAATATTTGAATGTGAAAAACGTCCTTTATTAATGATAAAGAAAGCACACAAAATATTCAAGCCCTACAAACAATAATCACTACGTCTTGGGCAGAACGTATGATTGTCATAGATGAAAAACAGAGGCAATTACACTAGGCCGGTCACTTGAATGGCTTTCTGAGATGACCAGTTGCAAAGACTTTAACCTGGAATGCAGGGGCGGATCCAATTATCCATATCGCAGTCGATATCCCCTTCCTCATCAATAGCATTGATTCTGTCAAAGAACACACCAGCACTGGTAAAACGAACCGGACCATAAAACTTGGGAGGATCCTCAGGACGCCTGGGTGGCTTATATCCCAGCCCTAAGTATTCTGCTTTTTCTGGACCTCGATAACTTGACCCTATTTCTGTGAATTGTCGACATCAACCACCGCCCGTGCATCCTTGAAGGAAGACATGGAGACCACTGGCTGATATACCACTGCAGGCTGCTTTACCACTTCAGATTGGCTGACTTCCTTGAGAGTCTCTTCGGGAATCTTCACCGCTTCAAAAATATGACATAAAGTTTCATGTATTTCGACATCTACCTCCACATATTTGAAAGGTGACAGGTGACTTATCATGATATCTTCTTCACCGCAAATCGTCACTATATGTCCGTCTTCCATGTACTTCAGTTTCTGATGCAGTGTAGACGTCACAACCCCAGCACTATGAATCCATGGACGGCCCAGTAAACAACTGTAAGCAGGTTGGATGTCCATGATATAGAAAGTAGTGTCAAAGACCTCTGGATTGACCTTAATTGGCAGCACAATTTCCCCGAAGACAAATATCTTGGAACCATCGAATGCACGCACCACCAAATCACTTGGTGTGCAGATTAACCCACGAGTATCTAGCTTCATCAGTGATTTCTTCGGTAAAACATTCAAAGATGACCCAGTGTCAACAAGCACATGCGACATTAACGATCCTCGACACTCAACTGAAATGTGCAAAGCATTATTATGATTTCTCCCAGCTGGAGTCAAATCTACATCAGTAAATCCCAAGCCATTTCCTGCATTAACATGGGCCATGACCCCTCCAGTTGATTAACTGATATCACCTGGGGTACATACGCTGCATTCAATACCTTCAACAGTGCGTTTCTATGTGCCTCCGAACATAATAACAGAGATAAAATGGATATCTTATATAGTGTTTGGTGCAGTTAATCAACAATTTTATAGTCGCTTTTCCGAATCAACCTCATAAACTCTTCCACATTCTCTGAGAATGAGTTGTCAACTAGCTTTGCCGCAGAATCATTCACTACCGGCGTCTGCACTGAATTATCCATAACCTGCTTTCCTTTGTCTGGCCTAGAACCACCAGCCTGATCATCAGATGGGATAAAGACTCTACCACTCCGGGTAATGGCTCCTGCTTCATCATTACTTTCAACACTGGAGTTCATCACCGACGTTCCTATCAGTTCTTGCTTCTTCCCATTAACAAACACTTCAGCACCGTAATTTCAGGGGATAGCTTTTGTGCTCTCATATTGAATGGGCCCAGGAGTGGTGATAATGACCGGCGCTGGTCTCGCCGATGCTGAAATTGTTACCGTCTTGAAAGGGATAGTAACAGTGGCAATATCATTCCTTCTGCCAGTAACTTCCTTCTTTTGATCGCACCTATCGAATTGCAATCGACCTTCATTAATCAACTTTTGAATACCACATCTCAATAGATCACAACCATTTGTTTGCAACATACACTCTGAACAGCTTTTATCACAACCAAGGGATACCCCGCCCTTCAGTAATCTCTCCTCCGCTACCAACAAAGGGGTCCTCAATTCATTCGCGTCCAGAACCAAATTCAAAGATTCACCATCTTCTATAACAGCGTTAACTCTCGGCCCATCGTGGTTCGGCATTGGGTTTTGAATGACATTTGGCACGTCGTTGGAAAAGTTGATGGCCTTCGACTCCACCAAATCTTGGACTTTATGCTTAAAATCTTTACAATCCTCAATGTGGTGCCCGGGTGCCCCAGAATGAAATTCACAGTGGGCATTAGGATTGTAACCCAGAGGTGGATTGCCAGTAATAGGAGCCAAAGTCCTTGTGTGAATTAATTTCAATTACATCAAATGCTGAAACAACTGGGAATAAGGCAACGGTGGAGTATCAAAGTGCCTATTCTGCTTAGGCCTTGGCTGATATGGGCGAGGAGCCTGATTTTGTTGTTGAGGTGGAAGAGTTGAAGGAATATTCACTGAGGCCACCTGCTGATTATAATTCTGATGCTGCTTTCTCTTACCGCGGTAGGACGAAACAGAATTCACTTCCTCTTTTTTCTTGTAATTCACATAAGGTTTCTTCCCTCCACTAGAAGAAGACCCATCACTGCCTGACACCTTTCCAGTTTTAATTCCACTTTCCAACATTTCCCCAACCAAGATCAGATCAGCAAGCTTTCCCGACATGCAAGGCAGCAGCTTCTCGTAATAATGACCTAGCAAGGTAGCCATGAACATATTCAGCATCTCTTTCTCCAACATGGGAGGCTGTACCCTCGCTGCCAGTTCACGCCACCTCTGGGCGTATTCCTTGAAGCTTTCATTGTTCTTTTGAGACATACTTTACAGCTGAGTCCTATTGGGAGCCATATCAGTGTTATACTGATAGTGCTTGACAAAAGCCTCTACCAGCTCTCTCCAATTATGGACGTGACATCTCTCCAATTGCATATACCACTCCAAAGATGCCCCAGACAGGCTATCTTGGAAGAAATGCATCAGTAACTTCTCGTCACTAGAGTACGTAGCCATTTTCCTTGTGTAAGCCCGGACATGAGTCTTTGGGCAAGTGGTGCCATTGTACTTCTCAAAGGTAGGAACCTAAAACTTTTGCGGAATTACGACACTGGGGACCAGCCTAAGATCATCCAAATCCATACCCACAGAGTTCTGATTCACAACCCCTTTTAGCTGTTCTTCAATCAACCTGATCCTCTGATCATCAACAATTAGGGGAACACCATCCCCGCCTGGTATAAAGAATATGTCATCCTGTTGGTCATCAAAGTGACGGCCATGAACTGCGCAGACGTTATTTCCTCCTCCTACCACAGAAGGAATCACATTGTCTCCTCCACCCGGAGGAATGATAATACCAGTAACGGGACCACCCTAAATGCCATTACCAATAATACATCCGCCCAGAGGACCATTCTGAACACCGCTACCCCCAACACCTCCGCCCGGAGGAGCAACATTGTGATGAAGACCGCCATCCTCGTCGACTCTTGCCACCAAGGGTTGGACAAGGGTCCTCAGGTATTCTTGTCCTTGTGCAACGTCTTGCATTAATTCCATGAACTGGGCCATGCGAGTCTGCATGGCAGCCATCTCAGCCTACATCTGTTCCATAGCTCTTTTTTGGTTGGATCTGGTGGAATACCAATGAATCTACTGGTCAGTAATCCTGTCTGTAGAAGAACACGATAAGAAAACCAGAGATAAACATGCTATGCAAAATGCAAAATGATTATGGTTATGCAAATGCAAATGCAAACATCATATTTAAACATTCCCAGGACGTGTCTGCTTTGATTCTAGTCTTTGAAACCAGGCAAGGGATTGGACACAATATCGGAAAATAAATCCGAACCCAATAATATTGTAAAATCAACATAAAGGAAGCACCTCTTTTCAAAAACCGAGAGTTGTTGATACATACATGATTAAACTAAGCATTTTATATCATGTCATAAGAATTCATGCAGACGGGTTTGATACAATCAAAGGCGATTCCATCAACAATCCTGATGGTAATCCCAACAAACATAACAACAAGATCACTACAAAGTAATTCCAAACAAGCTGGCTTCAACTTCCTTAAGAAGATCCATAGTTTCTGGATGTGTAGGTCGCTCTATCAGCCCTTTGATCGGTCTGTTTCTCTTTTCAATATCTTGATTCAGCTTAGCAATCTGTTCTTCAACATTATTTCCTTCGCGCCTTGATTTCTTGACTTCGGTTTGCAACTTGAGCTCTTCAATTTCCTTTTGAGCTTCTTTCCACTTACTAGAGAAGTGATTTTTTTTCTGCTTTCATTTTCTGAAGTTCTTCTTTCAACTCCCCATTTTCAATCTTGATCTCCTCCCACAACTTCTGATATGTGGCAAGCTTGGCTTCAGTCTCGGTCAAGAGCTTCTTATTTTTCCTGTAGGCCTTGCCAGAGGATTCAGCAGTCATACTGACTTTTCTGAAGTGCTGAGCTCTATCAGTGAGATCCTTCTCCTTCACTTCCAGGCGCTCTATCACATCTTGAACTTTCCATTTCAACTCCAAGTTGTCATGTAAAGCACCTTGCAGCTGACTACTCATACCAGCATTCTCTACCCTCAACTCATACACCAAGTCCCGTTGCTTGTTAAACTCATCGAGGGGTATAGTAAGCCTCTCTTCTACAATCTCAGGATACAAGGGAGACGCCCAGTCAAAAGGCAAGTAGAACTCTTCCACTCTCTTATTTACCCAGTCTACATACAGAGAGAAAGTATGATTATTGGGTTTTCCCAGAGCGGCCTTTCCTTTCTTTTGTCTACTGAGCCATGCTTCAGAAGCCTTCTGCGCCATAGCTAAACCATCGGCTACATGAAAATACAATGACTCTTCCAAATCTTTTTCAACCGGAGGATCTTTCAGAGCATATCCAAACTGCCTGATAGCCAAAGAAGGATTGTAATTAATACCCCCTTTTCTCCCTATCAATGGTACGTTGGGGTACTCACCACAACTGTGCAAAATGTCTTTGCCGAGCAATCCTTGATCCACCCAAACAATATCCTTAGCAGCTAGACCCATCAGACATTTACTCCAATCCAGAGAAGTCCTAGTATCCATAAAAGCGCCTGACCGGGGTAGACGGTTTGCAAACCACTTATAGAACAGAGATGCAAAACAATGAACTATCCCGCCTCGTCTCTTCTCATTCCTGTTGTACAAGGCATAGTGAAGATCTCCTAACAAGGTAGACACTGGATTCTGAGTTGTAAAGATTCAGATAGCGCCCGTATCAACAAAATCAGATTCATTAGAAAAAAGGACAATGCCATATACACAAAGAGCCAGTATTGCATTGAAAGTTGTCCACCTCTTCTCCTTAGCCGCTTCTTGAGCCTTCTTTACCAAGTATGCCAAGTGATAACCACGAAACTTTCCCTTGCTAAAAATGTCAGCCTCCAAAGTTGATTTGCTCAAATAAAGAGCAACAACCACAGCTTTGAAGTCAAGGTCTGCCTTAGAAGCACAGAATGAAGCACCTTCTTTAATGGAAATCCCCAGGATGTTTGAGTACTCCTCCAGAGTAGGTACCAATACATAGTCTAGCAACACGAAGCATCTCAGGGAAGGATCATAGAACTGCATCAAGGTGTGCAAGCCATTGTATTCATACTCGCTGACGTTACGAACGAGAGACAAGATCCAACCATACTTCTCTTTGAACATTCCCAACACTTCCGGACCGACCATTTCTTGTAAGATGCCAATCTGACCAAGAGTAAACTTCGGGAACTTGTAAACAATGATATTCTTCTTACTCTTCTTAGTGTCCATCCCGATGACTGCCCGTTTAACTGGAATAAAAAGATCAGATACTACCTAGAAATGCAAAAATATGAATGTCAGAAAAATGAAATGCAATGCAAAGCATGGGGATCAAGGTATCCACATAGACTGGCTGCACTAAAGAAACTGAATAATCTCAAGGTATCCACATACAGCACAACACAATCCAGCATAATAATAAAATACAATGCCATAAATGCGGTAAATACAGTAAAATAGTAAAACAGTAATACAGTAATATACAACAAAAATAAAGCACCACAATAAACACCCAATGAAAACAAACAACCAAGCGCTAGGATTTACTTGCAAAAGGGACGGACCAGCAAGAGGTCAATCTGTCCCCAGTTGAGTCGCTAGCTGTCGCTCCCGAGATTTTCATCCAGGTACAAACGCAAAAGTGGCGCGGAAACAGATTCGTCAGCAATGTGTATTTATCCCAAGAGAGGGAAAGGAAACACTGCGTAAACCTGAGGGAAGGAAAAAGCATGGTCTCGCGACCAAGAGAAACGGGTAAGGGAGTCGGTTACGCGAGGGGAAGGTGTTAGCACCCCATGCATCCATCGTACCCGATGGGATCCACAATGGTTGTCTCGATCAAAGGGTATCGTCATCTGGAGCTCTACTGCTACTGGAAATGAGAAGGAACAGGAACCAAGAAGAGCGAAGAAACGGGGGAGAAAAGAAAAAGAAGTGACTCGGTAAGACATCGTCGGAGTCCTAGACCTACGTATTCCCTCGTGCAATGGGAAAGTCAGAGTCAACGTAGTTCGGACACGAACTAAGGGGGGAGGTTGCTCGCCAAGACTTCTCCGTCTCGTGCCTACGTATCCTCAATCTAACCAGAAAGAGGAAATCAGAGCAGTCGTAGTTCGACCTAACGAGGTCTTAGTGTTTTTTATGAGCGACGTTAAGTTCGCGTCCGGCAGGTAGGGTCGATGCCTGTTTGCGACAAAACGGAAAATAACGTGCTGTTTTCTGAAAATGCGTTTGAAACTTAACGATCCCGAAGGATGAAAAAGGTTTGAGTTTGTTTTGGTGTTTTTTAGACAGAAATGTTTTGAAGTTAGTTTGTAACTTGCATTGCACCCAAATCTACAACATAGGAACGAATACATCGCGTATCGTCCCCAACAGGACGTACACTAAGCATCCTAGAAGAATGAAGGGAGACCCCCCATACCTCACTTCCCATATATAAGGCTCATGCGCAATACACGTTGACCTTTATTAAGTGTTTTAGAAAGGTTATGAGATGAGAAGAGAAAACTCAAGTTGAAAAGAAATCACTAAGGGGAAACTAATTGTTCTTAATGTTATCATGCAAATGTGGCCCTGAGGTCAAGGTTTAAGAACAACCTAAGTCTAAAGAAGAGAGAGGGATAGCACTACCTAATGCTTATCCTACCTCACCTTAGTCAAAAATTAAGGATGAGCTAGGATCCCAAAGGGGTGTGAAGAAGTTCTACACAATCAAGCATTATATCATGCTATTCACAAAAGGAAAAGACAAGTAAGATAGATGAGAGATGAAAGAAGAGATTAACAAGGATAACCATCCACATGTTCAAGCACCTTACCTTTGCCCTACATAAAAGGTTAGTACCAAATGATTACAAGTAATGAACACAAGTATCAAAAGTAAACCAAACAAATGCTAGTTGCTTTAAGAAGACAACTTAAGAAGCAAACAAGGCTCAAATCAAAAGAGAAAGGTCCTAAAGGTTAAGGAACACCCAAGGTCAGTAGGTATAAGTCAATGTGTCCTACTAAGGTAAACATGCCAAAGAAGATCAAACAATGTCAAACTATGCATCAAAAGATCACACACATGCAAGTTATGCACTAACTATGCAAGATGAATGCAAATGAATCATAAACATGAATAAATGCATATGTAAACATCAAAGTCAGAAGGGGATAACATTTATTAATGCATTGAGATGTCATTAAGATAGCATACAAATCATAAATGCAAGCATTAAGAATGATTAAGCAAGAAGAAGTGAAAACAATCATCATTTAAGTTCAATAATGAAGCATACATGTAATGCAAGTAAGAAAAGAAGATGCAAGATGAACATGATTGTAAATGAATGCAATTCAGTAGCACATGACATTTAAGATGACATTTAAAATGCAATAATGGACATGCAAAGTTCATACAAGTCTCATGTTAAAGCACATTGAAGAAGAGAAGCAAACTAGGTGCAAACAAGTTCAAACAAACATGCAAAAGTTTATGAACTTAGAAACATGCAAGATGATGTTAGAATTCATGGAATATGATTTAAAAGGATCACTAACAGAAGTGAAATCATGTTTAAATCGATGTACAAGATCATGCAAGCATTTGTGAAAACAAACCATCAAAGATGTGCAAAGGAATGAACACAAACCCACAAGATAATTCAAGTTTGAACAAATGCATACAAGTCATGTAAAGATGAACAAGCAAAGACCTATAACATAAGAAAAATGACCTATAATGTTCATAAAACATGTGTCAATAGGTCTCAACAATTGTCAAAGATGGTTGCATACAATGCACATTGAAACCCTAGCATATGATCTCTAACATCCACCCAAACAAACATTTATTTATGAATTCATAAGGATCATGTTAAGACATGAAAAATTGAAAAAGGCAAGCATCTTAAAGTGCAATCAGTGTGTTAACATGTCTCAAAAGAATGGATCAAAACTCATTAGGGATCATGCTCAAACATGATTCACAAGTTCACTTAAGTGGCACAAGGATTAGGCACAAACATGGCATTCAAACATCAACCAAAAATGCTCTTAAAAATCCACAAAAAATTCATAAGGTACCTCAAGATATCATGAAAGTATGTATAAATTATCATGGGAAAATTCAGTTCAAAACTATGTCAAACAATTCCAAAATGAAACAAATATCATGAATGGAGGTTCATACAAAAGACATTAAGTGGAAATTCATGGAAAAATAGAAAAATATGCTAAAAATAGAAATAAAAATATGCCAAAATTATTTAAATGCCTAAGAATGCACCATGAATTTTTTGGGAATTTTATCATGCATAAAAGTAATTTTACAAAATTAAAAACCAAACATGTATGAAAAGAAAATTAAAAAAACAAAGAAATGAGCCAGGGGGGTGCCACGAAAGCAATTAGCTAGTTATAAAAGCATTTGGGCTCAAAAAGAGGGAGTGTGAATAGTAAAAACACCAAGCCCAAAGCATTGACTGGCCTGCAGTGCATGTGGTGTTCTCAGTCAACATGATTGACTCAAAGAGAGCCCTTGGATCTAGTAAACATGATTGATCAGGCAGAGTAAACGAATCATGAGGTTCAAAACGCGTGTACATGCTATATTAAGATGGAAAGTACACACATGATCAACAATTCAATATAAAATCAGAAAATAAAGGCACGTGAGAGAGAGCGCGTTCATTAATGCGTTGGCACCATTATATCCCTTGGATCAGGAGAATCGTGTGGCTGTGACTTATCCTGGCAAATGCTATGGTTTATGTGAGTTGATGAGTTTCAGGTGGCCGGAGAAGACTCCGATCGTCGTCTCCGGCGAGTCTCCGTTGTGCTCAGCCTCACATGTCACCAGAAGTGGACATGCCTTACATCATTGGGCTCGTCTCATCATGTAGATCATAAATCCAGGCTTTAATTTCATAAATGATGCAAGAATCAAGCAACACGAATCAAAGAAGTTTGCCCTAGGTTTTCAAAACTATGCACATATGGTGCCTATCAACTAGCCGGTGGTTACATTGTCCCTAGAGGACTCCAAAACAAGCAAAATCAAGCTTAAATTCAAAATAAAATTGCAAGAAAGTTTGATCTATGAACCTGAACTTCGATGAAGCTTTGAAAACAAGAAAACCAGAGGTGAAGCACTTGATCTTTGAAGTGATTATTGGCCAAATAAAGGCAGTGTAATAGCTTTGTAATACTTGAACTTCAATGGAAGAAAGAGAAGTTTGGAGTTGAAGGTGATTATGCTTAATCTATTGCTTCATTCCAATGCATTCATGGATGATAATTGATGCTGAAGAGTGAAGAGAATGCAGTGTGGTGAGAGCTTCGAGAGAGAGAAAGTTTCAGAGAAAGAGAAGAGTGTGAAATGGAGAAGTGTGTAGAATGATCCAAGTTTTTTTCAATTCAGTTAGAGATTTGTTTATATAGGTAGTTAGAGGTGTGGTTCGGATCTAACTAGGGCTGGTTAACAGTTAGAACCCTAGTTGAGTCCACTTGAGAGTGATTGAAGTTGAAATGAAAATGGAGAATTAGTGTAGTAATGGAATGGCACGGGTTATCATGTGTGGAAGGATCATGAGATATTATGGTGAGGATGAAAGGTGGTGATGTACAATGCAGCAACAACAACTTACTCCCCAAGGTTTCTTTTCTTTCTCTTTGTTGTTTAAACATAAAAGGCAAAGGGAGTACAAAAAGAGCAGGGTTTGTAAGAGTGTGGTTTGTCTTGAAAAGGCAATGTGATGTATGTATGGCAATGTTTAGCATGCACATGAGAAATGACAACAACCATACAACCTATTTCTTTACTTGATATTAACAAAAACCAAATATTAATGTGTCTCACTTTGGAGCCTTGAATCTCCATGAATAATAAATCAATTTGACCAATCTTGGTGTGTTTGGAATGTTCTCCTGGAGTAGAACATGACTGATGTTGAGAAGAAACATAATAGAATCCTCTAAAGTGCTTAAAAATGTGCATGAAATTGTTTGGTCCTAGCTGCATTAGCCAGCCAACTTGCCTTGGTCGTGCCTGGCTCTTATGTGCATGGGATGAACCTTTGATACACCCTACTTTTCCCCACCATATCTCCCAAATGGTTGATCATATAAAAAATTCCTCAACATCAAAGTTGTAGAGGAGATTGAGAGGAACAAAACTCATGTTGAACAATTTTTCATTTGGAGTCTCCATCATGGAGAAATCTGACCTTGAACTTGGACAAAACATGCACACAATGTGTTTGTTGAAATTACTGCGCGCTGACTAGTCATGACTTGCCAATTTGCCTTGATTTGTCTCAACTTTAATTGATCATATCTCTCTCAATTTTGATCCAATGGACATCTTCATGGTATGGTTTTGAAGCTTGGAATGTGAACTTTTGATAGGCCTCCATAAACTTTCAATTTGGAGCTTGCATAATAGAGAAAGAATGCCTTAAAGTTGGGTACTCACCTTGCCAAAACTTACCAGATTGGGAAACCCTAATTTCTATTTTTGGCAACTTTGAATCTTTTTTTATTTTTTGTGAATCTCTTGACATTTCTTGATCAAATCTCCATCAATGGACATATTTGACATGAGGAAACAAATTTTGACCTCAAAAAGTCAGGAGTTGACTTTTTCCTCTGCCATGTTGACTTTTCCCCAAATCTTCTGATTTTGAATCAATTGATCAATTGAAGCCCTTCTAAATCAAATTGATGGGGAATCCTTCAGTCTTAGACACTTAAGGACATGAGGAATACCATGAAATCAATTCTTGCCCAAAAAATCAGAAATAAACTGATTTTATGGCAAACCCTAGTTTTGGTGCCCTCAGTCTAAGAGGAATCAGCACATCCTCCAAATCCAAATTCCTCTGAGTAAGAAGTGCATCCTCTCAAACAAAGATAAGATATGCCCGTTGGTGATGATAAAAGCTCAAAGATCTTGCCCATTGGGGGTTAAAATCAAGAAATCCAAAACCTTAATTTGAATAATCATGTTAGGAGAGAGTGATTCCCTTGAAATTTCTTGTGTACCTTGATCCCATGCCAAGAGCCAAAGGTATGCAAAGATGATAATGCAAGAATGCAATGAAACATAAGCCAACTAATGCTAAAACAAGAGGGAAAATTTTGAGGTGTTACAGAAATATGAATGAATCATGAGATGACCAAGTTGAGGCTTACCTCTTGCAGCTGGTGATCGAGTTCTAGGTTGGAGGTGTTACAACTTGGTTCCAATGATGTGCACTTCCCTAGGTGCTATGGAGTGGGTCTGAATGCTTGAAGTGGATTGAATTGAGCTGGAACTTGATTTGGCACCTCAACTGCAAATCTGTTAAAAGCTTGTGCAGATGGTTGGTGATTTTGTGAAATTGGTGTTCCAGATGTTATTTGAGAGTTTGGATCACTTCTATATGTTATATGTGAGGTGTGTGTGTGTGTGATTGGTTTGGTTGGAATTTCTCTCAAACTCAAAACCCGATAGTGACTTGAGTTAGAAGGAAATTTGGAGTGAAAGAGATGATTTTGAGGAAAGCATCAGTTTGGGTGCTTTGGTGTACTCAAACTGATCAGAAATGAGGTCTATTTATAGTGTGTCAAGCTTTGAGGGGTGCCAAACCTATATGTAGTTCCAAGGACTTGGGAGGCTTATGGATCAGTGCTTGTCCCTTGGTTGTTACCCCTTGAGGTGCCCAGATGGATAACCATGCTTCAAGTTGCACAATTTGAGCAATTTGAGCACTAATGCACAAATCGGCCTTGCCAAGACAGTTTGCAGCAAGGCATGTTGCAGCTGTCATAGCTCCTAGCTCAGATGGATTTTGATGGAGTTCTTGGACATTCTGGAAAGCTGACATTTCCATTTTCAACATGATGCCCAACTTTGGTTTTGAGTCAACCTTAATTTTTAATGAAAAATGCCTCTACATTTGGAAAAAAATAAGGCAGATTCTGACTTAGTGAAAATTTCACTAAGTGTTGGAAAAATGTCATTTTTGTGTTTTTAGCCATTTTGATCAATCCATAACTAAAAATACATGAGGAATTGGAATGAGCTGTAGTTGAAACTTTTAAAGTATGCCATGAGATCTACAAATCTAGCTTTGTACCATCCAAAATGGTTGCTTAGATCTCAAGTTATGGTCCTTGGAAGTTGGTACCCTAGCCACTTTGTTCCATAACATAGAAAAATTCTAAGTTTTTTATGGTTACGCCTTTTACAAGTTAACTCACTTTCTTTGATTTTTCTTGATGAATGATGATTCCAATCACACATTAACATCATTTTAGGGTCAAGGAACCATAATTGTGAAAAATCTCAAAAAGTCAAACTTGGCTTTTGTGCACAGTTGACTTTTTATCAGATGAATTCCAAACTGTGCGATCCTTGTTGAAATCAAGTCCTTGACCTAAATCAAACCTAATGGATACATTCCATAGGTGTTATAGGGTGTATTGAATCATGTCCCAAGGTTTGGGAGCATGTCTGGGTCAAAAGTCAAAGGTACAATTGACTTTTCCCTCGAAACCCTAATTGTGGTCCTGATGAAAATGAAATTTGTGAGTCAAGCTTCTTGGATCAATTCATTGTTGCAAATGGATCAATATAGTGTGTTAGAGACCCTCAAATCATGCCTTGAGGTCTTGGCTCAAGTTTTGTCCCAAAAGTCAACTTAGGGGTGAATTAGGTCAAGAAACCCTAATTCCTGATTCTTTTGTGGATGCATCCCCTGAGGTAAAATTGACTTGATGATTGGGTCCATGAGGTCCCTTGTAGTATCTTGGGTTGTGCTTTGAAGCATTGGCTCATGCCCAGATGAAAATTTCCATCTGGAGGTCTCAGTCGACCAAAACCCTAATTTGGTGACACTGTCGATCTTGAGGCTTGATCCACTTGGAATGCTGCAACTTTGTGCTTGATTATTGATGTGGGAGTCCTCTTGATCCATTGTGGGTGTTTGGGAGGCTAGACAAGTAGAAGATCATGTCATTTCTTTATTGATCTTTTGTCTAAGTTCCCTGATAGGGCCTAAAACCCTAATTCTTGTTAGTAGTGAATGCTCAACAATTCCTTGAGGAGATTGATAAGACATGAAAGTATCTCCATTTTGTGATGATGATTAGCACAATGATGGGAAATCTTAGTGGTCAAAATTTGGGGTATGACAGATGCCCCTATTTAATCTTCTTGGACCCGAAGGTGTGAATGGCGAAGGTATTCGGGCATTCGGGGTACAAGAGGAATAAATATCGGAATACTCGAAATTTTGATGGTGGGTATGAATGGCAGCTTGCTCATCCATCTTATTTTGGTAAGCAATGATGCTTAGAAAAGGTAAACTTTCCCTCGATCCTGGTTTCCTACCAAGGAACTGGTCTAAGTTTCTGATATAAACTTCCCCTCGATCCTGTTTTCCTACCAAGGAAATGGTCTCAGTTTCTGATATAAACTTCTCCTCGATCCTGGTTTCCTATCAAGGAACTGGTCTCAGTTTCTGATATAAACTTCCCCTCGATCCTGGTTTCCTACCAAGGAACTGGTCTCAGTTTCTTTTGTCAATAAACTTTCTTGACAAGGGACGTTATTTGTAGCAGTTTTCCTTGAACTTCTCGTCGAATTTTCTTGGGGAGATGCCATTTGATGCAAAAAAATTTTGATGTCAGACTTGCTAGGGAAACCCATCTGTCTGAGCGGTAGAGGTGTTCAAACTTCTCTGTTTTGGAGACGCCATTTGTCGATTCTACTGGGGAAAACGAGTCTCTTGAGAGACTGCTTCCTATTTGGGGATATTACATCATACCTTCCCTCGAGATCTTCTTGGAGAAATGCCATGTGATGTAATCCAATTTTGAGGTGCTGATGACCTTTTCGTCAGCGAATTTTCCGCAGAAAAACTGCAGTACTGCCGAATCTTTGATTAAGAGGCTTTCTCTGGGGATTTTCCTTAATCCGGGAAAGCGAAGATATCATCTTCAATGGCGAAGAATGACATTTTTCGATGGTCCTCTTTCTTTTCAGAGGTTCAAGTTATCAAAGTGGTCGAGGATCGACTCCAATCCAGAAATAAACTGGAGGAGAGGTTGTTCAGACGCAACATTTCCTGACGAGGAAAGAACTGACAACTCGATTGATAAGAGGATTTTTATAACTTGGGGATAAGACTGACCAGAGTGATAGTGATGCAATATGAATATGCATGTGAAGCAATTATGCATGATGTATGTATGTTTATGCTGATAAAACTGACGCGACATACAGACTAATAGATGAACACGACTGGATACTCAACCACTGCGGGGGATGAAAGTATCACATGTTTAAGATAGCAATTTTTCCTTGCTTAGGAGAGATAGTCCCTGAGGGGAAAACCGTTGGTCGGGCTTCAGAGATAAGAACTCTGTCGGGGGTGTCAGATAAAACATGGCCTCTGACACAGTTGATCCTTCATTTAGGCACACTGGCTTAGAAGGAGTACTTTGATTCTGCACTTTGAAGCTCGATTACTTCTGGAGAAGCGATCGATGTTCTTTCGATGTTCAACAGTCAAAAGAAATTGCCATCTTTATTTTAAAAGCAGAAAAATGTTTGACAAGTAAATTCATTTTTGTTTAATTTCAAGAATCCTTAATCATACTAAAATGTCGTTCTGTAAAGCTAAAACAAGTGAGAATTGCAAACAAAAGCACTAGGGCTCAAATTTCATTGATAGGATGGAAATCAGCCAAGCGCGTGATTCCATAGAGTATTTACAAAGTTTAGAAAATGGTAATTTAAGGGAAAAGGGCTACATTGAAACATAACGACCGCCATCCTTCTACCAACTTTGAATTCGGGACATCCTGAGCTTCTGTCGAAGATGACCTTGACTGGAGTTTTCTCTGATGGATGGCATGATTGCCGCTGAGGGACTTGCCCCTTTGTTAGATGTAGTTACTTACCATTAATCCCTAATTTTTGCCTGGATTGTACTTTGATATTTCCAATCCATCGTGATGATTTTTGATTATGTCTCTAATTTTTGCCTGGACCGCCCTTTCGGGTTTTCAATCCACCGAGATGTTTTTTTTTTTAATTTAGGCGAAGTATTTCTTAACTACGTCAACATTTGTGGGGTAGGCAAATTCCTCTCAGTCCATGGTTGCGAGTCTCAAGGCGCCGCCTGAGAAAGCTTTCTTGACCATATAAGGGCCGTCATAATTCGGAGTTCATTTGCCCCGGGAATCAGTGAGAAATGATTGTATCTTCTTGAGCACGAGATCTCCTTTCCTGAAGATGCAAGGTCGGACCTTTTTGTCAAACGCCTTCTTCATCCTTTGCTGATACAACTGACCATGGCATAGTGTCGTTATTCATTTCTCTTCGATCAAATTCAGTTCGTCGTGTCGACTTTGACAGCATTCAGCCTCTGTTAGCTTAGCTTCCATCAATACCCAGATTGATGGGATCTCTACTTCCATGGGGAGCACTGCTTCCATGCCATATACTAGAGAGAAAGGGGTTGCCCCTGTTGAAGTGCTGACAGATGTGCGATAACCATGAAGGGCAAAGGGTAGCATCTCGTGCCAGTCTTTGTAGGTTACAACCATCTTCTGAACAATCTTCTTGATGTTCTTGTTAGTTGCTTCTACCGACCCATTCATCTTAGGTCGGTAGGGAGATGAGTTATGGTGTTCGATCTTGGACTCAGCACATAACTCCTTCACCATCTTGTTGTTCAAGTTAGATCCATTATCAGTAATGATCTGGCTAGGAACACCATAACGGCAGATGATATTGTTTTTGATAAAGCGAATCACGACTTGTCGGGTTACATTGGTGAATGACGCTGCTTCAACCTACTTGGTGAAGTAGTCAATGGCGACCAGGATGAACCGATGTCCGTTTGAAGCTTTGGGTTCGATCATGCCAATCATGTCGATTCCCCATATGGAAAAGGCAAGGGGAAGAGAGAACTTTGAGATGCGTTGACGGTACATGGATTTTGTCTGAGTATATTTGACACTTGTGACATCTCCTCATGTACTTGTAGCAATCGGATTCCATGGTCAACCAGTAGTACCCTGCTCTCAGAATTTTTCTCGCCATTGTGTGTCCGTTGGCATGAGTGCCAAAGGATCCTTCATGAATTTCTTTTATCAGCATGTTTGCTTCTGGTCTGTCTACGCATCAGAGCAAGACCATGTCGAAGTTCCTCTTATAGAGTGTATCACCGCTCAGGAAGAAGCTTCCTGCTAGCCTTCTGAGGGTCTTTCTGTCTTTTCTGGATGCCCCAGGTGGGTACTCTTGTTTTTGAAGGAAGCATTTGATATCGTGATACCAAGGTTTGTCGTCTATGACTGCTTCGATCGTGAAGATGTAAGCGGGCCTTTCTAGGCGCATTATGTCAATCTTAGGTATGTCATTCCATTGACCTACACTAATCATGGAAGAGAGAGTGGCTAATGCATCAGGCATGTGATTCTCTTCACGAGGGATCTGATGAAACTCAATTCTGTTGAAGAAGGGTAACAACCTTCTTGCGTAATCTTTGTAAGAAATCAATCCTGATTGGTATGTATTCCAATCTCCTTTGATATGATTTATAACCAGGGCTGAGTCGCCATATACATCCAAGTTCTTGATTCTCAAGTCAATTGCCTCTTCGAGACCCATGATACAAGCTTCGTATTCGGCCTCGTTGTTTGTACATTTGAATGTCAGTCGGGCAGTGAAAGGAATGTGGGTACCCTGCGGTGTTATGATGATTGCCCCAATTCCGTATCCATAATGATTGACAGCTCCGTCAAAAATAAGTCCCCGCTGGGAACCTGGTTTTGGTCCTTCACTGGGTAGTGGTTCATCGCAGTCCTTCATTTTCAAGTACATGACATCTTCGTCTGGGAAGTCAAATCCGACTAATTCTTGATCTTCAATCGGCTTATGAGCCAAATGATCGGCTAAAACACTTCATATGACAGCTTTCTGAGCGTGGTACTCGATGTCGTATTTTGATAACAATATCTGCCAACGGGCAATCCTTCCCGTGAGAGTAGGTTTTTCAAAGACATACTTGATTGGATCCATTTCGGAGATTAACCAAGTAGTGTGACGAATCATGTATTAGTGAAGACGTTTGGCTGCCCAAGCCAGAGCACAACAAGTTTTCACAAGCATAATGTACCGAGTCTCGCAGTCGATGAATTTCTTGCTCAAATAGTAGATGGCAGACTCTTTCATTTTGGTTTCGTCTTGTTGGCGGATTCAACACTATTAGGTATATGATCAGTAGTATTCCTTCCACTGGAGGTGATAGAATCGGTGGATTCAACAGGTATTCCTTGATACTGTCGAAGGCGGTTTGGCAGTCTTCTGTCCAAACTCAGTCGTGATTCTTTTTGAATAATTTGAAGATCGGCGCACAGGTCGCGGTCATGAGGAATATAAATATGGAAATGTAGTTCAGACGTTCCAGGAATCCCCTGACTTGTTTTTCAGTCTTTGGAGAAGGAATTTCTTAAATGGCCTTGACCTTGTCAGGATCAACCTCAATTCCTTTCTGGCTGACGATGAACCCTAAAAGTTTTCCTGAGCGGACACCGAATGTGCACTTATTGGGATTCAAGCGGAATTTGTATTTTCTCAGCCGCTCGAATAGCTTTGACAGGTGGGTCACATGCTCCTCTTCCGTCTTAGATTTGGCAATCATATCATCGACATACACTTCGATTTCTTTGTGTATCATGTCATGAAACAGAGTAGTCATGGCCCTTTGATAGGTTGCCCCGGCGTTCTTCAAACCGAACGAAATTACCTTGTAACAAAAAGTGCCCCATGGGGTGATGAATGAAGTTTTCTCCGTATCTTTCGGCGCCATTTTGATTTGATTATAGCCCGAGAATCCATCCATGAAGGAGAAAACTTTGAACTTTGCTGTATTGTCTACCAACATATCAATGTGCGGTAAAGGAAAGTCATCCTTTGGACTTGCTTTGTTCAGATCCCTGTAGTCTACACACATTCTGACTTTTCAGTCCTTTTTCGGAATGGGTACTGTGTTGGCTAGCCATTGAGGATATTCTGATGTGGCGAGGAATCCTACGTCAATCTGTTTCTGTGCTTCCTCTTTGATTTTGATGGCCAGGTCTGGGTGAGTCTGTCTTAGTCTTTGTTTTACCGGCGAACATTCTGATATCAATGGTAGATGATGTTCCACAATGCTGGTATCCAACTCTGGCATATCCTGATAGGACCAAGCGAATACATCGGGAAATTCTTTGAGAAGCTTTATCAAACCTTCTTTGACAGTCGGACTGAGCAGTGCCCCAATCTTGACTTCTTTTCTCTCTTCTTCTGAACCCAAGTTGACCGTTTCTAATGGTTCTTTGTAAGGTTTAATGGATCTTTCCTCTTGTCTTAGTAATCGGGAGATCTCTTCTGGAATTTCTTCGTCATTTTCTTCTTCAGCCTCAAATACCGGGAATTCAAAGTTAGGAGAAGGCATTGGATCGTATGTTTCAATGGGGTTTAAAACAAGCAATCTGCATGACGTGATGATTGTTTTTAGAAGAGATAAATAGAATGCAAGAGTATGTGCAGTGTATTTTCTGAAAACTGATTGTTTTTATTATTTGAGTTATTTTTTAGGATTACCATTTTCTGAAAAAGCGAAAAGAGAAAACAACAATAAATGCGGAAATTACAGAACGACGTTATTTTATTTATGATTTTGTCGATTCTTGAAATTACAGCCCTATAAAACAAAACTCTGTCGCTTTGGGCAAAGCGAAGAGATATATTTACAGAAAGTGAGCCCTATAAAAACATTCGTTTCACCTGGGCAGGGTGAAAGGTTAAAATAAAGACGGCGATTACTTCGACTTATGAACAACTTTCGGAACGTTGACTGCAACCCATTGGCGGCGAACCCCTCGGTGAATCACAAAGTCTGGTACTTTCCTTCTTGATTTTTCTTCAAAAATAACGCTGATTTCTGGTGGAGCAGGATGTTAGAATCTGTCTCCCAGGCAGAGTTGTCGTAGGAGGATTCTTCAGCCGTATCTTGCACAGTGTTTGTGCTCCCAGGTAGATCTCCCCATCCAGTTGGCTGGATGTCTTCGAGCCTGATACGAGAGCTTTCAGGAGCGGTATACTTGACCAGGAAGTCGAATTTGCCACTTGGTTGTCCTAAGGAATCCCACACTTCTTTGGAACTGGAGAAGTCATCCCTTTCGATGACGTTGACCTCAGGAAAAGAGTAGTTGATGAACTGCTGTCCTGCAATCTTTGCAAATTCATCGTCGTATCGGATATTTTCTGAATGTCCTGAGTAATGATCCCATGATTCTGTGGGGACGCAAGTATTCTTTTCAATGATGCTCGCCTGATATGCATCGCTCGGCTGACTCTCTTGCCCCAAGTCTCCTGGGTATGGTTGCCACATAGACAGGCCATCCATTGGGCCATAATAGTCGTGGTCAAAGCTATATTTCATCAGAGTGTCCTCCTCTAATGAGTTTGGTGGAGCACGACATCCTTCCGGATCACAATCTCCGTATATCATCTTGACATCTGACCTTGGTATATATCTCGGACTCTGTGCAGGATAGCAAAATGGTGTAGGCACCTCTTCCTGAGACATATAACCGTCCTTGTTAAGATAGGACTTCCACTCTTCACCCGTATCGGAGGAATCACCCTTGTCGATGGTATGTACTTCTTGAGACACTGGGTGAAGGAAACCTCCATTGTGGATGAAGTTCTGAATGGGATGAAGACTTTCATCGTTAGTAGCTGTCTGGGCACAGTTTGAAGAAAAACCAAGACCTTTCTTCGCTTTGTTATTAGTAGGAATGACAAGCTATCCCCATCCTTTTGCATTATTACTTTTGATCACTTCGAGAGCATTTTTATACGAGGAAATCAAAGTTCCTCTCTCTGATTGACTGTCATTACTCATCGAAAGTGCTTGGAACTGGGTTCCGATTATCTCCTCTGTTTCTACACAAGTGGATGATGATAAGTTACTCACGATTAAGGCTTGCTCTCCGCAGACTGTGACTAGTTGGTCATTCTTGACGAACTTCAGCTTTTGGCGAAGTGTCGAAGTGACTGCCCCAGCCTCGTGTATCCAAGGTCTTCCTAACAAACAACTGTATGCTGCCCGGATGTCCGTGAGCTAGAAAGTGAATTGGAATGTGTGAGGACCGATAGTTATGGGAAGGTCGACTTCGCCGATAACTGTTTTTTGGGATCCTTCAAATGCTTTGACGATGACCTCACTGCCTCTCATCGGAGATCCTTGGTACGATAATCGCATTAGAGTGGACCTCGGCATCATGTTTAGAGTTGATCCGGTATCTACCAGTACGCTGGCTAAAGCATCGTCTTGGCAGTTGACTGTAATATTGAGTGCCATGTTGTGACTTTGGCCCTCTTCCGGCAATTCTTCGTCACTGAATCCCAAGTTGTTGCAGGAAGTGGGAGTTGATGCTGTCGAATTGTCTTATTGTTACATCCTGTTCCACAAAGGCCTACTCTAAGACTTTCTGTAAAGCTTCCCTGTGAGCTTCGGAACTGAGTAGAAGTGATAATACTGAGATTTTTGAAGGACTTTGCAATAGTTGATCAACTATGTTGTATTCACTCTTCTAGATGAGCTTCAGCATCTCATCGTTGTTCTTTGAAAGGTTGGGATCACAGGATTGACCGACTGGTAGATCAGGAACTTCTGCCTGAGGTTCCTTTTCTTTGCTGGGTCCTTCAACTCCTCGGTTGAAGATTCGACCACTCCGTGTTACTCGACTGATGTCTGCAATATTCATGACGGAGGGTAATGGAGTTTCCTTTCAGTTCTCAATTTTTGTTGCACTGTATTTGTAAGGGATAACCTTAGTTGATTCATACGGTAGCGGTCCCGGAAGATAGATAACTACACGAGCCTTCTTCTTTTTATGACCATTGTAAGTAATTTCAATCAGTTCCTGGTTGGAAACTTTTCTACTGTCCAAAGGAATTCTTGATTCTTCAAGTAGATGGATTATGGTACAAACCTCTTTGGTCCTCTTATGATCAGAGATTACCACAACATCTCTGATCTGATCAGCGAAATAGTCGGGCATCAAGTTGATTGACCCAGAACTTGGACACGGTCGAATCTGTTTGAGGTCCAACTGACTTTGAAGGGCTGCTCGGATGAGGTAACATCCTTGATTATCTTCAGAGAAAACTCTACAGCGCTCATAGTTGTGTGGTGGCACTTGGCCACGTCCACTTTGTATGGAGTGTAACCTTACTAGGTCTGTTTCTATTGATCGAACATCCTGACTCTGATGCCTAGTAGGGTTCCCGTTAATCATGCTGACTTGTGTGTCTTCGTCTAAATAGATCGGAAGCCACCAGTGGTTTAACAAATGTTGCAAAGTTCTTTGAACGAGAGCACATCCTTGGTCGCTCTCACGGCATACAGTACAGTTCTGATAATTATGCGAAGTCAGAAAACTGAGCTGGACTTGTGTAGCGTGTAACTCCACCAAGCTGGTATTCATCAAACGAATATCAAAGATTTGAATCATATTCACTTGATAATGACTTCTATCGCGGTAATCATGAATCCATCCAAGACCCATCTGATGCTGGAGGGACTCTTGTACAAAAGAGCATCCCTGATTGTTTACCGAGCAGACCAAATAGGAATTATAATCGTGTCGTGGTAGATCATGATGTTGGCCTTGCCTTGAGTGCATTGCCACCAAGTTGACATTCATCGCACGGATGTCGTGGTTCTGAATGATGTTGGAATTCGTATAAGCCATGCTGACTTCACGAATTCGGTGATCCTGGATCCTTCCGAGATCCATCTATTCCTGTAGAGCGGATTGCACCACATAACATCCTTGATTGTTTTTGGAGCAGATATCATACTAGTGATAGTTGTGAGATGGTACATGACCATATCCACTCTGTCTGCAATGTATCTTAACCAGGTTGGTTCCCAATAAGAGTACATCATGAATTTGATAGCTATGCTTAGCCTCTTCTTCTATCAAATTTACCGCAGCTTTCTCGTGTTGAGGCAGCGGGTATGTCTGAACATTAGAATTTTTATCCTTGAAGGATAAGACCCCGCTCCTGACAAGCTTTTGTACGCCTGATTTAAAACTGAGACATTTTTCTATGTTATGCCCTGGTCCTCCTTTATGATAAGGGCAAGTCTGATCCGCTTTGAACCAAAAAGGAAGATTCTCTGGTATTGGAAGAGGAGACCTGGTTTGGACGTGCCCCTTGACCAGTAGTAGTGGGAAGAGTTCTGCGTACAACATTGGTATAGGGTCGAACCCTGGTGGTCGTGTTGTACAATTGTTGTTGTACTGAGGACGAGCCTGCTGAAGAGGCTGTTGTGTCCTTTGCTGATATTGTTGTTGAATTCATTGACTCTGAGCAACTGAAGGTTGATACGCCAGAACCGGTGTAGGGTTGATAGGAGGAGTTACAGCTGCTACTGGTTGGTACCGCCGCCTTTGCTTTTCGAGAGAGATATTATCAATATCTTGCTCTTTTTTCTTAGGGAGAGCACTGCCGTATCTTTTGGTACTGCTTGATGGTCCGACATCTTTAACTAAACATCCTTCTCGAACTGCTTCTTTAAGACGAACTCCCATGCCTACCATCTCAGTGAAATCGCTGGGCATACTGGCGACCATTCTGCCGTAGTAAAATGAGATCAAGGTTTTTAAGAAAATCTTTGTCATCTCTTTTTCCTCAAGAGGTGGACAAATCTGGGTGGTAATTTCACGCCATCTCTGAGCATATTCCTTAAATGTTTCTTTGTCCTTCTGCGACATGGCTCTAAGTTGATCTCTGTCCAGTGCCATGTCCAGGTTATACTTATACTGCTGAACAAAGGCAACGCCAAGATCTCTGAAAGTGACGATCTTAGTGCGGTTTAAACCCATGTACCATTTGAGTGCGGCACTGGTTAAACTGTCTTGGAAATAGTGGATCAGTAGCTATTGGTTCTCTATCTGAGTTAACATCCTCCAAACGTACATCACCAAATGACTTTGAGGCCAAGAGTTACCCTTGTACTTTTCAAATTCAGGCACCTTGAATTTGTGCGAAACTTTCACATTGGGGACCAAACAAAGGTCTGCGGCATCCTTTCCAAATAAATCCTGACCGCGAATTACTTGTAGTTCCTTCCGCATCTCAAGGAACTATTCCTGGAACTCCTTCATAATGTCGTCCATACTTTTGTTTCCCCCAAAAGGTATCTGTGGAATCTGCCCTTCCGGGACAGTGTGTACCACAGGTTATGGTATAGTCATTACGGCAGTGACTCTTGGTGCTTCCCTCTCCCAAAGTTTATAACCTTCAGGAGTCGCTATCATGCCCCTGGCGTCTTCGCTTTCCCGAAGTTTGTAACCTTCAGGCCCAGCGATTCCTGCTGCTGTTTCCGGATTTTCCGTGATCGGCGGAATATATCCTTCCAGGATATAGTTGAGTGGCATGCCCCAGGGACGATCTTTAGGCATGTTATACCGAGGATCATACTTTTCCACTATTGGCGTCGATGTGATCTCTAAGATCACAATCCTTTGAATCTAAGATGCTGCCAGAGCTTGCATGTCATTGTGAAGTTTCCTCAGATCTTCTTTCAGAGCGTCGAGTTCTTCTCTCAACTCCCTGTTCTCTTCCTCGAGATTATCCATTTTCTTTTGTTGACTGGCCTGAGTATTATACGAATGAGACAGTTTGACTCTAGAATCGAGACACGAACGTGAGATTCGTAGGTAAGAAGAATGGGTTACGTGAGAATGATGAATGATATGCAATGATTTATATTAATTATTATTTTTGTTTAATCAAAAGAAACTTCAACAATTAGATTGCAAATATCATACAATGGAAATACAGTAATTTACATAGTGATGTAAAAGGAAATGTCTAAGCTTATGGATCCTGAGTCCTCTCTGAGGAGAGCTCAGGTGCTGGTTCTGGTACTTTCCTTTTCTTTGACTGGGGCTCTTGAGCCGTTGTCGGGTTGTCATTCCTTTGCCAAGTGAAAGGAGCGGGAAAATTCCTTTGGTCTTCTTGATTCTCTACAGCATGTTGCTCTAAAATCTCGATCAGAGCATCTTTTTCTTTTAACAGTTGCTGTATTTTGTTACACTCTACGTTGAGAATACGGTACTTGTTCTTCCAAGACTTCTTCTCTTGTTGAACTTTGTTGAGAGTAACCTGAAGCTTTTCCGTATCAGACATAAAATAAAGGACAGATTCCTTTAACGGAAGAACTTCTTGACGAGGATAAGGCATCCTCAACTTGAGAGCTCTAGTTTGTACCCAGTGGAGATAAGGTTCCACAGAGACACAGTCTGGTTTTCCTAGAGACTCTCTTCATTTCCTGTGAACATGTTTCCAGGCATGCACTGTTTATGTCTTTAGTGCCCTGTCATTTTCTCCTTCCTTGAAGAAAAGACCTTCCAGATGAACATTACATGGGACATGTCTCATCAGGTATCCAAATTGATGACGAACTAAAACTGGATGATAATTGATTCCTCCTTAGGTTCCTATGAGGGGTACATTAGGGAAGTTTCCACAACCGTCAATGATTCTTATCCCATCACAGATCCGATTGTACCAATCTATGTCAGAGTTGGTAAGAGACATGATTCTCTGCGACCAACGTAAAGTGCTTTTATGATCCCAAAAAGCGGCAGACTTAGGCAAATGGGAAGTAAACCAGTTGTATAGCAGGGGTACACAGCATGTGATCATTCCTCCGCTGTACAAATTCCTTAGGTGTACAGAATGATAAGCATCTGCGAGCAAGGTCAGTACATGGTTTCCAATCAGAAAAACCTTAATGGCATTGATATCCACGAAGTTATCCATGTTGGGAAACATAAATAACCCGTAGGTGAGCAAAACAAAGACACTCTCGAAAGCATTCACGTTCCCTATACTAGCAAAGTACAGAGCTTTCTTTATCAAAAACTTAGCTGGCAAACCTTGGATTCCACCCTTAGTGGTCATGTGAGTCCTGACTTATGACTCGTCCAAATAGATTGCTCTTGCAATGGTTTGATCCTTTAGAATTTCTTCCAGTCCAGAAAAGGGAGCTTGGTCAGTGATGGGTAAATCAGTTAGATGAGAGTACTAGTGTTGGTGCAAGTTGATAATCTGGGAATGTACAACAGTGATAGACCGGATCGTAGAACTGAATGAGTGTAGCCAGGATTCCCTCAATTACATGGACCCTTAACAGAGACAGTAGTCCTCCGTACTGGGCTCTAAAAGCATCAGGGTTGGTGATCATCCTTGCCAATCCTCTCAAATCCTATATTTTTGGAACCTTGAAGGTGTACTTGTGAGTCCTCCTTCTACCGAAATCCATAACGTAGTCTTTTTCCTCTGACATTTGCAATCATTGTCTTAGTTTAATTTGAAAAAGAGAGACTAGAAGAGAAAATTTTTCTTTGTTTAAAGTTTTTTAATGAAATGAATGCATGAATGCAGCACACAAAAACATAGAAAAAACATGGGGTCAAAGGTTCGGTGTCATGAAGTCATGGCTCTACCCATCCCCAAAGGTTGTACTAGTGATTTTTTGTACCTGTCCTCAAAATCATTGACCCCCTTGGGATAACAACAACAGGCTGGTTCACCCGAGCGAGTTGCAGTATCTTAGAGTAATCTCAAATGAGGGTAGTATCGCGTGACAACTATTTCTGATAGCTTCCGTACTACAAAATAGTAACAAGGTCTCAGCCTACTAAATCCTCAGTTTCATGGACAACCACAATCGAACAATCTGCTTTCAACAACCGAAGTCGTATAGGCATTGAATCTGCAAAGGGTGTCTCCACTGATTCGACGGTCAACCGGGGTCTCTTATTTGGGAGTCACTCCCTGTAAGATTACCCGTCTAGTGCCATCACTTATCTTAGGTGTCACTCAAACTTTCCAGATGCAGCATCACCCGCAGTACCATTAGTAGAAAAGTAAACACGAATATCAAGTAGGAAAAGCGATATATATATTTATTCCTAAAACTAACATCCTAGACCTCTTAAGAGCTATAATCCTAGTCCTAACAAATAAAATGAGTCCCCAGCAAAGTCGCCATTTTACTGTAGCGAGGGATTTTTGTCGGTGACGCGACCACCTTATCGCTGAGTTTTATCCTCACCGCAATGAGGATGAGTAGGGTGCTACTTTCTGATTTCTTATTTATCCCATGAAGCTGAAAGGAAAAGGGAAGCTATCTAAAACTAACCTTGCACGCGAAATGTTTAACTGAACAAAATGCTTTTAAAGAGATTGGGGGGTCCGGGGTCAGGTTATACGATGGGGAGTTGTCAATTACCCATCCTATATGTGGTTATCCATAGGATATTAGCTTTAGGTCTCGCTTTGTAATTGATAGTGTTTATCTGTTAATGGGTTGGGAAAGTTTCTTGGGAAGTATGAGTGAGTGAGTTGATGTTGATGTTTGGATGTTTTTGGTAAGGTACTGGACCTAATGTTTGATTGGTATGAAGGTACTGGACCTAGGGTTTTTGATTGGTATGCTCGCTAAGATTTTGCAATCTTATGCCTATGTATTCTCGTTTAAACGAAACAGGGAAATCAGAGCAATCGTAGTTCCTCCTATTCTAAGGAAGGAAAAAGATGTTTTGGTGTCTTGTTCAAAGCCCAAGATTGAAGCTAAAAGGTTTATTTGTGTCTTGTTCAAAGCCCAAGATTGAAGCTAAAAGGTTAATTGACTCGGCTAGGGGGTTTCTTTATACAAAGCCTAAGAGGAGGCGGGATAAGACTGACTCATCAAGAGAGTGTATATATTAGTGTCTTGTACAAAGCCCAAGATTAAGGCAAAAAAAAAGACGGACTCTTTGGGGATATCATTATACAAAGCCTAAGAGGAGGCTACAAGTTTGACTTTTTCGGGGGAAGATGTTCTATCTGTCTTGTACAAAGCCCAAGATTGAGGCTAAAAGGGATTTTGACTCTGCCGGGGAGATTTATATGTGTAAAGCCCAAGATTGAGGGTGAAATGAGAAATTTAATTGATTCTGATGAGGATATTTTTATGTGTCTTGTACAAAGCCCAAAATTGAGGCTGAAATGAGTTTGACTTTTCTTCGGGAACATCATTCCTCAAAGCCCAGAAGAAGGCTGGGAGGAAATGACTCTGTTAGGGAAGATATCTGTCCCACGCTCAAGAGAGGGACATTTATGTCTTGTACAAAGCCCAAGATTAAGGCTGAAAGAGTTTGACTTAACAAGAGAGTGCTTTTACCTATCTTGTATAAAGCCCAAGATTGAGGCTAAAAAAGGCTGACTCAACAAGAGAGTCTGAAAAGGTGATTGACTCAATAAGAGAGTCTGAAAGTTGATTGACTCAACAAGAGAGTCTGGAAAAGTGATAAACTCAACAAGAGAGTCTGAAAAGGTTAGCTCCGCTGGGGAGAATCTTTGTACAAAGCCCAAGAGGAGGCTGACTGTGATAAGGAAAAGATCATTATACAAAGCCTAAGAGGAGGCTAACTTTTGTCGGGGATTGTTAAGATCTCGAGGCAGGTCCAAATGGGGAATCAACTCATGCTGAGGATTACAGAAGAGTTGAGATATCAGAGACCTTGAGGTTCTGAGCTGACCCTGGTTGGGGAACTCTCAAAAGAGAGGATGGGTTTCTGTTGGAGATTGATCCAGAGAGCCCGAGGTTTCTTCCTATATTTTTAACAAACTTGAGAATGTCTTTGAGACTCAAGGGGTTTAGACTGTCCAAGTCTACTGGTGTGGAAGAGTTTTATCTTTTGTATGATGCTCAAAAGGAGGCACGGACATTAAGGGATGAGAATCAACCCTAAAGTGGCCTGAGGTTTGACACTGGAGAGACTGCTCTAGCAAAGGATGACTAAGTTCTGTCTTATACCTTTAAGAGGTCGTCAGGGTCCTTGTATTAAGCCCAAGAGAAGGCATGAGAACTTCTAAGAAGCCGGAGGGTCCTTGTACAAAGCCCAAGAGGAGGCGGGGATGCTTGTAGGAAGCCCGTTGGTCCTAAACCAAGGAAAGTTCAAGAAATACTATTCACCGAGAATAGATCATTTAGTGAAAATTTTGAGGTTTGGAGAAACTCAAGAGATGCTAATCACCGAGAATAGATCAACTCCGGGAAGTAGAATTTCTTTGACAATTTCTAACAGTGACAACCTGAGAAAAGGTTCACGAAGAATACTACCTTTCTCTTTGTTCCATATTGTTTAAGCCCAAGAGAAGGCAAGACTGTATCTGGAAATCCTATGGGGATCTAGTTTTGTTTGTATTTAAGAGCGACCAACGAGGCTTTACCTAGTTCTAGACCTAGTTGCCGGGGAAAACTCTGAATAACTATACTAGTATATATACAGTTGATATATGACAAGTATTTTAAAAGGGTATGAAAGAATACTAACCATGCACAGCTTCCCACAATACAGTTATATATATCAAAGCATGTAAAGGAAAGCTGATAAAACTTACAGGCGAGGAAGCTTCCATGCTGTATTGTTAGTTGTTCAAAGAAATTAAAGAATGTTTGGATAACAAGATATATATTTGAATCTAAATCAAAAGGGAATTATTTTGAAAAGATTGGTGGGGCTTATACTCAAGGAGAGGCCCAAGGTTTTAACAATGATCGCACCGTTGTTTTGAATACCATATCGGGACTTATACAATGTTTGAGGCCCAGAAAGGTTTATTTACAAAAGGGATGGGTCTTACAACTCAAGGAGAAGTGCAAAAGGTGTTTTAAAAAGAAAATAAATGGGACTTACAACACGAGGGTAGGACCAGATGATTTGATTTTGAACTGGCGATCGTGTCGAGATTTTTGGAAAATGTGTTGGGAATTATACAACGTCTGAGGCCCAGAAAGGTTTTGGTTAAAAGGGGATTGGGTCTTACACTATATTAGAGGCCCAAAGAGTTTGAAAATGAATAAATATGGGTCTTATAGCTCAAGGAGAAACCCAATTGATTTTGTTAAAAAGGCGACGATCGCGCCGAACGTTTGAAAATATACAGAGGGACTTATACAATGTGTGAGGCCCAAAAAGGTATTATTTACAAAGGGATGGGACTTACACTCTATTAGAGGCCCATGAGTGTTTATAAAAGATTGATGAGGGTGGAATCAATCAAAACCCTAATTTTGTTTAAAAATGGAATTAATTTTGTTTAAAAATTAATAAAAATGATTGAAAACATGTGAAAATGAGTGGTGATCTTGGATCAATGTTTCAAAAATCATGTTTTTATCCACAAAATGATTGAAAACCATTTAAGTTTGGAAAATCAAGAAGGAAAAAATATTTTAAATGTTAAAAAACAAATAAAAATTAATTCTTTGCAAAAATATCAAGTATATGAAATAAATAATATTTTTGGGGAATTTTAGTAAAATAAAATATTTTAACATTTTTGTGAATTATTAAAAAAAGAATCAACTCAAAATCATTAAAATTCAGAGAGAAATTAATTTTTGAATCAATTGAAAGTTTGAAAAAGGGCGCCATGAACACCTTGGTCTTGCCCGCGTGCTTTGTTTTGCCCAGATTTGCATTTTCTCATCAATCTCACTGAATACTTGATGAAATCACACAATCCACATATCAATCTACTCGTTTTCACCTCACGATCATGCCTATGGTCTTTAATTTCATTTATTTTAAGCATGGAATAAGAAATCAAAGAGAAACCTCAAGAACCCTAATTTCTGTATGAAGACTAAGAAATTCCATACACGATTCATACAAAGAAATTAATTGAGGGGAAACACTCTTTACATGATTATGAACATATGGCAAAATTATTGTGCGAGGAAATATGCATGAATCATGAGATGACCAAGTTGAGGCTTACCTCTTGCAGCTGGTGATCAAGTTCTAGGTTGGAGGTGTTACAGCTTGGTTCCAATGATATGGACAACTTCCCTAGGTTCTATGGAGTGTGTCTGAATACTTGAAGTGGATTGAATTGAGCTGGAACTTGATTTGGCACCTCAACTACAAATCTGTCAAAAGCTTGTGCAGATGGCTGGTGATTTTGTGAAATTGGTGTTCCAGATGTTATGTGAGAGTTTAGATCACTTCTATATGTTATATGTGAGGTGTGTGTGTGATTGGTTTGGTTGGAATTGCTCTTAAACTCAAAACCCGATAGTGACTTGAGTTAGAAGGCAAATTTGGAGTGAAAGAGGTGATTTTGAGGAAAGCATCAGTTTGAATGCTTTGGTGTACTCAAACTGATCAGAAATGAGGTCTATTTATAGTGTGTCAAGTTTTTTTTGCAAGGAATAGGGAATGACAACTGCAGCAGGCCTTTGGGCAATGTGGATCAAATGGAATCTCAAGTCTCCTCTTGCCATTAACTTGAGATTAGAGCACAGGCCTATGGTTCTCTGATTCAAGGATAAGGCTTGACTGAAGTGTTCATCTTTGCTCTGATACATGCCACCTCTAAGCATCCATTGAATGCCTAAAAAAAAAATTGGAGTCTTGAGGCATCTTTAGCTTTTAGGGGTGCCAAACCTATATGTAGTTCCAAGGACTTGGGAGGCTTATGGATTAGTGCTTGTCCCTTGGTTGTTCCCTCTTGAGGTGTGCAGATGGATAACCATGCTTGAAGTTGCACAATTTGAGCAATTCGAGCACTAATGCACAAATCATCCTTGCTAAGACAGTTTGCAGCAAGGCATGTTGCAGCTGTCATAACTCCTAGCTCAGATGGATTTTGATGGAGTTCTTGGACATTTTAGAAAGCTGACATATCCTATTTCAATATGATGTCCAACTTTGGTTTTGAGTTAACCTGAATCATAATGAAAAATACCTCTACATTTGGAAAAAAATAAGGCAGATTCTGACTTAGTGAAAATTTCATTAAGTGTTGGAAAAATGTCACTTTTATGTTTTCAGCCATTTTGATCAATCCATAACTAAAAATACATGAGGAATTGGAATGAGCTGTAGTTGACACTTTTAAAGTATGCCATGTGATCTACAAATCCAGCTTTGGACCATCCAAAATGGTTGCTTGGATCTCAAGTTATGGTCCTTGGAAGTTGGTACCCTAGCCACTTTGTTCCATAACTTAGAAAAATTCTAAGTTTTTTATGGTTACCCCTTTTACAAGTTAACTCACTTTCTTTGATTTTTCTTGATGAATGATGATTCCAATCACACATTAACATCATTTTAGGGTCAAGGAACCATAATTGTGAAAAATCTCAGAAAGTCAAACTTGACTTTTGTGCATAGTTGACTTTTTATAAGATGAATTCCAAACTGTACGATCCTTGTTGAAATCAAGTCCTTGACCTAAATCAAACCTAATGGATACATTCCATAGGTGTTATAGGGTGTATTGAATCATGTCCCAAGGTTTGGGAGCATGTCTGGGTCAAAAGTCAAAGGTACAGTTGACTTTTCCCTCGAAACCCTAATTGTGGTCCTGATTAAAATGCAACTTGTGAGTCAAGCTTCTTGGATCAATCCATTGTTGCAAATGGATCAATATAGTGTGTTAGAGACCCTTAAATCATACCTTGAGGTCTTGGCTCATGTTTTGTCCCAAAAGTCAACTTAGGGGTGAATTAGGTCAAGAAACCCTAATTCCTGATTCTTTTGTGGATGCATCCCCTGAGGTAAAATTGACTTGATAATTGGGTCCATGAGGTCCCTTGTAGTATCTTGGGTTGTGCTTTGAAGCATTGGCCCATGCCCAGATGAAAATTTCCATCTGGAGGCCTCAGTCGACCAAAACCCTAATTTGGTGACACTGTCGATCTTGAGGCTTGATCCACTTGGAATGCTGTAACTTTGTGCTTGATTCTTGATGTGGAAGTCCTCTTGATCCATTGTGGGTGTTTAAGAGGCTAGACAAGTTGAAGATCACGTCATTTTTTGATTGATCTTTTGTCTAAGTGCCCTGATAGGGCCTAAAACCCTAATTCTTGTTAGTAGTGAATGCTCAACAATTCCTTAAGGAGATTGATGAGACATGAAAGTATCTCTATTTTCTGATGATGATTGGAACAATGATGGGAAACTTAGTGGTAAAAATTTGGGTTATGACATATATATATATATATATATATATATATATATATATATATATATATATATCGTTCAATGTCTATCTATCTCTCAAAACATTTCTCTCTCTGCAAATCTATAGCCGCCAGAGCCTCTCAAAGATGGCCGGAGAAGACGGTGGCCTACGGCGGCCGCGATTGCCTTCTCCGACGACAACTACCCAGATCAAAACAAAAACTATATCAACGCCCCTTTAAATTTTCCTCGGAGTTCAAATCTAAACCTAGACTTTTCAAAAAAACTTACCAAAACCCCAAATCGAGACTGTTCCCAAAACAAACCCTAAATTCAAATATCAACAGATTTGAGAAAACAACACAGAGAAAGCTACATTTCTAAGGGTACAAATATCAACTTGAAATCGAGCAAAGGATTTTAACTTGAAGAAAAATGAATTTTAAGAGATACCTCCTAAAGACTTTCTTCAAACGAGCCTCCGAGCGTGATTTCCAAGTAAATTTGCTTCAACTTTTTCTTCTTTTGACTTCTCCTTCTCGTCTTCCCTCGTTGCTCTACTGTGTGTTGAATATTGTTGTTGTGTTACTATTGGTTTGTGCTATAGCTTCATCTCTTCAAACCTTGATTTTCAATGTGAGAATCAAGGTTGAAATAAGATCTCTGAGCTTTGTGTTAAATAAGATCTCTTGAAGCCACCTTCTCTTGTAATCTTGAGTGTGTGTGTGCTCTTTGAACTCTTCTTGTATTCATGTATATTCTTTGTAATCTTGAGTTCAACTTTAATTACTCTTGGTGCATTTTTGTTATGTAGGTTATGTGCTTGAACTTTCAAGGAGTGATCATATGATGAAGATGTCATGAAGATAAAAGAACCATGTTTTGGTAACTTGATGAGGAAATTTGGGCAAAAAGAACTTGGACTCACGAAGAGAATTGGTGGTATGAATCATGGAGCTTGGTATAAAGTGTGAAACTTGTAGCACCTGGCATAACTAGTTCTATGTCTGGGTATTGTAGAACTTAGAAATCCAGGTCTTGTGACTTGTACAAACAATTTGGTGTTGTAACATGTATTTAGAATCATACTTTTGAATCAATGGCTTGGCTCCAATTTTGGTTTGAGAATTTCCCCACATAGTTTGTAATTGAAAAGCTTTTGATGGATCAATTAAACGTGAATTAGATTTGAACATAATCATGGCTTGAACTTTCTTGTAATTGTTTTTTGAAAGCATGGCTTAGAATAACTCTTTCATATTTCAAAATAGAGTCTCTCTCATGTCTTAGTTAATTACAAGGCTTAGCAATCTTGAAATAATGGTTAGAACCCTTCTTGAAGTGTGCCTTGAAAATGAATTGATTATAGCCTTGAAAGAAAATCTTGAAATAACTTGAACTGTTTTGGAATATTTGGACACCACGAGTCTCCTTTGCACCTAAACATGACTTGAAACTTGGAACAAAACCAAGCATGACTTGAAGAATGAGCTCTAATAATGGCCTTGTATCATCTTAAAGCACGGAAATGAATTATTCATGACTCGCTCATAACCTTAATTCCAACATGACTTGGGTTGAGCACATGCCTTGATCACAAATTGATTATGGCATGAACCTCTTGGATGCATTATCCACTAATTTTGCAATCTTGGATCAAAATAAACATGACCTAAGGATGAAGCTTGAATAGTCATTTCTTGAACAAATTTGCAACAAATCTAGCCAAAATTTAGCTTGATCAATCACATAACCCTAAGGTCAATCTTGGGGTATGACTCAAAATACATGGAAGCAGAGCTTGTAATCAAGTTGAAATAGGATTCAAACCACTTGAAAACCAATGATGATGCCTTGAAATGGATCCAATCATGTAACTTAGGCCATCGATCATGTTATAACTGCTTGACCATAAAAATGAGGGCACATTCCTCCTTTATCTCTTCTTGAAACCAAATCACCCTTACAAAAGCTTGCAAACACCATAAGTACACACCAAACCTTCATGACCTAAATCTCAAAGAATCATGGCCAAAAGCCAAATGATCATCTATATGAAGATCAAGAAGCCATAAAGGTTGGTATAAGAAAATAAACAAGGTAGAATAAATTTGGGGTATGACACAAGTGTAAAAGGATTCATGATCATAAGACTTCAAGAATTCATCTTTATGGAGTTTTGAAATATGTTTCCCATTTTTAGAGCTTAAATGAAAGTATAAAAAGTAAGTCGGTTTCAAATTGTTTGGTTTAATCCTTTTAGGACTAATGTTATATATATATATATATATATATATATATATATATATATATATATATATATATATATATTAGAATTTAGAGATCAAGGAAATAAAGTATAATACTCATTTGTGCACTAGCATAGAAAATATCATTTAAATAAATAGAGAAAACCTTATATATATATATATATATATATATATATATATATATATATATATATATTAGAATTTAGAGATCAAGGAAATAAAGTATAATACTCATTTGTGCACTAGCATAGAAAATATCATTTAAATAAATAGAGAAAACCTTATCATTTATTATAAAGGAAAAACCAAACTTGTCCAAACAAAAAACAAAAATAAGACACTTGCTAACTGCAAGTATAAAATAAAAGTTCACTAAATAAGTAATGAAACCTATAAGTAAAGACAATTAATATGTTCTTATAACTAAAGAAGAAAAATTTTCTCCACTTTCATCTCTAAGATTGACTTCACATTTTTCCAATGTCCTACTCCTTTTGAGTTCCCAAACATTAGTATTTTAATGTCATGTTAATGAAAGGCCTGGTAAAGGGAGAGAAAGTGATGATCTTTAGGAGGGGTGACACCTATACGTCGCCCACCATCAAGAATCACCTCGCCCTAAAATCACCCTACTATCCCTGTCATGGGAAATGTGGGAAAGACATTTCTCGGGTGAAGAAATCTTAGAGTCAACTGACTAGTCCACTCCCCCCTAAGAAATAAAGATTCAAAGGTACATACTTTCCACTATCACTGAAATGATTAAAAATTTATAGAGGGATTTATGGATGATTTTTCTATTTTTGGTGATACTTTTAATATTTGTTTTAAAAATTTGGATGTTGTATCGACAAGATATATTGAGATGAACCTGTTTTTAAATTGGGAAAAATGTTATTTACGGTAACCAAAGAGATTATCTTAGGGAACAAAATTTCTTCTAAAGGTATTGAGGTATATCATGCTAAGATTGAAGTAATAGAAAAATGGCCACCACTAGTAAATGTGAGGGGAATTAGATTTTTTATAGGAAATTATGGATTTTATAGGATATTTATAAAATATTTTTAAAAAATTGCTGCACCCCTAAGTAATCTGCTAGTAAAGGAAAATGATTTTAAATTCGATGAAAATTGTCTAAATTCTTAAATAATTATAAAGAAAAAATTATTCACTACACGTGTAATTATAGCCTCAATTTGGGAATTACATTTTGAATTAATGTGTGATGCTAGTGATTATAATGTTTGTGTAGTTCTTAGTCAAAGAAACTCAAAACTTTTTCATGCAATATATTACGCAAGCAATGTCATTAAAGATAACCAAGTCAACTATACAACCACTGGAAAAGAATTGATTGCAATAATATTCGCAATTGAAAAATTCCACACATATTGGGTTTGGTCCAAAGTTATTGTTTTTACAGATCGTGCATCATTGAAACAGTTGGTGAGTAAAGAGGAATCAAAACCCCGAATATTATGTTGGATCTTGATGTTATAAAATTTGACCTAGAGATATGAGAAAATAAAGGAGTTAAAAACGACGTAGCAGATCACCTACAAATATTGGAAAATCCAAAGATATGATTAAAGAAAAAATAGAAAAGTTCCAAGACGAGAAGTTGTTAGTTATTTTTGAATGACCATGGGTTATTGACATGGAAAATTATAAAGCTCGAAATATAGAACCAGAAGATCTCAACTGGGAGCAAAGAAAAAGTTGTATTATGACATTGATTCTTACATGTGGGATGATCCTTATTTGTTCAAAATTTGCCCAGATGGATTAATGAGAAGAATTGTGCATGGAAGCAAATCCATGATTATTTTATGGAATTACCATATCTTAAATTATGGAGGGAATCTTAGTGGAGAAAGATCAAATGGGAAGATTTAATAAAATGGGTTTTGATGTCCTACTATGTTTAAGGATAGTGAAGAATATGTAATAAATTATAACGAATACCAAAGAACATACGATATCTCAAGGAGGAATAAAATACCCCTTCATGACATAATAAAGGTCGAACCTTTTGATTATCTTGACATTGATTTCAAGGGTTCCTTCCTCTTTTATTATCTAATTTTCATATTTTAGTTTGTGTTGGTTATGTTATTCAATGTGTTGAAGTAATGACTAGTGTTGTTAATGACACTCCATTATGATTTGCTTAAAAAAAAAAGCATATTTTTGCTAGGATTATGGTAATGAGAGTTCTAGTCACCAATGGAGGTAACCAATTTTGCAATAATTAATTGACAATAAAATAAATCCCAAGTAAAAACAAAATTTCTTGGTGAAATTAATCAACAAATTTCCTGAAACGACACCAAGTAAAAAAATCGACAAGTGTACTAAAATCCATCAAATTTAAAATTAAAAGTTTAGATTCACTGAGGTTTTTCTGAATCAAAAGTAAGACATTATTAGATTATTTGAATTCTCTCTTCATGAACTACTCATTAATCAAGGTTTAATTCTTACAATTTCTCATCTAGAATTATGATAAGTTAGCAAAATATGTTATGAGAAATGTCTTGACTCAAAGCTCATTTTATATAACACAACACCTTCATTTCTTAGATGATTTAATATTATTGAAAGTTTTAATGAATACTAATTTAATAAAAGGAGGTTTGATGTTCATTTAAAAGCAAAATAATTATGAAGAAAAGAAAACATCTTCTTTTACTCTCACTCTATTTTCATAATATCACTAATACAAAAAACATATTTAATCTAAGTGCAAAGGGGATTTAACCTCGGCCACACAAGTGAGATAATGAAGGACGTCATAAAAAATGTGTCACTTTTACCTCTCAATTTTTAATAAACTGACGGGTAATCTCTAAAGGTCATGGGTTCGATTTCCGAAAGATCCTTTTTGCAATTTTTAAATGGTGAAAACACCATTCACATTGGTTTTGACATTGCACCGAAGGATAACACACGATTGAGTTTATTAAATCTAACGTGGATTGCTTATTTTACTAAACTCTAACTGAATATGTAACTTTTCAAAATTAATTAGAAAAATAATCATATGAACAATTGTGTTATATTTGATGATCAACTTACACTAATCAATGATTTTTGAGTATTTTGTAACTCATCATTCATCTCACGCTCTTTAATGTCTAAAATCTCTTCAATGTTTCAAGTTCTTTATTCAACACTCCCTTTTCTACTAATTCATTCTTGAAAGCATAAAATTTAATTTTTTTAAAAAAGTAAACAAATATGGAAGAAAGTTGAACGAAAACTAGAAGTATTAGAGAGATTTTAACCATAAATGAGCATGTGATAAATGATGAGTTGCAGAATGCTAGAATATTATTAATCAGTGTAAGATAAGTTTCAAATACAACATAATTTTTCATATGATTATTTCCAAAAAATCAATTTAATAGGTTATATGTTTAAAGAGGGGTTAGTGAAACAAACATTTGACATTACATAAAACAAACTCAACTCGACGGTACAAGATGGGATCTATATAAAAAATCACAAAATATAATCTCAATCTCAATATCAATATCAATCTCAAACTCACACTCAATAACAATTAAACCACAACATATAGATTTTTATAACTTTGTATAGTATAAAAACTAAACAACAACAACAATAACATCAACAACTCAAAAGTAACAATCTATCAACAAAACTACTACAACATCATTCATAAACCTATAACATAAATTTGTTTAAACAACAACAACTACTACAAGATTAAACCTCTAGGATTTTGCGTCTCCAACAACAACAACAACAACAACAACAACAACAACAACAACATTAATGTAACATGTGTAGTGATGTACGACATACCTGATCTATGAAGAAGAATTGAAAGAAAATGTTTTAGGCCTTTCATTCGGACAAGAATCAAACGAGAACATCACACACATATCATCTTCGTAATGAGGATGATATGTGTTCATGGATATGATTGTTTAGAGCTCTCTTTGTTTGCTCTCTTATTTGGGGCTCTTCGTTACGGTTACCTTTGTTTGTGTTATTTTAGCTTAATGCTACAAGGTAAGTTAGTTATATTTGAGAAACAAATTCACCTCGACTGGAAAACAAAACTGAGGTAAAACATTATTTATTTTTAAATTATTAATAAAACATTAGACGCCACTTTTAATTAAATAAAAACATAATCTGAAATTGCTAGATTTTGAAGCATGTACTTTGAATTAGTTTACTCTGCAGTTTTAAAAAAATTCACAGAATAAATTGTATACATTTTTAAAAAAGAAAAATATGACGTATCTAAGAATTATATCTTAATTTTTCAATATGTGAGATAAAATTGTTGTAGTTTTCTAATAATGTATACATTAAATTTATTTTTAGTGTTGAGAGAGTAAACGCTATTTAGTAATTTATGTAACCACTATTGTAATTCTGATATGTAGTATAAAACCAAAAGAGTATTGTTGTCTTGAACTTATAAAGTATAAAAAATTTAAGTTAAATATGTGGTTTTGTGTAAGAGGTAACAAGAGGAACTGTGATAAAAATCTGATATAAAGCTGTAAAACCTTTGTTGAATCTGAGAGTTGAATTATCTACTCTTTACCACTCAACTATTTAACTCTTTTGCCAATTTAGTTTCAAATCAACATCATGATATCTATTTGTATGTAATTAATTTACGTAAATATACAAATTTTTTAATTTTAATTTCTATAACTTTTTTTACGAAGTATTAATTCGTAAAAATATTTAATTTTATTTATAGTCATTGTTCATTTATTTTAGTCTTTATTAAATTAGTTTATATTATGATATATCTTTGTGATATGTAGAATATTTGATTTTAATTCATTCAATATTAATAACATAAAAATTAAAATTAAATATTTTTCATATATTATAAAAATCATTTTTAATATAAATTTATTTGATAGACTAAAAAAATAAATACAACTATTTAACTCTTTTGCCAATTTAATTTCAAATCAACATCATGATATCTATTTGTATGTAATTGATTTATGTAAATATACAAATTTTTTAATTTTAATTTCTATAACTTTTTTAACTAAGTATTAATTTGTAAAAATATTTAATTTTATTTATAATCATTGTTCATTTATTTTAGTCTTTATTAAATTAGTTTATATTATGATATATCTTTGTGATATGTAGAATATTTGATTTTAATTCATTCAATATTAATAACATAAAAATTAAAATTAAATATTTTACATATATTATAAAAATCATTTTTAATAAAATTTATTTGATAAACTAAAAAATAAATACAAATATTTACAAAAATTTACAAGGTCATAAAAAATAGTATATTTACAAATATCAATTAAATATTTAAATGAAAATTATACTACATTTGCTTGTCCTCGTATTTAAACAAAACCAGAGTGATATGGGGAGAAAATATGAAATCATATAGAGATTGTTCACATGTATTACATATTAGGGAGTGTTGTGACACATCTCTTAAAATATTACACCAAATTTGCTCACATGATTATATAGATATGTCGAGCTTCGATATGGACCACCTTATGATTATCTATTAGCTAGGAAAGTAATTTCAATGTGGTTTAATAGAAAATAATGATATATTATCCAAACGATTGAACCATCACTTTTCTTAAAATCATTTAGATTATGGATTGTTATGCATCATTGAAATAAAAATAATTATGTATACAAAAAGAAAGGGAGAAAATAATTTAGAGATTATTTCCAAATATTTTTGGTGCAGTGGAAATTTATTTTTGTTTGTTTAAGATAATAAAAATCAACAATTAATTTTTTTCTTATTATTTTTTGTTATAAACTACCAAAATAATTTAGTATTTATGATTAAGGATGAGAATAAATCATACCAATTTAGAGAGGCCTATAACATGATCTATTTAAGTCTAATTTGATTTTACTTATTTAATAAAAATTTTAAATTTTAAATTTTTAAAAACAATTTAATTAAATATGAATCACTTAAACTATTAAAAAATTTATGAAATTATATATATATATATATATATATATATATATATATATATATATATATATATATATATAAGTGAAGTTCAAATTACTCCAAGATTAATTTTTTCAAATTACTCCAAATCATAGTTAATTAAATAAAAATGTTAATTTAATCATTAGATTAAATTTAATTTAAAAGATATAATTTAGAGAAAGTTAAAAAGACTTACTCTTAAAGTCTCCACTTTATATATATTATAAAATAAAATAAATAATATATTATTGATTGTATTGTCTATTTAAAAAATAGATACAATAAATTATTTAAAAACTTTAATGTGAAATATATTTTTAAATTAAATTTTAGATCAGACGGCGTGTTGTTTGGGACAGAATTCCTACAAGAAGAAATTTTTTGGCCAGTGGAATAATCTCTGATCTTCATGATACCGTTTGCGTCTTTTATTTCAATGCAGTGGAAGATTTCAACCATATAATGTGTATGTGCCCGTGCATTCAAATGGTTTGGCGTAAGGTTGCTGATTGGGTGGACATTGCTTGGATGGAGGAGTTAAATGTGCAAGATTACTTTTTAGAATGGCTTGTAAAATCGGTGCAGAAATCGTCCAAATCGTCGGCTTGTTCTATTTGGATCATTACGTGTTGGTCAATTTGGGGGGTTAAGGAATCAAATCATCTTCAACGGTTTGATTAATAATCTTGAGGATATCCCATTGAGAGTAATTCAAACCTCTTGGTTTTGGTTAGGGTATAGATCCAAATCTTCGCATAAGTGTAGCTTTTACGATTGAGATAAATCTATTTTCGACTTTTTAAAGTAGGGTCTCTTGTAGCCGTTTGGTCTTCATCTTCATTTAGAGATTTATTTGTACTTGTTCTATTATGTTGTAGTGGTTTGGTATACACCTAGTATGTCTAATAATTGAATTGGTTGCTTATAAAAAATATATATATAATAAATTATAAAAACCTTAAAAACTTATCATGTTTATGACCTATTTTCACCTTATTTATGACACATGATACAGTTGAAGCATAACATATATTAAACTAGTAACTTTTCAGTATTTAACAAATATAAGATAACAATTGAATTGGCGAACAAAACTAAAATAAAATTTTGAATATTATGATGTATTTGTTTATAGAAAATCATATTTTATAAAGTAGAATATGGCTTTACATCACGTGATTCTTCGAATTTTCGTGTTATTATTTTTCTATTTACATTTTATATTGTTTTATTTACTATTATTACTATAATGGAGAAGAAACGTGTACAAATACGTTTGGAAAAAAGAAACCATTTTTTAAATCTAGATATATAGAAGATTTAAGCAATTTATATACTTTGCAATGATTTCTAATATTTTAAGGGTTTGAGTGGATTACAAAGTTTATACGTGCTAGCTAGCTACAGATAGGTAAGCTACAGATAGGTAAGTGCTTTGTTTAATTCCAATTACATGCTCCCAAAAGAAAATCACGATTCCATAAAGTTGATGGTTTATTGGTTGTTTTTATTCTGCAAAAATATTATTCAATTGTTCTGGTTTAGAAGGTTCTAAATATTCGCACCCATGTTCACACGGATTAGATTGGAGAGAATTTGAGGGGAAAATAAATAAATTTGAGATTTAGTTTTTGTTTAACATTAGTTTATTGGAGTTGAGTTTCGGAGTTTGTTATAGTTAAACATTAATGTTCAAAATTTTGTTGAATGCCCAAAAAGAGTTTATAGATACTTATCGATTTTCTATTAAAGAAGTTGAGCAAGCGCGAGAGTTGAACTCATCTCTTTATTATATATGAGTCAATTTTATAGCAACTGAATGAACTTTTATTTGTATTAAATTTGGTGGAGTTGAATTTCATTACGAAAGAACAATATTTTTGATGTCGTGGAGGGGGATGAATTTGCAAGGTTAATACTCCAACACTTAAAATAGTGAGAGAATAAAAGGTAATGTGAAAGTGATAATAAATTTAAATACTTGAAATGACGCATTTTTCCCTTATATTCCAAGAGCAGCTGGGATTGTTTGTTTGTGATGCAATGTGTTATGCGGGCAACCGTCTAATTGAATTGGACGATGATTGGTGCTGGTTAGAGTGAAGGTCTAACTGTTAAGTGTGCCTTTTTAACTTGGAGCTTTCTCTTGGGCCTTTCGGAAAACCCAAAACAATTTTCCCCCAAGCCCTTGTTCCTATTGTGTTGAATGAGGGTTTTTCCGTGCACACTTTTAGGTCGACTGTTAGTATAGGTAAATGAAGAGTCTTGACGAGACGTTAGTAGCATTGGGATCAATTGCATTAAATTTCTTTCTCTAGATCGATGATGTTTCACAGGGAAATCCTAATGTGTGTCCATATGTTTGGTGATAATAATATCCTCTTGTCTTAGGATAATCAAGTACCATGAACAATTCACAATGAGATCTTGATCGTTGGTGGTGTGGTTCGCGTTTTCTAGTGTAATGGATCACACATTTCAACTCTATTGAGACACATATAAGGAGTTCTAGAACAACTAGTTTTTCTTTCTTCGTCATTTGTGAAATTCTAAACTCTTCTTCTCTTGAGGTCATTCTTTCTATGTTTTTCTTCATATCTGACCTATTCACGGCACACCTTTTGGCAAGATATGCAACGCATGGGCCATCAACTTCGTTTCTTCAAGATAATACATGTGCCTCATTCTCTTATATTCTTGTTTTCTTCATTAGGATTTCTGGAGAAAAGATTTACATGATTTCTGGTCTTTCTGTTTAGCATTTTGATGAACTTCCTTTCCATATATGTACTTTAATAGGATGTCAAATTTATCTTTAAATATGCTTTAGGATGTTTCTTCATTCTTATTTCTTTTTATGTGTTGAGAGAACCCTTTATAATAGAGAATTGTCAACCCATAATTTAGAAGACGGATGGGGATAACTCAGCAGTATAGGTGTATAAAAATAAGTTTAATATCGTCATTGCCTTTGTCGACGGGGGCGGCTTGGACCATGCCTTTGCCGAGGTGGGATCTTCTTCAGATTAAGGGGAAATAATAAGATATGTCGAAAATAAATGGGGGTGTTATTCCTATTCATGAATGCCTCTTAATCATTTATTAATTCCCCCTTCTCAATTGTGGCTAGTGAAATAGGCTTACACCAAATTCTTTCAATATTAGCACGAGTACAAGAAGGGAGTGCCGACCATGATGCTTTTCTTCCATCTCTTTGAAGGCCAATGCAGATTCACTAATTTAGTATGGGGTCAAGGTCTGATATTTCCTAGGAAGTATACCAAGATGTTTGACATTTATTCATAGAGTATGAAGAATTTTAAGGACCGATACTACTTGGTTTTTCCTCTACCTAAAATAATTCATGCTAACCTATGTACCATAGATCACGGGCCGCCTTATCAATGCTTATATAAAATTTCCAAGTTCTGGCATCAGGGACATTTCTTGGCACACTCTGGGAATAATGTCTATAAGATGGATAACTTTTCTCAAAAAGAGATTTATCTCAAGAGGCAGTTGATATCCATCTTCGAGGGTTTGGCTTTCATTGACAATGTTACTCTTGCTGATGTAGTGTCACAGAAACATAAGAAGTTAAGCAAATGGACTCAGTTGCTGGTGAATGCCAGCTTGACATGGCCTTGGAAAGTACTTTATGTTGAGTAACATGGGGGAATCATATTTTTCTTAAACAATCCTTTGGTGGTTTAATTTCCAACTTGTCCACTCTTGGCGTGCATATAAGATTAAATGTTATGAAACGGTGCAACAAATGAAGATGACCTTCAGATCGTCATCTCGTTGGAATGGCTCTGACTGCGGGGCTTTCTCTTGACCAAGTCATAGCACATAGTATTTTCCTAGAAGGTGTCTGATCGTTAGCCCTGAGCTTGAGTCTCTTCATGATGATGGGTCACCTTTCAGCCGTTCCCCGATGCTTGAGAAAAACTTAGATGGGTTCAAATTCTATGGAAAGCTCTACGTTGATATCAGTTGCATTACCCCATTTACTCCTTTCCTGTCTAGGTCCACCAACAATTGAGAAGTTTAAAAATTCTATTTTTGAAGAGGATTATGCCTATTTTACGAGCAATGTTGAAGTTGTTCTCCAAAAGGAGTTAGTCGATTTGGCATATCATACCTCTCAGGGCTCGACCATTTTGTCCTCTAGTGTCGCCAGGAGGGAAGAAGTTTTTTTCCTAACCCTCTTCGAAAAGAAAAGGAAGTACTTTAAGAACGCGTTTTTTCTCTCACAATCGAGTGAGTTCAATACCTCGAAGATCTGGGATGTTTTTGAAACGTTCTAGTATCCTGACTTGCTTGACGAGACGTTTAGGCCACTTGTACAGGAGGCGAAGAAGAATGGCGAAGCTCTATACTTTTCACAGACAACACCGAACAAGGTCGAGGCTTCTCTTGTTAAGGATAAAAAGACACTAAGTTATTTGTGTAAGATGGTAGAGGAGTTGGAGGTATCTTTGAAAAAGGTATGAGAAGGTTAGAAGAAGACTGAAAAACGACCTTCATGAGATGCATTTTGAAAATCTTTCTTATAAAAGAAGTATTCAAAGTGAGTTGAAAACAATTACACTTCGACAATATTTTGCAGTAGGTTGAATATTTTTATCCCACAATGCATATTTTGTGAGAGCAAGTTTGTCTTGATTAAAAAAAGGTGAACATGGAGTCGGTTTATGTTAAGGACAAGCTGGATGAGTAGTCCCTTGTTGATTTTTTTTTTCTTTTTTTCCTATCAGGGTGCTCCTCTCTGGTGTGTCTTTGATGGATAAGTGAACTATATGGTTCCTGTTTGATAATGTACATCTGAATTTTGTTTCTTACCGTTATTTTTTTTTGTTATGATGTTGCTTTAAGTCCCGAGTTCGTTCCTCTTGGAGATAGCTTATTTTCTGAGGTCGTGCTTAAAGTTTTATTTGACGTCTTGAGGAAGTGCTCGAAAAATGGTTTTTTTCTCATCCCTTCTGCCAAGTTTAGACTTGGTTTGATTCCAACGTCGAATGAACTCACCACAAGCACTCTGGAGTGTCTAATTACCAAGAGAGTGGGGGTAATGTGGGTGAGACATTATTTTCTACTTTCTGCTTCATTGTTTTATATGTGTACTTTTGTTGTAGGGTTTTGATTGCTTTATTTGCGCGTTTGTGGTGTCTGCGACAACATCCCTGAGTGATTTTCCATGGGGTTTTTGATTGCTTTAGTCATGCGCCTATGGTGTCGCTGCTGGAATTTTAATAGGGGTTTTTAAAAAATTATCCTCTTAGCGGAACAATCCCGATGAACGGATCTTGATTAAATCGTTAATCACAAATCAAACACCAAAATAAGATTAAAGAATGACCTCTTTAAGCGTGCTTTATCTTTGATCACGAACGACGAAAGATACCGGCGTCTCTACGTAGTCCACGCGAGCATAAAATGGAACGCGGTGCTAGCCGTCTCTTGTTCTGAAAAATTGACAATTAGGATTGGTAGGGGAAAGAGCTCCTCTATTTATAGAGAGCTTTTAAAGCCCTAATACTCTTATTTTGGGCATTTCTAAAATAAGCCCAATCTGATTTAATTAAAACTATTTTAATAAATATTATTTATATTTAATAAAAATCTTTAAATTAAATTAAATAAAATATTAATTAAATTAAATCATATTTAATTTAACAACTGTCAATTCTCATTTATTTAATTAAATAAAATTTAATCAAATAAATTATATATGTGCTAATGTATTAAACAATTTAAATACTATTAACACATAATTAAATCAAATCTTATTCAATTTAATCGTAAATTCCACTATCAGTACTCTATGTGTGTGACCCTATAGGTTCTCGTAACGTTGGCAATAATATAAGTTACCTATTTAATATTATAAACAGTGAGCGATATCTAGCGACACATCACTGCTACCCAAGTGACGAGAATGTCGTGTGATCTGACATAACCTTTATGTGATAATGATCATATGTATAATTACCTTTTTGCTCTTATATCTATATTAAACACAAGGCATATAATGTGTCACCCTTGTATAGTCCAATATTTTATTCCTTGATCCCTGAGTATACTTGATAACAACAAATAAGTCCAATATCTCATATCGACTTATTTGAGCACGACCATGCATTTTACTGTTATACTCTATCAAGGGGCCCACAAATATTACTCCCGTATATGTAGGAGGGACAAATCCCATCTAGGTCACTCATGTCCCTCAGCATGATTTGTAAAGCACCCTTAAACCATCTTTATGGTCATCCTGTTACGGACAACGTTTGATTGGCAATAAAGTACTCGACTCCACATCTAGGTTCCATAGTGGTTCCAGGTCGAAGGGTGGAATACATCACTATTACTATCAGAATAACTTATGACACTTACATAACAAACTATGTAGTATTCTCATGGTGGGTCAATCCAATATAAATATTACTCCTAATATTTATACCTACTTGAAGACTTGATATCTCATATCCATGACTTGTGAGATACAGTCATCCGTCTACTCACATAATAGTCTCTATGCATTACTATTGTCCTATTTGACAGTAAAGCTTGACTACGAATACTTTAAGAATAACGTCTTTATGTTTAATGAGGTCTCACGATTAAGTCACACTTAACAAGTCATTAATAGACTAATTATTCTAAGGACTTTATTATGTCATATACAAATAACACAATAAATACAATGCATAGTAAGTATATATATTAACAAACAATATATATCAAGGTCATGATACAAAAGCATATACAACCAATTCTGATTGGCAATTAGGGCTTACTCCAACAATCGCCACCACCTCGGCCTTGTAAGTTCATAACAATAGAGAGCCTTCAAAAAAAATTAAGTGTGTATGTGAGATATGCATTAGTTTCTTAGGTGATAGTCTTATACTTTTATGAGACACTGATCACTAAGACACAAGACCATGCGAGCTTTAGCACTTCCTATCTTCCACAACCTTGAAACTTCATGATCTTTTCTTGATTCATCATTGATTCAACACTTCATATGGAACTTGACTTCTTCTAACTGATGAGGCTTGAGATAGCTTATTTCATAAACACCATCATAAAAGGTTGCTTGATTACATATCCTTAGGAACTCCACTGAACACCATCATAATTCCACAGTTCCTTCTTTTTCACTTACACCCACCAACTCATTGATTCTCCTATTTATGGTCCCCTTTGATGGGTCCCTTGATCTTGGAAGACCATTAATAATGGATCCAATGGCTCCAGTGCTTTCCTTTCATGTTTTCTCTTCTTTGTTGCTACTATCTCATTTCCATGGCTCCAGCCACAACCTCAAAATATTTCTTAGGAGATTTCTCAAAGTGAGGGGGCCGTTTATTCATTGACGATTCTCCCCACCCCTTAAGCTCTCTATTATGCTCCCGGCCACCTTTCCGGCAACTTCTTGAGTATACCCTATAAGTATTCCCCTTTTAATCGGATCTTTTAGTGCATCATACATATGGATGCACTCATTGGTGTTGTGGTCGTACTTTTTGTGGAAACGACAATATTTAGACTTATCCTTCCTGAACGATTCTCTTACTAGGTGAGGTTTCTTGATCCCGAATTCCTTAAACTCGGTGTTAGCACACTCGTTCCATATTTTTTCCCTTAAATTTTTCAAAGGAGTGTAGGCGGATAACTAAGATCGGGGTCCACGATCTCTGTATTCTCTACGACACTTGTTGTCTCTTTCTAGCGCCTTGTCATATCTAGAATTCCTTGCTATGTGGCCCCTCTCATACTTTTCATCTAGGAGTTCTTCTTTTTAATTGATATGAGTTTGTGTCATATTAAGAAAATAACTTAGATTATAGGCTTCTTCGAGCCCTAACTTTTCTCAGAACATGCAATCTGGACTCAATCCCTTCTTGAACTTCCAACATTTTAATCCGTCATATATGCCTCCTATTACCACTGCCACTTTTATGAATCGATAAATGTACTCACTCAAGGTTTCCTTATTTCATTTTCTGACCCCTCTGAGTACGAAATAGGCTGTAGGCTACCACTTCGGGCGATAAATTTGGCAGTGAAAGAGTTGTACAAATCCTTCAACGAATCTATAACCCGGTGAGAAAATCTCATCATTGCGAATCTGGTCAAGGTCAATGATATGTGATTTCACTTCACAGGTCTTTTGGCATCGTAGCAATCTATATTGTTATCTACATGCTTAACATGCCCGTCTGGATCTTCGGTTTTGTCGTAACTTTGTAGCTTTGTAAGATTTCCTAGAGACCTCGGGATTTTATCAAGGATGCGGATAGATAACAGGTTCATATTTTTATCTGGATTAAAGCATCCATGTCTTTTCCTTCTCTAGTAACGGTATTCCGGTGAATGATAATGGTAGAAAAATTTGGAAGGAATATGGCGACCACTCAATCCTTCAGAATCAGGTGAAGGAGTCCTATGTCCTCGGTGTCGGTTGCAAACTAGCAATCTCAAGGACTCTCTCCATGGCACAATTGTGTCAATGGGGACCGACTTTAGTATGAAGGCTTGGTTGTCCTTAGAGGTTGCCTTATGTAGAATAATGTCACTTGGTAGTTCAATTTTGAGTATCCTATCAGCCAAGAATTGTGAGTTTTTTTGGTGTAATAAGTTGCATAACATGTTCACCATGTTGATTTCTCCCTGCACTCCAATATTTTCTTGCAGCAGCTTAAGCTTTGGGGGCATTTCTTATCCATGTACAAGAGGTTGTGAAGAAAGTAGATGTGATGGTTTGCCTTAACAAGGTTGTTATATAGGTAAAACTAATGGGAGAGCTTGGAACTCTCCTTGAACAACTCTTGGAGGATTAAAGTCTTGTTGCATATGGACAGGTGAAGATGCTATAATAAATAGACCGTATTCTAGTGGCAACTTCAATGGGTGCAGCAATAACTAGTCATTAGGTGATAGATCAAATGTCTTTGGATGTCACCATTCTTGACGAGTTTGACAATAGACCTTTATAAAGAGAATACTGAAACTTTAAGAAATGAGATCAATGATATGAATCTTTGGTGGAGAAATGGTGTTTTTTTTCTGAATATTAGAGGGAATCAGAAGTCGATTTCCTTATACAACGCCACTATTTGGTTGGGAACTAGAAATAGAATATATGGTGGTGGAGTTGGATCTGAGTGCGGTGGAGTAATACTTCTGGTGTGGAGAAGCGGGGTTGAACTACAAGGTTAGAACTATAACTCCTAGTTCATCGAGAGTATGAGAAGTTACATGAGAGTGAGAGTGAATTTGAATACCTAAAATATTAAGAGTGTTAAAAACATTTGTGCGTGCGGCATGTTTTGAAGACCGTCATCTGCTTAATTAGACAAAGATTGATGGGTTGAGAGCGTAATTATATGCTTTTGGTCAGAGTGAAGGACTACATTTTCCTATGTCTTTTTACTTAGAGTTCACTCTTGGGACTCTTTCCATGAACCTTTCAGATGACCAATAATAATAATAATAATAATAATAATAATAATAATAATAATAATAATAATAAAGCTAATATTTCACTCCTTGTGTTGCACTCCCCTAATGCTTTGTTTAGATTAAAAATGCGTAAAAATAATTAAAGTGAAAGAAATAAAAGTAAATAGAAAGTAATTATAATACAAGATGGTTTTTTTTATTGTTTGATATAAGTGAAAGTAAATAGAAACAATAAGAAAGAAAAGTATATATATATATATATAAAAGAAGAAAGAAAAGTATATATTATTTATTTTATATATATAATAAATGCTTTATTTTATATAGTATCTATTATTATAATGTGCATAATAAGTGGTAAAATACTTCTCAAAAGAAAAAATCAATATAAATATTAAAAAATAGACGCATGACTTTGAAAAAAGAGATTAAAGGTAGTACACTGACAATGTAAAACAGTTTTACACTATCATCTAATAGGGATTCATCACTAAACCATGTTACAAAATTAACTTAAAAATAACAAGGTGACTGTGCAAAATACATGATGATGATTGGTTGACAGGGTATATATTTTTTCTCCTAAAAAAATAAGTAGTTATTTACTTGAGAGAAATATAATTGAGTATGTAAACGTGTTGGAAAAAAGTATCAAAAGAAAGGGTGGTTTTGTCATTTTCTCTAACTAGATGTGCAATGTGTTTTGATGAAGGTAAAATTTATTTTGATAGCAGATGATGACTTCTCGGTTATTGTATGGATAATTTCGCAGTAATAAAAAGATTGAATCCACAAGGACTGTGTTCAATGACGGATCTTGCCTAAAATATTAGGGGGAGCCGTGAGTATTAACTAAAATATTATAAGTAAAATTTATAAGAGATATATTCAATATTTATATTTTTTATATTTAACCATGAGTTTAATGATGATGCATTAACTGTTGAAAATTTTTTTACACTGTCATCCAATAAAAATATATTATTCTATAAAATTTTCAATCTAACTTAACATAATGTAGTCGTGATTGATTGACAATAAAAACACTCAATACTTCAATGTATCATCCTTTTTCCTTTAACCATTGTCTCTTTTTATTGAATCCACATATCAACTACTAACAATAGTAAGCACTAAAAACTTTCTTTTTAAACAACAATAATACAAAAACTTGCAACTTCATTAAACAAAATTCAAATAATTAATCTCCATCAATTTTGTTATATTCAAACTAAAAAAAAAATATTATATACATATAAAATAAATAGAAGAGAGAAGAATGTTAATTCTTTTTTTAAAATGCGAGTAAATTCTAAAATTAAAAAAAAAAAATCTTGAAAAATGAATTTAATTTAAAAGAAAAAAAATGCACTGACAGTGTACAATATTTTTATCCTATCCCCCATTGAGAGACATGCATCACAATAAATCCTAATTTTATTTTTAAAATATTGGAATGATATGACAAATATATGAGTTTTAATTGGTTATATGTAGTGCACTATCTTTAAATTCTGTAATTTAATTTATAAACTTAATTTGTTACTTAATTTTACTATCTAAATATTCTTTTAATTATTTTTTTGAAGCATTAATTGTTCTAAATTTTAATTCTAATTATTTTAAATAATTTTTTTTATTCCACATGTAATTTTCAACACTACACTGTTCAATTCATTTTACCTTACCGTTTAACATCAATATAACTATTGGTCATTACTCAAATTTAATCACATCATATAACATTAAACTAAACTTAAATAAACATACAAAATATATGCTAGACACAACTAACTTTTCCTTTTCAAATATAAATAGCATCACTGCCGTATTAAAGTTATCCTAGATTTTTCATATATTAAAAAATTGTTTTTAATTTTCTGAGGGGTGCAGTAGCACCCTTTCGCTCCGCAGTAGGTCCGCCACTGACTGTGTTCGAACAAGACAAGATTTGTACAATTTAAAGCAAAACAGTAAATAAGGGGTTTGCATGTTTTAGTGCGAAAAGTAATTAAACGAGTAAACATTGGCACGAAAGCGGTCAGGTTGTGTTGTAGAATCCTCCATTCCTCTATTGTTGATGTTTGATGTCCTGTATGAATGATCTAATCACTATAATCCCACAATGAATTAACAAAACGATTATAGCCGATCCCTCACGATATAACTCATTAACCCCTACTCGAAGCTTTCTATTCCTAGTCAGCCAGTGTAAGCAGGGTTAGGCGATGTATAAAACTTTAATTCTCTAGGCCAATACTTGGGGTCTTTTATCCCTATTCGACAACGTAAGTAGAACAATTTCCCTAGGTCCAACACATAGGCTAAGGGTCAGTAATCCCTATGAGTCCAAAATCAGATTAACAGAGTATCGCAAATAAAAAGCATTAACATTAAGAAACAGCTGAATAGAATTATAGATCAATAGGTTCATACAACAGTCAAATCAACATAAAATCCAATAATATAGAAACTAGTTCATCATAACACAAGCTAACCTATGAGAATTTAGCTACACATTATTCAGAAAATAATACCACAATCGATAAATGAAAATAACATAAGAATTCCCTTGAAGATATGGCCTCCAATGGCTTTAAATGCTTTAAAAATCTTCATTTGTTCTTTCAAAATCATCCGCTAGCCTCCAAAATTCGTAACCCATGTCAAACTTTTGAAAATCCCTTGAAAATGCACTGAGAACAGGTCAGAACGCGTCAGAAAAAGGCCCAGAAAAGCACCCAACCCGCGCATTATATAGGAATCACGCGCGCAATGCAACTCTTTCTCCTCTATCGCACACATGATAGCTTGTGATAGCGCACACGATTATTCTAGTAGTTGCGTATTTTTTACCCTTTTGCACTAGAATTTTCACGCGCGCGATGCAACTCTTCATCTTTATAATTTTGGCTCCTCTTTCGCTTGTTTTCCCCTGATTCTTCAACTAATTAGATGCAATGACGAACTGTCATCACAACCCCAAACTTGAATCTTTGCTTCTCCTTAAGTAACTCGCATACAGCTACACATTTCAACAGATAACAAGTCGTACAATAACAATTGAACATCACCATATTTTTCTCGTTACCTGACCATTGTTCCAGCTTCCAACATCTATCCGGTAAATTCGAAAAACGTCATCAACATTGACAAGTACTCAACCTGTCTCTCAGTTTATTTAACTCACTTAATGGACCAGGTTATCACTCAATAAACATGCAAAATAAATTATACTTAGCTCGTTCATGTTCTAATATAATTCATCATAGAAATCATAACACACAAATAAGAGGTCTTTTTTGGTTGTAACTTTGCTTATGTTTTTGTAGGATATTTTTAAGAAAGTAGGTTTAAACCTTTGGAATTAGGTGCCTAGTTCTACTTTTATTCTCATCACCCTTTGTTCCTTCTTAACTGTACTAGAGATTTGATTGTTCTTTTTTATTCTTTCTCATCCTTTTTTTTTGAAGAAATGACTTTTTTCACTTCTTATTTTCTCAAAAATTTTAAATTTTTGACCACTTATCTCTAGTACCCCAACCCCAAACTTAGAACATTGCTCACTTCCAAGAGCAACCACAAACTTAATCTTTTTCATTCGCTTTAAAAACTTCAACTCTACCTAACTCCAAAGAGAGGGTGGAAAGAAAGGATCTTTCAAGTTAAATAGCTAAGAGTTGTAGGCTGCGTCACCAAAAGAAAGGCATAGGCTCAAAGTCGCTAACAACGGATATTCCTAATACTACGGGTTGGCTACAAAGGCTCAAAGTTATAAACAAAGAATTTGTCTCAGTGTGTGTCAATCAAACTAGAAAACTTAATCAGAAATAGATTAAACCGTATAAAGTAAAATTGCATGGATACACTCTAAGAAAGAAAAAGTGAACAATGAAAATATTTAGGCTCAAACCTTACTAGATGAGGTATCTGAAGGATGAGTACAAGTCAGACGATTCTTTTATCTTCCTATGCCTTCAAGTTGTCAGTTGCTTTCATCATGATCAAGTCACTTCTCTTTTTTTTCTTCTTTTGGATCATGTGTTCAATGCTAAAGTTAGAACTTGCTAATCTGAAAAGAAAAAAAATAGTTACAAACAAATTTATTAAGAACAATATATATCTATATGACATGGTTATTCTTAAGTAATTTCTCTTGTAGATGGTCTTGAATAAAACAAAAGTTAATTTTGCAAAACACATAAAAAGCTAATTAAAAAATGATGGATTTCCTTCCATCCAAAGCTTCTTTTCCGACATTAGCTTGACGGCTCATGCTCAAAACACGTCAGGTGCAAGGGATGCCCTCACACCGATGTAAACTCATTTTTTCATTCTTTTGTGAACTACACCATCTGTTTCTCCCAATTTGTAGTATGTCTTTAGATCCTCCGCATAGGGTGTCCATTTATATGCATTAAACACCACTTTCTCCTTATTAAACTTCAAAAGCAATTCCTCAGTCTCCACATCTATTTTTCCTTCCCGGTTGCCAAGAATAGGCGTCTGAGAATCATAGACCCTTCTATATCATTTATCATGTCAATTACCATAAATCTACGAGAAAGGGAAAAACCTCAACATGAACTAGCACATCTTGTACAATTCTAAGCGGTTCAGTTTTAGATGAATCCGCCATAGTTAGCGTCATGATGCTTGGTACGATCTGTAGTTCCTTAAATTTGCTCAGTGGAATAACATTGATACATGATCCTAAGTCACATAAAGCATGTGGGATTTTTAACCCACCAATGGTGCAAGTGATGTTGAAATCCCCTAGATCCTTCATCTTTGGTGGCACTTCTGACGGTTCTGCTGTCTCTTCTCTCTCTGTTAGGTTGACTTATTCTTGCGTCAACTTCTTCTTGCCACCTTTTAGAAATACCTGCCTAAACTTAGAAATTTTTGGAATTAATTCTAAAATCACATGAAAAGAGATACTTAACTGAATTTATTTCAACATTTTTATAAAGTTTTCAAACATCCCAGCATCATCCTCAGTGTAGTGGTAAAAATCGTGAGTGTAAGCTATTGATTAACTTAACTCATAAAGCAAGAGTCTCCACCGCACTTTTATTTATTCCACAAAGGAAAAGGAAAAAAGGGTGAATAAATCCTAAGAAGTCTAAAAAAGTAAAAGCTAAGAAAGACAAAGAGAAATGGGTAAGGGGGGTTGGTTACGCAGTAGGAAGGTGTTAGCATCCAAAACGTCTATAGTACTCTATATGAACCCTTTGAAATATCTACCGCTTTTGGTCTGAAAAGGTTTGCTTGTAAAGAGATTGGGGAGATGAGGAGAGAAATATGTTTTAGATTTTTGTGCTTGGAGAGACTTATCGCCTCATGCCTACGTACCCACGAACGGCAATGTAGGTTCAAAACCTCGTAGTTTGTGGTACAAAGAACAAAAATTTGTTTGTTTTGGTTGATTTTAAGTGTGAAGACAAGTCGTCATTTCCAAGCGAATAATTCCGCTTAAAGAAATGAATCATGTCTAAACTTATGAAAAAATTTTAAAGGAAAAGGTGCACAAAGCACAAAAAAAAGTTTGATGAGTTTGGGTGTTTTTTTTTATGTTTTTTATGAAATGGTCAAAATATGATTAACATTGATTGACATTTATTAAAGAAAACGAAGTTTAAAAATCGCCTGACCAAAGTCAAGGTTTTATTATGAAAGTAGTTTTAAGTATGAAAACAAGAAGGTTTTGAAAAAGAGAGGAGATTTTGAAAATTGAAGAAGGGGTGGAGAAGAAGTGACTATCCTAAAGCATAAAGTAAAAGCTAAGGATAAGAAATATCTAACCACAAATGTAGCTATCTTCACCATAAACCAAACAAAAGCATAAGGCTTCAAAGTCTTCAAACCATAATTCCAAAGCAAAGGGAAAAGGTCCTAGTTCTAAGTCCAAGGATCCAAGAATAGCATTGAAGTCCAAAGTCTAGGTACAAAACTCCATGTCCATTGCTAAAGGATAGTAACCATAGTCCGAGATTAAAAGCACAAGTTTTTAGAGGTTTTGGCCTTTATTAATGTTTTTGGTCCAAGTGGACAAAGAGAAAAAGGTATAAACATAAACATGTGTCCAACGGACAAAGGAAAAATTGCGGAAGCATAAACATGTGTCCAACGGACAAAGGAAAAATATGCGGAAGCATAAACATGTGTCCAACGGACAAAGGAAAAATTGCATAAAAGTAAAAGAGAGATAGGGAACGAGAATGAAATATAAAGTTAGAAGTTAGTGGTTAGTGGCACAAGGCTCTAGTGCCATAAGCCTTCACCAATTATTCCGTTTCGCGTCTTGAACTATAGTGATTAAATAATGCACTTAGGCCAAGGTTAATGAACTTAACAGAAGATTGGTAGAACCAAAGCCTCTACAACGCCAAGTTTCAAAAATTATGGGCCTAATGCAAAAAATTAATCAACATTGGGTTGACGCGACCAATCAAGGTCCGGACCACGAAAGTTCAAATTCCGAATTGGATAAAGAGGGACAAATGTTGCGCTATGTTAAGCAATCATCGAGTAATTTACGGATTAATTACCCTACAATAAGGCCGGTCAATAGATCTTTATGCTAATGCATGCTAGATGAACGATATGTAGATCGTCATCCGAAAGTAATACCGCACGAAAAGAAAATAGGTAACGATCTAGTCTTGATCAAGAATTCAACAAAGAAATTCTAAGATCCATAAGACTTTCATTGATCAAAATAAAAAGAAAGGAAATAGATGAAGAGAAAGCCAAATTGAATTACACTTTTGAGATCCTTTCATCTTCAAGTTCAATCACCTTTAATTGATAGGTTTAAGTGTGAAAACATATCACTAATTCAAAGCACCTCAAATGAATTCAACAATTCATTTAAAGATAGATTTGAACTAATGAATGTTTAATTACTTTAACCATATCCAAAGTCCATCGAAATTGAAGAGAAATTAATCTCAACAATGCATTTCAAGGCTATAACAAGAAAGGGGAAGAAGGAGGAAGAAAAACCAAAACAGTCCCAAAAATAGGTGAAAAACACCATTATGTTCAGTGCGAATCGATTGCACCAGTGTGCGAATCGATTGTACACTGACAGATTGCTAAAACAATGCAAAAAATAGCACTGTGCAATCTATTGCACGAAAATGCAAATCGATTGCACCCTGCTGTGACAGCAAAAATTCAGCAAAATTCAGCATGATCATGATCTAAAACTTTCTTCAAATACCTCATGATCATGGAATCAAAAGTGCACGAAAATACAAAGCAAATAGCAACCAATACCAGTAATTAAACACAATTACAAGATCCAAAAGATCAAGTAACAAGGATCTCCAAAGATCTACATTATGGAAGATGAAATTGAAGCTTCAACAATGGTGAAGGAAGAATTACCACTTCAAATATGAAAATTCCTTCAAATTGCTTCAAGATCCAAACTCCAAAGCCTTGATCTGTGAAAATTGATGAAGAAAAAAAGTTTAGATGAAGGTTTAGCTCAAAGTTGAACAAGATTCAATGTGAGTTCTTGTTAACTTTCAAGAGAAGAAAAGTGAGCTTTGAGTGAATTTTGTGGTTGGGGAGAGAATTTGCAAGAGGTTTGTTGGCTATCAAAAGCTTCAAGAGAAATTTTAGCAAGGTGAATTTGGCTCTCAAAAGCTTGTAGAATGAATGAAATGAGGAATCTATTTATAGAATTTAGGCTTGGAAAATTTGGTGGTTTGGAAATGAAAATTAGGCTTGGAATTTGAATTTGGAGGGAAACCATCAAAAGAGTGGTGATTAGTGGAGGTACATGGTGGGGAATGACCAAAATGATGTTGGGGAATTAAAATGAGGTGATCTAGAATATTCCACATGTGATCAATGGTCAAGATTGGTGCCAAATGCTTCAAAACTTGAAAAATGCTGATTTTAGCCAATTCTGTCTTCGTGCAATCGATTGCACTGTAGCGCGAATAGATTGCACTGCTGAAAATTTCAAAATCTAGGCAAAAACTGCAGGGTGCAATCGAATGGACCATTAGTGCAATCGATTGCACAATTGAAAATCTTCAAAAATGCCATTCTTGCTATATTGTGCTGGATCTTGGCTCGATTCTCTTGTTCGTCAAAGAAGGCATGGAAATAAACACATGAACCTTGGAGTCTCTTGAATAATAATCAATTAAAGTTTGGAAACTCTTGATCAGATGATTTTGAATTGTTCGCAGATCAACTTTGACTTTGTTCAGATGAAATTCGTTCGAGCCGAGGGACTGTTGTTTTTGTATTTTTAACCTGTTCTTCCTACGAAAATGTTAGTGAAAGAAAACAAAATATTTATTAGATTTTAATTAATGGTTAGTAAACATAAACAAAAACAAATATCAAACAAGAGAACAGGGGAGCTTGGCGATCTCACTCAATAACAAACCTGCAGAGGAGGGCAAAAGAACCAAAGCTTGTGATCTTGTTTGTGGAATGAAATGCAAAAGACATGTGGAATCTTAGGGGTAAAAATTAGGGTATTATAGCTGCCCCTATTTAAGTTTCTTCTATCCGGACATACGAAGATGGCATCTTTGTCTCAACGAGATAGAAGAGACTTAAATATAACAATAAACCCAATTTTTGGCCCTAAGAGACCACAAAATGATATGATTATTCAAATGATATGCAAACACAAGACCTCTGTGGGGAGAATATGCCACAGGAGACAAATAAAACGGCTGGGGAGCAAAGAGAAAAGGCTCCACAGGGGAAAACAAAAGAGGGAAAACACATCCCAACAGGGGAAGAAACAAATCTCCACTGGGGAAGAGAAAGGAGTAAGGTTCCACTGAGGGAAAATTACCAACACCAGAAAAAGGAATAACATCGTCCCAACATGGAGAGAAAGAAAAAAAATCTCCGCTGGGGAAAAGATCGTCCAATACCAGACATCTGGTAATAGCATGATCAAAAGGAAAGATCGCCAACTACCAACCAAGTGATAGCTACAACAAGACAGTCAATAAAAAGGATATGAGAAGAATTACCACTACCAATAAAGGGTAGGACGACAAAGGTAACGATCTCACAAAAGGGGTACGAGAAGTATCACCTACTACCAACAAAGGGTAGTGTAACACCTCAATATTTGCCCTAGTGTTGCTAACCTTTTTGGCTTATGCTTCATTTCATTTGCATTGTCATTTTTGCATTTGCATTTTTCTTTTGGGCATGGGATCAAGGTTTTCTTTCAGCAGCTCACGGTGTCATCAGTTCCAGTATGATTTTTTAATAGTGTTCAAGGCCAAGCAGATAGCTTTCCAAGTCTTTTTGAGCATTTATTTTGCTCATTAAATGATTGGATGATCAGAAACTCCGGCAGTCAATTTTTTATCAGTTATTCAGCACCAGACAGTTGTTATCAGCAGTTTAATCCGAGTGCGAAAAAACATTTCACAGCATATTTCAAGTGTATTCTAGTGATAATATCAAATGGCAAGTTTTAGAGGTCTCTCGTGGCTCAGAACGGGTAGAACCAGGCGAATATCCAAGTTTCCCTCCTTTTGGCGTAAAAATTCAAATTTTGAATGTGTTAATCGATTAACCAGTTGCAGTGCAATTAGGTTAATCGATTAACCATTGTGAATTTTTCCCAAATGCTGCATTTTCAGAGCTGTTTCTTTTTAGTCACACATTTTAATTCTGCACATCAGTAGAAGGATCTAGAGAGTTGATTTTCCATTCAAAAATTCAAATTCTTTCCACTCTATTTCCACATTTCCTTTCCTAATTCACATTTCATCCCAATTTCCACTCACTTAACCTCACTCCAAACCCAAACTTAACTCCTAACCTAGGGGTTATTTAAACCAATTCATTCCAAACCTCTCCAACCTAGATCATATTTTCACTATCAATTTTCAGAATTCTCTCAATTCTCTCTCACTTTTTCACTCTCAACCTCCATTTTCAACCACACTCAAAGCTCTCTTTCAAAGATTAACAATTTCTTCATTGGAACTTGTTAATTCTTGAGCTAAAGCCTCTCATCATCACTACATTTCAGCTTTTCAACTTGGATTTTCGTTTAGATCTAGTTCTGATTTTTCAGAAGTGATTATTGAAAGTGATTTTGGAGTTTTGTTGCTTATTTGCTTGGATCTTCAACTTTTGAGTGCAAGAAGCTTGTGGATCTTGGATTTCTCTACTTGAATTCATCCATTTTTGTTTACAACACTTACCAAAGCAAATCTCAGCTTTGTAGGTTGGTTAATTTCAGATCCATACTCATTTTAGCTTAATTGCAACTTATACAATGTAGATCCATGAATTTTGATGTGTTTTGATTCATTTGGTTGATCTTGATTGTGAATGTTGATGATTATTGAATTTAAGTGATGTTTGAATGTTGTTCCTGAACTTAATTTTTGTGCATTGTTGATTACATGATCATTGGAGATGATTGGATAAGTGCTTTTGCTGTTGGAAGTGATTTTTCAAACTGATTTTGTGCTGATTTTACAGTGTTAATCGATTAACTAATTGTAGTGCAATTAGGTTAATCGATTAACCAGTGCAAAATATGCGTATTCAGAGCTGTTAATCGATTAACACAATTGCACTGCAATTGGTTAATCGATTAACACTACTGCAGAGTGTGTTTTTTGTGCATTTTTGAGCATGTTTCGATCCCGTTTCATTTTTAATCTTCATGGATTGATATGATACTCATCTAATGACTGTTTTAATGCTGTTGCACCTCACACCATTGTATGCACACAATTTTCTGACACACGACTCTTGGATTTTTATATTTTATGATCATGTTTGCGATGTTGCGTTCCCGATGCGATGAACACATAGCACACATTTCTTGAGCATGTTGATTGTGACTTGTTATGGATGTTGCTGGATTTGTTTGCTTGAACATGATTGCTTGCACTTAACTTCATGTGATGCATGCTTGTTTTGACTTGTCCATTATCAAATGATGTGCATTCTTTCATGATGAACTCTAGTGTTGTGTACCATGATGTATGACGTGATTGTGATCATGATTAATTATGAAATGTAATGCTTGATGCATGCTTGCTTTGCCATGTTTGAGTTGTATTCAAGCGAATCACATGCTGCCCTGTTTTTACTGCCGTCTATATGAATGTATGCTGTTGTATGTGCTGCTGGTTGACATTTTACACCTATCTTTGTGCTGAATTGTGAGCTGTGGAAAGCTGTCTTGCTTGTGTGCTGCTTTTTACTGCTGTGTTGTTGCAGATGCGCTGTTGTAGCTGCTGTGTTTTCTCATTTTCTTCTTTCCTTCTTCCCCTCTTTCACTCTTTCCTTTCCTTGAGTCTCGAGACTTATTTAAGTCTTGGATTCACTCCCTTAGAGCTACCTAGTCCAACTTAATTTTCGATTAAGCTTGGAATAGGATTAGCATTAGGCTTCCCTTTGCATGCTAACTTAGGTAGACGCTTCCCTTTCAACCTCAATTATAGGGCCACCTTTGCATGACAACATTAAGAGCAATTTAGTTTCCCTTAGCGTTTTCCTTTGGGTCTTCTCTTCTCATCTCTTAACACTTCTAAAACACTTAATAAATATAACGAATATTGCGCTCGAGCCTTAAGCATAGGAAATGAAGAACGAGAAGTCTCCCCTCCTCTTCTAGAGTGTTTAGCATACGTCCCATTTAGGGGCGACCATGCGATTCACTCGTTCCCGCATGGTAGACTTTAGTGCAATATAAGTTACGAACTAACTTCAATCCACTTCTGTCCAAAACACAAAAAAACAAACTCAAACCCTTTTCATCCTTCGGGATCGTTAATCTCAAATCATTTTTAGAAAAGGGCACATTACTTCCGTCTCATCGCAAACAGGCATCGACCCTAACTGCCAGACGCGAATCTAACATCGCTCACAAAAAACACTAACCGACCTTGTTAGGTCGAACTACGACTGCTCTAATTTCCTCCTTCTGGTTAGATCGAGGTTACGTAGGCACAAGACGACGATGTCTTGGCGAGGAACCTTCCCCCTAGTTCGTGTCCGAACTACGTTGACTCTGACTTTCCCATTGCACGAGGGAATACGTAGGCATAGGATGAGCGATGTCCTATCGAGTCACTTCTTTTTCTTTTCTTCTTCGTTTCTTCGTTCCTTTCCATTCCTATTTCTTCTTGTTTCCAGTAGCAGCAGAGCTCCATATGATGATACCCTTTGATCGAGACAACAAGCGTGGATTCTATCGAGTACGATGGACGCGTGGGGGTGCTAACACCTTCCCTTCGCGTAACCGACTCCCTTACCCGTTTCTCTTGGTCGCGAGACCATGCTTTTCCCTTCCCTCAGGTTGTACGCAGTGTTTCCTTTCCCTCTCTTGGGATAAATACACATTGCTGGCGACTCTGTTTTCCATGCCACTTTCGTGTTTGTACCATGGATGCAAATCCTCGGGAGCGACAACTGGCGACTCTGCTGGAGATCAGATAGACCTCTGGCTGGTCCATCCTCTTTTGCGAGTCAATCCTAGCGCTTGTTTGTTTTTTTTCATTGGGTGTTTACTGTTGTGCTTTATTTTGTTGTATATTACTGTATTACTGTATTACTGTATTTACCGCATTTATAGCATTGCATTTCATTTCATTACTGTCATATGATGTATTGTTCTGCTGCTGGATTTTCTGTTTGTAGGGTGGGTCGGATTCATGAGAGAAAAGCCCAATACCCAGGCTTGAGCATACACCTCTGATTAGCGTGGAAAGTTGTGTGACTTGTTTGGCATTTGGCCAGACTTAGTATACATGAAAACTCCACATCCAGACGAGGTTTCCTTGGTAATATTCTATCATGCGCATTTGGGGCAGATGATGGAATATAACCTGGAAAACTGTCGACTCTGGCAACCGTCTCCCAAGGACTCAGCAATGCCTCTCCTCCCGGCATGTGATAATGGCAGTCCAGAAATGGCAAACCCATTACACTTGTCGATCCGAGGACCCAATGCTGGGAACTTACTATAGGGTGACCTTATTTTTGGGGGAATCGGTGGACGACCTCTTTGTTTGGCGATAGTATTGAACCCCGAGGGATGAATATACTATTGCTTCTCAAATCGAGAATCCGAGACTGAGGATCCCGTCTTCTAGAACCCACATGTGAGAGGGGATGGGTGTTTGCAGGTTTGCAGGTGACTTTGGCCTTCAACCTACCTGGTTTTCTGGATATCTCATCAGTGTACTGTTATCATCCTGATTATTCTGACAGTTTGAATGGGCCGTTATTCTGGATTTTTCGGTTTCTGATATTTGGGGTTTTATTCAGTCAGCAGAACAACAGTAGTTTAGAGCATCATGGATACCTTGATCCCATGTTTGCATTTGCATCATCATTTTGCATTCTAACATGTTTGTTCATTTGTAGGGTTGCATCCTAACTTTGATTCTGGTTGTTCGAAGACTGACCATGATGAATACTAGCACTGAAGAGAGAAAGAATATCATCCCTTACAAGTTCCCGGAGCTTCATCTAGATGCTGTGCACAAGATCTCGGCTATGGCAAAACCCGGGGTATTGGCAGACTTTAGAGGAGAATATGGGAGGATTCTGAGTTTCACCCGAGATGTTACCAACTATGAGTTCAGGGCTCTGCACACTCTGGTGCAGTTCTATGACCCTCACCTGCGGTGTTTTCTGTTTGCGGATTATCTTTTAGCTCCGACATTGGAAGAGTATGCTCTCATTTTGGATGTTTCTGTCAAAGAAGAAGTTCCCTTCTATCCTTCTAAAGAGTTTCCCGATCTGGAAAAGGTTGCTGCTGCATTACCTTTGGATCAGTCTTTGCTGAAGAAGAATGTTGCGAGTAAAGAAGGTTATAAAGGCTTTCACGTGAAGTTTTTGATTGAGCAGGCTGCTATTTGTGCTAAGGCTAAGTGTTGGTCGGTGTTCAATGCGATTCTGGCTATGTGTGTTTATGGAACGACGTTGTTCCCTAATGTGAAGGATTTTGTAGACGTACACGCTGTCCGGATATTCACCACGAAGAATCCGGTACCTACCTTGCTTGGGATCTGTACTATTCAATGCACTATAAGAATGAGAAGAGGAGAGGAGGACCTCTTTACTTTTGCGCTCCAATTTTCTACAGGTGGTTTGCTGATCGCCTTCCCAAATCTGGGGCATTCGTAGACACCAAAGAAACGTTGGATTGGTCAAGGAGATTGATGGGATTAAGGGCTGACAACTTGATTTGGATCAATCGTGAATTGCTGGGCCAAGAGATCCTAATTAGTTGTGGAGGTTACCCAAACGTACCTTTAATAGGAAGAAAAGGGGGAATTAATTATAACCCTATTCTTGCTGTTAGGCAATTTGGGTATGCTTTGAAAGAGCCGCCAAAGGACCAAGATGTTCAAGAGTCTCTATATGTGAGTGGAGAAGCCAGTCTGGAAGTATTAAAAGAAGCTGCAAATACTTGGGGAGATCGCCACAAGAAGAGAAAGACTTCTTTTGGAAAGTGTAACAACAAACCCTTCCCTGCATACGAGGACTGGATTCAGAGGAGAGTAGAGAGTGTACTTCTACCTTTCTGCAGAGAACCTCCATCTTACCCCCTGCTGATTGAATCTCCGACCACAATTGAGATAGAGAAGTATAATAAGCTGTGGGCTGAAAAGGATAAGCTTCGGGAGGAGAACAGTGAGCTGCAAAGAGAAATCTACCAGTTGAAACATGAGCGAGGTGAAGCTTTTCATGTCGCCAAGTTGAAGACAGAGCTTCTCGTTAAGAAATAAAAAGAGCTAGCTGAAGAGGTCGCAGCCAGAAAAAAGGTAGGGCAAGCTCTAAAAGGTGTTAGCAGGATTCTCAAATCCAAGAAGGAAGACCTAACCAAGGCTTCGTAAAAAATTCACAAGTTCAACGCTTATCGAGATACTGTAATCACAGCCAACAAGCAGAAAGAAGATAAGTTCCTGGATCAGATCGAGAGTTTGAAGACGTAGCTCAGGAAGAAAGACGAGGAGATCTTATCAGGGACGTTCCAGAGACACGCAGTTGAGGAGCGACTGAATGAGGCCATAGCAACCATAGAAGAGCTGAAGATACGAGCTGAAGTGAAGATGATTAGGGGTGAAGGCTCTAGCTTAGGCCGGGGGTGATACTCTGTGTTTTGCTTTTCTTTGTATCTTGGGTCACCACCAGAATTGTTGGCTGGGATCTTTGCTTCTTTTGTTTCAGACTTGTTTTTGTTATCTTGGGTTGTAACCTCTAACAGTTGTTTTCTCTGATTTATATATGAGTAGCAGTTTCATCCTATCTCGTCTTTAAACTGGAATCAAGCGGTGGATCGCCCTGCAAATATCCAAACATGTTCATTTGCATATGCATAATCATATTCATTTTTGCATCGCAGGTGCTCGTTCCGGGTTGTTCTAACCTTTATTTGGTTGCAGGCGGGATTGATAACCAGCTGTTTCACCGATATTCTACTAGATCAAATCAGAAGAGAATTATGGAGAAGATGCAGGCTGATATGGCTGCCATGCAGGCCCGTATAGACCAATTCATGGAGCTGATGCAAGGTGTTGCCCAAGGGCAAGAGCAATTGAGGACTCTGGTCTAACCCTTAGTGGCAAGAGTGGATGAAGACGGGGTTCTTCATGGCGGAGTCCATAATGGCATTGTTGGTAACGGTGCTCAGGGAGGTCCTGTGGGCGTAGAGATCCCCATTCCTAGTGTTGTGATCCCTCCGGGCGGAGGAGAGCAGCTTGTGATTCCTTCTGTTGTGGGAGGAGGAAGTGTTTGTGCTGTTCATGGTCGTCGTTTCGAAGACCAACAAGATGATGTTTTCTCTATGCCAGGCGGGGATGCTGGTCCTCAAGCCGACAATGATCAAAGGTTCAGACTCATTGAAGAACAACTGAGGGGAGTGGTGAATCAGAATTCTGTAGGTATGGATTTGGTGGATTTGGGGCTGGTTCCCGGAGTTGTAATTCCGCACAAATTTCAGGTGCCCACTTTTGCAAAATACAATGGTACCACCTGTCCCAAGATGCATGTCAGGGCATACGCGAGGAAGATGGTCGCGTATTCTAAAGATGAGAAGTTGCTGATGCATTTCTTCCTAGACAGCCTGTCTGGGGCATCCTTGGAATGGTATATGCAATTGGAGAGATGCCATGTCCGTAATTGGAGAGAGTTGGTCGAGGCCTTTATCAATCATTACCAATATAATACTGATATGGCTCCCAACAGAACCCAATTACAGAATATGTCTCAAAAGAATAATGAAAGCTTCAAAGAATTTGCGCAGAGATGGCGTGAACTAGCGGCAAGGGTACAGCCGCCCATGTTGGATAAGGAAATGCTGAATTTGTTTATGGATACTTTGCCGGGACGTTATTATGAGAATCTGTTACCTTGCGCGTCAGTCAAGTTTGCTGATTTGATCATGGTTGGGGAGATGCTAGAGAGTGGAATCAAAGCGGGGAAGGTAGCAGGTAGTGATGGGTCGTCTTCTGGTCAAGGGAAGAAACCCTATGCTAATTATAAGAAGAAGGAGGAAACAAATTCTGTGTCGTCATACCGAGATAAACGAAAGCAGCATCAGAGTTATAACCAGCAGGTAGCTTCAGTGACAATTCCTGCAGCGCTTCCACCTCAGCAGCAGCAAAATCAGGCTCCGCGCCAATATCAGCCAAGGCCTAAACAGAACCGACATTTTGATACTCCACCTCTACTGTATTCACAGTTGTTTCAGCATTTGCTACAGTTGCAGTTAATCCAGAAAAGGACTCTAGCTCCTCCCACAGGTAATCCACCTCTGGGTTATAATCCTAACGCCCACTGTGACTTTCATTCTGGGGCACCCGGACACTATATTGAGGACTGCAAAGCTTTAAGCACGCAGTCCAAGACTTGGTGGATTCAAAGGCCATTAACTTTTCAAATGATGGGCCAAATGTCACCCAAAATCCAATACCGAACCATGGCGGGCCGAGGGTTAATGCTGTGTTAGAGGAGAATGAATCTTTGAATTTGGTTACAGATGTTAATGAATTAAGGACCCCTTTGATGGTGGTAAAAGAGAGGTTATTGAGGGGTGGGGTGTCCCCCGAATGTGAGGAGAATTGTTCAGATTGTATGTCACAAATGAATGGGTGTGGTTTGTTGAAGTCAGGAATTCAAAAGCTGATAGATGAAGGTCGATTGCAGTTTGACCGATGTGGCCAACAGAAAGAGGTTGTCAGCAGGAAAAGTGAGGTTTCTACCATCACTATCCCTTTCAAAACAATCACTATTTCAGGTCCGGTAAGACCAACACCAGTTATTACTACAGCTCCCAGACCCGTTCCATATGAGAGCACCAAGGCCATTCCTTGGAATTATGGAGCCGAAGTGTTCGTCAATGGACAGAAACAAGAACTGGTAGGAACTTCTATAGTGAACTCTTGTGTTGAAAACAGTATTGAGGCAGGGGCTATCACGAGAAGTGGTAGGGTCTTTATCCCTTCTAATGATCAAGCTGGTAGTTCTGGAGAAGACAAAGGAAAGCAGGTTGTAGATAGTTCTGTGCAATCGCCAGTAGTGAATGACTCCACGACATGGCCGATTGATAATTCTTTCTCTGAGAACGTAGAAGAATTTATGAGACTGATTCGGAAAAGTGATTATAAAATCGTTGATCAATTGCATCAGACTCCGTCCAAGATTTCTATCCTGTCCCTGTTATTGTGTTCCGAGGCACAACGAAATGCACTGCTAAAAGTACTGAATGCTGCTTACGTACCCCAGGAGATCTTGGTTAATCAGTTGGAGGGGGTAGTGGCCCATGTTAATGTAGGCAATGGTTTGGGTTTTACTGATGTTGACTTGACTCCAGCTGGGAGAAACCATAACAATGCCTTGCATATTTCTGTCGACTGTCGTGGATCGTTGATGTCTCATGTGCTTGTGGATACTGGATCCTCTTTGAATGTTCTACCTAAGAAAGCCTTGATGAAGCTGGACACCCAAGGGTTGATATGCACACCAAGTGATTTGGTGGTGCGCGCTTTCGACGGCTCGAAGAGGTCTGTGTTCGGTGAGATTGTGCTACCAATTAAAGTTGGGCCAGAATTTTTCGATGCTACCTTCTATATCATGGACATCCAACCTGCCTACAAATGTCTGCTGGGTCGTCCATGGATTCACAGTGCTGGGGTTGTGACGTCTACATTGCATCAGAAGTTAAAGTACATGGTAGACGGACATGTGGTGACGGTTTGTGGAGATGAGGATATCATGATAAGCCAACTACCTACTTTCAAGTATGTGGAGGTAGATGGTGAAATACACGAAACTCTATGTCAGGGTTTCGAAGTAGTGAAGATCACTGAGAAGCCTCTCAAGGAAGGTAGCCAATTTGAAGTGGTTCAGCCTGCAGTGGTACACCAGCCGGAGATTTCAATGTCTTCCTTCAAAGATGCTCGGGCTGTGGTTGAAGCCGGGGGTTCACAAAAGTGGGGTCAGATTATTGATGTCCAGGAAAAGCGGAATACTCATGGACTGGGTTGCAAGCCACCTAGGCGTCCTGAAGAGCCTCCCAAGTTCTATGGTCTAGTCCGTTTCACCAGTGCTGGTGTTTTCTTCGACAGAGTCAATGCTATTGAGGAGGATGGGGATAGTGATTGTGATATGGATAGTTGGATCCGCCCATGTGTCCCAGGTCAAACTCTTCGCAACTGGTCGTCGGAGAAAGCCATTCAAGTGACCGGACATAAGTAATTGCTCCTGTTTGTCATCTATGTTAATCCTACGTTCTGCCCAAGACGTAGTGATTCTTGTTTGTAGGGCTTGAATGTTGTTATATACTTTTTCTTTATCATTAGTAAAGGACGTTTTCGCATTCAAATGTTTTGATCCCTGTTTTTCTGTTTTTTATTTTTGCATTAAAATCATAGCAAAATAGAAATGTGTTTTTGTTTGATGCATCCATAATAAACATATATCATCAATCATGCAGGTTTTCTTCTTCAGATTCCACCCATCATAATTCAGCTATGGCTCGATATGACTTCGATAATCCCATATATCAGGCTGAAGAGGGGACTGATGAAGATTTTGCCTTACCAGAGGAATTAGCTAGGCTGTTAAAACAGGAGGAAAAGGTCATTCTGCCTCATCAGGAGGAAATCGAGGTTGTTAACTTGGGGACCGAGGACGCAAAGAAAGAAGTACGGACTGGGGCTGCTTTGGAAGACTCTGTTAAGGGAAGATTGATTGAAATGCTCCGAGAGTATGTGGATATCTTCGCTTGGTCTTACCAAGACATACCCGAGCTCGACACTGACATCGTGGTACACCGGCTGCCGCTCAAAGAAGGATGTGCTCCAGTTAAGCAGAAGCTGAGAAGGAAGAAACCAGAGATGTCTGTCAAGATTAAAGAAGAGGTTCAGAAACAGTTAGATGCTGGGTTTCTTGCTGTAACGAATTATCCTCCATGGGTTGCTAATATTGTACCTGTACCTAAGAAAGATGGAAAGGTCAGGATGTGCGTTGATTACAGAGATTTGAATAGAGCAAGCCCAAAAGACAACTTCTCGCTTCCTCACATTGATGTGTTAGTGGACAACACCGCTCAGTATTCAGTGTTTTTCTTCACGGATGGCTTCTCTCGGTATAACCAAATCAAGATGGCCCCCAGAGGACATGGAGAAAACAACGTTCATAACACCGTGGGGAACATTCTATTACAAAGTGATTCCCTTTGGATTGAAAAATGCTGGGGAAACATATTAGCGGGCGATGATGACTCTCTTTCATGATATGATTCACAAAGAGATCGAGGTCTATGTTGATGACATGATTGCGAAGTCACAGACGGAGGAAGAACATCTGGTTAATCTTCAGAAATTGTTTGAAAGGTTGAGAAAGTTCAGACTGAGGTTGAATCCGAACAAGTGCACTTTCGGGGTGAGATCTGGAAAGTTACTGGGTTTTATTGTCAGCGAAAAAGGTATCGAGGTTGACCCTGCTAAAGTAAAAGCTATACAAGAAATGCCTGAGCCAAGAACAGAAAAAGAGGTTCATGGTTTCCTAGGGAGGTTGAACTACATTGCTAGATTCATCTCTCATCTTACAGCCACGTGTGAACCGATATTCAAGTTGCTAAGAAAAGATCAAGAGGTCAGGTGGAACGAAAATTGTCAAAAGGCGTTTGAAAAAATAAAAGAATATTTGCAGGAACCTCCTGTCCTTATGCCGCCAGTGCCAGGAAGGCCATTGACTATGTATCTTACGGTTCTTGAGAACTCAATGGGGTGTGTGCTCGGTCAACACGACGAGTCAGGTAGAAATGAGCATGCCTTTTACTACCTGAGTAAGAAATTTACTGATTGTGAGTCAAGGTACTCGATGCTGGAGAAAACATGTTGTGCACCCGCTTGGGCAGCTAAGCGTTTGAGGCAGTATATGTTAAACCGCACAACCCTCTTGATTTCGAAGATGGATCCGATCAAGTATGTGTTTGAAAAGCAGGCGCTTTCTGGAAGAATAGCCCGTTGGTAGATGGTTCTGACAGAATACGATATTCAATATGTTTCCCAAAAAGCCATCAAAAGAAAAGGTGCACAAAGCACAAAAAAAAGTTTGATGAGTTTGGGTGTTTTTTGTTTTTTATGAAATGGTCAAAATATGATTAACATTGATTGACATTTATTAAAGAAAATGAAGTTTAAAAATCGCTTGACCGAAGTCAAGGTTTTATTATGAAAGCAGTTTTAAGTTTGAAAACAATAAAGTTTTGAAAAAGAGAGGAGATTTTGAAAATTGAAGAAGGGGTGGAGAAGAAGTGACTATCCTAAAGCATAAAGTAAAAGCTAAGGATAAAAAATATCTAACAACAAATGTAGCTATCTTCGCCATAAGTCCTAGTTCTAAGTCCAAGGATCCAAGAATAGAATTGAAGTCCAAAGTCTAGGTACAAAACTCCATGTCCATTGCAAAGGATAGTAGCCATAGTCTGAGATTAGAAGCACAAGTTTTTAGAGGTTTTTGCCTTTATTAATGTTTTTGGTCCAAGTGGACAAAGAGAAAAAGGCATAAACATAAACATGTGTCCAACGGACAAAGGAAAAATTGCGGAAGCATAAACATGTGTCCAACAGACAAAGGAAAAATATGCGGAAGAATAAACATGTGTCCAACAGACAAAGAAAAAATTGCATAAAAGTAAAAGAGAGATAGGGAACGAGAAGGAAATATAAAGTTAGAACTTAGTGGTTAGTAGCACAAGGCTCTAGTGCCATAAGCCTTCATCGTTTATTCCGTTTTACGTCTTGAACTATAGTAATCAAACAATACACTTAGGCCAAGGTTAATGAACTTAACAGAAGATTGGTAGAACCAAAACCTCTACAACGCCAAGTTTCAAAAGTTATGGACCTAATGCAAAAAATTAATCAACATTGGGTTGACGCGACCAATCAAGGTCCAGACCACGAAAGTTCAAATTCCGAATTGGATAAAGAGGGACAAATGTTGCGCTATGTTAAGCAATCTCCGAGTAATTTACGGAGTAATTACCCTACAATGAGGCCGGTCAATAGATCTTTGTGCTAATGCATGCTAGATGAACGATATGTAGATCGTCATCCGAAAGCAATACCGCGCGAAAAGAAAATTGGTAACGATCTAGTCTTGATCAAGAATTCAACAAAGAAATTCTAATATCCATAAGACTTTCATCGATCAAAATAAAAAGAAAGGAAATAGATGAAGAGAAAGCCAAATTGAATTACACTTTTGAGATCCTTTCATCTTCAAGTTAAATCTCCTTTAATTGATAGGTTTAAGTGTGAAAACATATCACTAATTCAAAGCACCTCAAATGAATTCAACAATTCATTTAAAGATAAATTTGAACTAATGAATGTTTAATTACTTTAACCATATCCAAAGTCCATTGAAATTGAAAAGAAATTAATCTCAACAATGCATTTCAAGGCTAAAACAAGAAGAAAGGGGAAGAAGGAGGAAGAAAAACCAAAACAGTCCCAAAAATAGGTGAAAAACACCATTCTGTTCAGTGCAAATCGATTGCATCAGTGTGCGAACCGATTGCACAATGACAGATTGCAAAAACAAGGTAAAAAATAGCACTGTGCAATCTATTGCACGAAAATGCAAATCGATTGCACCCTGCTGTGACAGCAAAAATTCAGCAAAATTCAGCATGATCATGATCTAAAACTTTCTTCAAATACCTCATGATCATGGGATCAAAAGTGCACAAAAATGCAAAGCAAATAGCAACCAATACCAGTAATTAAACACAATTACAAGATCCAGAAGATTAAGTAAGAAGGATCTCCATAGATCTACATTATGGAAGATGGAATTGAAGCTTCAACAATGGTGAAGGATGAATTACCACTTCAAATCTAAAAATTCTTTCAAATTGCTTCAAGATCCAAACTCCAAACCTTGATCTGTGAGAATTGATGAATAAAACAAGTTTGGATAAAGGTTTAGCTCAAAGTTGAACAAGATTCAATGTGAATTGTTGTTAACTTTCAAGAGAAGAAAAGTGAGCTTTGAGTGAATTTTGTGGTTGGGGAGAGAATTTGCAAGAGGTTTGTTGGCTATCAAAAGCTTCAAGAGAAATTTTAGCAAGGTGAATTTGACTCTCAAAAGCTTGTAGAATGAATGAAATGAGGCTTCTATTTATAGAATTTAGGCTTGGAAAATTTGGTGGTTTGGAATTTGGTTTGGAAATGAAAATTAGGCTTGGAATTTGAAATTGGAGGGAAACCATCAAAAGAGTGGTGATTAGTGGATGTACATGGTGGGGAATGATCAAAATGATGTAGGGAAATTAAAATGAGGTGATCTAGAATATTCCGCATGTGATCAATGGTCAATATTGGTTCCAAATGCTTCAAAACTTGAAAAATGCTGATTTTAGCCAATTCTGTCTTCGTGCAACCGATTTCACTGTAGCGTGAATAGATTGCACTGCTGAAAATTTCAAAATCTAGGCAAAAACTGCAGGGTGCAATCGAATGGACCATTCGTGCAATCGATTGCACAGTTAAAAATTTTCAAAAATGCCATTCTTGCTATATTGTGCTGGATCTTGGCTCGATTCTCTTGTTCGTCAAAGAAGGCATGGAAATAAACACATGAACCTTGGAGTCTCTTGAATAATAATCAATTAAAACTTGGAAACTCTTGATCAGATGATTTTGAATTGTTTGCAGATCAACTTTGACTTTGTTCAGATGAAATTCGTTCGAGCCGAGGGACTGTTGTTTTGGTATTTTTAACCTGTTCTTCCTCTGAAAATGTTTGTGAAAGAAAACAAAATATTTTTTGGATTTTAATTAATGGGTAGTAATCATAAATAAAAACAAATATCAAACAAGAGAACAGGGGAGCTTGGCAATCTCACTCAAGAACAAACCTGCAGAGGAGGGCAAAAGAACCAAAGCTTGTGATCTTGTTTGTGGAAAGAAATGCAAAAGACATGTGAGATCTTAGGGGTAAAAATTATGGTATTACACTCAGGCACCTATTTTTTTTTAATAATGGGTTAAGGTGGTTTCATGTAATCAGGTAAAGGTGGGTTTGGTTCATCCACGATTTGACCCTTTATTCTCTTCCCCGAAGAGTTTGTGTCTATGAATTGATCATGGGTAACTTCTCTATTTTCTTGGTCCTCCTGAGGTTCCTTCTACTTTATCTTAATTCCACCTTTCTTTTTCTCTATTTCATCCTTTTGAACTTCATCAGCTTCACTCTCTTTAGTAACTACCCCAATATTGGTCTTCACAACTTTTCATGTTTCATTCTTAGGATTATCCACATTGTTACCTGAAAATCCCCCATCAAACTTGGTAAAGTCACTAGTTTTCTCGACAACTGCCCAATTTGCATCTCCAAATTTTTGATGGATGCATCATAGTTTCTACTCATTATTTTGTGGTTCTTATTAACATGTTCCAAGCTAATTTGAATGGCTTTCATGAAATTTTGTAAGGTCTCTTCCAACTGTGAGGGCTTCCTTTGGGAATTAGAGGCTTGTTTATTTTGTTGCATAACTTGGTTACCACTTTGGTATTGGTGGTTGCACCAATGAAAATTCGAATGATCTCTCCATCCCAGATTGTAGGTGTTGGAGTAAGGGTTGTTCTTTTGAAAATTTGCAAATTGAACCTCTTCACTTGACCCTTCCAAAGAACACCTTTCGTTCTCATGTCCTTCTCCACAATAGTCACACTGAAGTGCTTGTACATGGCTCACGTTAGCTTTATTTAAGCAGCTTTTAGCTAGCTTCTTTTTTAACAATTTAATTTGAGCTAATAATGCAGTTTGAGTATCAACAGTTAACATACCTTTGGGTGTACCTATCGTCTCAAATTTTACCGGTCTTTCACTCTTAGTTCGCTACTTTTTACAGTACATCTTTTCAACTAGATCCTTGACTTGTGGTTTAGTCATTTGCCTAATTATGCCTCCCGCGGAAGCATCTAGAAACATACATGTCTGACTCTTCAGGCCTTTAATGAAAATTTGTCCATGCTCTATGTTATTCAGATGATGATTGGGGCATCTGCGTAACAATAATTTGAACCTTTTCCATAAGTTATACAGGGTTTCTGCATCTTGTTGCTCAAAATTCAATATTTTAGCCTTTCTCTAAGTAAACTAGGTGGTGGTGAAAAATATTTTCAAGAACTTATCCTTTAACTCCTTCCATGTTCGAACGGTTCCATTTGGAAAGCATAGTAACCAATTTGTAGCCCTTCCAATAAGCGAGAAACAAAAAAACTTAACTTCACTTGGTTGTGCATGACATTATCCGGCTTGCACATCGATGCAGGTTCATAGAAGTGTGCAAGATGAGCCCATGGGTCTCTGATTGCGTCCCTGACAACGACGTCAAAAATTTGATGACTTCTCGGCTAGTGTACCGATAATGTCGCAGTAATAAAAAGATCGAACTCACAAGGATTATGTTCGAACAAGGTAAGATTTGTGCAATTTAAAGGAAAACAATAAATAAGGGGGGTTGCAAGTTTGAGTGTGAAAAGTAATTAAACGAGTAAAGATGGTCTCGAAAGCGGTTAGGTTTTGTTGTAGAATCCCTTATTCCTCTCTTGTTGATGTTTGATGCCCTGCATGAATTATCTAATCACTATAACCCCACAACGAATTAACAAAACTGTTATAGTCGATCCCTCACGAAATAACTCACTAAACACTACTCAGAGCTTTCTATCCCTAGTCCGCTAGCGTAAGCAGGGTTAGGCGATGTACAGAACGTTAATTCTCCAGGCCACTACTCGGAGTCTCCTATCCCTATTTGACCAACGTAAGTAGACAGTTGCCCTGGGTCTAACACATAGGCTAAGGGTCAGTAATCCTTATGTGTCCAAAATCAGATTAACATAGTATCTAAAATAAAAAGAATTAAGATTAAGAAACAATTGAATAGAATTATAGATCAATAGGTTCATGCAACAGTCAAATCAACATAAAATCCAACAATATAGAAACAGGTTCATCATAACACAACCCAACCTAGGAAAATTTAGCTACACACTATTCAGAAAATAATACCACAATCGATAGATGAAAATAACATAAGAAGTACGTTGAAGAGATGTCATCTAATGGCTTCAAATACTCTAAAAATATTCACCCGTGCTCTTTAAATCATGCTCTAGCCTCCAAAATTCATAACCCCTATCAAACAGCTGAAAATCCCTTTAAAAAGCACTCAGAACGGGTTAGAAAAAGGCCCAGAATAGCACCCATCGCGCACGTTATATAAGCATCATGCACATGATGCAACTCTTCCTCCTCTATTGCGAACAAGATAACGTGCGATGACGCGCGTGATTATTCTAGTAGTTGCGTATTTTCGCCATTTTTGCACCAGAATTTCCATTAACTCTCATTATTCTATACTTGGCTATTTTTCACTCATTCTTGGGTCTTTCTTCATCATTTTGGCTCTTCTTTCACTTGTTTTTCCCTGATTATTTGACTAATTAGATGCAATGACATACTATCACCAGCTGACCAATTTAAATTGTACAAATTTTAATTAAAGCCCGTGTTTTTCTAATTTTGGTCCATTATCTCAATGTTTCTCTACATTATTTTTATTAATTGGTGTTGGATTTACACCAAACCTATGGAGAATTCCGAATCAATCTTGATGAATAAGAATCAATTCTTCCAATTGATTCTGCCTCTTGTTCTTTACTCCTCACTAGAGTGAATCGACCACACCTCGGTTGCAAGATGACTTTGCTGCAAAGAAATTTGAGAAGAAAGGAAAAGATGAATTGGGGAAGAAATAAAGACTAGGGTTTTGGAGAAAATGGGAATATGAAGAATATTTCTGCACAGTTTTTCTCTTTACTTTCAAACTGAAATTTATTCAAACTTTTCACTATGAAACTGCATTATTAGAATAATGTGGCACCTTTCTATTTATAGGATGAGATTGCTTACACACCAAGAAATCTCCAACTAACCTAACTAACTTAGATAAAACAAACAAATAAAGTTAAGTCTTAAATTTCGTCGAAGACACATTTCGTCTACATTTTGACAGCTAAAATATTTCTGCATACAAAGCATTTCATCAGCAATAGACTCTGTCGAAATGGTGATTTTAAACAAAGAATTATACTTTCAACACATCACCTAATTCATTGTGTCTAAGTTGTCTATATTCATTATAGATATTAATCTTTTTAATACTTTAACTCGTACTCCATTCATGATGATGCATGCAATCTGATTCTCAATTCTGCACAGTTCCAAGTTTAGCTTCCCTTTTGCTTCCCTTTTGATGTGTTTGCTTCTTCCATGTGCTATCGGATTCTTTTCCTGATTGATAGCAACATATTATCAGTTTTCATGGTAATTTCTCCATAATTCTTCGCTGTAATATCTTTGACCAAATTCACTATCCATGTTGCTTGACATGCATAGAGAGAATTAGCTATGTACTATGCTTGACATGACGAAAATACCACGATTTGTTCTTTTCTTGAGCTCCAAGCAACTCGTGCCCCACCTAGCATAAATACACAGCCAGCTGTGGATTTTCTATCTTCAACATCACTACACTAACTTGATATGGTGTAACCCACTAGTTTGCATTCTTTTCCTTTATCAGATGCAGGAAACAAAATTCCATAATCAACAGTTCCTTTCAGATACCTTAGTATCTTCTTCGTCGCTGCTAGGTGTGATACCTTTGGCTTCTTCATGAATCTACTCATCATACCAACATTGTATACTACATCAGGCCTTGTGTGACAAAGGTATCTTAACAACCCAATAAGTCTTTTATACTATGTTGGTCCAACATCCTTCTCTTCTGAGTCTTTCGACTGTTGCGTTCTTGGTTTAGCATGTGTCAAAGTCAAATTTAAGTCTTCCATCTCAAATCTCTCGAGGATCTCACTTGCACACCGTCTTTGATTCATCATCAAGCCTCTTCTACTATTGTAGAATTCTATTCCAAGGAAGTATGAAATGTCACCCAGATCATACATTTCAAATTCCTTGCTAAGATCACCTTTGAAGTCTTCGATCTATTTCTTGCAGCTACTTATTATCAACAAGTCATTGACATAAAGACATAGTATAATCAATTCACTCTTGCTACTTTTTACATATACTCCATGCTCGGTTGTGCACTTCATAAATTCCATCTCTTTTAGAAAGTTATCTATCTTCTTATTCCAGGCTCTTTGAGCTTGCTTAAGTCCATACAGAGCTTTATGCAGCATGTATAGCTTGCTTTCTTTGCCTTTTTTCACAAACCAAACTAGTTATGCAACATATACTTATTCATTTAAGGAGCCATTCAGGAACGCACATTTAATATCTATCTGACACATATACCAATTGTTCATATTTACTAGGCCAACAACCAACCTAATTGTTTTGATCCTAGAAACAGGTGCATAAACCTTGGCGAAGTTGATTCCTTTTTTCTGAAGAAATGCTTTCGCCACAAGTCTTGCCTTGTGTCAAGTTACTTCTCCTTTGGGATTCAAATTCACCTTATATACCCACTTTACATAGATTTGCTTCTTGCCTTGAGGCAATCCGACAAGTGACCAAGTGTTATTAACTTCGATGGACTTCAGGTCCTCATTCATTGCTTTCATCCACTTTGAATCCTTCAATGCCTCAACTGCATTGACTGGTTTGACATCTGCATATAAAGCATAAGAGTACCAACTCACCTTCATCATTGACTACATCAACTAATGTAATCACACATTTTTATAACCTTCCAAGCACGTGTATTTTTCTTGAGGTCTGCTTGTGCTTGCTTAACCTCTAACTTCTTTTTGTCGAACTTCTTTTTTGACTTCACTTGTTGGTTCTTAACATAGAGTTCTCACTGAATCCTTCTTGACATTTTTAATCCAATCCCATTCCTTAAACTCATCTATGATCATGTCCTTGCTGTTTACCACTTCTTTATTCATTGGGTCAAAAAATTTGTATCCTCCAGTCAAATGATAACCTATTAGGATCATTTGACTCGACTTGTCATTGAGTTTTCTTCTCAACTGACCAGACACATGTCTATGTGCTATAGATAGATTCAAATAATTTTAGATGACTCAAGCTTAGCTTGACACCAAACCAACATTCCTCTCACGTGATTTCTTATAGCTTCTTCATCAGACATCTATTTAGTATATATATTGCAGTCGACCCAACTTCTCCCCATAATTATGTGGGTAAATGGTTGCTTTTTAACATAATTCTAACCATATTCATGATGGTTTTGTTCTTCCTTTCTGTAGTTCCATTCTGCCGTGGAGTGTATGGTGGTACCACCTCATGTACAATCCCTTCTTTCTCACATAATGTGTCAAAGTATTTCAACACATATTTTCCACCACAATCAGTCCTCAGAATCTTGAGCTTTCGACCACTTTGTCTTTCGGCCATAGATTTAAACTTGGCAAATACCTCAATCACCTCACTTTTCTTCTTGATCTAGTAAGTTCAAAATTTTCAAGTTAAAGCATCAATTAATGTGAAAAACTATATGTTACCTCCAATCGAATCCACCTGAATAAGACGACACACATCATAGTACATGATTTCAAGAATTGTCTTTGATCTGCTTCTTGTATCCATGATGAAGTTGTTCTTGTGTTTCTTTTCCTACACACATTCTTCACATACTTCATTGGTAATGTCGATTTCTAGTAATCGTGAAACCATATTTCTTCTTTTTAGATCTCTGATGTCTTTAATGTTGAGATGGCCAAGTCTATAGTGCCATATCCATTCACCCCTACTAGCTTCAGTTACAAGGAATTTGTGCTCCATCACATTAAGTTCAATCTTGAAGATTCTATTATGAGACATAGGGTCTTCAATATTAACTTTCCACTTAAGTCGAGAACTCTCATCATCTTGTCTTCAATCGATACTTTGTAATTCTTTTTGACCAACTACCCTATACTGAGCAAATTACTCTTCATGCCTTGTATGTATAATACATTGGAAATTACTGACCTTTTTTCGTCTTTCCTCATAATTAAAACATCACCAATACCTTCAGCTACTAGGGTATTTTCATTTGCGAATTTCACCACGTTCTTCATTGAGGGTTTTATATTGACAAACCAATCTTTTCTAACAGTCATGTGTGATGAGCATCCTGAGTCCAAGTATGATTGGTCCTTGAAGATTTCTTCATTTTTGTTGTGACTATTGAAACACCCCAAAATTTTCCTCATCCTTTTCATAACCATTTGTCTTATGTTTCATATCATTTGCATCATCATTTAAGCATAGCATTAATTCTAATCATGGGATCAAGGTATCTTGGTTGAATCTCAAGAGGAGAGTATGTTCCTCAAAGGTGTCATACCCCAAATTTTGACCACTAAGATTCCCATCATTGTGCAAATCATCATCACAATATGGATGAACCATCATACCTCATTAGTCTCCCTCAAAGATGGGTGAGCATCCACTACAATCAAACTTAGGGTTTCAAGCCCTCTCAGAGCTCTTAGACAAAGGATCAATCAAGAAATGATATGATCTTCAACTTGTCTAAACCTCTCAAACATCCACAATGGATCAAGAGGACTCCCACATCAAGGATCAAGCACAAGGCTGCAACATTCCAAGTGGATTAAGCCTCAAGATCGCCAGTGTCACCAAATTAGGGTTTTGGTCGACCAAGGCCTCCAGTTGGAATTTTTCCTCTGGGCATGAGCCAATGCTTCAAAGCATAACCCAAAATACTTTAAGGGACCTTATAAACCCAATCAACAAGTCAATTTAGCCTCAGGGGATGCATTCATAAAAAATCAGGAATTAGGGTTTCTTGACCTAATTCACCCCTAAGTTGACTTTTGGGACAAAACATGAGCCAAGGCCTCAAGACATGATTTGAGGGTCTCTAATAAACCACATTGATCCATTTCCAACAATGGATTGATCCAAGAAGCTTGGTTCACAAGTTTCATGTTCATCAGGACCACAATTAGGATTCTGAGGAAAAAGTCAACTGTACCTTTGACTTTTGACCAGGACATGCTCCCAAACCTTGGGACATGATTCAATACACCCTATAACACCTATGAAATCAATCCATCAAGTTTGATTTAGGTCAAGGACTTGATTTCATAGAGGATCACACAGTTTGGGATTCATCTGATAAAAAGTCAACTGTGCCCAAAAGTCAAAGTTTGAGTTTTTGATTTTTGATCAATTATGGTTCCCTAACCCTAAAATGATGTTAATTTGTGATTGGAATCATCATTAATCAAGAAGAATCAAGAAAATTGAGATAACTTGTAAAAGGGGTAACCATAAAAAACTTAGAAATTTTCTAAGTTATGGAACAAAGTGGCTAGGGCATTTTCCACTAAGTCAGAATCTGTTTCACTTTTTACCAATTGTAAGGGCATTTTTCACTTGGATCCAAAAAGTGTAAAGACAAACTATGACCACACACATGTTGTATCATATGAGGGCTTTCCAAAATGGCCAAGAACCCCATGAAACTCCACTAAAGTCATGAGATATGACAATGGCAATATGCCTTGCTGCAACTGTCGTGGCAAGGCAGATTTGTGCATTTTGCTCGATTTGAGCAAATTTTGCAAATGACAAACAAGTTTATCCATCTAAACACGTCAGGGGGAGACCAAGGAGGAACAAACATTGATCCATAATCCTCCCAAGTCTTTGGAACTAAAAATAGCATGCCAAACCTAAAAAACCCTAAAGAGAGGACAAGACTCCAATTTTGTTTTGAAGCATTCAATGGATACACCAAGGTGGCATGAACTGAGCCATTTCTAACTAAATGAGTCAAGGATGATCTCTGAACTAGGGAACCAGCAGCCTGTGCTCTAACCTCTAGTCAATGGCTAGAGGAGACTTGGATTCATATTGATCAACGTTTGCCAAACCTCTGCTGCAGTTGCCATTCACTATTGCTTACAAAACAAAGTTGCTCTACTATAAATAGAGCTCATTTGTGCTCAGTTTAAGTACCAAAGCCATCAAACAGATGCTTTCCTCAAAATCACCTTCTCACTTCCAAATTTTCCTTCCAAAGCAAGTCACTATCGGGTTTTGAGTTTGAGAGATATTCCAACCAAACCAATCACACACACACACCTCATAAACATTATATAGAAGTGATCCAAACACTTAAACCCCATCTAGAACACTGATTTCTATGAATCACCATCCAGTTGCTCATGTTTTTAACCAAGTTGCAATTGAGATTCCATGAAGTGATCTAGCCATTTCCAATCAAGTCCAGGCATTCAAACACACTCCATATGGTGTAGGGAAGCTGTTCAGATCATCACAACTCATCTGTAACACCTCCAACTCAAAAATCACTTTGCTTTTGCTGTCACGACCTTCAAGTAAGCCTAAACTTGGTCATCTCTTAATCTATGCATATTTCCTCGCACAATACTTTTTCCAAATGTTCATAATCATGTATAGAATGTTTCCCCTCAATTAATTGCTTTGTTTGAATCGTGTATCAAAATTCTCAGCCTTCATGTAAATTTTAGGGTTCTTGAGGTTTTGTCTTGATTTCTTATTCCATGCTTAAAATAAATGAAATTAAAGACCATAGACATGATCGTGAGGTGAAAACGAGGAGATTGATATGTGGATTGTGTGATTTCATCAAATATTCAGTGAGATTGGATAGAAAATGCAAATCAGGCCAAGCTCAGAACACGCGCGTGTTCTTGCCATGTTCTTGGCGCCTTTTTCACAAATTCAAATATTTGAATTTTGTGATTTTTATTAATTGATTCAAAAATTAACTTCTCTCTAAGTTTTAATGATTTTGAGTTGATTCTTTTTTTTAATAATTCACAAAAATATTAAAATATTTTATTTTGCCAAAAATTCCAAAAAATATTATTTATTTAATATACTTGATATTTTTGCAAAGAATTAATCTTCTATTTGTTTTTAACATTTAAAATATTTTTTCCTCCTTGATTTTCCAAATTTAATTGATAATTTTGATCATTTTAATTGATTTTTATTCAAATTAAAATGCATTTTTAAATGAAATTGGGGTTTTTATGGTTTTCACCCTCATAAACATTTTTCAAAACATTTTTGGGTCTCTTGGTAGAGTGTAAGTCCCATCCCTTTGTAAATAAACCAATTTGGACCTCAGTCATTGTATAAGTCTCGATACGATTTTAAAAATCTCGGCGCAATCGCCGTTTTCAAAACAATTTTCATCTGGGCCTCCCTTTGGTTGTAAGTCCTATTTTTCTTCTTTTTCAAACAGTTTTAGGCCTCTAAAAGAGTGTAAGACCCAACCCCTCTTGAAAACCAAAATATTTTGGGCCTCAGTGTATTGTATAAGTCCCGATACCGTCAGAAAGTTCGGCACGATCGTCGTCGTTTTAAACAAAGTCAACTGGGCTTCTCCTTGAGCTATAAGACCCATATTTATTCATTTTCAAACTCTTTGGGCCTCTAATAGAGTGTAAGACCCAACCCCTTTTTGAAACCAAAATGATTTGGGCCTCAGATATTGTATAAGACCCACTGTGTTTTCAAAAACCTCGGCGCGATCTCCGCTGCCAAACAAATCACCCTGGGCCTCTCCTTGAGTTGTAAGCCTCATCTCTTATACAAAAAAAAATCACCCTGGGCCTCTAATAGAGTGTAAGACCTATCCCCTTGTACATAAAAACAATTTTGGGCCTCACATATTGTATAAGTCCCTCTGTATAGTTTTTAAAACAACGGTGCGATCATCGTTAAAACTTGGGCCTCTCTTTAAGCTGTAAGCCCCAGCAATCTTTTCAAAGCACTTTCTCCTTTGATTTTGAATTCAAATATATGTTGTTATCTAAACTTTCTTTGTTGAACAACTAACCAAACAACATGGAAGCTCTACATCGGGTAAGTGTTTATCCGCTTTCATTTACCGCTTTCATATTAATATAACTGTATTGTGGGGCTGCTTCACTGTAAGTCTTCTTTCACATCCTTTTATATCCTTGCCACATATCAACTGTGTAATACTAGTATAGTTATTTAGAGTTTTCCCCAGCAACTACGTCTAGCACTAGGTAAAGCCTTGTTGGTCACTCTTAAATACAGACAAAACTAGATCCCCCGTAGGATTCCAGATACAGTCTTCCCTCTTCTTGGGGTTAAAAAATATGGAACAAAGAGAAAGGCAGTATTCTGGTGAACCTTTTCTCAGACTGTCACCCTTAGAAATTGTCAAAGAAACTCTAACTCCCCAGAGATGATCTTTTCTCCATGAATGACATCTCTTGAGTTTCTTCCAAATCCTTGAACTTTCCTGGAATAATCTCTTCTCTGTGAATTGCATTTCTTGAATTTCTCTTGGTTTGGGGACCCACAGGCTTCCTAAAAGCGTCCCCGCCTCCTCTTGGGCGTTGTACAAGGACCCTTCGACTTCTTAGAACTTCTCATGCCTTCTCTTGGGCTTAATATAAGGACCCTGATGACCTCTTAAAGGTATAAGACATAACTTAGTCATCCTTTGCTAGAGCAGTCTTTCCAGCGTCAAAACTCCGGCCATTTTAGGGTTGATACTCATCCCTTAATGCCCGCGCCTCCTCTTGGGCATTGTACAAAAGATAAAACTCTAGACTTAGACAGTCTAAACCTCTTGAGTCTCAAATACATTCTCAAGTTCCTTTCAAACATAGGAAAAAACACTGATCACTCTGGATCAATCTCTAGCAGAAACCCGGTCTCTCTCATGAGAATTCCCCACACTTGGACCCGCTTCAGGATCTCAATAATCCTCAGCAGTAAGTCAGCCTCCTCTCGGGCTTTGTACAAATGATTCTCCCCAGCGGAGCTAAAATTTTCAGACTCTCTTGTTGAGTCAACCACCTTTAGCCTCCATCTTGGGCTTTGTACAAGACATATAAAAATCCACTCTCTTGTTGAGTATAAAAGTCTCTCTTGTTGAGTCAATCCCTTTTAGCCTCCGTCTTGGGCTTTGTACAAGACATATAAAACACTGCCTTGTTGAGTATAAAAGACTCTCTTGTTGAGTCAATCTCCTTTTAGCCTCAATCTTGGGCTTCGTACGAGACAGCAAATCACTCTCTTGTTGAGTATAAAAGACTCTCTTGTTGAGTCAATCAACCTTCAGACTCTCTTGTTGAGTCAATCACCTATTCAAGACTCTCTTGTTGAGTCAACCTTTTTTTAGCCTCTGTCTTGGGCTTTATACAGGACAGATAAAAGTACTCTCTTGTTGAGTCAAACCATTTCAGCCTCCATCTTGGGCTTTATACAAGATACATTCTCCCCAACAGAGTCAAAATACCTTTTAGCCCCAATCTTGGGCGTTGTACAAGACAGTAAGAACATTTTCTCCAGAAAAGTCAAACTTCTAGCCTCCTCTTAGGCTTTGTATAAAGAAAACCTCGGTTGAGTCAATCAACCTTTTAGCATCAAATTCGTGCCTTGCTCAAAGCATACAAACATCAACAACTCCTCTTTAGAGATGAAAAATTCTATCTCAGTCAAAACCCTTTAGCTTCACATCTCGGGCTTTGAACAAGATACAAACCACCTTTAGCTTCATGTCTTGGGCTTTGAACAAGACACCAAAACAACCTTTTTCCTCCCATAGAATAGGAGGAACTACGATTGCTCTGATTTCCCTGTTTCGTCAAACGGGGATACGTAGGCATAAGATTGTAAAATCTTAGCGAGCATACTAATCAAAAACTCAAAATCCAGTACCTCCACACATCAACCAAAGAAAATCAGGTCTAGTATCCTAACCAAAAGCCTCGCAGATAACCCAGACACTTGTATTCTTAAGAAAATAACCCTAAGAAGGACCCCCTATTTTGATAGCATCTGTAAACCAACAGTTTTGACTGTTCAACCTCAGCTTGCAAGCAGGGTTAATTGGAGACATCTATTTCGCTTCCTTAATCAGCTTCACAGGATAAAAAATGAATCGAACTGTAATACCAAAGCGATAGTGATTCGAAACCACAAAAATCGCGCTACAGAAAAATGGTGATCACAGTGGGAGCCAAAGTAAGATTTAGTCATCGTCGTCCCTATTTTCCACAGAAAAATGGCGACCACAGTGGGAGGCATTCTTTCTTGCATTACCAAGGGATGAAACCTTAAGTTCTCGAAGTGTCACAGAAATGGCGACTCTACTTGGGAGTCATTGTGTGTATAGGATCATAAGACTAGAGGTCTAGGATATTAAGACATATATATATATACTGCTTTTCCTAATTGATATCCGTGTTTATTTTTCTGCTAATGGGAATGCGGGTGATGCCACATGTGGAAAGATTGAGTATACACCTAAGATAGGGGATGTCATTATACGGGTAATCTTACGGGGAGTGAATCCCAGCTAAGAGTCCCCGGTCGACCATCAAACTCAGTGGAGACTCCCTTTGCAGATACATTACCTATACGACTTTGGTTGTTGAAAGTAGTGTGGTCGATTGGGTTATTTGAGAAGCTGAGGTTTTTAGTAGACTGAAACTATTTTGTAGTGCGGAAGCTATCAGGAATAGTTTTCACGCGATACTACCCTCATTTGAGATCACTCTAAGATACATCAGCTCGCTGGCGATCAGCTTGCTGTTGTTATCCTAAGAGTGGTCAATGATTTTGCGGACAGGTACAAAAATCACCAGTATAAACCTTTGGGGATGGGTAGAGCCTTGACTTCATGACACCGACCCTTTGACCCCATGTTTTTTCTATGTTTTTGTGTGCTGCATTCATACATTCATTTAAAAGACATTAAAAAACAAAGAAAAATCTTCTCTTCTAGTCTCTCTTTTTCAAATTAAACTAAGACAATGATTACAAATGTCAGATAAAGAGATTGTTAATGGATTTCGGTAGAAGGAAAACTCACAAGTACACCTTCAAGGTTCCAAAACTAGAGGATTTGCGAGGGTTGACAGGGATGATAACCAACCCTGAGGCTTTCAGAGCCAAGTATGGAGGACTGTTGTATCTGTTAAGGGTTCATGTAATTGAAGGAATCCTGTCCATGCTAATCCAGTTCTACGATCCGGTTTATCACTGTTTCACATTCCCGAATTATCAACTAGCACCAACACTGGAAGAGTACTCTCACCTGACTGATTTACACATTACTGACCAAGCTCCCTTTTCTGGACTGGAAGAAATTCCAAAGGATCAAACCATTGCAAGAACAATCTATTTGGACGAATCAGAAGTCAGGACTCACATGACCACTAAGGGAGGAATCCAAGGTTTGTCAGCCCAGTTCTTGATAAAGAAAGCCCTGTACTTTGCTAGTATAGGGAATATGGTCGCTTTTGAAAGCATCTTTGTTTTGCTCACCTACGGGTTATTTCTGTTTCCCAACATTGATAACTTCATTGATATCAATGCCATTAAGATTTTTCTGATTGGAAACCCTGTACCGACCTTGCTCGAAGATGCTTATCATTCTGTACACTTAAGGAATTTGTACAGCGGAGGAATGATCACATGTTGTGTACCCCTGCTGTACAAATGGTTCATTTCCCACTTTGCCAAAGTCTGCTGCATTTTGGGATCAAAAGAATACTTTACGTTGGTCACAGAGAATCATGTCTGTTACCAACTCTGACATCGATTGGTATAATCGAATTTATGACGGAATCAGAATCATTGACCGTTGTGGAAACTTCCCCAAATATACCCCTCATAGGAACTAAAAGAGGAATTAATTATTATCCAGTTTTAGTTCGTCGTCAACTCGGATACCCGATGAGGCATGTCCTGCGAAATGCTCATCTGGAAGGTCTTTTCTTCAAGGAAGGAGAAAATGACAAAGCACTAAGGACATAAATAGTGTATGCCTGGAATCACATTCATAGAAAAGGACGAGAGTATCTAGGAAAACCGGACTGTGTCTCGGTGGAACCTTATCTCCACTGGGTACGAACTAGAGCTCTCAAGCTGTGGATGCCTTACCCTCGTCAAGATGTTCTTCCATTAAGGGACTCTGTCCTTTACTTTATGTCTGATACGGAAAAACTTCAGGTTACTCTCAACAAAGTTCAACAGGAGAGAAGGTCTTGGAGGAACAAGTATCATATTCTCAATGTGGAATGTAAGAAAATACAGCAGTTGTTAAAAGAAAAAGACGCTTTGATTGAGATTTTAGAGCAACATGCTGTAGAAAATCAGGATGACCAAAGGAATTTGCTCGCTCCTTTCACTTGGCAAAGGAATAACAACCCGACAGCGGCTGAAGAGCCCTAGTCAAAGAAAAGGAAAGTACTAGAACCAGCACCTGAGCTCGCTTCAAAGAGGACTCAGGACACATAAGTTTATATTTCCTTTTGCAGTACTATGTAAATTACTGTATTTCCATTCTCCAATCTTTGAATTCAATAAAATGGGGTTTCCCCACTGTTTGATATTTGCAATCCAATTGTCGAAGTTTACTTTGAATAAACAAAAAAATATATATACAATTAATATAATCATTGCATATCATTCGTAACACATTCTTCTTACCTATGAATCTCACATTTGCGTCTCGATTCTAGAGTCAAACTGTCTCATTTGTATAATACTCGGGCCAATCGACAGAGAAAGATGGATGATCTCGAGGAAGAGAACAGAGAGTTGAGGGAAGAGATCGACACTCTAAAAGAGGATCTGAGAAAGCTTCACAACGATATGCAAGCTCTGGCAGAAGCTCAGATGCAAGAACAAAGGACTGTGACCTCAGAGATCACATCAATACCCATAGTGGAAAAGTTTGATCCTAGGTACAAAATACCGAAAGATCGTCCCTGGGGCATGCCTATTAACTATATCCCGGAAGGATATGTTCCGCCGATCACTAAAGGTCAGGGAACCACAACAGGAGCCGCTGGGCCTGAAGGTTACAAACTTTGGGAAAGCGAAGATGCCCGGGGCATGACAACAACTCCTGAAGGTTAAAAACTTTGGGAGAGGGAAGGACCTAGAGTCATTGCCATGATGACTATACCACCACCCGTGGTACACACTGTCCCGGAAGGACAAATTCCACAGATACCTTCTGGTGGAAACGAAAGTATGTTCGACAGAATGAATGAGTTCCAGGAACAGTTCCTAGAGATGCAGAAGGAACTGCAAGCCATTCGTGGTCAGGATTTATTTGGAAAATACGCCGCAGACCTTTGTCTGGTCCCCAATGTGAAAGTTCCGCACAAATTCCAGGTACCCGATTTTAAAAAGTACAAGGGTAACTCTTGCCCTCAAAGCCATTTGGTGATGTATGCTCGGCGAATGTCAATTCAAACAAAGAACCAAGAGCTACTGATCCACTATTTCCAGGATAGTGTAACCGGTGCTGCGCTCAAATGGTACATGGGTTTAAACCGCACTAAGATCTGCACTTTTAGAGATCTTGGCGCTGCCTTCGTTCAACAATATAAGTATAACCTAGACATGGCACCAGACAGAGATCAACTCAGATCGATGTCACAAAAGGACAAGGAAACCTTTAAGGAGTATGCTCAGAGATGGCGTGAAATTGCCGCCCAGATTTGTCCACCTCTTGAGGAAAAGAGATGACAAAGATCTTCTTGAAAACCTTAAGCTCATTTTACTACGATAGAATGGTTGCCAGTGCGCCCAGTGACTTCGCCGAGATGGTGGGCATGGGAGTTCATCTTGAGGAAGCAGTCCGAGAGGGGCGTTTAGTTAAAGACGCTGGATCATCAAGTAATACAAAACGATACGGTAGTGCTCTCCCTATGAAAAAAGAGCAGGATATTGGGAATATCTCTCTCAGAAAGCAAAGGCGACAGTATCAACCAGTAGCAGCTGTAACCCCTGCTAACAACTCTCCACCTGTTCCTATGTATCAACCTCAGGTTGCTCAGAGCCAACCGAATCAACAGCAATTTCAGCAAAGGACACAATAACCTCTTCAGCAGGCTTGTCCTCAGTACAACAACAACCGTACAACGCGACCACCAGGGTTTGACCCTATACCAATGTTATATACAGATTAGTTTCCACTCTTACTGGTCAAGGGGCACGTCCAAACCAGGTCTCCTCTTGCAGTACCAGAGAATCCGCCTTTTTGGTTCAAAGCGGATCAGACTTGCCCTTACCATCAAGGAGGACCATGGCATAACAAAGAAAACCGTCTCAGTTTCAAATCCGATGTGCAAAAGCTTGTTAAGAGCGGGGTCTTATCTTTCAAAGATACGAATCTGAATGTTCTCACAATCCCGCTGCCTCAACACGAGAAAGCTGCGATAAATTTGATAGAAGGAGAGTCTAACAACAACTATCAAATTCATGATGTACTCTTGTTGAGGATCAATCTGGTCAAGATGCATCGCAGACAGAGCGGGTATGGCCATATACCACCTCATAATTATCACCAGTGTGATATCTGCTCTAAAAACAATCAAGGATGTTCTGTGGTGCAATCGGCTCTACAGGAACAATTGGATCTTGGATGGATCCAAGAGCATCGAGTTCATGGAGTTAACATGACTTATACGAATTTCAACACCGTTCAGAACCACGACATTCGTGCAATGAATGTCAACTTAGTGGAAATGCACTCAAGGCAAAGCCATTATCATAATCTACCGCGGCACAATTACAATTCCTGTCTGACTTGCTCGGTAAACAAACAGGGATGCTCTTTTTACAAGAGGCCCTTCAGCGTCAGATGGATCTTGGGTGGATCCAGGACTACCATGATAGAAATCCTTATCAATTTCACATGATTATCTGAGCTGTAAAGTATGTCGTGAGAGTAACCAAGGGTGCGCTCTCGTGCAAAGAACTTTGCGACACTTGTTAAACCACTGGTGGCTTCTGATCTATATGGATGAAGACACGCAACAAATCAGTGTGGTTAATAGGAACCCTACTAGGCATCAAAGTCAGGATGTTTGATCTATGGAAATAGACCTGGTAGGGTTACACTGCATTCAAAGCAGACGTGGCCAGGTGCCACCGCATAACTACGAGCGCTGTACAGTCTGTTCAGAGAATAATCAAGGATGTTACCTCGTGCGAGCAGCCCTTCAAAGCCAGTTGGACCGCAAAGAGATTCAACCGTGTCCAAGTTCTGGATCAATCAACTGGACGCCAGACTATTTCGCTGATCAGATTAAGGATGTTGTCGTAATCTCTGATCATGAAAGGACCAAAGATGTTTGTACCATCATCCCTCTACTGGACGAATCAAAGGTTCCTAGCCAGGAACTGATTGAAGTTACCTACGACAGTCAGAAAAATCAGAAGGCTCCTATAGTTATCTATCTACCAGGACCAGTGTCGTACAAATCCGATAAGGCTATCCCTTACAAATACGGTGCAACAACAATTGACAATGGAAAGGAAACTCCATTACCCTACATCGTGAATATTGCAGACATTAGTCGAGTAACACGGAGCGGTCGAATCTTCAACAGAGGAGTTGGAGAACCTACCAGAGAAAAGGAACCTCAAACGGGGGTTCCCACCAGTCGGTCAATCCAGTGACCCCGACCTTTCAAAGAACGATGATGAGATGCTGAAGCTCATCCAAAGGAGTGAATACAACATTGTTGATCAGCTGTTACAAACTCCTTCAAAGATCTCAGTGTTATCGCTTTTGATCAGTTCCGAAGCCCATAGAGAGGCTCTACATAAAGTCTTAGAACAAGCCTTTGTGGAACAGGATATGTCAATATGACAGTTCGATATCATCATCGCTAATATCACTTCCTGCAACAACTTGGGGTTTAGTGATGAGGAATTGCCAGAAGAGGGCCCGTCACAACATGGCGCTCAATATCACAGTCAACTGCCAGGACGATGCTTTAGTCAGCATACTGGTAGACATCGGATCGGCTCTCAACATCATGCCAAAGTCCACTCTAATGCGACTATCATTCAAAGGATCTCCGATGAGAGGCAGTGAGGTCGTCGTCAAAGCATTTGACGGGTCCAGAAAAACAGTTATCGGCGAAGTCGACCTTCCCATAACTATCGGTCCTCACACTTTCCTAGACACTTTCCAGGTCATGGACAACCGGGAAACATACAGTTGCTTATTAGGAAGACCTTGGATACACCAGGCTGGGGCAGTCACTTCGACACTTCACCAGAAGCTGAAGTTCGTCAAGAACGACCAACTCGTCACGGTCTGCGGAGAACAAGCCTTGATTGTGAGTAACCTTTCATTGTCCACTTGTGTAGAACCCGAGGAGGTTGTTGGAACTCAGTTCCAGGCACTTTCGGTGAGCAATGAGAATCAACTAGAGAAGGGAACATCAATATCCTCGTACAAAAATGCTCTCGAGGTGATCAAAAGTAACAATGCAAAGGGATGGGGATAACTTGTCATTCCTACTTATAATAAAACAAAGAAGGGTTTTGGTTTTTCTGCAACCTGCACCCAGACTGCTGCTAATGGCGAAAGTTTTCATCCCATTCAGAACTTCTTCCATAGTGGAGGTTTCCTTCACCCAATGTATCAACCAAGTGACAACTATAACAAGGTAACCAAACCGGGCTATATTACCTACTACCAACTAAAGGGCAGGACGACAAAGGTAATAAGCCAGCTACATCACCTACTACCAACTAAATGGGCAGGACGCCAAAGGTAATAATCTTAAAAAGGGGTACGAGAAGTATCACCTACTACCAACAAAGGGCAGGACAACAAAGGTAATAATCTCAAAAAGGGGAAAGGATTACCAGCTATCAACCAAGTGACAACTATAATAGGGTAACCAAAACGAGCTATATTACCTACTATCAACTAAAGGGCAGGACGACAAAGGTAAGAAGCCAGCTACATCATCTACTACCAACTAAATGGGCAGGACAACAAAGGTGATAAGCTAAAAAGAGGGATTACCAACTAGCCGGGGAATATACCGCACAACTACTGGGACTCAGCTGAGGAAAAGATTCAAACCGGGGATAACTGTATATGGAAATAAACCATAACACAACAAGTATATAACTCAACAGGTAAGACTTAGCATAGTAAGGCTCCACTGAGGAAAATCAATACTTCAACAATGAACTATCTCTAGCATACTGAAGAGACTAACCATCCATCAGAGTAGAAAACCTCAACAACGAACTGTCCCATCTAACCGAAGAGACTTACCATTCATCAGAGTAACAAAAAATCTCAACAACGAACTATCCCGTCTAACCGAAGAGACTTATCATTCATCGGAGTAACTAAATCTCAACAACGAACTGTCCCGTCTGACCGAAGAGGCTTAGGACTTCGTTTGGGAATACTTCCTACCAAGATTTTTTTTTTAGAAATGTGTCAACCATCAAAAATTTACTGGGGAATCTATTGCCAAGATCAACCAGAGAACCTTCAAATGAAACACCTTATGCCGAGATTTTGCATGTAATTACTACTGCCGAGGATTAATCAAGAACATGTCTGCTGTCGAGGCTTTACTGGAAAAATCTTTTAAGGATTCTACTGTCGAGATCCTAAAAAGAAAATACCTTCTGTCGAGGTTGCTGTAATAATTTTTTTTTAAATTATCCGAGAAATCTACTGCCGAGATTCTTGGAAAGAAAATACTTTCTGCCGAGGCTTGTTGTAAATTCTATTTTAAAACTAACTGGAGAATCTTCTGCCAAGATCAACCAAAGAAATCTGAAATAAAGCCACCTTCTGTCGAGGTTTGCAGGGAATCTTTTGAAAATATCCAAGAAATCTACTACCGAGATTCTTGGAAAGAAAATACCTTATGTCGAGGTTTGTTGAAAGTTTTATTTTAAGATTTACCAGATAATCTACTGCCGAGATTAACTAAAGAATATGAAGTAAAGCCACCTTCTACCGAGGTTTACTGGAATCTTTTGAAAATATCCAAGAAATCTACTGCCGAGATTATTGGAAAGAAAATACCTTATGCCGAGGTCAATTGGAAATCTTCTGTCGAGACTTGCCAGGAACTAGGAATCAATAAATCTACCAGGGATCTTCACAGGAGATATGGGCAAGTCAGATCACGCAACAGACTTCTCAAATAAAGAGACAACCATCTGTTGGAAATTCACAACAAACTTCTCTGATAAGCACAACCTGAGAGATACAATTTGATGGAAAAGATAACGTCTGATGACTGGAGACACACAAGTTTCTCAAATAAAGAGGATGCTGCTTGTTGTCATGCAATGGATTCCAAAAGAGTGTTGCAACAACACTGCTAGAGGAAACAAAATCTTCATCTTCTAATGATAACCATAAAAAGATAATCCGCTAAGGAATACAAAATCCTCAAAGGTGAAAAATAAATGCACTCCCAATCATCTAGGTTGCATAACCTAGAAAGCTTCAAAGTAGTCACCGCCAGAGACCATAGTTCAATCCAGGAACAAACTGGAGAGAAACAGTCAAACAAGACTCATCCCAAGGAGGAAATAACTCAACTAGGGATTGGTCCCATCAAGATAATGAACTGAAAAGGAAAACTGAAGCAAAACTTTTCACGAGGAATAAACTCAGTGGGGAATTAGAAAGGATAAACGCTTTCTGCTTAGGGTCAACACTCTAATGGAGAGAGGACACACACACTCTCTACGGAGGAAACCACATCAGAGAGCGAAGAAGTACTAAAAATGCAAGATGCACAATATAAAACACATAATGCTACATAAAGAAAATGATGCACATGCATAAATATGCGTATGAATATACTGACGAAACAGACACACGGGTAAACGAAGGATGAATAAACACCACAGCTCATCTAAATACTCGGCTAATCTGAACAAGATAGAGATACCAAAAGAGATCCTGTCAAGGAGTACACACAAAGCAAACCCTAATGGGAATATCAACCAATTGGGGGAATAAGAAGTCAACATTACTCTTTGCTTGGGGAGTGATCAAAGCAATCACAACAAGAGGTAAAACTCTGTGTGAGGATTCCACATCAAGGGAAAGCATCACCCCAAAGCTTCACAAATACTAGATCATAACCTGGCTGGAGAATAGAATCATACTCAGCTGGGGAAATCTGAATCAAGACTTAGCCGGAGGAATACCCAAAATAATACTTGGATGGGAAATACCCAAACTGGCGCTCAATTGGGGAATAGTGGATTTCAAGAGTCCAACACCTCATAATAATCCATCATCTGATTAACAACTTGATTATATCCACAAGAACAAACCTGCTTATGTGCGTTGAATTCACCATTTAACTTTTGCCCCAGACTGCATGGTCTATAAAGGATTTTACACCAAAAGGAAACTTTATACCATAATGACTTGAGATAATCTGTCCCAGTGTCTTCAAACTCTTGGATTCGTCGAATCTCGACGTAACCGCCCCAGATTTACTGGTTCACAGTTTTTAGGAAAAAGGATTTTTAGGATTAAAATCATTTGTACCCACCCATTCTCCGTGATGTTATTCACTCCTATTTTCAGCTAATTGACATAAATGTTCATCTTTAAAAAGATTACTGAAACTGATGGTTTAAGAACCAATGAGGTTATTCGGGGATAACAGTCACCCTTTTTGTCCTTCGACTTGGTAGTCACACAAAGATTTGTTCTTTTGATGAGAATTTTTCTTTTATTCTTGCTTTTTCACATTTTCATTATTTTTATTTTTCCCTAACTTTTGCCTGGACTGATTCTTTTGGATTTTTGATGTCCAGCGGGATGCCCCAATTTTTGCCTAAGTCACTTGTTTTCAATTTTTTCGACTTAGTGGGCTTTTCCTTTTTCTTTTGATTTTTCTTTTTTTTTTGAACAAATCATGTGACAATGGCTTATTTGAAAGGGTTATGACATTCTCTTTCCTTCATGGATAAGGAATAACCATTGTGGTTTCCTTAGACGCACACTCCTTTTGAAATTTGGACACTTGGTCAAACTAACTGAAGACTACCCAACCCCAGGTTAAATGTGAGGGTTTTTTCAATTAGAAAAGAAACTCCTACTTCAAGGCTCAAAGGGGTTAACAAGGGATTATCTTCCTTGTATCTCCGGTGTTTGGGAATTTGAAACAATGCTTATACATCATCAGCAGGGTCATATTCAAAAGCATACAACCAGAAATTTCGCGTTTTCACTTCATCATCCTGCCTCCAAGAGTTTAAACAAGAAGGTGGTATTGCAAATGCAGAAAACAAATTACAAGCGAATGCGAATGGATCACTTCAAGATAAACATACTCATCGCATTAAGATTAATATTCAAAACAAACAAGTTCTACATGCAAACAAAGCAATAACAATCATAAAAGATTACAAATGAAAATGCAGTAAATGAACTAAAGATCTGAGGAAACTGTGTCAGCTTGAGCTTGAAAGAACATTATCAACTTTCTTGGGAGACACAGAAGCAAACATACAACAACTGCGGGTCACTCTACTAATATCAGCATAAAGGCGTTCCAATCACAAATGTGCTTCCTTCCTTGAAGGTCAACACCTCATCATCAGTCATCTATGTCACAGGGTGGACATTATGAGAATTTGGCATATACCTCAAAAATCGAGAATCTTTTTCAACAACTTGACCAACCTGATCATTTTTCACAGGTCGGGATCGAGTTGGAACATCCACTTGTGGAACATCGTCGTCCAGAGGAGAATCATACATCGGATTGGTCATCATTGTAAAGCCTGACATAAGATCATTATCTTTTGTTCTCTCCATGTTCCTTCAGTAACTACCTCGAACTTGGTACGGATGCCAGAAAATCAGCTGACTGGTACAAGGACAGAAGGACAAATAAGTCTGTGTTTAGGGAACTGTATGTATGCAAATGATGAATGCAAATTTTATTTTATGTTTTTAGGAAATCAACCCGATTATTACAAACATGGGAAGCATAATGTATAAGAGTATCACAACTTTTATTCAATACTTTTTCCAAGGGGACATTTGCCTTGTCCATAATTGCAATAGTCTGAGTTGTTTTCCTTGAAAACGGCTGGGATGATGAATGTATGGATGCATGGATGCAACAACCACAAACAAGATCACACAAAGCACACTGGTCAAGGTTTCAAGTCACGAGCATGGAGCCAAGGGAAAAAACCAATCCCACAAAGATGTGTACTAAGGTTTTTTTGTTCATTGTACCTGCAGAAAACAGCTGTTCTAACAGAGTGCCCAGGGTCCACAATCCACTATCAGACACACCAACGCACCGATTTACTCGGAGGTTGGTAGTTATCCTCAAGAGAATCTAACCTGAGTGTGGCATCGCGTAACAGCTAAGTCAGATTTGCATCCTCATAGCTTCCGCGCCACGATCCTAAGAAGGCTAAGATGGGTTAAGGGTTACTACGGTCCTCAGTGTTATAGGCTTCTATGGAAAAAGTAATGCCTTCAACGATCGCTCGATCGACATCAGTAATTCCAAAGAGGCAACCACCGAGTGGATAGATTCTCAAGTTCTGCTTTTTCGGGATTCGACTCCCTCAAGGCCCCCTTGACTATACTATCCTCCTATCTCAAAGTGCACTCTGGTCTGGGTATAGGACCTATCTCACACACAGAGGAACTCCCAAACAGGACATACAAGTAACAAGCAAATCAAACAAAAAGCAGTAAATAAATCAAAGTAGGCTAAACCCCTCAAGGGAGGATATCCCCAGCAGAGTCGCCACTTTTCTGTAGCGGTAAAAATCGTGAGTTTAAGCTATTGATTAACTTAACTCATAAAGCAAGAGTCGCCACCGCACTTTTATTTATTCCACAAAGGAAAAGGAAAAAAGGGCGAATAAATCCTAAGAAGTCTAAAAAAGCAAAAGCTAAGAAAGGCAAAGAGAAATGGGTAAGGGGGTTGGTTACGTAGTGGGAAGGTGTTAGCGCCCAAAACGTATATAGTACTCTATAGGAACCCTTTGAAATATCTACCGCTTTTGGTCTGAAAAGGTTTTCTTGTAAAGAGATTGGGGATATGAGGAGAGAAATATTTTTTAGATTTTTGTGTTTGGAGAGACTTATCGCCTCATGCCTACGTACCCACGAAGTACGATGTAGGATCAAAACCTCGTAGTTCGTGGTACAAAGAACAAAAATTTGTTTGTTTTGGTTGATTTTAAGTGTGAAGACAAGTCGTCATTTCCAAGCGAATAATTCCGCTTAAAGAAATGAATCATGTCTACACTTATGAAAAAGTTTTAAAGGAAAAGGTGCACAAAGCACAAAAAAAAGTTTGATGAGTTTGGGTGTTTTTTGTTTTTTATGAAATGGTCAAAATATGATTAACATTGATTGACATTTATTAAAGAAAATGAAGTTTAAAAATCGCTTGACCGAAGTCAAGGTTTTATTATGAAAGCGGTTTTAAGTTTGAAAATAAGAAGGTTTTGAAAAAGAGAGGAGATTTTGAAAATTGAAGAAGGGGTGGAGAAGAAGTGACTATCCTAAAGCATAAAGTAAAAGTTAAGGATAAGAAATATCTGACCACAAATGTAGCTATCTTCACCATAAACCAAACAAAAGCATAAGACTTCAAAGTCTTCAAACCATAATTCCAAAGCAATGGGAAAAAGGTCCTAGTTCTAAGTCCAAGGATCCAAGAATAGCATTGAAGTCCAAAGTCTAGGTACAAAACTCCATGTCCATTGCAAAGGATAGTAGCCATAGTCCGAGATTAGAAGAACAAGTTTTTAGAGGTTTTTGCCTTTATTAATGTTTTTGGTCCAAGTGGACAAAGAGAAAAAGGCATAAACATAAACATGTGTCCAACGGACAAAGGAAAAATTGCGGAAGCATAAACATGTGTCCAGCGGACAAAGGAAAAATATGCAGAAGCATAAACATGTGTCCAACGGACAAAGGAAAAATTGCACAAAAGTAAAAGAGAGATAGGGAACGAGAAGGAAATATAAAGTTAGAAGTTAGTGGTTAGTAGCACAAGGCTCTAGTGCCATAAGCCTTCACCGATTATTTCGTTTTGAGTCTTGAACTATAGTGATTAAACAATGCACTTAGGCCAAGGTTAATGGACTTGACAGAAGATTGGTAGAACCCAAACCTCTACAACGCCAAGTTTCAAAAGTTATGGACCTAATGCAAAAAATTAATCAACATTGGGTTGACGCGACCAATCAAGGTCCAGACCTCGAAAGTTCAAATTCCGAATTGGATAAAGAGGGACAAATGTTGCGCTATGTTAAGCAATCGCTGAGTAATTTACGGAGTAATTACCCTACAATGAGGCCGGTCAATAGATCTTTGTGCTAATGCATGCTATATGAACAATATGTAGATCGTCATCCGAAAGCAATACCGCGCGAAAAGAAAACAGGCAACGATCTAGTCTTGATCAATAATTCAACAAAGAAATTCTAATATCCATAAGACTTTCATCGATCAAAATAAAAAGAAAGGAAATAGATGAAGAGAAAGCCAAATTGAATTACACTTTTGAGATCTTTTCATCTTCAAGTTAAATCTCCTTTAATTGATAGGTTTAAGTGTGAAAACATATCACTAATTCAAAGCACCTCAAATGAATTCAATAATTTATTTAAAAATAGATTTGAACTAATGAATGTTTAATTACTTTAACCATATCCAAAGTCCATTGAAATTGAAGAGAAATTAATCTCAACAATGCATTTCAAGGCTAAAACAAGAAGAAAGGGGAAGAAGGAGGAAGAAAAACCAAAACAGTCCCAAAAAAGGTGAAAAACACCATTCTGTTCAGTGCAAATTGATTGCACCAGTGTGCGAATCGATTGCACACTGACAGATTGCAAAAACAAGGCAAAAAACAGCACTGTGCAATCTATTACACGAAAATGCAAATCGATTGCACCCTGCTGTGACAGCAAAAATTCAGTAAAATTCAGCATGATCATGGTCTAAAACTTTCTTCAAATACCTCATGATCCTGGAATCAAAAGTGCACGAAAATGCAATGCAAATAGCAACCAATACCAGTAATTAAACACAATTACAAGATCCAGAAGATTAAGTAACAAGGATCTCCAAAGATGTACATTATGGAAGATGAAATTGAAGCTTCAACAATGGTGAAGGATGAATTACCACTTCAAATCTGAAAATTCTTTCAAATTGCTTCAAGATCCAAACTCCAAAGCCTTGATTTATGAGAATTGATGAAGAAAACAAGTTTGGATGAAGGTTTAGCTCAAAGTTGAACAAGATTTAATGTGAATTCTTGTTAACTTTCAAGAGAAGAAAAGTGAGCTTTGAGTGAATTTTGTGGTTGGGGAGAGAATTTGCAAGAGGTTTGTTGGCTATCAAAAGCATCAAGAGAAATTTTAGCAAGGTGAATTTAGCTCTCAAAAGCTTGTAGAATGAATGAAATAAGGCCTCTATTAATAGAATTTAGGCTTGGAAAATTTGGTGGTTTAGAATTTGGTTTGGAAATGAAAATTAGGCTTGGAATTTGAAATTGGAGGGAAACCATCAAAAGAGTGGTGATTAGTGGAGGTACATGGTGGGGAATGATCAAAATGATGTAGGGGAATTAAAATGAGGTGATCTAGAATATTCCACATGTGATCAATGGTCAAGATTGGTGCCAAATGCTTCAAAACATGAAAAATGCTGATTTTAGCCAATTCTATCTTCGTGCAATCGATTGCACTGTAGCGCGAATAGATTGCACTACTGAAAATTTCAAAATCTAGGCAAAAACTGTAGGGTGCAATCGATTGGACCATTGGTGCAATCGATTGCACTATTGAAAATCTTCAAAAATGCCATTCTTACTATATTGTGCTGGATCTTGGCTCGATTCTCTTGTTCGTCAAAGAAGGCATGGAAATAAACACATGAACCTTGGAGTCTCTTGAATAATAATCAATTAAAACTTGGAAACTCTTGATCAGATGATTTTGAATTGTTGGCAGATCAACTTTGACTTTGTTCAGATGAAATTCGTTCGAGCCGAGGGACTGTTGTTTTGGTATTTTTAACCTGTTCTTCCCCTGAAAATGTTAGTGAAAGAAAACAAAAGATTTTTTGGATTTTAATGAATGGTTAGTAAACATAAACAAAAACAAATATCAAACAAGAGAGTAGGGGAGCTTGGCGATCTCACTCAAGAACAAACCTGCAGAGGAGGACAAAAGAACCAAAGCTTGTGATCTTGTTTGTGGAATGAAATGCAAAAGACATGTGGGATCTTAGGGGTAAAAATTATGGTATTACACTCAGGCACCTTTTTTTTAATAATGGGGTAAGGTGGTTTCATGTAATCAGGTAAAGGTGGGTTTGGTTCATTCACGATTTGACCCTTTGTTCTCTTCCCCGAAGAGTTTGTGTCTATGAATTGATCACGGGTAACTTCTCTATTATTTTGGTCATCCTGAGGTTCCTTCTACTTTATCTTAATTCCACCTTCTTTTTCTCTATTTCATCCTTTTGAACTTATTCAGCTTCACTTTCTTTAGTAACTACCCCAATATTGGTCTTCACAACCTTTCATTTTCATTCTTAGGATTATCCAAATTGTTACCTGAAAATCCCCCACTCAAACTTGGTAAAGTCACTAGTTTTCTCGACAACTGCCCAATTTGCATCTCCAAATTTTTGATAGATGCATCATAGTTTCTACTCATTATTTGGTGGTTCTTATTAACATGTTCCAAGCTAATTTGAATGGCTTTCATGAAATTTTGTAAGGTCTCTTCCAACTGTGAGTGCTTCCTTTGGGAATTAGAGGCTTGTTTATTTTGTTGCATAACTTGGTTACCACTTTGGTTTTGGTGGTTGCACCAATGGAAATTCGAATGATCTCTCCATCCCAGATTGTAGGTGTTGGAGTAAGGGTTGTTCTTTTGAAAATTTGCAAATTGAACCTCTTCACTTGACCCTTCCAAAGAACACCTTACGTTCTCATGTCCTCCTCCACAATATTCACACCGATGTGCTTGTACATGGCTCACGTTAGCTTTATTTAAGCAGCTTTTAACTAGCTTCTTTTTTAACAATTTAATTTGAGCTAATAATGCAGTTTGAGTATCAACAATTAACATACCTTTGGGTGTACCTATCGTCTCAACTTTTACTGATCTTTCACTCTTAGTTCGGTACTTGTTCAAGTACATCTTTTCAACTAGATCTTTGACTTGTAGTTTAGTCATTTGCCTAATTATGCCTCCCGTGGAAGCATCTAGAAACCTACCTGTCTGACTCTTCAGGCCTTTAATGAAAATTTGTTCATGCTCTTTGTTATTCAGATTAAGATTGGGGCATCTGCATAACAATAATTTGAACCTTTTCCATAAGTTATACAGGGTTTCTGCATCTTTTTGCTCAAAATTCAAAATTTTAGCCTTTCTCTTAGTAAACTAGGTGGTGGTGAAAAATATTTTCAAGAACTTATCCTTTAGCTCATTCCATATTCGAACGGTTCCATTTGGAAAGCATAGTAACCAATCTGTAGCCCTTCCAATAAGCGAGAAACAAAAAACCTTAACTTCACTTGGTTGTCCGTGACATTATCTGGCTTGCACATCGATGCAGGTTCATAGAAGTGTGCAAGATGAGCCCATGGGTCTCTGATAGCGTCCCTGACAACGACGCTAAAAACTTGATGACTTCTCGGCAAGTGTACCGATAATGTCGCAGTAATAAAAAGATCGAACTCACAAGGATTATGTTTGAACAAGGTAAGATTTGTGCAATTTAAAGGAAAACAATAAATAAGGGGGGTTACAAGTTTGAGTGTTAAAAGTAATTAAACAAGTAAAGATTGTCTCGAAAGCGGTTAGGTTTTGTTGTAGAATCCCATATTCCTCTCTTGTTGATGTTTGATACCCTGCATGAATTATCTAATCATTATAACCCCACAACGAATTAACAAAACTGTTATAGTCGATCCCTCATGAAATAACTCACTAAACACTACTCAGAGCTTTCTATCCCCAGTCCGCTAGCGTAAACAGGGTTAGGCGATGTATAGAACTTTAATTCTCTAGGCCACTACTCGGAGTCTCCTATCCCTATTTGACCAACGTAAGTAGACAGTTGCCCTGGGTCTAACACATAGGCTAAGGGTCAGTAATCCTTATGTGTCCAAAATCATATTAACATAGTATCTAAAATAAAAAGAAGTAAGATTAAGAAACAATTGAATAGAATTATAGATCAATAGGTTCATGCAACAGTCAAATCAACATAAAATCCAACAATATAGAAACAGGTTCATCATAACACAACCTAACCTAGGAAAATTTAGCTACACACTATTCAGAAAATAATACCACAATCGATAGGTGAAAATAACATAAGAAGTACGTTGAAGAGATGTCATCTAATGGCTTTAAATACTCTAAAATTATTCACCCTTGCTCTTTAAATCATGCTCTAGCCTCCAAAATTCATAACCCTTATCAAACAGCTGAAAATCCCTTTAAAAAGCACTCAGAACGGGTCAGAAAAAGGCCCAGAATAGCACCCATCGCGCACGTTATATAAGCATCATGCACATGATGCAACTCTTCCTCCTCTATTGCGAATAAGATAACGTGCGATGACGCGCGTGATTATTCTAGTAGTTGCGTATTTTCACCATTTTTGCACCAGAATTTCCATTAACTCTCATTATTCCATACTTGGCTATTTTTCACTCATTCTTGGGTCTTTCTTCATCATTTTGGCTCCTCTTTCACTTGTTTTTCCCTGATTATTCGACTAATTAGATGCAATGACATACTATTACTAGCTGACCAATTTAAATTGTACAAATTTTAATTAAAGCACGTGTTTTTCTAATTTTGGTCCATTATCTCAATGTTTCTCTACATTGTTTTTATTAATTGGTGTTGGAATTACACACCAAACCTATGGAGAATTGCGAATCAATCTTGATGAATAAGAATCAATTCTTCCAATTGATTCTGCCTCTTGTTCTTCACTCTTCACTAGAGTGAATCGACCACACCTCGGTTGCAAGATGACTTTGCTGCAAAGAAATTTGAGAAGAAAGGAAAAGATGAATTGGGGAAGAAATAAAGACTAGGGTTTTGGAGAAAATCGGAATATGAAGAATATATCTGCAGAGTTTTTCTCTTTACTTTCAAACTGAAATTTATTCAAACTTTTCACTGTGAAACTGCATTATTACAATAATGTGGCACCTTTCTATTTATAGGATGAGATTGCTTACACACCAAGCAATCTCCAACTAACCTAACTAACTTTGCTAAAACAAACAAATAAAGTTAAGTCTTAAATTTCGTCGAAGACACATTTTGTCTACATTTTGACATCTAAACTATTTCTGCATACAAAGCATTTCATCAGCAATAGACTCTGTCGAAATGGTGATTTTAAACAAAGAATTATACTTTCAACACACCACCTAATTCATTGTGTCTAAGTTGTCTATATTCATTATAGATATTAATCTTTTTAATACTTTGACTCGTACGCCATTCATCATGATGCATGCAATCTGATTCTCAATTCTGCACAGTTCCAAGTTTAGCTTCCCTTTTGCTTCCCTTTTCATGTGCTTGCTTCTTCCGTGTGCTATCGAATTCTTTTCCAGATTGATAGCAACATATTATCAATTTTCATGGTAATTTCTCCATGATTCTTCGCTGTAATATCTTTGACCAAATTCATCATCCATGTTGCTTGACATGCATATAGAGAAATAGCTATGTACTATGCTTGACATGACGAAAATGCCACTATTTGTTCTTTACTTGAGCTCCAAGCAACTCGTGCCCCACCTAGCATAAATACACAGCCAGCTGTGGATTTTCTATCTTCAACATCACTACAGTAACTTGATTCAGTGTAACCCACGAATTTGTATTATTTTCCTATATCAGATGCAGGAAACAAAATTCCATAATCAAGAGTTCCTTTCAGATACCTTAGTATCCTCTTCGTCGCTGCTAGGTGTGATACCTTTGGCTTCTGCATGAATCTACTCATCATACCAACATTGTATACTACATCAGGCCTTGTGTGACAAAGGTATCTTAACAACCCAATAAGTCTTTTCTACTATGTTGGTCAAATATCCTTCTCTTCTGAGTCTTTCGACAATTGCGTTCTTGGTTTAGCAGGTGTCAAAGTCAAATTACAGTCTTCCATCTCAAATCTCTCGAGTATCTCGCTTGCATACCGTCTTTGATTCATCATTAAGCCTCTTCTACTATTGTATAATTCTATGCCAAGGAAGTATGAAATGTCACCTAGATCATACATTTCAAATTCCTTGCTAAGATCACCTTTGAAGTCTTCGATCTATTTCTTGCAGCTACTTGTTATCAACAAGTCATTGACATAAAGACATAGTATAATCAATTCACTCATGCTACTTCTTACATATACTCCATGCTCTGTTATGCACTTCATAAATTCCATCTCTTTTAGAAAGTTATCTATCTTCTTATTCTAGGCTCTTTGAGCTTGCTTAAGTCCATACAGGGCTTTATGCAGCATGTATACCTTGTTTTCTTTGCCTTGTTTCACAAACCAAACTAGTTATGCAACATATACTTATTCATTTATGGAGCCATTCAGGAACGCACATTTAATATCTATCTGACACATATACCAATTGTTCATATTTGCTAGGCCAACAACCAACCTAATTGTTTTGATCCTAGTAACAGGTGCACAAACCTTGGCGAAGTTGATTCCTTCTTTCTGAAGAAATGCTTTCGCCACAAGTCTTGCCTTGTGTCAAGTTACTTCTCCTTTAGGATTCAAATTCACCTTACATACCCACTTTACATAGATTTGCTTCTTGCCTTGAGGCAATCCGACAAGTAACCAAGTGTTATTAACTTCGATGGACTTCAGTTCCTCATTCATTGCTTTCATCCACTTTGAATCCTTCAATGCCTCAACTGCATTGACTGGTTTGACATCTACATATAAAGCATAAGAGTACCAGCTCACCTTCATCATTGACTACATCAACTGATGTAATCACACATTTTTTCAACCTTGCAAGCACGTGTTTTTTTCTTGAGGTCTGCTTGTGCTTGCTTAACCTCTAACTTCTTTTTTGACTTCACTTGTTGGTTCTTAATATAGAGTTCTCACTGAATCCTTCTTGACATTTTAATCCAATCACATTCCTTAAACTCATCTATGATCATGTCCTTGCTGATTACCACCTCTTTATTCATTGGGTCAAACAAATTGTATCCTCCAGTCAAATGATAACCTATTAGGATCATTTGACTCGACTTGTCATCAAGTTTTCTTCTCAACTGATCAGACACATGTCTATGTGCTATAGATAGATTTAAATAATTTTTGATGACTCAAGCTTAGCTTCACACCAAACCAATATTCCTCTCACGTGATTTCTTATAGCTTCTTCATCAGACATCTATTTAGTATGTATATTGCAGTCGACACAACTTCTCCCCATAATTATGTGGGTAAATGGTTGCTTTTTAACATAATTCTAACCATATTCATGATGGTTTTGTTCTTCCTTTCTGTAGTTCCATTGTGTCGTGAAGTGTAGGGTGGCACCACATAATGTGTCAAAGTATTTCGACACATATTCTCCACCACAATCAGTCCTCAGAATCTTGAGCTTTCGACCACTTTATCTTTTGGCCATAGATTTAAACTTGGCAAATACCTCGATCACCTCACTTTTCTTCTTGATCTAGTAAGTTCAAAATTTTCAACTTAAATCATCAATTAATGTGAAAAAGTATATGTTACCTCCAATCGAATCCACCTGAATAAGACCACACACATCATAGTACATGATTTCAAGAATTGTCTTCGATCTGCTTCTTGCATCCATGATGAAGTTGTTCTTGTGTTTCTTTTCCTGCACACATTCTTCACATACTTCATTGGTAATGTCGATTTCTAGTAATCGTGAAACCATATTTCTTCTTTTTAGATCTCTGATGTCTTTAATGTTGAGATGGCCAAGTCTATAGTGCCATATCCATTCATCCCTACTAGCTTCAGTTACAAGGAATTTGTGCTCCATCACATTAAGTTCAATCTTGAAGATTCTATTATGAGACATAGGGCCTTCAATATTAACTTTCCAGTTAAGTCGAGAACTATCATCATCTTGTCTTCAATCGATACTTTGTAATTCTTTTTGACCAACTACCCTATGCTGAGCAAATTACTCTTCATGCCTCGTATATATAATACATTGGAAATTACTGACCTTTTTTCGTCTTTCCTCATAATTAAAACATCACCAATACCTTCAGCTACTAGGTTTTTTTCATTTACGAATTTCACCACGTTCTTCATTGAGGGTTTTATATTGACAAACCAATTTTTCTACCAGTCATGTGTGATGAGCATCCTGAGTCCAAGTATGATTGGTCCTTGAAGATTTCTTTATTTTTGTTGTAACCATTGTAACACCCCAATATTTGCCTCATCCTTTTCATAACCATTTGGCTTATGTTTCATATCAATTGCATCATCATTTAAGCATATCATTGATTCTAAACATGGGATCAAGGTATCTTGGTTGAATCTCAAGAGGAGGGTATGTTCCTCAAAGGTGTCATACCCCAAATTTTGACCACTAAGATTCCCATCATTGTGCAAATCATCATCACAATATAGATGAACCATCATACCTCATTAGTCTCCCCCAAAGATGGGCGAGCATCCACTACAATCAAACTTAGGGTTTCAAGCCCTCTCAGAGCTCTTAGACAAAGGATCAATCAAGAAATGACATGATCTTCAACTTGTCTAAACCTCTCAAAGATCCACAATGGATCAAGAGGACTCCCACATCAAGGATCAAGCACAAGGCTGAAACATTCCAAGTGGATTAAGCCTCAAGATCGCCAGTGTCACCAAATTAGGGTTTTGGTCGACCAAGGCCTCCAGTTGGAATTTTTCCTCTGGGCATGAGCTAATGCTTCAAAGCATAACCCAAAATACTTTAAGGGACCTTATAAACCTAATCATCAAGTAAATTTAGCCTCAGGTGATGCATTCATAACAAATCAGGAATTAGGGTTTCTTGACCTAATTCACCCCTAAGTTGACTTTTGGGAAAAAACATGAGCCAAGGCCTCAAGACATGATTTGAGGGTCTCTAATAAACCACATTGATCCATTTCCAACAATGGATTAATCCAAGAAGCTTGGTTCACAAGTTTCAAGTTCATCAGGAACACAATTAGGATTCTGAGGAAAAAGTCAACTTTACCTTTGACTTTTGACCAGGACATGCTCCCAAACCTTGGGACATGATTCAATACACCCTATAACATCTATGAAATCAATCCATCAAGTTTGATTTAGGTCAAGGACTTGATTTCATAGAGGATCGCACAGTTTGGGATTCATCTGATAAAAAGTGAACAGTGCCTAAAAGTCAAAGTTTGACTTTTTGATTTTTGATCAATTATGGCCCCCTAACCCTAAAATGATGTTAATGTGTGATTGGAATCATCATTCATCGAGAAGAACCAAGAAAAGTGAGATAAATTATAAAAGGGGTAACCATAAAAAACTTAGAAATTTTCTAAGTTATGGAACAAAGTGGCTAGGGTAGCAACTTCCAAGGATCATAACTTGAGATCCAAGCAACCATTTGGGCTGATCCAAAGATGGATTTGTAGCTCTCATGGCATACATTAAAAGTTTCAACTACACCTCATTCCAATTCATCATGGATTTTGAGTTATGGTTGGATCAAAATGGCTGAAAACATGAAATGTCACTTTTTCCAAAACTTAGTGAAATTTTCACTAAGTCACAATCCGTTTCACTTTTTGCCAAATGTAAGGGCATTTTTCACTTGGATCCAAAAAGTGTCAAGACAAACTATGATCACACACATGTTGTATCATATGAGGGCTTTCCAAAATGACCAAGAACCCCATGAAACTCCACTTAAGCCATGAGATATGACAATGGCAATATGCCTTGCGGCAACTGTCATGGCAAGGCAGATTTGTGCATTTTGCTCGATTTGAGCAAATTTTGCAAATGACAAACAAGTTTATCCATCTGAACACCTCAGGGGGAGACCAAGAAGGGACAAACACTGATCCATAAGCCTCCCAAGTCTTTGGAACTAAAAATAGCATGCCAAACCTAAAAAACCCTAAAGATGGGGACAAGACTCCAATTTTGTTTTGGAGCATTCAATGGATGCACCAAGGTGGCATGAACTGAGCCATTTCCAACTGAATGAGTCAAGGATGATCTCTGAACTAGGTGTTGTACCCCAAATTTTTCCCTTAGATCCATTGATCTCTTGCATGTCATATTAGGTCAAGCATACTGCATGACTAGCCCTTTTTATTAGGTTTTTGTTTGTGTTTGTTTTTTCATCAGGTTTATCTTGAGGAGATTCAAGGAGTGATTGATCAAGATTTTTTTGGATGGAGCATTGAATCAAGCAAGTCTCTAAGAGATGCCTCCATAACCCTAACCCCACCATGACCAAATTACTACCCACTTTATCTACCCTCAATTATCACCTTCATTTTCTAAACCTATTTCATTAACCTTTTCATTTAACCAATTTTATCCAATTGGTTCAATTTAATTCTCCTAAACCATATCAAAAACCTTAATTAATTAATCTACCAATATTATTTTCCTAATATTTCATTTTTCTTTTATAACAATGGAAGAACACGTTCATTTTCATTCATGAGCCCAATTTGATTGGCCCATCGTGACAAAAAAAAAGGTGCTACAAGTATTGGAATTGTTTTCATTGCCACAAACCAATGGGAATTAAGTATAATTGTGTTTGACTTTTCAACTCATTGGCCAACCAATGAGAAGGCGACATGTGATACTAAGGAAGCAAAATTAACCAAATTGTTCGTCTTCTTTGTTCTTGCTCACGAAATTCAGAGTGGAAGGAAATAAATTCAAAACAAAAACGCAAGCTCGTCAATTCAGTCAAGAGCTCACTTCAATTCAATCCTTGGCGCGCTGTGTAGTTTGAATTCTCCAAGAAGCCATTCCCTTTTGAGCTTCCAGAATTTGGTTCACTAAAAGTATCTCTGAGCCATGCCCTGTTTCAGCTATCACCCTGCATCGCCTACAAATGTCATGGCGCCATCCCCATCAATTTCTCTTTCAAAACCTACCTATGTGGCAACAGAGGTTTGTTTTAGAAGCAATACACCAAATGAGCATTTGACCCTGCATCTCTGAGCCATTTGTGCAGCAAGGGAGCGTTTGTCTCCCAAGGATGAACAACATTGGAATTCAAATGTTAAACCCTAGCTCCTTTTGCACCCAAGCTGTTTGAGTTTTGAATTCAACCTGGCCCATCAAGTTAGCCTATATAAGGAGCTCAATCTTAACACTTGAGGACATCAACATTTTTTCTCTCACAAAATACTCAAAGTTTCTGAGCTTTCAAGTGACACGAGCAAGAGAGGAAGAGGATAGTTTCTGGGAGCTTTGATTCAGAAGGAAAGGCTTATCACAAGTAGAAGGTACAGTGGACATTTCTCCACTAGGTAACCTTCCGTCTTTCTTAATATTCCTGTCTTTCTCATCATAAATATCATGTCCATTTTATTCCTATTGAGCTGTGATTGAATGTGTATGTTTTGACACCAATATTGAATTGCTTTGGTCTGTTCTGGATGTAAATGATACCCTGTTGAACTGGTTTTGCTCATTTTTATTGTAATGTTATGCCATTAAATTTTGGTTGAGTGTCATGGATGTTATCATGATTAGGGATGTTCATTGACTCTAGTGTTTTTTATTGTTAGTGTTTGTAATGTAGGTTTGCCTTGACTAATGTTTGGTATCCATGTGCTTCCTTGCTTTAAGTTATATGTATGTGGTTATGTCATGATGCTTTCTCTATGTCTGATGTATGAGTCTGCACCTACCCTATTAAGAATGTCTATCTTAGTTCCTTGGAGTTTTAGCATGAGATTGTGGCATTATATTGTACTGATCCCATGTACTTTGTTTGTTTCAATATGCGTGACATATGTATGTGTTGAGATGAATTTTATGCTGCCTTTGATCTTTGAATCCAATTGTTTGAAGTGTCAAAATGATATTTGCTCCATTGCCTCACTAAGTTATACTTTTGCTTCTAAGACTTGTTGATGTTGTCCTTGGTTCTTTGCTATGTCATAACATTGCTTTCTAATTTTGCTACTGATTGATAACGTGATAACTTGTGCATCTGAACTTTTCTTTGACAACTTTCAACATGCTATAATCTATGCTTTCCTGCTGTGTGTTTGTATGCCATATAGCCTTGCTTCAAGTAAGAATAGGTTGTGTTTTTAGGCCTCTAAGTTTGTCTGTTATGACCTATGAATGTTAATGCATCAAGTGTTTGTTTTCACCATGCTATGTTCACACCAATTCCATCATTATTGATTGATAAGTAGCATACTTTACTCTGCTAACTGATTTTACTCATGTGTTTGCCTGAACCTCAATATATTGCCTATCCATCTCTTATCATGCCATTCTGTACATGCTTGATATTATCATGACTTTGGTTTTTGCTTTTCAAGGTTCACTTATCAAATGACAAATTGTTTGCCAAGTTCTTGTATGAGTGCTAATCTCTTCATGTTGTGTATTTAGAACTATGCTTTGATGTGTAACTAGGTTGTGAGCTTTGGCCATATGTCATGTTCAAGTTTGTGTGTGCAAGTTTTTTTTTTTAAAACTGTTTGTGTGTTGATTGCTAATTTACACTTTACCACATAACCATGTTGCCTAAGTTCTTAGCACAATACTTGTTTTAAATTGACTTGAATAACTGTTTTGCCTGGCCTGATTTTGCATTTGAGTAACTTGCTATCATTAAAATTCATATGTTTGTCAAACTTCACAAGTCTTTATGCTCAACTGATATGCCACACACCTGATCTGTTGTCGCTTTGTTTGTAAAACAGTTGCATACTTGAAACTTAGGAAATGTGTGCTTTATGAACTTGTTCTACATATAGGGCAGGTTTAGTGCTTACTTGCTTAAGGTTAAGACCATGTGCTTTCAGTTTGAACTATTGTGTTTGTTTTGTTTGTCCTGCTAAACCTTGAAACCAGGTGGCATAGCATTCTGATTTTGAACCTTAACATGATCATGTTGGTTACTCTTAATTGTTGAAATCATATAAGTAATTCGTGATTCTTGGAGTAAGTTGTGTGCTTTACTTAAGGTTTTGTTGCTTTATGAATTCTGAGAGCATGTTTAAGTCAGAAATGTTTTCAATCCTTTGTCATTTGTCTGTTTTGGTGTTGTAACATTTTTCATGACTTGTTCTCAAGCCTTTGTGATACCTCTTCTTTGTAGCATATGTGTGTATTGTATGTTAAGTTTTAGCTTAAATGAATGACACTATTGTATTTCTTGTTTTTTGCTGATTAATTTAGACCTTTACTTTGTGTAATTTGGTTGTATTTTGACTGAGTTATGGATGTTTGAACATTGGCTTGGTACGAGAAATTGTGGTTGGATCCTGAGTGTATGCACAGCGTATGATACACGTATTGCCTTGGTTGGGATTTATGACTTGTTTTGCTTTATATTATTCTTGAGTTGTATATTGAACGGATGAGAGCGTAGCACCGCTAGTCCAGGGAGGAGTTTGTAAGTGTTTGTAACCTCTGGGACTGGGGTTCGAATCCCCCTCGCCCCAGTCCTTTTTTTTTTTGAGTTTCGCTTGTTTTAAAATATATATTTGTGTTATCCTTCATATGTCAAGATGTGCGCGTTGGCCTGGTGGTAATGGTTTTAGGCTGTATGCGCAATGACCTGAGTTCAAATCCTAAAAATGCCATTTCCTAATTTTTTTATCACTTGTCGACTTTATCTTGTTTTTTAAGTTAATGCTTCTTTTTTTAAAATATCATAACTTACTTAATTTTTATCCCTTTTCTTCCCTTCTTTTTGCCACATTTTCCTTATTGAATCTATTTTTCAAATATAAAAAGAAATTAAAAAAATATTAATTTTTGAGACCTTTATGCATGATTAGATCATAAATGTTTATTAGGGTTTTTGTTGCACTTTCTTATTCATCATGCCATATTATGTCTATCTATCATGTTTGATCATTGCCTAGCATGTATAATTCTCACTTTGCATTGATATCATGATTCTATCTCATCCCATTATCTTATTCATGTGTTATTGCATCATCCTATTTGCATTTAATCTCTTTAGCTTGGTAATCTTTATAACTGTCATCTTTTCCCCCCATTCCAAAGGGAGATCACTTTAAATTAACTCTTGAAGTCATCTTACCTCACCCCTCTAAGTTTACCCTTATTTCTTGGCTATCATGAGCCAATGAAATCATCACTTAGAAGTAGGTCGGAGTTCCTAAACTCCATGTGATTTTCATCATCATGAGAACTCACATTCCCCTATAACGTAGATTTAGAGAGTTATCCTGAACTCTAAAATGAGCTCATACTCATTTTCCCCTTGGAGCTTTGGTCATAGCCAATGGTTCCTATCCTTCACCCTTAGATCGGTGAACTACGGATACTCTGATTCCACTCCTGTAAGGATATGTAGGCGCAAAGTGCGATGCTTTGTCGAGTATACTTAGAAATAAACCCCTAGGGTTTCAACCTTTAGCAAGCGAGCGAGATATTACAAGTTAAAACAAGAGGTTCCCTTAGAGTACTACGGACGTTTAGGATGCTAATACCTTCCCTAGGCGTAACCAACCCCCGAACCTTAGATCTCCCCCCTTTAGGTTTTCTCGATCTTGAACCTTTCCTTTGGATAAATCAAAGTCGGTTGTGAATTCAAAGAAATGTGATGCAAGTTAATTAATAGCTTGTTATCCGATTCTCACCGCAACAGAAATGGCGACTTCACTGGGGAAGAGTATATTTTTTAGGGTTAAGGCCCCCTTTATTTTACTTATGCTTGCTTGCTATATTTATGTATATCTGTTTGATTGCCTGTATATATGCCTTGCTTGATTATCTCTTGGTTTGGGTTCTTGAGTAGTGAGATAAATCCTATGGTATGGGGAGTAATTACCTTTCATTGTTTTCATTATAGGATTTGATGTAAATGAAGTGGTTGTGATGTGTTTGAGGGTTTATGGGTTTTGAGGTAAACTGATGATTTTAAGGGCATTTTTGTGAATCTATTAATAGTGTTGAATTGAACCGGTAAAGTAAACCTTGGGGCAGATTTCCCCGTCGTTGTTGTAGTTTTAACCTTGTGGTGAAGGATTTATGGAGTTTATAGGAAGCTTGAGAGTTTTGAAGGTTTAGGGTATTTAAGGTTCCCGTAGGGTCCTGAATCGACCTAATAGATGTAGGTTTTATGCCGTTGATCTCCGTGATGCATTAGAACTGTTATAGGGATGTTTTTGGGTCATTTGGAACTGTAATCAAAGGTACCTTGAAGGTTGTGGAGCTACTGATGCGTAGCAGCGATTTGCTGTAATCGCAGGTTCGCTAGGCAAACCGTTGCTTCGCTAGGTGAATATTCACCAAGGTTCGCTAAGCAAACATCGCAGCGAATGTGTGATAACATGAGTGTGTATATAGAGGTGATTCTGGAGAGGAAGGGTAGGCTTCGCTGGGAGTCTCGCTAAGCGAAGGAATCAGCGAGTGGGTTCGCTAAGCGAATTAACCAGCGAGTATGACAAATGTTTGTGTTTCTGGTGTTGAGTGTGGTGTTTGTGAGGTTCACTGGCCGCTTCGCTAAGCGACGGTCACAGCAAATAGGTTCTCTAGGCGAACCCTGGAGCAAACTTCAGTTGTTCGCAAATTCTTGTTTATGCTATTGTGATGTCTTGATGCTGTGATTTCTATGATAATTTTCTATGATGTTACTGATGATTATATGATGATGTTTTGGTGATTATTTGACGAATATGTGATGACATGACGTATATGAGAATTGATGAATGATGATGAACATTATGATGTTTATTAGATGATGATGATTAGTGATGTTGTGTATCATACATTCAAATGCATACTCTGTGACGATGCTTCATTGCCATTGTGTGGATATGAGGTAATTATGACGTGCTCCGGTTCCAATTGCGGGATCGATCCTATTGACGGGGATCTATGACGATTGGTACCACATGCATGAGTCCTGTTGTGCATTTGCATTTAATTGGCATTGTTGTATTTTATGATGTTGTTCGTGATTTTGATGTTTCCTTGTGATGACCCTGAAGATGTTGTATATGAAGATAATGCCATTTTATGTATATCTTGTTTTATAATGATTATTATGAATTGTGATTACTCACCCTGTCTGTTTGAATGTTGCCTCCACGTGGGTAACGTGCAGGTGATCAGGTTTAGTTGTGGATGCTTTCGAGGATCTTGAAGTTTATTTGTTTTTGGTCGATTTAGAGGGTCTTGCTATGATAGTGTAACATCGGGTTGGGGTCCTTTGAGTCGAACTATGTTTTCTTCTTATTTTGTTGTCATTTGATGATATGGTTTTATATGTTGAAAACCTTTTTGGATTATTACGATGTTTGTTGAAAACCTTTTAATTGAGAATTTTGAGTTTCGCTGCCATGTGAAGGCTTTTGAGTTATTTTGAGGAAAACCCTTTTGTTTACAGGGAAAGTGTATTAATTTGATTTAAATGAGAAATGTGCACCCTTGAAGTGATTTTGATACTTTACTCTGATATTTGAGTTGTTTCTGCTGCAACATTTGTGGGGGTAGAAAAGGGTGTTACACATGCCTTCATTCTGTTTCCCATGTAAAGAAACTTTTCACTTTCTTTTATGGTTTGGATCGAAAGGAATCCCTGCATAATATGTGACACACGAGTAGTCGCACCCGAATCAAGCCACCAAGTATTATTCAGCACATCAATAAGTTTTTATTCAAAATTTATGGAAACATAAAACATACCTTTCTTTTCAAACCACATCTTCCTTTTAGGACAATCTTTTTTGAAGTGTCCGTTCTCCTTTCAGAAATAACACTTCTTTTCCTTTTGTACTCCACCCTCATTAACCTTTAAAGGAGCTTTGCCCTTCTTCTTGTCCTTCTTGGCGGGTTTGACCTTACCGCAACTGGCTCCATCATGAGTCGTTAGATGAACAAAATGATCTTTCATCTTCTTTAGCCTCCCTTCTTCTTGAATCAACATGACCTTACTTTCTTGAAAGTTCCATTTTTCTTTGATGGTATTGTAATTCACTTGGAACTATCCAAACTCAAGAGGAAGAAAGTTAATGATAAACTGTACAAGAAAAGATTCATTCACATCCATACCTAAGGACTTCAACTTTGCTGCCAAATTTCCCATTTGAGTCACATAATCATGAATGGTTTGAGACCATTCAAACTTTTTATTCGTCAACTCACTCATCAAATTCCCCACAACAGATTTGTCAGTAATATCAGAATTTGAATACTCTTTCACATTTTTCATAAATTCCCTTGCATTTTCAGTTTTGGGTATAGATGACTTAAAATTTTCGCCCATTGTCATTCTTATCAAGTTCAAAGACAACCTATTGGACCTTTCCCAAGCCTAAAAAAGATATCTTTCATCTTTCGTAATGGTTGCGGGCTACTCATCCATTATCAATTCCATGTCCAAGTCGATAACACCCAGTTAAAACTGAATCTTTTCAGACCAATCAGGATAGTTAATCCGATTGAACTTTGTCATTGCATTGCCCAAGGCAAACATATTAGTAGCAACTGCAAACATTTAAAACACGCCCATACGTTAATGCTTTGAATAAATTTCATGGATTCAAACCAATTTAAGTTTAATCATGTATCTAAATTCACCTTTGGGTGATGCATAAATACATTTCAATAAAATAAATCGATGCTAAATGAACATACTTTAATGAAGAATTAATCATACTCAAATAACATGCATGTCTATCTTTGGTATACAAGCAACAAATGTGTTAATAAACACTCTAATTTTGTTAATCATAAATCGTGATTCATCTTTGGATGATCTATATATGTCTTATAATAATAAATATTATTTAACATAAACATGTTATCTATATAGCATAAAATCACAATTCATTTTCATAATTTAGAATTCTAAACTTTAATGAATTTGATCACTTTGGTGATTAACAAATTCTATTTTGATAAATACAAAATACAATTTATTTCAATATCAATACCTAAAAAAATTATTGTTGTATATCATAATTACTGTAATGTTGCAACAATTTCAAATATATATCAGCATAGAATGGAAACACATTTATGTATGGCCAGTGTTTATCACAATACGAAACACATACATGTTTTTTATTGTTATTATATAAATAAATATATGCGTAACAACTCTTTTACAAATTATAGTATTTGAAAATTTAATTTCAAAAAGGAGTTATTTTTTCAAATCAATGCCAATATATATTTTACCGTTGAAACAACATAATGTTTACGTACTTTGCATATACATATTAATCAAAGTGTATAATTCAACACAATTATATTAGTGTAACTATATTCAAATAGATACATACATGATACTGTCATACCCCAAATTCTGACCACTAATATTTTCCATCATTGTGCAAATCATCACCCCAATATGGATGTACCTTCATGCCTATTCAATCTCCTCAAGGATTGTTGAGCATTCACTACAATCAAGAATTAGGGTTTTGAGCCCTCTCAGAGCACTCAGACAAAGGATCAGTCAAGATTTGACATGATCTTCAACTTGTCTAACCTCTCAAGCATCTATGAAGAATCAAGAGGACTCCCACATCAAGAATCAAGCACAAGATTGCAACATTCCAAGTGGATCAAGCCTCAAGGTCGCTAGTGTCACCAAATTAGGGTTTTGGTCGACCAGGGCCTCCAGATGAAAATTTTCATCTGGGCATGAGTCAATACTTCAAAACATGATCCAAAATGCTCAAAGGGACCTCATAGACCCAATCATCAAGTCAAAATAATATCAGTGGAAGACATGAACCAAAGACCTCAAGACATGATTTGAGGGCCTCAAATACACCACATTGATCCATTTACAACAATGGATTGATCCAAGAAGCTTGATTCACAAGTTTCAAATTCATCTGGACCATAATTAGGGTTTTGAAAAAAAAGTCAATTGTACCTTTGACTTTGGACCAAGACATGTTCCCAAACCTTGGGACATGATTCAAGACACCCTAAAACACCTATGGAATTCATCCATTAGGTTTGATTTAGGTCCAGAACTTAATTGCATAGAACATCACACAATTTGGAATTCATCTAACAAAAAGTCAACTGTGCCCAAATCAAGTTTGACTTTTTGAAAATTTTCACAAATATGGCTCCCCTAAGCCAAAAACAATGTTAATGCATGGTTTTTATCATCATCCATCATGAAAAACCAAGGAAAATAAGGTTACTTGAATTTTTGGCCTATGCAGACAACAGATGTCCTAACACATGTCAAGATATTGTGCTACATAATCATTTAAACTCTGAGGCGCAACAGCAGAATGATACCTTGAATATCAGAACTACACAATCACAGATGTCATGACATCTGATCCAACATGTCTATCATGAACCCTAACAGAAACTATAAATCTGCAGAATGATAAAGAGCACATCAATTGTTAACCCAGTTTGGTGCAATTCACCTACATCTGGGGGATACCAATCCAGGAAGAAGACTCCATTATCTGTAGAACTGTTACAAAGTTAAACTCCCCTGTTTACAACTTTATACCTAACGTCTACCCAATGAACATCTTTACCAAGGCTAAACTCAAACGTTTACAACCCTGATATGAGATACCCCACTCACATCCCTTAATCACCAACTGTGATTTCTACATCATCCCTGTCAATATAGAAATCTGTCAAGCTTTCTTGACAAACAAGCTAACTCGGATTTGCCTAAAAGCTTCATCCAAGAACAATACACAATCCAATACCTCAACACTTATGGATCTGTGCGACACCTATATCTACCACAGTTCATAAAATGATACAAAGGGAGACTTACAACCTAGAGAGTCAACGACTCTCAAAACCCTAAACCCTTGTTTCTCACGTAAGAAAATAAGGTTACAAAAGGCGTACTAAAGGCATTTTAAAACCTAGGTATAAGTCTTCTATTTATAGTGTCTTCTGCAGTCTTGGGCTTCAATCTTCTGTCCTTGATCCATGCAGTAATTTCTCCTTGAGTGTTGCAACAGATTAAAAACTAACTTAAGCCATTCAGCCCAGGATGTCAAGATGCATGTTAAGACATCTTGTTCGATATCACGTCTTCAACTGAATTATTTAGCTTGATCTCCTTGTTGAGTTAACATTTATGTTTTACCAAAATTTGTTCAAAACCCCAGAGTTTTCAATCTCCCCCTTTTTGGCAAATTTTGGCTAAAACACATATGCACGGTAAAACTCCAAATCGATGGTGCATGCAGTGAGGACTCCAAATAATTTCAAGGCTTATGCCTTACCTGTGATGGAGCACATGAGAAAAAATATACAAAACGCTCCCCCTCAACCCATGAACCAATACTTGTCACGAAAGGATAAATCTTCCTCTTTAGAGGCATAAGAAAACTATTAGGAAAAAGCAGTAGGAATACCTTTAGCAGCAAAGTACTTCCTTGGGTAACTCAGAACACAGGACATGACCGTGTTCAAAACTCAAATCACAAGACACAAAATTCCATTTGAGAGCTGAGACCCAGAATGTTGTACCATTCTGTTGAGCATTTTTTCCAAGCTGCTTTATCAGACGTGAGATTCTCATGAGAAGATCAGAGCGTTTCTCCCCCTTTTTAGACACAATTTGACAAATATTACCAAGGTATATCCAGATCCAAAGAGTGCTCACCCAGAATCTTATATAAGCCATAAATACAACAGTAAGAGTGATACCGCGATGAGTAAGATGAATTTTGAGATCCCCTTATTTGAATTGTATCAACCACTACCTGGTCTTTATGTCTTTACTCATTTTTGGACAGATTCTTCTTAAAGTACAAGTTCTTTACACGTCCTTCTGACAAGTATACACCCCAAGCATTTTCCCAAGACAGAATCGGTTCCTCTGTCATCAGACTCTCAGATATTCTCTAGACACTCTTTACTGCAATGACGTCCTCGATCATGTCATACCCAACAATGTTAAAGAAAATATCTGTATTGAACAAAATCTTCACAGTTTTGTGATCACAGTCTGCAGAGAAAAATAAATTCCCCCTGACTCAATCAATGATTCTTAAGCATCCAATAAGAACCATTTAACTTGCACTGCCAAGTCTCCCACAACTTGTAACAATACAAGAATGTCAAGACATCCTTCTTGACATCTCATCCTCCCAGGATGGACACATAATCACAGCTTGCTTGACGCACAATGCAAACTGGAACTCCAACTGCACCCTCGCTATAAAACATCTTAGATCAAGGAGCAACTCCCCCTATCTAAGGTAACCTGTGCTCCTCCACAGAACACCTCGATGATGAATGGAAAACATAAGACGCATCTTCATGTCTTCAAGAGCGCACCCTCAGTTCAAGCCACCTGCTTAACACAATCATCAACCCTCTTATTGCTTCTTCTGACAAGAACCAATAATCACTCACACATGATCACCATCATGCTACCCGTGAGTAAATATATAAGGATCATAATCCTACCATAACAAACTCTTGGCTTAAGATCAAAGTCCTATTGATCACCCTCTTCCTGCAACTATCTACACGCCACACGAACTCCTCTTGAATTCTCATGTATAGACCTTCAGCTGCTTGAGGCACAAACCAATTGAATCAGAATGCTTCACATTCCTCAAAGAGACGCACATGGCCCCTTAGTTTGTTATAACGATGTCAGATATCGTATGCATGCTCCAAAACTTCATAGCTTCTAAACTGATCCACTACTAGCATGACTTGTAGCCAGGGGCAGTATCCCCTTCGCAAGATTTTCCACTGACCTTACCAAGGCCAGCAACTGAGATAGACACCCCACAATCTAAGACAGATATTCCTTATCATTCTCCCGTATGATAACCTTGAATACTTCTGATTTTCTGGTGAATATCCACTTTTGAACGCATCAGAAACTAGACCTTCATGCAATGAACCCGTGATCCACTCAAGTCTTCTCCACACCATCCTCCCAAGACAGTTCTTCTACTTCATCATTCTCCCGTATGACAAGATAGATACTCCTTAGACATGATGTAGCCAACAAGTTCCTAGACTAGAACTTAAGAATCCTCCACCAAGGATAACTAACCCAAAGATGTTCTAACATCAATTAGGACATCTTCCACACATCATAGACACCACACACCATGGTGTTTTATATGCTCCACCACTGGACTTACTATCAGCATAGTAATCCACACTGAAGATCTTCACACAACACCGCGCCACCAACTTGAACAAAGAAAGCTTCAGAAACCCAAAGAGAAATAAACTCTCATCCACCAAAAGAAGGTATACTTCCATCCTCAACCCAGAACTTTTGACACAAGCTCCAAGAGAACCAGAACCTCCTTACGTTTTCAACTAATTACTCTTCTGCACAAGAGCAATCAGTTTCAAGCATCCTGCTTGAATGCACACTATGAAACCAACCAAATGCCACGTTTTGATTGATATCACTCTCCTTCAGAACTCCCACAAGATACACTGATCCACCAATGAAATCAGATCTTCAAGTCACATGAACTACTTGTCCCATAGCAAGACATCTTGGATTCACCAAGCCTCTTAGTCATGTAACATCTTCCCATCCACAGCTCCCGCAAACTGCATGAGATAGACCTTTTTTAAGCATCCATAAATTCCATTCTCCTATAGATCACCTTATCTTAAGCTGATGTGTCACATCACCAGCTGAGACTTCTGATGTTAAGCTAGATGTCAGAACATTCTGATACGACATCCAACTGTTGAATTCAGCTCCTCCTTCTACCACTTAGAAGAACCTCCTCCCTTTGCAGAACAAGAGTTCCATGCTCTCATAGACTTGATTCAATACCAAGTTTGAGTATACAACCTCCATCTTGCTTTAAAATTCCAAATACTTCACTCCTGCCATGTCTGAATCTTCAGAAAATAAGTAGTCCAAGACTACACCATAGCCATACTAAAGAATGCCACTTTCTTTAGTAGAGCAGACTGTAGAAAGTCAGAGATAACTGTCACTTAACTTTGACTTCCAAGAAGAGCAAGATCCATGCTCCAAAGTACCTAGATCAGAAATAAACTGATCCAAGCTGTAACCATCAAGATTATGATGTCTTCATCTTCATCTTCAACAGCATTAACGTCCAGACCAGTTTCTTGCCAGGAAACTCTCCAGAGAACACATGCTTCTGTCACACCCGATTGAAGCCACTTCTTAGGTCACCACCTAAGAATAAAACAGATGCTAAAGCGTATGCAGTACCCCTTCCATGATTCTGCACAAACTCTGATGATGAGATGTTCCAATATCTTGTTAAACATCAGCAATCTTGACTTTCAAGGATAATCAATTAAATACTTGTGGACTCCACAAATAGCAATTAATCTTAAATACTTGTGCAATAACCCTTCTTCACTGTTGTAGCTAAGCTCCACCAGACCACTTGATGAACACTTATCAAGTATTCAATCTTTTACAAGTATCTTCTTTGAAGAACATTGTTGAGATACCAAGGCTACCACCCTTGACTTAAGTAACTACGATTCTCTCTGAACAAATCTTATTTACCTCAGCAATTCTGAATGCTCCAATCAGATTAGATCCATTCTTAGGGTCAAGAGAGATGAATTCTTCCTTGTTATTTTTTGGATGGTGAAAATAAATCACCTCCACTTTCTTCAGATTGTGTTTTGAAGAAACACCTTCTAGTCAGAAGAATAACTAAAAGACTCCAGATACACGACTTAGATGCCTTTATGAGTGGACTTGAGAGAATTATCGAGTATCTTTGACAACCTTGCTGATCAATAATTTTTCAAACTCCTAGAGCTAGAACTTGATAAACTTAATTCAACTCCTCTCCTCTTCAACTGACTCCAAATTGCACCAGGAAACCAAGCTTCCAAGTACCAAGTCACTATAACAGATATCTACCAACTGCTCCCTTCATTCCATCGCTCCCGACTTTGGAATAAAAGAATGCAGATATCTTCACATATAGAGGCCGACGATTGAGATTTTCCATCAGAAACACATGCAGCAAAAACACGAAGGAATAGATCCTGCTTGCCCTAATCAGATGTCAGAACATCTTATAAGACACACCAACAAGAGAACTAGCCACTTCTCCTGTAGTTGTTGTAGAACCTCCTCAGCAACATGAACAACCTCCGGGTTACTCCCTTCGATCCAAAACATCCATGTCATCCATTAATACCCTTGAGTATATTTGAGTTGATTGATCTGATCTTCAAAACTCCTCCTTTTTTAAACGCCAGGAAATATCTCCCATAGTCTCATCCAGAACCAGACAGGATGCCTGCTCTGATACCAATTGAAATTCTGGCCTATGCAGACAACAGATGTCCTAACACATGTCAAGTCATAGTGCTACATAATCATTTAAACTCAGAGGCGCAACAGCAGACTGATACCTTGAATATCAGAACTGCACAATCACAGATGTCACGACATCTGATCCAACATGTCTATGATGAAACCTAACACAAATTGTAAATCTGCAGAATGATAAAGAACACATCAATTGTTAACCCAGTTAGGTGCAATTCACCTACATCTGGGGAATACCAATCCAGGAAGAAGACTCCATTATCTGTAGAACTGTTACAAAGTTAAACTCCCCCGTTTACAACTTTATACCTAACATCTACCCAATGAACATCTTTACCAAGGCTAAACTCAAACGTTTACAACCCTGATATGAGATACCCCACTCACATCCTTTAATCACCAACTGTGATTTCTACATCATCCTTGTCAATACAGAAATCTGTCAAGCTTTCTTGACAAACAAGGTAACTCGGATTTGCTTAAAAGCTTCATCTAAGAACAATACACAATCCAATACCTCAAGGCTTATGGATCTGTGCGACACCTATATCTACCATAGTGCATCAAACGATACAAAGGGAGACTTACAACCTAGAGAGCCAACGACTCTCAAAACCCTAAACCCTTGTTTCTCACGTAAGAAAACAAGGTTACAAAAGGCGTACAAAAGGAATTTTAAAACCTAGGTCTAAGTCTTCTATTTATAGTGACTTCTGCAGTCTTGGGCTTCAATCTTCTGTCTTTGATCCATGCAGCAATTTCTCCTTGAGTGTTGCAGCAAATTAAAAACTAACTTAAGCCATTCAATCCATGATGTCAAGATGCATGTTAAGACATCTTGTTCGACATCACGTCTTAAGTAGAATTATTTAGCATGATCTCCTTTTTAAGTTAACATTTATGTTTTACCATAATTTGTTCAAAACCCCAGAGCTTTCAATCTCCCCCTTTTTGGAAAATTTTGGCTAAAACACATATGCACGGTAAAACTCCATATCGATGGTGCATGCAGTGAGGACTCCAAATAATTTCAAGGCCTATACCTTACCTGTGATGGAGTACATGAGAAAAAAGATGCAAAGCGCTCCCCCTCAACCCATGAACCAATACTTGTCACGAAAGGATAAATCTTCCTCTAAAGAGGCATAAGCAAAACCATTAGGAAAACGCAGTAGCAATACCCTTAGCAGCAAAGTACTTCCTTGGGGTAATTCAGAACACGGGACATGACTGTGTTCATAACTCAAATCACAAGACACAAAAGTCCATTTGATAGCTGAGACCCAGAATGTTGTAACATCCTGTTAAGCATTTTTGCCAAGCTGCTTTATCATACGTGAGATTCTCATGAGAAGACGTGAGATTCCCATGAGAAGATCAGAGCACGTATAAGTTATGGAACAAAATGGATTTGGTACCAACTTTGGAAGGTCATAACTCCCAAACCCCAAGGGCTTTTTCTTCCATCCAAAGCTCAAATGAAAGTTCACATGACATACTTCAAAAGTGTCAACTACAAAAGATTCCAAATCCTCATGGATTTTGAGTTATAGATTGAATAAAATCACAAAAACATGAAAATCACCACTTTTTCCAACACTTAGTGAAAATTTTGGACAGAATCTGTCTTGAATTTTCACCAACTTTGAGGCCATTTTTCACCTTGATCCAAGCTGAACCAGGTCCATTAGTGGACATCAAAGTTAAAGTATGTCACGAGAGCTTTCCAACAAATACCAGATCATCTCCAAATTCAATTTGAGCAGGAAGTTACAACCCCTTGGAACATGGCACCAAAAACTGATTTCTTCCCAAGACAGATTATAGGTCATTTGCTCGAATTGGATAATTTGTGCAATTACAAGTCTTGTAATCCTTCTTGAAACATTAAGGATCAGATCAAGGCAAAAGATCTCTAAGCCACAAGCCTTCCAAGACAAAAGATCATCATGTATGCATGTGATATCTAATGATGCAAAACCAAAAACTTTAAAGTTGCCATGGAGCATTCAATGGATGCATCAAGGTGGCATGTACTAAGGCAAATCCAACTGAATGAGTCAAGCCTTATCCCTGCAACAGAAGACCATAGGCCTGCAAGATTGACTCAATTCAATGGCTAGAGGAGACTTGAGATTCCTTTTGAAAACCAATGGACAATGGACTGTGCCAGCCACCATTCACTATTGCTGCCAAAACAAACTTGACACACTATAAATAGAGCTCATCTGTGGTCAGTTTGAGTACACCAAAGCACCATAACACATGGTTTCCTCAAAATCACTCTCAAAAAACCAAATTTTGCTTCTCATTTAAGTAACTTTCGAATTTTCCATTTGAGAGCAATTCTATCAAAAACAATCATGCCAACACCTCAGATACATCATATATGAGTGATCCATGACCTTAAAACTCATCTGGAACACCTGAATCACAAAGTCACCCCCCATTTGCTCAAGCTTTTTGGCCTGTTTGAACTTGAGGTGCCACAACAAGTTCTAAGCTGATTTAATCCATTCCAAGCCTTCAAACACATTACTTGAGGTCCATTGAAGCTGTCCAGATCATTACACAACATCTGCAACACCTCCAACATAGAATTCGATCACCAGCTGCAAGAGGTAAGCCTGACACTCTCAAACTTTATAATCCATGCATCATAAATGTGTTTTCAAGTTACAAGCATGTTTCTGCACTTATGTAGAGTGTTTCCCCTCAATCAATTGCTATGTATGAATCGTGTATAGGATTTCATTGTGTTCTCATAGAAATTAGGGTTCTTGAGTTCATCTTCTGATTTCTCACTCCACACTTAATATAAATGCAATTAATTTATATGGTTGTAATCCTTGTTCAAAAAGGAGCAAGTTTCATGTTTACAAAAGTCATTTCCATTGAGTAATCAGAGAGATATGAGAGGTTTTGCAAATCTGCAAGAACAGAGCTCGCGCGAACCACACAAGGTGTTCTTGGCGTCTTTTTAAAATTTTTGAATATTTGAATATTTTGATATTTTTATTAATTTATTCAAAAATCAATTTCTCTCTGAAATTTAATGTTTTTGAATTGATTATTTTTTTCAAAATTCACAAAAATGTTAAAATATTTTATTCTACAAAAATTTCACAAAAATGTTATTTATTTTATATATTTAATATTTTTGTAAAGAATTTATTTTTATTTGTTTTTAAGCATTTAAAAATATTTCTTTCTCTCGATTTTTCAAATTCAAATGATTTTCAAATCATTCTATGGATAAAACATAATTTTTCAAACATTAATCCAAGATCACAACTTGTTTTTCATACATGTTTGATAATTTTGATCATTTTAATTGATTTTTATTCAAATTAAAATGCATTTTTGAAATCAAATTAGGGTTTTAATTGTTTTTCACTCTCACAAACATTTTTCAAAACATTTTTGGGCCTCTTGGTAGAGTGTAAGTCCCATCCCTTTGTAAATATACTTTTTTGGGCCTCAGTCATTGTATAAGTCCCGATACGATTTTAAAAATCTCGGCGCGATCGCCGTGTACAAAATAATTTTCATCTGGGCCTCTCCTTGAGCTATTAGTCCCAACTCTTGTATAAAAATAAACTTTTGGGCCTCTAATAGAGTGTAAGACCCATCCTTCTTGTAAATACAATAATTTGGGCCTCAGTCATTGTATAAGTCCCTCTGTGGTTTTCAAAACTACGACATGATCCCTCTGACCCCCAGCAAGGTGTAAACTTTTACCTTAAAAATCCCCAACTAGGGTTAATTTACCATCCACAAATCCCCCAAGAGAATCAGAGCCTCATGGAATCCGATATCTCAACTCTTTCCTAATCCCCAGAAAAAGTAATCCCTTTTGGATTCTCCAATACCATTTGGACCTGCTCCTAGATTTCCATAAATACTCAGTAAGAGATAGCCTCCTCTTAGGCTTCATATAAGAATTTCCCCCAGTGGAGTCAGTAACCCTCAATCTTGGGCTTTGTACAAGACAGATAAAATCCTCCCCTAGTGGAGTCAATTTCTTTTAGCTTCAACCTTGGGCTTTGATCAAGGAACACAAAAATCAACATCTTCTCAGATGAGACCATGATTCCACTTTGTAGGAGGACATTTCCTCTATACATCACATTTCAAAACATACAATCAAAACCTTTTTCCCAGATAATTGCTGTAAGGGGCACACTTGTTGATTCAAAATCCAAGCTGGAGTCCTTCCTTTATCCTGGCTAAAATTCATCTTTCATCTAACAGCTGTAAGTGGCAAGCCTCTGGATCCGTAACATCCAAGCCAATGTCCCTCTCTTAGCATGAAAGATTCATAAAGGAAAAAGTGGCATTGTTCTACACTGAGTTAAAGCTTTCCTCCTTCATGACATCACCCTTATAAAGGAAATTATGGCATTGATGGATTCACATATCCCAGTTAAAGTAATTTTCCTTTATAATCAATTACCCGACATTTTGTGATGAATAGGTGAGATATTCTCCCTTTAGAGATGACAATTTCTCTCTCATTCACCCTTTTAGCTTCAATCTTGGGCTTTGAATAAGAAACAAATACTCTGCTAGCTTCAATCTTGGGCTTTAAATAAGACATCAAACATTTTCCTCCCATAGAAATAGGAGGAACTATGATTGCTCTGATTTCCCAGATTTCTTTGCGGGAATACGTAGGCATAAAATTGCGAAATCTTAGCGAGCACACAAATCAAAGATTTAGGTCCAGTACCTTCCCAAAAATAAAGGAAAACCCGAAAACAACAAAAAAACTCTCTCAACACTCCCAAAGGAGAAACTTTTCCCAAGCCACAACAGATAAACACAAGAAAGTATTTCGAATTGACAGAGAAACATGCAATAAAAGGTCTATGGATAACCATATATACACTGGGTCTTAATAGCTTCCCTTTGCATAACCTGACCCCGTTCCCCGATCTCTTAGCATTTGTTAAAGATAACATTTGCGTGCAAGGTTAGTTTTAGATATCTTCCCTTTCCTTTCCAGCTTTATAGGATAAATAAGAAATTAAAAAGTAGCACCCAATTCCAACCATTGCGGTAAGGTGGTCGCGTCACCGACAAAAATCGCACGCTACAGAAAAATAGCGACTCTACTGGGGAAATGTTAGGATTAGAGTTCCTAAGAGGTCTAGGCTTTGCTTTGCATTTATTTCTCTGTTTATTTACTTGCTTTCTCATTTTTCTGCTATATATATATATATCATATTCTGTTGTATTACCTGATACCCGTGTTTAAATTACTATTAACAAGGAATGTGATTAATACGCATGTGGAAAGTTTGAGAGAACATTAAGATAAGTGGTGGCATCTCCAGGGAGGCTTATAGGGTGTGATTCCCGACCAAGTTGACATGGCAGTCCACCGAATAAGTCGAGGTACCCACGTGGACTTGCTAAGGTTGAACGACCGTTGTCGTGAAAGCATAGTTTTCCTAGTGCGGTACCCATGACACTGAGGATTTAGTATACAATTAACCATTTAAACTATTAGGTAGTGCGGTGACTATCGGGAATAGTTGACACGCGATACTACACTCAAAAGAGATTCATCATAGGATATTACAGCTCGCTTGAGTCAATCAGCTTACTATTAATATCCCTAAGAGGGGTCAATGATTTTGGGAACCATTTAGAACCCGTTCTACAGGTACAAAAATTGACCAATTAGTACACACCTTTGGGGATGGGTAGATCCATGGCTCCATGCTCGTGACGACGAACCCCTAAACCCATGTTTTCAGGTGTTTTTGTTTTCTGCATTCATGCATTCATTAAAAAACTCTTTTCAAAAACAGAAAATCTTTTTTCAAAAGAACTAAAACAATAATTGCAAATATCAGAGAGGTTGCGTTATGGATTTCGGAAGAAGAAAAACACACAAGTACACCTTCAAGGTCCCAAAACTAGACAACCTAAGGAAATTGGGAAGGATGATTACTAATCTCGAGGCTTTCAGAGCTAAGCACGGAGGACTGTTATCACTTCTGAAGATCAACATGGTTGAAGGGATTCTGTCTATGCTAATTCAGTTCTACGATCCAGTTTACCACTGCTTCATATTCCCGGATTATCAGATCACACCAACACTGGAAGAGTACTCCCACCTGATTGACTTACCTATCACTGATCGAGATCCATTTTCTAGACTAGAAAAAATTCCAAAAGAACAAACCATTGCAAGAGCAATCTCTTTGGATGAGTCAGAAGTCAGGACTCACATGACCACCAAAGGAGGAATCCAGGGTTTACCAGCTAAATTCTCGAGGAGAAAGCTATATACTTTACCAGTATAGGAAATATAACAGCTTTCGAGGATGTCTTCGTTCTACTCACATATGGGTTATTCCTTTTTCCCAACATCGACAACTTTGTCGACACCAATGCTGTTAAGATATTCTTGATTGGAAACCCAGTACCAACCTAGCTTGCAGATGCTTATCATTCGGTACACTTAAGGAATTTGTACAGTGGAGGGGTGATCACATGTTGTGTACCATTACTCTACAAATGGTTTATTTCCCATTTGCCTAAGTTTGCTGCTTTTTGGGATTACAAGAGTAATCTGCGATGGTTGCAGAAGATTATGTCTCTTACCAATACAGACATCGATTGGTACAATCGGATTTACGAAGGGATAAAAATCATCAACAGATGCGGAAATTTCCCCAATGTACCCCTCATTAGTACTAAAGGATGGATCAACTATCATCCGATTTTAGCTCGCCGTCAACTCGGATACCCGATGAAAAATATCCCACCTAACGCTCATCTGGAAGGTCTTTTCTTCAAGGAAGGGGAAAATGACAGGGAATTAAAGAAGGAAATAGTGCATGTCTGGCAACATATTCACAGGAAAGGGAGAGAATCCCTGGGAAGACCAAATTGTTTCTCTGCAGAACCTTATCTCTACTGGGTACAAACTAGGGCTATCAAACTAAGGATGGCTTACCCCCGTCAAAAAGTTTTTCCATTAAAGGAACATGTCCTTTATTTCATGTCTGATGCGGAAAACTCCAGTTCGTTCTCAACAAAGTCCAATGCGAGAGAAGCTCTTGGAAGAACAAATACCAGATCCTTAATTTGGAATGTACCAAGATTCAGGAACTGCTAAAGGAAAAGGATGCTCTGATTGAGAAATTAGAGCAGCATGCTATGGAAAGTCAGAAGGAACAAAGAAATTTGCTCACTCCTTTCACGTGGCAGAGAATCGTCGACCCGATGATGGCTGAAGGAGCCCAATCAAAGAAAAGAAAAGTTCAGGAACCAGCGTCTGAGCTCTCCTCAGAGAGAACTCAGGATCCATAAGCCTAATTTTCCTTTCTCGCACTTTGTAAAATACTGTATTTTTCCTTGTAAAATACTGCAATCTTTCGAGTTCAATAAAAGGTCTCCCTCGCTGTGTGATATTTACAATATAATTGCTAACAGCTCTTTTGAAAATAAAAAACTAAAAAATATAACATTGTTTGCATATCATTCATCATTCTCACATAACATATCTTTGTCTTTGAGTCTCACATATGTGTCACACTCTAAAGTCAAACTATCTCATTTGTACAATACTCGAGCCAATCGAAAAAAGAAAATGGATGATCTTGAGGATGAGAATAGAGAGCTGAGACAAGAAATCAACGCTCTGAAGGAGAGTTTGGAGAAACTCCACCACGACATGCAATCCCTGGCAACAGCCCAGGAACAACAACATCAAAGGACTGTAATCTCGGAGGGCACGTCTACACCAACATTTGAGACGCCTGGTAGTTATCCTCAGTACAACATGCCTAAAGGTTTCCCCTGGGCATGCCTCACAAATTTATACCTGAAGGATACATCCCACCAGTTGTTGAAGACTCAGAAGTTGTAGCAGGAATCGCCAGACCTGAAGGTTACAAACCTCAGGTCACTGAAGCGCCAAGAGTCGCCACAATAATGACTATACCACAGCCAGTGGTACACACTGTCCCGGAAGGACAGATTCCGAAAGCAAATTCTAGCGGAAATGAAGACGTATACGAAAGGACGAAAGAGTTCCAGGAACAATTCTTGGAAATGCAGAAGGAACTGCATGTCATTCGCGGTCAAGACTTATACGTAAAGGACGCCGCCGACCTCTGTTTGGTCCCTAATGTAAAGATACCGCACAAATTCAAGGTGCCCGAATTTAAAAAATACAAAGGCAACTCTTGCCCTCAAAGTCATTTGGTGATGTACGCTCGGAAAATGTCTACCCAGACATAAAATCAACATCTACTGATCCATTACTTCCAAGACAATTTAACCGGTGCCACACTCAAATGGTACATGGGTTTAAACCGCAACAGATAGGGACCAACTCGGAGCAATGCCACAAAAGGATAAAGAAACTGTAGCACCCCAAAATTTGCCCTCCCGTTTTTTTACCTTTTTGGCTTATGTTTCATTTCATTTTTGCATCTGCATCTGTGCATTGCATTGGTTCTAGTGCACGGGATCAAGGTTTATTCTCCGTATATCAGCAGTTTATTCGGGTCAAGGCCATTTCAGCAATGTACAAAGCTTAGCAGATCACTTTCAAAGTCATTTCGGGCATTTATTTTGTTCAGTATATGATTTGTTCATTAGAAGCTTCAGTAGTTTTTTTTTATCAGTGGTTCGGCACCGGACAATATTTTTCAGCAGGATATTTTGAGTGTATAAGGCAAGTCACAACATATTCCAGGCATGAATCAGTGGCCATATCAAATGACAGGTTCCAGAGGCTTAGTGTGGCTTAGAACAGTTGGAAACCGATGATTCTCCAAGTTTCTCTCCTTGTGGTACCAAAATTCAAATTTTGAGTGTGGTAATCGATTACCACAATCAGGGTAATCGATTACTCTAGGCGAATTTTTCCCAGATTTTTCAATTTCCAGCACTGCAGAATTTAAACCAAATTTTTGTCATGTGATTTCCTTGTGCATCAGTTAGAAGGATCTAGAATTACTTCATTTTCACAATTATCACCATTTCCCTCCAAAAATTCAAATTCCTTCCAACATTTTCCACTCTAATTCCACATTCCCTTTCCTAATTCATTTTCCACTCCTAATTTCCATTCCAAACACTAACCCATACTCCAAACAACATTTCGATTCTTAAACTAGGGGTTATTTAAATCAAATTGCTCCAAACCTTACTAGTTTTGGGAATCATTCACTCTCATTTTTCACCCTCAATTTTCAAATTTTTCTCTCAAGTTTCTCTCACTTTTCACTTCATCTTCAACGTCTCACCCAAGGCTCCATATTCATAGATTCACAAATTTTTCATTGGAATTTGTGAATTCTTGAGCTAAACCTCCATTACCTTCTCATTCTTGGTTCAATTCTGCAGTAGCAACTTGTTTGGATCTAGATTCAAGGTTTTGGAATCACTTCTTGGAGAGTTTTTGCTTATTTGTGGATTATTTCTTGGATCTTCAAGTGTTCTTGATAAAGCTTCATAGATCTCTGGATTTCTTGCTCTGATTCATCAATTTTCGTTTGTAACACTTACCAAAGCAATTATCTGCTTTGTAGGTTGGTTAATTTCAGATCCATACTTGATCTAACTTAATTTAAACTTATGCAATGTAGATCCATGGTTTTCAATGTGATTTGATCCATTTACTTGATTTGATTCATGATCTTGTTGTTCGATTGATGAAATTTGAATTTGATTGCTGATATTTGATGTGAATTTCATGCATATTTGATTACATGATCATTTGGATGTTTGTATAAGTCATTTGCTGCTGAAAAATTCTTTTGGAGCTTGATTTTTCTGCCATTGTCCCAGAGTAACCTGTTACTCAAATCAGGGTAATCGGTTACCTTGCTTAATTTTCACGTTTTTAGCAACTTTCTGTCAGGGTAACAGGTTACTCAAAACAGGATAACCGGTTACTCTACCTTATTTTCACGTTTTTGGCAATTTTCAACTGAGTAACCGGTTACCGCAATTAGAGTAACCGATTACTCTGGGACAGAATGTGTTTTTTCATGCTTTTTCTTGCTTGTTTGAGATCCTTTGCATGCCTAAACATCATGGATTGATATGTTGATGATTTATGGATTATCCTTGAGCTATTTCATTTCACAACACACTTTGAATGTGATTTTCCGACGCGCGACTTTTGGTTTTCATTGATGAATATCCATGATTATGTTGTTGCTTTCTTGATGCGATGAACATGTTGCACACACATTTGAATCATATTGATTGCTGATTAAAGCTTAACTTGATGGACTTGTGATGCATGATCTTTGCTTGTGTCCGATTTCGCCTATGCATCATGTTTTTGTGAACGATTAAGTTGTGCAACTTTGTTGATCCTATTCGTTCGTGAATTGTTGACATGACCCTTGTTGCTCATTCTGGATGCTTGCATCTCTATGTTTGATTTGCCTTGCTGCGCATGTTTATCGGTAATTGTTGTTTGCTTGTTGTATTGCTTAAGTAATCATGTACACATGTTGCCTGACTTTTCACACCTAGTGTCCTGGATTCTAACATGATGTCTATTATGCATTCATGCTGCTTGATGCCTTCTACACTTGTTATGTGCTGAATACATGTGCTGTTAAACGCTGTTTGGTGTGCTTGCTGGATTTTACTGCTGTATTGGTGCTGGAGCACTGTTGTAGCTGCTGTTTTTTGGTTCATTTTCTCAATTTTGGTTTGCTTTTGCATGTTCCCTTAGGATTCCCTAGTCCAACTTAATTTTGGATTAAACTTGGAGTAGGATAGACATTAGGACCTAATCTATACATGATAACATTGGGATTTAGTATCCCTTAGTTGTTTTCTTTTCAACCCATGAGTCTTCTCTTCTCATCTCAAAACAAGTCCAAAACACTTAATAAATACAACGAGTATTGTGCGCCACGAGCCTTAAGTACATGGGAAATGAAGAATGTGGGGTCTCCCTTCACTTTTCTAAAGTGTTTAGCATACGTCCTGTTGAGGGCGACCATGCGACGCATTCGCCCTTATGTCATAGACTTTAGTGCAATACAAGTTACAAACTAACTTAACTCACTTCTGTCTAAAAAACACAAACCAAGTTCAAATCTTTTTTTATCCTTCAGGATTGTTGGGTTTCAAATCATTTTCCGAAAAAGAGCTCGTCGCTCATAAAAAAACACTCGCCGACCCGTAGGTCGAACTACGACTGCTCTGACTTCCTCTCTCTCGTCCGATTGAGGATACATAGGCACAAGATGGCGATGTCTTGGCGAGCAACCTTTCCCTTTAGTGCGTAGTCCGTCGAACTACGTCGACTCTGATTCTTCATTCGTCCACGAAGATACGTAGGCATAGGATTCCGATAATCCTTGCGAGTCTGTTTTTGTTTTTCCCTTTTCGTTTCTGTTTAGCAGTAGACTTTAGATAGCTCACCCTTTGATTAGACAACAAGCGTGGATCCCATCGAGTATGATGGACGCATGGGGGTGTTAATACCTTCCCCTCACGTAACCGACTCCGAAACCTGGATTATGGTTGCGATGACCATATCTTCTCCCTTTTGAGGTTTCTTCGATCGTTTCCTTTCCCTGTGTCAGGATAAATAACGTTTGGTGGCGACTCTTCTATTTTTTCCGCTAGCTATTTTTCACAGTTCCGACACCTGGTGACTCTGCTGGGGAGAGTATGCTCTGGTTCCCTATGCGAGTCAATCCTAGTGCTTGTCTGTTCTTTTCTTTGGGTGTTTATTTCTCTGCATTATTTGTTGTGCATTACTGTATTTTACCGCATTTTATCGCATTTGATTATTGATATCATATTGCTTTGCTGCTGTTGTGCTGTTGGGCGGGTTGGTTCCATGAGAGATAAGCCCAATACCCAGGCTTGAGCATACACCTAAGATTAGAGTGGTAAGTAGTGTGAGTTGTGTGGCGTCTGGCCAGACTTAGTATACACAAAAACTCCACATCCATACGAGGTTTTCCAGATGATAGAATGTAACCTAGAGAGTTGTCGACTCTGGCGACCATTCTCGAGAACTCAGTTGAGGTACTCCTCCCAAGAGGTAATAATGGCAGACCAGAAATGGTAAACCCATTATGCTTCTTGATCCGAGGACCCAAGGCAGAGAACTTGCTATAGGATGCCCTTTTTAAGGGGAATCAGTTGAGGCCTCCTCGATTGATGATGATGCCAAACTAGAAATGGTGATCGTATCATCATTTCTCGACCTGAGAATCCGTGACGCTGAGGATCCTCGGTTTTAGAACCCACATGTGAGAGGGTTGGGTGTTTATAGGTTTACAGGTAACTTTGACCGTCAACCAACCAGGATTTCCGGTTTTCTTATCAGTACGAACTTCTCAACCTGGTATTCTGATTGGTTCAGATTTTTGGTATTCTGGTCAGAGTGGAATCTGGGACTGATTCAATCAATAGCACAGCAGTTGTTCAGAATTTATGGATACCTTGATCCTGTGTCTTTGCATTTGCATCACATGACATTTGCATTCTCATACTCATATGCATCACAGGTGCTCAAGAGCGGATTTCTCATTCTGACTTGGTATTATCTTCAGAATTACTGGCTTGACCTATCATCACTACTCAACCTGTTATAATCGGAGGATAGCCATGGAACAACTCTGTGCAGAAGTAACTAAAAAGAAGATTCAGATGAGGCAGTTTGTGGTGGATATGCAGGCCATGTCCTAAGGTCAGAAACTGCTAAGAGAGAAAGTCAACCAAATGAAGACTCAGATGAGTCTGGTTATGGAAATCTTGAATACGGTGTTAAAGAAGGAAAACAACCAATTGCTCGCTTCCGCAACAGAAGTCCTTACTCCTCCCATCTCTTTGGGGTCTTCTCTAGATCATGGATTGCCTCGTGAATCCCCTCCACAATCTGAAGTTTCAGAGCTTTCCCATCAGCAATCACTTCCTGCTCCCCAAGAGGATCCTAGGCCAGAGAGGCCTAAGAAGAAGTTTGATCCCATTCCAATGTCGTATGCGCAATTGCTTCCTCATTTGCTCAAGCTCAAACTAGTCGAGCTTGTCACTTTAGGACCATCTCCAACAAGGTTTCCTTTGGGCTTCAATATCAATGCTAGGTGTGAATTCCACTTTGGTGCACCTGGTCATAATGTTGAAAATTGTATAAGGTTCAAGTATAAGGTCCAAGAGCTCATTGATTTAGGGGCAATTGAGTTCTCGCCAGTTGGCACTGGTAAACAAGGTGATTTTAGTCCAATTGTTACAAAGGAAGTGGAGACTCTTTCCCTTTCTGTAGGATCCACCTCATGTCATGGATCTCTTCCAAAACCTTATGCTTCATAAGCTCTACGTCAGCAACCCTTGTTTGTACCTCAGCCGAATGTGGAAAGGAAAGTACATGGGCAAATTGAGTGCCCGAATCAGCATCGGCAACAGAACTATCAGCAGCAGGGGCAACTCAGAGCAAGAAGGCCCAAGAGGATATTTGATCCTATTCCTATTCCTTATAGTCAGTTGTTTGCTTGCCTGCTCAAAAGCTCTCTAATTCAGCTGAGGAATACCACGCCAGTGCCATACCCTATTCCTCTGGACTATTATGTGAATGCTAGGTGCGAGTTCCACTCAGGAACATTTAGGCATACAATTGATAACGGTAACGCGTCCAAACACAAGGTGCAAGATTTGATATACTCAAAGGTCATCACCCCATATGGTACCCCTATGAGTTGAAGCCTCCTTGTTAGAGTGAGCACCAGATCGCTAGAGAGTCATCTGAAGCAATAAGTCCAGACGGAGTCAGGCTTCCTCAACAATGGCAATCTTCAACTTCTTTACTGCATTTTCATGTGTAATTTTTCATTGTTTGTTAGTACAATGTTTGCATGTAAAAACTTGTTTTTGTTTTGAATGATGATTTTAATGCAATGAATATGTTTTTCTTGAAGTGTTCTATTCGTGTTCATTCATTTAAATGTTTGTATGCACTACAAAACCAACTTTCTTGCTTAAACTCTTGGAGGGAGGATGATGAAGTGAAAAATGCTAAATCTTTGGTTGTATGCTTTTGGATTAAACCCTGTTGATGATGTACAGGCATTGCTTCAAATCCCCAAACACCGGAGATATAAGGGAGATAGACCCTTGTCAACCCCGTCGAGCCTCGAAGTAGGAGTTTCCTTTCATTTGAATAAACCCTCACATCTAACCCAGAGGCAGGGTAGTTGTCAGTTGATTTGACCGAGCGTTCAACTTTCAAAAGGAGTGCGCGTCTAAAGGTCCATTACCTTTTATTCCTCACATATCAAGAGGTTAAGAAGCATGAAACCACAGTGGTTATCCCTCACAGCAAGGAGTGAAGCAGTCACAATCCTTTCATGAAAATCAAGACAGCCAGTGTCACACGATTTTCTAAAAAAACGGGGGGAGAAAAGTCGAAAAAGAAAAAGGAGAAATAAAGCCCGCTAAGTCAAAAGCTGGGAAGCAAATTACTTAGGCAAAAGTTAGGGCATCCCGCTAGACCTCAAAATCGAAAAAGAATTCAAAATAATTTAGTCCAAGCAAAATCAGGGAAATAAAAAAAGGGAGAGAAAGTGAATAGAAAAAGAGAAAAGGATTACAAAAGACAAATCCTCGAGCAAGAACAAATCATGTAACTACAGGCACCAAACACGAAGGGAGCGACTACCACTCCAGAAACATTATGGGCTCCCTAACCCTCGCTGATGACTTGCAATAACCTTTTGGAAGGCGAGCGCTTGTGCCAAATGGGCTGAACGTAGGACTGAAGGACATCAAGGAGAACGGGTGGGTACAAACAAGATTTTGGGCCATAAATATTTTTTTTCTGAAACCGTGAACCAGGCCACGTTACAACCCTCAAAAGTCCTAATTGAAGCAGGGTTATTCCGAAAGCATACTTCAGCGAGATAGCATTCCTGACTCCCATGAGTTGTGATAATAAGATTTTGTTGGTATTGCTTGTGCATATTGTTTTCCATTCAAAAATCAATGTCATAACTAGTGACTTATTCACAAGGTTTGGCGATATCTTTTTAATAAAAACTTCAAGGGTAATATATGTGTTGCATTAGAATTATCATTCTCATAATAAACATTTTCTGCTTGCATACATGAGCTTAAGCATCAAGGAAGCTTACACAATGAACGTCAGTCGAAAAGCTTGATCCTACCAAGTTGAGATGCTCGAAAACTCCGAAGGACAGTCGTATCATGGGGTATGTTGCCAAGATACTTCGTGCATAGTGGGTTTTCCTAATAAGTCAGGATAAGGTGTAGCCAATCTGGGGCAGCCACGTCGAGAAATCTCTCCAAAGTTCAGCCAAATGGGGGCAATCACGTCGAGATTCGGCAAATCTCTCAAACATTAATCAGTCAGGGGAAAAGTCACTTCAAGGCTCGTATCGAGGCAGGCCACCTCAAGAGCACGAGAAGGTATCCTTTCTAGAAGACGGTTAATAGAAAGTACCTCTTCAAGATTCAGAATACTGGGGAAGAGTATTTTAGGTCATTACGAGTCCTCTCGAGGCAGATTACTTCAATGATTATGCAGTCTGGGGCCGTTACCTCAAGATCCGTTAAATATCTCTAAGCGTTTGAAGACCCGGGGGACATGTTGAAAGCCAGGTCTTATATAAAATCCTCTTGAGAAGATTTCTTCCGTTAGACCCTGTGGTCTGGGACAAGTGGAGAGTTCAAAGGGACGTAGGTCACGTATGATAATCAGCATGCATTTGATCAGCAGAAGCGTGAAGCGCCAAAATAGTTCCCAGTATGGGGTTTCTCTTCCTCAGCAAGGTGCACCAAAGGGTATCTTTTCCCAGTGAGGCATTTGAATCGCCATCTGTCCTCAACAAAAATAGTTGAAGTTTTTTCGTTCGTGGCAGAGTATCATGAAAATTATGATTATCCTTCCCAACAAGAGTTCAGAAGTTTGCTCTCCCCCGACCAGATTTTGGTGAAGTTTATTGCTTGACAACACGAATTCGTATTCCCCGTACAAGTCAAGTGTGTTGGGTTGGTGTTCTCAAGCTTGTGGTGAAGTGGTTTCTGTCTCCCCAATGGAGTAAAGACATAATGTTGTCCCCTGGCAGAGCTGATAACGTCAACTGTCGTTCCCCAGGCATATTTGTTGGTGGTGTTTAGTTTTTCCCAGTAGGTCAGAGGCCAATTACCATTGGTAATTCTCTTCAGCAGAGCCCTGGGGAATTTTCAGTAGATGTTTTTGCTAAAATAGGGATTAGGTCAGGTCGTCGAGCAGAGTTTATGACCATAGAGATAGTTCAGTTTATCGTATGTCTGCGGGTTAGCATGATTTTTCCCCCAGTCAAATTAGTTTATTACTCCATGGCGAGTATTCAGAATTCAACCGTCTCAGACAGGAAAATGTTACATCGCCAGCAGGAGATTTGTTGGATGTCTCTCCATGGCGAGATCTTATGTTCCCCATAGTTCCGTGGTGTCTACGCCCCTCATCAGGTTAGGAAGGGGAATCTCACCAGCAAAGGTATGCTATCATCCCCAGCAAGTTGAAATTAATTCTCCAGTAGCAGGTTGAATTCATTTCTCCAGTAGCAGGTTAAGTTCAGTGATATCCCCGGCTGGTTAGGTATTACTGACTCCTCTCCCCAAGCAGAGTTTAGTGTTAATCCTCTTAACGGTTTGTTCAATAGTGGTTAACATCCCCAGTAGGTTCTAAGTCCAATTGTTATTGGAACGTTCCAGTATCAAGCTTTGGGTTATATCTTCAACGAGGGTTATTTGTAATCCCCAACAGAGGGGAAGTTCTCTTTTCGTTTCATCTTTAGTAGAGGTGGTTAATCAGGAAAGTCATTCAGTGTGGTTTTCCTCAGTAGGGTTTGTGACCTCGGAGACAATTTAGTTTGTTATCCCCGGTGGAGTTGCCTTCATCTTCAGCATTTATTTTGCCGAGGGGCCTCTTTTGCATAGCATGAGCATCATTTACATTGCATCCTCCAAATGCGTAGCATTTCCATCTCGTATGGAGCATTGCGCCATAGAATTTCAAACATATGCACTCAAAGCATAAACCAGGTTTGAGCTTACCTTTGCTAGACATCTCCCCAGCAGAAAGCATAGTAACTCAAGGGATATCGTCCAACTTTAAGGATTTGGTCATCCAGAGAGGATATCTGGTATCACCATGCAGAGTTGTCTGTCAGGATCGTTAGTCTGTGGTTTCCTTTCTTTTCACCCTTTCGTCCAGGTGGTTTATCGAATTATCCCCTCAGGGTTATTTAGCGTTAGTCATGTATCAGCCTGTTCTTTCAATACCCATTCGTGTTTGAATTCATTTCTTCAATACATCGTCCGTATTGATTCTAGACACTCGTCTGTGTTCTTTCGACACCCGTCCGTGTTCGATCTATTTTGCTTCAATACTCGTCCGTATTGACTTCTTAAACACCCGTCCGTATTCTTTCAACACTCGTCGTGTTCAATCTCTTTTGCTTCAATACCTGTCCGTATTGACTTTTTAGACACTCGTCTGTGTTCTTTTGACACTCGTCAGAGTTCGATCTTTTTTGTCTCAATACCCGTCCGTATTGATTTTAGACACTCGTATGTGTTCTTTCGACACTCATCCGTGTTTGATCTCTTTTTCTTCAATACCCGTCCGTATTGATTTTAGACACTCGTCTGTGTTCTTTCGACACTCGTCCATGTTCGATCTCTTTTGCTTCAATACCCGTCCGTATTGAATTTAGACACCCGTCTATGTTCTTTCGACACTCGTCCGTGTTCGATCTCTTTTGCTACAATACCTGTCCGTATTGATTTTAGACACTCGTCTGTCTTCTTTCGACACTCATCCGTGTTCGATATTTTTTGCTTCAATACCCGTCCGTATTGACTTTCGACACCCGTCCGTGTTCGATTTTTATATTTCAATACACGTCCGTATTGATTTTGCACACTCGTCCGTGTTCTTTCGACACTCCTATGTGTTCGATCTTTTTTGCTTCAATACCCGTCCATATTGTCTTTCGACACCCGTCCGTGTTCGATATCTTTTTTTCAATACTCGTTCGTATTGACTTTGGACATTCGTCCGTGTTCATTTTGGCTATTTTTTGGTATTCGTGTCTATTGATGTTCCGACACTCATATGTGTTTATCCCCTGCATAGTCGACACTGTCCGTGTTCGCCTTGTGGTTTTCGATACTCGTTTGTATTAGTCCCAGTTACCCACATGTGTTTTATTTTTTTCTTCAATACTTCGTTCGTATTGATCTTAGACACCCGTCTGTGTTCTTCGACACTCGTCAGTCTTCTATCAACACCCGTCTGTGTTTGAAACCTTTCTAAAATACTCGTCCGTATCGATCTTAGACACTCGTGCGTGTTTTTTCAACACACGTCCGTGTTCGATTCCTTTCCTCAATACCTCGTCCATATTGATTTTAGACACTCGTCCGTGTTCTTCTAACACTCGTCTGTGTTTGTGTCAGTTTCATCACTACTCGTCTGTATTGATCCTAGATTTGGCACCCACGTAGCAATCTCTTCAGCACTTGTCTGTGTTCACCTCCTTTCAGGTATGATAATCAGCATGCAGTTGACCAGCAGAAGCGTGAAGCACCAAAATAGTTTCCAGTATGGGGTTTCTCTTCCTCAGCAAGGCACACCAAAGGTTATCTTTTCCCAACGAGGCTATTGAATCGCCATCCGTCCTCAGCAAAAATAGTTGAAGTTTTGTCGTTCGTGGCAGAGTATCATGAAAATTCTTATTATCCTCCCCAACAAGAGTTCAGAAGATTGCTCTTCCCCGACCATATTTTGGTGAAGTTTATTGCTTGACAACACGAATTCGTATTCCCCGTACAAGTCAAGTGTGTTGGGTTGTTGTTTCTCAAGTATGCGGTGAAGTGGTTTCCCTCTCCCCAACGAAGTAAGGACATAATGTTGTCCCCTGGCAGAGCTGATAACGTCAACTGTCATTCGCCAGGCAGATTTGTTGGTGGTGTTTAGTTTTTCCCGGCAGGTCAGAGGCCAATTACCATTGGTAATTCTCTTCATCAGAGCCCTGGGGAATTTTTAGCAGATGTTTGTGATAGAATAGGGATTTGGTTGGGTTCTCGAGCAGAGTTTATGACCATAGAGACAGTTCAGTTTGTCGTATGTCTGCGGGTTAGCATGATTTTTCTCCCTAGTAGAGTTTCTCTAAAGCATTGAGGTTTTATCTTTCTCAACAGAGCATTGGGAGCCTCTTTCCCCCCATCAAGAGTGAATAGGATCGTTTTCCCCAAATCAAATTAGTTTATTACTCCCCGGCGAGTATTCAAAAGCTGACCGTCTTAGACAAGAAAATGTTGCATCGCCAGCAAGAGATTTGTTGAATGTCTCTCCTTTGCAGAGATCTTATGTTCCCCACAGTTTCGTGGTGTCTACGTCCCTCATCTGGTCAGGAAGGGGAATCTCACCAGTAAAGGTATGATATCATTCCCAGCATGTTGAAGTCATTTCTCCAGTAGCAGGTTAAGTTCAGTGATATTCATGGCAGGTTTGATATTACTGACTCCTCTCCCCAAGCAAAGTTTGGTGTTAATCCCCGTAACGGTTTGTTAAACAGTGGTTGACATCCCCAGTAGGTTCTAAGTCCAATTGTTATTGGCACTTTCCAGTATCATGCTTTGGGTTCTATCTTCAACGAGGGTAATTTGTAATACCCAGCAGAGGGGAAGTTCTCTTTAGGTTTCATCTTCACTAAAGGTGGTTAATTAGGAAAGTCGTTCAGTGTGGTTTTCCTCAGCAGGGTTTGTGACCTCGAAAACAATTTAGTTTGTCATCACCGGTGGAGTTGCCTTCGTTTTCAGCATTTATTTTCTGAGGGGCCTCTTTTGAATAGCATGAGAATCATTTGCATTTCAACCTCCAAATGCGTAGCATTTCCGTCTCGTATAGAGCATTGCGCCATAGAATTTCAAACATTTGCACTTGAAGCATAAGCCAGGTTTGAATTCACCTATGCCAGACGTTTCCCCTGTAGAAAGCATAGTAACTTAAGGGATATCGGCCAACTTTATGGATTTGGTCATCCAGAGAGGATATCTGGTATCACCCTGCAGAGTTTTCTGTCAGGATCGTTAGTCTATGGTTTCCTTTCTTTTCACCCCTTCGTCCAAGTGGTTTATCGAATTATCCCCTCAGGTTTGTTTAGCGTTTGTCCTGTATTAGTCTGTTCTTTCAACACCCGTCTGTGTTTGAATTCATTTCTTCAGTACATCGTCTGTATTGATTTTAGACACTCGTCTGTGTTCTTTCGACACCCGTCTGTGTTCGATCTCTTTTGCTTCAATACCCGTCCATATTGACTTCTTAGACACCCGTCCGTGTTCTTTCAACACTTGTTCGTGTTCGATCTTTTTTACTACAATACTCGTCCGTATTGACTTTTTAAACACTCTTCTGTGTTTTTTCAACACTCGTCAGTGTTCGATCTCTTTTGCTTCAATACCCGCCCGTATTGATTTTAGACACTCGTCTGTGTTATTTCGACACTCGTCAGTGTTCGATCTCTTTTGCTTCAATACCCATCCGTATTGGTTTTAGATACTCGTCTGTGTTCTTTCAACACTTGTCCGTGTTCGTTCGCTTTTGCTTCAATACCCGTCCGTATTGACTTTGGACACTCGTCTATGTTCTTTCAACACTCGTCCGTGTCCATTTTGCCTACTTTTCGGTATTCGTGTCTATTGATGTTCCGAAACTCATTTGTGTTTATCCCCAGCATAGTCGACACTGTTCGTGTTCGCCTTATGGTTTTTGATACTCGTTTGTATTAGTCCCAGTTACCCATATGTGTTTTATTTTTTTTTCAATACTTCGTTCGTATTGATCTTAGACACCCGTCTGTGTTCTTCGACACTCGTCTGTGTTCTTTCAACACCTGTCCGTGTTTGAAACCTTTCTTCAATACTCGTCCGTATCGATCTTAGACACTCGTCCGTGTTCTTTCAACACTCGTCCATGTTCGATTCCTTTCCTCAATACCTCGTCCATATTGATTTTAGACATTTGTCCGTGTTCTTCTAACACTCGTCTGTATTTGTGTCAGTTTCATCACTACTCGTCTGTATTGATCCTAGATTTGGCACCCACGTAGCAATCTCTTTAGCACTCGTCTGTGTTCACCTCCTTTCAGGTATGATAATCAGCATGCTGTTGATCAGCAGAAGCGTGAAGCGCCGAAATAGTTTCCAGTATGGGGTTTCTCTTCCTCAGCAAGGCACACCAAAGGTTATATTTTCCCAGCGAGGCATTTGAATCGCCATCCGTCCTCAGCAAAAATAGTTGAAGTTTTGTCGTTCGTGGCAGAGTATCATGCAAATTCTGATTATCCTCCCCAACAAGAGTTCATCAGTTTGCTCTTCCCCAGCTAGATTTTGGTGAAGTTTATTGCTTGACAACACCAATTCGTATTCCCCGTAGAAGTCAAGTGTGTTGGGTTGGTGTTTCTCAAGCTTGCGGTGAAGTGGTTTCCATCTCCCAAACGAAGTAAGGACATAATGTTGTCCCCTGGAAGAGCTGATAACGTCAACTGTCGTTCCCCAGGCAGATTTGTTGGTGGTGTTTAGTTTTTCCCGGTAGGTCAGAGGCCAATTACCATTGGTAATTCTCTTCATCAGAGCCCTGGGGAATTTTCAGCAGATGTTTGTGATAGAATAGGGATTTGGTTGGGTTCTCGAGCAGAGTTTATGACCATAGAGACAGTTCAGTTTGTCGTATGTCTGCGGGTTAGCATGATTTTTCTCCCTAGTAGAGTTTCTCTAAAGCATTGAGGTTTTATCTTTCTCAACAGAGCATTGGGAGCCTCTTTCCCCCCATCAAGAGTGAATAGGATCGTTTTCCCCAAATCAAATTAGTTTATTACTCCCCGGCGAGTATTCAAAAGCTGACCGTCTTAGACAAGAAAATGTTGCATCGCCAGCAAGAGATTTGTTGAATGTCTCTCCTTTGCAGAGATCTTATGTTCCCCACAGTTTCGTGGTGTCTACGTCCCTCATCTGGTCAGGAAGGGGAATCTCACCAGTAAAGGTATGATATCATTCCCAGCATGTTGAATTCATTTCTCTAGTAGCAGGTTAAGTTCGGTGATATTCATGGCAGGTTTGATATTACTGACTCCTCTCCCCAAGCAAAGTTTGGTGTTAATCCCCGTAACGGTTTGTTAAACAGTGGTTGACATCCCCAGTAGGTTCTAAGTCCAATTGTTATTGGCACTTTCCAGTATCATGCTTTGGGTTCTATCTTCAACGAGGGTAATTTGTAATACCCAGCAGAGGGGAAGTTCTCTTTGGGTTTCATCTTCACTAAAGGTGGTTAATTAGGAAAGCCGTTCAGTGTGGTTTTCCTCAGCAGGGTTTGTGACCTCGAAAACAATTTAGTTTGTCATCACCGGTGGAGTTGCCTTCGTCTTCAGCATTTATTTTCTGAGGGGCCTCTTTTGAATAGCATGAGAATCATTTGCATTTCAACCTCCAAATGCGTAGCATTTCCGTCTCGTATAGAGCATTGCGCCATAGAATTTCAAACATTTGCACTTGAAGCATAAGCCAGGTTTGAATTCACCTATGCCAGACGTTTCCACTGCAGAAAGCATAGTAACTTAAGGGATATCGGCCAACTTTATGGATTTGGTCATCCAGAGAGGATATCTGGTATCACCCTGCAGAGTTTTCTGTCAGGATCGTTAGTCTATGGTTTCCTTTCTTTTCACCCCTTCGTCCAAGTGGTTTATCGAATTATCCCCTCAGGTTTGTTTAGCGTTTGTCCTGTATTAGTCTGTTCTTTCAACACCCGTCTGTGTTTGAATTCATTTCTTCAGTACATCGTCTGTATTGATTTTAGACACTCGTCTGTGTTCTTTCGACACCCGTCTGTGTTCGATCTCTTTTGCTTCAATACCCGTCCATATTGACTTCTTAGACACCCGTCCGTGTTCTTTCAACACTTGTTCGTGTTCGATCTTTTTTAGTTCAATACTCGTCCGTATTGACTTTTTAAACACTCTTCTGTGTTTTTTCAACACTCGTCAGTGTTCGATCTCTTTTGCTTCAATACCCGCCCGTATTGATTTTAGACACTCGTTTGTGTTATTTCGACACTCGTCAGTGTTCGATCTCTTTTGCTTCAATACCCATCCGTATTGGTTTTAGACACTCGTCTGTGTTCTTTCAACACCTGTCCGTGTTCGTTCGCTTTTGCTTCAATACCCGTCCGTATTGACTTTGGACACTCGTCTATGTTCTTTCAACACTCGTCCGTGTGCATTTTGCCTACTTTTCGGTATTCGTGTCTATTGATGTTTCGACACTCATTTGTGTTTATCCCCAGCATAGTCGACACTGTTCGTGTTCGCCTTATGGTTTTTGATACTCGTTTGTATTAGTCCCAGTTACCCATATGTGTTTTATTTTTTTTCAATACTTCGTTCGTATTGATCTTAGACACCCGTCTGTGTTCTTCGACACTCGTCTGTGTTCTTTCAACACCTGTCCGTGTTTGAAACCTTTCTTCAATACTCGTCTGTATCGATCTTAGACACTCGTCCGTGTTCTTTCAACACTCGTCCATGTTCGATTCCTTTCCTCAATACCTCGTCCATATTGATTTTAGACATTTGTCCGTGTTCTTCTAACACTCGTCTGTATTTGTGTCAGTTTCATCACTACTCGTCTGTATTGATCCTAGATTTGGCACCCACGTAGCAATCTCTTTAGCACTCGTCTGTGTTCACCTCCTTTCAGGTATGATAATCAGCATGCTGTTGATCAGCAGAAGCGTGAAGCGCCGAAATAGTTTCCAGTATGGGGTTTCTCTTCCTCAGCAAGGCACACCAAAGGTTATATTTTCCCAGCGAGGCATTTGAATCGCCATCCGTCCTCAGCAAAAATAGTTGAAGTTTTGTCGTTCGTGGCAGAGTATCATGCAAATTCTGATTATCCTCCCCAACAAGAGTTCATCAGTTTGCTCTTCCCCAGCTAGATTTTGGTGAAGTTTATTGCTTGACAACACGAATTCGTATTCCCCGTAGAAGTCAAGTGTGTTGGGTTGGTGTTTCTCAAGCTTGCGGTGAAGTGGTTTCCATCTCCCCAACGGAGTAAGGACATAATGTTGTCCCCTGGAAGAGCTGATAACGTCAACTGTCGTTCCCCAGGCAGATTTGTTGGTGGTGTTTAGTTTTTCCCGGTAGGTCAGAGGCCAATTACCATTGGTAATTCTCTTCATCAGAGCCCTGGGGAATTTTCAGCAGATGTTTGTGATAGAATAGGGATTTGGTTGGGTTCTCGAGCAGAGTTTATGACCATAGAGACAGTTCAGTTTGTCGTATGTCTGCGGGTTAGCATGATTTTTCTCCCTAGTAGAGTTTCTCTAAAGCATTGAGGTTTTATCTTTCTCAACAGAGCATTGGGAGCCTCTTTCCCCCCATCAAGAGTGAATAGGATCGTTTTCCCCAAATCAAATTAGTTTATTACTCCCCGGCGAGTATTCAAAAGCTGGCCGTCTTAGACAAGAAAATGTTGCATCGCCAGCAAGAGATTTGTTGAATGTCTCTCCTTTGCAGAGATCTTATGTTCCCCACAGTTTCGTGGTGTCTACGTCCCTCATCTGGTCAGGAAGGGGAATCTCACCAGTAATGGTATGATATCATTCCCAGCATGTTGAAGTCATTTCTCCAGTAGCAGGTTAAGTTCAGTGATATTCATGGCAGGTTTGATATTACTGACTCCTCTCCCCAAGCAAAGTTTGGTGTTAATCCCCGTAACGGTTTGTTAAACAGTGGTTGACATCCCCAGTAGGTTCTAAGTCCAATTGTTATTGGCACTTTCCAGTATCATGCTTTGGGTTCTATCTTCAACGAGGGTAATTTGTAATACCCAGCAGAGGGGAAGTTCTCTTTGGGTTTCATCTTCACTAAAGGTGGTTAATTAGGAAAGCCGTTCAGTGTGGTTTTCCTCAGCAGGGTTTGTGACCTCGAAAACAATTTAGTTTGTCATCACCGGTGGAGTTGCCTTCGTCTTCAGCATTTATTTTCTGAGGGGCCTCTTTTGAATAGCATGAGAATCATTTGCATTTCAACCTCCAAATGCGTAGCATTTCCGTCTCGTATAGAGCATTGCGCCATAGAATTTCAAACATTTGCACTTGAAGCATAAGCCAGGTTTGAATTCACCTATTCCAGACGTTTCCCCTGCAGAAAGCATAGTAACTTAAGGGATATCGGCCAACTTTATGGATTTGGTCATCCAGAGAGGATATCTGGTATCACCCTGCAGAGTTTTCTGTCAGGATCGTTAGTCTATGGTTTCCTTTCTTTTCACCCCTTCGTCCAAGTGGTTTATCGAATTATCCCCTCAGGTTTATTTAGCGTTTGTCCTGTATTAGTCTGTTCTTTCAACACCCGTCTGTGTTTGAATTCATTTCTTCAGTACATCGTCTGTATTGATTTTAGACACTTGTCTGTGTTCTTTCGACACCCGTCTGTGTTCGATCTCTTTTGCTTCAATACCCGTCCATATTGACTTCTTAGACACCCGTCCGTGTTCTTTCAACACTTGTTCGTGTTCGATCTTTTTTAGTTCAATACTCGTCCGTATTGACTTTTTAAACACTTTTCTGTGTTTTTTCAACACTCGTCAGTGTTCGATCTCTTTTGCTTCAATACCCGCCCGTATTGATTTTAGACACTCGTCTGTGTTATTTCGACACTCGTCAGTGTTCGATCTCTTTTGCTTCAATACCCATCCGTATTGGTTTTAGACACTCGTCTGTGTTCTTTCAACACCTGTCCGTGTTCGTTCGCTTTTGCTTCAATACCAGTCCGTATTGACTTTGGACACTCGTCTATGTTCTTTCAACACTCGTCCGTGTCCATTTTGCCTACTTTTCGGTATTCGTGTCTATTGATGTTCCGACACTCATTTGTGTTTATCCCCAGCATAGTCGACACTGTTCGTGTTCGCCTTATGGTTTTTGATACTCGTTTGTATTAGTCCCAGTTACCCATATGTGTTTTATTTTTTTTCAATACTTCGTTCGTATTGATCTTAGACACCCGTCTGTGTTCTTCGACACTCGTCTGTGTTCTTTCAACACCTGTCCGTGTTTGAAACCTTTCTTCAATACTCGTCCGTATCGATCTTAGACACTCGTCCGTGTTCTTTCAACACTCGTCCATGTTCGATTCCTTTCCTCAATACCTCGTCCATATTGATTTTAGACACTTGTCCGTGTTCTTCTAACACTCATCTGTATTTGTGTCAGTTTCATCACTACTCGTCTGTATTGATCCTAGATTTGGCACCCACGTAGCAATATCTTCAGCACTCGTCTGTGTTCACCTCCTTTCAGGTATGATAATCAGCATGCTGTTGATCAGCTGAAGCGTGAAGCGCCGAAATAGTTTCCAGTATGGGGTTTCTCTTCCTCAGCAAGGCACACCAAAGGTTATATTTTCCCAGCGAGGCATTTGAATCGCCATCCGTCCTCAGTAAGAATAGTTGAAGTTTTGTCGTTCGTGGCAGAGTATCATGCAAATTCTGATTATCCTCCCCAACAAGAGTTCAGAAGTTTGCTCTTCCCCAGCCAGATTTTGGTGAAGTTTATTGCTTGACAACACGAATTCGTATTCCCCGTACAAGTCAAGTGTGTTGGGTTGGTGTTTCTCAAGCTTGCGGTGAAGTGGTTTCCATCTCCCCAACGGAGTAAGGACATAATGTTGTCCCCTGGCATAGCTAATAACGTCAACTGTCGTTCCCCAGGCAGATTTGTTGGTGGTGTTTAGTTTTTCCCTGCAGGTCAGAGGCCAATTACCATTGGTAATTCTCTTCATCAGAGCCCTGGGGAATTTTCAGCAGATGTTTGTGATAGAATAGGGATTTGGTTGGGTTCTCGAGCAGAGTTTATGACCATAGAGACAGTTCAGTTTGTCGTATGTCTGCGGGTTAGCATGATTTTTCTCCCTAGTAGAGTTTCCCTCAAGCATTGAGGTTTTATCATCCTCAGCAGAGCATTGGGAGCCTCTTTCCCCCCATCAAGAGTGAATAAGATCGTTTTCCCCCAATTAAATTAGTTTATTACTCCCCGGCGAGTGTTCAAAAGCCGACCGTCTTAGACAAGAAAATGTTGCATCGCCAGCAAGAGATTTGTTGAATGTCTCTCATTTGCAGAGATCTTATGTTCCCCACAGTTTCGTGGTGTTTACGTCCCTCATCTGGTCAGGAAGGGGTATCTCACCAGCAAAGGTATGATATCATTCCCTGCATGTTGAAGTCATTTCTACAGTAGCAGGTTAAGTTCAGTGATATCCATGGCAGGTTTGGTATTACTGACTCCTCTCCCCAAGCAAAGTTTGGTGTTAATCCCCGTAACGGTTTGTTAAACAGTGGTTGACATCCCCAGTAGGTTCTAAGTCCAATTGTTATTGGCACTTTTCAGTATCAGGCTTTGGGTTCTATCTTCAACGAGGGTTATTTGTAATCCCCAGCAGAGGGGAAGTTCTCTTTGGGTTTCATCTTCACTAAAGGTGGTTAATTAGGAAAGCCGTTCAGTGTGGTTTTCCTCAGCAGGGTTTGTGACCTCGAAAACAATTTAGTTTGTCATCACCGGTGGAGTTGCCTTCGTCTTCAGCATTTATTTTCTGAGGGGCCTCTTTTGAATAGCATGAGAATCATTTGCATTTCAACCTCCAAATGCGTAGCATTTCCGTCTCGTATAGAGCATTGCGCCATAGAATTTCAAACATTTGCACTTGAAGCATAAGCCAGGTTTGAATTCACCTATGCCAGACGTTTCCCCAGCAGAAAGCATAGTAACTTAAGGGATATCGGCCAACTTTATGGATTTGGTCATCCAGAGAGGATATCTGGTATCACCCTGCAGAGTTTTCTGTCAGGATCGTTAGTCTATGGTTTCCTTTCTTTTCACCCCTTCGTCCAAGTGGTTTATCGAATTATCCCCTCAGGTTTGTTTAGCGTTTGTCCTGTATTAGTCTGTTCTTTCAACACCCGTCTGTGTTTGAATTCATTTCTTCAGTACATCGTCTGTATTGATTTTAGACACTCGTCTGTGTTCTTTCGACACCCGTCTGTGTTCGATCTCTTTTGCTTCAATACCCGTCCATATTGACTTCTTAGACACCCGTCCGTGTTCTTTCAACACTTGTTCGTGTTCGATCTTTTTTACTTCAATACTCGTCCGTATTGACTTTTTAAACACTCTTCCGTGTTTTTTCAACACTCGTCAGTGTTCGATCTCTTTTGCTTCAATACCCGCCCGTATTGATTTTAGACACTCGTCTGTGTTATTTCGACACTCGTAAGTGTTCGATCTCTTTTGCTTCAATACCCATCCGTATTGGTTTTAGACACTCGTCTGTGTTCTTTCAACACTTGTCCGTGTTCGTTCGCTTTTGCTTCAATACCCGTCCGTATTGACTTTGGACACTCGTCTATGTTCTTTCAACACTCGTCCGTGTCCATTTTGCCTACTTTTCGGTATTCGTGTCTATTGATGTTCCGACACTCATTTGTGTTTATCCCCAGCATAGTCGACACTGTTCGTGTTCGCCTTATGGGTTTTGATACTCGTTTGTATTAGTCCCAGTTACCCATATGTGTTTTATTTTTTTTCAATACTTCGTTCGTATTGATCTTAGACACCCGTCTGTGTTCTTCGACACTCGTCTGTGTTCTTTCAACACCTGTCCGTGTTTGAAACCTTTCTTCAATACTCGTCTGTATCGATCTTAGACACTCGTCCGTGTTCTTTCAACACTCGTCCATGTTCGATTCCTTTCCTCAATACCTCGTCCATATTGATTTTAGACATTTGTCCGTGTTCTTCTAACACTCGTCTGTATTTGTGTCAGTTTCATCACTACTCGTCTGTATTGATCCTAGATTTGGCACCCACGTAGCAATCTCTTTAGCACTCGTCTGTGTTCACCTCCTTTCAGGTATGATAATCAGCATGCTGTTGATCAGCTGAAGCGTGAAGCGCCGAAATAGTTTCCAGTATGGGGTTTCTCTTCCTCAGCAAGGCACACCAAAGGTTATATTTTCCCAGCGAGGCATTTGAATCGCCATCCGTCCTCAGTAAAAATAGTTGAAGTTTTGTCGTTCGTGGCAGAGTATCATGCAAATTCTGATTATCCTCCCCAACAAGAGTTCAGAAGTTTGCTCTTCCCCAGCCAGATTTTGGTGAAGTTTATTGCTTGACAACACGAATTCGTATTCCCCGTACAAGTCAAGTGTGTTGGGTTGGTGTTTCTCAAGCTTGCGGTGAAGTGGTTATCTTCTCCCCAACGGAGTAAGGACATAATGTTGTCCCCTGGCATAGCTAATAACGTCAACTGTCGTTCCCCAGGCAGATTTGTTGGTGGTGTTTAGTTTTTCCCTGCAGGTCAGAGGCCAATTACCATTGGTAATTCTCTTCATCAGAGCCCTGGGGAATTTTCAGCAGATGTTTGTGATAGAATAGGGATTTGGTTGGGTTCTCGAGCAGAGTTTATGACCATAGAGACAGTTCAGTTTGTCGTATGTCTGCGGGTTAGCATGATTTTTCTCCCTAGTAGAGTTTCCCTCAAGCATTGAGGTTTTATCATCCTCAGCAGAGCATTGGGAGCCTCTTTCCCCCCATCAAGAGTGAATAAGATCGTTTTCCCCCAATTAAATTAGTTTATTACTCCCCGGCGAGTGTTCAAAAGCCGACCGTCTTAGACAAGAAAATGTTGCATCGCCAGCAAGAGATTTGTTGAATGTCTCTCATTTGCAGAGATCTTATGTTCCCCACAGTTTCGTGGTGTTTACGTCCCTCATCTGGTCAGGAAGGGGTATCTCACCAGCAAAGGTATGATATCATTCCCTGCATGTTGAAGTCATTTCTACAGTAGCAGGTTAAGTTCAGTGATATCCATGGCAGGTTTGGTATTACTGACTCCTCTCCCCAAGCAAAGTTTGGTGTTAATCCCCGTAACGGTTTGTTAAATAGTGGTTGACATCCCCAGTAGGTTCTAAGTCCAATTGTTATTGGCACTTTTCAGTATCAGGCTTTGGGTTCTATCTTCAACGAGGGTTATTTGTAATCCCCAGCAGAGGGGAAGTTCTCTTTGGGTTTCATCTTCACTAAAGGTGGTTAATTAGGAAAGTCGTTCAGTGTGGTTTTCCTCAGCAGGGTTTGTGACCTCGGAGACAATTTAGTTTGTCATCCCCGGTGGAGTTGCCTTCGTCTTCAGCATTTATTTTCTGAGGGGCCTCTTTTGAATAGTATAAGAATCATTTGCATTTCAACCTCCAAATGCGTAGCATTTCCGTCTTGTATAGAGCATTGCGCCATAGAATTTCAAACATTTGCACTTGAGGCATAAGCCAGGTTTGAATTCACCTATGCCAGACGTTTCCCCAGCAGAAAGCATAGTAACTTAAGGGATATCGGCCAACTTTATGGATTTAGTCATCCAGAGAGGATATCTGGTATCACCCTGCAGAGTTTTCTGTCAGGATCGTTAGTCTATGGTTTCCTTTCTTTTCACCCCTTCGTCCAAGTGGTTTATCGAATTATCCCCTCAGGTTTGTTTAGCGTTTGTCCTGTATTAGTCTGTTCTTTCAACACCCGTCTGTGTTTGAATTCATTTCTTCAGTACATCGTCTGTATTGATTTTAGACACTCGTCTGTGTTCTTTCGACACCCGTCTGTGTTCGATCTCTTTTGCTTCAATACCCGTCCATATTGACTTCTTAGACACCCGTCCGTGTTCTTTCAACACTTGTTCGTGTTCGATCTTTTTTAGTTCAATACTCGTCCGTATTGACTTTTTAAACACTCTTCTGTGGTTTTTCAACACTCGTCAGTGTTCGATCTCTTTTGCTTCAATACCCGCCCGTATTGATTTTAGACACTCGTCTGTGTTATTTCGACACTCGTCAGTGTTCGATCTCTTTTGCTTCAATACCCGTCCGTATTGGTTTTAGACACTCGTCTGTGTTCTTTCAACACCTGTCCGTGTTCGTTCGCTTTTGCTTCAATACCCGTCCGTATTGACTTTGGACACTCGTCTATGTTCTTTCAACACTCGTCCGTGTGCATTTTGCCTACTTTTCGGTATTCGTGTCTATTGATGTTCCGACACTCATTTGTGTTTATCCCCAGCATAGTCGACACTGTTCGTGTTCGCCTTATGGTTTTCGATACTCGTTTGTATTAGTCCCAGTTACCCATATGTGTTTTATTTTTTTTCAATACTTCGTTCGTATTGATCTTAGACACCCGTCTGTGTTCTTCGACACTCGTCTGTGTTCTTTCAACACCTGTCCGTGTTTGAAACCTTTCTTCAATACTCGTCCGTATCGATCTTAGACACTCGTCCGTGTTCTTTCAACACTCGTCCATGTTCGATTCCTTTCCTCAATACCTCGTCCATATTGATTTTAGACATTTGTCCGTGTTCTTCTAACACTCGTCTGTATTTGTGTCAGTTTCATCACTACTCGTCTGTATTGATCCTAGATTTGGCACCCACGTAGCAATCTCTTTAGCACTCGTCTGTGTTCACCTCCTTTCAGGTATGATAATCAGCATGCTGTTGATCAGCAGAAGCGTGAAGCGCCGAAATAGTTTCCAGTATGGGGTTTCTCTTCCTCAGCAAGGCACACCAAAGGTTATATTTTCCCAGCGAGGCATTTGAATCGCCATCCGTCCTCAGCAAAAATAGTTGAAGTTTTGTCGTTCGTGGCAGAGTATCATGCAAATTCTGATTATCCTCCCCAACAAGAGTTCATCAGTTTGCTCTTCCCCAGCTAGATTTTGGTGAAGTTTATTGCTTGACAACACGAATTCGTATTCCCCGTACAAGTCAAGTGTGTTGGGTTGGTGTTTCTCAAGCTTGCGGTGAAGTGGTTTCCATCTCCCCAACGGAGTAAGGACATAATATTGTCCCCTGGCAGAGCTAATAACGTCAACTGTCGTTCCCCAGGCAGATTTGTTGGTGGTGTTTAGTTTTTCCCGGCAGGTCAGAGGCCAATTACCATTGGTAATTCTCTTCATCAGAGCCCTGGGGAATTTTCAGCAGATGTTTGTGATAGAATAGGGATTTGGTTGGGTTCTCGAGCAGAGTTTATGACCATAGAGACAGTTCAGTTTGTCGTATGTCTGCGGGTTAGCATGATTTTTCTCCCTAGTAGAGTTTCTCTCAAGCATTGAGGTTTTATCATCCTCAGCAGAGCATTGGGAGCCTCTTTCCCCCCGTCAAGAGTGAATAAGATCATTTTCCCCCAATCAAATTAGTTTATTACTCCCCGGCGAGTGTTCAAAAGCCGACCGTCTTAGACAAGAAAATGTTGCATCGCCAGCAAGAGATTTGTTGAATGTCTCTCATTTGCAGAGATCTTATGTTCCCCACAGTTTCGTGGTGTCTACGTCCCTCATCTGGTCAGGAAGGGGAATCTCACCAGCAAAGGTATGATATCATTCCCAGCATGTTGAAGTCATTTCTCCAGTAGCAGGTTAAGTTCAGTGATATCCATGGCAGGTTTGGTATTACTGACTCCTCTCCCCAAGCAAAGTGTGGTGTTAATCCCCGTAACGGTTTGTTAAATAGTGGTTGACATCCCCAGTAGGTTCTAAGTCCAATTGTTATTGGCAATTTTCAGTATCAGGCTTTGGGTTCTATCTTCAACGAGGGTTATTTGTAATCCCCAGCAGAGGGGAAGTTCTCTTTGGGTTTCATCTTCACTAAAGGTGGTTAATTAGGAAAGTCGTTCAGTGTGGTTTTCCTCAGCAGGGTTTGTGACCTCGGAGACAATTTAGTTTGTCATCCCCGGTGGAGTTGCCTTCGTCTTCAGCATTTATTTTCTGAGGGGCCTCTTTTGAATAGTATGAGAATCATTTGCATTTCAACCTCCAAATGCGTAGCATTTCCGTCTCGTATAGAGCATTGCGCCATAGAATTTCAAACATTTGCACTTGAGGCATAAGCCAGGTTTGAATTCACTTACGCCAGACGTTTCCCCAGCAGAAAGCATAATAACTTAAGGGATATCGGCCAACTTTATGGATTTGGTCATCCAGAGAGGATATCTGGTATCACCTTGCAGAGTTTTCTGTCAGGATCGTTAGTCTATGGTTTCCTTTCTTTTCACCCCTTCGTCCAAGTGGTTTATCGAATTATCACCTCAGGTTTGTTTAGCGTTTGTCCTGTATTAGTCTGTTCTTTCAACAACCGTCCGTGTTTGAATTCATTTCTTCAGTGCATCGCCTGTATTGATTTTAGACACTCGTCTGTGTTCTTTCGACACCCGTCTGTGTTCGATCTCTTTTGCTTCAATACCCGTCCATATTGACTTCTTAGACACCCGTCCGTGTTCTTTCAACACTTGTTCGTGTTCGATCTTTTTTACTTCAATACTCGTCCGTATTGACTTTTTAAACACTCTTCTGTGTTTTTTCAACACTCGTCAGTGTTCGAGCTCTTTTGTTTCAATACCCGCCCGTATTGATTTTAGACACTCGTCTGTGTTATTTCGACACTCGTCAGTGTTCGATCTCTTTTGCTTCAATACCCGTCCGTATTGGTTTTAGACACTCGTCTGTGTTCTTTCGACACTCGTCAGTGTTCGTTCGCTTTTGCTTCAATACCCGTCCGTATTGACTTTGGACACTCGTTTATGTTCTTTCAACACTCGTCCGTGTGCATTTTGCCTACTTTTCGGTATTCGTGTCTATTGATGTTCCGACACTCATTTGTGTTTATCCCCAGCATAGTCGACACTGTGCGTGTTCGCCTTATGGTTTTTGATACTCGTTTATATTAGTCCCAGTTACCCATATGTGTTTTATTTTTTTTTCAATACTTCGTGCGTATTGATCTTAGACACCCGTCTGTGTTCTTCGACACTCGTCTGTGTTCTTTCAACACCTGTCCGTGTTTGAAACCTTTCTTCAATACTCGTCCGTATCGATCTTAGACACTCGTCCGTGTTCTTTCAACACCCGTCCATGTTCGATTCCTTTCCTCAATACCTCGTCCATATTGATTTTAGACACTTGTCCGTGTTCTTCTAACACTCGTCTGTATTTGTGTCAGTTTCATCACTACTCGTCTGTATTGATCCCAGATTTGGCACCCACGTAGCAATCTCTTCAGCACTCGTCTGTGTTCACCTCCTTTCAGGTATGATAATCAGCATGCTGTTGATCAGCAGAAGCGTGAAGCGCCGAAATAGTTTCCAGTATGGGGTTTCTCTTCCTCAGCAAGGCACACCAAAGGTTATATTTTCCCAGCGAGGCATTTGAATCGCCATCCGTCCTCAGCAAAAATAGTTGAACTTTTGTCGTTCGTGGCAGAGTATCATGCAAATTCTGATTATCCTCCCCAACAAGAGTTCAGAAGTTTGCTCTTCCCCAGCCAGATTTTGGTGAAGTTTATTGCTTGACAACACGAATTCGTATTCCCCGTAGAAGTCAAGTGTGTTGGGTTGGTGTTTCTCAAGCTTGCGGTGAAGTGGTTTCCATCTCCCCAACGGAGTAAGGACATAATGTTGTCCCCTGGCAGAGCTGATAACGTCAACTGTCGTTCCCGAGACAGATTTGTTGGTGGTGTTTAGTTTTTCCCGGTAGGTCAGAGGCCAATTACCATTGGTAATTCTCTTCATCAGAGCCCTGGGGAATTTTCAGCAGATGTTTGTGATAGAATAGGGATTTGGTTGGGTTCTCGAGCAGAGTTTATGACCATAGAGACAGTTCAGTTTGTCGTATGTCTGCGGGTTAGCATGATTTTTCTCCCTAGTAGAGTTTCTCTCAAGCATTGACGTTTTATCATCCTCAGCAGAGCATTGGGAGCCTCTTTCCCCCCGTCAAGAGTGAATAAGATCATTTACCCCCAATCAAATTAGTTTATTACTCCCCGGCGAGTATTCAAAAGCCGACCGTCTTAGACAAGAAAATGTTGCATCGCCAGCAAGAGATTTGTTGAATGTCTCTCATTTGCAGAGATCTTATATTCCCCACAGTTTCGTGGTGTTTACGTCCCTCATCTGATCAGGAAGGGGAATCTCACCAGCAAAGGTATGATATCATTCCCAGCATGTTGAAGTCATTTCTCCAGTAGCAGGTTAAGTTCAGTGATGTCCATGGCAGGTTTGGTATTACTGACTCCTCTCCCCAAACAAAGTTTGGTGTTAATCCCCGTAACGGTTTGTTAAATAGTGGTTGACATCCCCAATAGGTTCTAAGTCCAATTGTTATTGGCACTTTTCAGTATCAGGCTTTGGGTTCTATCTTCAACGAGGGTTATTTGTAATCCCCAGCAGAGGGGAAGTTCTCTTTGGGTTTCATCTTCACTAAAGGTGGTTAATTAGGAAAGTCGTTCAGTGTGGTTTTCCTCAGCAGGGTTTGTGACCTCGGAGACAATTTAGTTTGTCATCCCCGGTGGAGTTGCCTTCGTCTTCAGCATTTATTTTCTGAGGGGCCTCTTTTGAATAGTATGAGAATCATTTGCATTTCAACCTCCAAATGCGTAGCATTTCCGTCTTGTATAGAGCATTGCGCCATAGAATTTCAAACATTTGCACTTGAGGCATAAGCCAGGTTTGAATTCACTTACGCCAGACGTTTCCCCAGCAGAAAGCATAGTAACTTAAGGGATATCGGCCAACTTTATGGATTTGATCATCCAGAGAGGATATCTGGTATCACCCTGCAGAGTTTTCTGTCAGGATCGTTAGTCTATGGTTTCCTTTCTTTTCACCCCTTCGTCCAAGTGGTTTATCGAATTATCCCCTCAGGTTTGTTTAGCGTTTGTCCTGTATTAGTCTGTTCTTTCAACACCCGTCTGTGTTTGAATTCATTTCTTCAGTGCATCGCCTGTATTGATTTTAGACACTCGTCTGTGTTCTTTCGACACCCGTCTGTGTTCGATCTCTTTTGCTTCAATACCCGTCCATATTGACTTCTTAGACACCCGTCCGTGTTCTTTCAACACTTGTTCGTGTTCGATCTTTTTTACTTCAATACTCGTCCGTATTGACTTTTTAAACACTCTTCTGTGTTTTTTCAACACTCGTCAGTGTTCGAGCTCTTTTGTTTCAATACCCGCCCGTATTGATTTTAGACACTCGTCTGTGTTATTTCGACACTCGTCAGTGTTCGATCTCTTTTGCTTCAATACCCATCCGTATTGGTTTTAAACACTCGTCTGTGTTCTTTCGACACTTGTCCGTGTTCGTTCGCTTTTGCTTCAATACCCGTCCGTATTGATTTTAGACACCCGTCTGTGTTCTTTCAACACTCGTCCGTGTGCATTTTGCCTACTTTTCGGTATTCGTGTCTATTGATGTTCCGACACTCATTTGTGTTTATCCCTAGCATAGTCGACACTGTGCGTGTTCGCCTTATGGTTTTCGATACTCGTTTGTATTAGTCCCAGTTACCCATATGTGTTTTATTTTTTTTTCAATACTTCGTTCGTATTGATCTTAGACACCCGTCTGTGTTCTTCGACACTCGTCTGTGTTCTTTCAACACCTGTCCGTGTTTGAAACCTTTCTTCAATACTCGTCCGTATCGATCTTAGACACTCGTCCGTGTTCTTTCAACACCCGTCCATGTTCGATTCCTTTCCTCAATACCTCGTCCGTATTGATTTTAGACACTTGTCCGTGTTCTTCTAACACTCGTCTGTATTTGTGTCAGTTTCATCACTACTCGTCTGTATTGATCCTAGATTTGGCACCCACGTAGCAATCTCTTTAGCACTCGTCTGTGTTCACCTCCTTTCAGGTATGATAATTAGCATGCTGTTGATCAGCAGAAGCGTGAAGCGCCGAAATAGTTTCCAGTATGGGGTTTCTCTTCCTCAGCAAGGCACACCAAAGGTTATATTTTCCCAGCGAGGCATTTGAATCGCCATCCGTCCTCAGCAAAAATAGTTGAACTTTTGTCGTTCGTGGCAGAGTGTAATACCCCAAAATTTGCTCTCCCCTTTTGGCATCATAGCATGGCATTATCATTTATCATATCATATCCATCTCATTAGCATTGCATTGCATTTAACATAGAAAAATGAAGCATAGCATCTTTCTTACCATCAGGGCATGTGGTCAGGTGGGAGATGGACAATCAAGAGATCATTCAAAGCACAAAAGGTCAATCAAGTGCCCTCAAGGCAAGCCAAGAGGTCTTTCATGTCTCATCCCATCTCAATTGATCTTCCACAACCTCAAGGATAAGAGATACAATGGGAGATTGAAGCATTACATCTTTCACTATGCAAGAGGTTCAAAAAACTGAAGGAAAACCCTCAAAAGAGATAGCTCATTGATCCAAAATCATCCTCAAGTGGCATTTTTCATCCTCCTTTAAGAGGATACACAACATACTCTGAGGAATTTGGATTTGGAAGATGTGCAATTTCCTCCTAACCAAAGGGGGTCAAAACTAGGGTTTCCCATTAAATCAGGGAATCTTTGATTTTTTGGACAAAACTTGATGTCATGGTATTCTACATGTTCTTAAGTGTATGTGTGTGGAAGATTGCATCTCAATTGGTTTTAGGAGGTGGTTCAATTGGAAGAAAGATCAAAAATCAGGAAATTTGGGCCAAGTCAAATAATCAGGGGAAAAAGTCAACTCTTGACTTTTTGAGGCCAAATTCATGAAATTCATGTTATATGTGACCAATGTACAAAGTTTGATCTAGAAACTCCAAAGGAATCATAAAAAAATCAAGATTTGGAAAGTTGCCATTTTTGGATGAAGTAGGGTTACTAAAAATAGCAAGTTTTGGCCATTTTGCATCAGAGTTTGAACCAAGGCCATTTAAATTTGGAGCACCAAATGAAAATTCCACTCTGCCTCAATGAAAGGCCTTGCTTTAAGCTTCAAATCCATGTGTGGAACATCTCCATTGGATAAAAATTGAGTGAGATATGATTGATCAAAGTTTGAGCAAAGTAGGTCCAAAACTAGGTCATGACCAAGATTTTCAGGGCACGCGCGCAGTCATTTTCTCAAACACTTGGTGGGCCAAATGTATTGATCAATTACTCATGATTAGAGGCTTCAAATGGAAAATCTTTCAACATCAAAGTTGTTCCTCTATGTGAGATCTTCAAAGTTGGTGTTTATCAATTTTTCATCTGATCAAAGGTTAAGGAGTTATGATGGCTCAAAGAATGGTCATTGCAACTGAAATTTGACCAGGTCACAACCAGGTCATGCCACAAGTCTGCGCACCCATGTACCAGTTTCTTTTTCCATCTGTTTGAGGTCATTTTTAGACATGTTTGAGACCTCATTCCACTTCAATTTCCAAATCAATATTGTGCTCCAATGCATCCTCTTTCCAATGAACCCATAAACTCCCTAATGCAGCCATTGAGTAGAGAGAAAAACCTCCACAAACTACCCTATGTTGGCATGGATACATTGACAGCTTGGTGCACGATTTTGGTTCACACACACCACAAACACTTCATAACATCTGCTTTCCACATTAAACCAAGCATACTTGATACAAATATCATACACCAGCACGTGCCATGCATAAAAATGGAAAGGGCAAACTTATGAAGCAAGTTTCTGCCACAACAGCTTTGTTGTTTTACCCTCACTTCCACCATAGCACACCATGAATCACCATCACCACATCATAGCCAACCTCACTCGCCCCTAACTAACTTAACTCAGTTAGTTAGGGTGCACTCAGTTAACCAAGCATTGACTCACTTAACTGACTCACTAAACCATGGTTAACTCACATTATAAATAGAAATCTCACCTCTAATTTCAGTCTCAGCTTCATTTTTCTCATTCTTCACACTGAATCTCTCTCACATTCTCTCCACTTTTTTTCTGCTTGCACACGGGTTTAACCATTTGTTTCTACATTTCATCTCCATCTTCATCATTATTCTGCTTTGGAGATCAAGAACAAGAGTGCATAGGTTCAGTTAAAGAAGCTCAGCATCAAATTCCAATTGATTTTCTGCACGAATTCGAGCTCTCAAGCCTTTATTTGGCCAAGTGAAACTCAAGGAAGAGGCATCTATTTCTGGTATTCTTGAGCTTTCCAAGTTCCATCATCTTCAGGTTTGAACTCTTGAAATTATATTGCACGATCTCTGGTTATTTTTACTTGTTTTTGGTGTTTTATGCTTGATAGAAGCTCTGCTCCATCCGGCTAGTTGATAGGCCTTTTACAGGCTTAGTTGCAAATCTTAGGGCTTGATTTGATCTCCTCTGTTCGTGCTATGTGTATGTGTTTTGTGATTTTTATGAGCATATCCATGATGTACATAAGCTCAGCTTCAATTTGGTACCATATTTGTGGATTTTTGTGAGATGTGAGAGTTGCAGGTGGTGGTTCTCGCCGGAGAAGGTGACCGGAGGTCACCTCCGGCCGGTGACTGTAATTGCTAGGGTTTGTCTTGTTTTAATCATGTCCGTCCATTTTCTAAGATCGTAAGGCTTGTATGATGACAGCACATTAAAATCCATGTGCTCCTCACGTGCGTTTTTCTGATTTCACTTAAGCATTTTGTGGTGTGGTGCATTGTATGTTGTGTGGTCATTCACATGTGCGCGTTGATTTGGTTTACTTTGACTTTCGTTTGACTATGACTTGATCCAATGGCCATGAGGGAGTCAATTTTGTTGACTGAGAGTCCATGCTTGTTAGTATGTTCTGCGTGCTTAATGGACCTAACCAGATTGCTATTCACACCTCCTCTTTTTTGAAGCCCAATGATTTTGAACTGTCCAATTGCTATGTTCATACCCCCCTGCATTTTGCATTTAATTTTCATTTTTATTTCTTTCTACACGTTTGATTTCTAATTTTTAAAAATACCAAAACATATTGGAAAATTCTACAAAAATTCATGTGTATTCTTAAAACATTTAGGAAATTTTCTATGATTTTATTTTCTGATTTTATGACCATTTTGCCCCTGTTCCATTATTTCTTTTGAATTTCCATTTGTATGCATACTTAATGTGACATATGATTTTGTGCATTTTTGTTCTTGATCATAAAAAATGATTTTGATGCCTTTCTTTTTGCATTGTGGTCACAATATGTTGAGGTATGTTTGAGATTTATGAGATGATTTTTAAGTCTTTTTTGGATGACTTTTGATGTGTTGCTTTGAGCATGAATGCATGAAACTTCCATGAGACTTTGACCTAATTGTTGAGTGACTTTGGTTCTGATTCATTGCTTGTGGACTTGATATGTTAATGGCATGTGTTTAAGGTGTTTGATTGGTGAAAGTCATAATTTTTGAAGCATGTTTGCTATTTGTTTGAAGCATGAAATCTAACTTGTTCATTTTATGAATGTATGCTTCATGTTTGGTTTGCTTGATCATGAAGGCACTTGTGCCATGAGTTGTGGTTTTGTTTGAGGATGTATAGCATGTTAATTGACTTCTGATTGTGACATTTGGGTTTCATCTTTGCATGTTTGATGTTTATCTTGCACCTTAAGTCACTTGTTTCACAAGTATGAACCACATTCACATCACTTCACCTTTTCTTCTTTGCTTCTTGTTGGATTGAGATTTTGTTTGCATGATTTAGTATGCTCATTTAGGATAACATTAGGTTGTGTAAATATGAGTTACATTCTGACTTGGAAGCATGTATAGCATTCAATCTCATTTTACTTTGTTTGTCAACTTGTTTGAATTTGATTTGTTCATTATATTTTCTTACTTTACTTGTAAGTGATTGTGCTAACCATGTAGGGGCTTCGGTAAGTTTCAATTGAGTGTGGATAAGGAATCCACATTCAACTTCTATCCTTTCTCTTTTACAATTCCATGTTTTGTTAAGCACTTATGTGCTTTCTTTTAATAACTCATCACTTTCCCTTTTGAATTACAATTCATCTTCTACTTTGGAAGTGAATTGTTTAATTCTTTCTTTCTTTAGATTTTAGGTTGAAACCTCACAAACCTTTAGGATCACTCCCTTTAATCTTCAATTAGGATTGAGTCTTAGTCCATATAGGTTTTACCTTTTCTCCTCTCTTGAGTCTTTCATCTTCTCATCTCAAAGAAAATTCAAAACATATAATAAACGTAGGCATTTATTGCATTTAGGCCTTTCATATAAAGAAAAGATTATAAGGGGTCTTCTCTTGTAATCTTAGAATGTGTAGCATATAGCCCATCTTGGGTCAATGTGTTAAACATTTGATCTTGTATGAGGGACTTAAATGCAATACTTGTTGAAGGTGCAAATAATAAAAAACACTTCTTCACTTCATAATCAATAAAACACTTAATAAACACAAGTATGCTAGTGTGTTTGAACCTTGATAATTGGAATTAAGTGTGAGGGTCTTCTTCACCCTTAGTGTGCTTTCTTACCCATTCCATCTTGGAATGTGAGAAGGTACGCATTCCAATGACTAAGATTCAGATACACTGTCATACGCAAACAAATGAAAAGACTCTTAAAAGACAAAAACAAACAATAACGTCTTTCCTTCGGGAATTCTTTTCTCACCTCATTCACTCTCAACGCACGAACGCGCTTCTACTCGTTCTCTTGCAAGATGGTAACGCACTCGGACCAGCGAGCCTGCAACACCTGAGCTAGAACGTAAGCCGTTCTCTAAAAAACACAACAATCTTTCCCTAGTGAGGGGAACTACGTCGCTCTGATTCTCATGCTCCCGATGAGATACGTAGGCAGTGGGGTAGGGCCCATGCGAGCACTTCTTTTATTTTCCCTACATTTGTTTCTCGTTCCTTTTCCAGTTCTCTTTTCGTTCCTTTCCCGGTATTCTTTTCTATCACCCTTTGATCGAGACAAGCAAGCGTGGATCCCATCGGGGACGATGGACGCGAGGGGGTGCTAATACCTTCCTCTCGCGTAACCGACTCCCGAACCCAGTTCTTTGGTCGTAAGACCATGCTTTTCTTTTCTCTCAGGTTTACGCGGTGTTTCCTTTCCCTCTCTTGGGATAAATACACATTGCTGGCGACTCTGTTCGGTGCCACTTTCGCGTTTGTACTAGGATAAAAATCCCGGGAGCGACAGCTGGCGACTCTGCTGGGGAAATGAGGTTGACCTATTGCTGGTCCATCCCTAAGCGAGTCAATACTAGCGCTTGTCTGTTTTTCTTTCATTGGGTGTTTACTGTTGTGTTGTATTTACTGTTTTATTGTATGGTTATTTACTGCTTTACTGTACATTACTGTATTTACCGTATTTTAGCATTTTCATTTCATATGATATATTATGCTATACTGGACTGTGCTATTTTCTGTTTGGCGGGATGGGATTTCTGAGAGATAAGCCCATTACACAGGCTTGAGTATACACTTAGAATTAGAGTGGAGAGTAGTGGGACCTACGTGCCGTTTGGAGTGCGTTGGGTGTTCACGAAATTCACAGCTAGACGAGGCTATCTTGGGACACGTCGTGGCATACGCATCTTGCGTATTCCAGGATGTAGATCTAGAGAGCTGTCGACTCTAGTGACCGATCATGAGGACCTTAGTGGAGATATCCCTTTTTAGTGGTGACAATGGCAGACCACATTCTGTGGCAAACCCATTCGCACCCGAGGGCCCACTTTGGAACTTGCATAGGATGACTTTTATTTTCTAAGGGGAGTCAGTGGACGACCTCTTTGATTGGCATAGCATTGTATCCTACGGGCTGAATGTGCTATTGCTTCTCAAACCTCCGAAGCTGACAAGCCTTATTTTCTAAGAACCACATGTGAGCATGGGCGGGATGTTTACAGGTTTGCAGGAAACCCAGCCTCCTACCTACCTTACTTGTGATTCTATGATGATTTCAGACATTGTATCCTATGACAGTGATTTAAGTGTTCATCTCAGATATTGCCAGACTCAGTACAGAGACACAGTGCACACAGTTCAATACAGACACCGACACTTGATTACCTGATCACATGCCCTTTTGCATTGCATTATCATATCATAACAGTTATGTTTGTCATTTTCAGGTGCATAATACATTTCTGATTCCAATCCATGGGTTCAACAGAGATCGTCGCCGAGAGAAAGAACAATGTGTCTTACAAGTTTCCAGATCCTGTCTTGGATTCATTGCTCAAAGTTATAGATATGGCTGGTCCGGGTATTCTTGATAGGTTTCAGAAGAGCTACGGGAATTTGGTTGGGATGGTCCGTACAATCACCAAGTATGAGCATGATGCTTTACACACTCTGCTGCAGTTCTACGAGCCTTCGTTGAGGTGCTTTCTTTTTTCAGATTACATTTTGATGCCAACACTGGAAGAATTCTCATTTATTTTGGGAATTCCGATCACGTCGGCAATACCATTCTTCTCTGGTAGTTCTCCCAGCGTAAAAGAAATTGCTGCTGCTTTACAAATGGATCAGACATTGATAAAGAGCGGTGTGAGCAGTAAAAATGGAGTTAGCGGATTTCATTTAGAATTTCTGGCTGGACAGGCCCAAGAGGCTGCAAGTGCTAAAAATTGGACGGTTTACAATTCCATTCTGGCTCTCTGCATATATGGCCTAGTTTTCTTTCCCAATCAGCAGGACTTTGTGGATATGCAAGCAACGAGAGTTTTTGTCCTTAAAAATCCAGTCCCTACTTTGTTAGGAGATTTTTATCATTCCGTGCATTACAAGAATGAGAAAAGGAGGGGAGGATCTGTTAGTTGTTGCACTCCACTGCTGAGTCATTGGTTTTTCAAACATTTGCCTCAGACAGGTGCCTTTGTGGAAACCAAAGATGTGGCGAAATGGTCTAAACGATTGATGAGTTTAACTGCTGATAATATTGTATGGTTTGATCACCGGTTTTTGAGAATAGAGCTTGTCACAAGATGCGGAAATTTTCCAAATGTGCCTTTGATTGGCAGAAAAGGAGGGATCAATTATAATCCAGTTTTGGCCATCCGACAGTTTGGGTATGCTTCCAGGGATCCTCCTACAGAGCAAGATGTGGAAGAATCTTTATTCTTTACAGGAACTAAAGATGCGAAGGTGGTAGAAGTAGTGAATGCTTGGAAAGATAAGCACAAAATTGGAAAAGCAGTTTTTGGAAAAGGAGATTGTAGATCTTATCCTGAATATGACAGGTGGATTGAGACGAAAGTAAAGGAATTGCTTTTACCCTTTTCAAGGGGACCTCTTTTATGTTCAGTACAGCCAGAACAACCCACCATGGTGGCTATTGAAGAATGTGAGAAGTGGAAGAAAATGGTCAGAGAGTTGCAGATAGAGAATTCTGGAATGAGCAGATGTCTTCAGAAAGCGCTAGCTGACAACAAAGAGTTGGAAAGGAGAGCCTTGAAAGCGGAAAAAACCTTGGCTGACAAAGAGGAAGATTTTGATGACCGAGCTCGGTACTTTCGGAAACTTACTTTGGGAGCAGATGACACTAGTCAGGCTCACAAGATTACAAAACAAGCTTTAGCCCGAAGCAAGGATTCATTAGCTCAACTTCGTCAAGCTTGGGATGAAGTCAGAATTGAAAATGCCGAGTTAAAGGATCAGTCGAAGACTAAAGACGAGGAGCTTAAAAAGGCACATGAGCAGAGGAGAAAGTATCGGGAAAGTCTCGATAAAAGTCAAGAACAGTTAGAAGAAGCTAGAGGCCAGTTGAAGAATACCAAGAAAGAGCTTGAAGAAGTCATGATAGAAAGGGAGATACTCAAGACGCAAGCCGGCATAAAGAGACACAAAGGAGTGTGTGATGACGAAGCTCTGATGCTGCATATGAGTTCTTTAACTGAAGCTCTTGAGAAAAGGGATGTCTTGATCAAAGAAATGATTGAAAAGCCGAATCACCAGCGTACCCGTATACTTTTTGAGGAGATCAAATACTCAAGTGATAAGCTGAAGGATGTGGAATTGTCAGATTGATGTTCTTTTCCCTGTATTTTGCTGTTAATGGCTACCATCAGGCTTGTTGATGGATCCATTTTTTTTTCCTTGTATTGCATTTGCGGTTGAACCTTTCTTAAATGTACTTGGATACTTTGTTGAATGAGTATGAGCAGTTTTATTCAGAATTATTCCTTATCAGATAGCTGCACACAAGCACATGACCATGACACGTCTCTTTATATCACAATTTCTGGTCTTCAGATTTCTGTGGTTGGATTGGAATTAGGGTATAAAGTACCTCGGAAATGACAAACATGGCATTGCATGGCATTGCATATCATTTTGCATTTTTTTGTTACTTGCTTTTCAGGTACTCGTTGCGGGGTCTCTAACCTTTATTTGGTTTCAGGCAGTATAGCGGAGAGTCATATTCACCGATATTCGACGCGAAGGAATCAAGTAAGAATCATGGATCAAGTGCAAAGTGATTTGGCGGAAATGAGGGCGCGTATGGACCAGTTCATGACCCTCATGACTGGCATGGCGCAAAATCAGGAGAGACTGAGGCTTCTGGTAGAGCGTCCCGACAATGGGCCCGAAGGTGATCATCATGACAATTCACAGGGACATGACATTCCTCCTCCCGGTGGCAACCCTCCTCCTGGTGGTAACAATCGGGGTAATGGAAATGGTAGGCATGCTGGTGTTACTCTTGAGGATACTCTGGAAGACCAATTTACTCTGCTGGATGCTGATGTGGGTAATCAAGGTGATCGAAGGTATGAGGAGTTAGCAGAAAAGATCAGGGCCATAGAATGCAAGAACTCTATGGGTATTGATGTTACCAGCTTGGGGCTGGTCTCAGGAGTCAGAATTCCCCCTAAATTCAAACCTCCCACTTTCGATAAGTATCACGGCAATGCGTGTCCCCAAACGCATCTTCAAGCTTACTTTGGGAAGATTTCAGCCCATACGGATGACGAGAAGCTATGGATGCACTATTTTCAGGACAGTCTGGCGGGGGCGTCTTTGACCTGGTACATGAAGTTGAGTAGAGCTGCTGTGAAGAATTGGAAAGATCTGGCAGAAGCGTTCCTGAAGCAATACCAATATAATATTGACATGGCGCCCAACCGCACCCAATTGCAGGGATTGTCACAAAATGCCAAGGAGAGTTTCAAAGAATACGCACAGAGGTGGAGGGAAATGGCTGCCCAGGTCCAACCTCCCTTGTCAGACAGAGAAATGGCAGATATGTTCATGGGCACCTTGCAAGGGGCCTATCTGGTTAGATTAGCTGCTTGTCCGTCGACTGGATTTGCTGATATTGTGATTGCGGGAGAAAGAATAGAAAGTCTGTTAAAGCTTGGAAAGATCCAGGATGTGAGTGGGGCTGGCTCTTCGGGGACGAAGAAACCGTTCGCTAGTAACCAGAAAAGAAGAGAAGGTGATACGAATGCTGTGTTTAGAGGACGAGGCAGAGGGCGTTCTCGAGCTTATTATCAGGTAGATGCTGTGACAATCCCCACACCGTCTGTTCAGAAACAACAACCCCAACAACAAGTTCAACAGCAACAACCTTTTTTCCAGCAAAGGTCTAGACAGAGGGATCGTAAGATGGATCCTCTCCCTATGACTTATGCCGCGCTGTTGCCCCGGCTACTCGAGTTAAAGTTGGTAGAACTCCGTACTATGAAAGCTCCGGTTGCTGGAAACCTGCCACCTAACTTCGATGCTAATGCTCGTTGTGAGTTCCACTCAGGTGCTCAGGGGCACTCCATTGAAAAATGCTGGGCTTTCCATCATAAAGTACAAGATTTGATTGATGCTAAAGCCATCAATTTCTCTCCCGCTCCTAATATTACTCAGCATCCCATGCCTGATCATAGTGCAGCAAATGTGTACGCTATTGAAGATGGGAGGAGATTGAGTTTGGTGTTAGACGTTCATCAAGTGAAAACTTCTTTGTTGGTTGTAAAAGATCGTTTATTGAAGGGACAGGTGTTCCCGGGCTGTAATCAAGATTGCTCTGAGTGCATAAATTAGGAGAACGGCTGTGATAAGTTGAAGATGGGTTTACAGAATCTGATCGATGAAGGATGTCTACAGTTCGACAGAGTCGTGAAAGACACTGATGAGATATCAACCGTGACCATCTATTACACTCCCGCTGAGATTCAAATGCCGGTCAATGCAGTTCCCGTGGCGAGTGTTGCGCCAGAAAGGCCCAGTCCTGTCACTATCACGGTGCCAGGACCAATTCCGTTCACGTCTACGAAGGCTATCCCATGGCACTATGGGGCAGATGTATATTACGAAGGTAAAAAACAGGAAGTTGAGTCATCAGTCAGCCCAAATGTTGATAACGTAGGGGGTGTAGGGGGCTTTACAAGGAGTGGAAGGTTGTTCGCTCCCCAAACCTTGAGAAGTGATAAGGAGGTAGAAGCTGCAGCAAAGGCTAAGGGTAAACAGGTGGTTGAAAGTGCGCCTACACCTGAAGCAGAGACAAAGATTACTTTTGATAAGGAAATGGAAGAATTTATGAAGATAATCAAGAAAAGCGATTATAAGATTGTGGACCAACTGAATCAGACCCCTTCAAAGATTTCAATCCTGTCACTATTGATGTGCTCTGATGCGCACCGGCAGGCGTTGTTGAAAGTGTTGAAGAGTGCGTACGTGCCGCAAGAAATTACTGTTAATCAGCTCGAGGGCGTAATCTCCAATGTTAATGTTAGCCATGGCTTGGGCTTTACAAGTAGAGATTTGACTGTTGAAGGAAGAAACCATAATAAGGCTTTGCATATCACGATGGAGTGTAAGGGCGCAGTGTTATCTCATGTACTGGTAGACACTGGTTCATCACTCAATGTCTTGCCCAAGAAGGCATTAATGAAGCTGGAAGTTGACGGTTTGATCTTAAGGCCTAGTGAATTGGTGGTCAGAGCATTCGATGGAACTAGACGATCTGTGTTTGGTGAGGTGGAATTGCCCGTACAAATTGGACCACAGGTATTCAAATCCACGTTCCATGTAATGGACATACAACCTGCATATAGCTGCCTATTGGGACGCCCTTGGATTCACGGAGCCGGGGCTGTTACCTCTACTCTACATCAAAAGCTGAAGTATGAGTTTGAAGGGCAGGTTGTGACAGTGTGTGGAGAAGAAGACATCTTTGTGAGTCACTTGTCTACGTTCAAGTACATTGAAATGGATGGGGAAATTCATGAGATGCTGTGCCAATCATTTGAAGCAGTCAATATTGACGATGCACCTGAGTCTTCTTCTGTACCAGTCGGGGCTGGTACCTCCATTTCATCTTACAAACAAGCTGTCGAAGTCGTCAGGGCAGGCAACGCCCAAGGTTGGGGCAGGTTGATAGAGACCCCAATGAAGGAAGACAAATTTGGTATTGGTTATCATCCCTCTACAACTTCAGATGCGGGGAGCAGGGGACCCATTACTTTCAATAGTGGGGGAATTATCTACATGGACCAGTCTTGTGCAGCCACGGAGGATAGTGTTGACAGTGATTGTGACCTGGACAACTGGGTACGCCCTCATGTTCCGGGACAACAAGTGCAAAACTGGTTCGTTGAAGAAGTCATCCGGGTTACTCTTCAGACAGAGTAATTTTTCTTTGTTTTTTTTCTAACCATAATGCATGACAAAACCTTGCGCTCTGCCCAAGGCGTATAGATTCATTTGTAGGGCCACCATGGTTGCATTTGCAATGTTTAATCACTAATAAAGGACGTTTTGCAATCAAATTTTGTTCTCTGTCTTTCAGTTTTTATTTTTGCACAAAAAATATAAAATGGCAATGTTTCATTTTCTTTTGTTTTGCTTAAAAATAAATTCTAAAATAAGGCATGAACCCGTTCATGCAGACTTGATCCTCCGGATACCACTGATAACGATTTTGATATGGCCATGTATGACTTTGACAATCCGATTTATCAAGCCGAAGAAGGGGATGGGAAAGATTGTGAACTTTCTGAAGAACTGGCCAGATTGTTGAAACAAGAGGAAAGGGTCATCCAGCCTCATCAGGAGACTGTAGAAATCATCAATATTGGTACCAAGGATGCCAAGAAAGAGATCAGGATTGGTGCCAGCTTGCAAGCAGATGTGAAGCAAACTTTGACGGAAATGTTGCGCGAGTATGTTGACATCTTCGCCTGGTCGTATCAAGACATGCCGGGGTTGGATACGGATATTGTCGTGCACAGGCTACCATTGAGAGAAGAATGTCCGCCAGTCAAGCAGAAACTTCGTCGGACTCACCCCGACATGGCCTTAAAGATTAAGGAGGAAGTCCAGAAGCAGTGGGACGCTGGTTTTCTTGCTGTGACAAAGTATCCTCCATGGGTAGCCAACATCGTGCCAGTACCGAAGAAAGATGGAAAAGTGAGAATGTGTGTGGATTATCGAGATCTTAATAAAGCTAGCCCGAAAGATGATTTTCCACTACCTCATATTGATGTGCTGGTCGATAATACAGCTCAGTTTTCAGTGTTCTCATTTATGGACGGTTTCTCCGGGTACAACCAGATCAAGATGGCACCTGAAGATATGGAGAAGACCACGTTCATTACTCCGTGGGGTACATATTGTTATAAAGTAATGCCTTTTGGGTTGAAAAACGCAGGGGCAACGTACCAGCGGGCGATGGTGACATTGTTTCATGACTTGATTCATAAGGAGATCGAATGTTATGTAGATGATATGATTGCCAAGTCGAGAACAGAAGAGGAACATCTGGTTAATCTGAAAAAGCTGTTTGAAAGGTTGAGAAAGTTCCGTCTGAGATTAAATCCAAACAAGTGCACGTTTGGGGTGCGTTCTGGAAAGTTACTGGGCTTCATTGTGAGCGAAAGAGGAATCGAGGTTGATCCTGCCAAGGTGAAAGCAATACAAGAAATGCCTGAACCGAGAACAGAAAAAGAGGTTCGTGGTTTCTTGGGTAGATTGAACTACATTGCAAGGTTCATATCTCACCTAACAGCCACGTGTGAACCAATATTTAAATTGTTAAGGAAAGATCAAACGGTCAGGTGGAATGACGATTGCCAATTGGCATTCGATAAGATAAAAGAATACTTGCAGGAACCTCCGATTCTAATGCCTCCAGTTGAAGGGAGACCGCTGATAATGTATCTGACAGTGCTTGAAGGTTCCATGGGTTGTGTTCTCGGTCAACATGACGAGACAGGTAGGAAGGAGCATGCTATTTACTACCTGAGCAAAAAGTTCAATGATTGTGAGTCCCGATACTCAATGCTTGAAAAGACATGCTGTGCGCTTGCATGGGCCGCTAAGCGATTGAGGCAATATATGGTTAGGCACACGACCTTGTTGATTTCAAAAATGGATCCTATCAAGTATATTTTTGAGAAACCAGCATTGACAGGCAGAGTTGCACGGTGGCAAATGGTCTTGACAGAGTATGACATTCAGTACACTTCACAAAAGGCCATCAAAGGAAGTATCTTGTCCGACTATCTTGCGCAACAGCCGATTGATGATTACCAACCCATGAAGTTTGACTTCCCTGATGAAGACATCATGTTTCTCAAAGCTAAAGACTGCGAGGAACCACTTCCGGAGGAGGGGCCAGACCCTGAATCCAAATGGAGTCTGATGTTTGATGGGGCTGTCAATATGAATGGGTGCGGAGTTGGAGCAGTTCTTATCACGCCGGAAGGTGTTCATATGCCGTTCACTGCCCGAATAACTTTCGGATGCACCAACAATGAAGCAGAGTACGAAGCTTGTATAATGGGGATCGAGGAGGCGATTAATCTACGGATTAAGACCCTTGATATATTTGGTGATTCAGCCTTGGTAATCAATCAAGTGAAAGGGAGTTGGTACACGCACCAAGCAAATCTAGTGCCGTATAGAGATTATACAAGGAGATTGCTGACATTTTTCACAACAGTGAAACTGTACCACATTCCTCGAGATGAGAATAGGTTCGCTGATGCCTTGGCCACTTTGTCTTCCATGATCAAAGTGCAAGGATGGAACCATGTACCTAAGATTGAGGTATCCCGCCTTGACAGACCAGCATTTGTGTTTGCGGTCGATGCAACGTCTGATGACAAGCCATGGTTTCATGACATTAAGTGTTTCTTGAAAAGTCAAGAGTACCCGTCCGGGGCATCGTCCAAAGACAGGAAGACGTTGAGAAGGTTAGCTGGTAGTTTCTTCTTGAACAAAGATGGCGTGCTGTATAAAAGAAATTTTGACACGGTCCTGCTTAGATGTGTGGATAGACATGAAGCAGACTTGTTGATGATTGAAGTGCACGAAGGCTCTTTCGGTACTCACGCCGGAGGGCATGCAATGGCTAAAAAGTTGTTAAGGTCGGGATATTATTGGTTGACTATGGAGTCAGATTGTTGTAAATATGCCCGCAAATGCCATAAATGCCAGATCTATGCAGACAGGGTGCATGTGCCTCCAAATCCGTTGAGTATCATGTCGTCGCCTTGGCCGTTTGCCATGTGGGGCATTGATATGATCGGAAAGATTGAGCCTACAGCTTCCAATGGTCATCGTTTCATCTTGGTGGCAATTGATTACTTCACCAAATGGGTTGAAGCCGCATCCTATGCCAATGTTACAAAACAAGTGGTCGCTCGTTTCTTAAAACGGGATATCATTTGCCGATATGGAGTTCCCGAAAGAATCATTACTGATAATGGTTCTAATTTGAACAATAAGATGATGGCTGAGTTATGCCGGGACTTCAAAATCGAGCATCACAATTCTTCTCCGTACCGCCCAAAGATGAATGGCGCGGTCGAAGCGGCCAACAAAAATATCAAGAAGATTGTACAGAAGATGGTTGTCACGTACAAAGATTGGCATGAGATGTTACCATTTGCTTTGCATGGGTATCGAACGTCGGTACGCACGTCCACTGGGGCAACCCCATTCTCACTTGTATATGGTATGGAGGCAGTGCTACCGGTTGAAGTAGAGATTCCGTCCCTCAGAGTCATGATGGATGTTAAGCTAGATGAAGCTGAATGGGTACGAGCCAGATTTGATCAGTTGAGCCTTATTGAGGAAAAGCGATTGGCGGCTGTATGTCATGGGCAACTATACCAGCGCAGAATGAAGCAGGCATTTGACCAAAAGGTGCGTCCTCGGGTTTATAAAGTCGGAGATGTGGTACTCAAAAGGATCCTTCCTCCCAATATAGATCACAGGGGCAAATGGACTCCTAATTATGAAGGTCCATTCGTGGTTAAAAAGGTCTTTTCGGGCGGAGCTTTATTGCTTACAACCATGGATGGCGAAGACTTTTCATCCCCTGTCAACTCGGACGTAGTCAAAAAATACTTCGCATGAATAGACCCGCTGGATAATAAAAATAAAAAAAATCCAGGAAAAAAAGGGCATCCCGGCGAACCAAAAACAGAATAAGGTTCGGGCAAAAATTAGGGATATAATTGAAAAAAATCGTACACCCGGTAAGTTGAAAACCCGAAAGGGCAACTTAGGCAAAAAAGGGTATCCTGGTGGATCGAAAACCTGAAAGGGCGGTCCACACAAAAGAGGGATTTAAGCGAATGACTACAGTCTGAGTTATCTGTACCCATTACCGTTTGAACAACTGATGTTCTGAAGAATAAGAATCGGTCTGATCATTCCTCAGAAGGCAAGGTCGGGGAGTTTTGAAGACATACTGGTCATAACAGAATGGAAACTCAGTGGAATTCCGTTTTCACATTGCCATTAGGATAGTTTCTTTTCTCAATTTTTCAGCGATCACCTCTTTCCAGGGATTGCTTCCAGATGTAATTGCCTATTCTGGGCTCTCAGTCAATAAATTGAATTTCAGTAAAAAGCCTCCTATTTTTGTTTTATTGCTTTGTTTGCAAAAACGTCCTAATTGTTGATAAAACATTGCATTTGAAAACATGGCAGCCTTGCAATAACATGCGCAGAAAAAATATTTGAAATTACTTCGAATGTTGAATACTCCCGGATGGTGGATTCTAGCCACGCAATATTCGGGGCATGTGGGCATATTCTTTTGTTGCAGGTAGCAGGTGCAGATGATTTTAAGCACAAGACCAGCAATAAATCACCCCACGCAAAAGACTGGGGCAATTATGGGTAAGGAGATCGGCGTTCATCGTTCGGTCGACGATTGTTCATAACGGGTCGATATCAGTGAATTAAGTTCAACTGGGTACCGTTGCATCTTATTAAGTCGATTCTCTCATACAGTATTTCCAACAGCTACAAGCTTTTCTATGTCGATAACGGTCACAGGTTCCCCAAAAGGGTGGTCTCGTCGACACCGAAACTGATGGTCATTATCCCCAGCGAAGTCACAAGAGTTTGAAGAGGCTAGATCTTCTGTAAAATCCTCTTATGACATCCTCTTCGGGGACGAATTGTTGTGTTGTCCAAGCATGGGGCATGATTGTTTCCCCAGCATGAAGTGTTGGTCACCCCCAGTAGAGTTTGAGGACAGTTGGTCTTCTGTAAAATCCTCTCGAAAGGCATTCCCCAACATGAGACGCTTTAAAGCAGTTTTCTCCAGCAGAGTTTGTTATAAACTCGTCATCCCCAACGGAATTGTCCAAAGGGAAAGCTCGCCTAACATGGGGCATTGTGGTACTCATCCTAAGCTTGACAGTCATATTCTTCAGCAGACTACTGTGGATTTGCTTTGGGTTTCCCCAACAGATCTCTAAGGACTCTTTCTAGCAAGTTGCAGTAGAATGTTCTAACCAGGATTTGCATATCCCTGGCAGAGTAGCCCTGATACCCAGCAAGATCGTATCTCTGGTCATGGTATCCTCACAGAGGTCAGCATCGAATCTTGTCAGCAACTTCCAGCTGAGTTGTTGTTCTCTCCGCAGAGGTTTACCAGATCGACATAATCTATTCCTCAACAAGGATGGTACAGCCTTTCCCCAGCCGGGTCAGAAGGTTGATAATCCCTATAAAGGATCTTGGGTTGAATAAATCCCCAAGCAGAGTTTTAATGGCTCATTTCCCCAGCAGGACGTCATTTAAAAATCCTCATCCCCAGCGGAATCGCTGTGACCAGAATTCGTTCCCCCAAACAGATGGAATAATTCCTGGCAGAGTCGTCATTCCCTCATATCTTAAAGTCCAATTTATTTTTGGCAAGCTTGACAATTCGAAGCAGACGGATTGTTCATCCATTCGCCAGCAGAGATATTATCCTTTTAGGAGTCTCCGAGATTAAATCATTGATTGTGGTTCCTCAGCAGAGTCGGCAGAGATGTCTGGCGCAGAGGCAGAGAGTAATTCGATTTTAAAATTCTAAAAGTCCAACAGTGGATTGGCAAAAGTCCGTCTTCGGGTGGCAAAAGTCCAACAGTGGATTGGCAAAAGTCCGTCTTCGGGTGGCAAAAGTCCAACAGTGGATTGGCAAAAGTCCGTCTTCGGGTGGCAAAAGTCCAACAGTGGATTGGCAAAAGTCCATCTTCGGGTGGCAAAGCAGCTAAAAGTCCAACAGTGGATTGGCAAAAGTCCGTCTTCGGGTGGCAAAAGTCCAACAGTGGATTGGCAAAAGTCCATCTTCGGGTGGCAAAGCAGCTAAAAGTCCAACAGTGGATTGGCAAAAGTCCGTCTTCGGGTGGCAAAAGTCCAACAGTGGATTGGCAAAAGTCCGTCTTCGGGTGGCAAAAGTCCAACAGTGGATTGGCAAAAGTCCGTCTTCGGGTGGCAAAAGTCCAACAGTGGATTGGCAAAAGTCCATCTTCGGGTGGCACGAAGCTGCAAAGTCCACCAGTAGTGTGGCAAGCCAGTAGTCGTCTGGCGTCGTTCAAAAAGACATGTCCAAAGTCCACCAGCAGCGTGGCAGGCCAGTAGTCGTCTGGAATTGCATAAAAGACATTATTAAAGTCCACCAGTAGTGTGGCAAGCCAGTAGTCGTCTGGCGTCGTTCAAAAAGACATGTCCAAAGTCCACCAGTAGTGTGGCAGGCCAGTAGTCGTCTGGAGTTGCATAAAAGACATTATTAAAGTCCACCATCAGCGTGGCAGGCCAGTAGTCGTCTGGCATCGTTCAAAAGACAGATCTCTCCGACGTTTCATCGAAGATTCAATCCAACAATCTCGTTGGGTTTATATCCCTTTTCTTCTTCATCACCCAGAGCAAATTTTTGGTTATTTTTGGTATTCAATCACTATATACCTTGAAAGTCCGAAAGCAATTGCTTTCAGGCATTCAGGTCTACAGCGCTTGAATAGGGGCAGTTGTAATACCCCAAAATTTGCTCTCCCCTTTTGGCATCATAGCATGGCATTATCATTTATCATATCATATCCATCTCATTAGCATTGCATTGCATTTAACATAGAAAAATGAAGCATAGCATCTTTCTTACCATCAGGGCATGTGGTCAGGTGGGAGATGGACAATCAAGAGATCATTCAAAGCACAAAAGGTCAATCAAGTGCCCTCAAGGCAAGCCAAGAGGTCTTTCATGTCTCATCCCATCTCAATTGATCTTCCACAACCTCAAGGATAAGAGATACAATGGGAGATTGAAGCATTACATCTTTCACTATGCAAGAGGTTCAAAAAACTGAAGGAAAACCCTCAAAAGAGATAGCTCATTGATCCAAAATCATCCTCAAGTGGCATTTTTCATCCTCCTTTAAGAGGATACACAACATACTCTGAGGAATTTGGATTTGGAAGATGTGCAATTTCCTCCTAACCAAAGGGGGTCAAAACTAGGGTTTCCCATTAAATCAGGGAATCTTTGATTTTTTGGACAAAACTTGATGTCATGGTATTCTACATGTTCTTAAGTGTATGTGTGTGGAAGATTGCATCTCAATTGGTTTTAGGAGGTGGTTCAATTGGAAGAAAGATCAAAAATCAGGAAATTTGGGCCAAGTCAAATAATCAGGGGAAAAAGTCAACTCTTGACTTTTTGAGGCCAAATTCATGAAATTCATGTTATATGTGACCAATGTACAAAGTTTGATCTAGAAACTCCAAAGGAATCATAAAAAAATCAAGATTTGGAAAGTTGCCATTTTTGGATGAAGTAGGGTTACTAAAAATAGCAAGTTTTGGCCATTTTGCATCAGAGTTTGAACCAAGGCCATTTAAATTTGGAGCACCAAATGAAAATTCCACTCTGCCTCAATGAAAGGCCTTGCTTTAAGCTTCAAATCCATGTGTGGAACATCTCCATTGGATAAAAATTGAGTGAGATATGATTGATCAAAGTTTGAGCAAAGTAGGTCCAAAACTAGGTCATGACCAAGATTTTCAGGGCACGCGCGCAGTCATTTTCTCAAACACTTGGTGGGCCAAATGTATTGATCAATTACTCATGATTAGAGGCTTCAAATGGAAAATCTTTCAACATCAAAGTTGTTCCTCTATGTGAGATCTTCAAAGTTGGTGTTTATCAATTTTTCATCTGATCAAAGGTTAAGGAGTTATGATGGCTCAAAGAATGGTCATTGCAACTGAAATTTGACCAGGTCACAACCAGGTCATGCCACAAGTCTGCGCACCCATGTACCAGTTTCTTTTTCCATCTGTTTGAGGTCATTTTTAGACATGTTTGAGACCTCATTCCACTTCAATTTCCAAATCAATATTGTGCTCCAATGCATCCTCTTTCCAATGAACCCATAAACTCCCTAATGCAGCCATTGAGTAGAGAGAAAAACCTCCACAAACTACCCTATGTTGGCATGGATACATTGACAGCTTGGTGCACGATTTTGGTTCACACACACCACAAACACTTCATAACATCTGCTTTCCACATTAAACCAAGCATACTTGATACAAATATCATACACCAGCACGTGCCATGCATAAAAATGGAAAGGGCAAACTTATGAAGCAAGTTTCTGCCACAACAGCTTTGTTGTTTTACCCTCACTTCCACCATAGCACACCATGAATCACCATCACCACATCATAGCCAACCTCACTCGCCCCTAACTAACTTAACTCAGTTAGTTAGGGTGCACTCAGTTAACCAAGCATTGACTCACTTAACTGACTCACTAAACCATGGTTAACTCACATTATAAATAGAAATCTCACCTCTAATTTCAGTCTCAGCTTCATTTTTCTCATTCTTCACACTGAATCTCTCTCACATTCTCTCCACTTTTTTTCTGCTTGCACACGGGTTTAACCATTTGTTTCTACATTTCATCTCCATCTTCATCATTATTCTGCTTTGGAGATCAAGAACAAGAGTGCATAGGTTCAGTTAAAGAAGCTCAGCATCAAATTCCAATTGATTTTCTGCACGAATTCGAGCTCTCAAGCCTTTATTTGGCCAAGTGAAACTCAAGGAAGAGGCATCTATTTCTGGTATTCTTGAGCTTTCCAAGTTCCATCATCTTCAGGTTTGAACTCTTGAAATTATATTGCACGATCTCTGGTTATTTTTACTTGTTTTTGGTGTTTTATGCTTGATAGAAGCTCTGCTCCATCCGGCTAGTTGATAGGCCTTTTACAGGCTTAGTTGCAAATCTTAGGGCTTGATTTGATCTCCTCTGTTCGTGCTATGTGTATGTGTTTTGTGATTTTTATGAGCATATCCATGATGTACATAAGCTCAGCTTCAATTTGGTACCATATTTGTGGATTTTTGTGAGATGTGAGAGTTGCAGGTGGTGGTTCTCGCCGGAGAAGGTGACCGGAGGTCACCTCCGGCCGGTGACTGTAATTGCTAGGGTTTGTCTTGTTTTAATCATGTCCGTCCATTTTCTAAGATCGTAAGGCTTGTATGATGACAGCACATTAAAATCCATGTGCTCCTCACGTGCGTTTTTCTGATTTCACTTAAGCATTTTGTGGTGTGGTGCATTGTATGTTGTGTGGTCATTCACATGTGCGCGTTGATTTGGTTTACTTTGACTTTCGTTTGACTATGACTTGATCCAATGGCCATGAGGGAGTCAATTTTGTTGACTGAGAGTCCATGCTTGTTAGTATGTTCTGCGTGCTTAATGGACCTAACCAGATTGCTATTCACACCTCCTCTTTTTTGAAGCCCAATGATTTTGAACTGTCCAATTGCTATGTTCATACCCCCCTGCATTTTGCATTTAATTTTCATTTTTATTTCTTTCTACACGTTTGATTTCTAATTTTTAAAAATACCAAAACATATTGGAAAATTCTACAAAAATTCATGTGTATTCTTAAAACATTTAGGAAATTTTCTATGATTTTATTTTCTGATTTTATGACCATTTTGCCCCTGTTCCATTATTTCTTTTGAATTTCCATTTGTATGCATACTTAATGTGACATATGATTTTGTGCATTTTTGTTCTTGATCATAAAAAATGATTTTGATGCCTTTCTTTTTGCATTGTGGTCACAATATGTTGAGGTATGTTTGAGATTTATGAGATGATTTTTAAGTCTTTTTTGGATGACTTTTGATGTGTTGCTTTGAGCATGAATGCATGAAACTTCCATGAGACTTTGACCTAATTGTTGAGTGACTTTGGTTCTGATTCATTGCTTGTGGACTTGATATGTTAATGGCATGTGTTTAAGGTGTTTGATTGGTGAAAGTCATAATTTTTGAAGCATGTTTGCTATTTGTTTGAAGCATGAAATCTAACTTGTTCATTTTATGAATGTATGCTTCATGTTTGGTTTGCTTGATCATGAAGGCACTTGTGCCATGAGTTGTGGTTTTGTTTGAGGATGTATAGCATGTTAATTGACTTCTGATTGTGACATTTGGGTTTCATCTTTGCATGTTTGATGTTTATCTTGCACCTTAAGTCACTTGTTTCACAAGTATGAACCACATTCACATCACTTCACCTTTTCTTCTTTGCTTCTTGTTGGATTGAGATTTTGTTTGCATGATTTAGTATGCTCATTTAGGATAACATTAGGTTGTGTAAATATGAGTTACATTCTGACTTGGAAGCATGTATAGCATTCAATCTCATTTTACTTTGTTTGTCAACTTGTTTGAATTTGATTTGTTCATTATATTTTCTTACTTTACTTGTAAGTGATTGTGCTAACCATGTAGGGGCTTCGGTAAGTTTCAATTGAGTGTGGATAAGGAATCCACATTCAACTTCTATCCTTTCTCTTTTACAATTCCATGTTTTGTTAAGCACTTATGTGCTTTCTTTTAATAACTCATCACTTTCCCTTTTGAATTACAATTCATCTTCTACTTTGGAAGTGAATTGTTTAATTCTTTCTTTCTTTAGATTTTAGGTTGAAACCTCACAAACCTTTAGGATCACTCCCTTTAATCTTCAATTAGGATTGAGTCTTAGTCCATATAGGTTTTACCTTTTCTCCTCTCTTGAGTCTTTCATCTTCTCATCTCAAAGAAAATTCAAAACATATAATAAACGTAGGCATTTATTGCATTTAGGCCTTTCATATAAAGAAAAGATTATAAGGGGTCTTCTCTTGTAATCTTAGAATGTGTAGCATATAGCCCATCTTGGGTCAATGTGTTAAACATTTGATCTTGTATGAGGGACTTAAATGCAATACTTGTTGAAGGTGCAAATAATAAAAAACACTTCTTCACTTCATAATCAATAAAACACTTAATAAACACAAGTATGCTAGTGTGTTTGAACCTTGATAATTGGAATTAAGTGTGAGGGTCTTCTTCACCCTTAGTGTGCTTTCTTACCCATTCCATCTTGGAATGTGAGAAGGTACGCATTCCAATGACTAAGATTCAGATACACTGTCATACGCAAACAAATGAAAAGACTCTTAAAAGACAAAAACAAACAATAACGTCTTTCCTTCGGGAATTCTTTTCTCACCTCATTCACTCTCAACGCACGAACGCGCTTCTACTCGTTCTCTTGCAAGATGGTAACGCACTCGGACCAGCGAGCCTGCAACACCTGAGCTAGAACGTAAGTCGTTCTCTAAAAAACACAACAATCTTTCCCTAGTGAGGGGAACTACGTCGCTCTGATTCTCATGCTCCCGATGAGATACGTAGGCAGTGGGGTAGGGCCCATGCGAGCACTTCTTTTATTTTCCCTACATTTGTTTCTCGTTCCTTTTCCAGTTCTCTTTTCGTTCCTTTCCCGGTATTCTTTTCTATCACCCTTTGATCGAGACAAGCAAGCGTGGATCCCATCGGGGACGATGGACGCGAGGGGGTGCTAATACCTTCCTCTCGCGTAACCGACTCCCGAACCCAGTTCTTTGGTCGTAAGACCATGCTTTTCTTTTCTCTCAGGTTTACGCGGTGTTTCCTTTCCCTCTCTTGGGATAAATACACATTGCTGGCGACTCTGTTCGGTGCCACTTTCGCGTTTGTACTAGGATAAAAATCCCGGGAGCGACACAGAGTATCATGCAAATTCTGATTATCCTCCCCAACAAGAGTTCAGAAGTTTGCTCTTCCCCAACTAGATTTTGGTGAAGTTTATTGCTTGACAACACGAATTCGTATTCCCCGTAGAAGTCAAGTGTGTTGGGTTGGTGTTTCTCAAGCTTGCGGTGAAGTGGTTTCCATCTCCCCAACGGAGTAAGGACATAATGTTGTCCCCTGGCAGAGCTGATAACGTCAACTGTCGTTCCCGAGACAGATTTGTTGGTGGTGTTTAGTTTTTCCCGGTAGGTCAGAGGCCAATTACCATTGGTAATTCTCTTCATCAGAGCCCTGGGGAATTTTCAGCAGATGTTTGTGATAGAATAGGGATTTGGTTGGGTTCTCGAGCAGAGTTTATGACCATAGAGACAGTTCAGTTTGTCGTATGTCTGCGGGTTAGCATGATTTTTCTCCCTAGTAGAGTTTCTCTCAAGCATTGAGGTTTTATCATCCTCAGCAGAGCATTGGGAGCCTCTTTCCCCCCGTCAAGAGTGAATAGGATCATTTTCCCCCAATCAAATTAGTTTATTACTCCCCGGCGAGTATTCAAAAGCCGACCGTCTTAGACAAGAAAATGTTGCATCGCCAGCAAGAGATTTGTTGAATGTCTCTCCTTTGCAGAGATCTTATATTCCCCACAGTTTCGTGGTGTCTACGTCCCTCATCTGATCAGGAAGGGGAATCTCACCAGCAAAGGTATGATATCATTCCCAGCATGTTGAAGTCATTTCTCCAGTAGCAGGTAAAGTTCAGTGATGTCCATGGCAGGTTTGGTATTACTGACTCCTCTCCCCAAACAAAGTTTGGTGTTAAACCCCGTAACGGTTTGTTAAACAGTGGTTGACATCCCCAGTAGGTTCTAAGTCCAATTGTTATTGGCAATTTTCAGTATCAGGCTTTGGGTTCTATCTTCAACGAGGGTTATTTGTAATCCCCAGCAGAGGGGAAGTTCTCTTTGGGTTTCATCTTCACTAAAGGTGGTTAATTAGGAAAGTCGTTCAGTGTGGTTTTCCTCAGCGGGGCTTGTGACCTCGGAGACAATTTAGTTTGTCATCCCCGGTGGAGTTGCCTTCGTCTTCAGCATTTATTTTCTGAGGGGCCTCTTTTGAATAGCATGAGAATCATTTGCATTTCAACCTCTAAATGCGTAGCATTTCCGTCTCGTATAGAGCATTGCGCCATAGAATTTCAAACATTTGCACTTGAAGCATAAGCCAGGTTTGAATTCACCTATGCCAGACGTTTCCCCAGCAGAAAGCATAATAACTTAAGGGATATCGACCAACTTTATGGATTTGATCATCCAGAGAGGATATCTGGTATCACCTTGCAGAGTTTTCTGTCAGGATCGTTAGTCTATGGTTTCCTTTCTTTTCACCCCTTCGTCCAAGTGGTTTATCGAATTATCCCCTCAGGGTTGTTTAGCGTTTATCCTGTATTAGTCTGTTCTTTCAACAACCGTCCGTGTTTGAATTCATTTCTTCAGTACATCGCCTGTATTGATTTTAGACACTCGTCTATGTTCTTTGACACCTGTCTGTGTTCGATCTCTTTTGCTTCAATACCCGTCCATATTGACTTCTTAGACACCCGTCCGTGTTCTTTCAACACTTGTTCGTGTTCGATATTTTTTACTTCAATACCCGTCCGTATTGACTTTTTAAACACTCTTCTGTGTTTTTTCAACACTCGTCAGTGTTCGATCTCTTTTGCTTCAATACCCGTCCGTATTGATTTTAGACACTCGTCTGTGTTTTTTCGACACTCGTCAGTGTTCGATCTCTTTTGCTTCAATACCCGTCCGTATTGGTTTTAAACACTCGTCTGTGTTCTTTCGACACTCGTCAGTGTTCGATCTCTTTTGCTTCAATACCCGTCCGTATTGATTTTAGACACCCGTCTGTGTTCTTTCAACACTCGTCCGTGTGCATTTTGCCTACTTTTCGGTATTCGTGTCTATTGATGTTCCGACACTCATTTGTGTTTATCCCTAGCATAGTCGACACTGTCCGTGTTCGCCTTATGGTTTTCGATACTCGTTTGTATTAGTCCCAGTTACCCATATGTGTTTTATTTTTTTTTTTCAATACTTCGTTCGTATTGATCTTAGACACCCGTCTGTGTTCTTCGACACTTGTCTGTGTTCTTTCAACACCTGTCCATGTTTGAAACCTTTCTTCAATACTCGTCCGTATCGATCTTAGACACTCGTCCGTGTTCTTTCAACACTCGTCCATGTTCGATTCCTTTCCTCAATACCTCGTCCGTATTGATTTTAGACACTTGTCCGTGTTCTTCTAACACTCGTCTGTATTTGTGTCAGTTTCATCACTACTCGTCTGTATTGATCCTAGATTTGGCACCCACGTAGCAATCTCTTCAGCACTCGTCTGTGTTCACCTCCTTTTAGGTATGATAATCAGCATGCTGTTGATCAGCAGATGCGTGAAGTGCCGAAATAGGTTCCAGTATGGGGTTTCTCTTCCTCAGCAAGGCACACCAAAGGTTATATTTTCCCAGCGAGGCATTTGAATCGCCATCCGTCCTCAGCAAAAATAGTTGAAGTTTTGTCGTTCGTGGCAGAGTATCATGCAAATTCTGATTATCCTCCCCAACAAGAGTTCAGAAGTTTGCTCTTCCCCAGCCAGATTTTGGTGAAGTTTATTGCTTGACAACACGAATTCGTATTCCCCGTACAAGTCAAGTGTGTTGGGTTGGTGTTTCTCAAGCTTGCGGTGAAGTGGTTTCCGTCTCCCCAACGGAGTAAGGACATAATGTTGTCCCCTGGCAGAGCTGATGACGTCAACTATCGTTCCCCAGGCAGATTTGTTGGTGGTGTTTAGTTTTTCCCGGCAGGTCAGAGGCTAATTACCATTGGTAATTCTATTCATCAGAGCCCTGGGGAATTTTCAGCAGATGTTTGTGATAGAATAGGGATTTGGTTGGGTTCTCGAGCAGAGTTTATGACCATAGAGACAGTTCAGTTTGTCGTATGTCTGCGGGTTAGCATGATTTTTCTCCCTAGTAGAGTTTCTCTCAAGCATTGAGGTTTTATCATCCTCAGCAGAGCATTGGGAGCCTCTTTCCCCCCGTCAAGAGTGAATAGGATCGTTTTTCCCCAATCAAATTAGTTTATTACTCCCCGGCGAGTATTCAAAAGTCGACCGTCTTAGACAAGAAAATGTTGCATCCCCAGCAAGAGATTTGTTGAATGTCTCTCCTTTGCAGAGATCTTATGTTCCCCATAGTTTCGTGGTGCCTACGTCCCTCATCTGGTCAGGAAGGGGAATCTCACCAGCAAAGGTATGATATCATTCCCAGCATGTTGAAGTCATTTCTCCAGTAGCAGGTTAAGTTCAGTGATGTCCATGGCATGTTTGGTATTACTGACTCCTCTCCCCAAGCAAAGTTTGGTGTTAATCCCCGTAACGGTGTGTTAAACAGTGGTTGACATCCCCAGTAGGTTCTAAGTCCAATTGTTATTGGCAATTTTCAGTATCAGGCTTTGGGTTCTATCTTCAACGAGGGTTATTTGTAATCCCCAGCAGAGGGGAAGTCCTCTTTGGGTTTCATCTTCACTAAAGGTGGTTAATTAGGAAAGTCGTTCAGTGTGGTTTTCCTCAGCGGGGCTTGTGACCTCGGAGACAATTTAGTTTGTCATCCCCGGTGGAGTTGCCTTCGTCTTAAGCATTTATTTTCTGAGGGGCCTCTTTTGAATAGCATGAGAATCATTTGCATTTCAACCTCCAAATGCGTAGCATTTCCGTCTCGTATAGAGCATTGCGCCATAGAATTTCAAACATTTGCACTTGAAGCATAAGCCAGGTTTGAATTCACCTATGCCAGACGTTTCCCCAGCAGAAAGCATAATAATTTAAGGGATATCGACCAACTTTATGGATTTGGTCATCCAGAGAGGATATCTGGTATCACCCTGCAGAGTTTTCTGTCAGGATCGTTAGTCTATGGTTTCCTTTCTTTTCACCCCTTCGTCCAAGTGGTTTATCGAATTATCCCCTCAGGGTTGTTTAGCCTTTGTCCTGTATTAGTCTGTTCTTTCAACACCCGTCCGTGTTTGAATTCATTTCTTCAGTACATCGTCTGTATTGATTTTAGACACTCGTCTGTGTTCTTCGACACCTGTCTGTGTTCGATCTCTTTTGCTTCAATACCCGTCCATATTGACTTCTTAGACACCCGTCCGTGTTCTTTCAACACTTGTTCGTGTTCGATCTTTTTTACTTCAATACCCGTCCGTATTGACTTTTTAAACACTCTTCTGTGTTTTTTCAACACTCGTCCGTGTTCGATCTCTTTTGCTTCAATACCCGTCCGTATTGATTTTAGACACTCGTCTGTGTTTTTTCGACACTCGTCAGTGTTCGATCTCTTTTGCTTCAATACCCGTCCGTATTGGTTTTAAACACTCGTCTGTGTTCTTTCGACACTCGTCAGTGTTCGATCTCTTTTGCTTCAATACCCGTCCGTATTGATTTTAGACACTCGTCTGTGTTCTTTCAACACTCGTCCGTGTGCATTTTGCATACTTTTTGGTATTCGTGTCTATTGATGTTCCGACACTCATTTGTGTTTATCCCTAGCATAGTCGACACTGTCCGTGTTCGCCTTATGGTTTTCGATACTCGTTTGTATTAGTCCCAGTTACCCATATGTGTTTTTTTTTTCAATACTTCGTTCGTATTGATCTTAGACACCCGTCTGTGTTCTTCGACACTTGTCTGTGTTCTTTCAACACCTGTCCATGTTTGAAACCTTTCTTCAATACTCGTCCGTATCGATCTTAGACACTCGTCCGTGTTCTTTCAACACTCGTCCATGTTCGATTCCTTTCCTCAATACCTCGTCCGTATTGATTTTAGACACTTGTCCGTGTTCTTCTAATACTCGTCTATATTTGTGTTAGTTTCATCACTACTCGTCTGTATTGATCCTAGATTTGGCACCCACGTAGCAATCTCTTCAGCACTCGTCTCTGTTCACCTCCTTTCAGGTATGATAATCAGCATGCTGTTGATCAGCAGAAGCGTGAAGCGCCGAAATAGTATCCAGTATGGGGTTTCTCTTCCTCAGCAAGGCACACCAAAGGTTATATTTTACCAGCGGGGCATTTGAATCGCCATCCGTCCTCAGCAAAAATAGTTGAATTTTTGTCGTTCGTGGCAGAGTATCATGCAAATTCTGATTATCCTCCCCAACAAGAGTTCAGAAGTTTGCTCTTCCCCAGCCAGATTTTGGTGAAGTTTATTGCTTGACAACACGAATTCGTATTCCCCGTACAAGTCAAGTGTGTTGGGTTGGTGTTTCTCAAGCTTGCGGTGAAGTGGTTTCCGTCTCCCCGACGGAGTAAGGACATAATGTTGTCCCCTGGCAGAGCTGATAACGTCAACTATCGTTCCCCAGGAAGATTTGTTGGTGGTGTTTAGTTTTTCCCGGCAGGTCAGAGGCCAATTACCATTGGTAAAAATTCTCTTCATCAGAGCCCTGGGGAATTTTCAGCAGATGTTTGTGATAGAATAGGGATTTGGTTGGGTTCTCGAGCAGAGTTTATGACCATAGAGACAGTTCAGTTTGTCGTATGTCTGCGGGTTAGCATGATTTTTCTCCCTAGTAGATTTTCTCTCAAGCATTGAGGTTTTATCATCCTCAGCAGAGCATTGGGAGCCTCTTTCCCCCCGTCAAGAGTGAATAGGATCGTTTTTCCCCAATCAAATTAGTTTATTACTCCCCGGCGAGTATTCAAAAGTCGACCGTCTTAGACAAGAAAATGTTGCATCCCCAGCAAGAGATTTGTTGAATGTCTCTCCTTTGCAGAGATCTTATGTTCCCCACAGTTTCGTGGTGCCTATGTGCCTCATCTGGTCAGGAAGGGGAATCTCACCAGCAAAGGTATGATATCATTCCCAACATGTTGAAGTCATTTCTCCAGTAGCAGGTTAAGTTCAGTGATATCCATGGCAGGTTTGGTATTACTGACTCCTCTCCCCAAGCAAAGTTTGGTGTTAATCCCCGTAACGGTTTGTTAAACAGTGGTTGACATCCCCAGTAGGTTCTAAGTCCAATTGTTATTGGCACTTTCCAGTATCAGGCTTTGGGTTCTATCTTTAACGAGGGTAATTTGTAATACCCAGCAGAGGGGAAGTTCCCTTTGGGTTTCATCTTCACTAAAGGTGGTTAATTAGGAAAGCCGTTCAGTGTGGTTTTCCTCAGCAGGGTTTGTGACCTCGGAGACAATTTAGTTTGTCATCACCGGTGGAGTTGCCTTCATCTTCAGCATTTATTTTCTGAGGGGCCTCTTTTGAATATCATGAGAATCATTTGCATTTCAACCTCCAAATGCGTAGCATTTCCGTCTCGTATAGAGCATTGCGCCATAGAATTTCAAACATTTGCACTTGAAGCATAAGCCAGGTTTGAATTCACCTATGCCAGACGTTTCCCCAGCAGAAAGCATAGTAACTTAAGGGATATCGGCCAACTTTATGGATTTGGTCATCCAGAGAGGATATCTGGTATCACCCTGTAGAGTTTTCTGTCAGGATCGTTAGTCTATGGGTTCTTTTCTTTTCACCCCTTCGTCCAAGTGGTTTATCGAATTATCCCCTCAGGGTTGTTTAGCGTTTGTCCTATATTAGTCTGTTCTTTCAACACCCGTCCGTGTTTGAATTCATTTCTTCAGTACATCGTCTGTATTGATTTTAGACACTCGTCTGTGTTCTTCGACACCCGTCTGTGTTCGATCTCTTTTGCTTCAATACCCGTCCATATTGACTTCTTAGACACCCGTCCATGTTCTTTCAACACTTGTCCGTGTGCATTTTGCCTACTTTTCGGTATTCGTGTCTATTGATGTTCTGACACTCATTTGTGTTTATCCCTAGCATAGTCGACACTGTCCGTGTTCGCCTTATGGTTTTCGATACTCGTTTGTATTAGTCCCAGTTACCCATATGTGTTTTATTTTTTTTTTCAATACTTCGTTCGTATTGATCTTAGACACCCGTCTGTGTTCTTCGACACTTGTCTGTGTTCTTTCAACACCTGTCCATGTTTGAAACCTTTCTTCAATACTCGTCCGTACCGATCTTAGACACTCGTCCGTGTTCTTTCAACACTCGTCCATGTTCGATTCCTTTCCTCAATACCTCGTCCGTATTGATTTTAGACACTTGTCCGTGTTCTTCTAACACTCGTCTGTATTTGTGTCAGTTTCATCACTACTCGTCTGTATTGATCCTAGATTTGGCACCCACGTAGCAATCTCTTCAACACTCGTCTGTGTTCACCTCCTTTCAGGTATGATAATCAGCATGCTGTTGATCAGCAAATGCGTGAAGTGCCGAATTAGGTTCCAGTATGGGGTTTCTCTTCCTCAGCAAGGCACACCAAAGGTTATATTTTCCCAGCGAGGCATTTGAATCGCCATCCGTCCTCAGCAAAAATAGTTGAAGTTTTGTCGTTCGTGGCAGAGTATCATGCAAATTCTGATTATCCTCCCCAACAAGAGTTCAGAAGTTTGCTCTTCCCCAGCCAGATTTTGGTGAAGTTTATTGCTTGACAATACGAATTCGTATTCCCCGTACAAGTCAAGTGTGTTGGGTTGGTGTTTCTCAAGCTTGCGGTGAAGTGGTTTCCGTCTCCCCAACGGAGTAAGGACATAATGTTGTCCCCTGGCAGAGCTGATAACGTCAACTATCGTTCCCCAGGCATATTTGTTGGTGGCGTTTAGTTTTTCCCGGCAGGTCAGAGGCCAATTACCATTGGTAATTCTATTCATCAGAGCCCTGGGGAATTTTCAGCAGATGTTTGTGATAGAATTGGGATTTGGTCGGGTTCTCGAGCAGAGTTTATGACCATAGAGACAGTTCAGTTTGTCGTATGTCTGCGGGTTAGCATGATTTTTCTCCCTAGTAGAGTTTCTCTCAAGCATTGAGGTTTTATCATCCTCAGCAGAGCATTGGGAGCCTCTTTCCCCCCGTCAAGAGTGAATAGGATCGTTTTTCCCCAATCAAATTAGTTTATTACTCCCCGGCGAGTATTCAAAAGTCGACCGTCTTAGACAAGAAAATGTTGCATTCCCAGCAAGAGATTTGTTGAATGTCTCTCCTTTGCAGAGATCTTATGTTCCCCATAGTTTCGTGGTGCCTACGTCCCTCATCTGGTCAGGAAGGGGAATCTCACCAGCAAAGGTATGATATCATTCCCAGCATGTTGAAGTCATTTCTCCAGTAGCAGGTTAAGTTCAGTGATGTCCATGGCATGTTTGGTATTACTGACTCCTCTCCCCAAGCAAAGTTTGGTGTTAATCCCCGTAACGGTTTGTTAAACAGTGGTTGACATCCCCATTAGGTTCTAAGTCCAATTGTTATTGGCACTTTTCAGTATCAGGCTTTGGGTTCTATCTTCAACGAGGGTTATTTGTAATCCCCAGCAGAGGGGAAGTTCTCTTTGGGTTTCATCTTCACTAAAGGTGGTTAATTAGGAAAGTCGTTCAGTGTGGTTTTCCTCAGCAGGGTTTATGTCCTCAGAGACAATTTAGTTTGTCATCACCGGTGGAGTTGCCTTCGTCTTCAGCATTTATTTTCTGAGGGGCCTCTTTTGAATAGCATGAGAATCATTTGCATTTCAACCTCCAAATGCGTAGCATTTCCGTCTCGTATAGAGCATTGCGCCATAGAATTTCAAACATTTGCACTTGAAGCATAAGCCAGGTTTGAATTCACCTATGCCAGACGTTTCCCCAGCAGAAAGCATAGTAACTTAAGGGATATCGGCCAACTTTATGGATTTAGTCATCCAGAGAGGATATCTGGTATCACCCTGCAGAGTTTTCTGTCAGGATCGTTAGTCTATGGTTTCCTTTCTTTTCACCCCTTCGTCCAAGTGGTTTATCGAATTATCCCCTCAGGGTTGTTTAGCATTTGTCCTATATTAGTCTGTTCTTTCAACACCCGTCCGTGTTTGAATTCATTTCTTCAGTACATCGTCTGTATTGATTTTAGACACTCGTCTGTGTTCTTCGACACCCGTCTGTTTCGATCTCTTTTGCTTCAATACCCGTCCATAGTGACTTCTTAGACACCCGTCCGCGTTCTTTCAACACTTGTTCGTGTTCGATCTTTTTTACTTCAATACCCGTCCGTATTGACTTTTTAAACACTCTTCTGTGTTTTTTCAACACTCGTCAGTGTTCGATCTCTTTTGCTTCAATACCCGTCCGTATTGATTTTAGACACTCATCTATGTTCTTTCGACACTCGTCAGTGTTTGATCTCTTTTGCTTCAATACCCGTCCGTATTGGTTTTAGACACTCGTCTGTGTTCTTTCGACACTTATCCGTGTTCGTTCGCTTTTGCTTCAATACCCGTCCGTATTGATTTTGGACACTCGTCTGTGTTCTTTCAACACTCATCCGTGTGCATTTTGTCTACTTTTCGGTATTCGTGTCTATTGATGTTCCGACACTCATTTGTGTTTATCCCCAGCATAGTCGACACTGTCCGTGTTCGCCTTATGGTTTTCGATACTCGTTTGTATTAGTCCCAGTTACCCAAATGTGTTTTTTTTTCAATACTTCGTTCGTATTGATCTTAGACACCCGTCTGTGTTCTTCGACACTCGTCTGTGTTCTTTCAACACCTGTCCGTGTTTGAAACCTTTCTTCAATATTCATCCGTATCGATCTTAGACACTCGTCTGTGTTCTTTCAACACTCGTCCATGTTCGATTCCTTTCCTCAATACCTCGTCCGTATTGATTTTAGACACTTGTCCGTGTTCTTCTAACACTCGTCTGTATTTGTGTCAGTTTCATCACTACTCGTCTGTATTGATCCAAGATTTGGCACCCACGTAGCAATCTCTTCAGCACTCGTCTGTGTTCACCTCCTTTCAGGTATGATAATCAGCATGCTGTTGATCAGCAGAAGCATGAAGCGCCGAAATAGTTTCCAGTATGGGATTTCTCTTCCTCAGCAAGGCACACCAAAGGTTATATTTTCCCAGCGAGGCATTTGAATCGCCATCCGTCCTCAGCAAAAATAATTGAAGTTTTGTCGTTCGTGGCAGAGTATCATGCAAATTCCGATTATCCTCCCCAACAAGAGTTCAGAAGTTTGCTCTTCCCCAGCCAGATTTTGGTGATGTTTATTGCTTGACAACACGAATTCGTATTCCCCGTACAAGTCAAGTGTGTTGGGTTGGTGTTTCTCAAGCTTGCGGTGAAGTGGTTTCCGTCTCCCCAACGGAGTAAGGACATAATGTTGTCCCCTGGCAGAGCTGATAACGTCAACTATCGTTCCCCAGGCAGATTTGTTGGTGGTGTTTAGTTTTTCCCGGCAGGTCAGAGGCCAATTACCATTGGTAAAAATTCTCTTCATCAGAGCCCTGGGGAATTTTCAGCAGATGTTTGTGATAGAATAGGGATTTGGTTGGGTTCTCGAGCAGAGTTTATGACCATAGAGACAGTTCAGTTTGTCGTATGTCTGCGGGTTAGCATGATTTTTCTCCCTAGTAGAGTTTCTCTCAAGCATTGAGGTTTTATCATCCTCTGCAGAGCATTGGGAGCCTCTTTCGCCTCGTCAAGAGTGAATAGGATCGTTTTTCCCCAATCAAATTAGTTTATTACTCCCCGGCGAGTATTCAAAAGTCGACTGTCTTAGACAAGAAAATGTTGCATCCCCAGCAAGAGATTTGTTGAATGTCTCTCCTTTGCAGAGATCTTATGTTCCCCACAGTTTCGTGGTGCCTACGTCCCTCATCTGGTCAGGAAGGGGAATCTCACCAGCAAATGTATGATATCATTACCAGCATGTTGAAGTCATTTCTCCAGTAGCAGGTTAAGTTCAGTGATGTCCATGGCAGGTTTGGTATTACTGACTCCTCTCCCCAAGCAAAGTTTGGTGTTAATCCCCGTAACGGTTTGTTAAACAGTGGTTGACATCCCCAGTAGGTTCTAAGTCCAATTGTTATTGGCACTTTTCAGTATCAGGCTTTGGGTTCTATCTTCAACGAGGGTTATTTGTAATCCCCAGCATAGGGGAAGTTCTCTTTGGGTTTCATCTTCACTAAAGGTGGTTAATTAGGAAAGTCGTTCAGTGTGGTTTTCCTCAGCAGGGTTTGTGACCTCGGAGACAATTTAGTTTGTCATCACCGGTGGAGTTGCCTTCGTCTTCAGCATTTATTTTCTGAGGGGCCTCTTTTGAATAGCATGAGAATCATTTGCATTTCAACCTCCAAATGCGTAGCATTTCCGTCTCGTATAGAGCATTGCGCCATAGAATTTCAAACATTTGCACTTGAAGCATAAGCCAGGTTTGAATTCACCTATGCCAGACGTTTCCCCAGCAGAAAGCATAGTAACTTAAGGGATATCGGCCAACTTTATGGATTTGGTCATCCAGAGAGGATATCTGGTATCACCCTGCAGAGTTTTCTGTCAGGATCGTTAGTCTATGGTTTCCTTTCTTTTCACCCCTTCGTCCAAGTGGTTTATCGAATTATCCCCTCAGGGTTGTTTAGCGTTTGTCTTGTGTTAGTCTGTTCTTTCAACACCCGTCCGTGTTTGAATTCATTTCTTCAGTACATCATCTGTATTGATTTTAGACACTCGTCTGTGTTCTTCGACACCCGTCTGTGTTCGATCTCTTTTGCTTCAATACCCGTCCATAGTGACTTCTTAGACACCCGTCCGTGTTCTTTCAACACTTGTTCGTGTTCGATCTTTTTTACTTCAATACCCGTCCGTATTGACTTTTTAAACACTCTTATGTGTTTTTTCAACACTCGTCAGTGTTCGATCTCTTTTGCTTCAATACCCGTCCGTATTGATTTTAGACACTCGTCTATGTTCTTTCGACACTCGTCAGTGTTTGATCTCTTTTGCTTCAATACCCGTCCGTATTGGTTTTAGACACTCGTCTGTGTTCTTTCGACACTTATCCGTGTTTGTTCGCTTTTGCTTCAATACCCGTCCGTATTGATTTTGGACACTCGTCTGTGTTCTTTCAACACTCGTCCGTGTGCATTTTGTCTACTTTTCGGTATTCGTGTCTATTGATGTTCCGACATTCATTTGTGTTTATCCCCAGCATAGTCGACACTGTCCGTGTTCGCCTTATGGTTTTCGATACTCGTTTGTATTAGTCCCAGTTACCCAAATGTGTTTTATTTTTCAATACTTCGTTCGTATTGATCTTAGACACCCGTCTGTGTTCTTCGACACTCAGAGACAATTTAGTTTGTCATCACCGGTGGAGTTGCCTTCGTCTTCAGCATTTATTTTCTGAGGGTCCTCTTTTGAATAGCATGAGAATCATTTGCATTTCAACCTCCAAATGCGTAGCATTTCCGTCTCGTATAGAGCATTGCGCCATAGAATTTCAAACATTTGCACTTGAAGCATAAGCCAGGTTTGAATTCACCTATGCCAGACGTTTCCCCAGCAGAAAGCATAGTAACTTAAGGGATATCGGCCAACTTTATGGATTTGGTCATCCAGAGAGGATATCTGGTATCACCCTGCAGAGTTTTCTGTCAGGATCGTTAGTCTATGGTTTCCTTTCTTTTCACCCCTTCGTCCAAGTAGTTTATCGAATTATCCCCTCAGGGTTGTTTAGCGTTTGTCTTGTATTAGTCTGTTCTTTCAACACCCGTCCGTGTTTGAATTCATTTCTTCAGTACATCGTCTGTATTGATTTTAGACACTCGTCTGTGTTCTTTCGACACCCGTCTGTGTTCGATCTCTTTTGCTTCAATACCCGTCCATATTGTCTTCTTAGACACTCGTCCGTGTTCTTTCAACACTTGTTCGTGTTCGATATTTTTTACTTCAATACCCGTTCGTATTGACTTTTTAAACACTCTTCTGTGTTTTTTCAACACTCGTCAGTGTTCGATCTCTTTTGCTTCAATACCCGTCCGTATTGATTTTAGACACTCGTCTGTGTTCTTTCGACACTTGTCCGTGTTCGTTCGCTTTTGCTTCAATACCCGTCCGTATTGACTTTGGACACTCGTCTGTGTTCTTTCAACACTCGTCCGTGTGCATTTTGCCTACTTTTCGGTATTCGTGTCTATTGATGTTCCGACACTCATTTGTGTTTATCCTCAGCATAGTCGACATTGTCCGTGTTCGCCTTATGGTTTTCGATACTCGTTTGTATTAGTCCCAATTACCCATATGTGTTTTATTTTTTTTCAATACTTCGTTCGTATTGATCTTAGACACCCGTCTTTGTTCTTCGACACTCGTCTGTGTTCTTTCAACACCTGTCCGTGTTTGAAACCTTTCTTCAATACTCGTCCGTATTGATCTTAGACACTCGTCCGTGTTCTTTCAACACTCGTCCATGTTCGATTCCTTTCCTCAATACCTCGTCCGTATTGATTTTAGACACTTGTCCGTGTTCTTCTAACACTCGTCTGTATTTGTGTCAGTTTCATCACTACTCGTCTGTATTGATCCAAGATTTGGCACCCACGTAGCAATCTCTTCAGCACTCGTCTGTGTTCACTTCCTTTCAGGTATGATAATCAGCATGCTGTTGATCAGCAGAAGCGTGAAGCGCCGAAATAGTTTCCAGTATGGGATTTCTCTTCCTCAGCAAGGCACACCAAAGGTTATATTTTCCCAGCGAGGCATTTGAATCGCCATCCGTCCTCAGCAAAAATAATTGAAGTTTTGTCGTTCGTGGCAGAGTATCATGCAAATTCCGATTATCCTCCCCAACAAGAGTTCAGAAGTTTGCTCTTCCCCAGCCAGATTTTGGTGATGTTTATTGCTTGACAACACGAATTCGTATTCCCCGTACAAGTCAAGTGTGTTGGGTTGGTGTTTCTCAAGCTTGCGGTGAAGTGGTTTCCGTCTCCCCAACGGAGTAAGGACATAATGTTGTCCCCTGGCAGAGCTGATAACGTCAACTATCGTTCCCCAGGCAGATTTGTTGGTGGTGTTTAGTTTTTCTCGGCAGGTCAGAGGCCAATTACCATTGGTAATTCTCTTCATCAGAGCCCTGGGGAATTTTTAGCAGATGTTTGTGATAGAATAGGGATTTGGTTGGGTTCTCGAGCAGAGTTTATGACCATAGAGACAGTTCAGTTTGTCGTATGTCTGCGGGTTAGCATGATTTTTCTCCCTAGTAGAGTTTCTCTCAAGCATTGAGGTTTTATCATCCTCAGTAGAGCATTGGGAGCCTCTTTTCCCCCCGTCAAGAGTCCCCCAATCAAATTAGTTTATTACTCCCCGGGGGGTATTCCAAAGCCGACCGTCTTAGACAAGAAAATGTTGCATCGCCAGCAAGAGATTTGTTGAATGTCTCTCCTTTGTAGAGATCTTATGTTCCCCACAGTTTCGTGGTGTCTACGTCCCTCATCTGGTCAGGAAGGGGAATCTCACCAGCAAAGGTATGATATCATTCCCAGCATGTTGAAGTCATTTCTCCTGTAGCAGGATAAGTTCAGTGATGTCCATGGCAGGTTGGGTATTACTGACTCCTCTACCCAAGCAAAGTTTGGTGTTAATCCCCGTAACGGTTTGTTAAACAGTGGTTGACATCCCCAATAGGTTCTAAGTCCAATTGTTATTGGCACTTTTCAGTATCAGGCTTTGGGTTCTATCTTCAACAAGGGTTATTTGTAATCCCCAGCAGAGGGGAAGTTCTCTTTGGGTTTCATCTTCACTAAAGGTGTTTAATTAGGAAAGTCGTTCAGTGTGGTTTTCCTCAGCAGGGTTTGTGACCTAGGAGACAATTTAGTTTGTCATCCCCGATGGAGTTGCCTTCGTCTTCAGCATTTATTTTCTGAGGGGCCTCTTTTGAATAGCATGAGAATCATTTGCATTTCAACCTCCAAATGCGTAGCATTTCCGTCTCGTATAGAGCATTGCGCCATAGAATTTCAAACATTTGCACTTGAAGAATAAGCCAAGTTTGAATTCACCTATGCCAGACGTTTCCCCAGCAGAAAGCATAGTAACTTAAGGGATATCGGCCATATTTATGGATTTGGTCATCCAGAGAGGATATAGGGTATCACCCTGCAGAGTTTTCTGTCAGGATCGTTAGTCTATGGTTTCCTTTCTTTTCACCCCTTCGTCCAAGTGGTTTATCGAATTATCCCCTCAGGGTTGTTTAGCCTTTGTCTTGTATTAGTCTGTTCTTTCAACACCCGTCCGTGTTTGAATTCATTTCTTCAGTATATCGTCTGTATTGATTTTAGACACTCGTCTGTGTTCTTTCGACATCCGTCTGTGTTCGATCTCTTTTGCTTTAATACCCGTCCATATTGACTTCTTAGACACTCTTCCGTGTTCTTTCAACACTTGTTCGTGTTCGATCTTTTTTACTTCAATACCCGTCCGTATTGACTTTTTAAACACTCTTCTGTGTTTTTTCAACACTCGTCAGTGTTCGATCTCTTTTGCTTCAATACCCGTCCGTATTGATTTTAGACACTCGTCTGTGTTCTTTCGACACTTGTCCGTGTTCGTTCGCTTTTGCTTCAATACCCGTCCGTATTGACTTTGGACACTCGTCTGTGTTCTTTCAACACTCGTCCGTGTGCATTTTGCCTACTTTTCGGTGTTCGTGTCTATTGATGTTCCGACACTCATTTGTGTTTATCCCCAGCATAGTCGACACTGTCCGTGTTCGCCTTATGGTTTTCGATACTCGTTTGTATTAGTCCCAGTTACCCATTTGTGTTTTATTTTTTTTTCAATACTTCGTTCGTATTGATCTTAGACACCCGTCTTTGTTCTTCGACACTCGTCTGTGTTCTTTCAACACCTGTCCGTGTTTAAAACCTTTCTTCAATACTCGTCCGTATCGATCTTAGACACTCGTCCGTGTTCTTTCAACACTCGTCCATGTTCGATTCCTTTCCTCAATACCTCGTCCGTATTGATTTTAGACACTTGTCCGTGTTCTTCTAACACTCGTCTGTATTTGTGTCAGTTTCATCACTACTCGTCTGTATTGATCCTAGATTTGGCACCCACGTAGCAATCTCTTCAGCACTCGTCTGTGTTCACCTCCTTTCAGGTATGATAATCAGCATGCCGTTGATCAGCAGAAGCGTGAAGCGCCGAAATAGTTTCCAGTATGGGGTTTCTCTTCCTCAGCAAGGCACACCAAAGGTTATATTTTCCCAGCGAGGCATTTGAATCGCCATCCGTCCTCAGCAAAAATAGTTGAAGTTTTGTCGTTCGTGGCAGAGTATCATGCAAATTCCGATTATCCTCCCCAACAAGAGTTCAGATGTTTGCTCTTCCCCAGCCAGATTTTGGTGATGTTTATTGCTTGACAACACGAATTCGTATTCCCCGTACAAGTCAAGTGTGTTGGGTTGGTGTTTCTCAAGCTTGCGGTGAAGTGGTTTCCGTCTCCCCAACGGAGTAAGGACATAATGTTGTCCCCTGGCAGAGCTGATAACGTCAACTATCGTTCCCCAGGCAGATTTGTTGGTGGTGTTTAGTTTTTCCCGGCAGGTCAGAGGCCAATTACCATTGGTAATTCTCTTCATCAGAGCCCTGGGGAATTTTCAGCAGATGTTTGTGATAGAATAGGGATTTGGTTGGGTTCTCGAGCAGAGTTTATGACCATAGAGACAGTTCAGTTTGTCGTATGTCTGCGGGTTAGCATGATTTTTCTCCCTAGTAGAGTTTCTCTCAAGCAATGAGGTTTTATCATCCTCAGCAGAGCATTGGGAGCCTCTTTCCCCCCGTCAAGAGTCCCCCAATCAAATTAGTTTATTACTCCCCAGCGGGTATTCAAAAGCCGACCGTCTTAGACAAGAAAATGTTGCATCGCCAGCAAGAGATTTGTTGAATGTCTCTCCTTTGTAGAGATCTTATGTTCCCCACAGTTTCGTGGTGTCTACGTCCCTCATCTGGTCAGGAAGGGGAATCTCACCAGCAAAGGTATGATATCATTCCCAGCATGTTGAAGTCATTTCTCCAGTAGCAGGTTAAGTTCTGTGATGTCCATGGCAGGTTTGGTATTACTGACTCCTCTCCCCAAGCAAAGTTTGGTGTTAATCCCCGTAACGGTTTGTTAAACAGTGGTTGACATCCCCAGTAGGTTCTAAGTCCAATTGTTATTGGCACTTTTCAGTATCAGGCTTTGGGTTCTATCTTCAACGAGGGTTATTTGTAATCCCCAGCAGAGGGGAAGTTCTCTTTGGGTTTCATCTTCACTAAAGGTGTTTAATTAGGAAAGTCGTTCAGTGTGGTTTTCCTCAGCAGGGTTTGTGGCCTAGGAGACAATTTAGTTTGTCATCCCCAGTGGAGTTGCCTTCGTCTTCAGCATTTATTTTCTGAGGGGCCTCTTTTGAATAGCATGAGAATCATTTGCATTTCAACCTCCAAATGCGTAGCATTTCCGTCTCGTATAGAGCATTGCGCCATAGAATTTCCAACATTTGCACTTGAAGCATAAGCCAGGTTTGAATTCACCTATGCCAGACGTTTCCCCAGTAGAAAGCATAGTAACTTAAGGGATATCGGCCAACTTTATGGATTTGGTCATCCAGAGAGGATATCTGGTATCACCCTGCAGAGTTTTCTGTCAGGATCGTTAGTCTATGGTTTCCTTTCTTTTCACCCCTTCCTCCAAGTGGTTTATCGAATTATCCCCTCAGGGTTGTTTAACGTTTGTCCTGTATTAGTCTGTTCTTTCAACACCCGTCCATGTTTAAATTCATTTCTTCAGTACATCGTCTGTATTGATTTTAGACACTCGTCTGTGTTCTTTCGACACCCGTCTGTGTTCGATCTCTTTTGCTTCAATACCCGTCCATATTGACTTCTTAGACACCCGTCCGTGTTCTTTCAACACTTGTTCGTGTTCGATCTTTTTTACTTCAATACCCGTCCGTATTGACTTTTTAAACACTCTTCTGTGTTTTTTCAACACTCGTCAGTGTTCGATCTTTTTTGCTTCAATACCCGTCCGTATTGATTTTAGACACTCGTCTGTGTTCTTTCGACACTCGTCAGTGTTCGATCTCTTTTGCTTCAATACCCGTCCGTATTGGTTTTAGACACTCGTCTGTGTTCTTTCGACACTTGTCCGTGTTCGTTCGCTTTTGCTTCAATACCCGTCCGTATTGACATTGGACACTCGTCTGTGTTCTTTCAACACTCGTCCGTGTGCATTTTGCCTACTTTTCGGTATTCGTGTCTATTGATGTTCCGACACTCATTTGTGTTTATCCCCAGCATAGTCGACACTGTCCGTGTTCGCCTTATGGTTTTCGATACTCGTTTTTATTAGTCCCAGTTACTCATATGTGTTTTATTTTTTTTTTTAATAATTCGTTCGTATTGATCTGAGACACCCGTCTGTGTTCTTCGACACTCGTCTATGTTCTTTCAACACCTGTCCGTGTTTGAAACCTTTCTTCAATACTCGTCCGTATCGATCTTAGACACTCTTCCGTGTTCTTTCAACACTCGTCCATGTTCAATTCCTTTCCTCAATACCTCGTCCGTATTGATTTTAGACACTTGTCCGTGTTCTTCTAACACTCGTCTGTATTTGTGTCAGTTTCATCACTACTCGTCTGTATTGGTCCTAGATTTGGCACCCACATAGCAATCTCTTCAGCACTCGTCTGTGTTCACCTCCTTTCAGGTATGATAATCAGCATGCTGTTGATCAGCAGAAGCGTGAAGCACCGAAATAGTTTCCAGTATGGGGTTTCTCTTCCTCAGCAAGGCACACCAAAGGTTATATTTTCCCAGCGAGGCATTTGAATCGCCATCCGTCCTCAGCAAAAATAGTTGAAGTTTTGTCGTTCGTGGTAGAGTATCATGCAAATTCTGATTATCCTCCCCAACAAGAGTTCAGAAGTTTGCTCTTCCCCAGCTAGATTTTGGTGAAGTTTATTGCTTGACAACACGAATTCGTATTCCCCGTACAAGTCAAGTGTGTTGGGTTGGTGTTTCTCAAGCTTGCGGTGAAGTGGTTTCCGTCTCCCCAACGGAGTAAGGACATAATGTTGTCCCCTAGCAGAGCTGATAATGTCAACTGTCGTTCCCCAGGCAGATTTGTTGGTGGTGTTTAGTTTTTCCCGGCAGGTCAGAGGCCAATTACCATTGGTAATTCTCTTCATCAGAGCCCTGGGGAATTTTCAGCAGATGTTTGTGATAGAATAGGGATTTGGTTGGGTTCTCGAGCAGAGTTTATGACCATAGAGACAGTTCAGTTTGTCGTATGTCTGCGGGTTAGCATGATTTTTCTCCCTAGTAGAGTTTCTCTCAAGCATTGAGGTTTTATCATCCTCAGCAGAGCATTGAGAGCCTCTTTCCCCCTGTCAAGAGTGAATAGGATCGTTTTCCCCCAATCAAATTAGTTTATTACTCCCCGGCGAGTATTCAAAAGCTGACCGTCTTAGACATGAAAATGTTGCATCGCCAGCAAGAGATTTGTTGAATGTCTCTCCTTTGCAGAGATCTTATGTTCCCCACAGTTTCGTGGTGTCTACGTCCCTTATCTGGTCAGGAAGGGGAATCTCCCCAGCAAAGGTTTGATATCATTCCCAGCATGCCGCAGTCATTTCTCCAGTAGCAGGTTAAGTTCAGTGATGTCCATGGCAGGTTTGGTATTACTGACTCCTCTCCACAAGCAAAGTTTGGTGTTAATCCCCGTAACGGTTTGTTAAACAGTGGTTGACATCCCCAGTAGGTTCTAAGTCCAATTGTTATTGGCACTTTTCAGTATCAGGCTTTGGGTTCTATCTTCAACGAGGGTTATTTGTAATCCCCAACAGAGGGGAAGTTCTCTTTGGGTTTCATCTTCACTAAAGGTAGTTAATTAGGAAAGTCGTTCAGTGTGGTTTTCCTCAGCAGGGTTTGTGACCTCGGAGACAATTTAGTTTGTCATCCCCGGTGGAGTTGCCTTCGTCTTCAACATTTATTTTCTGAGGGTCCTCTTTTGAATAGCATGAGAATCATTCGCATTTCAACCTCCAAATGCGTAGCATTTCCATCTCGTATAGAGCATTGCGCCATAGAATTTCAAACATTTGCACTTGAAGCATAAGCCAGGTTTGAATTCACCTATGCCAGACGTTTCCCCAGTAGAAAGCATAGTAACTTAAGGGATATCGGCCAACTTTATGGATTTGGTCATCCAGAGAGGATATCTGGTATCACCCTGCAGAGTTTTCTGTCAGGATCGTTAGTCTATGGTTTCCTTTCTTTTCACCCCTTCGTCCAAGTGGTTTATCGAATTATCCCCTCAGGGTTGTTTAACGTTTGTCCTGTATTAGTCTGTTCTTTCAACACCCGTCCGTGTTTGAATTCATTTCTTCAGTACATCGTCTGTATTGATTTTAGACACTCGTCTGTGTTCTTTCGACACCCGTATGTGTTCGATCTCTTTTGCTTCAATACCCGTCCATATTGACTTCTTAGACACCCGTCCGTGTTCTTTCAACACTTGTTCGTGTTCGATCTTTTTTACTTCAATACCCGTCCGTATTGACTTTTTAAACACTCTTCTGTGTTTTTTCAACACTCGTCAGTGTTCGATCTTTTTTGCTTCAATACCCGTCCGTATTGATTTTAGACACTCGTCTGTGTTCTTTCGACACTCGTCAGTGTTCGATCACTTTTGCTTCAATACCCGTCCGTATTGGTTTTAGACACTCGTCTGTGTTCTTTCGACACTTGTCCGTGTTCGTTCGCTTTTGCTTCAATACCCGTCCGTATTGACTTTGGACACTCGTCTGTGTTCTTTCAACACTCGTCCGTGTGCATTTTGCCTACTTTTCGGTATTCGTGTCTATTGATGTTCCGACACTCATTTGTGTTTATCCCCAGCATAGTCGACACTGTCCGTGTTCGCCTTATGGTTTTCGATACTCGTTTGTATTAGTCCCAGTTACCCATATGTGTTTTATTTTTTTTTCAATCCTTCGTTCGTATTGATCTTAGACACCCGTCTGTGTTCTTCGACACTCGTCTATGTTCTTTCAACACTTGTCCGTGTTTGAAACCTTTCTTCAATACTCGTCCGTATCGATCTTAGACACTCTTCCGTGTTCTTTCAACACTCGTCCATGTTCAATTCCTTTCCTCAATACCTCGTCCGTATTGATTTTAGACACTTGTCCGTGTTCTTCTAACACTCGTCTGTATTTGTGTCAGCTTCATCACTACTCGTCTGTAATTGTCCTAGATTTGGCACCCACATAGCAATCTCTTCAGCACTCGTCTGTGTTCACCTCCTTTCAGGTATGATAATCAGCATGCTGTTGATCAGCAGAAGCGTGAAGCGCCGAAATAGTTTCCAGTATGGGGTTTCTCTTCCTCAGCAAGGCACACCAAAGGTTATATTTTCCCAGCGAGGCATTTGAATCGCCATCCGTCCTCAGCAAAAATAGTTAAAGTTTTGTCGTTCGTGGCAGAGTATCATGCAAAATTTGATTATCCTCCCCAACAAGAGTTCAGAAGTTTGCTCTTCCCCAGCCAGATTTTGGTGAAGTTTATTGCTTGAAAACACGAATTCGTATTCCCCGTACAAGTCAAGTGTGTTGGGTTGGTGTTTCTCAAGCTTGCGGTGAAGTGGTTTTCGTCTCCCCAACGGAGTAAGGACATAATGTTGTCCCCTAGCAGAGCTGATAACGTCAACTGTCGTTCCCCAGGCAGATTTGTTGGTGGTGTTTAGTTTTTCCCGGCAGGTCAGAGGCCAATTACCATTGGTAATTCTCTTCATCAGAGCCCTGGGGAATTTTCAGCAGACGTTTGTGATAGAATAGGGATTTGGTTGGGTTCTCGAGCAGAGTTTATGACCATAGAGACAGTTCAGTTTGTCGTATGTCTGCGGGTTAGCATGATTTTTCTCCCTAGTAGAGTTTCTCTCAAGCATTGAGGTTTTATCATCCTCAGCAGAGCATTGGGAGCCTCTTTCCCCCTGTCAAGAGTGAATAGGATCGTTTTCCCCCAATCAAATTAGTTTATTACTCCCCGACGAGTATTCAAAAGCTGACCGTCTTAGACATGAAAATGTTGCATCGCCAGCAAGAGATTTGTTGAATGTCTCTCCTTTGCAGAGATCTTATGTTCCCCACAGTTTCGTGGTGTCTACGTCCCTCATCTGGTCAGGAAGGGGAATCTCACCAGCAAAGGTTTGATATCATTCCCAGCATGCCGAAGTCATTTGTCCAGTAGCAGGTTAAGTTCAGTGATGTCCATGGCAGGTTTGGTATTACTGACTCCTCTCCACAAGCAAAGTTTGGTGTTAATCCCCGTAACGGTTTGTTAAACAGTGGTTGACATCCCCAGTAGGTTCTAAGTCCAATTGTTATTGGCACTTTTCAGTATCAGGCTTTGGGTTCTATCTTCAACGAGGGTTATTTGTAATCCCCAACAGAGGGGAAGTTCTCTTTGGGTTTCATCTTCACTAAAGGTAGTTAATTAGGAAAGTCGTTCAGTGTGGTTTTCCTCAGCAGGGTTTGTGACCTCGGAGACAATTTAGTTTGTCATCCCCGGTGGAGTTGCCTTCGTCTTCAGCATTTATTTTCTGAGGGTCCTCTTTTGAATAGCATGAGAATCATTCGTATTTCAACCTCCAAATGCGTAGCATTTCCATCTCGTATAGAGCATTGCGCCATAGAATTTCAAACATTTGCACTTGAAGCATAAGCCAGGTTTGAATTCACCTATGCCAGACGTTTCCCCAGCAGAAAGCATAGTAACTTAAGGGATATCGGCCAACTTTATGGATTTGGTCATCCAGAGAGGATATCTGGTATCACCCTGCAGAGTTTTCTGTCAGGATCGTTAGTCTATGGTTTCCTTTCTTTTCACCCCTTCGTCCGAGTGGTTTATCGAATTATCCCCTCAGGGTTGTTTAACGTTTGTCCTGTATTAGTCTGTTCTTTCAACACCCGTCCGTGTTTGAATTCATTTCTTCAGTACATCGTCTGTATTGATTTTAGACACTCGTCTGTGTTCTTTCGACACCCGTCTGTGTTCGATCTCTTTTGCTTCAATACCCGTCCATATTGGCTTCTTAGACACCCGTCCGTGTTCTTTCAACACTTGTTCGTGTTCGATCTTTTTTAATTCAATACCCGTCCGTATTGACTTTTTAAACACTCTTCTGTGTTTTTTCAACACTCGTCAGTATTCGATCTTTTTTGCTTCAATACCCGTCCGTATTGATTTTAGACACTCGTCTGTGTTCTTTCGACACTCGTCAGTGTTCGATCTCTTTTGCTTCAATACCCGTCCGTATTGGTTTTAGACACTCGTCTGTGTTCTTTCGACACTTGTCCGTGTTCGTTCGCTTTTGCTTCAATACCCGTCCGTATTGACATTGGACACTCGTCTGTGTTCTTTCAACACTCGTCCGTGTGCATTTTGCCTACTTTTCGGTATTCGTGTCTATTGATGTTCCGACACTCATTTGTGTTTATCCCCAGCATAGTCGACACTGTCCGTGTTCGCCTTATGGTTTTCGATACTCGTTTGTATTAGTCCCAGTTACCCATATGTGTTTTATTTTTTTTTTCAATACTTCGTTCGTATTGATCTTAGACACCCGTCTGTGTTCTTCGACACTCGTCTATGTTCTTTCAACACCTGTCCGTGTTTGAAACCTTTCTTCAATACTCGTCCGTATCGATCTTAGACACTCTTCCGTGTTCTTTCAACACTCGTCCATGTTCAATTCCTTTCCTCAATACCTCGTCCGTATTGATTTTAGACACTTGTCCGTGTTCTTCTAACACTCGTCTGTATTTGTGTCAGTTTCATCACTACTCGTCTGTATTGGTCCTAGATTTGGCACCCACATAGAAATCTCTTCAGCACTCGTCTGTGTTCACCTCCTTTCGGGTATGATAATCAGCATGCTGTTGATCAGCAGAAGCGTGAAGCGCCGAAATAGTTTCCAGTATGGGGTTTCTCTTCCTCAGCAAGGCACACCAAAGGTTATCTTTTCCCAGCAAGGCATTTGAATCGCCATCCGTCCTCAGCAAAAATAGTTAAAGTTTTGTCGTTCGTGGCAGAGTATCATGCAAATTCTGATTATCCTCCCCAACAAGAGTTCAGAAGTTTGCTCTTCCCCAGCCAGATTTTGGTGAAGTTTATTGCTTGACAACACGAATTCGTATTCCCCGTACAAGTCAAGTGTGTTGGGTTGGTGTTTCTCAAGCTTGCGGTGAAGTGGTTTCCGTTTCCCCAACGGAGTAAGGACATAATGTTGTCCCCTAGCAGAGCTGATAACGTCAAATGTCGTTCCCCAGGCAGATTTGTTGGTGGTGTTTAGTTTTTCCCGGCAGGTCAGAGGCTAATTACCATTGGTAATTCTCTTCATCAGAGCCCTGGGGAATTTTCAGCAGATGTTTGTGATAGAATAGGGATTTGGTTGGGTTCTCGAGCAGAGTTTATGACCATAGAGAGAGTTCAGTTTGTCGTATGTCTGCGGGTTAGCATGATTTTTCTCCCTAGTAGAGTTTCTCTCAAGCATTGAGGTTTTATCATCCTCAGCAGAGCATTGGGAGCCTCTTTCCCCCTGTCAAGAGTGAATAGGATCGTTTTCCCCCAATCAAATTAGTTTATTACTCCCCGGCGAGTATTCAAAAGCTGACCGTCTTAGACATGAAAATGTTGCATCGCCAGCAAGAGGTTTGTTGAATGTCTCTCCTTTGCAGAGATCTTATGTTCCCCACAGTTTCGTGGTGTCTACGTCCCTCATCTGGTCAGGAAGGGGAATCTCACCAGCAAAGGTTTGATATCATTCCCAGCATGCCGAAGTCATTTCTCCAGTAGCAGGTTAAGTTCAGTGATGTCCATGGCAGGTTTGGTATTACTGACTCCTCTCCACAAGCAAAGTTTGGTGTTAATCCCCGTAACGGTTTGTTAAACAGTGGTTGACATCCCCAGTAGGTTCTAAGTCCAATTGTTATTAGCACTTTTCAGTATCAGGCTTTGGGTTCTATCTTCAACGAGGGTTATTTGTAATCCCCAACAGAGGGGAAGTTCTCTTTGGGTTTCATCTTCACTAAAGGTAGTTAATTAGGAAAGTCGTTCAGTGTGGTTTTCCTCAGCAGGGTTTGTGACCTCGGAGACTATTTAGTTTGTCATCCCCGGTGGAGTTGCCTTCGTCTTCAGCATTTATTTTCTGAGGGTCCTCTTTTGAATAGCATAAGAATCATTCGCATTTCAACCTCCAAATGCGTAGCATTTCCATCTCGTATAGAGCATTGCGCCATAGAATTTCAAACATTTGCACTTGAAGCATAAGCCAGGTTTGAATTCACCTATGCCAGACGTTTCCCCAGCAGAAAGCATAGTAACTTAAGGGATATCGGCCAACTTTATGGATTTGGTCATCCAGAGAGGATATCTGGTATCACCCTGCAGAGTTTTCTGTCAGGATCGTTAGTCTATGGTTTCCTTTCTTTTCACCCCTTCGTCCAAGTGGTTTATCAAATTATCCCCTCAGGGTTGTTTAACGTTTGTCCTGTATTAGTCTGTTCTTTCAACACCCGTCCGTGTTTGAATTCATTTCTTCAGTACATCGTCTGTATTGATTTTAGACACTCGTCTGTGTTCTTTCGACACCCGTCTGTGTTCGATCTCTTTTGCTTCAATACCCGTCCATATTGACTTCTTAGACACCCGTCCGTGTTCTTTCAACACTTGTTCGTGTTCGATCTTTTATACTTCAATACCAGTCCGTATTGACTTTTTAAACACTCTTCTGTGTTTTTTCAACACTCGTCAGTGTTCGATCTTTTTTGCTTCAATACCCGTCCGTATTGATTTTAGACACTCGTCTGTGTTCTTTCGACACTCGTCAGTGTTCGATCTCTTTTGCTTCAATACCCGTCCGTATTGGTTTTAGACACTCGTCTGTGTTCTTTCGACACTTGTCCGTGTTCGTTCGCTTTTGCTTCAATACCCGTCCGTATTGACATTGGACACTCGTCTGTGTTCTTTCAACACTCGTCCGTGTGCATTTTGCCTACTTTTCGGTATTCGTGTCTATTGATGTTCCGACACTCATTTGTGTTTATCCCCAGCATAGTCGACACTGTCCGTGTTCGCCTTATGGTTTTCGATACTCGTTTGTATTAGTCCCAGTTACCCATATGTGTTTTATTTTTTTTTTCAATACTTCGTTCGTATTGATCTTAAACACCCGTCTGTGTTCTTCGACACTCGTCTATGTTCTTTCAACACCTGTCCGTGTTTGAAACCTTTCTTCAATACTCGTCCGTATCGATCTTAGACACTCTTCCGTGTTCTTTCAACACTCGTCCATGTTCAATTTCTTTCCTCAATACCTCGTCCGTATTGATTTTAGACACTTGTCCGTGTTCTTCTAACACTCGTCTGTATTTGTGTCAGTTTCATCACTACTCGTCTGTATTGGTCCTAGATTTGGCACCCACATAGCAATCTCTTCAGCACTCGTCTGTGATCACCTCCTTTCAGGTATGATAATCAGCATGCTGTTGATCAGCGGAAGCGTGAAGCGCCGAAATAGTTTCCAGTATGGGGTTTCTCTTCCTCAGCAAGGCACACCAAAGGTTATATTTTCCCAGCGAGGCATTTGAATCGCCATCCGTCCTCAGCAAAAATAGTTGAAGTTTTGTCGTTCGTGGCAGAGTATCATGCAAATTCTGATTATCCTCCCCAACAAGAGTTCAGAAGTTTGCTCTTCCCCAGCCAGATTTTGGTGAAGTTTATTGCTTGACAACACGAATTCGTATTCCCCGTACAAGTCAAGTGTGTTGGGTTGGTGTTTCTCAAGCTTGCGGTGAAGTGGTTTCCGTCTCCCCAACGGAGTAAGGACATAATGTTGTCCCCTAGCAGAGCTGATAACGTCAACTGTCGTTCCCCAGGCAGATTTGTTGGTGGTGTTTAGTTTTTCCCGGCAGGTCAGAGGCTAATTACCATTGGTAATTCTCTTCATCAGAGCCCTGGGGAATTTTCAGCAGATGTTTGTGATAGAATAGGGATTTGGTTGGGTTCTCGAGCAGAGTTTATGACCATAGAGACAGTTCAGTTTGTCGTATGTCTGCGGGTTAGCAAGATTTTTCTCCCTAGTAGAGCTTCTCTCAAGCATTGAGGTTTTATCATCCTCAGCAGAGCATTGGGAGCCTCTTTCCCCCTGTCAAGAGTGAATAGGATCGTTTTCCCCCAATCAAATTAGTTTATTACTCCCCGGCGAGTATTCAAAAGCTGACCGTCTTAGACATGAAAATGTTGCATCGCCAGCAAGAGATTTGTTGAATGTCTCTCCTTTGCAGAGATCTTATGTTCCCCACAGTTTCGTGGTGTCTACGTCCCTCATCTGGTCAGGAAGGGGAATCTCACCAGCAAAGGTTTGATATCATTCCCAGCATGCCGAAGTCATTTCTCTAGTAGCAGGTTAAGTTCAGTGATGTCCATGGCAGGTTTGGTATTACTGACTCCTCTCCACAAGCAAAGTTTGGTGTTAATCCCCGTAACGGTTTGTTAAACAGTGGTTGACATCCCCAGTAGGTTCTAAGTCCAATTGTTATTGGCACTTTTCAGTATCAGGCTTTGGGTTCTATCTTCAACGAGGGTTATTTGTTATCCCGAACAGAGGGGAAGTTCTCTTTGGGTTTCATCTTCACTAAAGGTAGTTAATTAGGAAAGTCGTTCAGTGTGGTTTTCCTCAGCAGGGTTTGTGACCTCGGAGACAATTTAGTTTGTCATCCCCGGTGGAGTTGCCTTCGTCTTCAGCATTTATTTTCTGAGGGGCCTCTTTTGAATAGCATGAGAATCATTTGCATTTCAACCTCCAAATGCGTTGCATTTCCGTCTCGTATAGAGCATTGCGCCATAGAATTTCAAACATTTGCACTTGAAGCATAAGCCAGGTTTGAATTCACCTATGACAGACGTTTCCCCAGTAGAAAGCATAGTAACTTAAGGGATATCGGCCAACTTTATGGATTTGGTCATCCAGAGAGGATATCTGGTATCACCCTGCAGAGTTTTCTGTCAGGATCGTTAGTCTATGGTTTCCTTTCTTTTCACCCCTTCGTCCAAGTGGTTTATCAAATTATCCCCTCAGGGTTGTTTAACGTTTGTCCTGTATTAGTCTGTTCTTTCAACACCCGTCCGTGTTTGAATTCATTTCTTCAGTACATCGTCTGTATTGATTTTAGACACTCGTCTGTGTTCTTTCGACACCCGTCTGTGTTCGATCTCTTTTGCTTCAATACCCGTCCATATTGACTTCTTAGACACCCGTCCGTGTTCTTTCAACACTTGTTCGTGTTCGATCTTTTATACTTCAATACCAGTCCGTATTGACTTTTTAAACACTCTTCTGTGTTTTTTCAACACTCGTCAGTGTTCGATCTTTTTTGCTTCAATACCCGTCCGTATTGATTTTAGACACTCGTCTGTGTTCTTTCGACACTCGTCAGTGTTCGATCTCTTTTGCTTCAATACCCGTCCGTATTGGTTTTAGACACTCGTCTGTGTTCTTTCGACACTTGTCCGTGTTCGTTCGCTTTTGCTTCAATACCCGTCCGTATTGACATTGGACACTCGTCTGTGTTCTTTCAACACTCGTCCGTGTGCATTTTGCCTACTTTTCGGTATTCGTGTCTATTGATGTTCCGACACTCATTTGTGTTTATCCCCAGCATAGTCGACACTGTCCGTGTTCGCCTTATGGTTTTCGATACTCGTTTGTATTAGTCCCAGTTACCCATATGTGTTTTATTTTTTTTTTCAATACTTCGTTCGTATTGATCTTAAACACCCGTCTGTGTTCTTCGACACTCGTCTATGTTCTTTCAACACCTGTCCGTGTTTGAAACCTTTCTTCAATACTCGTCCGTATCGATCTTAGACACTCTTCCGTGTTCTTTCAACACTCGTCCATGTTCAATTTCTTTCCTCAATACCTCGTCCGTATTGATTTTAGACACTTGTCCGTGTTCTTCTAACACTCGTCTGTATTTGTGTCAGTTTCATCACTACTCGTCTGTATTGGTCCTAGATTTGGCACCCACATAGCAATCTCTTCAGCACTCGTCTGTGATCACCTCCTTTCAGGTATGATAATCAGCATGCTGTTGATCAGCGGAAGCGTGAAGCGCCGAAATAGTTTCCAGTATGGGGTTTCTCTTCCTCAGCAAGGCACACCAAAGGTTATATTTTCCCAGCGAGGCATTTGAATCGCCATCCGTCCTCAGCAAAAATAGTTGAAGTTTTGTCGTTCGTGGCAGAGTATCATGCAAATTCTGATTATCCTCCCCAACAAGAGTTCAGAAGTTTGCTCTTCCCCAGCCAGATTTTGGTGAAGTTTATTGCTTGACAACACGAATTCGTATTCCCCGTACAAGTCAAGTGTGTTGGGTTGGTGTTTCTCAAGCTTGCGGTGAAGTGGTTTCCGTCTCCCCAACGGAGTAAGGACATAATGTTGTCCCCTAGCAGAGCTGATAACGTCAACTGTCGTTCCCCAGGCAGATTTGTTGGTGGTGTTTAGTTTTTCCCGGCAGGTCAGAGGCTAATTACCATTGGTAATTCTCTTCATCAGAGCCCTGGGGAATTTTCAGCAGATGTTTGTGATAGAATAGGGATTTGGTTGGGTTCTCGAGCAGAGTTTATGACCATAGAGACAGTTCAGTTTGTCGTATGTCTGCGGGTTAGCAAGATTTTTCTCCCTAGTAGAGCTTCTCTCAAGCATTGAGGTTTTATCATCCTCAGCAGAGCATTGGGAGCCTCTTTCCCCCTGTCAAGAGTGAATAGGATCGTTTTCCCCCAATCAAATTAGTTTATTACTCCCCGGCGAGTATTCAAAAGCTGACCGTCTTAGACATGAAAATGTTGCATCGCCAGCAAGAGATTTGTTGAATGTCTCTCCTTTGCAGAGATCTTATGTTCCCCACAGTTTCGTGGTGTCTACGTCCCTCATCTGGTCAGGAAGGGGAATCTCACCAGCAAAGGTTTGATATCATTCCCAGCATGCCGAAGTCATTTCTCTAGTAGCAGGTTAAGTTCAGTGATGTCCATGGCAGGTTTGGTATTACTGACTCCTCTCCACAAGCAAAGTTTGGTGTTAATCCCCGTAACGGTTTGTTAAACAGTGGTTGACATCCCCAGTAGGTTCTAAGTCCAATTGTTATTGGCACTTTTCAGTATCAGGCTTTGGGTTCTATCTTCAACGAGGGTTATTTGTTATCCCGAACAGAGGGGAAGTTCTCTTTGGGTTTCATCTTCACTAAAGGTAGTTAATTAGGAAAGTCGTTCAGTGTGGTTTTCCTCAGCAGGGTTTGTGACCTCGGAGACAATTTAGTTTGTCATCCCCGGTGGAGTTGCCTTCGTCTTCAGCATTTATTTTCTGAGGGGCCTCTTTTGAATAGCATGAGAATCATTTGCATTTCAACCTCCAAATGCGTTGCATTTCCGTCTCGTATAGAGCATTGCGCCATAGAATTTCAAACATTTGCACTTGAAGCATAAGCCAGGTTTGAATTCACCTATGACAGACGTTTCCCCAGTAGAAAGCATAGTAACTTAAGGGATATCGGCCAACTTTATGGATTTGGTCATCCAGAGAGGATATCTGGTATCACCCTGCAGAGTTTTCTGTCAGGATCGTTAGTCTATGGTTTCCTTTCTTTTCACCCCTTCGTCCAAGTGGTTTATCAAATTATCCCCTCAGGGTTGTTTAACGTTTGTCCTGTATTAGTCTGTTCTTTCAACACCCGTCCGTGTTTGAATTCATTTCTTCAGTACATCGTCTGTATTGATTTTAGACACTCGTCTGTGTTCTTTCGACACCCGTCTGTGTTCGATCTCTTTTGCTTCAATACCCGTCCATATTGACTTCTTAGACACCCGTCCGTGTTCTTTCAACACTTGTTCGTGTTCGATCTTTTATACTTCAATACCAGTCCGTATTGACTTTTTAAACACTCTTCTGTGTTTTTTCAACACTCGTCAGTGTTCGATCTTTTTTGCTTCAATACCCGTCCGTATTGATTTTAGACACTCGTCTGTGTTCTTTCGACACTCGTCAGTGTTCGATCTCTTTTGCTTCAATACCCGTCCGTATTGGTTTTAGACACTCGTCTGTGTTCTTTCGACACTTGTCCGTGTTCGTTCGCTTTTGCTTCAATACCCGTCCGTATTGACATTGGACACTCGTCTGTGTTCTTTCAACACTCGTCCGTGTGCATTTTGCCTACTTTTCGGTATTCGTGTCTATTGATGTTCCGACACTCATTTGTGTTTATCCCCAGCATAGTCGACACTGTCCGTGTTCGCCTTATGGTTTTCGATACTCGTTTGTATTAGTCCCAGTTACCCATATGTGTTTTATTTTTTTTTTCAATACTTCGTTCGTATTGATCTTAAACACCCGTCTGTGTTCTTCGACACTCGTCTATGTTCTTTCAACACCTGTCCGTGTTTGAAACCTTTCTTCAATACTCGTCCGTATCGATCTTAGACACTCTTCCGTGTTCTTTCAACACTCGTCCATGTTCAATTTCTTTCCTCAATACCTCGTCCGTATTGATTTTAGACACTTGTCCGTGTTCTTCTAACACTCGTCTGTATTTGTGTCAGTTTCATCACTACTCGTCTGTATTGGTCCTAGATTTGGCACCCACATAGCAATCTCTTCAGCACTCGTCTGTGATCACCTCCTTTCAGGTATGATAATCAGCATGCTGTTGATCAGCGGAAGCGTGAAGCGCCGAAATAGTTTCCAGTATGGGGTTTCTCTTCCTCAGCAAGGCACACCAAAGGTTATATTTTCCCAGCGAGGCATTTGAATCGCCATCCGTCCTCAGCAAAAATAGTTGAAGTTTTGTCGTTCGTGGCAGAGTATCATGCAAATTCTGATTATCCTCCCCAACAAGAGTTCAGAAGTTTGCTCTTCCCCAGCCAGATTTTGGTGAAGTTTATTGCTTGACAACACGAATTCGTATTCCCCGTACAAGTCAAGTGTGTTGGGTTGGTGTTTCTCAAGCTTGCGGTGAAGTGGTTTCCGTCTCCCCAACGGAGTAAGGACATAATGTTGTCCCCTAGCAGAGCTGATAACGTCAACTGTCGTTCCCCAGGCAGATTTGTTGGTGGTGTTTAGTTTTTCCCGGCAGGTCAGAGGCTAATTACCATTGGTAATTCTCTTCATCAGAGCCCTGGGGAATTTTCAGCAGATGTTTGTGATAGAATAGGGATTTGGTTGGGTTCTCGAGCAGAGTTTATGACCATAGAGACAGTTCAGTTTGTCGTATGTCTGCGGGTTAGCAAGATTTTTCTCCCTAGTAGAGCTTCTCTCAAGCATTGAGGTTTTATCATCCTCAGCAGAGCATTGGGAGCCTCTTTCCCCCTGTCAAGAGTGAATAGGATCGTTTTCCCCCAATCAAATTAGTTTATTACTCCCCGGCGAGTATTCAAAAGCTGACCGTCTTAGACATGAAAATGTTGCATCGCCAGCAAGAGATTTGTTGAATGTCTCTCCTTTGCAGAGATCTTATGTTCCCCACAGTTTCGTGGTGTCTACGTCCCTCATCTGGTCAGGAAGGGGAATCTCACCAGCAAAGGTTTGATATCATTCCCAGCATGCCGAAGTCATTTCTCTAGTAGCAGGTTAAGTTCAGTGATGTCCATGGCAGGTTTGGTATTACTGACTCCTCTCCACAAGCAAAGTTTGGTGTCAATCCCCGTAACGGTTTGTTAAACAGTGGTTGACATCCCCAGTAGGTTCTAAGTCCAATTGTTATTGGCACTTTTCAGTATCAGGCTTTGGGTTCTATCTTCAACGAGGGTTATTTGTTATCCCGAACAGAGGGGAAGTTCTCTTTGGGTTTCATCTTCACTAAAGGTAGTTAATTAGGAAAGTCGTTCAGTGTGGTTTTCCTCAGCAGGGTTTGTGACCTCGGAGACAATTTAGTTTGTCATCCCCGGTGGAGTTGCCTTCGTCTTCAGCATTTATTTTCTGAGGGGCCTCTTTTGAATAGCATGAGAATCATTTGCATTTCAACCTCCAAATGCGTTGCATTTCCGTCTCGTATAGAGCATTGCGCCATAGAATTTCAAACATTTGCACTTGAAGCATAAGCCAGGTTTGAATTCACCTATGACAGACGTTTCCCCAGTAGAAAGCATAGTAACTTAAGGGATATCGGCCAACTTTATGGATTTGGTCATCCAGAGAGGATATCTGGTATCACCCTGCAGAGTTTTCTGTCAGGATCGTTAGTCTATGGTTTCCTTTCTTTTCACCCCTTCGTCCAAGTGGTTTATCAAATTATCCCCTCAGGGTTGTTTAACGTTTGTCCTGTATTAGTCTGTTCTTTCAACACCCGTCCGTGTTTGAATTCATTTCTTCAGTACATCGTCTGTATTGATTTTAGACACTCGTCTGTGTTCTTTCGACACCCGTCTGTGTTCGATCTCTTTTGCTTCAATACCCGTCCATATTGACTTCTTAGACACCCGTCCGTGTTCTTTCAACACTTGTTCGTGTTCGATCTTTTATACTTCAATACCAGTCCGTATTGACTTTTTAAACACTCTTCTGTGTTTTTTCAACACTCGTCAGTGTTCGATCTTTTTTGCTTCAATACCCGTCCGTATTGATTTTAGACACTCGTCTGTGTTCTTTCGACACTCGTCAGTGTTCGATCTCTTTTGCTTCAATACCCGTCCGTATTGGTTTTAGACACTCGTCTGTGTTCTTTCGACACTTGTCCGTGTTCGTTCGCTTTTGCTTCAATACCCGTCCGTATTGACATTGGACACTCGTCTGTGTTCTTTCAACACTCGTCCGTGTGCATTTTGCCTACTTTTCGGTATTCGTGTCTATTGATGTTCCGACACTCATTTGTGTTTATCCCCAGCATAGTCGACACTGTCCGTGTTCGCCTTATGGTTTTCGATACTCGTTTGTATTAGTCCTAGTTACCCATATGTGTTTTATTTTTTTTTTCAATACTTCGTTCGTATTGATCTTAAACACCCGTTTGTGTTCTTCGACACTCGTCTATGTTCTTTCAACACCTGTCCGTGTTTGAAACCTTTCTTCAATACTCGTCCGTATCGATCTTAGACACTCTTCCGTGTTCTTTCAACACTCGTCCATGTTCAATTTCTTTCCTCAATACCTCGTCCGTATTGATTTTAGACACTTGTCCGTGTTCTTCTAACACTCGTCTGTATTTGTGTCAGTTTCATCACTACTCGTCTGTATTGGTCCTAGATTTGGCACCCACATAGCAATCTCTTCAGCACTCGTCTGTGATCACCTCCTTTCAGGTATGATAATCAGCATGCTGTTGATCAGCGGAAGCGTGAAGCGCCGAAATAGTTTCCAGTATGGGGTTTCTCTTCCTCAGCAAGGCACACCAAAGGTTATATTTTCCCAGCGAGGCATTTGAATCGCCATCCGTCCTCAGCAAAAATAGTTGAAGTTTTGTCGTTCGTGGCAGAGTATCATGCAAATTCTGATTATCCTCCCCAACAAGAGTTCAGAAGTTTGCTCTTCCCCAGCCAGATTTTGGTGAAGTTTATTGCTTGACAACACGAATTCGTATTCCCCGTACAAGTCAAGTGTGTTGGGTTGGTGTTTCTCAAGCTTGCGGTGAAGTGGTTTCCGTCTCCCCAACGGAGTAAGGACATAATGTTGTCCCCTAGCAGAGCTGATAACGTCAACTGTCGTTCCCCAGGCAGATTTGTTGGTGGTGTTTAGTTTTTCCCGGCAGGTCAGAGGCTAATTACCATTGGTAATTCTCTTCATCAGAGCCCTGGGGAATTTTCAGCAGATGTTTGTGATAGAATAGGGATTTGGTTGGGTTCTCGAGCAGAGTTTATGACCATAGAGACAGTTCAGTTTGTCGTATGTCTGCGGGTTAGCAAGATTTTTCTCCCTAGTAGAGCTTCTCTCAAGCATTGAGGTTTTACCATCCTCAGCAGAGCATTGGGAGCCTCTTTCCCCCTGTCAAGAGTGAATAGGATCGTTTTCCCCCAATCAAATTAGTTTATTACTCCCCGGCGAGTATTCAAAAGCTGACCGTCTTAGACATGAAAATGTTGCATCGCCAGCAAGAGATTTGTTGAATGTCTCTCCTTTGCAGAGATCTTATGTTCCCCACAGTTTCGTGGTGTCTACGTCCCTCATCTGGTCAGGAAGGGGAATCTCACCAGCAAAGGTTTGATATCATTCCCAGCATGCCGAAGTCATTTCTCTAGTAGCAGGTTAAGTTCAGTGATGTCCATGGCAGGTTTGGTATTACTGACTCCTCTCCACAAGCAAAGTTTGGTGTTAATCCCCGTAACGGTTTGTTAAACAGTGGTTGACATCCCCAGTAGGTTCTAAGTCCAATTGTTATTGGCACTTTTCAGTATCAGGCTTTGGGTTCTATCTTCAACGAGGGTTATTTGTTATCCCGAACAGAGGGGAAGTTCTCTTTGGGTTTCATCTTCACTAAAGGTAGTTAATTAGGAAAGTCGTTCAGTGTGGTTTTCCTCAGCAGGGTTTGTGACCTCGGAGACAATTTAGTTTGTCATCCCCGGTGGAGTTGCCTTCGTCTTCAGCATTTATTTTCTGAGGGGCCTCTTTTGAATAGCATGAGAATCATTTGCATTTCAACCTCCAAATGCGTTGCATTTCCGTCTCGTATAGAGCATTGCGCCATAGAATTTCAAACATTTGCACTTGAAGCATAAGCCAGGTTTGAATTCACCTATGACAGACGTTTCCCCAGTAGAAAGCATAGTAACTTAAGGGATATCGGCCAACTTTATGGATTTGGTCATCCAGAGAGGATATCTGGTATCACCCTGCAGAGTTTTCTGTCAGGATCGTTAGTCTATGGTTTCCTTTCTTTTCACCCCTTCGTCCAAGTGGTTTATCAAATTATCCCCTCAGGGTTGTTTAACGTTTGTCCTGTATTAGTCTGTTCTTTCAACACCCGTCCGTGTTTGAATTCATTTCTTCAGTACATCGTCTGTATTGATTTTAGACACTCGTCTGTGTTCTTTCGACACCCGTCTGTGTTCGATCTCTTTTGCTTCAATACCCGTCCATATTGACTTCTTAGACACCCGTCCGTGTTCTTTCAACACTTGTTCGTGTTCGATCTTTTATACTTCAATACCAGTCCGTATTGACTTTTTAAACACTCTTCTGTGTTTTTTCAACACTCGTCAGTGTTCGATCTTTTTTGCTTCAATACCCGTCCGTATTGATTTTAGACACTCGTCTGTGTTCTTTCGACACTCGTCAGTGTTCGATCTCTTTTGCTTCAATACCCGTCCGTATTGGTTTTAGACACTCGTCTGTGTTCTTTCGACACTTGTCCGTGTTCGTTCGCTTTTGCTTCAATACCCGTCCGTATTGACATTGGACACTCGTCTGTGTTCTTTCAACACTCGTCCGTGTGCATTTTGCCTACTTTTCGGTATTCGTGTCTATTGATGTTCCGACACTCATTTGTGTTTATCCCCAGCATAGTCGACACTGTCCGTGTTCGCCTTATGGTTTTCGATACTCGTTTGTATTAGTCCCAGTTACCCATATGTGTTTTATTTTTTTTTTCAATACTTCGTTCGTATTGATCTTAGACACCCGTCTGTGTTCTTCGACACTCGTCTATGTTCTTTCAACACCTGTCCGTGTTTGAAACCTTTCTTCAATACTCGTCCGTATCGATCTTAGACACTCTTCCGTGTTCTTTCAACACTCGTCCATGTTCAATTCCTTTCCTCAATACCTCGTCCGTATTGATTTTAGACACTTGTCCGTGTTCTTCTAACACTCGTCTGTATTTGTGTCAGTTTCATCACTACTCGTCTGTATTGGTCCTAGATTTGGCACCCACATAGAAATCTCTTCAGCACTCGTCTGTGTTCACCTCCTTTCGGGTATGATAATCAGCATGCTGTTGATCAGCAGAAGCGTGAAGCGCCGAAATAGTTTCCAGTATGGGGTTTCTCTTCCTCAGCAAGGCACACCAAAGGTTATATTTTCCCAGCGAGGCATTTGAATCGCCATCCGTCCTCAGCAAAAATAGTTGAAGTTTTGTCGTTCGTGGCAGAGTATCATGCAAATTCTGATTATCCTCCCCAACAAGAGTTCAGAAGTTTGCTCTTCCCCAGCCAGATTTTGGTGAAGTTTATTGCTTGACAACACGAATTCGTATTCCCCGTACAAGTCAAGTGTGTTGGGTTGGTGTTTCTCAAGCTTGCGGTGAAGTGGTTTCCGTCTCCCCAACGGAGTAAGGACATAATGTTGTCCCCTAGCAGAGCTGATAACGTCAACTGTCGTTCCCCAGGCAGATTTGTTGGTGGTGTTTAGTTTTTCCCCGGCAGGTCAGAGGCTAATTACCATTGGTAATTCTCTTCATCAGAGCCCTGGGGAATTTTCAGCAGATGTTTGTGATAGAATAGGGATTTGGTTGGGTTCTCGAGCAGAGTTTATGACCATAGAGACAGTTCAGTTTGTCGTATGTCTGCGGGTTAGCAAGATTTTTCTCCCTAGTAGAGCTTCTCTCAAGCATTGAGGTTTTACCATCCTCAGCAGAGCATTGGGAGCCTCTTTCCCCCTGTCAAGAGTGAATAGGATCGTTTTCCCCCAATCAAATTAGTTTATTACTCCCCGGCGAGTATTCAAAAGCTGACCGTCTTAGACATGAAAATGTTGCATCGCCAGCAAGAGATTTGTTGAATGTCTCTCCTTTGCAGAGATCTTATGTTCCCCACAGTTTCGTGGTGTCTACGTCCCTCATCTGGTCAGGAAGGGGAATCTCACCAGCAAAGGTTTGATATCATTCCCAGCATGCCGAAGTCATTTCTCTAGTAGCAGGTTAAGTTCAGTGATGTCCATGGCAGGTTTGGTATTACTGACTCCTCTCCACAAGCAAAGTTTGGTGTTAATCCCCGTAACGGTTTGTTAAACAGTGGTTGACATCCCCAGTAGGTTCTAAGTCCAATTGTTATTGGCACTTTTCAGTATCAGGCTTTGGGTTCTATCTTCAACGAGGGTTATTTGTTATCCCGAACAGAGGGGAAGTTCTCTTTGGGTTTCATCTTCACTAAAGGTAGTTAATTAGGAAAGTCGTTCAGTGTGGTTTTCCTCAGCAGGGTTTGTGACCTCGGAGACAATTTAGTTTGTCATCCCCGGTGGAGTTGCCTTCGTCTTCAGCATTTATTTTCTGAGGGGCCTCTTTTGAATAGCATGAGAATCATTTGCATTTCAACCTCCAAATGCGTTGCATTTCCGTCTCGTATAGAGCATTGCGCCATAGAATTTCAAACATTTGCACTTGAAGCATAAGCCAGGTTTGAATTCACCTATGACAGACGTTTCCCCAGTAGAAAGCATAGTAACTTAAGGGATATCGGCCAACTTTATGGATTTGGTCATCCAGAGAGGATATCTGGTATCACCCTGCAGAGTTTTCTGTCAGGATCGTTAGTCTATGGTTTCCTTTCTTTTCACCCCTTCGTCCAAGTGGTTTATCAAATTATCCCCTCAGGGGTTGTTTAACGTTTTGTCCTGTATTAGTCTGTTCTTTCAACACCCGTCCGTGTTTGAATTCATTTCTTCAGTACATCGTCTGTATTGATTTTAGACACTCGTCTGTGTTCTTTCGACACCCGTCTGTGTTCGATCTCTTTTGCTTCAATACCCGTCCATATTGACTTCTTAGACACCCGTCCGTGTTCTTTCAACACTTGTTCGTGTTCGATCTTTTATACTTCAATACCAGTCCGTATTGACTTTTTAAACACTCTTCTGTGTTTTTTCAACACTCGTCAGTGTTCGATCTTTTTTGCTTCAATACCCGTCCGTATTGATTTTAGACACTCGTCTGTGTTCTTTCGACACTCGTCAGGTGTTCGATCTCTTTTGCTTCAATACCCGTCCGTATTGGTTTTAGACACTCGTCTGTGTTCTTTCGACACTTGTCCGGTGTTCGTTCGCTTTTTGCTTCAATACCCGTCCGTATTGACATTGGACACTCGTCTGTGTTCTTTCAACACTCGTCCGTGTGCATTTTGCCTACTTTTCGGTATTCGTGTCTAGTGATGTTCCGACACTCATTTGTGTTTATCCCCAGCATAGTCGACACTGTCCGTGGTTCGCCTTATGGTTTTCGATACTCGTTTGTATTAGTCCCAGTTACCCATATGTGTTTTATGTTTTTGTTTCAATCTACTTCGTTCGTATTGATCTTAGACACCCGTCTGTGTTCTTCGACACTCGTCTATGTTCTTTCAACACCTGTCCGTGTTTGAAACCTTTCTTCAATACTCGTCCGTATCGATCTTAGGACACTCTTCCGTGTTCTTTCAACACTCGTCCATGTTCAATTCCTTTCCTCAATACCTCGTCCGTATTGATTTTAGACACTTGTCCGTGTTCTTCTAACACTCGTCTGTATTTGTGTCAGTTTCATCACTACTCGTCTGTATTGGTCCTAGATTTGGCACCCACATAGAAATCTCTTCAGCACTCGTCTGTGTTCACCTCCTGTCGGGTATGATAATCAGCATGCCTGTGTTGAGTCAGCAGAAGCGTGAAGCGCCGAAATAGTTTCCAGTATGGGGTTTCTCTTCCTCAGCAAGGCACACCAAAGGTTATATTTTCCCAGCGAGGCATTTGAATCGCCATCCGTCCTCAGCAAAAATAGTTGAAGTTTTGTCGTCGTTCGTGCAGAGTATCATGCAAATTCTGATTATCCTCCCCAACAAGAGTTCAGAAGTTTGCTCTTCCCCAGCCAGATTGTGGTGAAGTTTATTGCTTGACAACACGAATTCGTAGTCCCCGTACAAGTCAAGTGTGTTGGGTTGGTGTTTCTCAAGCTTGCGGTGAAGTGGGTTTCCGTCTCCCCAACGGAGTAAGGACATAATGTTGTCCCCTAGCAGAGCTGATAACGTCAACTGTCGTTCCCAGGCAGATTTGTTGGTGGTGTTTAGTTTTTCCCGGCAGGTCAGAGGCTAATTACCATTGGTAATTCTCTTCATCAGAGCCCTGGGGAATTTTCAGCAGATGTTTGTGATAGAATAGGGATTTGGTTGGGTTTCTCGAGCAGAGTTTATGACCATAGAGACAGTTCAGTTTGTCGTATGTCTGCGGGTTAGCAGGATTTTTTCTCCCTAGTAGAGCTTCTCTCAAGCATTGAGGTTTTATCATCCTCAGCAGAGCATTGGGAGCCTCTTCCCCTGTCAAGAGTGAATAGGATCGTTTTCCCCCAATCAAATTAGTTTATTACTCCCCGGCGAGTATTCAAAAGCTGACCGTCTTAGACATGAAAATGTTGCATCGCCAGCAAGAGATTTGTTGAATGTCTCTCCTTTGCAGAGATCTTATGTCCCCACAGTTTCGTGGTGTCTACGTCCCTCATCTGGTCAGGAAGGGGAATCTCACCAGCAAAGGTTTGATATCATTCCCAGCATGCCGAAGTCATTTCTCTAGTAGCAGGGTTAAGTTCAGTGGATGTCCATGGCAGGTTTGGTATTACTGACTCCTCTCCACAAGCAAAGTTTGGGTGTTAATCCCCGTAACGGTTTGTTAAACAGTGGTTGACATCCCCAGTAGGTTCTAAGTCCAATTGTTATTGGCACTTTTCAGTATCAGGCTTTGGGTTCTATCTTCAACGAGGGTTATTTGTTATCCCGAACAGAGGGGAAGTTCTCTTGGGTTTCATCTTCACTAAAGGTAGTTAATGTGGTTTTCCTCAGCAGGGTTTGTGACCTCGGAGACAATTTAGTTTGTCATCCCCGGTGGAGTTGCCTTCGTCTTCAGCATTTATTTTCTGAGGGGCCTCTTTTGAATAGCATGAGAATCATTTGCATTTCAACCTCCAAATGCGTTGCATTTCCGTCTCGTATAGAGCATTGCGCCATAGAATTTCAAACATTTGCACTTGAAGCATAAGCCAGGTTTGAATTCACCTATGACAGACGTTTCCCCAGTAGAAAGCATAGTAACTTAAGGGATATCGGCCAACTTTATGGATTTGGTCATCCAGAGAGGATATCTGGTATCACCCTGCAGAGTTTTCTGTCAGGATCGTTAGTCTATGGTTTCCTTTCTTTTCACCCCTTCGTCCAAGTGGTTTATCAAATTATCCCCTCAGGGTTGTTTAACGTTTGTCCTGTATTAGTCTGTTCTTTCAACACCCGTCCGTGTTTGAATTCATTTCTTCAGTACATCGTCTGTATTGATTTTAGACACTCGTCTGTGTTCTTTCGACACCCGTCTGTGTTCGATCTCTTTTGCTTCAATACCCGTCCATATTGACTTCTTAGACACCCGTCCGTGTTCTTTCAACAATTGTTCGTGTTCGATCTTTTATACTTCAATACCAGTCCGTATTGACTTTTTAAACACTCTTCTGTGTTTTTTCAACACTCGTCAGTGTTCGATCTTTTTTGCTTCAATACCCGTCCGTATTGATTTTAGACACTCGTCTGTGTTCTTTCGACACTCGTCAGTGTTCGATCTCTTTTGCTTCAATACCCGTCCGTATTGGTTTTAGACACTCGTCTGTGTTCTTTCGACACTTGTCCGTGTTCGTTCGCTTTTGCTTCAATACCCGTCCGTATTGACATTGGACACTCGTCTGTGTTCTTTCAACACTCGTCCGTGTGCATTTTGCCTACTTTTCGGTATTCGTGTCTATTGATGTTCCGACACTCATTTGTGTTTATCCCCAGCATAGTCGACACTGTCCGTGTTCGCCTTATGGTTTTCGATACTCGTTTGTATTAGTCCCAGTTACCCATATGTGTTTTATTTTTTTTTTCAATACTTCGTTCGTATTGATCTTAGACACCCGTCTGTGTTCTTCGACACTCGTCTATGTTCTTTCAACACCTGTCCGTGTTTGAAACCTTTCTTCAATACTCGTCTGTATCGATCTTAGACACTCTTCCGTGTTCTTTCAACACTCGTCCATGTTCAATTTCTTTCCTCAATACCTCGCCCGTATTGATTTTAGACACTTGTCCGTGTTCTTCTAACACTCGTCTGTATTTGTGTCAGTTTCATCACTACTCGTCTGTATTGGTCCTAGATTTGGCACCCACATAGCAATCTCTTCAGCACTCGTCTGTGTTCACCTCCTTTCAGGTATGATAATCAGCATGCTGTTGATCAGCAGAAGCGTGAAGCGCCGAAATAGTTTCCAGTATGGGGTTTCTCTTCCTCAGCAAGGCACACCAAAGGTTATATTTTCCCAGCGAGGCATTTGAATCGCCATCCGTCCTCAGCAAAAATAGTTAAAGTTTTGTCGTTCGTGGCAGAGTATCATGCAAATTCTGATTATCCTCCCCAACAAGAGTTCAGAAGTTTGCTCTTCCCCAGCCAGATTTTGGTGAAGTTTATTGCTTGACAACACGAATTCGTATTCCCCGTACAAGTCAAGTGTGTTGGGTTGGTGTTTCTCAAGCTTGCGGTGAAGTGGTTTCCGTCTCCCCAACGGAGTAAGGACATAATGTTGTCCCCTAGCAGAGCTGATAACGTCAACTGTCGTTCCCCAGGCAGATTTGTTGGTGGTGTTTAGTTTTTCCCGGCAGGTCAGAGGCCAATTACCATTGGTAATTCTCTTCATCAGAGCCCTGGGGAATTTTCAGCAGATGTTTGTGATAGAATAGGGATTTGGTTGGGTTCTCGAGCAGAGTTTATGACCATAGAGACAGTTCAGTTTGTCGTATGTCTGCGGGTTAGCATGATTTTTCTCCCTAGTAGAGTTTCTCTCAAGCATTGAGGTTTTATCATCCTTAGCAGAGCATTGGGAGCCTCTTTCTCCCCGTCAAGAGTGAATAGGAGCATTTTCCCCCAATCAAATTAGTTTATTACTCCCCGGCGAGTATTCAAAAGTCGGCCGTCTTAGACAAGAAAATGTTGCATCGCCAGCAAGTAATTTGTTGAATGTCTCTCCTTTACAGAGATCTTATGTTCCCCACAGTTTCGTGGTGTCTACGTCCCTCATCTGGTCAGGAAGTGGAATCTCACCAGCAAAGGTATGATATCATTCCCAGCATGTTGAAGTCATTTCTCCAGTAGCAGGTTAAGTTCAGTGATGTCCATGGCAGGTTTGGTATTTCTGACTCCTCTCCCCAAGCAAAGTTTGGTGTTAATCCCCGTAACGGTTTGTTAAACAGTGGTTGACATCCCCAGTAGTTTCTAAGTCCAATTGTTATTGGCACTTTTCAGTATCAGGCTTTGGGTTCTATCTTCAACGAGGGTTATTTGTAATCCCCAGCAGAGGGGAATTTCTCTTTGGGTTTCATCTTCACTAAAGGTGGTTAATTAGGAAAGTCGTTCAGTGTGGTTTTCCTCAGCAGGGTTTGTGACCTCGGAGACAATTTAGTTTGTCATCCCCGGTGGAGTTGCCTTCATCTTCAGCATTTATTTTCTGAGGGGCCTCTTTTGAATAGCATGAGAATCATTTGCATTTCAACCTCCAAACGCGTAGCATTTCCGTCTCGTATAGAGCATTGCGCCATAGAATTTCAAACATTTGCACTTGAAGCATAAGCCAGGTTTGAATTCACCTATGCCAGACGTTTCCCCAGCAGAAAGCATAGTAACTTAAGGGATATCGGCCAACTTTATGGATTTGGTCATCCAGAGAGGATATCTGGTATCACCCTGCAGAGTTTTCTGTCAGGATCGTTAGTCTATGGTTTCCTTTCTTTTCACCCCTTCGTCCAAGTGGTTTATCGAATTATCCCCTCAGGGTTGTTTAGGGTTTGTCCTGTATTAGTCTGTTCTTTCAACACCCGTCCGTGTTTGAATTCATTTCTTCAGTACATCCTCTGTATTGATTTTAGACACTCGTCTGTGTTCTTTCGACACCCGTCTGTGTTCGCTCTCTTTTGGTTCAATACCCGTCCATATTGACTTCTTAGACACCCGTCTGTGTTCTTTCAACTCTTGTTCGTGTTCGATCTTTTTTACTTCAATACCCGTCCGTATTGACTTTTTAAACACTCTTCTGTGTTTTTGAAATACTCGTCAGTGTTCGATCTCTTTTGCTTCAATACCCGTTCGTATTGATTTTAGACACTCGTCTGTGTTCTTTCGACACTCGTCAATGTTCGATCTCTTTTGCTTTAATACCCGTCCGTATTGGTTTTAGACACTCGTCTGTGTTCTATCGACACTTGTCTGTGTTCGTTCGCTTTTGCTTCAATACCCGTCCGTATTGACTTTGGACACTCGTCTATGTTCTTTCAACACTCGTCTGTGTGCATTTTGCCTACTTTTCGGTATTCGTGTCTATTGATGTTCCGACACTCATTTGTGTTTATCCCCAGCATAGTCGACACTGTCTGTGTTCTCCTTATGGTTTTTGATACTCGTTTGTATTAGTCCCAGTTACCCATATGTGTTTTATTTTTTTTTCAATACTTCATTCGTATTGATCTTCGACACCCGTCTGTGTTCTTCGACACTCGTCTGTGTTCTTTCAACACCTGTCCATGTTTGAAACCTTTCTTCAATACTCGTCCGTATCGATCTTAGACACCCGTCCGTGTTCTTTCAACACTCGTCCATGTTCGATTCCTTTCCTCAATACCTCGTCCGTATTGATTTTAGACACTTGTCCGTGCTCTTCTAACACTCGTCTGTATTTATGTCAGTTTCATCACTACTCGTCTGTATTGATCCTAGATTTGGCACCCACGTAGCAATCTCTTCAGCACTCGTCTGTGTTCACCTCCTTTCAGGTATGATAATCAGCATGCTGTTGATCAGCAGAAGCGTGAAGCGCCGAAATAGTTTCCAGTATGGGGTTTCTCTTCCTCAGCAAGGCACACCAAAGGTTATATTTTCCCAGCGAGGCATTTGAATCGCCATCCGTCCTCAGCAAAAATAGTTGAAGTTTTGTCGTTCGTGGCAGAGTATCATGCAAATTCTGATTATCCTCCCCAACAAGAGTTCAGAAGTTTGCTCTTCCCCAGCCAGATTTTGGTGAAGTTTATTGCTTGGCAACACGAATTCCTATTCCCCGTACATGTCAAGTGTGTTGGGTTGGTGTTTCTCAAGCTTGCGGTGAAGTCGTTTCCGTCTCCCCAACGGAGTAAGGACATAATGTTGTCCCCTGGCAGAGCTGATAACGTCAACTGTCATTCCCCAGGCAGATTTGTTGGTGGTGTTTAGTTTTTCCCGGCAGGTCAGAGGCCAATTACCATTGGTAATTCTCTTCATCAGAGCCCTGGGGAATTTTCAGCAGATGTTTGTGATAGATTAGGGATTTGGTTGGGTTCTCGAGCAGAGTTTATGACCATAGAGACAGTTAAGTTTGTCGTATGTCTGCGGGATAGCATGATTTTTCTCCCCTAGTAGAGTTTTTCTCTAGCATTGAGGTTTTATCATCCTTAGCAAAGCATTGGGAGCCTCTTTCCCCCATCAAGATTGAAGAGGATCGTTTTCCCCCAGTCAAATTAGTTTATTACTCCCCGGTGAGTATTCAAAAGCCGACCGTCTCAGACAGGAAAATGTTGCATCGCCAGCAAGAGATTTGTTGAATATCTCTGCTTTGCAGAGATCTTATGTTCCCCACAGTTTCGTGGTGTCTACGTCCCTCATCAGGTCAGGAAGGGGAATCTCACCAGCAAAGGAATGATATCATCCCCAGCATGTTGGAGTCATTTCTCCAGTAGCAGGTTAAGTTCAGTGATATCCCCGGCAGGTTTGGTATTACTGACTCCTCTCCCCAAGCAGAGTTTGGTGTTAATCCCCGTAAGGGTTTGTTCAATAGTGGTTGTCATCCCAAGTAGGTTCTAAGTCCAATTGTTATTGGCACTTTTCAGTATCAGGCTTTGGGTTCTATCTTCAACGAGGGTTATTTGTAATCCCCAGCAGAGGGGAATTTCTCTTTGGGTTTCATCTTCACTAAAGGTGGTTAATTAGGAAAGTCGTTCAGTGTGGTTTTCCTCAGCAGGGTTTGTGACCTCAGAGAGAATTTCTTTTGTCATCCCCGGTGGAGTTGCCTTCGTCTTCAGCATTTATTTTACTGAGGGGCCTCTTTTGAATAGCACGAGAATCATTTTCATTACATCCTCCAAATGTGTAGCATTTCCGTCTCGTATGGAGCATTGCGCCATAGAATTTAAAACATTTGCACTTGAAGCATAAGCCAGGTTTGAGTTCACCTATGCCAGACGTTTCCCTAGCAGAAAGCATAGTAACTTAAGGGATATCGTCCAACTTTATGGATTTGGTCATCTAGAGAGGATATCTGGTATCACCCTGCAGAGTTGTCTGTCAGGATCGTTAGTCTGTGGTTTCCTTTCTTTTCACCCCTTTGTCCAAGTGGTTTATCGATTTATCCCCTCAAGGTTGTTTAGCGTTTGTCCTATATTAGTCTGTTCTTTCAACAACCGTCTGTGTTTGAATTCATTTCTTTAGTACATCGTTCGTATTGATTTTAGACACTCGTCTATGTTCTTTCGACACCCGTCTGTGTTCGATCTCTTTTGCTTCAATACCAGTCCGTATTAACTTCTTAGACAACCGTTCGTGTTCTTTCAACACTCGTCCGTGTTCGATCTTTTTTGCTTCAATACCCGTCCGTATTGACTTTTTAAACATTCTTCTTTATTTTTTCAACACTCATCAGTGTTCGATCTCTATTGGTTCAATACCCGTCTGTATTGATTTGAGACACTCGTCTGTGTTCTTTCGACACTTGTCCGTGTTCGTTCTCTTTAGCTTCAATACTCTTCCGTATTCATTTTAGACACTCGTCTGTGTTCTTTCGACACTCATCCGTGTTCGATCTCTTTTACTTCAATACCCGTTCATATTGATTTTAGACACTCGTTTGTGTTCTTTCGACACTCGTCCGTGATCGATCTCTTTTGCTTCAATACCCGTCCGTATTGATTTTAGACACTCGTTTGTGGTCTTTTGACACTCGTCCGTGTTCGATCTTTTTTGCTTCAATACCCATCCGTATTGACTTTCGACACCCGTCCTTGTTCGATTTCTTTTTTTCAATACTCGTCCGTATTGACTTTGGACACTCGTCTGTGTTTATCCCCGACATCATCGACACTCATCCGTGTTCACCCTATGGTTTTTGATACTTGTTTGTATTAGTCCTAGTTACCCATCTGTGTTTTATTTTTTTCTTCAATACTTCGTCTGCATTGATCTTAGACACCCGTTCGTTTTCTTCGACACTCGTCCATGTTCTTTCAAAACCCGTCTGTGTTTGAAACCTTTCTTCAATACACGTCCGTATCGATCTTAGACACTCGTCCGTGTTCATTCAAAAGTCGTCCGTGTTCGATTCCTTTCCTCAATACCTCGTCCGTATTGATTTTAGTCACTCGTCTGTGTTTGTGTCAGTTTCATCAATACTCGTCTGTATTGATCCTAGATTTGGTACCCTCGTAGAAATCTCTTCAGCACTCGTCTGTGTTCACCTCCTTTGATTTTAGTTTCAAGCACCCGTGTGTGTGTGTTTCGCCCATTTTCAGTACTTTGTCCGTATTGATTTTTGGCACCCATCCGTGTTTATTGGTTTTATACCTCTTTTCACTTGTTCCCCAGCGGAGTCGTCCCTCCCTTTGCAGATTGCAAATTTGTGTGGTTCTTTTGGTATTCAATCCCCTTCTACATTTAATGTTTGAGGAGCACCACTCTTCATACCTTCAGATTTAAGTCAATTGAATAGGGGCAGCTGTAGCACCCCAAAATTTGCCCTCCCATTTTTTTACCTTTTTGGGTTATGTTTCATTTCATTTTTGCATCTGCATCTGTGCATTGCATCGTTTCTAGTGCATGGGATCAAGGTTTATTCTCCGTATCTCAGCAGTTTATTCAGGTCAAGGCTATTTCAGCAGTTTACAAAGCTAAGCAGATCGCTTTCAAAGTCATTTCGGGCATTTATTTTGCTCAGTATATGATTTGTTCATCAGAAGCTCCGACAATTTCTTTTGTTCAGTGGTTCGGCACCGGACATTATTTTTTAGCAAGATATTTTGAGTGCATAAGGCAAGTCACAACATATTCCAGTCATGAATCAGTGGCAATATCAAATGACATGTTTCACAGGCTTAGGGTGGCTTAGAACAGTTGGAAACCAGTGATTCTCCAAGTTTCTCTCCTTGTGGCGCCAAAATTCTAATTTTGAGTGTGGTAATCGATTACCACAATCAGGGTAATCGATTACTCTAGGCGAATTTTGCCCAGATTGTTCCATTTCCAGCACTGCAGAATTTAAACCAAATTTTTATCATGTGATTTCCTTGTGCATCAGTTAGAAGGATCTAGAATTACTTCATTTTCACAATTATCACCATTTCCCTCCAAAAATTCAAATTCCTTCCAACATTTTCCACTCTAATTCCACATTCCCTTTCCTAATTCATTTTCCACTCCTAATTTCCATTCCAAACACTAACCCATACTCCAAACTACATTTTGATTCTTAACCTAGGGGTTATTTAAATCAAATTGCTCCAAACCTCACTAGTTTTGGGAATCATTCACTTTCATTTTTCACCCTCAATTTTCAGATTTTTCTCTCAAGTTTCTCTCAGTTTTCACTTCATCTTCAATGTCTCACCCAAAGCTCCATATTCATAGATTCACAAATTTTTCATTGGAATTTGTGAATTCTTGAGCTAAACCTTCATCACCTTCTCATTCTTGGTTCAATTCTGCAGTAGCAACTTGCTTGGATCTAGATTCAAGGTTTTGGAATCACTTCTTGGAGAGTTTTTGCTTATTTGTGGATTATTGCTTGGATCTTCAAGTGTTCTTGATAAAGCTTCATAGATCTCTAGATTTCTTGCTTTGATTCATCAATTTTCGTTTGCAACACTTACCAAAGCAATTCTCCGCTTTGTAGGTTGGTTAATTTCAGATTCATACTTGATCTAGCTTAATTTCAACTTATGCAATGTAGATCCATGGTTTTCAATGTGATTTGATCCATTTGCTTGATTTAATTCATGATCTTGTTGTTCGACTGATGAAATTTGTGTTTGATTGCTGATATTTGATGTGAATTTCGTGCATATTTGATTACATGATCATTTGGATGTTTGGATAAGTCGTTTGCTGCTGAAAAGAGCTTTTGGAGCTTGATTTTTCTGCCACTGTCCCAGAGTAACCGGTTACTCAAATCAGGGTAATCGGTTACTCTGCTTAATTTTCACATTTTTGGCAACTTTCTATCAGAGTAATAGGTTACTCAAAACAGGATAACCGGTTACTCTGCCTTATTTTCACGTTTTTGGCAATTTTTCAACTGAGTAACCGGTTACCTCAATTCGAGTAACTGATTACTCTGGGTCAGAATGTGTTTTTTCATGCTTTTTCTTGCTTGTTTGAGATCCTTTGCATGCCTAAACATCATGGATTGATATGTTGATGATTTATGGATTATCCTTGAGCTGTTTCACTTCACAACATACTTTGAATGTGATTTTCCGACGCGCGACTTTTGGTTTTTGTTGACGAATATCCATGATTATGTTGTTGCTTTCTTGATACGATGAACACGTTAGGCACACATTTGAATCATGTTGATTGCTAATTAAAGCTAAACTTGCTGGACTTATGATGCATGATCGTTGCTTGTGTCCGATTTCACTTATGCATGATGTTTTAGTGAACGATCAAGTTATGCGACTTTGTAGATCCTACTCGTTCGTGAATTGTTGACATGACCCTTGTTGCTCATTTTGGATGCTTGCAATCTCTATGTTTGATTTGCCTTGCTACGCATGTTCATCGACAATTGTTGTTTGCTTGTTGTATTGCTTAAGTAATCATGTACACATGTTGCCTGACTATTCACACCTGCTGTCCTGGATTATAACATGCTGTATATTATGTATTCATGCTGCTTGATGCCTTCTACACCTGTTATGTGCTGAATACATATGTTGTTAAATGTTGTTTCGTGTGCTTGCTGGATTTTACTGCTGTATTGGTGCTGGAGCGCTGTTGTAGCTGCTGTTTTTTGGTTTATTTTCTTGTTTTTGGTTTGCTTTTGCATGTTCCCTGAGGATTCCCTAGTCCAACTTAATTTTGGATTAAGCTTGAAGTAGGATAGAAATTAGGAGCTAATCCATGTATGATAACATTAGGATTTAGTATCCCTTAGTTGTTTTCTTTTCAACCCTTGAGTCTTCTCTTATCATCTCAAAACAAGTCCAAAACACTTAATAAATACAACGATTATTGTGCGCCACGAGCCTTAAGTACATGGGAAATGAAGAATGAGGGGTCTCCCTTCACTTTTCTAGAGTGTTTAGCATACGTCATGTTGGGGGTGACCATGCGACTCATTCGCTCCTATGTCATAGACTTTAGTGCAATACAAGTTACAAACTAACTTAACTCACTTCTGTCTAAAAAACACAATCCAAGTTCAAATCTTTTTTTATCCTTCGGGATTGTTGGGTTTCAAATCATTTTCAGAAAAAGAGCTCGTCGCTCATAAAAAAACACTAACCGACCCGTAGGCCGAACTACGACTGCTCTGACTTCCTTTCTCTCGTCCGATTGAGGATACGTAGGCACAAGACGGCGATGTCTTGGCGAGCAACCTTCCCCTTTAGTGCGTAGTCCTTCGAACTACGTCGACTCTGATTCTTCGTTCGTCTACGAAGATACGTAGGCATAGGATTACGATAATCCTTGCGAGTCCGTTTTTGTTTTTCCCTTTCCGTTTCCGTTTAGCAGTAGACTTTAGATAGCTCACCCTTTGATTAGACAACAAGCGTGGATCCCATCAAGTACGATGGACGCGTGGGGGTGCTAATACCTTCCCCTCGCGTAACCGACTCATGAACCTGGATTATGGTTGCGATAACCATGTCTTCTCCCTTTTGAGGTTTCTTCGATCGTTTCATTTCCCTGCGTCGGGATAATTAACGTTTGGCGGCGACTCTTCTATCTTTTCCTCCGGTTGTTTTTCGCAGTTGCGACATAAGCCTTCAAATAATATGCTCAGAGATGGCGTGAAATTTCCGCCCAGATCTGTCCTCCACCCGAGGAAAAGGAAATGACAAAGATCTTCCTGAAAATCTTGAGCTCGTTTTATTACGACCGAATGGTCGCCAGTTAGCCCAGTGAATTCACTGAAATGGTGAACATGGGAGTACGCCTTAAAGAAGCAGTCCGAGAAGGACGATTGGTCAAAGATGCAGAGCCATCTAGCATGACCAAAAGATACGGTAGTGCTTTCCAAAAGAAGAAATAGCAAGATATCAGTAATATCTCTCTGGGAAAACAAAGGCGAAGGTATCAACCAGTAGCAGTGGTAATTCCCGCTATCAACCCAATGCCAGCTCTAACATATCAACCATAGGTTGCTCAGAGCCAACCAAGTCAACAACAATATCAGCAAAGGCCGCAACAACCTCTCCAGCAGGCTCGCCCTCAGTACAATAATAACAACTGTACTACACGACCATCAGGGTTCGACCCTATACCGATGTCGTACTACACGTTTAAACTAGGACGCCTCTTATAGTACCAGAAAATCCACCTTTTTGGTTCAAAGCAGATCAAACTTGCCCTTACCATTAAGGAGGATCGGGACATAACATTGAGAATTGTCTCAGCTTCAAGTCTGATGTACAAAAGCTTATAAACAGGGCTTTATCATTAAAAGATACTAATCCAAATGTTCAGACGAACCCATTACCGAAACATGAGAAGACTACAATCAATTTGATAGAAGGGGAACCTAGCAGTAGTTATCAAATTCACAATGTACGCTTACTGGGAACCAACTTGGTAAAAATGCATTGCTGACAGAGCGGGTACGGCCATGTGCCATCTCACAACTATCATCAGTGTGATATTTGCTCCAAGGACAATCAAGGATGTGCCATAGTACAAGCAGCTCTACAAGAACAAATGGATCTGGGTTGGATTCAGGATCACATGATTTGTGAAGTAAACATGGCCCATGCACATCCCAACATTGTTCAAAACCATGTAATCCGTGCAATGAACATCAATCTAGTGGTGTTGCATTCAAGACAAAGTCAGTACTACAATTTTCTGCAGCACGATTACAGCACTTGTCCGATCTGCTCAATAGACAATCAGGGATGCTCGTTTGTACAAGAGGCCCTCCAACGTCAAATGGATCTCGGATGGATCCAAGACTACCATGAAAGAAATGATCATCAAGTCAATATGGTTCAGATCATTGATATCTGCTTGATGAATACCAGTCTAGTGGATTTACATGCCAAATAGGTTAGACTTGGTTTTCTGGCCTCGTATGATTATCAAGACTGTAAAGAATGCTACGAAAACGACCAAGGGTGGGTGCTTGTGCAAAGGACTCTTCAGCATCTGTTGGACCATTGGTGGCTTCCGGTCTACCTGAATGAAGACACACAACAGATTAGCATGACTGACGAGTCTAGTAAGGATGCACTGCATACAAAGCGGATATGGTCGGGTACCACCTCACAATTATGAACGTTGTAGAATATGCTCGGAAAATAACCAAGGGTACTATCTAGTGCGAACAGCCCTCCAGCACCAGCTATACCGAAAAGAGATTCAACCATGTTTGAATTCCGAATCAATCAACATGATACAAGATTAACTCCCTGGTCAAAACACAAACATTGTCATAATCTCCAATCATGGAACAACCAAGGATGTTTGTGCCGTAATTCCTCTACTCTATTAGTCAAAAGTCTCTCTTGACAAAAAGAAAATTCCAAACTTAGAGCTGATTGAGGTGGCCTACAACAGTCAAAAGGCCCAAAAAGCCCCTGTGGTTATCTACTTGCCAGTTCCAATACCATATAAGTCAGAAAAGGCTATCCCATACACGTACGGTGCAACGACCATAGAAAATGGAAAAGAAACTCCATTACCCTCCATTGTGAACATTGCCGATATCAGTCGAGTTACCCGGAGTGGTCGGGTCTTCAACAGAGGAGTTGGAGAACCTACCAAAGAAAAGGAACCTCAAACGGAAGTTCCTAGCCTACAAGTCGGTCAATCCAGTAATCCAGAACCTGTGAAAAACAACGATGAGATGTTGAAGCTCATCCAGAAAAGCGAGTACAACATTGTAGATCAATTATTACAAACTCCGTCTCAAATCAATACGTTATCTCTCCTGCTTAGTTCAGAAGCTCACAGGGAAGCTCTACAGAAGGTTTTAGAACAAGCCTTTGTGGAACAAGATGTGACGGTAAGACAATTTGACAGCATCATCTCCAACATCACTTCCTGCAACAACATGGGATTCAGTGATGAAGAACTGTCGGAGGAAGGCCAAAACCATAATATGGCACTCAATATCACAGTCGACTGCCAAGATGATGCTTTAGCCAGGGTACTAGTAGACACAGGTTCATCCTTAAATGTCATGCCAAGGTCAACTTTGGTTCGACTCTTTTTTCAAGGTACTCCCATGAGAGGCAGTGAGATCATCGTCAAAGCCTTTGACGGATCCAGAAAAATAGTTATCGGCGAAGTTGATCTTCCCATAACCATCGGTCCTCACACTTTCCAAGTCACCTTCCAGGTCATGGACATCTGAGCAGCATACACCTGATTATTAGGAAAAACTTGGATACACAAAGCTGGGGCAGTCACTTCGACACTTCACCAGAAGCTGAAGTTCGTCAAGAATGACAAATTAGTCACAGTATGCGGAGATCAAGCCTTCATCGTGAGTAACTTATCATCATTCTCCTGTGTAGAACCAGAAGAGGTTGTTGGAACTCAGTTCCAGGCACTCTCGGTGAGCAATTAGAATCAACAAGAAAGAGGGACGTCGATTTCCTCATACAAAGACGCTCTTAAAGTAATCGGGAATAATGACATAAAAGGATGGGGACAGATAGTAACTCCTACTGATAAGAAGACAAGAAAAGGTCTTGGTTTCTATCTAACTTGTACCCAGACTATGAAGAAGGATGAAAGTATTCATCGCATTCAGGATTTCTTCCACAGCGGAGGCTTCCTCCACCCACTATCTCAAGAAGTACACACCATCGATGGGAACGACTCCTCAGATAAGGATGAGAAGTGGAAGTTTTATATCAATGATGAAGGTTATATATCTCAGGGAGAAATGCATATGCCATTCTGTTTTCCAAAGCAGAACCCGAAATATATACCAAGATCAGACATCGGGATAATCTATGGAGATTGTGATCCCGAAGGATGTCGTGCTCCACCCAACTAATTAGCGGAAGACAATCTGATGAAAAACAACTTTGACTGCGATTATTATGATCCACTGGATGACTTGCCTATCTGGAAGCCATACAAGGAAGACTTGGGGCAAAAGAGTCAGCCGGACAATGCCTATCAGCTAAGTAATCTTGAAAAGAATACCCATGTTCCCACAGAGTCATGGAATCTTTACTTAGAACATTCCGAAAGTGTCAAACACCATGATGATGAATTTTCAAAGATTGCAGGACAAGAATTCATTAACTATGCATTTCCTAAAGTCAATGTCATTGAGGAAGATCACTCAGCCATTCCCACAGAAACCTGGGATACCTTGGGACAGTCAACCGGCAAGTATGAGTTTCTAGTCAAATACATCGCTCCCGAAAGCTTTCGCATCAGATATGAGGACATCTAGCCAACTGGATGGGGAGATCCTCTCGAGAGTGAAAACACTATGGAAGATGCAATAGAAGAGTCCTCTTATGATAACTCTGTATAGGAAGAAGACTCCAATGATCCTACTCCTCCAGAAATTAGTGCCATTTCTGAAGACAAACCAAGAAGGGAAGTACCAGGCTTTGTGATTCATAGAGGAGTGCGTCGCCATTGGGTTGCATTCGATGTCCCGAAAGTCGTCCATAAGTCGATGTAATTACCATCTTTGTTTTGACCTTTCACTTTGCCCGGGTGAAATGGATGTTTTATAGGGCTCACTTTTCTGTAAATGTCCATCTCCGCTTCGCCCAAAGTGGTAGAGTTTTGTTTTATAAGGTTGTGTTTCAAGAATCGACAAATCATGAATAAATAATGTCATTCTGAATTCCTGCATTTATTGTTGTTTTCACTTTTCATTTTTCAGAAAATGGTAATCCTAAAAAAAACAACCCAAAATAAAAAACAAGCGTTTTGAGAAAATACACTACACTCACTCTTGCATTCTCTCTATCTTTTCTAAAAAACGAATCATCATGTCATGCAGATTGCTTGTTTTAAACCCATTGAAACATACGATCCAATGCCTTCTCCCAACTTTGAATTCCCGGTATTTGAAGCTGAAGAAGAAGGGGACGAAGAAATTATAAAAGAGATCTCACGGTTAATCAGACAAAAAGAAAGGTCTATTGAGCCTCACAAAGAGCCATTGGAAACAGTTAATTTGGGTTCAGAGGAAGAAAAGAAAGAAGTTGAGATTGGGGCACTACTCAGTCCAACTGTCAGAAAAGGCTTGATTAAGCTTCTCAAAGAATTTCCAGATGTATTTGATTGGTCCTACCAGGACATGCCAGGGTTGGATACCAGCATCGTGGAACATCACTTACCACTGAAAACAGAATGTCCTCTAGTAAAACAAAAACTGAGAAGGAGTTATCCAGATATGGCCTTCAAAATTAAGGAGGAAGTGCAGAAGCAGATCGACGCGGGTTTCCTTGCCACCTCAGAATATCCTCAATGGTTAGCCAACATAGTACCTGTTCCGAAAAAGGACGAAAAAGTCAGAATGTGTGTAGACTACAAGGATCTGAACAAAGCAAGTCCAAAGGATTACTTCCCCCTGCCACACATTGACATGCTGGTAGACAGCACAACAAAATTCAAAGTCTTCTCCTTCATGGATGGATTCTCGGGCTATAATCAAATCAAAATGGCACTAAAAGACATGGAGAAAACATCATTCATTACCCCATGGGGCACCTTTTGTTACAAGGTAATGTCGTTCGGTCTGAAGAATGCAGGGGCAACCTATCAAAGGGCCATGACAACTCTGTTTCATGACATGATGCACAACGAGATTGAAGTGTACGTCAATGACAGGATTTCCAAATCTAAAACAGAAGAAGAGCATGTGACACACCTGTCAAGCTATTCGAGTGCCTGATAAAATACAAACTCTGCTTGAATCCCAATAAGTGAACATTCGGTGTTCACTCATGAAAACTCTTGGGATTCATCGTCAGCCAAAAAGGAATTGAGCTTGATCCTAACAAAGTCAAGGCCATTCAAGAAATGCCTTCTCCAAAGACTGAAAAAAAGGTCAGAGGATTTTTAGGATGACTGAATTACATCTCAAGATTCATATCCCTCATGACTGCGACATGCGCGCCGATCTTCAAACTACTTAGAAAGAATCAAAGTTGTGTATGGACAGAAGATTACCAAAAAGCGTTCGACAGCATCAAATAATATCTGTTGAATCCATTGATTCTGTCTCCTCCAGTGGAGGGAAAACCACTGATCATCTACTTAACAGTCTTGGAAGACTTCATGGGTTGTGTACTTGGCCAACAAGACGAAACAAAAAGAAAAGAGTCTTCCATTTATTACTTAAGTAAGAAATTCACGGATTGTAAAACTCGATACACCATGCTCGAGAAAACTTGTTGCGCTCTGGCTTGGGCAGCCAAACGTCTTCGCCGGTACATGATTTGTCACACTACTTGGTTAATCTCCAAAATGGATCCGATCAAGTATGTCTTTGAAAAACCTACTCTCACGGGAAGGATTGGCCGTTGGAAGATGTTGTTATCAGAATACGATATCGAGTACCATGCTCAGAAAGCCATCAAGGGAAGTATTTTAGCCAATCATTTAGCTCATCAACCGATTGAAGATCAGGAATTAGTCGAATTTGACTTCCCAGACGAAGATGTTATGTACTCGAAAATGAAAGATTGCGATGAACCGCTACCCAACGAAGGGCCAAAACTAGGTTCCCAGTGGGGACTAATATTCGACGGAGCTGTCAACACTTATGAAAATGGAATTAGGACAATCATCGTAACACCTCAAGGTACCCCTATTCCTTTCACTACCAGATTGACATTCAAATGCACAAACAATAAGGCCCAATACGAAGCTTGTATCACGTGTCTCGAAGAAGCAATTGACTTAAGGATAAAGAACTTGGATGTACGGGGACTCAGCCCTGGTAATCAATCAGATCAAAGGAGAGTGGAACACATACCAATCAGGATTGATTCCTTACAAAGACTACGCGAGAAGGTTGTTACCATTCTTCAACAGAATTGAGTTTCATCACATCCCTCGTGAAGAAAATCACATGGTTGATGCACTAGCTACCCTATCATCCATGATTAGTGTAGGCCAATGGAATGACGTACCTAAGATTGACATAATGTGCCTTGAAAGTCCCGCTTACATCTTCATAGTTAAAGCAGTCATAGACAACAAACCATTGTATCATGATATCAAATGCTTCCTTCAAAGACAAGAGTACCTGACTAGGGCATCAAGAAAAGATAGGAAGACTCTCAGAGGACTAGATGGCAACTTCTTCCTGAACAGTGATACACTCTATAAGAGAAACTTTGACACGGTCTTACTTAGATGCGTAGACAGACAAGAAGCAAACATGTTGATGAAAGAGATTCACGAGAGATCCTTTGGCACTCACGCCAATGGAGATACAATGGAAAGAAAAATTCTGAGAGCAGGATATTATTGGCTGACAATGGAATCCGATTACTACCAATACATGAGGAGGTGTTACAAGTGTCAGATATACGCAGACAAAATCCATGTGCCGCCAACGCATCTCAAAATTCTTTCTTCTCCATGGCCTTTCTCTATATGGGGAATCGACATGATTGGCATGATTGAACCCAAAGCTTCAAACAAACATCGGTTCATCCTGGTAGCCATTGATTACTTCACCAAATGGGTCGAAGCAGTATCATACACCAATGTGACCAGACAAGTCGTGGTCCGATTTATCAAAAATAATTTAATCTGCCGTTATGGTGTTCCAAGCCAGACCATTATGGATAATGGATCTAACTTGAACAACAAGATGATGAAAAAGTTGTGTGTTGAGTTCAAGATCGAACACCATAACTAATCTACCTACTGATCTAAAATGAATGGAGCAGTAGAAGCGGCTAACAAGAATATCAAGAAGATTGTTCAGAAGATGGTTGTAACCTACAAAGACTGGCACGAGATGATACCCTTTGCTCTTCACGGTTATCACACATCTGTCCGCGCTTCAACAGGAGCAACCCCTTTTTCTCTTGTATATGGCATGGAGGCAGTGCTCCCCATAGAAATAGAGATACCATCAATGAGGGTATTGATGGAAGCCAAGCTAACAGAAGCTGAATGGTGTCAAAGCAGATACGATGAACTGAACCTAATCAAAGAAAAAAGAATGACAGCTTTATGCCATGGTCAGTTGTATCAACAAAGAATGAAGAAAGCATTTGACAAAAAAGTCCGACCTTGTGTCTTCAGGAAATGAGACCTTTTGCTCAAGAAGATACAATCACTTCTCACTGATCCCAGAGGCAAATGGACTCCGAATTACGATGGCCCTTATGTTGTTAAGAAAGCCTTCTCAGGCGGTGCCTTGAGACTCACAACCATGGATGGAGAGGAGTTTACCTACCCCACAAATGTTGTTGTAGTCAAGAAATACTTCGCCTAAATAAAATAAAAAAAACGTCTCAGTGGATTGGAAACCCAAAAGGGCAATCTAGGCAAAAGTTAGGGATTCATGGCAAGTAACTACATCTGACAAGATTAGTTCCTCAAAGGCAACGTCATCCGTCAGGAAAACCTCAGTCAAGGTCATCTTCGACAGAAGCTCAGAATGTCCAGAATTCAAAGTTGGTGGAAGGATAGCGGTCGTTATGTTTCAATGTAGCCGATTTCCCTTAAAATTACCATTTTCTAAACTTTTTAATGTTCCATGGAATCACGCATTAAGCTGATTGACATTTTAAAATGATCAACGATTCTTGAAATAAAAAAATGAATTTACTTGTTAAATTTGCTTTTGATTTCAAAACAAAGATGACAATCTCTTTTTGATTAATGAGCACAAAAAAGGGAATGTCAATTGCTTTTCTGGTGGTGATCTAATTTCAAAACGCCGAATCGAAATACTTCCTGAATAAAGGATCAACTACTTCAGACGAAATAATCCATCTATCATCCCCGACAGAGTTCTCACCCCTGAAAACGCATTGTTCGTTTTTCTTCCCAGTAGGGTCCACCTCTGAAAAACAAGAACAGATTTCTATGGATAGCAGGTTTGTACCACAAGAAATCGGAACGAATATAGGAATCTCTATTCCTGAGAAAAAGTACGACTTTCTGAATCTCCAATGATACCCCCGTCTCCCAGAGTGGCCGAGTATCCAGTTGTATTCCTCACCAATCTGTATGTCGTGTCTGTTTTGTTAGCATAAACATACATACATCATGCATAATTGATTCATATTCATACACATGTTACATTAATATCACTCTGGTAATTTTCATCGCCAAGTGATAAATGTCTTCTCTCCCATAGAGTTGTCAGTATTCCTATTCTGCGTCGGATATGACAAAATTCGGGTCTAAGTTCTTTCCTCGTCAGGAAAATGTACCGTCCAAACAATCTCTCTCCAGCGTATTCCTGGATTAAAATCGGTCATCAACCTCTTTGATAACTTGAACCTCTAAAAAGCAAGAAGACATTCAGATGGTCGCCTTTGGAACGTCACTCTTCACCATTGCAGATGATGTTTTGCTTTCCCGAATTATGGAAAAATCCCTAGAGAAAGCCTATCTACAAAAGACTCTTGGCAATACAGCGGGTTCTCCCCGAAAAGTTTGCTTTCAATAAAGTCATCAACACCTCAAAATTGGATTACATCACATGGCATTTCTCCGAAAAAAATTCTCGAAGGAAAGTATGATGTAACATCACCAAGCAACATACAATCTCTCAAGAGATTTGTTTTCCCCAGTAGGTCGACAAATGGCATCTCCCAGAGAGAAGTTTGCACACCTCCGTAGTTCAGACAAGCGATTCTCCCCAATAAGTCTGACATCAAATCTTTTTCCATCAAGCGGCGTCTCCCCAGTAAAACTCGGCGAGAAGTTCGATGAAGACCGCTACAAATAACCTTCCTTGCCAAGAAAAGAACTCGGCAAGAAGAAACTAAGACCAGCTCCATGGCAGAAGACCAGGATCGAGGGGAAGTTTATTTCAAAATAAAACTGAGACCAGTTCCATGGCTGAACACCAGGATTGAGGGGAAGTTTATGTCTTCAAGAAAACTAAGACCAGTTCCATGGTTAAAGACCAGGATCGAGGGGAAGTTTTACCCTTTTCTAAGTTACATTGCTTAGCAGAAATAGATGGATGAGCAAATAACTATTGTTCATAACCACAGTCAAAATTTTGGATATTCCGATAATTAATCCTCTTTTACCTTGAATGTCCGAACATCTTCGTCATTCACACCTTCAGGTCCAAAAAGATTAAATAGGGGCATCTGTCATACCCGAAATTTTGACCATAAGATTTCCTATCATTGTGCAAATCATCACCACAATATGGATGTATCTTCATGCCTCATCAATCCTCTCAAAGATTGTTGAGCATTCACTTCAACCAAGAATTAGGATTTTGAGCCCTCTCAGAGTACTTAGACAAAGGATTAATCAAGAATGGACAAGATCCTCAACTTGTCAAGCCTCTCAAACATTCATTATGGATTAAGAGGTCTCCCACATGAAGAATTAAGCGCGAGAGTTCAACATCTCAAGTTGATCAAACCTCAAGATCATCTCTGTCACCAAATTAGGGTTTTGGTCGACTAAGGCCTCCATAGAGAAATTTTCATCTGGGCATGATCCAATACTTCAAAACATGACCCAAGAGGCTCAAAAGGACCTCATGGATCCAATTATAAGTTCAAAATAGCCTCAGGGGATGCATTCATCAAAAATCAAGAATTAGGGTTTCTTGACCTAATTCACCCCTAAGATGAATTTTGAAGCAAGGCATGAGCCAAGACCTCAAGAAGTGTTTTGAAGACCTCCAATACATCATATTGATCCATTCACAAGATTGGATTGACCCAAAGAACTTGGTTCATAAGCAGTACAAGGATTCAAATTCATCTGGACCAATTAGGGTTTTTTGAGGAAAAGTCAATTGTACCTTTGACTTTTGACCAAGACATGATCCCAAACCTTGGTATATGATTCAAGACACTATAAAACACCTATGGAATCCATACATTAGGTTTGAATTGGGTCAAGGACTTTATTTCATAGAGGATCACAAAGTTTGAAATTCATCTGATAAAAAGTCAAATGTGCCAAAAACCAAGTTTGACTTTTTGAATTTCTTGACAAACAAGGATTCCTTGAGTCAAAAACAATGTTAAATTATGGTTTGGATCATCATCCATCTAGAAAAATCAAGAAAATTGGGGTTACCTGCGAAAGGAGCAACCATAAGAAACATGAAATTTCACTAAGTTATGAAAAAAAAGTGATTTATACCTAACTTTGCAAGGCCATAACTCGTGATCTAAGCAACATTTTTCTTCCATCCAAAGCTCAAATGAAAGCTCTCATTACATACTTCAAGATTGTCAACTACATCAGATTCCAAATCGTCATGGATTTTGAGTTATGGATTGATATAAATCCCAAAAATGTGAAAATGACAATTTTTCCAACACTTGGTGAAATTTTGGACAGAGTCTGTTTTGCATTTTCACAAACTTTGAGTCCATTTTTCATTATGATCCAAAATGATTCAAGACCAAAGTTGGATATCAAAGTTAAAGTAGGATATACAAGCTTTCCAAAGAGTACAAGAACAATCATTAATTCAACTTGAGCAAGGAGTTATGAACCTCACAACATGCCTTGCTCAAACTAATTTTCATGAAAGCACTTGGCAGATTGTGTGCATTTCTTATGCCACACGATTTCCATTTCCAATTTTTTCATCTTCCAAGCTTTGTCCTCTTCCAAGATCAGAAAGAATCTTGATGAATCACTTGATGATTTCAACTTTGGACCATTAAGTCAAGAAATCAACTTGGCATGTGCAAAATCATCATTTACATGAACCTTGAATTTCAAATTTGGCATCAAGCATTTATGTGATGCATAGAGGTGGCATGAATCAGTTATAAACCAGCCAAAAGGAGTCAAGAAACATGAGTGTTCAAACCTGCAAAGTTGGTTGAAGTCAAGATAAGAGAAGACTTGGTATCTTCGCATTTAAGAAAGTGCTACATGACAAAATCCATTGGATAATAGCATGCTCCCTCATCCACTCACTATTCCTTCAGAAAAAAACTTCCTCTACTATAAATAGAGGTCATTTATGAAGTTTCAAAACACGCCAAAACAATACCAAAGCCTTGTTTTCTCACTCTCCCTCTCTTACTTCAATTTCAAGTCACAATGGAGCAATTTGGGGATTCTTGAAACCAGAGAAAAAACCACTCAAATAACTATCCAAACACATCATAAATCATCTATTGGAGGTGTTCAAACCTTCATCCTCATTGTACAACACCAAAATCAGAAAGTCAACCTCCAAAACCTCAAATTTTGACTTTTTTGCATTTTTCAAACCATGTCTTGATCTAGTCATTTTCAAAGCCAAAACATACTTCAAATACTCTCCAAATGTCATCCTTAAACCGTTCCAACAAGTGTCCCTCAACTGTAACATCATTTGAGTCAATTACCATTTTAGTCAGTTTTGCCACTTTTGCAAGAAAGAGCCAATTCTTGTTTCTGAGGTTTCCAGCTAGTTTTGATCATCCTAAAAGTTTCTAAGGGATCTATCAAGAGTGTCTAACGCATTAGATTACTTCTGGCACAAGTAATTTGAAAGATAGTGTTGCACCCAAAAATTTGCCTTTCTCTTTCTGACACTAACTGTCTTATGTTTCATTTCATTTTGCATTATCATTGGTTCTTTACATGGGGTCAACGTATCTTGGTTCTCAGAAAGAAGAGCATCCACTCCAAAGGCAAGCTTGAGTTTATTTTCAATCTTGGGGCTCCCTTAAGGCCCTCACCTCATCAAGGCATGAATGATAATCAATCGAAGCACTCATCACATCCTCCTAGCTTGAATTCTCAAGATTAGGGTTTTTGGAATTCTTGGGTGAAGCACTCCAATGGGCGAGGTTTTTGAAGCTTTATCATCATCATGATACACATTTCTTCTTTGTTTAAGAGATCCTACATCATACTCAGAGGAATTTGAGTTTTGAGCTTGGGTCGATTTCTCCTAGACTGTGGGTACCAAAATTAGGGTTATACATGAAATCAGTTTATTTCTGATTCTTTGGGAAAGACTTGATTCCATGGTATTCCATATGTCCCTAACTGTCTAAGAATGGAAGATTGTCCATCAATTTCATTCAGAGGGCTGTCAATTGGTCAAAAGATTGAAAACCAAGAGAATTGGGGATAAAGTCAATTGTGCAGTGAAAAAGTCAACTCCAGACTTTTTGAGGTCAAATTGGTGTTTTTCAAGTCAAATATGGTCAATGGATGAGATTTGGTCAAGGAATGTTTAAGGAATTGTCGAAAATCAAGAAGTTGAGAACTTGCCATTTTTGGAAGAAACTAGGTTTTAATAGTTACTATTTAGGGAAAGTTTCCATGTCTTTTTAACCACTTTCGAAGCCAATTTTCAACATGATCAAGGCTTCATTTGCAAATCTTTTCCACATGAAAGTTGTAGTTTGAAACATTTCCTTCAAAATGGGCACAATAACCATACCATTTGCATCATTTTTGAAAGAGTTATGGCATCCTAAAGTTTGAAGTTTCAAGTTGTAACATGACTAAAACTTAGAATTTTTTCTAAGTTGTTTTGGCAGATTTGGTGAACACATATTCATGGTAATTTTTCACATACTTCCAAGTTGTATTTCAACCTGATTCCAACATCAATTTTGTTCCCCACCATGCTAGCTTTCTAAAGAATCCATAATTGTCTCATTTGGATTAGAATTCTTCAAGTTATGCTCACTCACAACCATGGTTGCAAAATTGGTCAACATGAGAAACTTAGTTTTTTTCTCTAAGTGCAAAAACCAGATTGTGACATGGCATGTTCATGATTATTTTTCTTGATGATTAAAGCTTCCTTTCAACTTCATTCCAACACCAATCTTGTTCATCTTATTTCCTACCTCATGATGAACTCAAGAAATCATCATTTGGCAAGGTATTCATCAAATTACAAGGTTGCAAAGTGGCACGCATGGACATAATTTGAATTCATTAACAAGTTTCTATTTTGTACACATAACATGAATTGTTCATGCAACATACCTCCTCCACATTATGGGCCATGCATCATGTTGCATTTTTGCCAAAAATGGGCCAACAATCAACCTGCCATGAGAGAGAGAATTGGCAAAATTTGTCAAGATTGGAAAGAATGAATTGGGTCAGAATTGTTTCACAAGTTTAATACATGATATCAGCCCAATAACTCACACATTTGTACTCTTTCCCAGACCAAAACCAAAACAAAAAAAGCGTTGCAAACAAATACTACCCGAACCTACACTCTCACAAGTGAAATTTCACAATTTTCTCTCCAAGCCTCAACAACTAATTTCCACACCTCAGCCTTGTTTCCAGACCTCACACCAACCCTAAGTACACCATATATAAGCCAAATCACTCCAAAATCACCATACTCTTCATCATTTTTAGATCTGAAATTTTCATTCTCTCTCATTGCTCACCATCTTCAAGTTCTATTTTTCAAGGAGAGTTTATGCATTCCTAAGCCAGATTCACCATCTCTAAGAGTTGTTCAAGCTTTCAGTGAAGTTTACCTCAAGATCTTCCATAGAATACAAGAGGCAGTGGACTTGTCTCCACTAGGTAACCTCATTTGCTCTCTCTCTCATGCTTAGATCTAAATGAGTTAGGGTGCGAAATCTTGAGCATACATTGCATCTGAAGCTGCCTGAAATGATGGCATTGTGTGGTTGTTTGAATCTGAGTATGTTGATTTGTTTGAGTATTTGAACATGATGTGGTACTCGTGCCTTTGGACTCACTTTTCTCTATGTTTGAGTATTTGTTTTGAGAAATGGATGGCACCATGTTGATCTACGATTTGCGTGCTTCAGTTTACTATTTTATTTTGGCGAATTTGGTTGAGAATTCGTGATGAATTTTGATGTGGAAGATGATGATTTCAAACTGTTATGGTCTGGTATTTCACAACGCATGGATTTTCTTAGGGTTTGTCTCATAAGGAAGATGATGGCGTGTTGGTATGTGATTGGCCGGATTCCATTTTTGTCGTTTTCTCACTTAAGAGCTTGTGACCGATTGAGGCGTGGTTGCCATGATTTATTTGTTACATTTTCTTTCTCTTTTTTTTTTTTTAATTTGAAGAAGAGTGGTGGTCACGTGGACTGGGCTTACGCCCTTAGTGCTCTTTGCACCTCCCCAGTTTGGGCCCAACACGCAAGTGTGCGTGGATCCTTTTCAGGCTATATTGCTCAGGCATCCCCCCCCCTATGGCTGGTTATTTGTCTTGCTTTTCTTTTTCTTTTTTTTTTCATTTCTAATTTCATTTTTTATTTTTAATTGATAAACTCTTGCAAAAAATCACCAAAAATATTTTCTTGAATAATTGATGTCTTGACTTAATTTTCATATTTTTTATTTTATTTTTAATTCCATTTTTCTATTTTATTTTGATTTAATTTGAAAGTGTATTTCCAAGGATACCCTTCATCTAGGGTTAGGAAGTTGCTTGATCATTGATAATCATTTGGGGCTGATCTTTTAGCACCATTTAGTCCTTCATATAAGGTTGGTTTGATGCTAGTTTGGGCTTGGTTTGAGTTACTTTTAGTGACTTTCCATTCAAGTTTTGTTGGCCCTCTATTTATGCTCGATTACTTGTCCACCTTGCCTTGTTGATCACTTTTCGACATGTTCTTGAGTTTGTTTTACTCCCATCTTTTGTACATGATTAATTGAATGTTTGAACATGCCTGTGGTTATATTTTGGGATTTTATTGAATCACTTTACTATTTTTGGTTGATGCTCTCATTTGGTGATGTTTTGAGCATGTTAATGCACACACCTTGACCTAATTCTTTTGCCCTTGAATGACATGAACCTCTTTGATGTTTGGTGATCTTTCTTGGATTGATATGACATGTTTAAGGTTCTGATTTGCCTTGTCTCATTATGCATTGACCATCTCTTGTGTTGTCTTACTTATATGTGAACACGTGAATCATTTTGGATTTGATCTTGTTGAATACATGCCTAGTTTTGACATATGCTTTGAGTATGATACTTGATGATATTTCTTGATTGGTTTGAGTTTGATTATGGTTCATGGATTATGCACTTGCTACTGCCCACTTAGATTCACATCATGTTTTCACTTCACTTGGCCATTGTTGATTGATTTCCATGATGCATTTCACTAGCATTTGATTGTTTACACTTTGGTTCATGGTGCGTGTTAATGTGAAGCTTTCTTACATGTTTGGATTGGATGATCATGATATGACTTGAATTCTGACATTGGTTCATTCTCACCTCACTTTGTTCACATCACATTTGTGATGGTTAATGGTGTTCAATTGTGATCCTAATGCAAGTTGTTGGCACTCATTCTTGTTTGCTTCGACCTTCTTGTTTGAACTTCAATGTGTGGTCTTTTGAAATATGCTTGGTGATGTGAATTGGATGTGATATACATGATGTGCTTGCTGCCATGCCTTGTTTCTCATCGCCTGTTTCACTTTCTTCTTCATCTCTTACTTCTTTTCTTTTCTCCTTTGGATCCTAAGACTTGTTTAAGTCTTGGATTTGCTTTTGCAGGCTCCCTTAGGGTTCCCTAGTCTAACTTAATCTTCGATTAAGCTTGGAATAGGGTAGACATTAGGTTTCAATCCATGTATGCTAATATTAGGTAGAATTTCCCCTTCTTACCTCAACCTTAGGGCCACCATTGCATGACAACATTATGATATAATTCCCTTAGTGTTTTCTTTTCAACTTTGAGTATTCTCTTCTCATCTCAAAACAATTCTAAAACACTTAATAAATGCTACGACCATTGTGCGCCATGAGCCTTAAGTACATAGGAAATGAAGATTGAGGGGTCTCCCTTCACTCTTCTAAAGTGTTTAACACACGTTCCATTGGGGGCAACCATGCGACGCATTCGCTCCTATGTCATAGACTTTAGTGCAATGTGAGTTTCAAACTAACTTCAATCCACTTCTGTCTAAAAAACACAAAAACAAATTTAAAACTTTTTTATCCTTCGTGATTGTTGGGTTTTAAATCATTTTCAGAAAAGAGTACGTTATTTCCATTTTGTCGCAAACATGCATCGACCCTAACTGCCGTACGCGAACCTAACGTCGCTCATAAAAAACACTTAACCGACCCGTAGGTCAAACTACGACTGCTATGATTTCCTCTCTCTGGTCTGATTGAGGATACATAGGCACAAGACGACGATGTCTTGGCGAGCAACCTTCCCCCCATCCACCCGTAGTCCTCCGAACTACGTTGAATCTGACTTTTCCATTGCACGAAGGAGTACGTAGGGCTAGGACGGTGATGTCCTATCGAGTCTCTTTTTCCCTTTTCATTTTCAATTTCCGTTTAGCTGTAGGCTTTAGATAACTCACCTTTTGATTAGACAACAAGCGTGGATCCCATCGAGTACGATGGACGCGAGGGGGTGCTAATACCTTCCCCTCGCGTAACCGACTCCCGAACCCGGACTCTTTGTCATACTCCAAATTTTGACCACAATATTCCCATAATTTGTGTAACCAATCATCACAATATGGATGTACCTTTATGCCTCATCAATCTCCTCAGGAATTGTTGAGCATTCATTACAATAAGAGATTAGGGTTTTCAAGCCCTCTCAGAGCCTTAGACAAAGGATCAATCAAGAAATGACATGATCTTCAACTTGTCTAACCTCTAAAACACCCATAAATGATCAAGAGGACTCCCATATCAAGAATCAAGCATAAGAGTGCAATATTTCAAGTGGATCCAGCCTTAGGATCGCCAGTGTCACCAAATTAGGGTTTTGGTTGACTGGGGCCTCCAGATGGAAATTTTCATCTGGGCATGAGCCAATGCTTCAAATCATAACCCTAAATACTCTAAGGGACCTCATAAACCCAATCATCAAGTCAATTTAGCCCCAGGGGATGCATTCACCAAAAATCGGGAATTAGAGTTTCTTGACCTAATTCACCCCTAAGTTGACTTTTGGGACAAAACATGAGCCAAGACCTCAAGACATGATTTGAGGGTGTCTAATAAACCATATTGATCCATTTTCAATAATGGATTTATCCAAGAAGCTTGATGCATAAGTTTCAATTTCATCTGGGCCACAATTAGGGTTTTGAGGAAAAATTCAACTGTACCTTTGACTTTTGACTCAGGCATGCTCCCAAAGCTTGGGACATGACTCCATACACCCTATAACACCTATAGAACATATCCATAAAGTTTAATTTAGGTCAAGGACTTGATTTCATAGAGGATCGCACAGTTCAGAAATCATCTGATAAAAAGTCAACTGTGCATAAAAGTCAAAGTTTGACTTTTTGAGATTTTTCATAATTATAGTTCTTTAACCCTAAAATGATGTTAATGTGTGATTGGAATCATCATTCATCAATAAAAATCAAGGAAAGTGGAATAACTTGTAAAAGGGGTAACCATAAAAACCTAGAATTTTTCTAAGTTATGAAATAAAGTGGCTAGGGTGCCAACTTCCAAGGATCATAACTTGAGATCCAAGCAACCATTTTGGTTGATCCAAAGACGGATTTGTAGCTCTCAAGTCATACTTCAAAAGTGTCAACTACACCTCATTCCAAATCTTCATGGATTTTAAGTAATGGAGTGGTCAAAATGGCTGAAAACATGAAATGTCACTTTTCCAACACTTAGTGAAATTTTCACTAAGTCAGAATCTGTCTTGTTTTTTTCAAAATGTAGGAGGATTTTTCACTTGGATCCAAAAATTTTCAAGACAGACTATGTTCACACATATGTTGTATCACATAAGGGCTTTCCAAAATGTCCAAGAGCTTCATCAAACTCCATCTGAGCTAGGAGTTATGACACCTGCAACATGCCTTGCTGCAAACTGTCTTGGCAAGGCAGATTTGTGCATAAAGGCATGATTTGCTCAAATTGTGCAATTCCAAGCATGCTTATCCATCTGAACACCTCAAGGGGGAACAACCAAGGGACAAGCACTGATCCATCAGCCTCCTAAGTCCAAGATTCCCAAAGTAGCATGCCAAACCCTTAAAATCCTAAAAGAGGCCAAGACTCCAATTTTGTTTCCAAGCATTCAATGGATGCACCAAGGTGGCATAAAATGAGCCATTTCAAACTAAATGAGTCAAGGATAAGCTCTGAATCATAGAACCATAGGCCTGTGCTCTAACCTCTAGTCAATGGCTAGAGGAGACTTAAGATTCCAAAGTGATGCAATTGGAAAATGAGCTGCTACAGTTTCCATTCACTATTGCTGGTAAAACAAACTTGCTCTACTATAAATTGAGCTCATTTGTACTCAGTTTGAGTACACCAAAGCACTACAACACTTTCTTTCCTCAAAATCTATTTCTCTAGGCCAAAATGCCTTCTTTTGCAAGGTAACTCTGAGTTTTTGAGTTAGAGAGCATTTCCATCACAGCTCATGATCCAAACACATCCAATATGTCATATCTAAGTTGTATAAACTCTCATAAGTGACCTGTAACACCAAAATCACAAAGTCCCCTCTCAAAACCTCAAAATTGGACTTTTTTTTGCATTTTTCAAGCCATGTCTTGATTCAGCCACTTCCAAAACCAGGTAAAGCCTCAAACATACTCCAAAAATCATCCTTGAACTATCCCAAATGGTGCTCCACATCTGGAACACCATTTGAGAGAGTTGTTATATTGGCCACTTTTGCCCCTTTTGCAAGAAAGATCTCAAACTTGTTCCTGAGGATTTCAGTTGATTCCAACCATTCCAAAAGCTTCTAAGGGATCATTTGAGGGTGTCCAAAGCATCAATTTATTTCTAGAACAAAACACTTGACAGATTGCCCAAAAAGCTCCTAAAGAGGTAAGCATCACAACTTGAACCCTTTGAAATATGCATTGCTTTGAGGTCCACTGATCATGCACATCTCATACATGTTATATATGTTGTGTTTGAACCAATTCATCATGTAATTCATGCCTGTAACAAGAGATAGCATAGAAAATGCAATTATAGGCCTATTTCAAGAACACTATCGGGTTTTGAAATAGGAGCCTCATCTGAAAAAACCACCACCACCATTGGATTCCTTGTGAAATTCTAGGCAGGATAGACCTAAATTTGGTCCCAATCCATGGAGAAATGAGAAAGTTACAAGCTTCACGTTTTTGGCCAAAATCTTGCCTTGGCCAGGCCAAAAACAAGGCATGCATCATAGATCCATGGGTTGGTTTTGATACACGGATGTATCACCACCCCAGTGGTAGGAGGCGCACACTGCACACAAGAGGTCTGGGGTTCGAATCTCCTTCGCCCTAGATCCTCTTTTTTTACCATTTTTCCACTTTTTATCATTTTTCATATTATTTTTAAATGATTTGAAAAATTAATAACTCTCTCAATTTTAATCATTTTTGGTTGATTCTTTTTCTCAAAAATCACAAAAATGTTGAAATATTTTATTCCACAAAAAAATCATATTTATATTTATTATTTAATATAGTTGATATTTTTGTAAATAAATTCATTTTTATTGTTTTTAAACCTTTTAAAAAATGAATATTCTCCTTGAAAAATCAAGACCAAATGAGTTTTAATTCATCTTGTGGTTAAATATCATTTTTTAAACCTTAAACAAAAATCACAAGTTCTTCATTCAAACTTATTTGGTATCTTTATAATTTTAATTAATTTTCTTTGAATAATTACTTTAAAAAAATGATGAAATTAGGGTTTTGTTGATTTTCACCCTAGCAAACTTTTTCAAAACACTTTTGGTCCTCTTGATAGAGTGTGAGTCCCATCCCTTTGTAAATAAACAATTTTGGGCCTCAGTGTATTGTATAAGTCTCGATACCGTCAGAAACCTAGGCGTGAACGCCATTTTTAAACAAACAATTGGGTCTGCCCTCGTGTTGTATGTCCCATTTCTTTTCTTTAAAGAACTTTTGAGCCTCTTGGTAGAGTGTAAGACCCACCCCTTTGTACATAAAACCTTTCTTTGGGCCTCAGTCACTTGTATATGTCCCCGTACAAATTCAAAACAACAGTACAATCACTGTTAAAACTTGGGCCTCTCCTTGAGCTATAAGCCCCGATCTCTGTTCAAAATACTTTCTCCTTTAATTTTGATTCCAAATGTATAGTTGCTATCAAAACTTTCTTTAATTTCTTTGAACAACTAACAAAACAGCACGGAAGCTCTACAACGGGTAAGTGTTTAGCTGCTTTCTTTTATCTGCTTTCAAATAAATAACTGTATTGTGGGGCTGCTTCATTGTAAGTCTTCTTTCACACCTTTTAAATACTCATCATATATCAACTGTATATATACTAGTATAGTTATTTAAAGTTTTCCCCGGCAACTACGTCTAGAACTAGGTAAAGCCCGTTGGTCACTCTTGAATACAAACAAAACTAGATCCCCATAGGATTCCAGATACAGTCTTCCCTTCTCTTGGGGTTAAACAATATGGAACAAAGAGAAAGGCAGTATTCTCGGTGAACCTTTTCTCATACTGTCACCCTTAGAAATTATCAAAGAAATTCTACTCCCCAGAGTTGATCTATTCTCCATGAATAGCATCTCTTGAGTTTCTTTCAAACCCTCGAACTTTCCTTTAATGATCTCTTCTCTGTGAATTGCATTTCTTGAACTTCTCTTGGTTTGGGGACCCACAGGCTTCCTAAAAGCATCCCCGCCTCCTCTTGGGCGTTGTACAAGGACCCTTCGGCTTCTTAGAAGTTCTCATGCCTTCTCTTGGGCTTAATACAAGGACCCTAACGACCTCTTAAAGGTATAAGACAGAACTTAGTCATCCTTTGCTAGAGCAGTCTTTCCAGTGTCAAACCTCAGGCCACTTTAGGGTTGATTCTCATCTCTTAAGGCCCTTGCCCTCTTTTGGGCATCCTACAAAAGATAAAACTCTTCGACACCAGTAGACTTAGGCAGTCTAAACCCCTCTTGAGTCTCAAAGACATTCTCAAATTCCTTTCAAACATAGGAAAAAACACCGATCACTCTGGATAAATCTCCAACAGAAACCCTGTGTCTCTCATGAGAGTTCCCCACCTTTGGGCCTGCCTATGGATCTAATCCTCAGCAGTAAGATAGCCTCCTCTTAGGCTTTGTATAATGATCTTCCCTTAACACAGTCAGGCCCCTCTTGGGCTTTGTACAATGATCCTCCCCAGCGGAGCTAACCTTTTCAGACTCTTTTGTTGAGTCAATCACTTTTCAGACTCTCTTGTTGAGTCAATCACTTTTCAGACTCTCTTGTTAAGTTAATCACCTTTCCGCACTCTCTGGTTGAGTATAAAAGACTCTCTTGTTGGGTCAATCTCCTTTTAGCCTCCATCTCGGGCTTCATACGAGACAGCAAATCACTCTCTTGTTAAGTATAAAAGACTCACTTGTTGAGTCAATCAACTCTCAGACTCTCTTGTTGGGTCAATCACCTTTGCAGGACTCTCTTGCTGAGTTCACTCTTTTAGCCTCCGTCTTGGGCTTGGTACAAGACATAACACTCTCTTGTTGAGACAAGCTCATTTCAGCCTCCATCTTTGGCTTTGTACAAGACACATATAAACCTCCCCAACGGAGTCAAAAATCCCTTTTAGCCTCAATCTTGGGATTTGTACAAGACCGAAAGAACATTTTCTCCAAAAAAGTCAAACTGTTAGCCTCCTCTTAAGCTTTATATAATGATATCCCCAAAGAGTCAGTCTCTTTTTTGCCTCAATCTTGGGCCTTGTACAAGACATATACACTCTCTTATTGAGTCGGTCTTATCTAGCCTCCTCTTTGACTTCGCGTAAAGAAATTCCTAGCTGAGTCAATAAACCTTTTAGCATCAAACTTGTGCTTTGATCAAAGAACACAAACATCAACAATTCCTCTTTAGAGATGACAAATTCTCTCTCGGCCAAAACCCTTTAGCTTCATATCTTGGGCTTTGAACAAGATACAAATCACCTTTAGCTTCATGTCTTGGGCTTTGAACAAGACACCAAAACATCTTTTTCCTCCCATAGAATAGGAGGAACTATGATTGCTCTGATTTCCCTATTTCGTTTAAACGGGAATATGTAGGCATAAGATTGCAAAATCTTAGCGAGCATACCAATCAAAATCCTTAGGTCCAGTACCTTCATATCAATCAAAACTTTAGGTTTCATACCTTAAGCCATCATCATCATCATCATCATTTTCCACCGAAAAACAAAACTCACTCACTCACTCTTCCAAAGAAACTTTCCCGACCCATCAGTAGATAAACACTATCAATTACAAAGCAAAACATAAAAGCTAACATCCTGTGGATAACCACATATAGGATGGGTAATTGACAACTACCCATCGTATAACCTCACCCCGGACCCCCAATCTCTTAAAGCGTTTGTTCAGTTAAACATTCGCGTGCAAGGTTAGTTTTCGATACCTTCCCTTTCCCTTCCAGCTTCATGGGATCAATAAGGTGGTCGCGTCACTGACAAAAATCGCTCTCTACAGAAAAATGGTGACTCTGCTGGGGAGTCCTTAGAATGATCTTTGGGGCATCGTCCCCATTTTCCACAGAAAAATGGCGACTCTGCTGGGGAGTCATTGTCTGTATAGGACTAGGATTATAGCTCCTAAGAGGTCTAGGATGTTAGTTTTAGGATAAATATATATACTGCTTTTCCTATTTGATATCTGTGTTTACTTTTCTGCTAATGGAAAAGCATGTGATGTCGCATCTGGAAAGATTGAGTATACACCTAAGATAAGTGATGGCACTAGACGGGTAATCTTACAGGGAGTGACTCCCAAATAAGAGGTCCCGGTCGACCATCGAATTAGTGGAGATGCCCTTTACGGATTCAATTCCTATATGACTTCAGTTGTTGAAAGCAGATTGTTCGATTGGGTTATCTGAGAAGCTGAGGATTTTAGTAGACTGAAACCATGTTACTATTTTGTAGTGCGGAAGCTATCGGAAATAGTTGTCACACGATACTACCCTCATCTAAGATCACTCTAAGATACATCAGCTCGCTCGGGTGATTCCAGCCTGTTGTTGTTATCCTAAGAGGGGACAGTGATTTTGAGGACATGTAGAAAAGATCACCAGTATAACCTTTGGGGATGGGTAGGGCCTTGACTTCATGACACTGAAACTTTGACCCCATGTTTTTTCTATGTTTTTGTGTGCTGCATTCATGCATTCATTTTATTATAAATCATTCAAAGAAAATCTTCTCTTCTAGTCTTTCTTTTTCAAATTAAACTAAGACAATGATTGCAAATGTCAGATAAAGAGATTGTGTTATGCATTTCGGTAGAAGGAAGACTCACAAGTACACCTTCAAGGTTCCAAAACTAGAGGATTTGAGAGGTTTGGCGAGGATGATCACCAACCCTGATGCTTTCAGAGCTAAGTACGGAGGACTGCTATCTCTATTAAGGGTCCATGTAATTGAAGGAATACTGGCTACGCTCATTCAGTTTCATGATCCGGTCTATCACTGTTTCACATTCCCAGATTATCAACTAGCACCAAAGCTGGAGGAGTACTCTCACCTGACTGATTTACACATTACTGATCAAGCTCCCTTTTCTGTACTGGAAGAAATTCCAAAGGATCAAACCATTGCAAGAGCAATTTATTTGGACCAGTCAGAAGTCAGGACTCACATGACCACTAAGGGTGGAATCCAAGGTTTGCCAGCCCAGTTTTTGATAAAGAAAGCCCTATACTTTGCTAGTATAGGGAACGTGACTGCTTTCGAAAGCATCTTTGCTTTGCTCACCTACGGGTTATTTTTGTTTCCCAACATTGATAACTTCGTAGATATCAACGCCATTAAGATATTTTTGATTGGAAACCCTGTACCGACCTTGCTCGTAGATGCTTATCATTCTATACACCTAAGGAATTTGTACAGCGGAGGAATGATCACCTGCTGTGTACCCCTGCTATACAAATGGTTCATTTCCCACTTACCCAAGTCTGCTACATTTTGGGATCCTAAGAATACTTTACGTTGGTCGCAGAGAATCATGTCTCTTACCAACTCTAACATCGATTGGTACAATCGAATCTATGATGGAATAAGAATCATTGACCATTGTGGAAATTTCCCTAATGTACCCCTCATAGGAATTAAAGGAGGAATCAATTATCATCCAGTTTTGGTTCGTCGTCAATTTGGATACCCGATGAGGCATGTTCCGCGTAATACTCATCTGGAATGTCTTTTCTTCAAGAAAGGAGAAAATGAAAGAGCACTAAAGACAGAAATAGTGCGTGCCTGGAAACATGTTCATAGAAAAGGAATAGAGTCTCTAGGAAAGCCGGACTGTGTCTCGGTGGAGCCTTATCTCTACTGGGTACAAACCAGAGCTCTCAAACTGAGGATGCCTTACCCTCATCAGGAAGTTCTTCTGTTAAGGGACCCTGTCCATTATTTTATGTCTGATACGGAAAAACTTCAGGTTACTCTCAACAAAGTTCAACAGGAGAAGAAGTCTTGGAAGAACAAGTACCGCATTCTCAGTGTGGAGTGTAAGAAACTACAACAACTATTAAAAGAAAAAGATGCTTTGATTGAGATTTTAGAGCAACATGCTGTAGAAAATCAAGAAGACCAAAGGAATTTGCTCGCTCCTTTCACTTGGCAAAGGAATGACAACCCGACAATGGCTCAAGAGCCCCGGTCAAAGAAAAGGAAAATACCAAAACCAGCACCTGAGCTCTCCTCAGGGAGGACTCAGGATCCATAAGCTTAGACATTTCCTTTTACAGCACTATGTAAATTACTGTATTTCCATTTCCGCAATCTTTGAATTCAATAAAATGGGGTTTCCCCACTGTTTGATATTTGCAATCCAATTGTTGAAGTTTATTTTCATTAAACAATAATTTTAATAATCATTGCATATCATTCATCATTCTCACTTAAACACATTCTTCTTACCTACGAATCTCACGTTTGTGTCTCGATTCTAGATTCAAACTGTCTCATTCGTACAACACTCGGGCCAGTCGATAGAAAAAGATGGATAATCTCGAGGAAGAGAACAGAGAGTTGAGAGAAGAACTCGACGCTCTGAAAGAAGATCTGAGGAAACTTCATAATGACATGCAAGCTCTGGAAGAAGCTCAGCTACAAAGGACTGTGATCTCAGAGATCACATCAACGCCCATAGTGGAGAAGTATGATCCTAGGTATAACATGCCAAAAGATCGTCCCTGGGGCATGCCTATTAATTATATCCCGGACTGATGTGTTCCGCCGATCACTGGAGATCAGGGAACCGCAGTAGGAACCGTTGGGCCTGAAGGTTACAAACTTTGGGAAAGCGAAGATGCAAGAGGCATGACAGCAACTCCTGAAGGTTCCAAACTTCGGGAAGCACCAAGAGTCTCTGCCGTAATCACTGTACCACCCCCCGTTGTGCACACTATCCCAGAAGGACAAATTCAACATATACCTTCTGGTGGAAACGAAAGTATGGACGAGAGAATGAAGGAGTTCCAGGAACAGTTCCTGGAAATGCAGAAAGAGCTACAAGCCCTTCGCGGTCAGGATCTATTTGGAAAGGACGCCGCAGACCTTTGTTTGGTTCCCAATGTGAAAGTTCCGCATAAGTTCAAGGTGCCCGAATTTGAAAAGTACAAGGACAATTCTTCCCTTCGAAGTCATTTGGTGATGTACGCTCGGAGGATGTCAACTCAGACAAAGAACCAACAGCTACCGATCCACTATTTCCAGGATAGTTTAACCGGTGCCGCACTCAAATGCTACATAGGATTAAACCGGACTAAGATCGCCAATTTGTGGGATCTTGGCGTTTCCTTCATTCAACAATATAAGTATAATCTGGACATGGCACCGGAGAGAGATCAACATAGAGCCATGTCGCAGAAGGATAAGGAAACCTTTAAGGAGTATGCTCAGAGATGGCGTGAAATTTTTGCCCAGATTTGTCCACCTCTTGAGGAAAAAGAGATGACAAAGATCTTCTTGAAAACCTTGAGCTCATTTTACTACGACAGGATGGTTGCCAGTACGCCCAACGACTTCACCGAGATGGTAGGCATGGGAGTTCGTCTTGAGGAAGCGGTCCGAGAAGGACGTCTGGTCAAAGACGCTGGATCATCAAGCAGTACCAAAAAATACGGTAGCGCTTTCCCTAAGAAAAAAGAGCAAGATATTGGTAATATCTCTCTCGAAAAGCAAAGGCGACGGTATCAACCAGTAGCAGCTATAACTCCTGCTATCAACCATGCACCTGTTCATACATATCAACCTCAGGTTGCTCAAATCCAACCGATTCAACAACAATATCAGCAAAGGACACAACAGCCTCTTCAGCAGGCTCGTCCTCAGTACAACAACAACCATACAACACGACCACAAGGGTTTGACCCTATATTAATGTTGTACGCAGAACTGTTTCCATTATTACTGGTCAAGGGGCATGTCCAAACCAGGTCTCCTCTTGCAATCCCAGAGAATCCGCCTTTTTGGTTCAAAGCGGATCAGAATTGCCCTTACCATCAAGGAGGACCGGGGCATAACATAGAGAACTGTCTCAATTTCAAATCCGATGTGCAAAAGATTGTTAGGAGCGGGGTCTTATCCTTCAAGGATACGAATCCAAATGTTCTCACAAATCCGTTGCCTTAACACGATAAAGCTGCTGTAAACTTGATAGAGGGAGAGTCTATCCACAGCTATCAAATTCATGATGTACTCTTATTGAGGGCCAACTTGGTCAAGATGCATTGTAGACAGAGCGGATACGGCCATGTGCCACCTCACAATTATCACCAGTGTGATATCTGCTCCAAAAATAATCAAGGATGTTCTATGGTGCAATCAACTCTACATGAACAATTAGATCTTGGATGGATCCAAGAGCACCGAATTTGTGATGTCAACATGACTTACTCGAATTCCAACGTCATCCAGAATCACGACATCCGTACAATGAATATCAACTTGGTTGCGATGCACTCAAGGCAAACCCAATATCATTATCTACCACGACACGATTACGATTCCTGCCTGGTCTGATCGGTAAATAATCAGGAATGCTCTTTTGTACAAGAGACCCTCCAGCGTCAGATGGATCTTGGATGGATTCAGGATTACCACAATAGCAGTCATTATCAAGTGAAAATGGTTCAAATATTTGATATTCGCTTGATGAATACCAGCTTGGTGAAGTTACATGCTAAGCAAGTCCGACTCGGTCTTCTGACTTCGCATAATTAGCAGAGCTGTATAGTATGCCGTGAGAGCGACCAAGGATGTGCTCTCGTTCAAAGAACACTTCAACACTTGTTAAACCAGTGGTGGCTTCAGATCTATAGGGATGAGGACACACAACAAGTCAGCACAACTGACGGGAACCCTGTTAGGCATCAAATTCAGGATGTCCGATCAATGGGGACAGACCTAGTAAGGGTACACTGCATACAAAGAGGACGTGGCCAGGTTCCACCACACAACTATGAACGATGTCGAGTTTGCTCTGAAGATAATCAAGGATGTTACCTCATGCGAGCAGCCCTTCAGAGTCAGTTGTACCACAAAGAGATTCGATCGTGTCCAAGTTCTGGATTAATCAATTTGACGCCAGCCTACTTCGCTGATCAAATCAAGGACATTGTCGTAATCTCTGATCATGAGAGGACCAAAGATGTTTGTGCCATCATCCCCCTACTTGACGAATCGAAGGTTCTTAACCAGTAACTAATTAAAATTACTTACAATAGTCAGAAGAATCAGAAGGCTCTTTTAGTTATCTATCTACCAGGACCGCTACCTTATGAATCAACTAAGGCTATTCCTTACAAATACGGTACCACAACAATTGAGAATGGAAAGGAAACTCGATTACCCTTCGTCGTAAATATTGTAGATATCAATCGAGTAACACAGAACGGTCGAATCTTCAATCGAGGAGTTGGAGAACCCATCAAAGAAAAGGAACCCCGAACAGAAGTTCCTGATTAACCAGTCGGTCAGTCCAATGATCTCGGCCTTTCAAAGAACAACGTTGAGATGCTGAAGCTCATCTAGAAGAGTGAATACAACATTGTTGATCAGCTGTTGCAAACTCCTTCAAGAATCTCTATGCTATATCTTTTACTCAGTTCTGAAGCTCACAGGGAGGCTCTACAGAAAGTCTTAGAGCAGGCCTTTGTGGAACAGGATGTAACAATAAGACAATTCGACAGGATCATCTCCAACATCACTTCTTGCAATAACTTGGGATTCAGTAATGAGGAACTGTCGGAAGAGGGCCACCGTCACAACATGGAACTCAATATTATAGTCAACTGCCAGGACGATGCATTAGCCAGCATACTGGTAGACACCGGATCAGCTCTAAATGTGATGCCAAAGTCTACATTGATGCGATTATCATTTAAAGGATCTCCGATGAGAGGCAATGGGGTCATCGTCAAAGCATTTGACGGATCCCAGAAAATAGTTATCGGCGAAGTCGACCTTCCCATAACTATCGGTCCTCACACCTTCCAAGTCACTTTCCTGGTCATGGACATTCGGGCAACATACAGTTGCTTATTAGGAAGACCTTGGATACACGAGGCTGGGGCAATCACTTTGACACTTCACCAAAAGCTGAAGTTCGTCAAGAAGGACCAACTAGTCACAGTCTGCGGAGAGTGAGCCTTGTTCGTGAGTAACTTATCATCATCCACTTGTGTAGAACCAGAGGAGGTTGTTGGAACCAAGTTCCAAGCATTTTCCGTGAGCAGCGACAATCAATCAGAAAGAGAAACGTTGATTTCCTCGTACAGAGATGATCTCGAATTGATTAAATGTAACAATACAAAGGGATAGGGATAGCTTGTCATTCCTACGGACAATAAGAAAAAGAAGGGTCTTGGTTTTTTCTCAACTTGTACCCAGACTGCTATTAACGATGAAAATCTTCATCCCATTCAGAACTTCTTCCACAGTGGAAGTTTCCTTCACCCAATATCTCAAGAAGTACATACCATCAACGAGGGAGATTCCTATAATACTGATGAAGAATGGAAGTCCTATCTTAACAAGGACGGTTATATGTCTCAGGAAGAGTCGCATACGCCATTTTGCTATCCCGCGCAGAGTCCGAGATATATACCAAGGTCAGATGTCAAAATGATATACAGAGATTGTGATCCGGAAGGATGTCGTGCTCCAACCAACTCATTAGAGGAGGACACTCTAATGAAAGACAGCTTTGACAACGACTATTATGGCCCGATGGATGGCCTGCCAATGTGGCAGCCATACCCAGGAGACTCGGGACAAGAGAATCAGCCGAACGATGCATATCAGCTATGCATCATTGAAAAGAATACCTACGTCCCCACCATGTCATGGGATCAACACTAAGGGCATTTAGAAAACATCCAGTACAACGATGAATTCGCAACAATTACAGGACAAGAGTTCCTTAACTATGCTTTTCCTGAGGTCAACGTCATCGAAAGGGATGACTACTCCAGTTCCAAAGAAGTATGGGACACCTTGGGACAACCAAGTGGAAAATTCGACTTCTTGGTTTAGTACACCGCTCCGGAAAGCTCTCGTATCAGGCTCGAAGACATCCAGCCAACTGGATGGGGAGATCTGCCTCAGAGTGCAAACACTGTGCAAGATACAACAGAAGAGTTTGTCTACGACAATTCTGCCTGGGAGACAGACTCCAACGATCCTGCCCCACCAGAAATCAGCGTTATTTCTGAAGACAAGCCAAGAAAGAAGGTACCCGACTTTGTGATTCACCTAGGAGTTCACCGCCAATGGGTTGCTGTCAACGTTCCAAAAGTCGTTCATAAGTCTATGAAATTGTCGTCTTTATTTTAACCTTTCACCTTGCCCAGGTGAAACGGATGTTTTGATAGGGCTCACTTTCTGTAAATATCCCTCTTCGCTTTGCCCAAAGCGACAGAGTTTTGTTTTATAGGGCTGTAGTTTCAAGAATCGACAAGATCATAAATAAAATAATGTCGTTCTGTAATTTCCGCATTTATTGATGTTTTCTCTTTTTGCTTTTTCAGAAAATGGTAATCCTAAAAAACAAAACAAATAATAAAAAACAAACAGTTATCAGAAAATACACTGCACACACTCTTGCATTCTCTCTATCTCTTCTAAAACACAAATCATCACGTCATGCAGATTGCTTGTTTCAAACCCCATTGAAACATGCGATCCAATGCCTTCTCCCAACTTTGAATTCTCGGTATTTGAGGCTGAAGAAGAAGATGACAAAGAAACTACAAAGGAGATATCCCGATTACTTAGACAAGAGGAAAGGTCCATTAAACCTCACAAAGAGCTGTTGGAAACGGTCAACTTGGGTTCAGAAGAAGAGAGAAAAGAGGTCAAGATTGGGGCACTACTCAGTCCAACTGTCAAAGAAATTTTGACAAAGCTTCTCAAGGAATTTCCCAATGTATTCGCATGGTCTTATCAGGATATGCCAGGGTTGGATACCAGCATCGTGGAACATCATCTACCTTTAAGATCAGAGTGTCCTCCGGTGAAACAAAGACTAAGACGGACTCATCCAGACATGGCCATCAAAATCAAAGAGGAAGTACAGAAACAGATTGACGCGGGTTTCCTCGCCACGTCAAAAAATCCTCAATGGCTAGCCAACATAGTACCAGTTCCGTAAAAGGACGGAAAGGTCAGAATGTGTGTAGACTACAGGGATCTGAACAAAGCAAGTCCAAAGGATGACTTTCCCTTACTGGACATAGACATGCTGGTAGACAGTACAACAAAGTTCAAAGTTTTCTCCTTCATGGATGGATTCTCGGGCTATAACCATATCAAAATGGCGCCGAAACACATGGAGAAAACTTCGTTCATCACCCCATGGGGTACCTTTTGTTACAAGGTAATGTCGTTCGATTTGAAGAACACCGGGGTAACCTATCAAAGGGCCATGACTACTTTGTTTCATGACATGATACACAAAGAAATCAAGGTATATGTCAATGACATGATTACCAAATCTAAAACAGAAGAGGAGCATGTGACCCACCTGTCAAAACTATTCCAGCGTCTGAGAAAGTACAAACTCCGCTTGAATCCCAATAAGTGCACATTCGGTGTCCGTTCAGGGAAACTGCTAGGGTTCATCGTCAGCCAGAAAGGAATTGAGGTTGATCCTGACAAGGTCAAGGCCATTCAAGAAATGCCTTCTCCAAAGACTGAGAAAGAAGTCAGGGGATTCCTGGGACATTTGAATTACATTTCCAGATTTATATTCCTCATGACTGTGACATGTGCGCCGATTTTCAAATTACCCAGAAAGAATCAGGACTGTGTTTGGACAGAAGATTGCTAAACCGCCTTCGATAGTATCAAGGAATACCTGTTGAACCCACTAATTCTATCACCTCCAGTGGAAGGAAGACCACTGATCATTTACTTAACAGTCTTGGAAGACTCTATGGGTTGTGTACTTGGCCAACAAGACGAAACAAAAAGAAAAGATTCTGTCATCTACTATCTGAGCAAGAAATTTACCGACTGTGAAACTCAGTACACTATGCTTGAGAAAACTTGCTGTACTCTAGCTTGGGCAGCCAAACGTCTTCGCCAATATATGATTTGTCACACTACTTGGTTAATCTCCGAAATGGATCCAATAAGGTACGTCTTTGAAAAGCCTGCTCTCACAGGAAGGATAGCCCATTGGCAGATGTTGTTATTAGAATACGACATCGAGTACTATGCTCAGAAAGCCGTTAAGGGAAGTGTTTTAGCCGATCATTTGGTTTATCAACCAATTGACGATTAGGAATCAATCGGGTCTAACTTCCCAGACGAAGATGTCATGTATTTAAAAATGAAAGATTGCGATGAACCGCTACCCAGCGAAGGGCCAGAACCACGTTCCCAATGGGGATTAATCTTTGACGGAGCTGTCAATCATTATGGAAACGGAATTGGGGCAATCATCACAACACCTTAGGGTACCCACATTCCTTTCACCGCCAGACTGACATTCAAGTGTACAAACAACAAGGTCGAATACGAAGCTTGTATCATGGGTCTCGAAGAAGCGATTGACTTAAGGATCAAGAGTTTGGATGTATATGGCGACTCAGCCCTGGTTATCAATCAGATAAAAGGAGATTGGAACACATACCAATCAGGATTGATTCCTTACAAAGATTACGCGAGAAGGTTGTTACCCTTCTTCAACAGAATCGAGTTTCATCACATCCCTCGTGAAGAGAATCACATGGCTGATGCATTATCCACTCTGTCTTCCATGATTAGTGTAGCTCAACGGAACGACATACCTAAGATCGACATAATGCGCATTGAAAGGCCCGCCTACATCTTCACGATCGAAGCAATCATAGACGATAAACCTTGGTATCACAATATCAAATGCTTCCTTCAGAAACAAGAGTAACCACCTGGGGCTTCCAGAAATGACAGACAAAACCCTCAGAAGACTGGCTGGAAACTTCTTCCCGAGTGGTGATACACTTTATAAGAGAAATTTTGACATGGTCCTGCTCTGATGTGTAGACAGGCCAGAAGCAGACCTGTTGACGAAAGAAATTCACGAAGGATCCTTTGGCACTCATGCCAATGGAGACACGATGGCGAGAAAAATTCTAAGACCAGGGTACTATTGGTTGACCATGGAATCCAATTGCTACAAGTACATGAGGAGATGTCACAAGTGTCAGATATACTCAGACAAGATCCATGTACCGCCAACACATCTCAATGTTCTTTCTTCCCCATGGCCTTTTTCCATATGGGGAATCGACATGATTGGCATGATTGAACCCAAAGCTTCGAACGAACATCGGTTCATTCTGGTAGCCATTGACTACTTCACCAAATGGGTTGAAGCGGCGTCATACACCAATGTAACCCAACAAGTGGTGGTCCGATTTATCAAAAACAATCTCATTTGCCGTTATGGTGTTCCAAGCCAGATCATTACTGATAATGGATCCAACTTGAACAATAAGATGATGAAAGAGTTGTGCGCTGAGTTCAAGATCGAACACCATAACTCATCTCCCTACCGACCCAAGATGAACAGAGCGGTAGAAGCGGCTAACAAGAACATCAAGAAGATTGTTTAGAAGATGGTTGTAACTTACAAAATAGAGGCATGTTCTCCCCATAGAAGTAGAGATCCCATCAATCCGGGTATTGATGGAAGCTAAGCTAACAGAAGCTGAATGGTGACAGAGTCGACACGACGAACTCAATATGATAGAAGAAATGCGAATAACGGCACTATGCCATGGTCAGTTGTATCAGCAAAGGATGAAGAAGGCGTTTGAAAAAAAGGTTCGACCTCGCGTCTTCTGGAAAGGAGACCTCCTACTCAAGAAGATACAATCACTCCTCACTGATTCCTGGGGCAAATGGACTCCGAATTATGACGGCCCCTACGTGGTCAAGAAACCCTTCTCAGGCGGTTCCTTGAGACTCGCAACAATGGACGGAGAGGAATTTGCCTACCCCACGAATGTTGATGTAGTCAAGAAATACTTCGCCTAAAAAAACGTCTCGGTGGATTGAAAACCCGAAAAGGCGGTCCAGGTAAAAATTAGATACATAATTAAAAATCATCCCGGTGGATTGGAGATATCAAAGTACAATCCAGGCAAAAGATAGGGATAATGGCAAGTAACTACGTCTGATCAGTTTAACTCAGCAGCAGTTATGCCATCCATCAAAGAAAACTCTAGTCAAGGTCATCTTCGATAGAAGCTCAGGATGTCCCGAATTCAAAGTTGGTAGAAGGATAATGGTCGTTATGTTTCAATGTAGCCCTGTTCCCTTAAATTACCATTTTCTAACTTTGTAAATACTCCATGGAATCACGCGTTTGGCTGATTTCCATCCTATCAATAAAATTTGAGCCCTAGTGCTTTTGTTTCCAATTCTTATTTGTTTTAGCTTTACAGAATGATTCATTTTAACATGATCAACGATTCTTGAAATAAAACAAAAATGAATTTAATTGTCAAACTTTTTTTGCTTTTAAAATAAAGATGGCAATTTCTTTTGACTGTTGAACATCGAAAGAACATCGATCGCTTCTTCAGAAGTAATCGAGCTTCAAAGTGCATAATCAAAGTACTCCTTCTAAAACAATTATACCTAAATGAAGGATCAGTTGTGTCAGATGCGAATGTTCCGGCCGACGCCCCCGACAAAGTTCTTATCTCCTAAGCCCGACCAACGGTTGTTCCCCGTAGGGGACTATCTCTCTTAAGCAAGGCAGGATTGCTATTGTAAACCCGTGATACCTCTTCATCCCCTGCAGTGGTCGAGTATACAGTCGTGTTCATCCACTAGTCTGTATGTCGCGTCAGTTTTGTTAGCATAAGCATACATACATCATGCATTATTGATTTATATTCATATTCATATTACATCACTATCACTCTAGTCGGTCTTGTTCCCTAGTGATAAATGTCTTATCAATCGAGTTGTCAGTTCTTTCCTCGTCAGGAATCGTTGCGTCTGAACGATCTCTCCTCGAATTTATTTCTAGGTTGGAGTTGGTCCCTTGACCACTTTGATAACTTGAACCTCTAAAAGGCAGGAAAACTTTCGACAAACTTCACTCTTCCCTAGTGAAGATGATATTTTCGCTTTTCCGGATTAAGGAAAATCCCCAGAGAAAGCCCCTCTAAATTTAGATTACATCACATGGCATTTCTTCCGAGAAGATCTCGAGGAAAAGTATGATGTAATATCCCCAAACAGAAAGCAGTATCTCAAGAGACTCGTTTTCCCCCAATAGAGTCGACAAATGGCGTCTCTAAACAGAGAAGTTTGAACACCTTTACAGCTCAGACAAACGAGTTTCCTCAGTAAGTCTGACCTCAAAACCTTTTCCAGCAAATCACATCTCCCCAGGAAAATTCGGAGAGAAGTTTGAGGAAAACCTCTACAAATAGCGTCCCTTGTCAAGAAAGTTTGTTGACAAAAGAAACTGAGACCAGTTCCTTGGTAGGAAACCAGGATCGAGGAGAAGTTTACATCAGAACCTGAGACCAGTTCCTTGGTAGGAAACCAGGATCTAGGGGAGGTTTATATCAGAAACTGAGACCAGTTCCTTGGTAGGAAACCAGGATCGAGGGGAAGTTTATTTCAAAAGAAAACTGAGACCAGTTCCTCGACTGAAGACCAGGATCGAGGGGAAGTTTACCTTTTCTAAGCATCATTTATTAGCAAAAAAATATGGATGAGCAAGCTGCCATTCATAACCACCATCAAAATTTCGGGTATTCCGATATTTAATCCCCTTGCACCCCGAATGCCCGAATGCCCGAATGCCTCCGCCATTCACACCTTCGGGTCCAAGAAGATTAAATAGGGGCATCTGTCATACCCCAAAATTTGACCACAAGATTCCCATCATTTGTGCAAACAATCATTACAATATGGATGTACCTTTATGCCTCATCAATCTCCTCATGAATTGTTGAGCATTCACTACAATCAGAGATTTGGGTTTTCAAGCCCTCTCAGAGCCTTAGACAAAGGATCAATCAAGAAATGACATGATCTTAAACTCGTCTAACCTCTCAAACACCCATAAATGATCAAGAGGACTCCCATATCAAGAATCAAGCACAAGAGTGCAATATTTCACGTGGATCCAGACTCAGGATCACCAGTGTCACCAAATTAGGGTTTTGGTCGACTAGGGCCTCCAGATGGAAATTTTCATCTGGGCATGAGCCAATTCTTCAAAGCATAACCCTAAATACTCTAAGGGACCTCATAAACCCAATCATCAAGTCAATTTAGCCTCAGGGGATGCATTCACAAAAAAATCAGGAATTAGGGTTTCTTGACCTAATTCACCCCTAAGTTGTCTTTTAGGACAAAACTTGAGCCAAGACCTCAGGACATGATTTGAGGGTCTCTAATAAACCACATTGATCCATTTGCAACAATGGATTGATCCAAGAAGCTTGATGCACAAGTTTCAATTTCATTTGGGCCACAATTAGGGTTTTAAGGAAAAAGTCAATTGTACCTTTGACTTTTGACTCAGGCATGCTCCCAAATCTTGGGACATGATTCAATACACCCTATAACACCTATGGAAAATATCCATCAAGTTTGATTTAGGTCAAGGACTTGATTTCATTGAGGATCGCACAGTTTAGAAATCATCTGATAAAAAGTCAACTGTGCATAAAAGTCAAAGTTTGACTTTTTGAGATTTTTCATAATTATGGTTCCTTAACCCTAAAATGATGTTAATGTGTGATTGGAATCATCATTCATCCAGAAAAATCAAGGAAAGTGGGATAACTTATAAAAGGGGTAACCATAAAAACTTAGAATTTTTCTAAGTTACGAAATAAAGTGGCTAGGGTGCCAACTTCCAAGGATCATAACTTGAGATCCAAGCAACCATTTTGGCTGATCCAAAGATGGATTTGTAGCTCTCATGGCATACTTTAAAAGTGACAACTACACCTCATTCCAAATCTTCATGGATTTTAAGTTATGGAGTGGTCAAAATGGCTGAAAACATGAAATGTCACTTTTTCCAACACTTAGTGAAATTTTCACTAAGTCAGAATCTGTCTTGTTTTTTTTCCAAAATGTAGGAGGATTTTTCACTTGGATCCGAAACGTTTCAAGACAAACTATGTTCACACATATGTTGTATCACATAAGGGCTTTCTAAAATGTCCAAGAGCTTCATCAAAGTCCATCTGAGCTAGGAGTTATGACAGCTGCAACATGCCTTGCTGCAAACTGTCTTGGCAAGGCAGATTTGTGCATAAAGGTACGATTTGCTCAAATTGTGCAATTCCAAGCATGCTTATCTATCTGAACACCTCAAGGGGGAACAACCAAGGGACAAGCACTGATCCATCAGCCTCCCAAGTCCAAGATTCCCAAAGTAGAATGCCAAACCCTAAAAATCCTAAAAGAGGCCAAGACTCCAATTTTTTTCCAAGCATTCAATGGATGCACCAAGGTGGCATGCACTGAGCCATTTCCAACTGAATGAGTCAAGGATAAGCCCTGAACCAAAGAACCATAGGCATGTGCTCTAACCGCTAGTCAATGGCTAGAGGAGACTTAAGATTCCAAAGTGATGCAATTGGACAATGAGCTGCTGCAGTTGCCATTCACTATAGCTGGCAAAAAAAACTTGCTCTACTATAAATAGAGCTCATTTGTGCTCAGTTTGAGTACACCAAAGCACTACAACACTTGCTTTCTTCAAAATCTCTTTCTCTAGGCCAAAATGCCTTCTTTTGCAAGGTAACTCTGAGTTTTTGAGTTAGAGAGCATTTCCATCATAGCTCATGATCCAAACACATCCAATATGTCATATCTAAGCTGTCCAAACTCTCATAAGTGACCTGTAACACCAAAACCACAAAGTCCTCTCTCAAAACCTCAAAATTGGACTTTTATTGCATTTTTCAAGCCATGTCTTGATTCAGTCACTTCCAAAACCAGATAAAGCCTCAAACATACTCCAAATATCATCCTTGAATTGTCCCAAATGGTTCTCCACATCTGGAACACCATTTGAGAGAGTTGCTATATTGGCCACTTTTGCCCCTTTTGCAAGAAAGAGCTCAAAATTGTTCCTGAGAATTTTAGTTGATTCCAACCATTCCAAAAGCTTCTAAGGGATCATTACAGGGTGTCCAAAGCATCAATTTATTTCTGGAACAAAACACTTGACAGATTGCCCAAAAAGCTCCTAAAGAGGTAAGCATCACAACTTGAACTCTTTGAAATATGCATTACTTTGAGGTCCACTGATCATGCACATCTCATACATGTTATATGTTGTGTTTGAACCAATTCATCATGTAATTCATGCCTGCAATAAGAGATAGCATAGAAAATGCAATTATAGGCCTATTTCAAGAACACTATTGGGTTTTGAAATAGGAGCCTCATCTGAAAAAACGACAACCACCATTGGATTCCTTGTGAAATTCTAGGCAGGGTAGACCTAAATTTTGTCCCAATACATGGAGAAATGAGAAAGTTACAAGCTTCACGTTTTTGGCCAAAATCTTGCATTGCCTTGCCTTGGCCAGGCCAAAAATAAGGCATGCCTCATATATCCATGGGGTGGTTTTGATACACGGATGTATCACCAACCCAGTGGTAGGAGGTGCGCACTGCACACAAGAGGTCTGGGGTTCGAATCCCCCTCGCCCCGGATCCTCTTTTTTACCATTTTTCCACTTTTTATCATTTTTCATATTATTTTTAAATGATTTGAAAAATTAATAACTCTCTCAATTTTAATCATTTTTGGTTGATTCTTTTTCTGAAAAATCACAAAAATGTTGAAATATTTTATTACCCAAAAAAATCAGATTTATATTAATTATTTAATATAGTTGATATTTTTGTAAATAAATTCATTTTTATTGTTTTTAAACCTTTTAAAAAATGAATATTCTCCTTGAAAAATCAAGACCAAATGAGTTTTAATTCATCCTGAAGTTAAATATCATTTTTTAAACCTTAACCAAAAATCACAAGTTGTTCATTCAAACTTATTCTGTATCTTTATCATTTTAATTAATTTTCTTTCAATAATTACTTAAAAAAATGATGAAATTAGGGTTTTGTTGATTTTCACCCTGGCAAACTTTTTCAAAACACTTTTGGGCCTCTTGATAGAGTGTAAGTCCCATCCCTTTGTAAATAAACAATTTTGGGCCTCAGTGTATTGTATAACTCCCGATACCGTCAGAAACCTAGGCGCGATCGCCATTTTTAAACAAACAATTGGGTCTGCCCTTGTGTTGTAAGTCTCATTTCTTTTCTTTAAAGCACTTTTGCGCCTCTTGGTAGAGTGTAAGACCCACCCATTCGTACAGAAAACCTTTTTTTGGGCCTCAGTCACTTGTATACGTCCCCGTACAAATTCAAAACAATAGTACAATCACTGTTAAAACTTGGGCCTCTCCTTGAGCTGTAAGCCCCGATCTCTGTTCAAAATACTTTCTCCTTTGATTTTGAATCCAAATGTATAGTTGCTACAAAACTTTCTTTAATTTCTTTGAACAACTAACAAAACAGCACGGAAGCTCTACAACGGGTAAGTGTTTATCCGCTTTGTTTTATCTGCTTTCATATAAATAACTGTATTGTGGGGCTGCTTCACTATAAGTCTTCTTTCACACCTTTTAAATACTCGTCATATATCAACTGTATATATACTAGTATAGTTATTTAGAGTTTTCCCCGGCAACTACGTCTAGAACTAGGTAAAGCCTGTTGGTCACTCTTGAATACAAACAAAACTAGATCCCCATAGGATTCCAGATACAGTCTTCCCTTCTCTTGGGGTTAAACAATATGGAACAAAGAGAAAGGTAGTATTAGAAGTTCTCATGCCTTCTCTTGGGCTTAATACAAGGACCCTAACGACCTCTTAAAGGTATAAGACAGAACTTAGTCATCCTTTGCTAGAGCAGTCTTTCCGGTGTCAAACCTCAGGCCACTTTAGGGTTGATTCTCATCCCTTAAAGCCCTTGCCCTCTTTTGGGCATCCTACAAAAGATAAAACTCTTCGACACCAAGAGACTTGGGCAGTCTAAACCCCTCTTGAGTCTCAAATACATTCTCAAGTTCCTTTCAAACATAGGAAAAAACACCGATCACTCTGGATAAATCTCCAGCAGAAACCCGGTCTCTCTCATGAGAGTTCCCCACCCTACGCCCTACCCATGGATCTAATCCTCAGCAGTAAGATAGCCTTCTCTTAGGCTTTGTAAAATGATCTTTCCTTAACACAGTCAGCCCCCTCTTGGGCTTTGTACAATGATCCTCCCCCAGCGAAGCTAACCTTTTTAGACTCTCTTGTTGACTCAATCACTTTTCAGACTCTCTTATTGAGTTAATCACCTTTCCGCACTCTCTGGTTAAGTATAATAGACTCTCTTGTTGGGTCAATCTCCTTTTAACCTCCATCTCGGGCTTTGTACGAGACAACAAATCACTCTCTTGTTGAGTATAAATGACTCACTTGTTGAGTCAATCAACTCTCAGACTCTCTTGTTGGGCTAATCACCATTGCAGGACTCTCTTGCTGAGTCCACTCTTTTAGCCTCCGTCTTGGGCTTGGTACAAGACATATAAAAGCACTCTCTTGTTGAGACAAGCTCATTTCAGCCTCCATCTTGGGCTTTGTACAAGACAAATATAAACCTCCCCAACAAAGTCGGAAATCCCTTTTAGCCTCAATATTGGGCTTTGTACAAGACAGAAAGAACATTTTCTCCAGAAAAGTCAAACTGTTAGCCTCCTCTTAGGCTTTATATAATGATATCCCCAAAGATTCAGTCTCTTTTTTTCCTCAATCTTAGGCCTTGTACAAGACATATACACTCTCTTGTTGAGTCGGTCTTATCTAGCCTCCTCTTAGGCTTCGTATAAAGAAATCCCTAGTTGAGTCAATAAACCTTTTAGCATCAAAATTGTGCTTTGATCAAACCACACAAACATCAACAGTTCCTCTTTAGAGATGACAAATTCTCTCTCGGCCAAACCTTTTAGCTTCATATCTTGGGCTTTGAACAAGATACAAATCACCTTTAGCTTCATGTCTTGGGCTTTGAACAAGACACCAAAACATCTTTTTCCTCCCATAGAATAGGAGGAACTATGATTGCTCTGATTTCACTGTTTCTTTTAAATGGGAATACGTAGGCATAAGATTGTGAAATCTTAGAGAGCATACCAATCAAAATCCTTAGGTCCAGTACCTTCATATCAATCAAAACTTTAGTTTTCATACCTTAAGCCATCATCATCATCATTTTCCACCGAAAAACAAAACTCACTCACTCTTCCTAAGAAACTTTCCAATTCATCAGCAGATAAACACTATAAATTACAAAGCAAAACCTAAAAGCTAACATCCTGTGGATAACCACATATAGGATGGGTAATTGACAACTACCCATCGTACAACCTGACCCCGGACCCCCCAATCTCTTAAAGCATTTGTTCAGTTAAACATTCACGTGCATGGTTAGTTTTAGATACCTTCCCTTTCCCTTCTAGCTTCATGGGATTAATAAGAAATCAGAAAGTAGCACCCTTTCTCCTTGAGGAGGAAAACCCAAACTTCAGCGATAAGGTGGTCGCGTCACCAACAAAAATCGTTCGCTACACTATGGTTGCGATGACCATGTCTTTCCTTTTCTTCAGGTTTTTTTCAATCGTTTCCTTTCCTTGCGTTGGGATAAATAACGTTCGGTGGCGACTCTTCTGTTCTGTTTTTGCCGGTTGTTTTTCGCAGTTGCGACAGCTGGCGACTCTGCTGGGGACTCTGGTTCCCTATGCGAGTTAATCCTAGCGCTTATCCTTTTCTGTTTCATTGGGTGTTTATTTTTGTGCATTATTTGTTGTATATTATTGTATTTTACCGCATTTATTGCATTTTGATTATTGTTATCATACTGCTTTGTTGCCGTTGTTTTGTTGGGTGGGTTGGATTCAAGAGAGATAAGCCCAATACCCAGGCTTGATCATACACCTTGGATTAGTGTGGAAAGTAGTGTGACTTGTGTGGCATTTGGCCAGACGTAGTATACACAAAAACTCCACACCCGGACGAGGTTTTCTTTGGTAATGTTCTATCATGCGCATTGGGGCAGATGATGGAATGTAACCTAGAGAATTGTCGACTCTGGCGACCTTTCCCTGAGGACTCAGTTGAGGCACTCCTCCTAAGAGGTAATAATGGCAGACCAGAAATGGAAAACCCATTATACTTCTTAACTCGATGACCCGAAGCTGGGAACTTACTGTAGGATATCCTTTTGAGGGGAATCAATTGAGGCCTCCTCGATTGTTGATGATGCCAAACCAAAAATGGTGACCGTATCATCATTTCTCGACCTGAGATCCCGTGAAGCTGAGGGTCCTCGGTTTTCTAGAACCCACATGTGAGAGAGGCTGGGTGTTTGCAGGTTTACAGGTGACCTTGACCTTTAACATACCCGGTATTCTGGATTTCTTATTAGTGTGAACTTATCGTCCCGGTATTCTGGCATTCTGAATGGTCCGTCATTCTGGATTTCTGGGTTTCTCGTATTCTGGGTCTTATTCAGTCAGTGGAACAACAGCAGTACAGAGTTTTATGGACACCTTGATCCCATGTGTGCATCTGCATCATCACTTTGCATTCTGACATACATGTTCTCGTATTTCCAAGGGTCTTAACTTTGAGACTAGATGTTGAGCATTTCCATCTGTTTCTTATGGTTCGTATGTGAAAAAAAAACTTGAATCAAAGCAGAATGATTCCTTGGAAATATTCGAACATGGCATTTTTCATTTGCATTCTCATACTCATATGCATAGCAGGTGCTCAGGAGCGGATTTCTCATTCTGACTTGGTGTTATCTTCAGAATTGTCGGCTTGATCTGTCACCACTACTCAACCTGTGATAATTAGAGGATAGCCATGGAACAACTCCGTGCAGAAGTGACTGAAATGAAGATTCAGATGGGGAAGTTTATGGGAGATATGCAAGCTTTGATTCAAGACCAGAAAGTGCTGAGAGAGGAAGTCAACCAGATGAAGACTCATATGAGCCTGGTTATGGAAATCTTGAATACGGTGTTAAATAAGGAAAACAATTATGTGATCGCTTCCGCAACAGAAGTCCTTAATCCTCCCGTCTCTTTGGGGTCTTCACTAGATCATGGATTGCCTCGTGAATCCCCTCCACAATCTGAAGTTTCAGAGCCTTCCCATCAGCAATCACTTCCTTCGCCCCAAAAGGATCCTAGGTCAGAGAGGCCTAAGGAGAAGTTTGATCCCCTTCCAATGCCGTATGGGCAACTGCTTCCTTATTTGCTCAAGCTCAAACTAGTCGAGCTTGTCACTTTAGGACCACCTCCAACAAGGTTTCCTTTGGGCTTCAATATCAATGCTAGGTGTGATTTCCACTCTGGTGCACCTGGTCACAATGTTGAAAATTATACAAGATTCAAGTATAAGGTCCAAGAGCTCATTGATTCAGGGGAAGTCAAGTTCACGTCAGTCGACACTAGTAAACAAGGTGATTTTACTCCAATTATTGCAAAGAAGGTGGAGACTCATTTCCTTTCTGTAGGATCCACCTCACGTCATGGATCTCTTTCACAACCTTATGCTTCAGAAGCTCTACGTCAGCATCCCTTGTTTGTCCCTCGGCCGAATGTGGAAAGGAAAGTACAGGGGCAGATTGGGCGCCCGAATCAGTATCGGAAGCAGAACTATCAACAACAGGGGCAACTCAGGCCAAGAAGGCCCAAGAGGATATTTAATCCTATTCCCATTCCTTGCAGTCAGTTGATTGCTCTCCTGCTCAAAAGCTCTCTGATTGAGCTGAGGAATACCAAGCCAGTGCCGTACCCTATTCCTCCGGACTATGACATGAATGCTAGGTGTGAGTTCCACTAAGGAACATTTGGGCATACAATTGATAACTGTAACGCATTCAAACACCAGGTACAAGATTTGAACGACTCAAATGTCATCACCCCAGATGGCATGCCTGTGAATTGAAGCCTCCCGAAGAGGGCACTCAGAATGCAAGAGCGTCATCCGAAGCAATCGGTCCAGACAAAGTCAAGTCCCCTCAACAATGGCAATCTTCAGCTTTTTTACTGCATTTTCATGTGTAATTTTTCATTGTTTGTTGGTACAGTGTTTGCATGTAAAAACTTGTTTGTGTTTTGAATGATGATTTTAATGAAATGAATATATTTTCTTGAAGTGTTCTATTCGTGTTCATTCATATCATGTTTATATGCACTGCAATACCAACTTTCTTGCCTTAAACTCTTGAGGGAGGATGATGAAGTGAAAAATACAAAATCTTTGGGTGTATGCTTTTGGATAAAACCCTGTTGATAATGTACAAGCATTGCTTCAAATCCCCAAACACCGGAGATATAAGGGAGATAGACCTTTGTCAACCCCGTCGAGCCTCGAAGTAGGAGTTTCTTTTTATTCGAAAAAACCCTCGCATCTTAACCTGTGGCAGGGTAGTTGTCAGTTGATTTAACTGAGCGTTCAACTTTCAAAAGGAGTGTGCATTTGAGGATCCATTACCTTTCTTTCCTCACATATCAGTCGGTCAAGGGGCGTGAAATCAAAATGGTTACCCCTCACTGCAAGGAGTGAAGCAGTCATAATCCTTTCAAACAAGTCAGACAAGCCAGTGTCGCGCGATTTGTTAAAAAAAGGAGAAAAAGGATCAAAAGAGAAAAAAGAAAGCCCGCTAAGTCGAAAACTTGAAAACGAGTGACTTAGGCTAAAGTTAGGGCATCCCGCTGGACTTTAATATCGAAAAATTCAAAAGAATTAGTCCAGGAAAAATCAAGGAAAACAAAATAATGAAAAGAAAAAAAAAAGATAAAATCAAGTACACATCCCATTGAGTCCACTAGGACTGTTAAGTAAATGATCAGTGGTCTTCCTTCGACTGGAGGTGATAGAATTGGTGGATTCAACAGGTATTCCTTAATACTGTCGAAGGCAGTTTGACAGTCTTCTGTCCAAACGCAGTCCTGTTTCTTTTTGAGTAATTTGAAAACCGGCGCGCACGCCGCGGTCATGAGGAATATGTATCTGGAAATGTAGTTCAAACGTCCCAGGAATCCCCTGACTTGTTTTTCAGTCTTTGGAGAAGGAATTTCTTGAATGGCCTTGACCTTATCAAGATCAACCTCAATTCCTTTCTGGCTGACGATGAACCCTAAGAGTTTCCCTGATCGGATACCAAATGTGCAATTATTGGGATTCTGTAGCACCCAAAAATTTGCCCTACCTTTAGCTGGCTTATGTTTCATTTTTCATTTTTTGCATTGTCATTTCTACATTTGCATGTTTATTTTGGGCATGGGATCAAGGTATTTTCCAGCAGCTCAGGGCGTCATCAGTTCCAGCATGATTTTCCATTGTGTTCAGAGCCAAGAAAATAGCTTTCAAAATCTTTTTGAGCATTTATTTTGCTCATTAGATGATTTGATGATCAGAAACTCCGGCAGTCAATTTTTGATCTGTTAGTCAACACCAGACAGTTGTTTTCAACAGTCTATTCCGAGTGCGAAACATATTTCACGGCATATTTTGAGAGTCTTACTGTGGCGATATCTAGTGGCAAGTTTCAGAGGTCTATTGTGGCTCAGAACAGGTGGAACCAAGCCATTCTTCAAGTTTCCCTCCAAAAGGCGCAAGAATTCAAATTTTCCTTGTGTTAACCGATTAACACATTTGTTAACCGATTAACCAAGGCAAAATTTGCCCAAACAGCTCATTGTTCAGTGCTGCATCTTTTTATTCCAATTTTAATCACCAATTTCATTTTCACACCAGTAGAAGGATCTAGAGAGTATGATTTTCCATTCAAAAATTTAAATTCCTTCCACTCCAATTCCTCACTTCCTTTCCTAATTCATTTTTACCCCAAATTCCACCCACTTAACCTCACTCCAAACCCAAACTTAACTCCTAACCTAGGGGTTATTTAAATCATTTCATTCCAAACCTTAAGGAGAGAGATCATTTTTCACTCTCATTTTTCAGAATTTGCTCTCAATTCTCTCTCACTTTTTCATCCTCGATCTTCAACCTTTCACCAAAGCTACATATTCATATATTCACAAATTCTTCATTGGAATTTGTGAATTCTTGAGCTAAACCTCCATCACATCCTCATTCTTGGTTCAATTATGCAAGAGCATATGGTTTGGATCTTGAATTAAGCTGTTGGAATCACTTTTGGAGGAGCTTTTGCTTATTTGAAGTGTTCTTGCTTGGATGTTCAATTGTTCTTGATAAAGCTTCATATATCTCTGGATTTCTAGCTTTGATTCATCAATTTTCATTTGCAACACTCACCAAAGCAAATCTCAGCTTTGTAGGTTGGTTTTCCTTAGATCTATACTTGATTTAGCTTATTTGCAACCTATACAATGTAGATCTTTGGTTGTTCTTGATTTTGATCCATTTAGCTTGAATGTGATTCTTGATGTTGATGATTATTGGATCTAAATCATGTTTGAATGCTGTGGTTGAGTTTAATTTTCATGCATTGTTGATTACATGATCATTATAGATGTTTGCATAAGTGATTTTGCTGCTGGAAGTGATTTTTCAAATTAATTTTTGCTGCTGTAACAGGGTTAACCGATTAACCAATTGCAGTACAAGTTGGTTAATCGGTTAACCAGTGTATTTCGTTGTTTCTGCTGATTTTGGAGCTGTTAATCGGTTAACACACTTGGTTAACCGATTAACACTGTTGCAGAGTGAATTTTTTGTGCATTTTTTAGCATGCTTCGATCCCGTTTCATTCTAATCTTCATGGATTGATATGATACATGTTTAAGGACTGTTTTGATGCTGTTGCACCTCACACCATTGTATGCACACAATTTTCCGACACGCGACTCTTGGATTTTCACCATTTATGATCATGTTTGCGTTGTTGCATTCCCGATGCGATGAACATGTTACACACACTTCTTGAGCATGTTGATTGTGACTTATTGTTGGTGTTGCTGGAGTTGTTGTGTTGTGCATGCTTGTTTACACTTAACTTCATGAAATGCATGCTTTAACTTGACTTGTTCATATGCTTAATGATGGGCATCCTTTCATGATATGCATTCTTTTATGATGATTTCAAGAGTTGTTTACCATGGTTTGTGGTATGATGGTGATCATGTTTGATTGAAGAATATGTAATGCTTAATGCATGTTTGCTTTTCGATGAGTGAATCATTTTTGAATGCATGCTACCCTGACTTTCTACTGCTGTTTATGCGCATACATGCTGTTATTTGTGCTGCTGTCTGGCCTTTTGCACCCCTTCTTGTGCTGAATTGTGTGCTGTTATAAGCTTTCTTGCTTGTGTGTTGCCTTTTACTGCTGTGTAGGTACTGGAGCGCTGTTGTAGCCGCTGTTTTTTTGGTTTATTCTTTTCTTATTTCATCCTCTTCTTCATCTCTTTCACTCCTTCTCTTCCCTTGAATCTCGAGACTTGTTTAAGTCTTGGATTTGCTCCCTTAGAGCTACCTAGTCCAACTTTATCTTTGATTAAGCTTGGAGTAGGATTAGCATTAGGATTTCGTTTTGCATGCTAACTTAGGTAGATGTTTACCCTTTGACCTCGACCTTAGGGCCATCCTTTGCATGACAACATTAGGAGCAATTAATTTCCCTTAGTGTTTTCTTTTCTTTTGAGTTTTCTCTTCTCATCTCATAACAACTTTAAAACACTTAATAATTACAAGTGTGCTTCATGTGCCACGAGCCTTAAGTACATAGTATACTTTATTGTGCGAGGCGTGTGACTCGTTACACAAAGTACTTACTACGTCATAGACTTTAGCACAAGGCATACTACAAACAAAAATCAAAACACTTCTGTCTAAAAAACACAAAAACAAATTCAAACCTTTTTCATCCTTCGGGATTGTTAAGTTTCACTCATTTTCAAAAAAGGGCACATTACTTCCGTCTCGTCGCAAACAGGCATCGACCCTAACTGCCAGACGCGAACTTAACGTCGCTCATAAAAAACACTAAGACCTCGTTATGTCGAACTACGACTACTCTGATTTCCTCTCTCTTGTCCGATTGAGGATACGTAGGCACAAGACGACGATGTCCTGGCGAGCAACCTCCCCCCTTAGTTCGTGTTCGAACTACGTTAACTCTGACTTTCCCTTTGCACGAGGGAATACGTAGGCCCAGGAATCCGACGATGTCCAACCGAGTCACATATTTTTCTTTTCTCCCCCGTTCCTTCGCTCTTCTCCGTTCCCGTTCCTTCTCGTTTCCAGTAGCAGTGGAGTTCCAGATGACGACGCCCTTTGATCGAGACAACAAGCATGGATCTCATCGAGTACGATGGACGTGTGGGGGTGCTAATACCTTCCCCTCGCGTAACCGACTCCCTTACCCATTTCTCTTTGTCGCGAGACCATGCTTTTCCCTTCCCTCAGGTTTACGCAGTGTTTCCTTTCCCTCTCATGGGATAAATACACATTGCTGGCGACTCTATTTTCGCGCCACTTTCGCGTTTGTACCTGGATGAAAATCCCGGAAGCGACAGCTGGCGACTCTGCTGGGGACAGGTTGACCTCTTGATGGTCCATCCCCTATGCGAGTCGATCCTAGCGCTTGTTTGTTTACTGTTGTGATTTATTTGTTGTATATTATTGTTTTTACCACATTTATTGCATTGCATTTCATTATTGTCATATGCTGGAATGTACTGCGCTGTACTGGATTTTCTGTTTGGCATGTTGGGGGATTCTAAGAGGTAAGCCCATTATCAAGGCTTGAGTACATACTTAGACTTTAGCATGGACTCCGGTGGGTACGCGTGGCGTGTGACACGTGTGCTGACCTGAGCTCACAAACCAGATGAGATCTTTATGAGGTTGCTTAGTCATTACATGCGTATGTGGTGGCTAGGCGGTCCGAGGAGGATTGTCGACTCTGGTAACAATTCCCAAGGACTCAGTAGCGTCACTCCTCCCGAGATGTAATAATGGCAGACCAGAAATGGCAAATCCATTACGCTTCTTGATCCGAGGACCTAATGCTGGGAACTTGCTATAGGATATCCTTTTTGAAAGAGAATCAGTGGAGGCGCTCCTCGATTGGCGATAGTATTTTACCCAGAAGGATGAATGTACTATTGCTTCTCGACCTCAATGCCATAATCTTAGGACCTTTCGTTTTCTAGTACCCACATGTGAGAGGGGCGGGTTGTTTACAAGTTTACAGGTAATCTTGACCTTCCACCTACCTGTTTTTCTAGTCTTCTTATCAGTGTGGACTTATCAGCTTGGTATTCTAGTATTCTGATTATTTCGGTATTCTCTTCAGAGCAGACCTTTGAACTTATTCAGTCAACAGCACCGCAGCTATTCAGAATCTATGGATACCTTGATCCCGTGTCTTTGCATTTGCATCACATGACATTTTGCATTCTCATATTCATATGCATAACAGGTATTCTCAGATGGGAATTCTTATTTTGACTTGGTATTTTCTTCAGAACTGTAAACCTGACTTCTCATCACTATGCAACTCGAAGCAATCAGAGGAGAATCATGGATCAGATGCGAGCATAGTTGTCAAAATTCCAGACTCGTATGGCTTAGTGCATGGAGGTGATGCAGGGTATGGCTCAACGTCAAGAGGAAATAAGGTCAGTTATTCACAGGACTGCTGTTGTTATCCCAGAGGCTGGTAATGGGAATGTTGTTGGTAATACTCCGGGGGGAGATGTGAATCCTCCACGTGCTGATATTCCTCCACCCCATTCTATGAGTCAATCCAGAAGAAGTGCTGCTAAGATTCCAATTCCTCGTCAGGAAGTGGATAATCAGGATGAACAATTTTATGATGCTGAGATGAGTTTCCCTACTGAGACGGACAAGAGGCTTCGTATGATCGAAGAGAGATTGAAGACTTTTAAGAGCCAGAATGCTTTGGGTAAGGACATGTCTGACTTAGGGTAAGGACATGTCTGACTTTTAAGGTGTGAAAATTCCTCCGAAGTTCAGGGAGCCTGTTTTCGAAAAGTACAACGGAACCACCTGCCCCAAGTTTCACATTAGGGTATATTCCAGAAAAATGTCTGCCTTTTGGGACGACAAGAAACTGCTGATGCATTTCTTTCAGGACAGCCTAGCTGGGGCATCCTTAGACTGGTATATGAGCTTGGAGAGAATGCATATTAAAAGCTAGAGAGATTTAGCAGAAGCTTTCGTTAAGCACTACCAGTACAACACAGACATGGCGCCCAATAGAATGCAACTGCAGAGTCTTTCTCAAAGACAAAACGAAAGCTTCAAAGAGTACGCCCAGAGGTGGCGCGAATTGGCTTCCCGAGTTCAACCTCCGATGTTGGAGCGAGAGCTCATTGATATGTTCATGGATACGCTACAGGGGCATTATTATGAGAAATTGGTTGGATGTTTTTCAGCCGGATTTTCAGATCTTGTATTGACAGGAGAAAGAGTCGGAAACGACATCAAAACGGGAAAAATTCAAATTGCTGCTGGTTCCTCTGAAGATGAAAAGAAACCTTATGCTGGGTCCTCCAAGAGAAAGGAAGGAGAAGCTAGTGATGTGTATATTCCTCCTGTTGTTCAACAACCTGTTCGGTATCAGCGACCTTATGCTCATCAGCAACAGGGACAACCAAGATCACAAAGGCCTGCGAGAAGGTTCGATCCACTCCCTATTCCTCATAGTCATGTCCTTGCCCGTCTACTTGAGAGTTCTCTGATTGAACTAAGGGATGCCAAGCCTGTTCCCGACCATATTCCTCCTGATTATGATCTAGATGCAAGATGTGAGTATCACTCGGACACGTCGGGTCATTCAATTGAAGATTACAACGTGTTCAAGTACAAGGTGCAAGACCTGGTGGACTCAGAGATCATTGCATTCACTGCAGATGATATGTACATCAATTAAAGCCTCCTTTCTTAAGTGAGCACTCAGTTTGCAAGTACGTCCAGACAGAATCAAGCTTCCTCAGCGATGGCAATCTTCAGCTTCTTTACTGTATTTTCATCTGTAGTTTTTCATTTCTTGTTAAAGCATTGTATGCATGAAAGACTTGTTTGTTTTGATGATGATCTTAATGCAATGAATATGTTTTTCTTGAAGTAATTCATTCTTATTCACTCATATAATGTTTCTGCGCATTGCAATACCAATTTTCTTGCTTAAACTCTTGGAGGGAGGATGATGAATTGAAAACACAAAATCTTTTATGGTACGCTTTTGGATAAAACCCTTTTGATGATGTACAGGCATTACTTCAAATCCCTAAACACCGGAGATATAAGGGAGATAGACCCTCGTTAACCCCTTTGAGCCTTGAAGTAGGAGTTTCTTTCATACGAAAAAACCCTCACACCTAACCCAGGGGCAGGGTAGTTGTCGGTAATTTGACCGAGCGCCCAAATTTCAAAAGGAATGTGCATCTAAGGATCCATTACCTCTCTTTCCTCACACATCAGGAGATCAAGGGACGTGAAACCACAACGGTTATCCCTCATCGACCAAGGAATGAAGCAGTCACCACCCCTTTCAAGCAAATCAGACAAGCCAGTGTCACACGATTTGTTCAAAAAAAAGAAGAAAGAAAAAAAAGAATAAAAGCCCGCTAAGTCCAAACTTGAAAACAAGCGACTTAGGAAAAAGTTAGGGCATCCCGCAGAACTTCAAGATCGGAAGATTCAAAAAGAATCAGTCCAGGCAAAATCAGGGAAATAAAAAAACATAAAAAAGCGAAAAGCAGAAAAGGATGATTAAGAGAAAATCCTCAATAAAGAACAAGTCGTGTGACCGCAAAGCACCAAAAAAGAAAAGGGTGACTGTCGCTCCAAAAACCCCGTGGGTCCATTAACTGTCACTTGTCACAGAATCCTTTTGAGAGATGAGCGCTTGTGCCAAATTAACTGAACGTAGAACTGGAGAACATCAAGGAGAATGGGTGGGTACAAACAAATTTTGAGCCATAAATCCTTTTTTCTAAAACCGCAAACCAGGCCACGTTACAACCCTTAAAAGTCCTAATTGAAACAGGGTTTATTCCGATGGCATATGGAATTCTGGTATATCAGACTACAGATGTCCTAACGAATGTATGGACATCTGATCTGAACAAAACAACATGGCAAGGTATATAACAAGAAGCACGGTACTGAAAAGATAAAAACAAAGCACACAGAATTGTTAACCCAGTTCGGTCTAACACACCTACTCTGGGGGCTACCAAGCCAGGGATGAAGTCCACTATCAGCAGTATCAATTCAAAGCTAAACTCCCCGTTTACAACTTATCACTTAATCACTACCCAATGACCCTTCTACCTAGATCCTCTCTAGATATGAGAAACCCTTCTCACTCCCAATCATCGTAATGATGTCTAGCAGTCAACACTCCGCCACTGCATCAACGGCTCTTTACCTATACAACAATTCAACAAGGAAGACACACTTCCAAGACACAACTTAGAGTTACTTAAAAGCTTCCTCCAAGAACAATACTCCTCTTACTTAACAGCTTCGAGGATCACACTAACAAACTGTCCAAATCACATGTCGAGTGGTACAGGAACCAACCCTAATACTAGAACTTTTACATCTTTGGTTGAGTTCCAATTCTAGGTGACAATGCATCTATATATAACCTATTCCCAACTGGATTTGGGCCTTCAAAATCGCAGCTTAAAGCTGTTACAAATCTGCAAATTAACCTCCAAGAAAATAGGTCTTCAATCTAATATTTCCTAATATGTATCCATATTTAGAAAGTAGTGAAAATCCGAAAACCAACACAAAATCTCAACTCAATTACTTTGGACGCAACAAAGGATAACTAAATATTCACAGAATATTCAGTAACAAATAACAACTAACAGAATCTTCCTTTTAATCCAATAACAGACGCGATGTCCTATGATCCAGGATGGGACATCACTATCCGACATGTTGAGTGCAGTAAATTAGAACATCTTGTTTTTAAAAAACATAGCAGCGAAAAACACAGCATGTCATCAAAAATTCACAACCAAAATACTCCCCCCTCAACTCAGAAACACAACAACATTCTCCCCCTCAACTGTAGAGCCAACACAAGCACAAAACTGCAACCCTAAGTAACTTGACAAAACCAGAATGTTAGTAACTCATGTTAAGACTTCATACATGACATCAACATTGTTTTACCAAAATTGTAGCCAATTACAAGAACTAACAGCATACTTCAACGAGATAGCGTTCCTGACTCCCATGAGTGGTGCTAATAAGATTTTTGTTGGTATTGCATGTGCGTATTATTTTCCATTCAAAAATCAATGTTATAACTAGTGACTAGTTCACAGGGTTTTGCGGCATCTTCAAGGTTAACATGTTTGTCGCATTAGAATTATCATTCTCATAATAAACTTGTTCTGCTTGCATACATGTACCTAAGCATTAAGGAAGCCTACACAGTTAATGTCAGTCGAGAAGCTTGATCATGCCGAGTTGGGATGTTTGAAAATTCTGAAGGACAGTCCTATCAATGGGCATATTGCCAAGAGACTCAGTGCAGAGTGGGCTCTCCCTAGTAAGTCGTGATGAGATGTAGCCAATCTAGGGAAGTCACGTCGAGAAATCTCTCTGAAGTTCAGTTATTCTGGGGCATTCATTCAAAGATCAGGGGCAAAATCACTTCAAAGCTCATATTGAGGCAGGCCACCTCTGGAGCATAAGAAATTATCGTCTTCAGAAGACGGTTACTCAGAAGCACCTCTTCAAGGTTCAAAATACTGAGGCATAGTATTTCAAGTCATTACAAGTCCTCTCGAGGCAAATTCCTTCATAAATCTTACAGTCTGGGGCAGTTACATCGGGATTCGATAAATCTCTCTGAGAGTTTGAAGACCCTAGGGCAGTGTGAACACCCGGTCTTCTATAAAATCCTCTTGGGATAATTTCTTCCATTAAACCCTATGGGCTGGGGCAAGTCAAGAGTTAAAGGAACCTTTGTTCACTCCTGACAATCAGTATGCATCTGATCAGCAGAAACTTGAAGTACTAAGTTATTCCCGGCGTCAGGCTTTTGAAGTCTCCCCCAGCAAAGAGCCAGAAGGTATCTTTCCCAACAAGGTGTTGGAATTGCTATTCTTCCTCAAGCAGAGAATCGTCTTCGAACCGAAAGGGGTTCTTTATGAAGATTCCTTATCCCCAGCAGTGCAGGTGGATTCCTCATTCTCAGCAGGGTAAGATGATGGAATATCTTCAAGCAGTCTGAAGACGGTGAGAAGTCAGAGTATTCTCTTCGTCAAAAGTCAGATTCGACATTTCCTCGCAAGTCAAAGTCCAATGGTTATTGGCATTCTCAGCAGTTCAAAGTCCAATCTTCATTGGCATCTACCCAACAGAGTTTTCAATTCAGCTTGCAGTTCCCCGACAGAAGTTGCATCGCCAGTGGTTATTGGTGGTACAGTTGGTTATCTCCCTACAGGAGATCGGGCATTGGTAATCCCTTCCTCGGTGAAGTTTGCTTGTTTTGTTCTGCACATTCCCTGGTGGAGGGTCCTCTCATTCTTGAATATAGTTATCATCATTGCATTACATCCTCAAAATGCGTAGCATTTCCATTTCGTATGGAGCATTACGCCATAGAAAGAAAATTCAAACATGCATCGAAGCATAAGCTAGATTTGGTACCTTGTGCGAAAGCCCAGATCAACCCTTAATCAAAACAGTGATTCCAATCCTCCGAAGAGAACTCCAACCTCAGAGTTGACGCCCTTCTTCCCCAACCTTAGAGTTGTCGTACATTTTCTTCTCCAACCTCAGAGTTGACGACCTTCTTCCCCAACCTCAGAGTTGTCAAACATTTTCTTATCCAACCTCAGAGTTGACGCATTTCTTCTCCAACCTCAGAGTTGTCGTACATATTTTTCCCCCAACCTCAGAGTTGACGCCTTTCTTCTCCAACCTCAGAGTTGACGCCTTTCTTCTCTAACCTCAGAGTTGTCGTACATATTTTTCCCCAACCTCAGAGTTGATGCCTTTCTTCCCCAACCTCAGAGTTGTCGTACATATTTTTCCCCCAACCTCAGAGTTGACGCCTTTCTTCTCCAACCTCAGAGTTGTCGTACATATTTTTCCCCAACCTCAGAGTTGTCGTATCTTCCCTACCCAATCTCAGAGTTGACGTCTGTTTGCCCAACCTCAGAGTTGTCGCATATCTTTTCTCCAACCTCAGAGTTGTCGTACCTCTTTTCTCCACCAACCTCAGAGTTATCGTATATTGTGGCATGTCTCCAACCTCAGTGTAGACCGGTTTCTTTCTTCTAGCCTCATAGTTGAAGTCAATGTTTTTATCTCCGGTCTCAAAATCGATGTATACCCTTTTTACCAATCCCAGAGTTGACGTATATCCTTCTTCTAACCTCAGAGTTGAAGTTATGGTTTTTACTCAACCTCAGAGTTGATATCTACCTTTTGCTCAAACATTCAAAGTTGGTGTTTAGTCCAGATTTTTCTCAACCTCAGAGTTGATGGTTATCCTTTTCTTTCTCAGAGCTGATGATATTTTTTCCTCAACCTCAGAGTTGATGGTCTACCAATGTATCCCCAATGGAGTCATCTTTGTGGGTCTGTTGATTCTACTAACCTTTGGATATGAGTCCACCTTCGGCTGGAAGTCACTATGTTGTTTCTCTCCTCACAGTTTGCAAATTTCCGGGTTCTTTTTGTATTCAATCACCGTCTACCTTGAATGTCTGAAAGCCGTTGCTATCATCCTTTCAGGTCCAAGTTGATTGAATAGGGGCAGCTGTAGTACCCCAAAATTTACCCTACCTTTAGCTGGCTTATGTTTCATTTTTCATTTTTGCATCGTCATTTCAGCATTTGCATGTTTCTTTCGGGCATGGAATCAAGGTATTTTCCAGCAGCTCAGGGCGTCATCAGTTCCAGCATGATTTTCCATAGTGTTCAGAGCCAAGCAGATAGCTTTCAAAATCTTTTTGAGCATTTATTTTGCTCATTAGACGATTTGATGATCAGAAACTCCGGCAGTCAATTTTTGATCAGTTAGTCAGCACCAGACAATTGTTTTCAGCAGTCTATTCCGAGTGCGAAACACATCTATAATATAAGAAAAGAAGATGCTCTGGAAAACACTTTTTTGCCCTTCCCTCTAATTCTTCCACCTCACCAAACTAAGGGTAATTGTGGTCCAAAAATTACTTTATGCAACCAAACTAACATAGTTAAACAATTTGAATGACAAAGTTACTATTTTGTTTCTCTTTACACACTATTTTAAATAGTTTTGCTCCAATCAGTTAAATTTCAACTAAATCTTTCAAACATTATTTACTTTTTCTCTTTTCTCAATGTGTCAACTCAGTAGACTCTTCTACCTTTCTTTTTTTCTACGTCTCAGTCCTTTCATTTTCTCTCTCTGTCTCTCTTTCTCTCACCGTCCTTCTCTCTTTCCGTCTCTCCCACTGCTCCCTTCTTCCTCATCTTCTTTTTCTTCCTTCTTTTTCATCTTCTTCTTCCTTTTCCTCATCTTATTCTTCTTCTTTCTCTCTCTTAGAATTGCTTTTATTTTCTCTATTTTCCTTCTTCCTCTTCTTCATCCTTCTTCCTTTTTTTCTAATTAACATCAAATAGAAATAATATGTAATATCAGTGTCAAGCCATAAATCTGAGGTCGAATGATACATCTTTTCATTGATTTTGTTGTTTCCATTTCAAATAAAAAAATGGAGATTTACTATTGGAGTGTGGATTTGATTTAAAACAAAAAAGATAGAGATCTGCTATTGAGTTTGTGGATATATGTATATTTCTGTGTTATTCTATCTTTATCTTTAACGTCACCAAACCCTATTTTTGCTCTTGTACCGTTCATCACCAAACTTTTTTTCTGATGTTAGTTTTTTTATAGAAGAGTTGGTTGAAATAGAAATTTGGTACTCATAAATTTTAATCAAACTTTGATGTACCGATAGTTTTTCCAGAATGATAATATCTGATGACACATAAATGATAGGATTTTCTGATCGATGAGGAGGGATTAGATTAGGATTTTGATTTTTGTTTTGTATGATGATTGACGAATTTGATTTTGGTTTTGTTTGATGAGATGAATAGAACCTTAACAAGAGTTGAGCTACAAGCCAAATGGAATCCTTCCAAAGCTTAAAAGAAGTGCGAGTGTGAAATTGGTACCCCAGAGATGGGAAGAAAATCTTGATGATGGCATATTCGATATGGTGAACACATTCGAAAGAGAGGAAGAGAGACGAGAGAGAGGAAGATGAACCTTCTTCATTTTCCTTTGCTGCAATACATGTTTTTTTCCTTTTATTGTTGTTGCTGTTGCAGGTAATTCCTTTTATTTTAGTTATATTTTTTTTAGATCAAGATCTGCTGTTGTTGCAGGTATATAGAAGAGGGTTTAGTAAAGTTGTTCAAGAAATATGGTAGCCATGATGCTCATGTTATCTTTCTAAAATCTGTGTTATGATTCTGAAATGAGTGATATTAAAGATGAGGTTGTAAACCATTTCTATGTGATTGCCTACGAAATCACATCCCTTCCGAAGTTTCTTATGGAGCAACAGCAGGTTTGATACTTTAAATATATGTATGTTTTTTAAGATTTTGTTTTGAGATGTTTTGGATTATGGCATGTTTCGCTTCTGCATACCTGATACTGAACATGAATGACAAGAAGGATCTGAATAGTACACATTCATTGATCATTGTCTTGTAACAGTAGACAGACAAAAACATCCATGGTTGATCTTTACTGCTCATCGTGTAATTGAGTAACAGAACATTTACTATTAAAAAATATTGCTATGTTAATTTTACTGTTGTATGTTTGTATTTTCAGGAGTAACAGAACATTTTACAACTAATGAATGTTAAGGGACTTACTATATCTCGTGTGAAAAACCACCTTCAGGTACTCTTCTTTATCATAATTAATAACCACTATTTTATTTTATTCTAAATTAAAATTATTAATAATCTTGTCCTATTTTCTTAATCATGAAATTTGAATATAAATGACAGATGTACAGTAGCATGAAAATGAAGAAATGAGTCAAGGTATTTATTTATATTTTTCAGTTACTAAATTAAAAGCATGTTATATCATGTCACAGAAACACATGTAAATGCATATTTGTAAATTGAAGAGATAGTTTAATGAAGAGTATATTAGACATATTGTTTGGTACAATAGAGGAAATTTGATCTGTAAAAAGTGAAAAAGAAAATATTTATATTTTGTGACATGTTATGCTAAGAAAGTTCCAGAGTGATATCCTCCTCAGCCTTTGTTCCAAGCTACCTACAAACTCCTGCCCAAAGACAATAATTCTTTGAACTTTATATTTTATTATTCATCCTATCTTTTTAATTTTTACAATACTTATAATTCTTTAACTTTATGCTTTTTATTATAACTTAGAATTTTTCTCTTAATTATTTCAGGAATGGTTATGAACCAGGATCTTGCAATGGAAATCAAGGTAATAAATGACTATACTGGTTATATTCCCAAGACCAGATAATGTCTAAACTAATTTGTCCTGGTGGGGACTGTTATGTGAAGGAAAATGAAACGAGTCATAGAATGATATCATGCTACTGCTTTGAAGCACTTCACACTCATAGTTGTAGGTGTTTTTTGATACAAACAGGATCGAGTAGACTAGGGAGAATAGTGATTTCCTGTGCAAAAGATGGACAAGGAGCTGATCCTAGCCAAAATAGATTCCTGGAAAATTCATGAAGTTCTCTCTTTTCATTCCAGAGGAATATATTCATGAAATTCTGAATATATTCATGAATATAGGTGTGAGTTGTTCTTTATTGATAAAATGTAGTGGCACGAAGGTTAGTTTTTTAGTTCGAATCAAGAGTCATTATGTTTGATTCCATTGAGAGGTATCCTTTTATTTTGGAAGTAATTTGTTCCTCATAAAAATAGGAAACTGAGTTATGTTGTATTCAATCCCATGACCAAGGACTTAGTAACAAACGCATTGTCACTTAATGGAATATGCATAAATGTAGTATTCTTGGAGATATCTTCATGGGGGGCTATCATACGGTCTTTGATTATGGTAAACTCCGAGTTGGATTTGTCGAAGCAACATAAAGAATCTGCTCATGCCTTGCAGAATGACGTCCTTTACTTTCACCGGTTCGCAAGCCTCAACCTCGTGATATTGACCTCAATTTGCCTGCTCCGATGAACTATAATGATGAAGAGATCCGCGCCACAGCCCATCATCTCTGACTTGCCTCCGTTCGTCTATCCGCCGCTGATTCTGCTACTGTGGCTTATGTCAATTGATGTTTAAGAGAGTTTAATTGTATTTTTTATATTTGAATTTTATCATTGTAATTTGTTAAGTAAGAAGGAAAAAACATTACTTTGTTAGAGTTAGAGTCTTAAATTTAAGGTTATGGGGTTAAAGTATTATTCTGAGTCTTATGATTATGATTAAGATTATGTTGTATATTACTGGAATAGGACATGGTCATCTTTGCTATGTGATAAGTGAAGGTTTATTTCAACTTGGATGGTTTATGTCTTTGTTGTTGTAAATTTATTTAGATCCTGTTAAATAGCATTGTAATGGCTTGGTCCAAATTTTATCTGATGTATTGATATCATCTGGCATTAGATTATGTTATAGATGTATTGATATCATCTGGCACATTTTTATTTTTTCTTTTAAAAAGGTGGTGGATATCTGCAGGTCAACATTGGTCCTAATTTCAATCCTCCGCAAAGGTAATTACACCAGAGCACTGTCAAATTTTTTATTTGTGAGTTTTTTAACATGTGCTCTATTGTCTTTAAAATACAAATTAGCATTATCTTATACTTAAAAATATTTCGTAATCACAATTATATTATAACTAATTTTATATAATTTATTAAAGAGCAGTAAATGCAAAAGTAAACCCATCAAAAAAATTCAAATTTAATAGTTGACCGAGTATCAATGCTTTAAGTTAAAAACACGACTAAATTAAGGGCAATAATGTACCCATTACCTGTTGTCCATTACATTGCTTCAATTTATTCATTTACAATAATTTTTAATGACTTAAAATATCTTTTTCATTATTTTTACCAAATTGAATTTAATATTGGCATCAACATAAATTAATAACAATTAAATATCTTTTACAAACAAATTTATATATAATAATATAAGATATTTTAAACATTTTATGCAAATTAAAAAATATATAAAATTCAAATATTAATAAAAAATATGGATGTGAAGGAGTGAATAGTCATGTCATACTCACTTAGTAGAGAAAATAATATTAACAGTGATAAACAAACTAATAGATAAGAGTCATGTCATATCAAGTCGTACTCTTTAAATTTATGTGGTTAACAATGACTAAAAAATTATTATTATTATTATTATTATTATTATTATTATTATTATTATTATTTAATATTTTATTGATTAAGTGATTCAATATATTCTTTAGTGATTAAGTATAACACAGTATATTTAATAATTTATTGATTAAGTAATTCAATATATTTTTAAAAATAAAACCTTGAATATAGTTTTTGTTAATATATCTTCTATTTGAGATTCCTATCTACAATATTGAAAATATCATCTCATAAATTTATCTACAATAAAAATTAATTTAAAAAACTATCAAGAAAAAAATATTTCATAAAACTTTGTTAATAGATATTTTGTGTGGAACATCAATGTTCAAGGTTTCAATAAAATTAAAATCTGATTTTATAATATGTTAAAACATAGTTTGCAGTCTATATGGGGACTTATCCACATCAATGTTTTTAATTTTGCTGCTACCTTTGAATTATTATTATTATCATCGTTATTATCATATTTAATTTTAATAAAGTGATAATAATGGGTCATAACAGGGCACTAAATCAAATCTTATTTAAAAATTAACACACATCATCTCATCTATTTTGAAATTTATAATTGGTCATAATACCAATTAATAGAATTAATATCAATTAAAAAAAATTAAACATAGATTGAAAATAGAAAATAATATACGAAAAACAAAAACATAATTAATAATATTAAATTTTAAATTTATGTTATTATTATTTATTGTTTTTTATACCTTAGAATCATTATTACAATATTGAAATTTTTTATGACCCTTAATGAAAATTGTTATCTATTTTTTTATTATCATTCACGTATAGTTAGATTCATTTATTTCTATTTAACAAAATAAGATTCATTTATAAAATAATAAATATCGTTGCATTAAACTCTAAAATTGATATTACCCAAAAAAAAACTGTAAAATTGATAACTATTTAAAAAATTTATTTAAGAAAACACTTAAATCTAAATGGACACCATATATTACATTAACTTACAAATTTTATTTGATGGTTTATTATTTTAAATTTAAAATATAATATACTAATTGCAATTACAAATATTAGATATTAAATATAATTAATGTAAATAAATTTCAAAACCTATGATAAAATATTAATATTATTTTATACCATTTATACTATATCGTCACAATTACAATAATAATTATATTTTTTTATATAATTGGTGCAAACACAAAGAAATTAAAAAAACTATTATTTCAAACACTAAAAAATTGTTTCCCATCCTTTATGTTAATCAACGGGCACAATTTTTTGTTTAATTCAAATTTTATTATATACAAATAAAATACATATGGGATAAACGAGCACAACTTTAATTTTGAATCAATTTTGTAATATACGAAACAAATACTACTGTAATCCACGGGCACAACTTTTTGTTTGATTCAAATTGTGTTAAACAAAAAATTAATACATATGTTTTAAACTGACACAATTAGAAATGTGATTCAAATTTTTAAATATACTAAACAAATACTATTATTATAAACGAGCACAACTTTAATTTTGAATCAATTTTTTAATCTACGAAACAATTACTATTGAAATCAACGGGCACAACTTTTGTTTTACTTCAAATTTTTTTATATACAAATAAAATACATATCGTATAAACGAGCAAAACTTTAATTTTGAATCAAATTTTTAATATACGAAACAAATGCAACTGTAATCCACGGGCACAACTTTTTGTTGGATTCAAATTTTGTTAAACAAAAAATAAATACATATGTTTTAAACGGACATAATTATAAATTTGATTCAAATTTTTTAATATACGAAACAAATACTATTGTTATAAACGAGCGCAACTTTAATTTTGAATCATTTTTTTAATCTACGAAACAATTACTATTGTAATCAACGGGCACAACTTTTGTTTTGATTCAAATTTTTTTATGCACAAATAAAATACATATCGTATAAACGAGCACAACTTTAAATTTGAATCAAATTTTTAATATACGAAACATATACTACTGTAATCCACGGGCACAACTTTTTGTTTGATTCAAAATTTGTTAAACAAAAAATAAATACATATGTTTTAGACTGACACAATTATAAATTTGATTCAAAATTTTTAATATACGAAACAAATACTATTGTTATAAACGAGCGTAACTTTAATTTTGAATCAGTTTTTTAATCTACGAAACAATTACTATTGTAATCAATGGGCACAACTTTTGTTTTGATTCAAATTTTTTTATATACATATAAAATACATATCTTATAAACGAGCACAACTTTAAATTTGAATCAAATTTGTAATATACGAAACAAATACTACTGTAATCCACAGGCACAACTTTTTGTTTGATTCAAATTTTGTTAAACAAAAAATGAATACATATGTTTTAGACGGACATAATTATAAATTTGATTCAAAATTTTTAATATACGAAACTATTACTATTGTTATAAACGAGCGCCACTTTAATTTTGATTAAATTTGAATACTACAAATTTCTCGACAATTTCTTATATTTACCAATATAACATTTTAATTTAAATTATATCTGTTTTTATAATTTTGCAATTTCTTTTTTCAATTTGATTAACAATTACGCGCCCATAACATAAAATCCTCAAACAGACCGGCCCGTGCGAACGCACGGGTTAGTTACTAGTTTCACAGCATATTTTGGGAGTGTTACTGTGGAGATATCCAGTGGCAAGTTTCAGAGGTCTATTGTGGCTCAGAACAGGTGGAACCAAGCCATTCTCCAAGTTTCCCTCCAAAAGGCGCAAGAATTCAAATTTTCCTTGTGTTAACCGATTAACACATTGGTTAACTGATTAACCAAGGCGAAATTTGCCCAAATAGCTCATTGTTCAGCGCTGCATCTTTTTATTCCAATTTTAATCACCAATTTCATTTTCACACCAGTAGAAGGATCTAGAGAGTATGATTTTCCATTCAAAAATTTAAATTCCTTCCACTCAAATTCCTCACTTCCTTTCCTAATTCATTTTTACCCCAAATTCCACCAGCTTAACCTCACTCCAAACCCAAACTTAACTCCTAACCTAGGGGTTATTTAAATCATTTCATTCCAAACCTCAAGGAGAGAGATCATTTTTCACTCTCATTTTTCAGAATTTGCTCTCAATTCTCTCTCACTTTTTCAACTTCGATCTTCAACCTTTCACCAAAGCTCCATATTCATAGATTCACAAATTCTTCATTGGAATTTGTGAATTCTTGAGCTAAACCTCCATCACATCCTCATTCTTGGTTCAATTTTGCAAGAGCATATGGTTTGGATCTTGAATTAAGCTGTTGGAATCACTTTTAGAGGAGCTTTTGCTTATTTGAAGTGTTCTTGCTTGGATCTTCAATTGTTCTTTATAAAGCTTCATAGATCTCTGGATTTCTAGATTTGATTCATCAATTTTCGTTTGCAACACTCACCAAAGCAAATCTCAGCTTTGTAGGTTGGTTTTCCTTAGATCTATACTTGATTTAGATTATTTGCAACCTATACAATGTAGATCTTTAATTTTTCTTGATTTTGATCCATTTTGCTTGAATGTGATTCTTGATGTTGATGATTATTGGATCTAAATCACGTTTGAATGTTGTGTTTGAGTTTAATTTTTGTGCATTGTTGATTACATGATCATTGGAGATGTTTGCATAAGTGATTTTGCTGTTGGAAGTTATTTTTCAAATTAACTTTTGCAGCTGTAACAGGGTTAACCGATTAACCAATTGCAGTACAAGTTGGTTAATCGGTTAACCAATGTATTTTGCTGTTTCTGCTGATTTTGGAGCTGTTAATCGGTTAACACACTTGGTTAACCGATTAACACTGTTGCATAGCGAATTTTTTGTGCATTTTTGAGCATGTTTCGATCCCATTTCATTTCTAATCTTCATGGATTTATATGATACATGTTTAAGGACTGTTTTGATGCTGTTGCACCTCACACCATTGTATGCACACAATTTTCCGACATGCGACTCTTGGATTTTCACCATTTATGATCATGTTTGCGTTGTTGCGTTCCCGATGTGATGAACACGTTGCACACAGTTCATGAGCATGTTGATTATGACTTATTGTTGGTGTTGCTAGAGTTGTTGTGTTGTACATACTTGTTTACACTTAACTTCATGAGATGCATGCTTTAACTTGACTTGTTCATATGCTTAATGATGGGCATCCTTTCATGATATGCATTCTTTCATGATGATTTCAAGAGTTGTTTACCATGGTTTGTGGTATGATGGTGATCATGTTTGATTGAAGAATATGTAATGCTTGATGCATGTTTGCTTTTCCATGAGTGAATCATTTTTGAATGCATGCTGCCCTGACTTTCTACTGCTGTTTATGCGTATACATGCTGTTATTTGTGCTGCTGTCTGGCCTTTTGTACCCCTTCTTGTGCTGAATTGTGTGCTGTTATAAGCTTTCTTGCTTGTGTACTGCCTTTTACCATTGGGCAGGCGCTGGAGCGCTGTTGTAGCCGTTGTTTTTTTTGTTTATTCTTTTCTTATTTCATCCTCTTCTTCATCTCTTTCACTCCTTCTCTTCCCTTGAATCTCGAGACTTGTTTAAGTCTTGGATTTGCTCCCTTAGAGCTACCTAGTCCAGCTTAATCTTTGATTAAGCTTGGAGTAGGATTAGCATTAGGCTTTCGTTTTGCATGCTACCTTAGGTAGATGTTTCCCCTTTGACCTCGACCTTAAGGCCATCCTTTGCATGACAACATTAGGATCAATTAGTTTCCCTTAGTGTTTTCTTTTCTTTTGAGTTTTCTCTTCTCATCTCATAACAACTTTAAAACACTTAATAATTACAAGTGTGCTTCGTGTGCCACGAGCCTTAAGTACATAGTATACTTTGTTGCGCGAGGCGTGTGACTCGTTACGCAAAGTACTTACTAAGTCATAGACTTTAGCACGAGGCATACTACAAACAAAAATCAAAACACTTCTGTCTAAAAAACACAAAAACAAATTCAAACCTTTTTCATCCTTTAGGATTGTTAAGTTTCACTCATTTTCAGAAAAGGGCGGCACGTTACTTCCGTCTCGTCGCAAACAGGCGTCGACCCTATTTGTCGGACGCGAACTTAACGTCGCTCATAAAAAACACTAAGACCTCGTTAGGTCGAACTACGGCTGCTCTGATTTCCTCTCTCTAGTTCAATTGAGGATGCGTAGGCACAAGACGACGATGTCTTGGCGAGCAACCTCCCCCCTTATTTCGTGTCCGAACTACGTTGACTCTGACTTTCCTATTGCACGAGGGAATACATAGGCCCAGGACTCCGACGATGTCCTACCGAGTCACTTCTTTTTCTTTTCTCTCCCGTTCCTTCGCTCTTCTCCGTTCCCGTTCCTTCTCGTTTCCAGTAGCAGTGGAGTTCCAGTTGACGACACCCTTTGATCGAGACAACAAGCCTAGATCCCATCGAGTACGATGGACGCGTAGGGGTGCTAATACCTTCCCCTCGCGTAACCGACTCCCTTACCCATTTCTCTTGGTCGCGAGACCATGCTTTTCCCTTCCCTCAGGTTTACGCAGTGTTTTCTTTCCCTCTCATGGGATAAATACACATTGCTGGCAACTCTGTTTTCACGCCACTTTCACATTTGTACCAGGATAAAAATCCCGGGAGCGACAGATTCCAGCGGAGTTTGTACTTTCTCAACCTCTCGAATAGTTTTGATAGGTGGGTCACATGCTCCTCTTCTATTTTAGATTTTGCAATCATATCATCGACATATACCTTGATTTCCTTGTGTATCATGTCATGAAAGAGAGTAGTCATGGCCCTTTGATAGGTTGCCTCGGCGTTCTTCAAATCGAAGGGCATTACCTTGTAGCAAAAGGTACCCCATGGGGTAATAAATGAAGTTTTCTCCATATCCTCCGGCGCCATTTTAATCTGATTATAGCCCAAGAATCCATCCATGAAGGAGAAGACTTTGAATTTTGCTGTACTGTCTACCAGCATATCAATGTGTGTTAAAGGAAAGTCATCCTTTAGACTAGCTTTATTTAGATCTCTGTAATTGACACACATTCTGACCTTTCCGTCCTTTTTCGGAACGGGTACGATATTGGCTAACCATTGAGTTTATTTTGACGTGGAGAGGAAACCCGCATCAATCTGTTTCTGTACCTCCTCCTTGATTTTGATGGCCATGTCCGGGTAAGTCTGTCTCAACTTTTGTTTTACTGGCGGACATTTCGCTTTCAACGGTAGATGATGTTCCACGATGTTGGTATCCAACCCTGGCATGTCCTGATAGGACAAAGCAAATACATCGGGGAATTCTCTGAGAAGCTTTGTCAAACTGTCTTTGGCAGTTGGACTGAGCAGTGCCCCAATCCTGATTTCTTTTCTCTCTTCTTCTGAACCCATGTTTACCGTTTCCAACGGCTCCTTGTGAGGTTCAATCGACCTTTCCTCCTGTCGGAGTATTCGGGAGATCTCTTCTGGATTTTCATCGTCAACTTCTTCTTCAGCCCCAAATACCGGGAACTCAAAGTTGGGTGAAGGTATTGGATCGTATGTTTCAACGGGGTTTAAAACAAGCAATCTGCATGACGGTATGATTTTCGTTTAGAAGAGATAGAGAAAATGCAAGTGTGTGCAGTGTATATATATTTTTTTGAAAAACGGCTTGTTTATTTTTGTATTGTTTTTTAGGATTACCATTTTTGAGAAAAGCGAAAAGAGAAGACAGAAATTAATGCAGAGATTACAGAACGACATTATTTTATTTATGAACGATCGATTCTTGAAACTACAGCCCTATAAAACAAAACTCTGTCGCTTTGGACGAAGCGAAGAGGGATATTTACAGAAGGCGAGCCCTATCAAAACATCTGTTTCACCTGGGCAGGGTGAAAGGTTAAAGACTACAATTACTTTGACTTATGAACAATCTTCGGAACATCGACAACAACCCATTGGCGGCGAACTCCTCGGTGAATCACAAAGTCTGGTACCTTCCTTAGTTTGTCTTCAGAAATAACGCTAATTTCTGGCGGAGCAGGATCATTGGAATCTGTCACCCAGGCAGAGTTGTCGTAGGAGGATTCTTCTGTTGTATTTTGCATAGTATTTGTGCTCTCAAGTAAATCTCCCCATCCAATTGGCTGGATGTCTTCGAGCCTGATACGAGAGCTTTCAGGAGCGGTGTACTTAACCAAGTAGTCGAATTTTCCACTCGGTTGTCCCTAGGTGTCCCACACTTCTTTGGAACTGGAGGAGTCATCTTTTTCGATGACATTGACCTCAAGAAAATCATAGTTGATGAATTCAAGTCCTGTAAACTTTGCCAATTCATCGTCGTGCTGGATATTTTCTGAATACCCTGAGTGTTGACCCCATGACATGGTGGGGACGCAAGTATTCTATTCAATAACGCTCAGCTGATTTTCATTGTTCGGCTGATTTTCTTGCCCCAAGTCTCCTGGGTACGGCTGCTAGATAGGCAGACCATCCATTGGGCCATAGTAGTCATGGTCAAAGTTGTATTTCATTGGAGTGTCTTCCTCTAATGAGTTTGGTGGAGCACGACATCCTTCAAGATCACAATCTCCGTATATTATTTGACATCTGACCTGGGTATAAATCTCGAACTCTGTGCGGGATAGCAAAATGGCGTAGGCACTTCTTCCTGAGACATATAACCGTCCTCGTTAAGATAGGACATCCACTCCTCACCTGTGTCGGAGGGGTCACCCTCGTTGATGGTATGTATTCTTAAGACACTGGGTGAAGGAAACCTCCACTATGGAAGAAGTTCTGAATGGGATGAAGACTTTCATCGTTAGCAGCTGTCTGGGTACCGGTTGCAGAAAAACCAAAACCCTTCTTTGTTTTATTATCAGTAGGAATGACAAGTTGTCCCCATCCTTTTGTATTGTTATTTTTGATCACTTCGAGAGCATCTTTGTATGAGGAAATCGAGGTTCCTTTCTTTGATTGATTTTCATTGCTCCCCAAAAGTGCCTGGAACTGCGTTCCAACAACCTCCTCGGGTTCTACACAAGTAGATAATGAAAGGTTACTCACGAGCAAGGCTTGTTCTCCACAGACTGTGACGAGTTGATCGTTCTTGACGAACTTCAGTTTCTGGTGAAGTGTCAAAGTAACTGCCCCAGCCTGGTGTATCCAAGGTCTTCCTAATAAGTAACTGTATGTTGCCCGGATGTCCATGACCTGGAAAGTGACCAGGAAAGTGTGAGGACCGATAGTTATGGGAAGGTCGACTTCGCTGATAACTGCTTTCCGAGATCCGTCAAAGGCTTTGACGATAACCTCACTACCCCCCATCGAGGATCCTTTGAATGATATCCGCATTAAAGTGGACTTCGGCATAATGTTGATGGCTGATCTTGTGTCTACCAGTACGCTGGCTAAAGCATCGTCCTGGTAGTTGACTGTGATATTCAGCGCCATGTTGTGACTTTTTCCCTCCTCTGGCCAATCCTCATCACTGAATCCTAAGTTGTTGCAGGAAGTGATGTTAAAGATGATACTATCAAACTGTCGTATTGACACATCCTGTTCAACAAATGCCTACTCTAAGTCTTTCTGTAGAGCCTCTATGTGGGCTTCGGAACTGAGTAAAAGTGATAACACAGAGATCTTTGAAGGAGTTTGTAACAGTTAATCAACAATGTTGTATTCACTCCTTTGTATGAGCTTCAGCATCTCATCATTATTTTTCGAAAGGTCGGGATCACTGGATTGACCGACTGGTGGATCAGGAGCTCTTGTCTGGAGTTCCTTTTCTTTGTTAGGTTCTCCAACCCTCGGTTGAAGATTTGATCGCTCTGTGTTACTCGACTGATGTCTGCAATATTCACGGCGGAGAGTAATGGAATTTCCTTTCCATTCTCAATTATTGTTGCACCGTATTTGTAAGGGGTTGCCTTAGCTGATTCATACGGTAATGGTCCTGGCAAATAAATAACTACAGGAGCCTTCTGATTTTTCTGACTGTCGTAAGTAACTTCAATCAGTTCTTGGCTAAAAACCTTTGATTCGTCCAGTAGAGGGATGATGGTACAAGCATCCTTGTTCCGTTGATGATCAGAGATTATGACAACGTCTTTGATTTGATCAGCGAAGTAGTCTGACGTCCAGTCAATGGACCCCGAAACTGAATATTGTTGAATCTCTTTGCGGTGCAACTGACCTTGAAGGGCTGCTCGCACGAGGCAACATCCTTGATTATTTTTCGAGCAGACTCTACAGCATTCATAGTTGTGTGGTGGCACGTGGCCACGTCTGCTTTGAATGCAATGTAACCTCACTAGATCTGTTTCCGTAGATCGGACATCCAGACTTTGATGCCGAGTAGGGTTCCCGTCAACCACACTGATTTGTTGCGTGTCTCCATCCATATAGATCAGAAGCAACCAGTGGTCTAACAAGTGTTGTAAAGTTCTTTGAATGAGAGCGCACCCTTGGTTACTTTCACAACATCCTTTACAGCTCAGATAATCGTGAAAAGTGAGAAAACCGAGTTGGACTTGCCTGGTGTGTAACTCCACCAAGCTGGTATTCATCAAACGAATATCAAAGATTTGAATCATGTTGATCTGATAGGGATTTCTATCATGTTAGTCCTGGATCCATCCAAGATCCATCTGACGCTGGAGAGCCTCTTGTATGAAAGAGCATCCCTGTTTGTTCACCGAGCAAGTCAGACAGGAATTGTAATCGTGTCGCAGCAGATTATGATATTGGCTTTGCCTTGAGTGCATCGCCACCAAGTTGACATTCATTACACGGACGTCATGGTCCTGAATGATGTTGGAATTTGTATAGGTCATGTTGACTCCACGAACTCGATGCTCTTGGATCCACTCGAGATCCAATTGTTCCTATAGAGCTAATTGCACCACAGAACATCCTTGATTGTTTTTAGAGAAGATATCACACAGGTGATAATTATGAGGTTGCACATGGCCGTATCCGCTCTGTCTACAATGCATCTTGATCAAATTGGCCCTTAATAAGAGTACATCCTAAATTTGATAGATGTTGTTAGACTCTCCCTTTATCAAATTGACTGTAGCTTTCTCATGTTGAGGCAGCGGGTTTGTGAGAACATTCGGATTCATATCTTTGAAAGATAAGACCCCGCTCATAACAAGCTTTTGCACATCGGATTTGAAACTGAGACAGTTTTCATGTTATGTCCTGGTCCTCCTTGATGGTAAGGACAAGTCTGATCCGTTTTGAACCAAAAAGGAGGATTTTCCGGTACTGTAAGAGGAGACTTAGATTGGACGTGCCCCTTGACCAGTAATAATGGAAATAGTTCTGGGTACAACATGCGTATAGGGTCAAACCCTGGCGGTCGTGTTGTACGATTGTTGCTGTACTGAGGACAAGCCTGCTGAAGAGGCTGTTGTGTCCTTTGCTGATATTGCTGTTGTTTCGGTTGGCTCTGAGCAACCTGAGGTTGATACGTAGGAACAGGCGCAGGGTTGATAGTAAGAGTTATAGCTGCTACTGGTTGGTAACGTCGCCTTTGCTTTCCAAGAGAGATATTCCCGATATCTTGCTTTTTTTTCTTAGGGAGAGCACTACCGTATCGTTTTGTACTACTTGATGATCCAGTGTCTTTAACTAAACGTCCTTGTCGGACTGCTTCCTTAAGACGAACTCCCATGCCCACCATTTCGGTGAAGTCACTGGGCGCACTGGCAACCATTCTGTCGTAGTAAAATGAGCTCAAGGTCTTTAAGAAGATCTTTGTCATCTCTTTTTCCTCCAGAGGTGGACAAATCTGGGCGGCATTTTCACGCCATCTCTGCGCGTATTCTTTAAAGGTTTCGTTGTCCTTTTGTGAAATTGATCGGAGCTGATCTCTGTCTGGTGCCATGTCCAAATTGTTTTTATATTATTGAACGAAAGCAGCGCCGAGATCTCTGAACGTGCCGATCGTAGCGCGGTTTAAACCCATGTACCATTTTAATGTGGCACCAATTAAACTATCCTGAAAGTAATGAATTAGTAGCTCCTGGTTCTTTGTATGAGCTGGCATTCGCCGAGCGTACATCACCAAATGGCTTTGAGGGCAAGAGTTACCCTTGTACTTTTCAAAGTCGGGTACCTGGAACTTGTGTGAAACCTTCACATTGGGGACAAAACAAAGGTATGCGGCATCCTTTCCAAATAGATCCTGACCGCAAAGGGCTTGCAGTTCTTTCTGCATCTCTAGGAATTGTTCCTGGAATTCATTCATTCTGTCGAACATGCTGTCATTTCCACCAGAAGGTGTCTGTGGAACCTGTCTTTCCAGGACAGTGTGCACCATGGGTGGTGGTATAGTCATTATGGCCGAGACTCTCGGTGCCTCCCGAAGTTTGTAACCTTCAGGAGTTGCTGTCATGCCCCTGTCATCTTCGCTTTCCCAAAGTTTGTAACCTTCAGGCCCGGCGGTGACTTGATCCTCAGTGATCGGTGGAAAATATCCTTCCGGGATATAGTTGATAGGCATGCCCCAGGGACGATCTTTCGGCATTTTGTACCTAGGATCATACTTCTCCACTATGGGTGTAGATGTGATATCTGTGATCACAGTCCCTTGTTGTTGCATCTGAGCTTCTGCTAGAACTTGCATGTCGTTATGAAGCCTTCTCAGATCTTCTTTCAGAGTGTCGATCTCTTCCCTCAACTCTCTGTTCTCTTCCTCGAGATCAACCATCTTATTCTGACGATTGGCTCGAGTATTGTACGAATGAGACAGTTTGACTCTATAATCGAGACGCAAACGTGAGATTCGTAGGTAAGAAGAATGCGTTTACGCGAGAATGATGAATGATATGCAATGATTATATTAATTGTATGTTTTTGTTTATTCAAAGTAAACTTCGACAATTCGATTGCAAATATCAAACAGTGGGGACGATCCCGTTTTTTGAATTCAAAGATTGCGGAAACGAAAATACAGTAGATTACAAAGTGTTGTAAAAGGAAATCTAAACTAATGGGTCTGAGTCCTCTCTGAAGAGAGCTCAGGTGCTGGTTCTGGTGCTTTCCTTTTCTTTGATTGGGGCTCTTGGGCCATTGTCGGGTTGTCATTCCTTTGCCAAGTGAATGGAGCGAGCAAATTCCTTTGGTCATCCTGATTTTCTACAGCATGTTGCTCTAAAATCTCAATCAGGGCATCTTTTTCTTTTAACAATTGCTATATTTTCTTGCACTCCACTTTGAGAATACGATACTTGTTCCTCCAAGATCTCTTCTCCTGCTGAATTTTGCTGAGAGTAACCTGAAGTTTTTCTGTCTCAGACATAAAATAAAGGGAAGAGTCCCTTAATGGAAGAACTTCCTGATGAGGGTAAGGAATCCCCAGCTTGAGAGCTCTGGTTTGTACCCAATGGAGATAAGGCTCCATCGAGACACAGTCTGGTTTTCCCAGAGACTCTCTTCCTTTCCTATGAATGTGTTTCCAGGCATGCACTATTTCCATCTTTTGTGCCCTGTCATTTTCTCCTTCCTTGAAGAAAAGACCTTCCAGATGAGCATTACGCGGGATATGCCTCATCGGGTATCCGAATTGACGACAAACTAACACTGGATGATAATTGATTCCTCCCTTAGTTCCTATAAGGGGTATATTTGGGAAATTTCCACAACGGTCAATGATTATGATCTCGTCATAGATTCAATTGTACCAACCGATGTTAGAGTTAGTAATAGACATGATTCTCTGTGACCAGCATAAAGTATTCTTTTGATCCCAAAATGCAGCAGACTTGGGTAAGTGGGAAGTGAACCATTTGTATAGCAGGGGTACACAGCATGTGATCATTCCTCCGCTATATAAATTCCTTAAGTGTACCAAATGATACGCATCTGCGAGTAAGGTCAATACGGGGTTTCCAATCAGAAAAATATTAATGGCGTTGATATCTACGAAGTTATCAATGTTGGGAAACAAGAATAACCCGTAGGTGAGCAAAACAAAGATGCTCTCGAAAGCGGCCACGTTCCCTATACTAGCAAAGTATAGAGTCTTTTTTGTCAAGAACTGGGCTGGCAAACCCTGGATTCCCCCCTTAGTGGTCATGTGAGTCCTGGCTTCTGACTCGTCCAGATAAGTTGCTCTTGTAATGGTTTGATTCTTTGGAATTTCTTCCAGTCCAGAAAATGGAGCTTGATCAGTAATATGCAAATCAGTTAGGTAAGAGTACTCCTCCAGCGTTGGTGCTAGTTGATAATCCGGGAATGTGAAATAGTGATAGACCGGATCGTAGAACTGATTAGTGTGGACGATATTCCTTCAATTACGTAGACCCTTAACAAGGACAACAGTCCTTCATACTTGGCTCTGAAAGCCTCGTGGCTGGTGATCATTCTCACCAGACCTCTTAAATACTCTAGTTTTGGAACCTTAAAGGTGTACTTATGTGTTTTCCTTCTACCAAAATCCATTAGTGCAATCTCCTTTCTCTGACATTTGCAATCATTGTCTTAGTTTAATTTGAAAAAGAGAGACTAGAAGAGAAGATTTTTTTGGTTTTAATGTTTTTTAAATGAATGTATGAATGCAGCACACAAAAACATAGAAAAAACATGGGGTCAAAGGGTCGGTGTCATGAAGTCAAGGCTCTACCCCCCCCCCCCAAAGGTTTATACTGGTGATTTTTTTGTACCTCTCCGCAAAATCATTGACCCCTCTTGGGATAACAACAGCAAGCGGATCGCCAGCGAGCTAATGTATCTTAGAGTGATCTCAGATGAGGGTAGTATCGCGTGACAACTATTCCCGATAGCTTCCGCACTACAAAATGGCTTAAGTCTACTAAAAACCTCAGCTTCTCAGATAACCCAGTCAACCACACTACTTTCAATAACCAGAGTCGTATAGGCAATATATCTGCAAAGGGAGTTTCCACTGAGTTTGATGGTCGATCGGGGACTCATAACTGGGATTCACTCCCTACAAGATTACCTGCATTTCCATCACCTATCTTAGGTGTATAGTCAATCTTTCCACATGCGGCATCACACGCATTCCCATTAGCAAAAAAATAAACACAAATATCAATTAGGAAAAGCAGTATATATATTTGTCTTAATCATCCTAGACCTCTAGTCTTATGATCCTATACAGACAATGACTCCCCAGCAGAGTCGTCATTTCTGTGATATTCTGAGAACTCGAGGTTTTTCCCCTAAGATTGTAAGAAAGAGTAGACGGGCCCCACGGTGGGCGCCATTTTTCTGTAGCGCGAATTTTGTGGTCCTAAGTCACTATCGCTTGGGCACTACAATTCGATTCACTTTTTATCCTGTTTGAGCTGATTAAGGAAGGGAAATAGATGTCTCCAATTAACCCTGCTTGCATACTGAGTTTGAATAGCGGTCTGTTAGGTTGCAGATGCTATGTGGATGTGGGGCCTAATCTTTGGTTATTTTTTTAAGAACACAATGTCTGGATTATTTGTGAGGTTTTCGATGATATGTTTAAATTTGCTGCTTTCGGGTTGATTCGGTGGAGATACTGGATTTTGGGTTTTTGATTAGTATGCTCGCTAAGATTTTTTCAATCGTATGCCTACGTATTCCTGTTTGATGAAACAGGGAAATCAGAGCGATCGTAGTTCCTCCTATTCTATGGGAGGAAAAAGGTTGTTTTGGTGCTTGTTCAAAGCCCAAGACGTGAAGCTAAAGGTGATTCGTATCTTGTTCAAAGCCCAAGATGTGAAGCTGAAGGGTCTATTTGTATCTTGTTAGAAGCCCAAGATGTGAAGCTAAAGGGTTTATTGATGAGAGAGAATTTTTCATCTTTAAAAGGGGATATTTGGTTTGTTTGTCATAACTGTTGGGTGACTGATTATAAAGGAGAATTACTTTAACTGGGATATGTGAATCCAGCAATGCCATAATTTCCTTTATAAGGGATTTTTAACCTGAAAGAGAAGACTTTAACTCAGTTTAGAGCAATGCCATCTTTCCTTAGGAATTTCTCATGCTAAATGAGGGACAGTGGCGTGGATGTAAATACTCCAGAGGCTTGCCGCTTACAGCAATTTAGATGAAGGAAAAGGAGTTGTTAATGTTTGTATATTGTGAGCAAGGCACAGATTTTGATGCTAAAAGGTTGATTGACTCAACCGAGGTTTTCTTATACAAAGCCTAAGACGAGGCTATTGACCCAACAAGAGGGTGTTTTTATGTGTCTCGTACGAAGCCCGAGAGAGAGGCTAAAAGGGTTGACTCAACAAGAGAGTGTTTTTATGTGTCTTGTATGAATCCCAAGACGGAGGCTAAAAGGTTTTGACTCAACATGAGAGTCTTTTATACTCAATAAGAGAGTGATTTTTATCTCGTACAAAGCCCGAGATGGAGGCTAAAAGGGGTTTGATTCAACAAGAGAGTCTTTTATATTTAACAAGAGAGTGTTTTAGAATCTCGTACGAAGCCCGAGATGGAAGCTAAACAGGTTTGACTCAACAAGAGAGCGTTTTATACTCAACAAGAGAGTGTGAAAAGGTTAGCTCCGCTGGGGAGAATCATTGTACAAAGCCCAAGAGGAGGCTACTGTGTTGGTGACTGTTTCACTTTAGTGACAGGTCCAGTATGTTAGATAAAAGAGAAAATCAGTTCTTATAAAGGGAACGATTAAAGGTATTGTTATGCTTTGGGATTGATCAGAGGATCAGGGTTATTTCCTGTTCTTTAAGGAAATGGGAAATCCAAAGGGTATTGAGACTGTCCAAGTCTACTGGTGTTTTGAGAAAACGATTCTTAGGTAGTGAATGATCTTTGTATGATGCCCAAGAGAAGGCTGGTATGTGAAAGGATGAAGGTCAACCCATTAACTGGTCTGACACTTGACTCAGAAAGACAACTCTAGCAAATTGATGACTATGTTTTGTTCCTATACTGTAGAGGTCTCTGGGTCCTTGTACTAAGCCCAAGAGAAGCCGAAGGGTCCTTGTACAACGCCCAAGAGGAGGCGGGGATGCTTTTAAGAAGCATGTGGGTCTCCAAACCTCGAGAAGTTCAAGACATGCCATTTACCGAGAATAGATCAAGCTAGGAAAGTCTGAGAATTTGGAAGAAACTCAAGAGATGCCATTCACGGAGAAAAGATCATCTCTGGGGAGTAGAGTCTCGTTGACGATTTCTAAAAGTGACAGTTTGAGAAAGGGTTCACCAAAAATGCTGACTTTCACGTCTCCATATTGTTTAACCCCAAGAGGAGGGAAGATTGTGTCTGGTAATCCTATGGGGATCTAGTTTTGTTTGTATTTAAGAGTGACCAACAGGGCTTTACCTAGTGCTAGACGTAGTTGTCGGGGAAAACTCTAAATAACTATACTAGCATTACATAGTTGATTTTTGACAAGTATATAAAAGTTTGTGAAAGAAGACTTACAGTGAGCAGCTCCACAATACAGTTATATATATATATATATATATATATATATATATGAAAGCGGATAAAGAAAGCTGGTAAACACTTACTCGGTTGTAGAGTTTCCATGCTGTTTTGTTAGTTTGTTCAACAAAGAAAGCTTTGATAACAATATTATATTCTAAATCAAAGGAGAAAGTGCTTTGAAAAGATTGTTGGGGCTTACAGCTCAAGGAGAGGCCCAAGGTTTTATCAGTGATTGCACTGCTGTTTTGAAATTGTACGGGGACTTATACAAGTGACTGAGGCCCAAAAAGGTTTTCTGTACAAAGGGATGGGTCTTACACTCTCTCAAGAGGCCCAAAGGTGTTTAAAGAAAAAGAATGGGGCTTATAACACGAGGGTAAGCCCAGATGATTTATTTTTGATTTGGCGATCGTGCCGAGATTTCTTTTTTAACGCGGAGGGACTTATACCATGTCTGAGGCCCAAAAAAGTTTTGGTTAAAAGGGGGTTGGGTCTTACACTGTTTTAGAGGCCCAATGATTTATTTTTGTACAAGTGGTGGGGCTTACAGCTCAAGGAGAGGCCCAAGGGTTTTCTTGTTAAAAAGGCGACGATCGCGTCAAACTTTTTGATGGGATCAGGACTTATACAATATACTGAGGCCCAAAAAGGTTTGTATTTACAAAGGATTGGGTCTTACACTCTACCAAGAGGCCCAAAAGTGTGTGAAAAAGATTTGATGAGGGTTGAATTGATCAAAACCCTAATTTGTTTTCAAAATATATTTTAATTGAATAAAAATTCAATTAAAATGATCAAAATTGTTAAACATGTGTGAAAAACAAATTGTGGTATTGGATTAATGTTTGACAAATCATGTTTATACCCATAAAATAATTGGAAATCAATTAAGTTTGGAAAATAAAGGGAGAAAAAATATTTCGAATGTTAAAAACAAATAAAACATTAATTCTTTGCAAAAATGTGAATAATATGAAATAAGTAATATTTTTGGGATTTTTTGGTAAAATAAAATATTTTAACATTTTTGTGAATTATTAAAAGAAGAATCAACTCAAAATCATTAAAACTCAGAGAGAAATTAATTTTTGAACCAATTAAATAAAATCACAAAAATTCAAATATTCAAATATTTGAAAAAGGGCCCCAAGAACATCTTGGCCTTGCTCGCGTGCTCTGTTTTGCCCAGATTTGCATTTTCTCATCAATCTCACTGAATACTTGATGAAATCACTCCATCCACATATCAATCTGCTCGTTTTCTCCTCACGATCATGTATATGGTCTTTAATTTCATTTATTTTAAGCATGGAATAAGAAATCAAAGAGAAACCTCAAGAACCCTAAAATTTGCACGAAGGCTCAGAAATTCCATACACGATTCAAACAAAGCATTTGATTGAGGGGAAACACTCCATGCTTGATTATGAACATATGGCCAAATTATTGTGCAGCAAAAAATGCATGGACCATAGAGTTAGAAGAGCTCATGCTTACCTCTTGCAGCTGGTGATCGTGTTTTGTGTTAGAGGTGTTACAACTAGGTTCCAATGATGTGGATAGCTTCCCTAGGTGCCAAGTGATGTGCCTGAGTGCTTGGAATGGTTTGAAACAAGCTGAAACTGAAGATGATATCCCAACTGCAACTTGGTTAAAACCTTGAGCAGTTGGCTGGTGATTTTGTGAAATCAGTGTTCCAGATGTTGTTTAAGTGTTTGGATCACTTCTATATGATGTTTATGAGGTGTGTGTGTGTGTGATTGGTTTGGTTGGAATAGCTCTCAAACTCAAAACCCGATAGTGACTTGCTTTGGAAGGCAATTTTGGAGTGAAAAAAGAGATTTTGAGGAAAGCATCTGTTTGATGGCTTTGGTGTACTCAAACTGATCACAAATGAGCTCTATTTATAGTAGAGCAAGTTTGTTTTGGGAGAAATAGTGAATGACAACTTCTGCAGAGGTTTGGTCAATGTTGATTAATAGGAATCCAAGTCTCCTCTAGCCATTGACTAGAGGTTAGGGCATAGGTTGCTGGTTCCCTTGGTCTTGGATATGTCTTGACTGAATTAAATTGGAAATGGCTCAGTCCGTGCCACCTTGGTGCATCCATTAAATGCTCCAAACCAAAATTGGAGTCTTGTCCCTCTTTTAGGAATTTCTAGGTTTGGCATGCTACTTTTGGTTCCAAAGACTTAGGAGGCTTATGGATAAGTGTTTGTCCCTCCTTGGTCTCCCCCTGAGGTGTTCATATGGATAAGTGTGTTTGCCATTTGCACAAATTTGGCAAATCGAGCAAAATGCACAAATCTGCCTTGCTTTGACAGTTTTCAGCAAGGCATATTGTCATTGTCATATCTCATGCTCAAGTGGAATTTGATGGAGTTCTTGGCCATTTTGGAAAGCCCTCATATTATACAACAACTGTTTGATCATAATTGGTTTTGATACTTTTTGGATCCAAGTGAAAATGCCCCTACATTTGGAAAAAAGTGAAGGCAGATTTTGACTTAGTGAAAATTTCACTAAGTGTTGGAAAAAAGTGACATTTTCACTTTTTGTGATTTTGATCATTCCATAACTTCAAATCCATGAGGAATTGGAATGAATTGTGTTTGAAGCTTTTGTAGAGGGCCATGAGAGCTACAAATCCAGCTTTGGATGGGGAAAAATGGCCTTGTGGTTTAGGAGATATGATCCTCCAAAGTTGGTACCCTAGCCACTTTGTTCCATAACTTAGAAAAATTTCTAAGTTTTTTATGGTTACCCGTTTTACAAGTTATCCCACTTTTCTTGATTTTTCTTGATGAATGATGATTCCAATCACACATTAACATCATTTTAGGGTTAAGGAACCATAATTGTGAAAAATCTCAAAAAGTCAAAGTTGACTTTTGTGCACAGTTGACTTTTTGTCAGATGAATTCCAAATTGTGCAATCCTCTATGAAATCAAGTCCTTTACCTAAATCAAACTTGATGGACATGTTCCATGGGTGTTATAGGGTGTATTGAATCATGTCCCAGGGTTTGGGAGCATTCCTGGGTCAAAAGTCAAAGGCACAATTGAGTATTTCCCGTGAAACCCTAATTGTGGTTCTAATGAGCTTGAAACTTGTTGCTCAAGCTTCTTGGATCAATCCATTGTTGCAAATGGATCAATGTGGTGTATTAGAGACCCTCAAATCCTCCCTTGAAGTCTTGGCTCATTTTTTGTCCCAAAAGTCGACTTAGGGGTGAATTAGGTCAAGAAACCCTAATTCCTACTTTTGGTGAATGCATCCCCTGAGGTTAAATTGACTTGATGATGGGGTCCATGAGGTTCCATGGAGTATATTAGGTTATGCTTTGAAGCATTGGCTCATGCCCAGATGAAATTTATATCTGGAGGCCCTGGTCGACCAAAACCCTAAGTTGGTGACATTGTTGATTCTGAGGCTTGATCCACTGGGACTGTTGTAGCCTTGTGCTTAATCCTTGATGTGGGAGTCCTCTTGATCCATTGGGGATGTTTGAGAAGCTAGACAATTTGAGGATCATGTCATTCCTTGATTGATCCTTTGTCTAAGAGCTCTGAGAGGGCTTGAAACCCTAAATTTGATTGTAGTGAAGGCTCAACAATATTTGAGGAGATTGATGAGGTATGATGGTACATCCATATTGTGATGATAATTTTCACAATGGTGGGAAATCTTAGTGGTCAAAATTTAGGGTATGACACCAACTTCCAAGGACCATAACTTGAGATCCAAGCAACCATTTTGGGTGATCCAAAGCTGGATTTGTAGGTCTTGTTACACACTCTACAAAAGCTTTAACTACCTACAACTCCAATTCTTTATGGATTTTAAGTTATGGAGTGATCAAAATGATAAAAACATGAAAATGACACTTTTCCAACACTTAGTGAAAATCAGCCTAAGTTACCAGCCTTGAACATCAATGTTCATGAGGATTTTTCAATGGGATCCAAATAGTTTCAAAATAAACTATGATCACACATGTTTTGTATCATATGAGGGCTTTCTAAAAAGCACAAGAGCCTCCCAAAACTCAACCTGAGCAGGGAGATATGAATCCCTCAAAATCACTGTTTCCAACTGCCTTGGACAAGGCAGATTTTGATAGATTTTGGCATTTTGCTCGATTTGGGAAAATTGAGCAACTCCAAAACTTGTCTTCCATTTTGACACATCTGAGGATAAAACAAAAGGAGAATAATCTGATCCCCAAGCCTCCAAAGTCCAAGAATCTACACTTAGCCATAACAAACCTAAAAAGGCTAAAAAGGTGCCAAGACTCAAATTTTGTTGCAATGCATTTAATGGATACACCAAGGTGGCATGGACTGACACATTCCTAACTGAATGAGTTAAGAATAAACTCTGAATCAAAGGACCATAGGCCTGTTCCCTAACCTAAAGTCAATGGCTAGAGGAGACTTGAGATTCCTTTTGCTCAACAATGGCCAATGGCCTACTGGAGCTTCCATTCACTATTGTTGCCAAAACAAACTTGACACACTATAAATAGAGCTCAATTGTGATCAGTTTGAGTACACCAAAGCACTACAACACTTGCTTTCCTCAAAATCTCTTTCTTTAGGCCAAAATGCCTTCTTTTGCAAGGTATCTCTGAGTTTTTGAGTTAGAGAGCAATTCCACCACAGATCATGATCCAAACACCTCTAATATGTTGTATCTAAGTTGTTCAAACACTCACTTGTGACCTGAAACACCAAAATCACAAAGTCCACTTCCAAAACCTCAAAATTGGACTTTTATGCATTTTTCAAGCCATGTCTTGATCCAGTCACTTCCAAAACCAAACAAAGCCTCAAATACACTCCAAATATCATCCTCAAACTATCCCAAATGGCTTCCCTCATCTGGAACACCATTTGAGAGAGTTGCCATATTGGTCACTTTTGCCCCTTTTGTAAGAAAGTGCCACAACTTGTTCCTGAGGTTTCCAGCTGGTTCTAATCATTCTAAAAGCTTCTAAGGGATCAATTAAGAGTGTCCTAAGCATCAAATTACTTCTGGCACAAGGAACTTGGCAGATAGCACAAAAAGCTCCAAGAGGTAAGTGCATGACAACTTGAACTCTTTGAATTATGCATTCCTTTGATGTCCATTGATCATAAACATCTCATAAATGTTGTATATGTTGTGTTTGAACCAATTTGCCATGTAATTCTTGCATGTGTCATGAGATAGCATAGAACATGCAAAAATAGGCCTATTTTGAAATCACTATCGGATTTTTAGGAAGAAACAATTTCTGAAAATTCCAAGTGCACCATTGGATTCCTCGTCAAATTCTAGGTCAGATGCACCTAAATTTTTTCCCAATCCATGGAGAAATGAGAAAGTTAGAGGCTTCATGTAAATTGCCAAAACTTGCCTTGCCTTGCCTTGCCATGGCCAGACCTGAAAACTTGGCACCCCTTATGTATTTATGGGGTGATTTTGATACACGGATGTATCACCACCCCAGTGGGTTCAAACCCCACCCAGACCATTTTGCCATGTTCTATGTTTTTACTATTTTCCATATTTTCATGTTTTTGTTAATTAAGTGAAAAATTAATTTCTCTCTCAATTTTAATCATTTTTGGTTGATTATTTTTTTGAAAATTCACAAAAATATTAAAATATTTTATTCCATGAAAATTTCACAAAAATATTATTTATTTCATATATTTGGTATTTTTGTAAAGAATTATATTTTTATTTGTTTTTAAACATTTCTCTATCTTGGTTTTGCAAAATTCAAATGATTTTTAAATCATCCCATGAATGAAACATGATTTTCCAAATATAAATCCAAGATCACAACCTTTTTTCACATGTTTAATTATTTTAATTGAATTTTTATTCAACTAAAATACATTTTAAAACCAAAAATTAGGGTTTTGATCATTATTACCCTAACAAATCTTTTCAAGCATCTTTGGGCCTCTAATAGAGTGTAAGACCCAACCCCCTTTTGTACATAAATAATTTTGGGCCTCAATCATTGTATAAGTCCCGATACGATTTTCAAAGTAACTGTGCGATTGTTGTTTTTCATTTGGGCCTCTCCTTGAGTTGTAAGCCCCGTCAGTTGTACATAAAATAAACTTTGGGCCTCTAATAGAGTGTAAGACCCAATCCCTTTCTTAACCAAAACCATTTTGGGCCTCAGGTATTGTATAAGTCCCGACACATTTTCAAAAATCTCGGTGCGATCGCCAGTTTAAAACAAAAGAACCTGGGCCTACCCTTGTGTTGTAAGTCCCATTTCCTTTCTTTTTCAAACCTTTGGGCCTCTCCTTGAGTTGTAAGAACCATCCCTCTGTATAGAAAACCTTTTTGGGCCTCAGTCATTGTATAAGCCCCAATACAGTTTACAAAACAACGGTACAATTACTGTTTTGTATCTGGGCCTCTCCTTGAGTATAAGCCCCAACAATCTTTTCAAAATAACTTCCCTCTTGATTTAGGTTCAAATCCATAGTTGTTGTCAAAACTTTCTTTAATTTCTTGAAAAACTAACCATACAGCTGTTACAATGGAAGCTTGCTCGCCTGTAAGTTTTATCAGCTTTCATTTACTCGCTTTCATATATATATATATATGTATATATATATAACTGTATTGCTGGAAGCTTGCTCACCTGTAAGTCCTTCTTTCATATCCTTTTAAATACTTGTCACATATCAACTGTATATATACTAGTATATCTTCTTAGGGTTTTCCCCGGCAACTAGGTCTAGAACTAGGTAAAGCCAGTTGGTCACTCTTAAATACAGTCAAAACTAGACCCCCATAGGATTTCCAGATACAGTCTTGCCTTCTCTTGGGCTTAAACAACATGGAACAAAGAGAAAGGCGTTATTCCCGGTGAAACTTTTCTCAGACTGTCACTATTAGAAATTGTCAAAGAAGTTCATTTCCCCCAGAGAGGATTAATTCCCGATGAAACCTCTCTTGAATTTCTTCAAACCCTAGAACTGCTCACTAAAGGATTAATTCTCGGTGAAACCTTTTTTGAACTTTTCTTAAGTTTGGACCCACAAGCTTCTTAAAATCATCCTCGCCTCCTCTTGGGCTTTGTACAAGGACCCTCTGGCTTCTTAGAAGTTCTCATGTCTTCTCTTGTGCTTAATACAAGGACCTTGAAGACATCTTAAAGGTATAGGACATAACTTAGTCATCCTTTGCTAGAGCATTCTTTCTTGAGTCAAAACCTCAGACCAATTTATGGTTGATTCTCATCCCTTAAAACACCTGCCTCCTCTTGGGCATCATACAAAGATAAAACTCTCCCAAACCAGTAGACTTGGACAGTCTAATCCCCTCTTGGATCTCAAAGATATTCTCAAGTTCCTTACAAATATAGGAGAAACCCCTGGTCATTTTTTATCAATCTTCAGTAAAGTTAAAACCCATGGGTTCTAAAACCCAGTCTTTCTCCTAAAAATCCCACAACTAAGGTCAAATTACTATCAATAAACCTTTATCAGAACCTCAAGGCATCTGATATTTCAACTCTTCTGCAATCCCCAACAAGAGTTGATTCCCCAATTTGGACCTGTCTTTGGATCTCAATAATCCTCAACAGAAGTTAGCCTCCTCTTAGGCTTTATATAAGAAATTCTCCAACCAGCCTCCTCTTAGGATTTGTATAAAGATTTCTTTCTTTGTTCTTCCTCAGCAAAGATAGCCTCCTCTTAGGCTTTGTATAATGATCTTTCATTTCCTTAGCATATTTAGCCTCCTCTTAGGCCTTGTATAATGATCCTTACTTCCCCCTAGCAAAGTCAGCCTCCTCTTGGGCTTTGTACAATGATTTTCCATAGGTAAGCTAGCCTTTTCAGACTCTTTTGTTGAGTCAATCACCTTTCCACACTCTCTTGTTGAGTCAATGGTACAAAACAAAAGCACTCTCTTGTTGAGTCAACTCTTTTAGCCTCAATCTTGGGCTTTGTACAAAACAGATAAAAATACTCTCTTGTTGAGTAAACCTTTTTCAGCTTCAATCTTGGGCTTTGTACAAGACACAATATAAATTTTCCTAAGCGGAGTCAATCCTCTTTCAGCCTCAATCTTGGGCTTTGTAAAAGACAGATAATACTCTTCAGTGGAGTCAAACTTCTTTCAGCCTCAATCTTGGGCTTTGTACAAGACACTTAAAATATCCTCAGCCGAGTCAGTAAAGTCTCATTTCAGCCTCAATCTTGGGCTTTGTACAAGACAGATAAAGATTTCTTTCCCACATAGTCAGTCTTCTTTTTAGCCTCAATCTTGGGCTTTGTACAAGACACATACAAACCCTCCCCAGCGGAATCAAAATCCCTTTTAGCTTCAATCTTGGGCTTTGTACAAGACAGACAAAATATTTCCCCAGAAAATTCAAACTTTTAGCCTCCTTTTAGGCTTTGTATAATGATATCCCCAAAGAGTCAACTCTTTTAGCCTCAATCTTAGCCAAAATCCCTTTTAGCTTCCTTTTAGGCTTTGTATAAGGACTTCCCCAGTGGAGTCAATCAATCTCTTAGCTTCAACCTTGGGCTTTGATCAAGGCTCACAAAAATCAAGATCCCCTCAGAGGAAATCAAAATCTCTCTGTGGGAAGATATTTCTCTGTGTTATCACACATTAAAACAGACATTCAAAACAAACCTTAATCCCAAATAACTGCTGTAAGTGGCACACTTGTTGATTCAAATATCCAAGTTGTCGTCCATCTCTTATCCTGGTAAAACCCTTTCTTCCATCTAATTGCTGTAAGTGGCAAGCCTCTGGATTATTTACATCCACGCCACTATCCCTCTCTTAGCATAGGAAGTTCCTAAGGAAAAATGGCATTGCTCTACACTGAGTTAAAGTTTTCCCCTTCAGGACAAATCCCCTACAAAGGAAATTATTGCATTGCTGGATTCACATATCCCAGTTAAAGTAATCCTCCTTTATAATCAGTCACCCAACAGTTGTGATAAACAGACGAGATGTCTCCCTTTAGAGATGATAAATTCTTTCTCAGTCAACCCTTTAACTTCAATCTTGGGCTTTGAACAAGACACAAATATTCTCCTTTAGCTTCAATCTTGGGCTTTGAACAAGACACAAATATTCTCCTTTAGCTTCAATCTTGGGCTTTGAACAAGACACAAATCACCTTTAGCTTTAATCTTAGGCTTTAAACAAGACATCAGACATCTTTTTCCTCCCATAGAATAGGAGGAACTACGATTGCTCTAATTTCCCTGTTTCTTTAAACGGGAATACGTAGGCATAAGATTGCGAAATCTTAGCGAGCATACCAATTAAAAACTTTAGGTCCAGTACCTTCACACCGATTAAAACTAAGGTCCAATGCCTCACCAAAGTCATCAAAAACTCTCTCTCTCTCTCATATTTCCCAAGAAACTTTCCCAACCCATCAACAGATAAACACCATCAAGTACAAAGCAGAACCTAAAACTATCAACCTGTGGATAACCACATATAGGATGGGTAATTGGCAAATCCCCATTGTATAACCTGACCCCGAACTCCCCGAATCTCTTAAGCATTTGTTCAATTAAACATTCGCGTGCAAGGTTAGTTTTAGATAGCTTCCTTTTCCCTTCCAGCTTCACGGGAAAAATAAGAAATCAGAAAGTAGCACCCCACTCCCCCTTACTACGGTGAGGAGAAAGCCCAATTTGCGATAAGGTGGTCGCGTCACTGACAAAAATCGTACGCTACAGTAAAATGGTGACTCTGCTGGGGAGTCATTTTGTCTGTTTAAGATTATAGTCTAGAATTCCTAAGAGGTCTAGGATGCTAGTTTTAGGAATCATACTATATATATATATATATATATATATATATATATATATATATATATATATATCGCTTTTCCTACTTGATATCCGTGTTTATTTTTCTATCAATGGGAATGCGAGTGAAGTCGCATGCGGAAAGTTTGAGTGATACCTAAGATAGGTGTTGCAGAGACGGGAGTTCGTACAGGGAGTGAATCCCGAATAAGCTGTCCCAGTAGACCATCAAATCAGTGGAGGTACCCGTTGCGGATTCAATGTCTAACGACTTCAGTTGTGAAAGCGGATTGTCCGATTGTGGTATCCATGAAACTGAGGATTTAGTAGACAGTAACCATGTGGCTCTTTAGTAGTGCGGTAGCTATCGAAAATAGTTGACACGCAATACTACACTCAATTGAGATTACCCTAAGATGTTACAGCTCGCTCGGGTGAACCAGCCTGCTGTTGTTATCTGTAGTACCACAAAATTTGCCCTAACTTTTTTTAACTTTTTCTTGCTTTCGCTTCGCATTCATCTCTGCATCTTTAGTAGATCATGACTTCATAATCATACATTTGCATGGCTCTTCTAAGACATGGGGTCCAAGTATTTTCTTATGATTTTTGGTTTTCACTACCCAAAGGTGATCAGTTGAAGCAATGGTTTGAATTCACATTATCATGAATATCTTCTTATTCAGAGGATTCATCAGAAGCAGTGGGCCAGGGTTTCATGGGTGTGAATCAGAGTTTGTTTCTTTCTCTATTCAGGTCATTCCAGCTTCATCAGTGCATCTCAAGGAGGATTAGGGTATTCATGTCAAAAACCTCTGGTTGTGGTGCAAGAGATCGAGTTGTGGACTCATATTTTCGTTAAGGCAGTGTTGTTCTCTCAGTTGCTCTCTGCTTGTTGCTTGTAATGCAAATTAGTGTGGGTCTAAGATTGAAGTTGGGGATTCACAATGCAGGCAAGTTTGATTTGGAGTTGAAGTTTGACTTGGAATTTAAGTCGTTCAATTGGTCAAGTATTTTGAGCATACAGAGTATGGAAGAGGTTCATGTGGATTGCTTAGAATTCAAGGCAAAAAGCCATCATCTACCATTATCCAACATAACCATTTCTCTTTCCACATTCAAATTCATTTGTCAATATCCATGTTCATTTTCTATCATAATCCATAAACCATTGTTATCCATATCCATTTTTACCTTTCCTATTATCCATTTTATCATAAGTAACCATATTTCATTTTAAATCTATTTTTCTAAACCAATTTATCCATGTCCACCATCTTGTCCATTTTCATTTTAGCATCCATAATCCACTTTAAAACCATTTCCACTTACTGTACATTAATTCAATTCAAAAACTTTCATTATCCAGTCCGCATATCCACGTCCATTGGATTCAAAACAAATCACAAATCCATTCTTTTTCAATATTTCATTTTGTGTCCAATTTTGTTCAGTTAATTTCCTAAGTATGTTTTAGGGGAGAAGGTAGTCACATATAAAGACTTAGTAATAATTGGTGGAGAAGTTGGTGGAACACTCGGATAATGTTGGTGCACCGTGTGGAATTGAGGCACCTGTAGACTTGTTACCAAAATGTGACCTTGGCTGAGATAGGAATCATGATTCGTGTGGTGTTGAGAATAAGAGAAAACTACAAACAAAATAAAGAAATGCAAGCATAGCAGTCAAATTCAAAGCAGCAAACTCAGAAAAGAAAATTGGCAGTATGAAGGTTCACAATAGGAAGCGAAAAACGTAGGTGCCATTTTACATTGTGGCGGAACTTGGAATTAAGGGCAGAAAACCATAACAGAAGAAATATAGCAGTAAAAGAAAATAAATACATAGCATGGAAATGGAATAACAGCAGAAACATTCGACGGGATTTCTGGAAAAAACTATACCAGTTCACATACATAAAGAAAATGATAGTACACGGCAGTGAGGAGAAAATATACAGTAAGTCTTCATTATGCAGTAACCAAGGGTACATAACTAATGTTATAACAGAAGGAATAAGGACATATCAGAAAAAGAGGAAAATCATAGCAACTCCAAATTCTGAGAGTTTACAACAGGAAATCTCAAACAGAATTTTCACACCAGAAAAACTAACAATTTTCCTAACCAAGTTCTCATCCCAATCTCTTCTAACAGTTACAAAGCCTCTAACTAACAAACTACCAATAACAGAAAAAATCTGTGGCGGGAAATCCTTCTTCTCCTTCTCTAACAAACTCTCTTCTTGGTATTCTCACAAGAACTCTGAATTCACTCTCCAATTCACCTGTTTCTTCAATCTCACACCTTCATCTTCAATCTTAACTTTCTCCATTGTTCTTCCCTTCATCATCTTCAATTTTCCTCTCAAACTTCCATAAAATCAAACAACTCTGAGCATCAAGAAGTGCAACAAACTTTGATTTCTTTCCCGATTCAATCCACCTTCAAGCTCCAAATTCAAATAACTTTTTCAATCATCATCAAGGAGTTTCAACCTTCATCGTCTTCGATTCGAAACTCATATATTCTGTAGAAACTCCTCTGCGCATCTAATCTGCAATTCGTAACCGATTTCGCCATCAATCGTCAAAACCTTCAACAACTTCATTTCTGCATAACAAACTCAAGAACAACCCAATGACAACTCTACACATCTTCTTCAGGATCCGGCTATGAAATTCGACATCATTAACAATTCATTATCACGATTCACATTCGCACAAGAAAAGGAGAAGAAGAAGAGGTGCAAGAATGATTCGCTTCGAGGACGTACCTGAGTATCTTCAAAGTTGTTGCTCATTATTTCCACCATGAGAATCACCGGAGAGAGCATCCTCAAAGGTCAGTCACCTTTTATTTCGTATTTCGCGTGCGATTATGGATTAGATAGGTTTAGGTTTCAATTGATCTTCATCTCGTGGTGTTCGCGCATTTGAAATCGGAAGGAGCTGATGGCGAATTCGTCTTCCACATGAGTGTAAACGAAGAAGAGGATGATGGAGGTTGAAGATGAGAGCGGCGGCGGAATCGAATAGGGTTTGTGAGGATGAGCGAAGGAGGAGACAGTAAAAGAGGCCGTGTTAGGGTTGAGAAAGGTGACGACGCATGGAAGATGAAGATGGAATGTGGAATAACCTGAGTATTCTAGGGTTTTAACACTTTGTGATTTCTGCATGGAATGGGTTAAACCCGTTTTCATTTCAAATCTCAGGCCCGGTGCCATAGAACTGTTTCGCACCTCACCAATCACCATTGAATTTCTATTCACACCTCATCTCAAGTTGCTACACTCCCCTGGTTGGGTATTAACTTGTGATTATTTTTTAGATATTAGCTCAGGATAATTAATTTAGATTCTAATTTTAGCTTAGGATTAGTTTTTAGAAGATTAATTCCTATTAATGTTTGTTTAGAAACTAATATTGTCTCTAATTGACTTCTAACTTTGATTTTGTTGACTAATTGTAGCATAATTTTGATTAACTTTTTGTTTAGAAACTAATTTCAATTTGATTTAGATATTGATTTTAGACCTTAATTTTGATAATTAGATTTTGCTAATGGTCTTTGAATAATTGTTTTGTTCAATAGTTCATTAATTGATTTTTTTGGCTTGTGCATTAATTGATTTTTTGCTTAATCGCACTAATTGTTCTAGCTTAATTGTTCCATGATCTTTTTAGCTTAGTTGTCTTAATTGATTTTTTGCTTACTAGTTCACTAATGATTTTTTGGCTTAATTGTCCACTAACTAATTGTTCATTAGAATTAACTTTGACCAATTTTCATTAGTAGTTTCATTTGATAACTTTGTTAATATCCTTAATACTTGTTCACGTTAGTTTTTGGCTAAGTGTTGTTTACATTTAGTATTGATTTCATTTACTTCTTATTTGGCAATTTCCATTTGAATATTTTGACTAACTTTTGAATTCGTTTTGTAGTGATTCTCATTTGACTTAATTGAATAAAGGTAGAAGTTGCTGTAACATACACTGCTGTAATGGACAAAGCGTGCTATAGAATATTGCTATTCTGTTTGGTTGCATACACACTTGCCCTGTTCCGGAAATAATAGCTGTTATAGGCTGTTTTTACTTGTTGATGGTTTTTACAGCTATGCAGGTGCTGGAGCGATGTTGTTGCTGCTGTTTATGGCTTATGGCCTTGTTTTATTGTTTTTTTGGAGAGCATTTGGTTCCCTGTCTTTCACAGATCCATTCCACTTTCTAACTCCTTTGTTCATTTATGCTAGATTGCTAGAAGCTTGCCGGTTTGCTAATACTTGCTTACGTTGCTACGGGTTGACATCCGTTCGGTATTACTTCTCTTCTCTTTTACTAATTCCGCATTTTTTCCTTTTGATGCCATGAGAAGTAGGATTAGGAGTCCGTGCCACTTGGCTGGAAATGCTGGAAGTCCTCAAAGGAGGCTCTGTTTGTGATTGTTTAATATTGTGCCTAAGACCTCCAAAGAGGCATCCCATTCCCGTATCCCCTTGTAAGACCTCAAAGAAGGCATTAGGTGGAATGAGAGTCTGCGATCGACTCCCGCCATTTCTAGTCCCAGGTCGTTCTTAGCTCTCATTACATGATTGAAGCTTTGAACATAACTCACTCTTGTTATCGAGTCCGTCAAGTGGAAGAAGGGTTTAGCAATCAAACCCCCACACCTTGTCTATAGCTCGCATTTGTCGATGCTGATGCTTATGTGATCTGACTCACATCTTCCCCTTTCTCACTCTGCTCTCCATGGTTCTCGATACCATTGGATGAGTACCTACTTCCCACAGCTAGCTTGTTTGCCTCGGTTGATAGGACCCCTTGGCTAAAGCTCCCCTTTTTCTACTTTGATTATGTGACGTTATTGTTGACTGACACTGTTTACTCTTTCGTTGCGTTTAGTTCATTTTGTGATTGATTTATCCAGTGTTTACTTGTCGGATGACATGATTCAGTAGGATTCCTAGCTCCACTTAATTTTCGATTAAGTTGGAGGTAGGAGAGACATTAGGATAGCAATCCATGCATACTGACATAGGTAGACTTACCTCACCTAACCCTAGGATCTCCGTGCATGATAACTTTAGGATCATTAGTCCCCCTCTTAGACTTTGTCCTTTCCTCTTTTGAGTCTCTCTTCTTCTTATCTCAAAACAACAGTAAAAGACACTTAATGATGGCATAACGTGTATTGCACTTAAACCTAAAGTGTGGGAAATGGAAGGAGGAGGGTTTTCTCCACCTTCCTAGAGTGTTTAGCATACGGCCTGTTAGGACGACCATGCGATGCATTCGATCTTATACGATTGACTTGAATGCAATATGCGTTATAAAAACAAAAATAATCAAAACACTTCTTTCTTAAAAGACAAAAAACAAACAAACAATAACGTCTTTCCTTCGGGAATTCTCTTCTCATCTCACTCACTCTCGACGTACGAACGTGCTTCTTCTCGTTCTCTTGCAAGACGGTAACGCCTAAGTCTCCATACAGCGAGCTGCAACACTTGAGCTAGAACATTAGTTGTTCCCTAAAAAACACAAACAACTTTCCCTAGGTGAGGGGAACTACGTCGCTCTGATTCTCATGTTCCCGATGAGATACGTAGGCAGTGGGGTAGGGCTCATTCGAGCACTTCTTTTATTTTCCCTACATTTGTTTCTCTTTTTCTCTCTTTTCCTTTTCCAGTTCTCCAGCTAGCAGTTCCTTTTCCAGTATCCTTTCCTTACACCCTTTGATCGAGACAAGCAAGTGTTGATCCCATCGGGTACGATGGACGCGTGGGGGTGCTAATGCCTTCCTCACGCGTAACCGACTCCCGAACCCAGTTCTCTTGGTCGCAAGACCATGCTCTTTCCTTTCCCTCAGGTTTACGCCGTGTTTCCTTTCCCTCTCTTGGGATAAATACACATTGCTGGCGACTCTGTTTCGGTGCCACCTTCGTGTTTGTACCTGGATAAAAATCCCGGGAGCGAAAGCTGGCGACTCTGCTGGGGAGCAAGTAATAAAAGATGTAATTTCATGACGCGGACGACTCTGCTGAGGACCTTTCGCTTTGGAGAATCAGTTGAGACCTCCTTGATTGATGATGATGCCAAACCAGAAATGGTGAACGTATCATCATTTCTCGACCTGAGAGCCCGGGATACTGAGGATCTTAGTAACGACATGTGAGAGGGGCGGGTTGTTTACAGGTTTGCAGGTAACCTTGACTTTCATCCTACCTGGTATTCTGATTCTCTTATCAGTGTGGACTCATCAGCCTGGTATTATGGTATTCTGATTATTCCGGCACCCTAATTAGTCGGATATTCTAGTATTTCGGTGTTCTCTTCAGAGCCGACCTATAAGCTTATTCGGTCACCAGCACAACAATTATCCAGATTATATGGAAGTTTTGATCTCATGTCTGTTGCATCTGCATCATCATTTTCGCATAAATGTTCTTGTATTTCCAAGGGATATTAACTTTGAGACTTGCCACTGAGCGTTTCCATCCATTTCTCATGTTTCTTCTAAATTTTTTTTTTCAAAGCAGATAGATCCCTTGGAAATATTCGAACATGGCATTCTGCGTGGCATTCTCATACTCATATGCATAACAGGTGTTCCGGAGCGGATTTATCATTCTGACCGGGTATTCTCTGCAGAACGGCCAACATGACTTCTTCCAACTACTCGATTCACCGCAATCAAGGGTCAGATATGGAACAACTCCGAGCGGAGGTGACTGAAATGAAGGCCCAACAGAGACATTTTATGGTGGACATTCAGGCGTTGTCCCGAGGTCAGGAACTGCTGAGAGAAGAAGTCAACTGGATAAAGACTCAGATGGGACGGGTTATGGAAATTCTGAATGAAGTAAGAAAGGAAAACAATCAGGTGGCCGCTTCTGCAGCAGAGGTTCTCACTCCTCCTATCTCTTTGGGGTCTCCTCTAGACCATGGATTGCCTCGTGAATCCTCTCCACCGTCATAGCTTTTTCATCAACAACCGTTTCTTGGGGGTCTTAAGCCAGAAAAGACTGAGAAGAAGTTTGATTCAATCCCGATGCCATACACTCAGTTGCTTCAGCACTTGCTCAAGTTTCAGCTAATTGAATTGATTGCTGCGGGACCTCCACACACCAAGTTTCGTATGGGTTCCAATATCTATGATAGGTGTGAATTCCATTTAGGGGTACCTGGTCATGATGTTGAAAATTGTAAGATGCTCAAGTAAGGTCCAAGAGCTTATTGATTCAGGGGTAATCGAGCTCGCTCCCATTAGCACTGTCAAGCGAAGAGATGTTCCACCAACTGCTGCTAAAGAGGGGGATATTCCTCCCTTATGTCAGGGACCTTCCTCAATCCAGGAACCTTGGGTTCCAAAATTACCGCATCAGCAAATCACAGCTGGGACCCTCCCGGTTGTATCCTTTCATCATCAACAGAAGCAAGAAATGGTTTTTGATCCTCTACCGATGTGTCATGCCGAATTACTTCAGCAACTGCTTCAGTTAAGATTGATTGAGCTCCGGAAGTTGACCCCTCCTGCAAGGCTTCCAAAAGGATGGAATGCTAAGGCTTATTATTATTTTCACTCAGGGGCACCAGGCCATGATATTGAGGGGTGTAGAGCATTCCAGCACCAAGTACAAGACGTAATTGACTCTAAAGCAATCGAGTTTGGACCAGCTGGCTTGAAGGTATCAGGTGATCTTACGCTAGTAGCGGCAAAGGAAGTGAGTATTCCTTCCCCTTCTCTAGGGTCTACCTCAGGTTGCGGGTGTATTCCTCAGCTTCAGGTTTCAAAGTCATCACGTCAGCAACCTTTGTTTGTTCCTCGGCCAAATGTGGAAAGAAAAGTTCAGGGGCAGAGTAGGCACCCTAATCAACATTGGCAGCAAAACCGTCAGCAACATAGGCAACGAGGACTTAGGAGGTCTGAGAGAGTGTCTGCTCCAGTTCCTATTTCTCAAAGCCGGCTTTTTTCTCGCCTTCTCCAAGGCTCTTTGATTCAGCTGGACAATGCCACGCCAGTGCCGCTTCCTTTTCCTCCAGATTATGACATGAATGCCAGGTGCGAGTTTCACTCGGGAACGTTCGGACATATAATTGACAATTGCAGAGTGTTCAAACATAAGGTGCAAGACTTGATTGACTCAAAGATTATCACATCAGACGGGTGGCCCATAAATTGAACTTTCTTTATCAGGTTGAGCACCCAGTTTGCAAAGACATCTTCAGAATCAATAAGTCCAGACAGAGTCAAGCCTCCTCAACAAGGACAATCATTTAGCTTCTTTACTGCATTCTCATGTGTAGTTTTTTATATTTGTCAAAACATTTGCATGCATGAAATCTGTTTTTTCTTTTTATGTTAATCCTAATAAAGCGCGCATGTTTTTCCTGAAGTAATCCATTCGTATTCACTCATAAGTTTGTATATGTGCATTGCAATGCCAACTGTCGTACTTAAACTCTTGAGGGAGGATGATGAGTTGAAAACGCAAAAATTTCTAATTGTGTGCTCTTGGATAAAACCTTTTTGAAGATGTACAAGCATTGTTTCAAATCCCCAAACACTAGAGATATAAGGGAGATAGACCCTCGTTAACCCCTTCGAGCCTTGAAGCAGGAGTTTCTTTTTGTATGAAAAAACCCTCACATTTAACCCAGGGGCAGGGTAGGCATCAGTTAATTTGACCGGGCGTTCAAACCTCAAAAGAAGTGTACATCTGAGGATCCATTACTTTTCTATTCCACCGTCAAGAGGTCAAGAGATGTGAAACCACAATGGTTATCCATCAACAATCAAAGAGTGAGGCAGTCACAACCCTATCAACAAAGTCAGACAAGCCCGGGTCACAAGATTTGTTCCTAAAAAAAAAGAAGAAAAAGCCCGCTAAGTCGAAACTTGAAAACAAGCGACTTAGGCAAAAGTTAGGGCATCCCGCTGGACTTCAAAATCTAAAGATTCAAAAGAATCAGTCCAGGCAAAAATTAGGGAAAAAAAGGGGCAAAAGAATACGAAAGTGAAAAACAAAAGGATTACAAAAGAAAATCCTCGAGCAAGAACAAAAGACAAAGGGGTGAGTGTCACTCCAAAGCCTCATTAGGTGTCAAACCATCAGATGCATGGGTTCCTTAAAGATCACAAAATCTTTTTGAGAGGCGAACGCTTGTGCAAATTAGTTGAATGTAGGACTGGAGAACATCACGAAGAGTGGGTGGGCACCAATAAACTTTGAGCCATAAATCCTCTTTTCTTAAACCATGAACCAGACCACGTTACAACCCTCAAAAGTCCTAATTAAAACAGGGTTATTTCGAAAGCATACTACCAAGAGAAAGCGTTCCTGACTCCTGTGAGTTATGCTAAAAGATATTTGTTGGTATTGCATGTGCATTGCATTCTTTCATTCAAAAATTAATGTCGTATCTTAACCCGTGATTCGCTCACAAAGGGTTTGCGACATCTTTTCAGTAAAACTTCAAGATTAACATGTGTGTTGCATTAGAATTTTCATTCTCAGACTAAAACATTTTATGCTTGCATACATTTGTTTGACATCAAAAGAAGTTCACATATGGAAATCCAGTCCTAAAGCTTAATCTTGCCGAGTTGAGAATCCTGAAACTCCCGAAGGGCAGCCACATCCTGTGGTACTTCCTCAGGAAACTCTGTTGAGCGGGAGCTTTCCCAACAAGTTGTGTTAAGACATAGCCGATCTGGGGCAATCACGTCGAATCCTCTCTTTAAGGTGTAGCCAACCTGAGCCATTCACGTCAAGATTAGGCAAATCTCTCGAAGATCAATCAGTCAGAGGCAAAATCACTGCAAGAGCACGAGATGCTATCCTACTCCAAAAGACGGTTAATCAAAAGCACCTCTTCAAGATTCAGTACACTGGGGCAGAGTATTTCAAAACTTTACGAATCTTGTCGAGGCAAATTCTTTCATACACTATGCAGTCTGGGGCAGTTACGTCGAGATCTATAAATCTCTCTGAGAGTTAGAATACCCTGGGGCATTTTGAATGCCAGGTTTTCTATAAAATCCTCTTGAGACGATTTATCCCAATAGACCATGTGGTATGAGGTAAGTTGGGAGTTTGCTTGTGATATTTGACATGCAGTCGATCAGTAGAAGTGTGAAGCGCCAAAGTAGTTCCCAACATGGACTTTCTCTTCCTCGACAAGGCGCCAGAGGGTATCATTCCCCAGTGAGGTATTAGCATTGCTAGTTGCCCTGGCAAAAATAGCCAAGACGGTATTGTCCTTGGTAAAGTATCCTCCCTAGCGAGAGACATAAGGTTTGGTTTCCCCAACCGGAGTTGGATTTGCCTTTCTCCAGCAAGATTTCGAGTCCCTAGACAGGGTAGGGATGGTTTGATCTTCCCCTCCAAGCAGGTGGGCATCCCTTTACGAAGCGCAAATGATTGTTCCTCCCCAAGCAGAGACGATTCCTCAGTAGGAAAGTACTTCCGGGAGGTGGTCATCCCCAGCGTATTTACAGAGCTTCATGATCCCCAGCAATATCGTCAAATGGTAGTACTGTAGCCATCATGTTCAGAAAAAAGATTCTTATTTCACTCTTTCGTCACAACATTTACTGATTGAATCCATCGTCTGGCTAACAGTCGCGCTCGATGATTCGATATTAAAAAGTCAAGTTTCAAATGGGTAGTGTTGTATCTTATTAAGTCGATTCTCCCATTCAGTACTTCCAATTGCTACAAGCTTTTCTGTGTCGATAACGGTTGTGAATCCCCAGTGAAGTCGTCATCCCAAGCATGGGGCATTTTGAAAATTCCCCAGCAAGAGGTGTTCCAAATCTATTATCCCCAGTAGAGTTTGAAGAGGTGTGGTCTTCTGTAAAATTCTCTTAAGAAACATTCCATAGCACGAGACGCTCTGAAGTGGTTCTCCCCAGCAGAGTTTGTTGTAAGCTCATTATTCCCCAGCGGAGTTACTTACCTTTCCCCAGCATTTATTTTGCTGAGGACCTCTTTGCATATAGTATGCATAGCATCCTCAAAACGCGTAGCATTTCCATTAAGGTGGAGCATTACGGCAAAACTCAAACATATGCATGCGAACATAAACCAAGTTCAACCATTTACCTGTAAGCCAGAGCAATTCACAGACAAAACATTGTCACGCAACCTCAGCAAAGCTTCCAACACTTGATCATACATTGTTAATTCAATACCCATCCGTATTGACCTTGGACGTCCGTCCGTGTCCTTTCAACGCTCGTCCGTGTTCTTTTGACACTCGTCTGTGCCCTCTTGTTTTTCCTCAATACTTCGTCCGTGTTGATTTTAAACACTCGTTCGTGTTCCTCTAACGCTCGTCTGTGTTCGGTTTAACGTTTCAATCCCCAGTAGAGTTGTCTTTTGTTTTAACCTTTCAACACTCGTCCGTGTTGGAACTGCTTATTTCAATACTCGTCTGTATTGATCCTTGACACTCGTCTGTGTCCTTTCAACACTTGTCCGTGTTTGAACCTTGAGCCAATACTAGTCCGTATTGACTTTTGAGATGCTCGTCCGTATCTTATTAATCATCGTCTGATACTCGTCCGTATCGTCGACTTGGTCACTCGTCGTGTACCTTTGATGATTGTCCGATGCTCGTCTGCATCGTTGACCTTTGACACTCGTCCGTGTCCCATTCGGCACTCGTCCGTGTTTGAACCTTGAGCCAATACTCGTCCGTATTGACTTTTGAGATGCTCGTCCGTATCTTATTAATCATCGTCCGATACTCATCCGTATCATCGACTTGGTCACTCTTCGTGTACCTTTGATGATTGTCCGATGCTCGTCCACATCGTTGACCTTTGACACTCGTCTGTGTCCCTTTCAGCACTCGTCCGTGTTTGAACCTTGAGCCAATACTCGTCCGTATTGACTTTTGAGATACTCGTTCGTATCTTATTAATCATCGTCCGATACTTGTCTGTATCGTCGACTTGGTCACTCATCGTGTACCTTTGATGATTGTCCGTTGCTCGTCCGCATCGTTGAACTTTGACACTCATCCGTGTCCTTTCAGCACTCGTCTGTGTTTGAATCTTGTTCAATACTTGTCCGTATTGACCTTTGAGATACTCGTCCGTATCTTGTTAATCATCTTCCGATACTCATCCGTATCGTCGACTTGGTCACTCATCGTGTACCTCCGATGATTGTCCGATGCTCGTCCGTATTGATCTTTGACGCCCGTCCATGTCCTTTCAGCACTCGTCTGTGTTTGAACCTCATATTCCAATACTCGCCCGTATTGGCCTTTGACACTCGGCCGTGTCCTTCAACACTCGTCCGTGTTTTCTTTCCCTACTCATTCGTATGGTCCTTGATACTCGTCTGTATCCCTACTTTGATACACGTCGTATCAATCTATGCAATTATTTGCTGATACTTCTAGGAGGGTTTATATCCCTTTTCTTCTTCATTCAGCGTGCAAATTTTCTGGTCGTTTTTGTATTCAATCCCTATGTATCTTGAATTCCTGATAGTCGTTGCTTTCATCCATTCAGATTCACAGTTGATTGAATAGGAGCAGCTGTAGTACCCCAAAATTTGCCCTAACTTTTTTTAACTTTTTCTGGCTTTCGCTTCGCATTCATCTTTGCATCTTTAGTAGATCATGATTTCATAATCATACATTTTCATGGCTCTTATAAGACATGGGGTCCAAGTATTTTCTTATGATTTTTGGTTTTAACTACCCAAAGGTGATCAGTTGAAGCAATGGTTTGAATTCACATTATCATGAATATCTTCTTATTCAGAGGATTCATCAGAAGCAGTGGGCCAGGGTTTCATGGGTGTGAATCAGAGTTTGTTTCTTTCTCTATTCAGGTCATTTCAGCTTCATCAGTGCATCTCAAGGAGGATTAGGGTATTCATGTCAAAAACCTCTGGCTTGGTGCAAGAGATCGAGTTGTGGACTCATATTCTCGTTAAGGCAGTGTTGTTCTCTCAGTTGCTCACTGTTTGTTGCTTGTAATGCAAATTAGTGTGGGTCTAAGATTGAAGTTAGGGATTCAAAATGAAGGCAGGTTTGATTTGGATTTGAAGTTTGAGTTGGAATTTAAGTCGTTCAATTGGTCAAGTATTTTGAGCATACCGAGTATGGAAGAGGTTCATGTGGATTGCTTAGAATTCAAGGCACAAAGCCATCATCTACCATTATCCAACATAACCATTTCTCTTTCCATATTCAAATTCATTTGTCAATATCCATGTTCATTTTCTATCATAATCCATAACCCATTGTTATCTATATCCATTTTTACTTTTCCTATTATCCATTTTATCATAAGTAACCATATTTCATTTTAAATCCATTTTTCTAAACCAATTTATCCATGTCCACCATCTTGTCCATTTTCATTTTAGCATCCATAATCCACTTTAAAACCATTTCCACTTACTGTACATTAAGTCAATTCAAAAACTTTCATTATCCAGTCCGCATATCCACGTCCATTGGATTCAAAACAAATCACAAATCCATTCTTTTTCAATATTTCATTTTGTGTCCAATTTTGTTCAGTTAATTTCCTAAGTATGTTTTAGGGGAGAAGGTAGTCACATATAAAGACTTAGTAATAATTGGTGGAGAAGTTGGTGGAACACTCGGATAATGTTGGTGCACCGTGTGGAATTGAGGCACCTGTAGACTTGTTACCAAAATGTGACCTTGGCTGAGATAGGAGTCATGATTCATGTGGTGTTAAGAATAAGAAAAAACTACAAACAAAATAAAGAAATGCAAGCATAGCAGTCAAATTCAAAGCAGCAAACTCAGAAAAGAAAATTGGCAGTATGAAGGTTCACAATAGGAAGCGAAAAACGCAGGTGCCATTTTACATTGTGGCGGAACTCGGAATTAAGGGCAGAAAACCATAACAGAAGAAATATAGCAGTAAAAGAAAATAAATACATAGCATGGAAATGGAATAACAGCAGAAACCTTCGACGGGATTTCCGAAAACAACCATACCAGTTCACATACATAAAGAAAATGATAGTACACGGCAGTGAGGAGAAAATATACAGTAAGTCTTCATTATGTAGTAACCAAGGGTACATAACTAATGTTATAGCAGAAGGAATAAAGACATATCAGAAAAAGAGAAAAATCATAGCAAGTCCAAATTCTGAGAGTTTACAACAGGAAATCTCAAACATAGTTTTCACACCAGAAAAACAAACAATTTTCCTAACGAAGTTCTCATCCTAATCTCTTCTAATAGTTACAAAGCCTCTAACTAACAAACTACCAATAACAGAAAAAATCTGTGGCGGGAAATCCTTCTTCTCCTTCTCTAACAAACTCTTTTCCTCAGCTTCTCACAAGAACTCTGAATTCTCTCTCCAATTCACTTGTTTCTTCAATCTCACAACTTCATCTTCAATCTTGACTTTCTCCATTGTTCTTCCCTTCATCATCTTCAATTTTCCTCTCAAACTTCCATAAAATCAAACAACTCTGAGCATCAAGAAGCGCAACAAACTTCGATTTCTTTACCGATTCAATCCACCTTCAAGCTCCAAATTCAAATAACTTTTTCAATCATCATCAAGGAGTTTCAACCTTCATCGTCTTCGATTCGAAACTCATATCATCTGCAGAAACTCCTCTGCGCATCCAATCTGCAATTCGTAACCGATTTCTCCATCAATCATCAAAAGCTTCAACAACTTCATTTCTGCATAACAAACTTAAGAACAACGCAATGACAACTCTACATATCTTCATCAGGATCCGGCTATGAAATTCGACATCAATAACAATTCATTATCACGATTCACATTCGCACAAGAAAAGGAGAAGAAGAAGAGGTGCAAGAATGATTCACTTCGAGGACGTACCTGAGTATCTTCAAAGTAGTTGCTCATCATTTCCACTGTGAGAATCACCGGAGAGAGCATCCTCAAAGGCCAGTCACCTTTTATTTCGTATTTCGTGTGCGATTATGGAGTAGATAGGTTTAGGTTTCAATTGATCTTCATCTCGTGGTGTTCGCGCGTTTGAAATCGGAAGGAGTTGATGGCGAATTTGTCTTCCACATGAGTGTAAACGAAGAAGAGGATGAGGAAGGTTGAAGATGAGAGCGGAGGCGGAATCGAACAGGGTTTGTGAGGATGAGCGAAGGAGGAGACAGTAAAAGAGGTCGTGTTAGGGTTGAGAAAGGTGACGACGCATGGAAGATGAAGATGGAATGTGGAATAACCTGAGTATTCTAGGGTTTTAACACTTTGTGATTTCTGCATGGAATGGGTTAAACCCGTTTTCATTTCAAATCTCAGGCCCGGTGCCATAGAACTGATTCGCACCTCACCAATCACCATTGAATTTCTATTCAAACCTCATCTCAAGTTGCTGCACTCCCCTGGTTGGGTATTAACTTGTGATTATTTTTTAGAAATTAGCTCAGGATAATTAATTTAGATTCTAATTTTAGCTTAGGATTAGTTTTTAGAAGATTAATTCCTATTAATGTTTGTTTAGAAACTAATATTGTCTCTAATTGACTTCTAACTTTGATTTTGTTGACTAATTGTAGCATAATTTTGATTAACTTTTTGTTTAGAAACTAATTTCAATTTGATTTAGATATTGATTTTAGACCTTAATTTTGATAATTAGACTTTGCTAATGGTCTTTGAATAATTGTTTTGTTCAATAGTTCATTAATTGATTTTTTTGGCTTGTGCATTAATTGATTTTTTGCTTAATCGCACTAATTGTTCTAGCTTAATTGTTCCATGATCGTTTTTAGCTTAGTTGTCTTAATTGATTTTTTTTTTACTAGTTCACTAATGATTTTTTGGCTTAATTGTCCACTAACTAATTGTTCATTAGGATTAACTTTGACCAATTTTCATTAGTAGTTTCATTTGATAACTTTGTTAATATCCTTAATACTTGTTCACGTTAGTTTTTGGCTAAGTGTTGTTTACATTTAGTATTGATTTCATTTACTTCTTATTTGGCAATTTGCATTTGAATATTTTGACTAACTTTTGAGTTCGTTTTGTAGTGATTCTCATTTGACTTAATTGAATAAAGGTAGAAGTTGCTGTAACATACACTGCTGTAATGGACAAAGCGTGTTGTAGAATGTTGCTATTCTGTTTGGTTGCATACACACCTGTCCTGTTCCAGAAATTGTAGCTGTTATAGGTTGTTTTTACTTGTTGTTGGTTTTTACAGCTATGCAGGTGCTGGAGCGATGTTGTTGCTGCTGTTTATGGCTTATGGCCTTGTTTTATTATTTTTTTGAAGAGCATTTGGTTCCCTGTCTTTCACGGATCCATTCCACTTTCTAACTCCTTTGTTCATTTATGCTAGATTGCTAGAAGCTTGCCGGTTTGCTAATACTTGCTTACGTTGCTACGGATTGACATCCGTTCGGTATTACTTCTCTTCTCTTTTACTAATTCCGCATTTTTTCCTTTCGATGCCATGAGAAGTAGGATTAGAAGCCCGTGCCACTTGGCCGGCAATGCTGGAAGTCCTCAAAGGAGGCTCTGTTTGTGATTGTTTAATATTGTGCCTAAGACCTCCAAAGAGGCATCCCATTCTCGTATTCCCTTGTAAGACCTCAAAGAAGGCATCAGGCGGAATGAGAGTCCGCTATCGACTCCCGCCATTTCTAGTCCTGGGTCGTTCTTAGCTCTCATTACATGATTGAAGCTTTGAACATAACTCACTCTTGTTATCGAGTCCGTCAAGTGGAAGAAGGGTTTAGAAATCAAACCCCCACACCTTGTCTATAGCTCGCATTGGTCGATGCTGATGCTTATGTGATCTGACTCACATCTTCCCCTTTCTCACTCTGCTCTCCATGGTTCTCGATACCATTGGATGAGTACCGACTTCCCACAGCTAGCTTGTTTGCCTCGGTTGATAGGACCCCTTGGCTAAAGCTCCCCTTTTTCTACTTTGATTATGTGACGTTATTGTTGACTGACACTGTTTACTCTTTCGTTGCGTTTAGATCATTTTGTGATTGATTTATCCAATATTTACTTGTCTGATGATATGATCCCGTAGGATTCCTAGCTCCACTTAATTTTCGATTAAGTCGGAGGTAAGAGAGACATTAGGATAGCAATCCATGCATACTGACATAGGTAGACTTACCTCACCTAACCATAGGATCTCCGTGCATGATAACTTTAGGATCATTAGTCCCCCTCTTAGTATTTTTTCCTTTCCTCTTTTGAGTCTCTCTTCTTCTTATCTCAAAACAACAGTAAAAGACACTTAATGATGGCATAACATGTATTGCACTTAAACCTAAAGTGTGGGAAATGGAAGGAGGAGTGTTTCTCTCCACCTTCCTAGAGTGTTTAGCATACGGCCTGTTAGGACGACCATGCGATGCATTCGATCTTATACGATAGACTTGAATGCAATATGTGTTATAAAAACAAAAACAATCAAAACACTTCTTTCTTAAAAGACAAAAAACAAACAAACAATAACGTCTTTCCTTCAGGAATTCTCTTCTCATCTCACTCACTCTCGACGTACGGACGTGCTTCTCCTCGTTCTCTCGCAAGACGGTAACGCCTAAGTCTCCATATAGCAGCTGCAACACCAGAGCTAGAACATTAGTCGTTCCCTAAAAAACACAAACAACTTTCCCTAGGTGAGGGGAACTACGTCGCTCTGATTCTCATGTTCCCGATGAGATACGTAGGCAGTGGGGTAGGGCCCATTCGAGCACTTCTTTTATTTTCCCTACATTTGTTTCTCTTTCTCTCTCCTTTCCTTTTCCAGTTCTCCAGCTAGCAGTTCCTTTTCCAGTATCCTTTCCTTACACCCTTTGATCGAGACAAGCAAGCGTGGATCCCATCGGGTACGATGGACGCGTGGGGGTGCTAATACCTTCCTCGCGCGTAACCGACTCCCGAACCCAGTTCTCTTGGTCGCAAGACCATGCTCTTTCTTTTCCCTCAGGTTTACGCAGTGTTTCCTTTCCCTCTCTTGGGATAAATACACATTGTTGGCGACTCTGTTTCTGTGCCACTTTCGCGTTTGTACCTGGATGAAAATCCCGGGAGCGACATTATCCCAAGGGGGGTCAATGATTTTGAGAACAGGTACAAAAATTCACCATAGTACAACCTTTGGGGATGGGTAAAGCCATGACTCCATGCTCGTGATGCTGAACCTTTGAACCCATGTTTTTTCTATGTTTTTGTGTGCTGCATTCATGCATTCATTTAAAAAACTTTTAAACAAAGAAAAAATCTTCTTTTCTAGTCTCTATCCTTTTTTCAAATTAAACTAAAACAATGATTGCAAATATCAAAGAAAAGGATTGCGTTATGGATTTCGGTAGAAGGAAGACGCACAAGTACACCTTCAAGGTTCCAAAACTAGAGGATTTAAGATGGTTGGTAAGGATGATCATCAACCCTGATGCTTTCAGAGCTAAGTATGGAGGGCTGCTGTCTCTGTTAAGGGTCCATGTAGTTGAAGGAATTCTGTCTACGCTAATCCAGTTTTATGATCCGGTTTATCACTATTTCACGTTCCTGGATTATCAACTAGAACCAACACTAGAGGAGTACTCTCACCTGACTGATTTACCCATCACTGACCAAGCTACATTTTCTGGACTGGAAGAAATTCCAAAGGATCAAACCATTGCAAGAGCAATCTATTTGGACGAGTCAGAAGTCAGGACTCACATGACCGCTATGGGTGGAATCAAAGGTTTACCGGCCAAGTTTTTGGTAGAGAAAGTCCTGTACTTTTCCAGTATAGGAAACGTTACTGCTTTTGAAGATATCTTTGTTCCACTCATATACGGGTTGTTCCTTTTTCCCAACATCGATAACTTCATTGATGCCAATGCCTTTAAGATATTTCTGATTGGAAACCACGTACTAACCTGTCATACCCCAAATTTTGACCACTAAGATTTCCCATCATTGTGCAAATCATCATCACAATATGGATGAACCATCATGCCTCATCAATCTCCTCAGAGATGTTTGAGCATTCACCACGATCAAGAATAAGGGTTTCAAGCCCTCTCAGAGCACTTAGACAAAGGATCAATCAAGAAATGACATGATCTTCAACTTTTCTAAACCTCTCAAACACCATAAAGGATCAAAAGGACTCCCACATCAAGAATCAAGCACAAGGTTGTAGCATTCCAAGTGGATCAAGCATCAAGATCGTCAGTGTCACCAAATTAGGGTTTTGGTCGACTGAGGCCTCCAGATGAAAATTTTCATCTGGGCATGAACCAATGCTTCAAAGCACAACCTAAGATACTCTAAGGGACCTCATGGACCCAATCATCAAGTCAATTTCACCTCAGGGGAAGCATTCATCAAAAAATCAGGAATTAGGGTTTCTTGACCTAATTCACCCCTAAGTTGACTTTTGGGACAAAACATGAGCCAAGACCTGAAGACATGATTTAAGGGTCTCCAATACACCACATTGATCCATTTACAACAATGGATTGATCCAAGAAGCTTGATCCATAAGTTTCAATTTCATCCGGGCCATAATTAGGGTTTCAAGGGAGAAGTCAAACTGTACCTTTGACTTTTGACCCAAACATACTCCCAAACCTTGGGACATGATTCAACACACCCTATAACACCTATGGAATATATCCATTAGGTTTGATTTAGGTCAAGGACTTGATTTCACAAAGGATCGCACAGTTTGGATTTCATCCGATAAAAAGTCAACTGTGCACAAAATCAAGTTTGACTTTTTAGAATTTTTCAGAAATTATGGTTCCTTGACCCTAAAACAATGTTAATATGTGATTTGAATCATCATTCATCAAGAAAAATCAAAGAAAGTGAGTTAACTTGTAAAAGGGGTCACCATAAAAAACTTAGAATTTTTCTAAGTTATGGAACAAAGTGGCTAGGGTACCAACTTCCAAGGACCATAACTTGAGATCCAAGCAACCATTTTGGATGGTCCAAAGCTGGATTTGTAGCCCTCATTACACTCTACAAAAGCTTCAACTACAGCTCATTCCAATTCCTCATGGATTTTAAGTTATGGAATGATCAAAATGGCTGAAAACATGAAAATGACATTTTTCCAACACTTAGTGAAATTTTCACTAAATCCAAATCTGCCTTACTTTTTCCCAAATGTAAGGAGATTTTTCACCTTGATCCAAGTAAAACCAGGTCTAGGGGTGGACATCAAAGTTAAAGTATGCCATGAGGGCTTTCCAACAAGTACCAAATCATCTCCAAATTCCATTTGAGCAAGGAGATACAACCCTTGGAACATGGCATCCTGAACTGAGTTTTACAAGGCAGATTTGTGCACATTGGCTTGATTTTTCCATATCTGATCAATCCAAGCATTGTCATCAATTTGGACACATCAGAGGATCAAATCCAAGGGGGGTGATCTGATCTTCAAGCCTCCCAAGTCCAAGAATCTACAATAGCCATGCCAAACCTAAAAAGGCTACAAAGATGCCAAGACTCCAATTTTGTTTCCAAGCATTCAATGGATACACCAAGGTGGCATGAACTGAGCCTATTCCAACTGAATTTAGTCCAAGTTTATCTCTGAATCAAAGCTACAAAGCTTGTGTTCTAATCTCAAGTCAATGGCTAGAGGAGACTTGAGATTCCATTTTATCACAATTGGCCACAGACCTGTACCAGTTGCCATTCATTATTTCTTGCAAAACAAACTTGCTCTACTATAAATAGAGCTCATTTGTGCTCAGTTTGAGTATACCAAAGCACCCAAACTGATGCTTTCCTCAAAATCCCACTTTCACTCTAAATTTTGCCTTCTAACTCAAGTCACCATCGGGTTTTGAGTTTGAGAGCAATTCCAACCAAACCAATGGTTCACACACCTCACATATAACATATAAAAGTGATCCATAACACAAAATCACATCTGGAACATCAGATTCTCAAAATCACCAGCCATCTGCACAAGCCTTTGACAGATTTACAATTGAGGTGCTAAATCAAGTTCCAGCTCAATTCAATCCACTCCAAGCATTCAGACACACTCCATAGCACCTAGGGAAGCTGTTCAGATCATCACAACTCATCTGTAACACCTCCAACTCAAAAATCAAGTTGCTCTTGCTGCCACGACATATAAGTAAGCCTAAACTTGATCATCTCATTATTCATGCATATTTCCTCGCACAATAATTTTGCCATATGTTCATAATCATGTATGGAGTGTTTCCCCTCAATTGATCGCTTTGTATGAATCGTGTACAGAATTTCTTAGCCTTCATGCAGAAATTAGGGTTCTTAAGGTTTCTCTTTGATTTCTCATTCCATACCTAAAATAAATGAAATTAAAGACCAAAGACATGACCGTGAGTTGAAAACGAGCAGATTGATATGTGGATTGTGTGATTTCATCAAGTATTTAGTGAGATTGATGACAAAATGCAAATCTGACAAAAAACAGGGCACGCGGGCAAGAACAAGGTGTTCTTGGCGCCCTTTTTCAAACTTTTGAATTTTTGAATTTTCATTATTTTATTTAATTGATTCAAAAATTAATTTCTCTCTGAATTTTAATGATTTTGAGTTGATTCTTTTTTTGAAAAATCACAAAAATGTTAAAATATTTTATTTTACAAAAATTTCCCAAAAATATTATTTATTTCATATATTTGATATTTTTGCAAAGAATTAATTTTTATTTGTTTTTTAACATTTTAAAAATTTTCTTTCTCTTGATTTTACAAACTTAATTGGTTTTCAATCATTTTGTGGATAAAAACATGATTTTTGAAACATTGAACCAAAATCACAACTCATTTCTCACATGTTTTCAATGATTTTATTAATTTTTAATCAAAATTAATTCTATTTTTTAACAAAATTAGGGTTTTGATTGATTTCACCCTCATCAATCTTTTTCAAAACATTCTTTGGACCTCTTGATAGAGTGTAAGTCCCACCTCTTTGTAAATGAAATAATTTGGGCCTCAGTATTGTATAAGTCCCGATACAGTTTTAGACATTTCGACGCGATCGTCGTTTTCAAAAGTATTTTTAATTGGGCCTACCCTCGTGTTGTAAGTCTCATTTCTTTTCTTTAAACATTCTTTGGGCCTCTTGATAGATTGTGAGTCCCACCCCTTTATAAATAAAGCAATTTTGGGCTTCACACACTGTATAAGTCCCTTTGTATATTTTCAAAAGTTCGGCGCGATCGTCGCCTTTGTATCAAAATCGACTGGGCTTCTCCTTGAGCTATAAGACCCATCTTTATTCATTTTCAAACCTCTTTGGGCCTCTAATAGAGTGTAAGACCCAATCCCTTTTTGAAACCAAAACCTTTTTGGGCCTCAGTCATTATATAAGACCCAATGCGATATTTAAGACAACGGTGCGACCACAGTTAAAACTTGGGCCTCTCCTTGAGTATAAGCCCCAACAATCTTTTCAAAAACAACTTCCCTTTGATTTAGGTTCAAATGTATACATGTTGTTATCAAAACTTTCTTTAATTTCTTTAACAACTAACAATACAGCTATGGAAGCTTGCTCACCTGTAAGTTTTTATCAGCTTTCTTTTACCTGCTTTTATATATATTATTGTATTGTGGGAAGCTTGCTCACCTGTAAGTCCTTCTTTCATTCTTTTAAATACATGTCAAATATAAACAACTGTATTATGGGAAGCTACGCACGGTAAGTCTTCTTTCATATCCTTTTAAATACTTATCATATATCAACTGTATATATACTAGTATAGCTATTTAGAGTTTTCCCCGACAACTAGGTCTAGAACTAGGTAAAGCCAATTGGTCACTCTTTAAATACAGTCAAAACTAGATCCCCATAGGATTTCCAGATATAGTCTTGCCTTCTCTTGGGCTTAAACAATATGGAACAAAGAGAAAGGCAATATTCTTCGTGAACCTTTTCTCAGGCTGCGACTATTAGAAATTGTCAAAGAAATTCTACTCCCCAGAGTTGATCTATTCTCGGTGAATAGCATCTCTTGAGTTTCTTCAAACCTCCAAACTTTCACTAAATGATCTATTCTCGGTGAATAGCATTTCTTGGACTTTTCTTGGTTTGGGACCCACGGGCTTCCAAAAAGCATCCCCGCCTCCTCTTGGGCTTTGTACAAGGACCCTTCGGCTTCCTAGAAGTTCTCATGCCTTCTCTTGGGCTTAAAACAAGGACCCTGGCGACCTCTTAAATGTATAGGACAGAACTTAATCATCCTTTGCTAGAGCAGTCTTTCCAGTGTCAAATCACAGACCAATTAAGGGGTGACCCTCATTCCTTAAAACACCCGCCTCCTATTGGGCATTATAAAAAAGATAAAACTCTTCCGCACTAGTAGACTTGGACAGTCTAAATCCCTTTGAGTCTCAAAGACATTCTCAAGTTCCCTACAAACATAGGAGAAACCCTGATCAACCGATAAATCCCCAGCCAGGGTCAAAAGGCTATTAATAAATCCTCTATCAGAACCTCAAGGCATATGATACCTCAACTCTTCTATAAACCCTCAACAAGAGTTGATTCCCCACTTGGACTTGCCTCGGGATCTCAATTACCCCCAGCAGAAAGTCTAGCCTCCTCTTAGGCTTTGTATAATGATCCTTCCTCAGCGAAGTTAGCCTCTTCTTGGGGTTTGTACAAATGTTTCTCCCCAGCGGAGCTAACCTTTTCAGACTCTCTTGTTGAGTCAATCACTTTTCAGACTATCTCGTTGAGTCGACCAAATTTTCAGACTCTCTTGTTGAGTCAATCATCTTGTCAGACTCTCTTGTTGAGTCCATCAACTTTTTAAGACTCTCTCGTTGGGTCAACACCTTTTAGTACTCTCTTGTTGAGTCAACCCATTTAGCCTCAATCATGGACTTTGTACAAGACAGATAAAATCACTCTCTCGTTGAGTCTATCTTTTCCAGCCTCCTCGTAGGCCGGGTATATGGATTTCCCCTAACAGAAATCAGATTCCTCTTAGGTAGGATGATTTCTCCAGCTTGTTCAACCACAATCCTGGGCTTCATACAGGACATATAAAAGCACTCTCTTGTTGAGTCAAACCCTTTTAGCCTCAGTCTTGGGCTTTATACAAGACATAAATCTTCATCTCTTAAACCCGGGACAGATATCTTCCCCGACAGAGTTATTCCCTCCCAGCCTTCGTTTAGGCTTTGAGGAATGATTTCTCCCGCAGAGTCAAACTCAGTTCAACCTCAATCTTGGGCTTTGTACAATACACATAAAAAAATATCCTCAGCTGAGTCCGTTAAATTTCCCTTTTAGCCTCAATCTCGGGCTTTGTACAAGACACATACAAACCTCTCTGGCGGAGTCAAAATCCCAGTTTAGCCTCAATCTTGGGCTTTGTACAAGACAGATAAAACACTTTCCCCCGAAAAAGTCAAACTTCTAGCCTCCTCTTAGGCTTTGTATAATGATATCCCCAAAGAGTCAGTCTCTTTTTTGCCTCATTCTTGGGCTTTGTACAAGACACATAAGCACTCCCTTGTTGAGTCAATCATTTCCAGCCTCCTCTTAGGCTTTGTATAAGGACTTCCCTAGTGGAGTCAATCAACCTCTTAGCTTCAACCTTGGGCTTTGATCAAGGCACACAAAAATCAACAAATCCCTCTTTAGAGATGACAAGTTCTCTCTCAGTTAAACCTTTTAGCTTCAATCTTGGGCTTTGAACAAGACACAAATAAACCTTTTAGCTTCAATCTTGGGCTTTGAACAAGACACAAAAATATCATTTTCCTCCCTTAGAATAGAAGGAACTACGATTGCTCTGATTTCCCTGTTTCATTTAAACGGGAATACGTAGACATAAGATTATGAAATCTTAGCGAGCATATTAATAAAATACTCTAGGTTTAGTACCTTCATATTAATCAAAAACCTTAGGTCCAGTACCTTACCAAAAACATCGGGAATAACGCAAACATCAACAAAAACTCACTCACTCACTCATATTTCCCCAAAAACTTTCCCAACCCATTAACAGATAAACATTATCAAGTACAAAGCGAAACCTAAAGCTAATATCCTGTGGATAACCACATATAGGATGGGTAATTGACAACTCCCCATTGTATAACCTAACCCCGGACCCCCCAATCTCTTTAAACCGTTTGTTCAGTTAAACAATTGCGTGCAAGGTTAGTTTTAAATAGCTTTCCTTTCCTTTCCAGCTTCATGGGACAAATAAGAAATCAGAAAGTAGCACCCCACTCCCCCTCATTGCGGTGAGGAGAAAAACCAGCGATAAGGTGGTCGTGTAACTGACAAAAATCGCTCGCTACACAACCCTGCTAGCAGATGCTTATCATTATGTACACTTAAGGAATGGGTCACTTCCCATTTACCTAAGTCTGTTGCTTTTTGGTATCATAAGAGTACTCTACATTGGTCACAGAGAATCCTGTCTCTTACCAACTCTGACATAGACTGGTACAATCGGATCTATGACGGGATAAGGATCATTGACAAATGTGGAAATTTCCCTAATGTATCCCTCATAGGAACTAAAGGAGGAATCGACTATCATCCAGTTTTAGTTCGTCATCAACTCAGATACTCGATGAGACATATCCCGCGTAATGTTCATCTGGAAGGTCTTTTCTTCAAGGAAGGAGAAAATGACAGGGAACTAAAGACAGAAATAGTGCATGCCTAGAAACATGTTCACAGGAAAGGAAGAGAGTCTCTAGGAAAACCAGACTGTGTCTCTGTGGAACCTTATCTCCACTGGGTACAAACTAGAGCCCTCAAGTTGAGGATGCCTTACCCTCGTCAAGAAGTTCTTCCGTTGAAGGAATCTGCCCTTTATTTTATGTCTGATACAGAAAAACTCCAGGTCACTCTTAACAAAGTTCGACGGGAAAAGAAATCTTGGAAGAACAAGTACCGTATTCTCAATGTAGAGTGTACCAAAATTCAGGAACTGTTAAAAGAAAAGGATGCTCTGATTGAGATTCTAGAACAACATGCTATAGAAGATCAAAGGAACTTGCTCGCTCCTTTCACTTGGAAAAGGACCGACAACCCGAAAACGGCTGAAGAACCCCGGTCAAAGAAAAGGAAAATACCAGAACCAGCACCTGAGCTCTCCTCAGAGAGGACTCAGGATCCATAAGCTTAGACATTTCCTTTTACAACACTTTGTAAAATAATGTATTTCAATTTCCACAATCTTTCGAATTCAATAAAACGGGGTCTCCCCAATGTATGATATTTCCAATCTATTTATTGAAGTTTATTTTTTATTAAAACAAAAATTAATTAATATATATCATTACATTCATCATTCTCACATAACGCATTCTTCTTACCTTCGAATCTCACGTCTGTGTCACGATAAGAGAGTCAAATTGTCTCATTCGTACAATACTCGGGCCAATCGACAAAAGAAAATGGATGATCTCGAGGAAGAAAATAGAGAGCTGACAGAAGAAATCGACGCTCTGAAAGAAGATCTGAGGAAACTTCACAGTGACATGCAATCTCTGGCAGCAGCTTAGAGACAACAACAAAGGACTGTGATCTCATAGATCACATCTACGACCATAGTGGAGACATAAGATCCTCGGTACAACAAGCCTAAAGATCATCCCTGGGGCATGCCTATCAAATTTATCCCTGAAGGATATATCCCGTCGGTCACGGAAGAGCCAGAAACTGCAGCAGGAACCGCTGGGCCTGAAGGTTACAAACTTTGGGAAAACGAGGATGCAAGAGTCATGACAGCAACTCCTGAAGGTTACAAACTTCGGGATAGGGAAGCACCAAAGGTCACCACCATAATGACTATACCACAACCCGTGGTACACACTGTCCCGGAAGGACAGATTCCACATATACCTTCTGGTGGAAATGAAAACATGTACGACAGGATGAATGAGTTTCAGGAATAATTCCTGGAGATGCAGAAGGAACTGCATGCCATTCGCAGTCAGGATTTATTTTGAAAGGACACCACAGACCTTTGTTTGGTCCCCAACGTGAAAATCCCGCACAAATTCAAGGTGCCCGACTTTGAAAAATACAAGGGCAACTCTTGCCCTCAAAGTCATTTGGTGATGTACGCTCGAAAGATGTTAACTTAGACAGAGAATCAACAGCTACTGATCCATTACTTTCAAGATAGCTTATCTTTCAAAGATACGAATCCAAATGTTCAGATAAACCCGTTGCCTCAACATGAGAAAACTGCAGTAAATTTGATAGAGGAAGGATCTAACCACATCTATCAAATTCACGATGTAGTCCTATTAGGAGCCAATCTGGTCAAAATGGATTGCAGACAGAGTGGGTACGGTCATGTACCATCTCACAATTATCACCAGTGTGATATCTGATCCAAGAATAATCAAGGATGTTTTGTAGTGCAATCAGATCTACAAGAACAGATGGATCTCGAATGGATCCAAGATCACTGAATTCGTGAGGTCAATATGGCTCACGCAAATCCCAAAATTGCCCAGAACCACAACATTCTGGCAATGAATGTCAACTTGGTGGCAATGCACTCTAGGCAAAGCCAACACAATGATCTGCCATGACACGGTTACAATTCATGTCCGATCTGCTCAATAAACAATCAGGGATGCTCTTTTGTACAAGAGGCCCTCCAGCGTCAGATGGATCTCGGATGGATTCAGGACTACCGTGATAGAAGTCATTATCAAGTTAATATGATTCAAATCTTTGATATTCGTTTGATGAATACCAGCTTGGTAGGATTACATGCTAAGCAGGCCAGACTCGGCTTTCTGGCTTCACATGATTATCAGGACTGTAAAGTGTGTCGTAAAGACGACCAAGGATGTGCACTTGTCCAAAGAACACTTCAACACTTGTTGAACCACTGGTGGTGTAACACCCTTTTCTACCCCCAATAATGTTATAGTAGAAACAACTCAAATATCAAAGTAAAGCATAAAAATCACCTCAAAGGGTGCACCTTTCTCATTAAATCAAAACAACACAATTGCCCTGTAAACAAAGGGTTTTCCTCAAAATAAGTCAAAAAGCCTTCTCATGGCAGCGGAACTCAAAATTTTTAAATAAAAGGTTTTCGACAAAAGGCCCTCAGAAGTAGCAGCAGAACCACCATAACTGCAAATAATAAAAAAGGTTTTATAATAAACCATAACATCAAATAACAACAAATAAATCAACATGATTCGACTCGAAGACCCAACCCGATCTTACACTATCAGAGCATGACCCTCTACATCGACCAAAAGCAAATAAACTTCAAGGTCCTCGAAAGCATCCACGGCTAAACCTGATCACTTGCACGTTACCCACGTGGAGGCAACATTCAAATATGCAGGGTAACTAATCACAATTCTTAATCATTATAAAACAAGATATACATAAAATGGCATTATCTTCAAATACAACATCATCAGGGTCATCATCAAAGAAAACATCAGGAATTACTATATCACAAATCACACCAATGTCACATAAAATGCAATGCACAACAAGACTCATGCATGTGGTACCAATCGTCATAATTGATGGACACTAGGTCATCACCCCTCCAAGGATCCCCGTCAATAGGATTGATTCCTCTTAGGAATCGGAGCACGTCATAATTACCTCATATCTGCACAATGGGAATGAAGCGTCGTCACAGAGTATGCATATGAATGCATGATACACAACCGTCAATAATCATCATCGTCAAAACATCATAATGTGCATCATCATTCATCAAAACATCATGTTCGTCATGTCGTCATTTATTCATCAAAACATCATGCGTCATCTTCTTATCATCATACATCATACATAAACAACTCATGATCATCAATACATGTCGTAGTAATTCATATCGTCAAGTAATCGTCATACATCAAATATACACAGTTCATAATCATCAATATTTTCATGAAATTCATATCATCAATTACTCGTCAAAACATCACGAAATCATCACATCATTATCATCATTAACGTCACTAACATCATGGTAAAGCATCATAAAAACCAGAGCATCAAAACATCAAAACAACACAGAAACATAAACAGGATTATGCAAACAGCAGACGTTCGCTCCAGGGTTCGCTAGGCGAACCTGTTCGCTACAACTTTCGCTTAGCGAAGCAGCCAGCAGACCCCACAGATCCCACACTAAGACACCAGAAATTCACCATCTGTTATATTCGTTAGTTTGTTCGCTTAGCGAACCCACTCGCTGACTCGTTCGCTTAGCGAGGTTCCCAGAGAATCCCCACTTCTACTCCAGAATCATCTCAGTCTCCACACTCAGGTTATCGCACACTCGCTACGTTGTTCGCTTGGCGAACCGTGGCAAACATTCTCCTAGCGAAGTGATGGTTCGCTTAGCGAACCTGCGATTACAGCATATCGCTGCTACGCATCAGTAGCTCTACAACCTCAAAGGTACCTGCGATTACAACTCCAATTGACCCAAAAACATCCCTATAATAGTTCTAATGCATCACGAAGATCAACGGTATAAAACCTACGTCTATTAGGTCGATTTGGGACACTACGGGAACCGTAATTCCCTAAACCTTCAAAACTCTCAAGCTTCCTATAAACTCCATAAATCCCTTCACCACAAGATTGAAACTACAACAACGGGGAAATCTGCCCCAAATGTCTATTTTTATCTAATTATATTCAACCCTTAATAATCGATTCACAAAATACCTTCAAATCATCAATTCGTCACAAAAATCCCATAAACCCTCAAACACAAAACAACCACTTCAATTACATCGAATCCTATAAGGAAAACAATGAAAGGTAATTACTCCTCATACCTTAGATTGTCGATCCGAAGTGTTCTCTCTTGAGCCTTTGGAAACCTTCACGAATTCCTCGCCCTTTCCCTTTTTCCTCAGAGCTCTCCCTTCTTTCCTTCTTTTCATAGTAAACCAAAAATGAACCCCATTCTCAAAATCCTCCGTTTATATTCACACTAACCCTTGGGCCTCAAAATTGGGCTTTCTCCATAATGCCCTCACTAATCCTCCTCAAATGTCCACTTCGCCCTTAATTCCTCTAATATTATTTAAAATAAATAATAATACAATACATTCCGTAATATATACTATTATTTAATTAAATAACCAAAACTTCACAAAACACCGACATCGACACGAAACACCAAAAATTCACAGAAATTCACGAATATATTATTTAAATAAATTAAATAAATATTCTTACGAAATTTGGGGTGTTACAGGTGGCTTCTGATCTATCTAGATGAAGACACACAACAAGTCAGTATGACTGACGGGAATCCTTCTAGGCATCAAAGTCAGGATGTTCGTGCGATGGAAACAGATCTAGTGAAGTTGCACTGCATACAAAGCGGGCGTGGCCGGGTGCCACCACACAATTATAAGCGATGTAGAGTTTGCTCAGAGAACAACCAGTGATGCTACCTCGTGCGAGCAGCTCTTCAAAATCAGTTGGACCGAAAGGAGATCCGACCATATTCAATCTCTAGTTCGATCAACGTAATGCAAGACTATCTTCCTGATCAAAGCAAAGACGTTATCTTAATCCCTAAACAGGAAGTGGCCAAAGACATATGTGCCATAATCCCTCTACTCCATGAATCAAGACTCCCTCTTGACAGTAGAAAGATTCTCAACCTCGAACCAATTGAGGCCGGCTACGATGATCAAAAAAATCAAAAGGCTCTTGTAGTTATCTATCTGTCGGGACCTATACCATACAAATGAGATAAGGCTATCCCTTACAAATACGGTGCAACAACAATCGAGAATGGAAAGGAATCCCTATTACCCTCTGTCCTAAACATTGCAGACGTTAGTAGAGTATCACGGAGTGGTCGGATCTTCAATAGAGAAGTTGGAGAACCCACCAAGGAAAACGAACCTCAAACCGAAGTTCCCAATCAACCAGTCGGGCAATCCAGTAATCCCAACCTTTCAAACAACAATGATGAGATGCTGAAGCTCATCCAGAAGAGCGAGCACAACATTGTAGACCAACTGTTGCAAACTCCTTCAAGAATCTCTGTCCTATCTCTTTTGCTCAGTTCTGAAGCTCACAGAGAAACTCTACAGAAATTCTTAGAGCAAGCCTTTATGGAACAAGATTTGACGATAAGACAATTTGACAACATCATCTCCAACATCACTTCCTGCAACAACTTAGGATTCAGTGATGAAGAATTGCCGGAAGAAGGCAAAAATCAAAACATGGCGCTTAACATTACAATCAACTGCCAAGAGATGCTTTAGCCAGCGTACTGGTAGATACGGGATCAGCTCTGAATGTTATGCCAAAATCTACTCTGATGCGACTATAATTTCAAGGATCTCCGATGAGAGGCAGTGAGGTCATCGTCAAAGCCTTTGATGGATCCAGAAAAATAGTTATCGGCGAAGTCGATCTTCCCATAACTATTGGTCCTTACACTTTCCAAGTCACTTTCCAGGTCTTGGACATCCGGGCAGCATACAACTGTTTATTAGGAAGACCTTGGATACACGAGGCTTGGGCAGTCACTTCGACACTTCACCAGAAGCTAAAGTTCATCAAGAATGACAAACTAGTCACAGTCTATGGAGAGCAAGCCTTAATCGTGAGTAACTTATCATCATCAATCTATGTAGAACCAGAGGAGGTCATTGGGACTCATTTCCAAGCACTCGCGGTGAGCAATGAGAATCAATCAGAAAGAGGGACGTCGATTTCCTCATACAAAGATGCTCTCGAAGTAATCAAAAGTAACGACGCAAAAGGATGGGGACAGCTTGTCATTCCTGCGGATAACAAGACAAAGAAATGTCTTGGTTTTTCCTTGACCTGTACCCAGACTTCTGCTAACGATAAAAGTTTTCATCTCATTCAAGACTTCTTCCACAGTGGAGGCTTCCTTCACCCAGTGTCTCAAAAAGTACATACCATCAATGAGGGTGACTCCTCCGATACAGATGAAGAGTGGAAGTCCTATCTCAACGAGGACGGTTATATGTCTCAGAAGAAACGCATACGCCATTTTGCATTCCCACGCAAAGTCCGAGGTATATACCACTCCGATGAAAGACAACTTTGACTATCACTATTTTGATCCCCTGGATGACTTGCCTATCTGGCAGCCGTACCCAGAAGACTTGGGGAAAAACAGTCAGCCAAACGATGCATATCAGCTTAGCATTATTTAAAAGAATACATGCGTCCCCACCAAATCATGGGATCATTACTCGGGGCATTAAGAAAATATCCCGCACAATGATGAATCTGCAAAGATTGCAGGGCAAAAAGTTCATCAACTATGCTTTTCCTGAGGTCAACGTCATCGAGAGGGATGACTCCTCCAGTTCCACTGAAGTATGGGACACCTTAGGACGACCGAGTGGCAAATATGACTTCTTGGTCAAGCACACCGCTCCAAAAAGCCCTCGTATCAGGCTCGAAGATATCCAGCCAACTGGATGGGGAGATCCACCTGAGAGTGAAAACACTATGCAAGATACAACAGAAGAGTTTGTCTATGACAACTCTGCATAGGAGGAAGACTCCAACGATCCTGCTCCGCTAGAAATCATCGTCGTTTCTGAGGACAAGCCAAGAGAGAATGTACCAGACTTTGTGATTCACCGAGGAGTTCGCTGCCAATGGGTTGCTGTCGATGTCCCGAAATTCGTCCGTAAGTCTAAGTAATTGCCATCTTTGTTTTAACCTTTCAGCCTGCCCAGGTGAAACGGATGTTTTTATAGGGCTCACATTCTGTAAATGTCCCTCTTCGCTTCGCCCAAAGCGACAGAGTTTTGTTTTATAAGGCTGTAGTTTCAAGAATCGACTAAATCCTAAATAAAATAAACGTCGTTCTGTAATTTCCGTATTTATTGCTGTTTTCACTTTTTTGCTTTTTCAGAAAATGGTAATCCTAAAAACAACTCAAAAATAAAAAACAAACATTGTTCAGAAAATACTCTTGCATTTCTCTCTATCTCTTCTAAAAATAATCATCACGTCATGCAGATTGCTTATTTTAAACCCCATCGAAACATACGATCCAATGCCTTCTCCCAACTTTGAATTCCCGGTATTTGAAGCTGAAGAAGAAGAAGACAAATAAATTCCAGAAGAGATCTCCCGATTACTCAAACAAGAGGAAAGGTCCATTGAACCTCACAAAGAGTCGTTAGAAACAGTAAACTTGAGTTCAGAAGAAGAGAGAAAAGAAGTCAAGATTGGGGCACTGCTCTGTCCGGCTGTCAAAGAAAGCTTGATAGAACTTCTCAAAGAGTTTCCAGATGTGTTTGCTTGGTCCTCATACATTTGTTTCCGTTTTTCAAGGATTTTCTGTTTCTTTCTTTTTCTCTTTTTTCTTTTCATTTCTTTTCTTTGTCATATTTGTCTCTTTTTTTTTTCTTTTCTTTTTCAACCTCATAGAAACCAACCACATAAGTGAGCAAACATTCTCTCCCCAACTTGAATTCAACCACATCATCATGTGAATACTCCCTACTTTCTAAGGCAAGGTAAAAATTCATACTACAACACAAAGTTGAGGGTCCAAGAAAAAACAAAATCCATACAAAAAGTAAATTTGACACTCATAGACAAGCATCAAACTCAAACAACATGGATAATGACCAAAGGCTCAAAGGGGTTACAAATGATCACACACTCATAAGGTGAATTAACTATTCGGCTAAGGTAGTTGTGCTCAAAATGAAACAAAAATGCCTTGATCCTTTTCATACTTTCATATAATCAACACAAATAAAAGATTAAGCATAATAAAATCCAGTTAAAACAAAAATGTTGGTACTCCGTGCATATATGAACAATAGAAGGCTTCCTCACAAAAAGGGTGGGAACTAAAGTGATTCACATATGAACAAGTATACAAAAGAATGAATGGCATTGAAGTTGTAAAAAGCCTAAGTATCATGAATATGCTAAAGTATAGAAAGGAAAAAACACATACCTTGGACGTGTACAAAACTTAACAAAATCATTACCATACATCCGCAAGTTGAAACGATCAAACTTGGAACATCACCTTAAATGTCCTCAAGCTGCTCAAGACAAGCTCATTGACAAACACAAAAACTATTAATATAAACAAACTAAAAGACTGGGTGAAATTTCATTAAACAAGTTGTAAAGTGAAGATTTGAGAATTTTACGAAAAATCCGAGTACAACTTGTTTAAAAAAAGGTCACCACACTACCTAAACTAAACCAAAACAAAAGAAAATAACGCAACATGCTTGTTTTACGTTGTAAGCTCGACGCCTTTACAATGCTTAGCTAGCAACTTCCTTCCTTCATGCCATGGTGATGCCTCAACGCGCAAACCAAAAGCAAGTGCCATAACCAAACACTTAAACAAACGTTACGGGAACAAAATGTATACAACACTTGAACAACATAATGGAAACAGACAATATATACGATATATACAAAAATCAAAAACAAAAAAAAACTATCGCAATGCGATTCAATATCAAAACCAATCCCCGACAACGGCGCCATTTTGTTGGTTGCAGAATAGGGCAAGCAGGAAAAAATAATTTATTTTCGGCATAATTCCCTCCGGGATTTATGTTGTGTCCACAGAGATCGGTTCGAGGGAAAGAATGTCGTTCGACAATCTCTCGCGTTAATGAGTTTGGATTAAAATGGTTCAAACATAGAAACAAAAAAGTAAATATTAACATAAAAAGAATTTCATTCTTCAGAGACAATAAACTTATCAGGCGTGCACATAACCGACTCCTCACAAACTTAAACTTACCGACCAGTTATATTCGACCTACAATACTCCTCAATATCACCCAGCATCGCTCACAACAAAGGTTATGTCTAACGCAAAGTTGAGAAAACAACCGTGTTACCCTCGCCGACACTCTCGCATGCGACTCAAGGCACGGAGGCATTAAGCTTCGACGCCTATTGAAGATTGTTAGCTCTTAAATCTATCTCTAGAATCCAGAAAATAAAAGATAATCATCCCTAATCGAAGTTTGCGAGGATTATCTCTAACGCGACTCAAACCCCACGCATAAAGCAAAAATCAGAGACAATCACCAATAAAGATTTGTAAAGCAAGTTTTATACAACGCCATGGGCGACAAATATACATGATATCATAGTCAATACATATAAAAAACCCAACAAAGAAGAAAAACACAAAGAAGAAGAGAAATGAACCAAACATCTCGCGGATTGTCAGAGCCGATAGATGAGAAATCCACCCCGGATCATCCGTGTGCAAGCTTCCATGTTGTTTTATAAGCCAATCTACTAAAAAATGAAGTTTGATGGAGTTGGGATCACAAAACCCCAAAATAATAACCTAAAAAATGAGTTTTTGGACCTTATATGGTGTTTTTTTCTGTCCAGTAGCGGCCGGTGGTGTTTTGGGCGCCCGACGCTAGCAAAAAATCATAGAAAGCTACTGGAAATTCATTTTTTAATTTTTTCTACCGCCCCTGCACCGCCTGGCGCAGCACACCAGAACAGCAGAAAAATTCTGCACTGTTTTATTCGTAACTTTTGAACCGTAACTCCGTTTCTCGCCCGGTTTGAAGTGCTGGAAAGCTTATTCAATGCTCTATACAACAATGGCAAGATATCCTTGATTGGATACCTACAAAAAATGATATAAAATCAATTAAACTCAATGATATTTACACTATACGCAAAATATACACTAAAACGTAAAGTAAACGTATTTATAAATAAAGCAGGGTTTATTCGTATGATATTTAACAAAAAGTATAGATAAGTGCAACAAAACTTATATACAAAAATAGGTACATTTTGCACTTATCACATGCCAGAGTTGGATACCAGCACCGTGGAACATCATTTACCATTGAAGTCAGAATGTCCGCCAGTAAAACAAAGGTTGAGAAGGACTCATCCAGACATAGCCATCAAAATTAAAGAGGAAGTGCAAAAACAGATTGATAAGGGTTTCCTCGCCACCCCAGAATATTCTCAAGGGCTAGCCAACATAGTGCCAGTTCCAAAAAAGGATGGAAAAGTTAGAATGTGCGTGGACTACAGAGATCTGAACAAAATCAGTCTAAAGGATGACTTTCCCCTACCTCACATAGACATGATGGTAGACAGTACAACAAAGTTTAAAGTCTTCTCCTTCATGGATGGATTCTCGGGCTATAATCAAATCAAAATGGCGCCGAAAGACATGGTGAAAACTTCCTTCATCACCCCATGGGGTACCTTTTGTTACAAAGTAATGTCGTTCGGTTTGAAGAACGCCGGGGCAACCTATCAAAGGGCCATGACTACTCTGTTTCATGACATGATACACAAAGAAATCGAAGTGTATGTTGATGACATGATTGCCAAATCTAAAACAGAAGTGGAGCATGTGAGCCACCTGTCAAAACTATTCGAGCATCTGAGAAAGTACAAACTCCGCTTGAATCCTAACAAGTGCACGTTCGGTATCCACTCAGGAAAACTGTTAGGGTTCATTGTCAGCTAAAAAGGAATTGAGGTTGATCGTGACAAAGTCAAGGCCATTCAAGAAATGCCTTCTCCAAAGACTAAGAAACAAGTCAGAGGATTCCTGGGACATTTGAATTACATTTCCAGATTTATATTCCTCATGACCGCGACATGCGCGCCAATCTTCAAATTACTCAAAAAGAATCAGGACTGCGTATGGACAGAAGACTGCCAAACCGCCTTCGACAGTATCAAAGAGTATATGTTGAATCCACCTATCATGTCACCTCCAGTGGGGGAAGACCATTGATCATCTACCTAACAGTTTTGGAGGACTCCATGGGTTGTGTACTTGGCCAACAAGACAAAACAAAAAGAAGAGAGTATGCCATCTACTATCTGAGCAAGAAGTTCACAGACTGTGAAACTCGGTACACTATGCTTGAGAAAACCTGTTGTGCTCTGGCTTGGGCAGCCAAACGTTTTCGCCAGTACATGATTTGTCACACTACTTGGTTAATCTCCGAAATGGATCCAATCAAGTACGTCTTTGAAAAACCTTCTCTCACGTGAAGGATCGCCCGTTGGCAGATGTTGTTAATAGAATACGACATCGAGTACCATGCTTAGAAATCCATCAAAGGAAGTATTTTAGCCGAATATTTGGCTCATCAACTGATTGACGATTGAGAATCAGTTGGATTTGAATTCCCAGATGAAGATGTCATGTACTTGAAAATGAAATATTGCGATGAACCGCTTCCCAGTGAAGGGCCAGAACCAAGTTCCCAATGGGGACTAATCTTTGACGGAGTTGTCAACCATTATGGAAACGGAATTGGGGCAATCATTGTAACACCTCAGGGTACCCATATTCCTTTCACTGCCAGATTGACATCCAAGTGTACAAACAACGAGGCCGAATACGAAGCTTGTATCATGGGTCTCGAAGAAGCAATTAACTTAAGGATTAAGAACTTGGATGTGTACGGAGACTCAGCCCTGGTTATCAACCAAATCAAAGGAGATTGGAATACATACCAATTAGGACTGATTCCTTACAAAGACTACGCGAGAAGGTTATTACCATTCTTCAACAGAATCGAGTTTCATCACATCCCTCGTGAAGAGAATCACATGGCTGATGCATTAGCCACTCTCTCTTCCATGATTAGTGTAGGTCAATGGAACGACGCACCTAAGATCGACATAATGCGCCTTGAAAAGCCCGCTTACATCTTCGCGATTGAAGCAGTCATTGACAATAAACCTTGGTATCACAATATCAAATGCTTCCTTCAGAAACAAGAGCACCCGCCGGGGGCATCCAAAAAAGATCGAAAAACCCTCAGAAGTTTGGCAGGCAATGCTGTCTTTTGCTCTTCACAGTTATCGCACATTTGTCCGCACTTCAACAGGGGCAATCCCTTTCTCTCTAGTATATGGCATGGAAGCGGTGTTTCCCATAGAAGTAGGGATCCCATCAATCCTGGTATTTATGGAAGCTAAGCTAACAGATGCTGAATGGTGTCAAAGTCGACATGACGAACTGAATCTGATCGAAGAAAAGCGAATAGCAGCATTATGCCACGGTCAGTTGTATCAGCAAAGAATGAAGAAAGCGTTTGACAAAAAGGTCCGACCCGTGTCTTCAGAAAAGGAGACCTCGTGCTCAAGAAGATACAATCATTCCTCACTGATTCTCGGGGCAAATGGACTCTGAATTATGACGGCCCCTATGTGGTCAAGAAAGCTTTCTCAGGCGGCGCCTTGAGACTCGCAACCATGGATGGAGAGGATCTTGCCTACCTCACAAATGTTGACGTAGTCAAGAAATACTTCGCCTAAATAAAAAAAAACGTCTCGGTGGATTGAAAACCCGAAAGGGTGGTCCAAGCAAAAATTAGAGACATAAGCGAAAAAATCATCCCGATGGATTGGAAATCTTAAAGTACAATCCAGGCAAAAATTAGGGATTCATGGCAAGTAACTGCGTCCGACGAGGTTAAATCCCCAGCGGTAATGCCATCCATCAGGAAAGCTCCAGTCAAGGTCATCTTCGACAGAAGCTCAGGATGTCCAGAATTCAAAGTTGGTAGAAGGATAACAGTAGTAATATTTCAATGTAGCCCTTTTCCCTTAAATTACCATTTCTAACTTTGTAAATACTCTATAGAATCACGCGCTTGGTTGATTTCCATCCTATCAATAAAATTTGAGCCCTAGTGCTTTTGTTTGCAATTCTTATTTGTTTTAGCTTTATAGAATGACATTTTTTAACATGATCAACGATTCTTGAAATAAAACAAAAATGAATTAACTTGTCAAATTTTTCTGCTTTTAAAATAAAGATTGCAATTCTTTTGACTGTTAAACATCGAAAGAACATCGATCGCTTCTCCAGAGGTAATTGAACCTCAAAGTACAGAATCAAAAGTACTCCTTCTAAACCAGTACGCCTGAATAAAGGATCAACTGTTTCAGATGTGATTTTCCCATCTGATATCCCCGGCAGAGTTCGTACCTCTTAAGACTGATTGAACAACTCTTTCTCCCCACAGGGTCTACCTCTCCTAAGCAAGGCAGGATTGCTATTTGAACCAGTGATACTTTTCATCCCCCACCGTGGCCGAGTATCCAATCGTGTTCATCCATTAGTCTGTATGTCGCATCAGTTTTGTCAGCATAAACATACATACATCATGCATTATTGATTCATATTCATATTCATATTGCATCAAAATCACTCTGGTCAGTCTTATCCCCAAGTGGTAAAGTCCTCTTATCAATCGAGTTGTCAGTTCTTTCCTCGTCAGGAAATGTTTTGTCTGAACAATCTCTCTCCCCAGTTTATTTCTGGATTGGAGACGGTCCTCGACCACTTTGATAACTTGAACCTCTGAGAAACAAGAAGACATTCGACAAACATCACTCTTCACCATTGAAGATGATATATTCGCTTTCCCGGATTAAGGAAAATCCCCGGAGAAATCCTCACAATTAAAGACTCTCAACAACTAATTGGTGCTTCCCTTCAGAAAGTCAACGCTAATTGTTGCGGTGAGAATCGGATAACAAGCTATTAATTAACTTGAATCACAAAACATGAAATTCACCACCGAGCTTTGATTTATCCAAAGGAAAGGGTAAATAACGAAAACCCTAATAAGAGAATCTAGGTTCGGGGGTTGGTTATACAAAGGGAAGGTATTAGCACCCTAAGTATCCGTAGTACTCTACGGGAACCTCTTGTTAGTATTTGCGTTATGCTAAAGTTTTCTTGCTAAGGGAAATGTGCTAAGGTAAAGACCTAGGGGTATATACACTAAGTATGCTCGCCAAGACGTCGCATCTTGTGCCTACGTATCTGACTAAAGAATCAGAGCAACCGTAGTTCACCTCAATACGGGGGAAAAGGGTGTAAAACGAAAAAGTGGAATCCGAGAAGGCATCGGATGTAAAGGAAAAAGTGGAATCCAAGAAGGCATTGGATATAAAGGAAAAAGGTGGAAAAAGAAAAACGTAGAAAAACAAAAAGGTGGCTCGCTAGGATCGTCGCAATCCTATGCCTACGTATTCTCAAGATGAACTTGAGAAATCAGAGCGTCCGTAGTTCCCCGCAACGGGGATAAAGAACTCTTGACTGTGGTCAAGGTTCCAAGGGAAAGTAGGGTCTGACAGCAAGACACCTACGTGGAGTGCGGCGACTCCAAACCTAAGGCTAGGTTATACAGGGCAAGACGGACAAGGCTATCCTAAATGACATGGCAGTCAACGGAGGGATCCTTCCTTTGGAATGAGGTATAGGTAACAGAGGGACAAGAGGAAATCAGGTGTAAAGTGAATAGCAATATATACAGTGAGTACAATGAGATAAAAGTAGAAATGAAAATTAGGCGTTAACTAAAATGAAAATGGTAAGGTAAATAGGAATTAACTGAAATAACTAATAAAATAGAAATTAATTAAAACTAAATATATAAATTAATTCTAGCTAAAATAATTAAGTTCTAAGCTAATCCTAATCCTAAATAAAGGAAATTATTAATTAACTTAATCTAATTTATGAAACTAGTTTCTAATCTACATTTAAACTAATGTCTAATTCTAGAACTAAAAGAAATAATACCTAATTCTAATCTTAATTCTAAAATATAACAATCCTAAAGTTAAATTAAGAATAAATGATTTAATCCTAAATAACTTAAAATCTAGCTAACGAAAATCCTAAGAACTAACTAAGCTACTATTTGACTAATCAAAAATATAATTAATCTAATTAAAAGTGAGAGTGGGATCAGAATAGTGGGCTCAAAGCCCAACCTGCCAGGAAAATTGATGAGCCCAAATTCTGGGTGTAACACCCCCAATCTATGCCCCCAAATAATAAAGTAAAAACAAATAATCAGAGTATAATTAAAAGTCACGGCATAGACCGGGAGGTCACATCAATTTGAAACAAACATTCAACAACCTGCTCCTATAGATATGCAACAATTCAAGTAGCACAAAACAAAGGAACTAAGTTCCTATAACCCACAATTCAATTACAGAATTAAAGCGGAAGATCCGTAACTGAATCTCATATATATATATATATATATATATATATATCATAAAAAGTTTGCCTGTCATATCCAATATCATACATGTACAATCCAAAGATACATATACATAATACAAAATAATCACACTCGATCACCTTGACTACCCGGTGCTACATATCAGAGCCGATCGACAAAAGAATGAAGACCTAAGCTTCACAAAAAGACCTTCAGCAATCTAATCTGCAATGCCTCATAGAGCATTAAAAACAGCAGAAGGGTGAGAAACACAATCATAATATAATTGCATATAATTATATAATAACACACAATTACACAAACATAATATTCTCACCACATTATACACCATAATTCAATTTCAAACAAACACAGTGCATTTTCTCACATATTGGTCACAAAAGCATATCAATCATACATAATTCAATTATCACCAACACGTATATTCATAAATCAACTCATCAATTTCATTCATAATTCCACACACCATCAAAACCATTCATGATTTATGCAAATGCAAAGAGACCGACACCACGACTCTATGCAAATGCACATGCGGTACCATCCATCCATCATTTCTCAACACCAGTTCGCTTAGGAACTATTGGAACCATCGCTTGTTACTTAGTGTAACTCCCCGTCGGGCATACGATGTTCCGCGTCGCTTTAAGTCCTCTTGGTATAAGGGGCACGACGTTTATGACTCACTTTAAGTCCTCTTTGTATAAGGCGCACGATCCGATCGCTTTAAGTCCTCTTTGTATAAGGCGCACGATCTTCTATAATCATCGCTTTAAGTCTTCTTATTTTTAAGGCGCACGATCCCATCCGATCGCTTTAAGTCCTCTTATTTTTAAGGCGCACGATGTTATAGCGGATTCCCTCTGGAACCAATTCGTTGCTCACACCCACTAGGGAACACAACATCACATGAATGCACATCATGATGCTTGGCATACAATGACTCATGACATTCAAATGCGCACATATATGCAACCATCTCAATCAACAAAAATCATGCTTTGCTATTCAAGCCAAAAACAATGCATTTATTTACCATACGGTCACAAACCATCATTACACCATCCAAACACATACATTCACATCACATAACATCACACCAGTCATACAGTACATATCACACGCATATTGCATAATAACACGTCAAATGTACATCATTAAAACAATAAAAGTCAATAACGACACATTCCGAATTCCCGACATAATTAAATCGGCCAACGATCTCGAAACCATTTATATAAGAAAGAACATGCCAAAAGCTTTCTAACGGACCAACCCGTGCCTCAAACCGGCTTACGGATTAAAAGTTATAAAGAAAACAAATTGGAAAAAGCTGTCACATTCGCAGTGCGAAGCTCCTAGCGAGTCCTTCGCTACTTCATTCGCAGTGCGAATGTCCTAGCGAACCAAGTCAGAACTGAAAATAGCCTATAAAATTCCCAACGTTCGCAGTGCGAACCATCCAGCGAACCTTCGCTACACCCTTCGCAGTGCGAGTTCCCCAGTGAACCAAGTCAGAGAGCAAACAACACAAAATAACCCAAAGTTCGCAGTGCGAACCTCTGGCGAATGCTCGCCCACACCTTCGCACTGCGAATTGCCCGCGAATGTTCGCTTTCCCCTTTGCTAGGGGATTCGCAGTGCGAACCTGGAATACCAGAAATCCCAACAGCGCTGTTAAATAACCGAAAATGATATTTTCTCAACCAAAACATTTCCAAACCAACATACAACAATCAGAACATAGTCTAATCATGGTAACAAGTATTCTACCGCATTTACATCGATTTCCAACCGCGAAACATCGATTTCTCTCTATCGACCTAGAATCGAAAACTATGAAAACACAACAAACACTCCAATACACACATACATAATCATACACAAGCATAGTATAATCAAGTTTCGCACCCTTACCCGATTAAATCGTGTTTAGAAAAGTCGGTTGAATCGGTTCTTAGATTTTCCAAATTTTCTCTCTTTCTCCTTTTCTTTCTTCCTCTTTTTCTTCTCTTCTTTTTCTTTCCTTTCTATTTTTCTCTCTTTCTATTCTATTATATGGAAAATATAATATCTACTCAACCAAAAGACCAAAATACCCCTACACTCAAATATCTCGCAACCGCTCCCAAAACGCGATAAAATATAATCTCGATGAAAAATAACATATTTTTGAATAAAAGTCAGAAATAAAATAATATAATAATAAAATAATCAAAACGACTTAATTAAATAAAAATAACTAAAACTGGGGCGTTACAACTCTCCCCCACTTATAAATTTTCGTCCTCGAAAAGAATACCTGAGACGAACAACTCTGGATACGACTCCCGCGTCCGACTCTCCAACTCCCACGTCAAATTGCCCTCAGCAGCGCCTCCCCGCGCTACCTTCACAAGTGCAATATCCTTGCCTCTCAACCGCTTCGACTCTCGATCCAAAATCCTAACTGGCAACGCCTCAACCGTAAGGTTCTCCCTTACCTCTACCTCGTCCATCGGAATCACATGCGACGGATCCGGAACATACTTTCGAAGCTGTGAAATATGGAATACATCATGCAAATTTGACAGACTCGGCGGCAACGCCACCCTATAAGCCACAGCACCAACTCTCGCGGATATCTGGTAAGGACCAATAAACCGAGAAGTAAGCTTCTTCGATTTCAATGCACAACCAACACCCGTTACCGGCGTAACTCTCAAAAATACGTGATCGCCCTCTTGAAACTCAAGATCTTCCCTTCTTCGATCATGATAACTCTTTTGCCTACTCTGAGAAGCCTTCATTTTCTTGCGAATAAGCTTCACCTTTTCCGTAGTCTGTTGCATTAACTCCGGTCCAACCACCGCACTCTCACCAGATTCGTGCCAACACAACGGTGTTCGACATCTTCGCCCATACAACGCTTTGAATGGTGCCATTCCAATACTCGAATGGAAACTGTTGTTATACGTGAATTCAATCAATGCATGATAACTATCCCACGCACCACCTTATTCAAGAACACAAGCCCGCAACAAATCTTCCAACGACTGAATCGTTCTCTCGGTCTGTCCACCCATCTGCGGATGATAAGCCGAACTCAATCTCAATTTAGAACCCAACGCCTTTTGTAAACTTTCCCAAAATCTCAAGGTAAACCTTGGATCTCAATCAGAAATAATACTTAACGGCACCCCATGCAACTTCACAATCACACTGATGTAAATATCGGCCAACCTTTCTAAAGAAAAACTGATGTCAATCGAAATGAAATGAGCCAATTTAGTCAGCCTATCTACAACCACCCAAATAGCATTATGCCTTCGTTGTGTATTCAGCAATCCTGTCACAAAATCCATGGAAATGCTATCCCACTTCCACTCAGGAATATCCAACGGTTGCAACAAACCACTAGGCCTCAGATGTTCTACCTTCGATTTCTGACAAGTCAAACATGCATACACAAACTGAGCCACATCTCTCTTTAAACCCGACCACCAGAAAATGTTCTTCAAATCTTGGTACATCTTATTCGCTCCCGGATGTATACTCAAATTACTCTGGTGTCCTTCCTCCAAAATCATCCTTTTCAACTCCGCATCATCTGGAATACAAATTCGACCTCGAAACCTCAAAACACCTTTATCGTCCACTTTAAAGTCCTCATTTTCACTTTTATCCTTAATCGTCATCAAATCCACTAATTTCACATCCAATTTCTGTTTCTCGCTAACCGTCAACAGAAAATCATTAGTAACCTTCAACATTCCAAGTCTTACACTGTCCGACGTCACTTCGCATACCAAACTCAAATCTCTAAACGATTCCAAAAGCTCCCACTCTTTAACCATCAAAGCGGACATATGCAACGACTTCCGACTCAACGCATTGGCTACCACATTAGCTTTGCCAGGATGGTAATTTACGCTAAAATCGTAGTCCTTCAAAAATTCCAACCATCTACGTTGCCTCATATTCAACTCTTTCTGATCAAACAAATATTTCAAACTTTTATGATCACTAAAGACTTCGAATCTTGCACCGTAGAGATAATGCCTCCAAATCTTCAACACAAAATCTACAGCCGCTAATTCAAGATCATGAGTAGGATAATTTTTCTCATGAACCCTCAATTGCCTCGAAGCATAAGCTACAACCTTACCTTCTTGCATCAACACACCACCTAGACCAATCAAAGACGCATCACAATACACCACAAACGGTTCATTAGGACCCGGTAAAATCAAAATCGGAGCTGTTGTCAATCTTCTCTTCAGCTCACTAAAACTTTTCTCACACCGAATATCCCAAATAAATGCTTGACCTTTACACGTCAACTGGGTCAAAGGAAGTGCTAGCTTAGAAAAACCTTCAATAAACCTTCGATAATATCCGACTAATCCCAAAAAACTTTGAATTTCAGTAACGGCTTTCGGAGCCTCCCATTGTAGAACTGCCTCTACTTTAGATGGATCCACAGCAATACCATTACCTGAAATTACGTGTCCAAGAAAACTCACTTCCGACAACTAGAATTCACACTTGGACAGTTTGGCAAAAAGTCTTCTCTCCTTCAAAACCTGCAAAACAATACGCAAATGCTCTGCGTGCTCCTCCCGAGACTTAGAATAAATTAAGATATCATCAATAAACACAACCACAAATCGATCCAAATGCTCGTGGAAAATACGATTCATGTACTCCATAAACACACCTGGCGCATTAGAAACCCCGAACGACATCACCGAATATTCATAATGACCTTAACATGTCCTAAAATCCGTCTTCTGAATATCTTCCTCTTTCACTCTTATCTGATGATACCCCGACCTCAAGTCAATCTTACTAAACACACACGCACCTACCAACTGATCCATCAGATCATCAATCCTTGGAAGAGGATACTTATTCTTAATCGTCACCTTATTCAACTGACGATAATCAATACACAATCGCATACTTCCATCTTTCTTTTTCACCAACAAAACTGGAGCACCCCAAGGCGACACACTTGGCCTCACAATCCTCTTCTCCAACAATTCCTTCAACTGCTTCTTTAACTCAACCAACTTAGATGTCGACATTCGATATGGTGCCATCGATACAGGTCTAGTACCAGGAACTAGATCTATAGAAAACTCCATCTCTCTCTCTGGCAGCACATCTGAAATATCCTCAGGAAACACTTCTGGAAAATCACACACAACAGGAAACGCATCAAGTGAAACTTGACCATCCACGGCCAACGATGCAAACAACCGAAACAACTGAGTTTCATTCGCCAAAAGTTTCTTCAACTCTTTGGTAGATAAGAAACTCGAGTCTTCGCCTTCCTCAAGAGAAGGAAATCTTACCAGCTTATGATAATAATCAATATGAACCCGATTGAATTGTAACCAATTCATTCCCAAAACCACATCTAAACCCTCCAACGGCAAACACACCAAATCCATCTCAAAGTCTTTACCATAAATGGTCAAAGGACAACTTAAACAAACCAAAGAAGTAGTTACCGACCCCATTGCTGGAGTATCAATAACCATCTCACCACCCATCAAAGACAACATAAGATTCAAAAGCTTCGCGCACTCAGACGAAATAAACGAATGAGTCGCTCCGGTATCAATAATAGCAACTAAAGGTGTACTATTAATAAAATAAGTACCTCGGATCAGGCGGTCTGCACTTGAAGTCTGAGTTACCGCCAAGACAAAAACTTTCCCACCACCTGGAGCTTGCTTCGGTTTCGGACACTTTGTACTAATATGACCAGGTTCACCACAGTTGAAACACTTCACCACATTCTTCCTCTTGCACTCAGCTGCGACATGTCCAAAACCTCCACAATTAGAACACTTCTTCGTACCCTTCTTACAATCAAACTGACGATGTCCTAATTCACCACACCCAAAACATCTCGGAGAATTAGACATACCTCCTCCACTCGGCCTTCGATCAAAAGTACCCCTTTGTTTACCCTTATCACCCCCAATCTATGCCCCCAAATAATAAAGCAATAACAAATAATCAGAGTATAATTAAAATTCATGGCATAGACCGAGAGGTCACATCAATTTGAAACAAACATTCAACAAACTGCTCCTATAGATATGCAACAATTCAGGTAGCACAAAACAAAGGAACTAAGTTCCTACAACCCACAATTCAGTTACAGAATAAAAGCGGAAGATCCGTAACTGAATCTCATATATATATATATATATATATATATATATATATCATAAAAAGTTTGCCTGTCATATCCAATATCATACATGTACAATCCAGAGATACATATACATAATACAAAATAATCACACTCGATCACCCCGACTACCCGGTGCTACATATCAAAGTCGACCGACAAAAGAATGAAGACCTAAGCTTCACAAAAAGACCTCCAGCAATCTAATCTGCAATGCCTCATAGAGCATTAAAAACAGCAGAAGTGTGAGTAACACAATCATAATATAATTGCATATAATTATATAATAACACACAATTACACAAACATAATATTCTCACCACATTATACACCATAATTCAATTCAAACAAACACAATGCATTTTCTCACATATCGGTCACAAAAGAATATCAATCATACACAATTCAATTATCACCAACATGTATATTCATAAATCAACTCATCAATTTCATTCATAATTCCACACACCATCAAAACCATTCATGATTTATGCAAATGTAAAGAGACCGACACCACGACTCTATGCAAATGCACATGCGGTACCATCCATCCATCATTTCTCAACACCAGTTCGCTCAGGAACTATTGGAACCATCGCTCGTTACTTAGTGTAACTCCCCGTCGGGCATACGATGTTCCCCATTGCTTTAAGTCCTCTTGGTATAAGGCGCACGACGTTTATGGATCGCTTTAAGTCCTCTTTGTATAAGGCGCACGATCGTCTATAATCATCGCTTTAAGTCCTCTTATTTTTAAGGCGCACGATCTCATCCGATCGCTTTAAGTCCTCTTATTTTTAGGGCGAACGATGTTATTGCGGATTCCCTCTGGAACCAATTCGTTGCTCACACCCACTAGGGCACACAACATCACAAGAATGCACATCATTATGCTTGGCATACAATGACTCATGACATTCAAATGCCCACATATATGCAACCATCTCAATCAACAAAAATCATGCTTTGAAATTCAAGCCCAAAACAATGCATTTATTTTCCATATGGCCACAAACCATCATTACACCATCCAAACACATACATTCACATCACATAACATCACACCAGTCATACAGTACATATCACACGTATATTGCATAATAACATGTCAAATGCACATCATTAAAACAATAAAAGTCAATAACGACACATTCTAAATTCTCGACATAATTAAATCGGCCAACGATCTCAAAACCATTTATATAAGAAAGAACATGCCAAAAGCTTTCTAAAGCACCAACCCGCGCCTCAAACCGGCTTACGGATTAAAAGTTATAAAGAAAACAAATTGGGAAAAGCTGTCACATTCGCAGTGCGAAGCTCCTAGCGAGTCCTTCGCTACTTCATTCGAGTGCGAATGTCCCAGCTAACCAAGTCAGAACTGAAAATAGCCTATAAAATTCCCAACGTTCGCAGTGCGAACCATCCAGCGAACCTTCGCTACACCCTTCGCAATGCGAGTTCCCCAGCGAACCAAGTCAGAGAGCAAACAACACAAAATAACCCAAAGTTCTCAGTGCGAACATCTGGCGAATGCTCGCCCACACCTTCTCAGTGCGAATTGCCCGCGAATGTTTGCTTTCCCCTTCGCTAGGGGATTCGCAGTGCGAACCTGCGAATACCAGAAATCCTAGCAGCGCTGTTACACAACCCAAAATGATATTTTCTCAACCAAAACATTTTCAAACCAATATACAACAATCAGAACATAGTCTAATCATGGTAACTAGTATTCTACCGCATTTACATCGATTTCCAACCGCGAAACATCGATTTCTCTCTATCGACCTAGAATCGAAAACTATGAAAACACAACAAACACTCCAATACACACATATATAATCATACACAAGCATAGTATAATCAAGTTTCGCACCCTTACCCAATTAAATTGTGTTTAGAAAAGTCGGTTGAATCGGTTCTTAGATTTTCCCAATTTTCTCTCTTTCTCCTTTTCTTTCTCTTTTCTTTCTTCTTCTTTTTCTTCTCTTCTTTTTCTTTCCTTTCTATTTTTCTCTCTTTCTATTCTATTATATGGAAAATATAATATCTACTCAACCAAAAGACCAAAATACCCCTACACTCAAATATCTCGCAACCGCTCCGAAAACGCGATAAAATATAATCTCGATGAAAAATAACATATTTTCGAATAAAAGTCAGAAATAAAATAATATAATAATAAAATAATCAAAACGACTCAATTAAATAAAAATAACTAAAACTGGGGCATTACACTGGGCGGGTGAGTTTCCAACATGGGTCGGTTTGACCTGGTTCTCATGATTTCACACAAACAAAAACCTACCCTAAAAGTAAAAACTGAAACGGCTGTAAACAAAGGGAACCCGATCGCTACCCTTTCTATTTTTCCTCCCGCGAATCGCAGGCAATCGCTCTATGCTTCTCTCTCGTTTTCACTCTCGATCTGCTTTCAATCCGGCTCTGAATCTCCTTCTCTTCCGAATCGTTGATTCCTTCTCTGCGAATCTTTCTCACCAAAATCAATATCCTACATGAATAGAAACAAACCTCTAAATATAGTCCGAACCACTCGCTCTCTCAATTCATTCGTCTTCGCGCGATCGAATCCGTCTCACTCGCCTCTCTCACAAAATCGCCGTTAATCATTCGTTTACTCGCTCTCTCAATTTGTTCTTCCCTGGTTCTACTCATGAACTTAGACATAAACACCTCATTCGAGCTTCACATGTGATGGGCAGAAATACCATTATTCAGAAGTAGGATAAGGGAGGAATTTATACCTATACGAGCCAAGCAAAACAACCTGGTTTCAAGTATGCTCCGACTTTCAGTTTCTCCTCCTGTAGATTGATGCGCTAGGTAATTCTTGAAATCAGAGTTGTAAAGGTTTGATTCGAGTTCCTGCGTTTTAGGGCTATGACTGTTGTGGCTTTTTGAGTTTATGAAAAAAAAGAAGAGTTTGTTGTTTCTATGCGAGAAAGGTGACTAGGGAAAATGAAACAGGGTGGAAAAAGGCTTGTGTTTTTGTTGAAGGCGTATTGAAGGAGAAGAGGTTTGAAGTTGGAGGTGTCATGAAGGTTGTTCTGTGTTGTTGTTGTGTTGGAACAGGTAAAGAAAATGCAGGGAGTAAGGTTTTTTACGGTAGCTGTGAAACAAGGTAATGTGTGGTTTTAACAGGTTTCTCAAGTTTCTTGCTGTTTCTTAACGTGACCTCTGAATTTGTTTTGGATCCTCCTTTTATTCACTTCAAACTCCTTTTTCTTTTATTTTCCATTTTCTGAATTTGTCCTCTTATTGATGCTTCATTTTCACAATCCAGATTTCTCAGGTTTTTTCTGTTCAATGGTCAAGGCGTAGGGTGTTGTTGCTCCCCATGGCAGGTTTTGGCTTGATGCAGGTTTTGATGCAGTGGCTGGGAGCAGCATGATGCGCAGGGTGCATTTTGGTGTCAAAATTTGGTTTTGGTCCTGGTTGACTTGGTCATGGTTTTGATTCGGCTGCCTGTAGCAGCAGTGTTCCTTTTTTTGAGTAAAATTTGGACTGTTGTGTTTGTGAGGATATGTAGCAGCGGGTTAAGGTTTGGGATATACTGGCTTTTGTTGAATTGTTTCCTTTTTAATCATACCGTAAATAAAAACTCTAAGTATAAATATTTTTATGATTTTTTTAGACAAAAGAAAATAATTAAATGAAACTAATTAAAAACTAAACCTAAATTGCAATTAAAATTAAAGTTAAAAATTAAAAATTAAAAAACTAAATTAAACTAAGTTAAATTAACAAGATTAATCTAATCGAATTAAAGTTAAAAGTAAGTTGAATTAAAAATAGCCTAATTACTAAACTTAAGATAAATAATTAAAAACTAAATTAAAATTAAAATGAATTAATGGATATAAACTAAACTAAATTCAAAATTAAACTAGATTGATTCTAAATAATTCAAAAATAAATATTTAGGCAAATATAAAAATAAATAAGTAAATAAAATCAAGAATGGTGTGGAATAAAAAGAAAAGCATGATTAATGATATGTTTAACTGAAAAATGCAAAAGACCGATTTAAAATGATATGAAATGATCAGAAAAATCTGAGGGTAAAATTTGGGGTACAACAGTTGCCCCTATTTAAATAATTTCACCGGATGTCATGAGTGATGATAGTCCTCATGAGATCATGGTGAAAGGTATTTAAATATAAATAACCGAAAATTTTGTCCTCAGATGCACTGACATGCAATGCTATGGACAAAAGAAATGAACTAAGATGTTGACATGTCATGAACTCTAATATGATGATAATTATAGAATGATAAATGCAAAAATGCAGACAAAAACGAAAGCAGACAGGGACAAAGTTCACACAATGAGAAATCACTCACTGGGGATGACAACAACACTGGGGAAACTGAAACAAAACTGGGGAAAAATCTAAGGTGATGAAGCAACTGGTTCAGGCGTGACCGGCTGACACTTTAGAAAGAAAAGCTGACACAAGATCCTCACTAGAAGTAGAACCGGAAAGACGGTCTCCACTGGGGAATCAAAAAACAATGACTTAATCTGGAAGAACATCAGAAAGAGAAAGGCACATCCGAGAAGACATCAGATGCAAAAAAACCAGTCATCCAATAATGGCTTTGAATGAAAGGTAAACTCATAATATCCGAGAAGGCATCAGATGAGAATGAGGTAAAAGAGGGTAATCCAAGAAGGCATTGGACACAAAGGAACCAAACATTCAATAATGGCTTTGAATGAAAGGTACAACTCACCATATCTAATAATAGCTTTGAATGAAAGGTATAAATCACGATATCTAATAATGGCTTCAGATAAAGTGAGCAAAGTAAGGATTCAAGACAACATTGGATAAAGAAACCAAGTATTCAAGACAGCATTGAATGAATGGTATAAATCACGATTTCTGAGACGACATCAGATAGACGTGAGAAAGGTAAGGATCCAAGATAGCATTGAATAAAGAAACCAAAGTATTCAAGACAATATTGAATGAATGGTTTAAATGACGATATCTGAGACGACATCAGATAGACGTGAGAAAGGTAAGGATCCAAGACAACATTGGATAAAGAAACCAAAGTATTCAAGACAGCATTGAATGAATGGTATAAATCATGATATCTGAGACGTCATCAGATAGACGTGAGAAAGGTAAGGATCCAAGACAGCATTGGATAAAGAAACCAAAGTATTCAAGACAGCATTGAATGAATGGTATAAATCACGATATCTGAGACGGCATCAGATAGACGTGAGAAAGGTAAGGATCCAAGACAGCATTGGATAAAGAAACCAAAGTATTCAAGACAACATTAAATGAATGGTATAAATCACGATATCTGAGACGACATCAGATAGACATGAGAAAGGTAAGGATCCAAGACAGCATTGGATAAAGAAACCAAAGTATTCAAGATAACATTGAATGGATGGTATAAATCACGATATCTAAGACGACATCAGATAGACATGAGAAAGGTAAGGATCCAAGACAGCATTGGATAAAGAAACCAAAGTATTCAAGACAGCATTGAATGAATGTGAACAAATTTTCAGGAATAGCACTGGAAGTAAAGGCAAATTACTATATTCTGGAATGACCTCGAATGATAGTGAGAAAGACGTCCAGGAATGGCACTGGAATGAAAGTATAGGTAATGTTTTGGTAGGCGCCACGTAAGTTGTACTTTGACCACAAGGTAAGACGTGGATAACGACACGACCTCGGGAGAAATGCAAATGAGGATGAAACACTCATGCTATGCATATGGTATATGAATTATGCGGATGATATATGATCAAATACAAATGCAGATGCAGATGCTGACGACACAGCACGACTCTCTGGGAATACCAGACTGGAAGGCTGATTCCTTAACACAGAGATCACTGCCATTCTACTTGGGGACTAGAGATGCTATTGTTGAGCACATCTCTGCCACACTGGTAAACTGTATCAAATGATGATCCTTGTAGGAAGGATGAAAAACTGCTTGGGGATTCTTCAAGTAAACTTCCCCAGACTAGCTGATTATTGTGGATGAGCTGATCACTGCTTCAGCTTGATTAATTTTGGAAATGACCGTTTCATGGTGCTCTTAGAAAGCTTGCCCCAGTCTGAGTCTTGTAAAATATTCTGTATAAACCAATTCTGAGAAGTCGCCATTAAACCACAAATCTTGAACTGATTATCCATAGGATATGGAATGGAGCTTGCCCCTGATAGGATCACTAACCAAGTTTCTCAAATGTTTGAAAATTCCTTAAGAAGAAAGCTGGTTTGCAAACAAAAGTATTTGTACACACATGGTAAATGCAAAGTTCATGCAACTTTTGAAATCAAAATCATTTTGAAAGAGGTGTAAAGTATATGGGATGCTGGTCAGAACACGGTGGTTCAAGACATTAAAGTGAGAAGTTTAAGCAAATGGTGTAATGCCCAAAATAGATGATCTGCAAAGACCTTTTGGAGTCAGTTTACGCAACCTTGCTGTAGTACGCTTTCAAAATAACCTTGCTTCAATTAGGTCTTTTGAGGGTTATAACGTGGCCTGGTTCACGGTTTAAGAAACAAAGGATAAAGGCTCAAAGTTTATTTGTACCCACCCAATCTACGTGATGAAATCCAGTCCTATGCCCAGTTAACTCAAACTATGCACTCAAATTCCCATGAGTTAGGAATTGTATTGATGATAGTAATGATAATGGTTCAAAATTCAATGGACTTGAGATGGCAGTCACTGCTTCTCACAACATTTTGTTGTTTTTTTTTTGGTGAGGACCTCAGTCAACTCGTTTATCTTTGAGGATTTCGGTAACCTCTTGGATGATTTTTGTTATCCCTAACTTTTGCCTGAACTGTGTCATTTGAGCTTACAGCCAGCGGGATGCCCCGATTTTTGCCTAAGTCTCCTTCATAGGTTTTGACTTAGCGGGCTTTTATTTTGATTTTTTTTTCACTCTCTTTTTTTTAGTGACAGACTGGCTTAATGATTACAGTGAACCATCGTTGGCGTTCGACTTGAAAGACATCTTCGACACTTGCTTGCTGTGTGCGAAGGAACATTTGTGAATGCAACCTTTTGTTGAACGGCGTCTTGAATGCAACTCCTGTATTTGAATGCACAATCAAGTTAACTGAGAACTACCCTGCCCCGGGTTAAGATTGCGGGTTTTTATTTGTAAAGAAAATAAATTCCTACTTCAATGCTCGAAGGGGTTAAAGAGGGGTTATCTTCCTTATTTATCTAGTGTTTAGGAGTTGAAACAATGCCTTACATCGTCGCAAAGTTTTGATTTGAAAGCATACCACGACAATTATGAGTATAGTGTTTCATCATCCTCCCTCCAATCTTTGCATAATCAAAAGGAAAGTGGAAAAGAGATAAAATATTTATTGAAAAAGAAAGCATAGAGATGTAAATAGCAAACACAAATGAATTGAATCAAAAAGTTGCAATGCTCATTTCATTAATTTTAAAAGTACAAACATAATTTGAAAGCAAACAGCTATTACAAAATAAAGAAAATGCAAACAACAAGAAACAAAGGCCTAGTGACTAATCAATACAAGGATGAGATGTCCTGTCTGAAACACTGGCTTTTAGGAGGATAATCTGCTGAAGTCGACTGAAGCTTCACTTGGCGTGCCCTGGAAGAGGGTTGTTCTGAACGTTAGGGTTGTCTTTGAAGGAGAGGATTTTGTTTCTCATCAGTTCTTGTACTCTAGCCTTCAACGTAAAGCAACCTTCCAAATTATGGCCTGCACCACCTTGATGGTATTCACAATGAAGATCAGCCCTATAGCTGGCTGGAAGAGGATTTGGAGGGGGTGGCATAGGCCTTGTGGTACTCAAACCTTGCTCAACCAGGCAGGGATACAGTTCAATGTACTTCATTGGAATAGGATCAAATTGATTCCTATTACGGTAGTGATTATGTCCAACCGCCAGACGTTGGGGAGCTTGAGCTGGTCGTGGAGCAGCAACCGCAGGGGTGACAGCAGCAACAGTAGGGTGAACAACATACTGAGGTTGAGGACGAGGCCTTCTCACTTCAAACATCACAGCGTTGGTCTGATCTTCCTTCTTCTTTTGAAAGTTCCCGTAGGATTTCTTCACAACATTAGAAGATTCAGCAACCTTGGACATTTTTCCATTCTTAAGCCCTTCCTCGAGTATTTGTCCGATAGTAACCAAATCAGTGAAGTTTGAGGAAACACTTCCAATCATCTTCTCCAAATAGAATGGGGACAAGGTATCCATGAACATTCCGGTCAATTCTTTCTCGGCAAAAGGAGGTTCAACTTGGGAAGCTAACTCTCTCCAGCGCTGAGCAAACTCCTTAAAAGATTCCTTCTCATGCTGAGACATGTTCTGCAGTTGACGGCGATCAGGAGCCATGTCAAGGTTATACTTGTACTGCTTCATGAAGGAATTTGTGAGATCTTGGAAGCAGTGAATGGAGTTTTTCTCGAGACTCATATACCATTTAAGTGAGGCTCCACTCAAGCTGTCTTGAAAATAGTGGATAAGCAGTTTCTGATTTTTGGCATGAGAAGTCATCTTGCAAAGATACATGACCAAATGAGCTCTTGGGCAAGAGTGGCCCTTATACTTCACAAAATCTGGAGTTATGAACTTAGCAGGCATAACAAGGTCAGATACTAAACACATGTTGTCTGCATCCACATTAAAGAAATCAGTACCCTCAACGGCTTTGAGTCTATTCTCTATGCTCTGAAACTGCTCTCGAACAACTTCAGGTTCAACAAAGTCTTCACGGTCTTCACCTTGAGCACTGGCAGCATTGTACTCATAGAGGGGATTCTCAAAAGGAGCTCGAACAGTCTGTGGAACAGCATGGATCACAGGTCTGGGCTCGGCGAAAACAGGAGCTTGAAAGACATGCATAGCAGTCTGACCAACCATAGCAGTAGATGCAAGAGGTGGAGAATAGTTGTGTGACAAACCAAACTGTGGCCATGTTGAAGGCGGCATCTGAATAGGTGGAGGATCAGCATTTGAAACTTCTTGGATGACGGTCCTTTGGGGTTGCTCACCCCTAGCAATCAAAACTTGAATCATCTCAGTGAGTTTGGTCACGCTTGACTTAAGGTCATCGATTTCCATTCGGACCTCAGCGTTGTGTACCTCTTGCTCTGACATCCTTCGTCTGTAGTTAGCTCTAGTCCAGTACTTGTGTCGAGGAATCAGCTTGACGACTCACAGGTGACACTGGAAGATAGAGATAGTTGGAGATGAGTAACTGAACAGACAGACGTATGCAATGAATCATGCAAAGATGCAAATGATATGCAACGCAATGCAAACAGGATGCAAAACACATGCAACAGGATCAAGGGTTCGAGGTCACGACATGGAGTCTGGGTAAAGAACCAACCAACAGGGTGTGTACTAGGGTTCTTGTATCTGTAAAACAGGGTTCTAAGAAGTTCCCAGAGTCGACAGTCCATCTTTCGGATTTTATCGACTTCCCAAATGATTCGGTAATCAATAAAATTCTCAAGAGAATCTCGTCTGGGTGTAGTATCGCGTGACAACCAATTCAGAAATAGACTCCATCATGGTCACCGCACTACATCCTAAAAAGGCTTAAGTGGGGTCAAAGGTAACTACGGTTCTCAATATCATGGGCTCCAAGGTTGAGAGTAGCACGTCTTCACGAACAGATTCGTTCAACATGACTAGACTTTCAAGAGGGCCTCAACTGAGTGATGGTGTCTCAATTCAACTTTTCAGGATTCGACTCCCTCAAAGCCTCCTTGAATACCATCGTCCTATCATAAGTGTACGCTCAAGTCTGGGAATAGGACTTATCTCACCACTCAATAGTAGCAACCCTGCATACAGAAAACCCAAGCACAACAGGCATATATATATATATATATACAGATATAAATATACAAATGTACAAGCAAGCAAACATATAAATAACAGAAATACAAACAAGATAGGCTTAACCCTCTTAGGGGAATGTCCCTAGTGAAGTCGCCATTTCTGTTGCAGTGAGAATCGGATAACAAGTTATTAATTAACTTGAATCACAAAACATGAAATTCACCACCGAGCTTTGATTTATCCAAAGGAAAGGGTAAAGAACGAAAACCCTAATAAGAGAATCTAGGTTCGGGGGTTGGTTATACAAAGGGAAGGTATTAGCACCCTAAGCATCCGTAGTACTCTATGGGAACCTCTTGTTAGTATTTGTGTTATGCTAAAGTAAAGACCTAGGGGTATATACACTAAGTATGCTCGCCAAGACGTCGCATCTTGTGCCTACGTATCTGACTAAAGAATCAGAGCAACCGTAGTTCACCTCAATACAGGGTAAAAGGGTGTAAAAAGAAAAAGTGGAATGCGAGAAGGCATCGGATGTAAAGGAAAAAGTGGAATCCAAGAAGACATTGGATATAAAGGAAAAAGGTGGAAAAAGAAAAAGGTAGAAAAACAAAAAGGTGGCTCGCTAGGATCGTCGCAATCCTATGCCTACGTATTCTCAAGATGAACTTGAGAAATCAGAGCGTCCGTAGTTCCCCGCAACGGGGTTAAAGAACTCTTGACTGTGGTCAAGGTTCCAAGGGAAAGTACGGTCTGACAGCAAGCCACCTACGTGGAGTGCGGCGACTCCAAACCTAAGGCTAGGTTATACGGGGCAAGATGGACAAGGCTATCCTAAATGACATGGAAGTCAACGGAGGGATCCTTCCTTTGGAATGAGGTATAGGTAACAGAGGGACGAGAGGAAATCAGGTGTAAAGTGAATAACAATATATATAGTGAGTACAATGAGATAAAAGTAAAAATGAAAATTAGGCGTTAACTAAAATGAAAATGGTAAGGTAAATAGGAATTAACTGAAATAACTAATAAAATAGAAATTAATTAAAACTAAATATATAAATTAATTCTAGCTAAAATAATTAAGTTCTAAGCTAATCCTAATCCTAAATAAAGGAAATTATTAATTAACTTAATCTAATTTATTAAACTAGTTTCTAATCTACATTTAAACTAATGTCTAATTCTAGAACTAAAAGAAATAATACCTAATTCTAATCTTAATTCTAAAATATAACAATCCTAAAGTTAAATTAAGAATAAATAATTTAATCCTAAATAACATAAAATCTAGCTAACGAAAATCCTAAGAACTAACTAAGCTACTATTTGACTAATCAAAAATCTAATTAATCTAATTAAAAGTGAGAGTGGGATCAGAATAGTGGGCTCAAAGCCCAACCTGCCAGGAAAATTGATGAGCCCAAATTCTTGGCGGGTGAGTTTCCAACATGGGTCGGTTTGACCCGATTCTCATGATTTCACACAAACAAAAACGTACCCTAAAAGGAAAAACTGAAACAGCTGTAAACAAAGGGAACCCGATCGCTACCCTTTCTGTTTTTCCTCCCGCGAATCGCAGGCAATCGCTCCATGCTTCTCTCTCGTTTTCACTCTCGATCTTCTTTCAATCCGGCTCTGAATCTCCTTCTCTTCCGAATCGTTGAATCCTTCTCTGCGAATCTTTCTCACCAAAATCAATATCCTACATGAACAGAAACAAACCACTAAATGTAGTCCGAAACACTCGCTCTCTCAATTCGTTCGTCTTCGCGCGATCGAATCCGTCTCACTCGGCTCTCTCACGAAATAGCCGTTACTCATTCGTTTACTCGCTCCCTCAATTTGTTCTTCCCTGTTGCTACTCATGAACTCAGACATAAACACCTCATTCGAGCTTCACATGTGATGGGCAGAAATACCATTATTCAGAAGTAGGATAAGGGAGGAATTTATACCTATACGAGCCAAGCAAAACAACCCGGTTTTAGGTATGCTCCGACTTTCTGTTTCTCCTCCTGTAGATTAATGCGCTAGGTAATTCTTGAAATCATAGTTGTAAAGGTTTGATTTGAGTTCCTGCGTTTTAGGGTTATGACTGTTGTGGCTTTTTGAGTTTATGAAAAAATAAGAAGAGTTTGTTGGTTCTATGCGAGAAAGGTGACTAGGGAAAATGAAACAAGGTGGAAAAAGGCTTGTGTTTTTGTTAAAGGCGTATTGAAGGAGAAGAGGTTTGAAGTTTGAGGTGTCATGAAGGTTGTTCTGTGTTGTTGTTGTGTTGGAACAGGTAAAGAAAATGCAGGGAGTGAGGTTTTTTACGGTAGCTGTGAAACAAGGTAATGTGTGGTTTTAACAGGTTTCTCAAGTTTCTTGTTGTTTCTTAATGTGACCTCTGAATTTGTTTTGGATCCTCCTTTTATTCACTTCAAACTCCTTTTTCTTTTATTTTCCATTTTCTGAATTTGTCCTCTTATTGATGCTTCATTTTCACAATCCAGATTTCTCAGGTTTTTTCTGTTCAATGGTCAAGGCATGGGGTGTTGTTGCTTTCCATGGCAGGTTTTGGCTTGATGCAGGTTTTGATGCAGTGGCTGGGAGCAGCATGATGCGCAGGGTGCATTTTGGTGTCAAAATTTGGTTTTGGTCCTGGTTGACTTGGTCATGGTTTTGATTCGGCTGCATGTAGCAGCAGTGTTCCTTTTTTTGAGTAAAATTTGGACAGTTGTGTTTGTAAGGATATGTAGCAGCGGGTTAAGGTTTGGATATACTGGCTTTTGTTGAATTGTTTCCTTTTTAATTATACCGTAAATAAAAACTCTAAGTATAAATATTTTTATGATTTTTTTAGACAAAAGAAAATAATTAAATGAAACTAATTAAAAACTAAACCTAAATTGCAATTAAAATTAAAGTTAAAATTTAAAAATTAAAAAACTAAATTAAACTAAGTTAATTAACAGGATTAATCTAATCGAATTAAAGTTAAAAGTAAGTTGAATTAAAAATAGCCTAATTACTAAACTTAAGATAAATAAATAAAAACTAAATTAAAATTAAAATGAATTAATGGATATAAACTAAACTAAATTCAAAATTAAACTAGATTGATTCTAAATAATTCAAAAATAAATATTTAGGCAAATATAAAAATAAATAAGTAAATAAAATCAAGAATGGTGTGGAATAAAAAGAAAAGCATGATTAATGATATGTTTAACTGAAAAATGCAAAAAGACCAATTTATAATGATATGAAATGATCAGAAAAATCTGAGGGTAAAATTTGGGGTACAACACTAATGAAGTCATCAGCACCTCGAAATTGGATAACGTCATATGGCATTTCTCCGAGAAGATCTCGAAGAAAAGTATGATGTAATATCCCCAAGCAGAAAGCAGTCTTTCAAGAGACTCGTTTTTCCCCAGTAGAATCGACAAATGGCATCTCCAACGGAGAAGTTTGTACACCTCTACAACTCTGTAAAATGCCGTCTCCATGGTAAACTCGGCGAGAAGTTTGATGAAAACCACTACAAATTACGTCCCTTGTAAAAAAAAAACTTAGACCAGTTCCTTGGTTGAAGATGTAAGACCCTAATTTTTGACCCCTAAGATTCCACATATCATTCACATCTCATTTTGCATCTTTACCACAAACAAGATCATGCATTTGTTCCCTTGTCCCTCTCATCTTTGGGTTTATGCCTTGTAGGGTCTACCAAGAATCTGTGTGTTTCTTTATTGCTTTATTTGTTTATATTTTACTAACCATTAATCAAAATCCAAAAAATATTTTGTTTTCTTTCACTAACATTTTCAGGGGAAGAACAGGTCAAAAATGCCAAAATAACAGTCCCACAGCTCGATTGAATTTCACCTGACAAAGTCAAAGTTGATCTGCAAACAATCCAAAATTCATATGATCAAGAGTTTCCAAGATTTAATTGATAATTATTCAAGGAATTCCAAGGTTCATGTGTTTATTTCCTTGTCTTCTTTGACGAGCAAAAGAATATAGCCGAACCACAGCAGTGCATCCGAAAAGGGAATTTTTTTCAAAATTTGCACTATGTAACCGGTTAGCAGATATGCTGTAACCGGTTACCATTGTGAAATTTTGAAAAATGGCAGCAAATTCAAATTTCAGCATTTGGCACCAATTTTGATCACATTTTGGAATATTCCATACCATCTCATTTTAATTCCCTACATCACTTTGATCATTTCCTACCATACACCTCCACTAATCACCACTCTTTTGATAATTCCCTCCAAATTTGAATTCCCAAACCTAAACTCTTTAAATAGAGGCTTCATTTCCCTCATTTCACAAGCTTTTGAGAGCCAAATTCACCTTGCTAAAATTTCATTCAAGCTTTTAATAGCCAAAAAACCTCTTGCAAATTCTCTCCCCAACCACAAAATTCACGAAAGCTCACATTTCTTTCTTTGAAAGTTAACAAGAATTCACATTGAATCTTGTTCAACTTTGAGCTAAACCTTCATCCATTCTTGTTTTTGTTCATCAATTACAGTAGATCAAGGATTTGGAGTGTAGATCATGAACCAATTTGAAGGAATTTTCAGATTTGAAGTGGTAATTCATCTTTCACCATTGTTGAAGCTTCATCTTCATCTTCCATAATGTAGATCTTTGGAGATCCTTGTTACTTGATCCTTTGGATCTTGTAATTGTGATTAATTGCTGGTTTTGGCTATTATTTTACATTAAATTTCGTGCAATTTCAATCCATGATCATAAGGTGTTTGTAAAAAGTTTTGGAAATGGATCATACTGAATTTTGCACATTTTTCTGCATTCTGGTGCTGTGTAACCGGTTAGCAGTTATGCTGTAACCGGTTACACTGTGTAAATTTTAAAAAACTTCACTTATTTTAAACTAAGTAACCGGTTAGCAGTTATGCTGTAACCGGTTACTTTGAAACAGAATGCATATTTTGGCTTGTTTTTGGGGCTGTTTTGGTTCCTTTTCCATTTTCTTCCCTCTCCTTTTGTTCTTAGCCTTAGATCACATAATTGTATGGTTTAATTTGGCCTTTTCTTCATCTATTCCTCTTTTCTTTTGATCGATGAAAGTCTAAAAGATCTTGGAATTCTTTTGTTGAATTTCGATCGAGATGAGATCGCTACCACTTTTCTTTTCATGCGGTATTGCTTTCGGATGACGATCTACATATCGTTCATCTAGCATGCATTATCACAAAGAGCTATTGACCGGCCTCATTGTAGGGTAATTACTCCATAAATTACTCAGCGATTGCTTAACATAGCGCAATATTTGTCTCGCATCGGAACATGATCAAAATTGTTGATCATTTGTCTTTTGGTTCAAAACTTATGAGACTTGTTGTTAGGAGGCTTTGGTCTTATCAATCCTCTAATGAGTTCTCATCAACCTTGACCTAAGCGCAATTATTCAATCATTATTGATCACTCACTCTAACAACTAACAACTAATCACTAACTTCTAACTTCTTTACAATTCCTTCTCGCTCCCTATCTCTCTTTTACTTTTATGCTTCATTTTTATCATTTCATATCATGTTTATGCTTCCGCACTTTTTCCTTTGTCCGTTGGACACATGTTTATGCTTATGCCTTTTTCTCTTTGTCCACTTGGACCAAAAACATTAATAAAGGCCAAAACTTCTAAAAAACTTGTGCTTCTAATCTTGGACTATGGTTACTATCCTATGCAATGGACATGGAGTTTTGCACCTAGACCTTGGACTTCAATGCTATTCTTGGATCCTTGAATTTAGACCTTGGACATCCAATGCAATTCTTGGAACCTTGGACTTAGAACTAGGACCTTTTCCCTTTGCTTTGGAATTATGGTTCGAAGACTTTGAAGACTTGTATGGTTAGGCTATTCTTATCATTAGCTTTTACTTTATGCTTTAGGATAGTCACTTCTTCTCCTCCCCATTCTTCAATTTTCAAAACTCCCTCCCTTTTTCAAAACCTTCTTGATTTCAAACTTTCACCTCTTTCATAATCAAACCTTGACTTTGTCAAGTGATTTTACTCTTTTCCTTTCATTTCTTAACAAATGCTAAACTACATAAGCATATTGACACCTTTTTCAAAAGACCTTTAAAAAACATCAAACTCACAAACTTTCTTTTTGTGCCCTCGTGCACTATTTCCTTTAACTTTTTCATAAGTTTAGACATGATTCATTTCTTTAAGCGGAATTATTCGCTTGGAAATGACGACTTGTCTTTACATTTAAAAACCACCAAAACAATCAAATTTCATTCTTTGTACCACGAACTACGGGGTTTTGATCCTACAGTGCACTTCGTGGGTATGTAGGCATGAGGCGACAAGTCTCTCCAAACATAAAAATCTTAAAAATAATTTCTCTTCTCATCTCCTCAATCACTTTTCAAGCAAACTTTTTCAGACCAAAAAGCAGTAGATATTTCAAAGGGCTCCCATAGAGTACTATAGACGTTTTGGATGCTAACACCTTCCCATTGCGTAACCAACCCCCTTACATAGTCTTTCTTCACTTGTTCTTGTTTAGAGCTTGTGTAGGTTTTGTTCGCCCTTTTTCCTTTCCTTTTTGGATAAAATAAAAGTGCGGTGACGACTCTTGCTTTTTCGAGTTAAGTTAATCAATAGCTTACACTCACGATTTTGCCGCTATAGAAAAGTGGCGACTCTGCTGGGGACAAATTGACCTCTTGCTGGTCCATCCCTTGAGGGGTTTAGCCTACTTTGATTTATTTACTGCTTTTTGCCTGATTTGCTTGTTACTTGTGTGTTGTGTTTGGGAATTCTTGTGTGTGGTGAGATAAGCCCAATACACAGGCTTGAGTGTACACCTAAGACTAGGGTGGAAAGTAGTGTGACTTGTGTGGCATTTGGCCAGACTTAGTATACACGAAAACTCCACATCCAGACGAGGTTTTCTTTGGTAATGTTCTATCCTGCGCATTTGGTGCAGATGATGGAATGTAACTTGGAAAATTGTCGACTCTGGCGACCATTCCCGAGGACTCAGTTGAGGCACTCCTTCCAAGAAGTAGTAATGGCAGACCAGAAATGGAAAACCCGTTATGCTTCTTGATCCGAGGACCCGAAGCTGAGGACTTTAGAATCCTTTAACCCAACTTGGCCTTATTAGGACGTGGTGCGGTGGCTATTCAGGTGCAAACTTGAATCAGTTGTTACGCGATACCACACTCAGACGAGACTCTCTTCAGACTATTATTAACTACCAAGCAGTTGGGAAATCGATAATATCCGAAAGATGGGTTGTAGACTCTGGGAACTTCTTTAGAACCTTGTTCGGCAGGTGTTATACCCTTAGCACATACCTTTGTGGGATTGGTTCTTAACCTTGACTCCATGCTCGTGACTCGAACCTTTGGACCTGTGTGCTTTGAGTGATCTTGTTTGTGGTTGTTGCATCCATGCACTCTTGCATCCATAAGAATACATATGCATTCTTCTGAGTTGTCTCAGAAACTCATTTCAACTGTCTCCTTCTCCAGTTATCTGTTCACCGTCAAGCTGTTTCCTCAACACAACTACGGAACTAGAGCTGCTGTCAGATTGAGAATGGAAAACCAAGAACAACACAACGCCGAAGCCAGAACGCTAAACTCATCACTCTGTAGCTGCAGTTGAAGGGAAACCTGGTCACAGACAATAACAATATGTAGCTGCAGTTGCTCCTGTTGTCACTGCTCAACCAGTTCAAGCTCCTCGTCAGCCTGCTAGACAAAATCAGAATCGCAATAGGGTTAACTTTGATCCTATCCCGATGTCCTACACTGAGTTGTATCCGTGTCTTGTAAAGAAAGGTTTGATTACAACGAGGGATCTACCTCCTCCTCCAAATCCTCTTCCAGCCAGCTATAGGGCTGATCTTCATTGTGAGTTCCATCGAGGTCGGGAAGGCCATAACTTGGAAGGTTGCTATGCATTGAAAGCTAGAGTACAAGAATTGCTGAACTCAAAGATTCTGTACTTTGCTGATGATAATCCCATTATTTTCAACAATCCTTTGCCAGAGCATGCCAAGTGAAGTTTGAGTCATTTCAGACGAATCATCTCCTAAAGCCAGTGTTTCAGACGGGACAGCTCATCCTTGTTGTTGATTAGTCACTAGGCCTTGTTTCTGTCTATTTGCATTTTTCCTTGATTGTATTGTTTGTTTGCTTTCGAACTTTATTTGTACCTTCATGGTAATTTCAATGAAATGAGCATTGCAATGTTTGATTCAAATTCATTTATATCCACTGTGTGCATCTTTATGCTTTCTTTTTCACAAAACAAAATATATCTCCTGTTCACTTTCTTTATTAAACTTTTGTTTATGCAAAGATTGGAGGGAGGATGATGAAAACGAAATACCTAAAATTGCTGAACTGTATGCTTTTAATTTAAAACTTGGCTGATGATGTACATGCATTGTTTCAACTCCCAAACACTGGAGAAATAAGGAAGTTAATCCCTTGTCAACCCCTTCGAGCCTAGAAGTTGAAGTTTCTTTCTGTACGAAAAAACCCGCAATTTTAACCTGGGATGGGTAGTTCTCAGTTAATTTGATTGTGCATGAAAGACGCCTTCCAATAAAGGTTGCAATCACAAGCTTTCCTTTGCACACATCAAAGAAGTGTTGAAGATGTCTTTCAAATCAAAATCCAATGATGGTTCACCGTAATCATTAAGCCAGGCAGTCACTATCTTTCAAAAAATAATTTTGAAAAAAAATCAAATGAAAAGCCCGCTAAGTCAAAACCTATGAAGGAGACTTAGGCGAAAATTGGGGCATCCCGCTGACTGTAAGCTCAAATGACACAGTTCAGCCAAAATTTAGGGATAACAAAAGAGGTTACCAAAATCCTCAAAGACAAAACAAGTTGACTGAGGTCTTCATAAAAAAAAACAACAAAATGTTGTAAGAAAGAGTGACTGCCATCTCAAAAATCCCTTGGTCCTTGAGTCATCATCATAACAGTGTTGCAATTCCAAAATCACTTGGAACCTGAATGTATAGTTTGAATTAACTGAGCATAGCACTGAAGATCATCAAGAAGAATAGGTTGGGTACAAATAAACTTTGAGCCTATATCCTTTGTTTCAAAAACCATGAACCAGACCACGTTTCAACCTTCAAAAGACCTAATTGAAGCCAGGTTTCTTTTGAAAGCATACTACATCAAGGTTGCGTAAATTGACTCCTATGTTTGCTGCCAATCATTTGCTTTGATGTCTTACTTTTGCTTTCTCTTTCACTTTGCATGTCTAAACCGCCGTATTTAGACAAGTGATTCATTTGCTTTACAAAAATGATTTTTGATTTCAAAATTGCATTGAGCTTTGCATTAAAATTACCATGAATGAGTGATTTTATTTGCAGACAAACTTTCCTCATCAAGAAATTTCAAACAGTTGAGAACCTTGGTCAGTGATCCTATCAGGGGCACATTACTTCTAGATCCTATTGTGAACCAGTTCAAGATTTGTTGCTCAATACAAGTTACTCTCAGAATTGGATAACCAGAATATCTCTTTCAAGACCCATACTAAGTTTAGCCTCCTCAACATTCATTTCAAGAACTGAAGCCATGATCAGTTCATCTCCAACAATAGTCAAGCTGAAGCCATGATCAGTTTGTTATCAACATTCATTTCAAGAATTGAAGCCATGATCAGTTCATTTTCCCCTGCAGCAGTCAAACAGAAGCCATGATCAGTTTATCCTCGTCAATCAATCAATCTGGGGAAGTCTTCTTCAAAAATCCTCAAGATGTCTTTCCTCAAAAGACCATCATCTTGATACAGTTCATAAGTGTGACAGAGATGTGTTCAACATCTTTTCTCCAAGCAGAGTGGGCAGTGTTCCCTGTGTTGAGGAATCAGAGTCCTCTTTCTTCCCTCACAAAAGAGTCTATCTCAGTTGTCTCTATCATCTACATTTGCATACATAAATCATTCATTTATCATACATAGAAATATTTTCATAGCTCGAAGTGTGCTTCGCGCTCATATGCATTTCCTGAGGTCCTGTTGTTATCAACATCTTACCTTGTGGTCAAAGTCCAACTTACTTGGCACCTACCGAAACTTTTATCTGCCTTTTCATTCAGTTCCATTCCTGAATTTTGTCGTTTACCTGTGTTCTTTCTTTCCAGTGCTATTCCTGGATGTTGTCGTTTCCTTGTGCATCTTGTCATGTTGTTAGACGTTTGTTTTCTTCCATTCAGTGATATTCCTGGATCTTTATATTCTTTCACTCCAGTGCCATTCCTGGATGTCTGTTCTCTTTTGATCTCCAGTGCCATTCCTGGATATCCTGTTCCTCTTGTTTCTCCCAGTGCTATTCCTGGAAGTTTTGCCTCTCTTCTGTAATCCCCATTATATCTGCTCGGATATCTTTCAGTGTTATTCCTGAAAGTTTTATCTATTCATTCAGTGCCATTCCTGGATAGTTTTCTCCTTTGCATTCAGTGCCAATCCTGGATGTCTTTCTCACTATCATTCAATGCCATTCCTGAATGTAGTGATTTACCTTTACCTTTCAGTGCCATTCTTGAAAGTCCCTGCTCACTTTATTCAATGCCATTCTTGGATATTGTGAACTCTTTTATCCAATGCCATTCTTGGATGTTGTGATTCCTTTTGTCCAATGCCATTCTTGGACACCTTTTCCCCAGCCAAGTCCAATGCCATTCTTGGATATCTCTGATGTTTAACCTTGCAATCCAATGCCATTCTTGGATGTCCCCAGTAAAATTATTCAAATGGATTTTTGTTTATATCCAATGCTATTCTTGGATGATTCTGATGTTTATTGTTGCCTCATTCAATGCCATTCTTGAATATTGTGATTCCTCTTATCCAATGTTATTCTTGGATATCTTATCCCCAATAAAGTGTTTTTCACCTCCATCCAATGTTATTCTTGGATGACGTTGTTTGTTTTTACGAGAAACTTTCCTTTTATTGTCCAATGCCACTCTTGGACATCTTTTGGCATACCTTTTGTCTCATTCGTAGTTTCGATCCAATGTCATTCTTGGATGTCACTACTTGTCTTCCCGGGGTCTTGTCCCTCTCTTTCCAACTATTGATGGATACTTCTTGTCACCTTGACAGATCTCCAAAAATAGCTTGTTTTCCCCGGCGTGACTTTTGCGTCATTTCTTTCAAACTACCCTAAATCCTTTGTTTCAAGTTTCCCCACAGTCTGTTTTTATCCTTTGCATGCATATCATCTTGTGGCATCTTAGGGCTAAAAAAATATAGCTTTTTGTATTTAAGTATCTTCATATCTCCCGATAGAAGAGACTTAAATAGGGGCAGCTGTAAGACCCTAATTTTTGACCCCTAAGATTCCACATATCATTCACATCTCATTTTTCATCTTTACCACAAACAAGATCATGCATTGGTTCCCTTGTCCCTCTCATCTTTGGGTTTATGCCTTGTAGGGTCTACCAAGCATCTATGTGTTTCTTTATTGCTTTATTTGTTTATATTTTACTAACCATTAATCAAAATCCAAAAAATATTTTGTTTTCTTTCACTAACATATTCAGGGGAAGAACAGGTCAAAAATTCCAAAATAACAGTCCCACAGCTCGATTGAATTTCACCTAACAAAGTCAAAGTTGATCTGCAAACAATTCAAAATTCATCTGATCAAGAGTTTCCAAGATTTAATTGATTATTATTCAAGGAATTCCAAGGTTCATGTGTTTATTTCCAAGCCTTCTTTGACGAGCAAAAGAATCGAGCTGAACCACAGCAGTGTATTCGAAAAGGGATTTTTTTTCAAAATTTGCACTAAGTAACCGGTTAGCAGATATTCTGTAACCGATTACCATCGTGAAATTTTACAAAATGGCAGCAAATTCAAATTTCAGTATTTGGCACCAATTTTGATCACATTTTGGAATATTCCATATCATCTCATTTTAATTCCCTACATCACTTTGATCATTTCCAACTATACACCTCCACTAATCACCACTCTTTTGATAATTCCCTCCAAATTTGAATTACAAGCCTAATTCCAAACCACCAAATTCCCAATCCTAAACTCTTTAAATAGAGGCTTCATTTCACTCATTTCACAAGCTTTTGAGAGCCAAATTCACCTTGCTAAAATTTCATTCAAGCTTTTGATAGCCAAAAAACCTCTTGCAAATTCTTTCCCCAACCACAAAATTCACCAAAGCTCACATTTCTTTCTTTGAAAGTTAACAAGAATATACATTGAATCTTGTTCAACTTTGAGCTAAACCTTCATCCATTCTTGTGTGAGTTCATCAATTACAGTAGATCAAGGCTTTGGAGTGTAGATCTTGAAGCAATTTGAAGGAATTTTCAGATTTGAAGTGGAAATTCATCTTTCACCATTGTTGAAGCTTCATCTTCATCTTCCATAATGTAGATCTTTGGATATCCTTGTTACTTGATCCTTTGGATCTTGTAATTGTGTTTAATTGCTGGTTTTGGCTGTTATTTTACTTTAAATTTCGTGCAATTTCAGTTCCATGATCATATGGTGTTTGTAAAAAGTTTTGGAAATGGATCATGCTGAATTTTGCACATTTTTATGCATTCTGGTGCTGTGTAACCGGTTAGCAGTTATGTTGTAACCGGTTACACTGTGTAAATTTTGAAAAACTACACTTATTTTGAACTAAGTAACCGGTTAGCAGTTATGCTGTAACCGGTTACTTCGAAACAGAATGCATATTTTGGCTTGTTTTTTGGGTTGTTTTGGTTCCTTTTCCATTTTCTTCCCTCTCCTTTTGTTCTTAGCCTTAGATCACATAATTGTGTGGTTTAATTTGGCCTTCTCTTCATCTATTCCTCTTTTCTTTTGATCGATGAAAGTCTAATAGATCTTGGAATTCTTTTGTTGAATTTCGATCGAGACGAGATCGCTACCACTTTTCTTCTTGTGCGGTATTGCTTTCAGATGACGATCTACATATCGTTCATCTAGCATTCATTAGCACAAAGAGCTATTGATCGGCCTCATTGTAGGGTAATTACTCCATAAATTACTCGGCGATTGCTTAACATAGCGCAATATTTGTCCCGCATCGGAAAACGATCAAAATTGTTGATCATTTGTCTTTTGGTTCAAAACTTATGAGACTTGTTGTTAGGAGGCTTTGGTCTTATCAATCCTCTAATGAGTTCTCATCAACCTTGACCTAAGCGCAATTATTCAATCATTATTGATCATTCACTCTCGCAACTAACAACTAATCACTAACTTCTAACTTCTTTACAATTCCTTCTTGCTCCCTATCTCTCTTTTACTTTTATGCTTCATTTTTATCATTTCATATCATGTTTATGCTTCCGCACTTTTTCCTTTGTCTGATGGACACATGTTTATGCTTATGCCTTTTTCTCTTTGTCCACTTGGACCAAAAACATTAATAAAGGCCAAAACCTCTAAAAAACTTGTGCTTCTAATATTTGACTATAGTTACTATCCTATGCAATGGACATGGAGTTTTGCACCTAGACCTTGGACTTCAATGCTATTCTTGAATCCTTGAATTTAGACCTTGGACATCCAATGTAATTCTTGGAACCTAGGACTTAGAACTAGGACCTTTTCCCTTTGCTTTGGAATTATGGTTTGAAGACTTTGAAGACTTGTATGGTTAGGCTATTCTTATCATTAGCTTTTACTTTATGCTTTAGGATAGTCACTTCTTCTCCTCCCCATTCTTCAATTTTCAAAACTCCCTCCCTTTTTCAAAACCTTCTTGATTTCAAACTTTCACCTCTTTCATAATCAAACCTTGACTTTGTCAAGTGATTTTACTCTTTTCCTTTTATTTCTTAACAAATGCTAAACTACATAAGTATATTGACACCTTTTTCAAAAGACCTTTAAAAAACATCAAACTCATCAAACTTTCTTTTTGTGCCCTCGTGCACTCTTTCCTTTAACTTTTTCATAAGTTTAGACATGATTCATTTCTTTAAGCGGAATTATTCGCTTGGAAATGATGACTTGTCTTTACATTTAAAAACCACCAAAACAAACAAATTTCATTCTTTGTACCACGAACTACGGGGTTTTGATCCTACATTGTACTTCGTGGGTACGTAGGCATGAGGCGACAAGTCTCTCCAAACACAAAAATCTTAAAAACAATTTCTCTTCTCATCTCCTCAATCACTTTTCAAGCAAACGTTTTCAGACCAAAAAGCGGTAGATATTTCAAAGGGCTCCTATAGAGTACTATAGACGTTTTGGGTACTAACACCTTCCCATTGCTTAACCAACCCCCCTTACCTAGTCTCTCTTCACTTGTTCTTGTTTAGAGCTTGTGTAGGTTTTGTTCGCTCTTTTTCCTTTCCTTTTTGGATAAAATAAAAGTGCGGTGGCGACTCTTGCTTTTTCGAGTTAAGTTAATCAATAGCTTACACTCACGATTTTGCCGCTACAGAAGACCAGGATCGAGGGGAAGTTTATTGACAAAAGAAACTAAGACCAGTTCCTTGGCTGAAGACTAGGATCGAGGGGAAGTTTATTGACAAAAGAATCTGAGACCAGTTCTTTGGCTGAAGACCAGGATCAAGGGGAAGTTTCACCCTTTTCTAAGCATTATTGCTTAGCAAAAGAAGATGAATGAGCAAACTTCCATTCATAATCACCATCAAAATTTTGGGTATTCTGATATTTAATCCTCTTGAACCCCGAATGCCCAAATACCTTCGCCATTCACAACTTCGGGTCCAAGAAGATTAAATAAGGGCATCTGTCATACCCCAAATTTTGACCACCAAAATTTCCCATCATTGTGTAAATCATCATCACAATATGAATGTACTTTCATGCCTCATCAATCTCCTCAAAGATGGTTGAGCATTCACCACAATCAAGAATTATGGTTTCAAGCCCTCTTAGAGCACTTAGACAAAGGATCAATCAAGGAATGACATGATCTTCAACTTGTCTAACCTCTCAAACACCTATAAAGGATCAAGAGGACTCCCACATCAAGAATCAAGCACAAAGTTGCAACATTCTAAGTGGATCAAGCCTCGAGATCGCCAGTGTCACCAAATTAGGTTTTTGGTCGACCAATGCCTCCAGATGGAAATTTTCATCTGGGCATGAGCCAATGATTCAAAGCACAACCCAAGATACTCCAAGGGATCTCATGGACCCAATCATCAATTCAATTTAGCCTCAGGGGATGCATTTACCAAAAATCAGGAATTAGGGTTTCTTGACCTAATTCACCCCTAAGTTGACTTTTGGGACAAAGCATGAGCCAAGACCTCAAAACATGATTTAAGGGCCCCAAATATACCACATTGATCCATTTACAATAATAGATTGACCCAAGAAGCTTGATTCACAAGCTTCAATTTCATCTGGACCACAATTAGTGTTTCGAGAAAAAAGTCAACTGTATCTTTGACTTTTGACCAAGACATGCTCCCAAACCTTGGGACATGATTCAATACACCCTATAACACCTATGGAATCCATCCATTAGGTTTGATTTAGATCAAGGACTTGATTTCACAAAGGATCGCACAGTTTGGATTTCATCCGATAAAAAGTCAACTGTGCACAAAATCAAGTTTGACTTTTTGGAATTTTTCCCAAATATGGTTCCCCCAAGTCAAAAACAATGTTAATATATGATATTGATCACCATTCATCAAGAAAAATCAAGAAAAGTGAGATTTCTTGCAAAAGGGGCAACCTTGAGAAACCAAAATTTTTCTATGTTACGGAATAAAAGTTGTTTTGGTACCAACTTCCAAGGACAAATTGAGATCCAAGCAACCATTTTGGGTGATACAAAGCTAGATTTGTAGGTCTTGTTACACTCTGCAAAAGCTTCAACTACCTCCAACTCCAATTCTTTATGGATTTTAAGTTATGGAGTGATCAAAATGACAAAAACATGAAAATGACACTTTTTCCAACACTTAGTGAAAATCTGCCTAAGTTACCAGCCTTGAACATCAATGATCATGAGGATTTTTCAATGGGATCCAAATAGTTTCAAAACAAACTATGTTCACATATGTTTTATATCATATGAGGGCTTTCTAAAAAGCACAAGAGCCTCCTATAATTCAACCTGAGCAGGGAGATATGAATCCCTCAAAATCACCATTTCCAACTGCCTTGGACACGGCAGATTTTGGCATTTTGCTCGATTTGGCAAAATTGGGCAACTCCAAGCCTTGTCATCCATTTGGACACATCTGAGGATAAAACAAAAGGAGAATGATCTGATCCCCAAGCCTCCAAAGTCCAAGAATCTACACTTAGCCATAACAAACATAAAAAGGCTAAAAAGGTGCCAAGGCTCCAATTTTGTTACAATGCATTTAATGGATACACCAAGGTGGCATGGACTGACACATTCTTAACTGAATGAGTCAAGAATAAGCTCTGAATCAAAGGACCATAGGCCTGTGCCCTAACCTCAAGTTAATGGCTAGAGGAGACTTGAGATTCCTTTTGCTCAATATTGGCTAAAGGCCTGCTGCAGCTGCCATTCACTATTGATGCCAAAACAAACTTGACACACTATAAATAGAGCTCAATTGTGATCAGTTTGAGTACACCAAAGCACTACAACACCTGCTTTCCTCAAAATCTCTTTCTTTATGCCAAAATGCCTTCTTTTGCAAGGTATCTCTGAGTTTTTGAGTTAGAGAGCAATTCCACCACAACTCATGATTCAAACACCTCTAATATGTTGTATCTAAGCTGTTCAAACACTCACTTGTGACCTGAAACACCAAAATCACAAAGTCCACTTCCAAAACCTCAAAATTGGACTTTTCTGCATTTTTCAAGCCATGTATTGATTCAGTCACTTCCAAAACCAAACAAAGCCTCAAACACACTCCAAATATCATCCTCAAACTGTCCCAAAGGGTTCCCCTCAACTGGAACACCATTTGAGAGAGTTGCCATATTGGTCACTTTTGCCCCTTTTGCAAGAAAGTGCCACAACTTGTTCCTGAGGATTCCAGCTGGTTCTAATCATTCTAAAAGCTTCTAAGGGATCAATTGAGAGTGTTCAAAGCATCAAATTACTTCTGGCACAAGGAACTTGGCAGACAGCACAAAAAGCTCCAAGAGGTAAGTGCATGACAACTTGAACTCTTTGAATTATGCATTCCTTTGATGTCCATTGATAATAAACATCTCATACATGTTGTATATGTTGTGTTTGAACCGATTTGCCATGTAATTCTTGCCTGTGCCATGAGATAGCATAGAACATGCAAAAATAGGCCTATTTTGAAATCACTATCGGATTTTAAGGAGGAAACATTTTCTGAAAATTCCAAGGGCACCATTGGATTCCTCGTGAAATTCTAGGTCAGATGCACCTAAATTTTGTCCCAATCCATGGAGAAATGAGAAAGTTAGAGGCTTCACGTAAATTGTCAAAACTTGCCTTGCCTTGGCCAGGCCTGAAAACTTGGCACCCCTTATGTATTTATGGGGTGGTTTTGATACACGGATGTATCACCACTCTAGTGGTCGCGTGCATGTGTGTTTGGCTTGATGATCGTGGGTTCAAACCCCACCCAGACCATTTTTCCATTTTCTATGTTTTTGCTTTTTTCCATATTTTCATGTTTTTATTAATTAATTGAAAAATTAATTTCTCTCTCAATTTTAATCGTTTTTGGTTGATTCTTTTTTTGAAAATTCACAAAAATATTAAAATATTTTATTCCATGAAAATTTCCCAAAAATATTATTTATTTCATATATTTAGTATTTTTGTAAAGAATTATATTTTTATTTGTTTTTAAACATTAAAAATATTTCTTTAGCTTGGTTTTGCAAAATTCAAATGATTTTTAAATCATCCCATGAATGAAACGTGATTTTCCAAATATAAATCCAATATCAAAACCTTTTTTCACATGTTTGATTATTTTAATTGAATTTTTATTCAATTAAAATATATTTTAAAACCAAAAATTAGGGTTTTGATCACTATCACCCTAACAAATCTTTTCAAACATCTTTGGGCCTCTAATAGAGTGTAAGACCCAACCCCCTTTTGTACATAAATAATTTTGGGCCTCAGTCATTGTATAAGTCCCGATACGATTTTCAAAATAACGGTGCGATAGTTGTTTTTCATTTGGGCCTCTCCTTGAGTTGTAAGCCCCATCACTTGTACATAAAATTAAATTTGGGCCTCTAATAGAGTGTAAGACCCAATTCCTTTCTTAACCAAAACCATTTTGGGCCTCAGGTATTGTATAAGTCCTGACACATTTTCAAAAATCTCAGTGCGATCGCTAGTTTAAAACAAAATAACCTGGGCTTACCCTTGTGTTGTAAGTCCCATTTCTTTTCTTTTTCAAACCTTTAGGCCTTTCCTTGAGTTGTAAGACCCATCCCTCTGTACAGAAAACCTTTTTGGGCCTCAGTCATTGTATAAGCCCCAGTACAATTTACAAAACAACGGTACGATTACTATTTTTCATCTGGGCCTCTCCTTGAGTATAAGCCCCAACAATCTTTTCAAAATAACTTCCCTCTTGATTTAGGTTCAAATCCATATTTGTTTTCAAAACTTTCTTTAATTTCTTGAACAACTAACCATACAGCTGTTACAATGGAAGCTTGCTCGCCTGTATGTTTTATCAGCTTTCATTTACTCGCTTTCATATATACATAACTGTATTGCTGGAAGCTTGCTCACCTGTAAGTCCTTCTTTCATATCCTTTTAAATACTTGTCATATATCAACTGTATATATACTAGTATATCTGCTTAGAGTTTTCCCCGGCAACTCGGTCTAGAACTAGGTAAATCCAGTTGGTCACTCTTAAATACAGGTAAAACTAGATCCCCATAGGATTTCCAGATACAGTCTTGCCTTCTCTTGGGCTTAAACAATATGGAACAAAGAAAAATGCATTATTCCCGGTGAAACTTTCTCAGACTGTCACTATTAGAAATTGTCAAAGAAGTTCATTTCCCCCATAGAGTATTAATTCCCGGTGAAACCTCTCTTGAATTTCTTCAAACCCTAGAACTGCTCACTAAAGGATTAATTCTCGGTGAAACCTTTTTTGAACTTTTCTTAAGTTTGGACCCACAGGCTTCCTAAAAGCATCTCCGCCTCCTCTTGGGCTTTGTACAAGGACCCTTCGACTTCTTAGAAGTTCTCATGCCTTTTCTTGGGCTTAATACAAGGACCTTGAAGACCTCTTAAAGGTATAGGACATAACTTAGTTATCCTTTGCTAGAGCAGTCTTTCTTGAGTCGAAACCTCAGACCAATTTAGGGTTGATTCTCATCCATTAAAACACCTGTCTCCTCTTGGGCATCATACAGAGATAAAACTCTCCCATACCAGTAGACTTGGACAGTCTAATCCCCTCTTGGATCTCAAAGACATTCTCAAGTTCCTTACAAACATAGGAGAAACCCCTGGTCATTTTTTATCAATCTCCAGTAGAGTTAAAACCCATGGGTTCTAAAACCCAGTCTTCCTCCAAAAAATCCCTCAGCTAAGGTCAAATTACTATCAATAAACCTTTATCAAAAGCTCAAGGCATCTGATATTTCAACTCTTCTGCAATCCCCAGCAAGAGTTGATTCCCCAATTTGGACCTGTCTTTGGATCTCAATAATCCTCAGCGGAAGTTAGTCTCCTCTTAGGCTTTATATAAGAAATTCTCCAACCAGCCTCCTCTTAGACTTTGTATAAATATTTCTTTCTTTGTTCTTCCTCAGCAAAGATAGCCTCCTCTTAGGCTTTGTATAATGATCCTTCCTTTCCTCAGCATATTTAGCCTCATCTTAGGCCTTGTATAATGATCCTTACTTCCCCCTAGCAAAGTCAGCCTCCTCTTGGGCTTTGTACAATGATTTACCCCAGCTGAGCTAACCTTTTCAGACTCTCTTATTGAGTCAATAACCTTTCCACACTCTCTTGTTGAGTCAATGGTACAAAACAAAAGCACTATCTTGTTGAGTCAAATCTTTTAGCCTCAATCTAGGGCTTTGTACAAGACAGATAAACACACTCTCTGGTTGAGTCAACCTTTTTCAGCTTCAATCTTGGGCTTTGTACAAGACACCATATAAATTTTCCTAAGCGGAGTCAATCCTCTTTCAGCCTCAATCTTGGGCTTTGTACAAGACAGATAATACTCTTCAGCAGAGTCAAACTTCTTTCAGCCTCAATCTTGGGCTTTGTACAAGACACTTAAAATATCCTTAGCCGAGTCAGTAAAGTCTCATTTCAGCCTCAATCTTGGGCTTTGTACAAGACAGGTAAAGATTTCTTTCCCACATAGTCAGTCTTCTTTTTAGCCTCAATCTTGGGCTTTGTACAAGACACATACAAACCCTCCCCAGCGGAATCAAAATCTCTTTTAGCCTCAATCTTGGGCTTTGTACAAGACAGACAAAATATTTCCCCAGAAAAGTCAAACTTTTAGCCTCCTCTTAGGCTTTGTATAATGATATCCCCAAAGAGCCAACTCTTTTAGCCTCAATCTTGGGCGTCGTACAAGACAGATAAACACTTTCTTGTTGAGTCAATCTTTTCCAGCCTCCTCTTAGGCTTTGTATAAGGACTTCCCCAGTGGAGTCAATCAATCTCTTAGCTTCAACCTTGGGCTTTTATCAAGGCACACAAAAATCAACATCCCTTGAGAGGAAATCAAAATCTCTCTGTGGGAAGAAATTTCTCTGTGTTATCACACATTAAAACAGACATTCAAAACAAACCTTAATCCCAGATAACTGTTGTAAGTGGCACACTTGTTGATTCAAATATCCAAGCTGTCGTCCATCTCTTATCCTGGTAAAACCTTTTCTCCCATCTAATTGTTGTAAGTGGCAAGCCTCTGGATTATTTACATCCATGCCACTATCCCTCTCTTAGCATAGGAAGTTCCTAAGGAAAAATGGCATTGTTCTACACTAAGTTAAAGTTTTCCCCTTCAGGACAAATCCCCTATAAAGGAAATTATGGCATTGCTGGATTCACATATCCCAGTTAAAGTAATCCTCCTTTATAATCAGTCACCCAACAATTGTGATAAACAGACGAGATGTCTCCCTTTAGAGATGACAAATTCTCTCTCAGTCAACCCTTTAGCTTCAATCTTGGGCTTTGAACAAGACACAAATATTCTCCTTTAGCTTCAATCTTGGGCTTTGAACAAGACACAAATATTCTCCTTTAGCTTTAATCTTGGGCTTTGAACAAGACACAAATATTCTCCTTTAGCTTCAATCTTGGGCTTTGAACAAGACACAAATCACCTTTAGCTTCAATCTTGGGCTTTGAACAAGACACCAGACATCTTTTTCCTCCCATAGAATAGGAGGAACTACGATTGCTCTTATTTTCCTGTTTCTTTAAATGGGAATACGTAGGCATAAGATTGCGAAATCTTAGCGAGCATACCAATCAAAAACTTTAGGTCCAGTACCTTCATACCGATCAAAACTGAGGTCCAATGCCTCACCAAATTCATCAAAAACTCTCTCTCTCTCTCTCTCTCTCTCTCTCTCTCTCTCTCTCATATTTCCCAAGAAACTTTCCCAACCCATCAATGGATAAACACCATCAAGTACAAAGCAGAACCTAAAACTATCAACCTGTGGATAACCACATATAGGATGGGTAATTGACAACTCCCCATTGTATAACCTGGCCCCGAACTCCCCAAATCTCTTAAGCGTTTGTTCAGTTAAACATTCGCGTGCAAGCTTAGTTTTAGATAGCTTCCCTTTCCCTTCCAGCTCCACGGGATAAATAAGAAATCAGAAAGTAGCACCCCACTCCCCCTCATTATAGTGAGGAGAAAACCCAATTTGCGATAAGGTGGTCGTGTCACCGACAAAAATCGCATGCTACAACAATCAAAACCTTTTTCCTAGATAATTGTTGTAAGTGGCACACTTGTTGATTCAAAATCCAAGCTAGAGTCCTTCCTTTATCCTTGCTAAAATTCATCTTTCATCTAACAGCTGTAAGTGGCAAGCCTCTGGATCCCTAACATCCAAGCCAATGTCCCCCTCTTAGCATGAACGATTCATAAAGGAAAAAGTGGCATTGCTTTACACTGAGTTAAATCTTTCCTCCTTCATGACATCACCCTTATAAAGGAAATTATGGCATTGTTGAATTCACATATCCTAGTTAAAGTAATTTTCCTTTATAATCAATTACCCAACATTTTGTGATGAATAGGTGAGATTTCTCCCTTTAGAGATGACAAATTCTCTCTCAGTCACCCTTTTAGCTTCAATCTTGGGCTTTGAACAAGACACAAATACCCTGCTAGCTTCAATCTTGGGCTTTAAACAAGACACCAAACATTTTCCTCCCATAGAAATAGGAGGAACTATGATTGTTCTAATTTCCCAGATTTCTTTGCGGGAATACGTAGGCATAAGATTGCGAAATCTTAGCGAGCACACAATTCAAAACTTTAGGTCCAATACCTTCCCAAAAACAACGGAAAACCTGAAAACAACAAAAACACTCTCTCAACACTCCCAAAGGAGAAACTTTTCCCAAGGCACAGTAGATAAACACAAGAAAGTATTTCAAATTAACAGAAAAATATGCAATAAAAGGTCTATGGATAACCATATATACACTGGGTGTTAATAGCTTCCCTTTGTATAACCTGACCCCATTCCCCGATCTCTTAGCATTTGTTAAAGAAAACATTTGTGTGCAATGTTAGTTTTAGATATCTTCCCTTTCCTTTCCAGCTTCATAGGATAAATAAGAAATCATAAAGTAGCACCCAATTCTAACCATTGCGATAAGGTGGTCGCGTCACCGACAAAAATCGTACGCTACATATACACTCTTTCGAAATCGACTTTCATTATGAAACATTCCTTTCTCGAACGCTTCACCAAGTCCAGCAACTCGTTAACTACAGCCACCCAAATAATCATCACATTAAGGTATTTTTCATTTAAACCAAACTTTTAATTACATGAGTCATAAAATCTTGGATAAATAAATTAATCCAACACTAACTGCTCATATTTTAATTTGTTATATTCTATGAGTGTTAGATTGCTATCCAACACCAAAAAAAGTTTCTTTTTATACACATATCACTGAGTGCACAATATTTGTTTTGCGCTAGTTATTCGATAAACTCCTTAGATTTTGTCTTTTTCTTGTTGCAAATTATCCCTCAAGTGGAGGCATCTAAATAAGCATAACTAAATAAATAGTCTTGTTAAAAGTTAAAAAGGAAATTTCTAACGATGTCACCAAAAATTTGATAGATGTTTAACAAGTGTACCAAACCCAAAATAAGTATTAAAATGATAAATAAGATAACTTTTACATAGACAACCATCTTATTTGAACCTCTGGATGCGTCCTATGAATGCTTTATCAATGAAAAAATAGAATAATCAAATTTCCTATTTATTTGTTGCTATGTTTCTCCTCTTATAAGGAACTCTAGACCCTTATTTCAATATACTCGTATTAATAGGCTTTTGGATGAAAATAGCATTGGAAAGTTACCCAAATTGACCTTCAACATATGACATTGATTTTTTTTTCTTTTTTTTTTTTTTCTGAAAGCAATACTTCATTACAGGAAGCACAAGGGGTGCTGCAATCCTGCTACAAGAAGAACAAAACTACATCTGAATACAACACCACGATACTGTGTAACAGTCGTAAAACGAGCAAACGAAATTTAAATTATGATTGGAAAGCCATCTCCAACTAAACAGCTTAATGGAGTTCAGCAAATCGTTAACGGGAATCAACTTGTTTTCGAAAATGAAACAATTCCTAGCATGCCATAAGAACCACAAGATAGCAGCCCATATCACCGTACCCTTTGAGCTACCAGCTTCTTCCTGAATAATGGATTCAAACTCCAGCAGGGACACAAGACAGTTTGAATTGCGAAAAATTGAGTTCCCAGCCACTTCTTAACCCCTTCCCAAAATGCTTTAGCAACATCACATTCAAACATGACATGAGTGATGCTTTCCTCCTGAAACCCGCACCTGGAACAAACAACACCATCAACAGTCCAAATGTTCCTCCTACCCAATAGGGATTTCACAGCAATCCTGTTCCACAAGGTTCTCCACAGGAAAACAGCAACTTTATAGGGGATGTTCATGGCCCAAATTCTTTTCATACCAGTATGAACAGCTGCATTTAAGCAAGGCTTACATTTAACATTCCACAAACATGAATAACAAGATTTGACAGAAAAATCAGAATTGTGAACCAAAGGATTAAAACTCCCCAGCTTCCACAGAAAGACGTCATCAACCAAATTGATTGGATTAAAAGTACTCAGCAGATCCAAAAGATCAAGATACTCATTAGCCATAATAGACGCTTCAGGAAAATAACTGAAATGTAACTTCTAGGTCTAGCCTGAGTCATCCCACACGCCATGATCAACAACAACTCCATGGTTAAGTCTAGAAAACTGATAGAGACTTGGAAAAATCTCCTTAAGAGGAGAATCCGAAGCCCAACAGATATGCCAAAATGAGATGCTCTTCCCGTTACCCAAGCAACACGACATATTCTCAGAAAAACATTTTTCTTAACAGCTTCGTCATATCCCAATTTCATCATGTCTCTCCACCAAATAGAATCGCTAGAATTGGGCTTCTCCTCGTCGTAACTATTCAACAATAGAGGAATGTTCACACCATATCTGCATTCAAGCAAGGATTTCCAAATGCTCTTATTCGTCTTCATTAACCTCCATTTCCATTTGAGTAACAACGCCTCGTTGAAACTAGCCAAGTCTTTGATTCCCAAACATCCCAACTCTTTAGGCATGCACACATACTTCCAAGCGATCCAATGAACCTTTTTCTTAGAGTCTCTTCCTCCCAAAAGGAACCTGCTTTGGATGCTTTGCAAGGTTTTTAAAACTGTAGAAGGAACCTTATAGAAGGAGAAAGCGTACAATGGCAAAGCGTTTAAGACTGAATTTATCAACACGATTCTACCTCCTATAGACAAATGTCTAGCTTTCCACACGGCCAACCTACCTCTAACCTTGTCTATAATGTACTTCCACATATGAACTCTCCTAGGACTTTCTCCAACAAAAACACTGAGGAAGAAACACGGTAACTTCAAGACATCACAATGTAAAAAATTGGACGCAGCTTCCAAAAAATCCTTATTAAGGTTGATACCGCCAATTCTAATTTTGGCGAAATTGACTTTAAGCCCAGAGAGTAATTCAAAACCACGCAGAATTGCCTTGAAGATCCACAGATTCTTCCAGTTAGCCTCTCCCAATAGTAATGAGTCGTCGGTGAACTGAGTAATAGACAGTCTGAGATCGTCATCCACTGCAAAACCTTCATACAAACCACTGTTTTCCGCTTTCTTCATCAAAAGGTTTAGCACTTCCATAACAAGGATAAAAAGGAAAAGGTACTGTCATATCCCAAATTTTGACCACTAAGATTCCCCATCATTGTGCAAACCATCATCACAATATGGATGAACCATCATACCTCATTAGTCTCCCCAAAGATGGGTAAACATCCACTACAATCAAATTTAGGGTTTCAAGGATCATAACTTGAGATCCAAGCAACCATTTTGGCTGATCTAAAGATGGATTTGTAGCTCTCATGGCATACTTTAAAAGTGTCAACTACACCTTACTCCAATTCTTCATGGATTTTTAGTTATGGAGTGACCAAAATGACAAAAACATGAAAATGCCACTTTTTCCAACACTTAGTGAAATTTTCACTAAGTTAGAATCTGTTTCACTTTTTTCAAAATGTAGGGGCATTTTTCACTTGGATCCAAAAAGTGTCAAGACAAATTATGATCACACATATGTTGTATCATATGAGATCTTTCCAAAATGGCCAAGAACTCCATCAAATTCCATTTGAGCTAAGAGTTATGACAGTGGCAATATGCCTTGCTGCAACTGTCATGGCAAGGCAGATTTGTGCATTTTACTTGATTTGTTCAAATTGTACAAATGATAAACAAGTTTATCCATCTGAACACCTCAGGGGGAGACCAAGGAGGAACAAACACTGATCCATAAGCCTCCCAAGTCTTTGGAACTAAAAGTAGCATGTCAAACCTAGAATGCCTAAAAAGGGGACAAGACTCCAATTTTTGTTTGGGAGCATTCAATGGATGCACCAAGGTGGCATGAACTGAGCCTTTTCCAACAGAATGAGTCAAGGATGATCTCTGAACTAGGGAACCAAAGGCTTATGCTCTAACCTCTAGTCAATGGCTAGAGGAGACTTAAGATTCCAAAGTGATACAATTGGACAATGATCTGCTGCAGTTGCCATTCACTATTGCTTGCAAAACAAACTTGCTCTACTATAAATAGAGCTCATTTGTGCTCAGTTTAAGGACACCAAAGGCCTACAACACTTTCCTTTCTCAAAATCATCTTCTCACTCTCAAAAATGCCTTTCTTAGCAAGTCACTATCGAATTCTTCAGTAGAGAGCAATTCCACTCAAACCAATTCCTCTAACACCTTATAAACATCATATGTGAGTTAATCAAACACTAAACACACAACTGTAACACTGATTTCTCAGAATCACCAGCCAGTTGCTCATGTTTTCAACCAAGTTGCAGTTGAGATGCCATGAAGTGATCCAGCCATTTCCAATCAAGTCCAAGCATTCAAACACACTCCATATGGTGTAGGGAAGCTATTAAGATCATCACAACTCATCTGTAACACCTCCAACTTAAAAATCACATTGCTCTTGCTTTCACGACCTTCAAGTAAGCCTAAACTTGATCATCTCTTAATCTATGCATATTTCCTTGCACAATACTTTTTCCAAATATTCATAATCATGCATAGAATGTTTCCCCTCAATTAATTGCTTTGTTTGAATCGTGTATCAAAATTCTCAGCCTTCATGCAAATTTTTGGGTTCATGAGTTTTTGTCTTGATTTCTTATTACATGCATAAAATAAATGAAATTAAAGACCATATACATGATCGTGAGGTGAAAACGAGCAGATTGATATGTGGATTGTGTGCTTTCATCAAGTATTCAGTGAGATTGGATAGAAAACGCAAATCTGAGCAAAACTCCCTTCGCGCGTCTTCTTGGCCCGTGTTCTTGGCGCCTTTTTCACAAGTTTGAATATTTGAATTTTGTGATTTTATTTAATTGATTCAAAACTTAATTTCTCTCTGAGTTTTAATGATTTTGAGTTGATTCTTTTTTTAATAATTCACAAAAATGTTAAAATATTTTATTTTGCCAAAAATTCCCAAAAATATTATTTATTTCATATACTTGATATTTTTGCAAAGAATTAATCTTTTATTTGTTTGTTAACATTTAAAATATTTTTTCCTCCTTGATTTTCCAAATTTAATTGGTTTCCAATCATTTTGTGGATATAAACATGATTTTTGAAACATTGATCCAAGATCACCACTCATTTTTCACATGTTTTCAACACTTTTTATTAATTTTTTAACAAAATAAATTCCTTTTTAAACAAAATTAGGGTTTTGATTAATTCAACCCTCATCAATCATTTTCAAACACTCATGGGCCTCTAATAGAGTGTAAGACCCAATCCCCTTTTAACCAAAACAATTTTGGGCCTCGGATATTGTATAAGTCCCTCTACGTTAAAAGAAAAATCTCGGCGCAATCGCCAGTTCAAAAATCAAACCATCTGGGCCTACCCTCGTGTTATAAGCCCTATTTCTTTTCTTTAAATTTCTTTGGGCCTCTAATAGAGTGTAAGACCCAACCCCTTTGTAAATAATACCTTTGGGCCTCACACATTGTATAAGTCCCTTTGTATATTTTTAAATGTTCAGCGCGATCGTCGCCTTTTTAACAAAATCAATTGGGCTTCTCTTTGAGCTATAAGACCCATCTTTATTCATTTTCAAACTCTTTGGGCCTCTAATAGAGTGTAAGACCCAACCCTTTTTTTTCAAAATGATTTGGGCCTCAGATGTTGTATAAGGCCCACTGTGTTTTCAAAAACCTCGGCACGATCGCCGTTTTCAAACAAATAACCCTGGGCTTCTCCTTGAGTTGTAAGTCTCATCTCTTGTATAAAAACAAATCTTTGGGCCTCTAATAGAGTGTAAGACCCAACCCCCTTGTACAAAAAAAACTTTTTGGGCCTCACATATTGTATAAGTCTCTCTGTGCCGTTTTCAAGACAACGGTGTGATCATCGTTTAAAACTTGGGTCTCTCCTTGAGCTGTAAGCCCCAACAATCTTTTCAAAACACTTACTCCTTTGATTTTGAATTCAAATATTTGTTGTTATCAAAACTTTCTTTGATTTCTTTGTTGAACAACTAACAAAACAGCATGGAAGCTCTACAACGGGTAAATGTTTATCCACTTTCATTTACCGCTTTCATATGTATATAACTGTATTGTGGGGTTGTTTCACTGTAAGTATTCTGTCACATCCTTTTATATACTTGTCACATATCCACTGTGTAATACTAGTATAGTTATTTAGAGTTTTCCCCAGCAACTACGTCTAGAACTAGGTAAAGCCCTGTTGGTCACTCTTAAATACAAACAAAACTAGATCCCCCTTAGGATTCCAGATACAGTATTCCCTTCTCTTGGGGTTAAACAATATGGAACAAAGAGAAAGGCAGTATTCTTGGTGAACCTTTTCTCAGACTGTCACCCTTAGAAATTGTCAAAGAAACTCTAACTCCCCAGAGATGATCTTTTCTCCGTGAATGGCATCTCTTGAGTTTCTTCCAAATTCTCGAACATTCCTGGAATGATCTCTTCTCTGTGAATTGCATTTCTTGAACTTCTCTTGGTTTGGGGACCCACAGGCTTCCTAAAAGCAACCCCGCCTTCTCTTGGGCGTTGTACAAGGACCTTCGGCTTCTTAGAAGTTCTCATGCCTTCTCTTGGGCTTAATACAAGGACCCTGACGACCTCATAAAGGTATAAGACAGAACTTAGTCATCCTTTGCTAGAGCAGTCTTTCCAGCGTCAAAACCCCGACCATTTTAGGGTTGATACTCATCCCTTAATGCCCACGCCTCCTCTTGGGCATTGTACAGAAGATAAAACTCTAGGATTGGACGGTCTAAAACTCTTAAGTCTCAAAGACATTCTCATGTTCCTTTCAAACATAGGAAAAAACACCGATCACTCTGGATCAATCTCCAGCAGAAACCCGGGCTCTCTCATGAGAGTTCCCCACACATCGACCTGCTTCAGGATCTCAATAATCCTCAGCACTAAGTCAGCCTCCTCTTGGGCTTTGTACAAATGCTTCTCCCCAGCGGAGCTAACCTTTTCAGACTCTCTTGTTGAGTCAACCACTTTTAGTCACCGTCTTGGGCTTTGTACAAGACATATAAAAACACTCTTTTGTTGAGTATAAAAGACTCTCTTGTTGAGTCAATCTCCTTTTAGCCTCAATCTCGGGTTTTGTACGAGACAAAAAATCACTCTCTTGTTGAGTATAAAAGACTCTCTTATTGAGTCAATCAACCTTCATACTCTCTTGTTGAGTCAATCACCTGTTCAAGACTCTCTTGTTGAGTCAAACCATTTCAGCCTCCATCTTGGGCCTTATACAAGATACATTCTCCCCAGTGAGTCAAAATCCCTTTTAGCCTCAATCTTGGGCTTTGTACAAGATAGAAAGAACATTTTCCCCAGTTGAGTCAATCAACCTTTTAGCATCAAATTTGTGCTTTGCTCACAGCATACAAACATCAAAAATTCCTCTTTAGAGATGACAAATTCCCTTTAGCTTCTCATCTTGGGATTTGAACAAGATACAAATCACCTTTAGCATCAATCTTGGGCTTTGAACAAGACACAAAAACATCTCTTTCCTCCCTCAGAATAGGAGGAACTACGATCGCTCTGATTTCCCTGTTTCGTTAAACGGGAATACGTAGGCATAAGATTGTGAAATCTTAGCGAGCATACTAATCAAAAACTCAAAGTCCAGTACCTCCATACATCAATCAAAAAGCATCAGACCTAACACCTTACCAGAAGCCTCCTTTACAGTCATGACACTCCGTTCTTAAACGAAATAACCTAAAGACAGACCCCCCCTTTTGATAGCATCTGTAAACCAACAATTTTGACTGTTTAACCTTAGTATGCAAGTAGGATTAATTGGAGACATCTATTTCCCTTCCTTAATCAGCTTCACAGGATAAAAAATGAATCGAACTGTAGTACCAAAGCGTTAGTGATTCGAAACCACAAAAATCACGCTACAGGGATAACGGGTCCCCTTGACGCAATCCTTTCCCAACGGTAAAATCCGAAGTTGCGCTCCCGTTAACTAAAACTGACATATGACCACTGCAGACATATGACCGCTTAGATAAAAAATTTTGATAGCAACTAATGAGACAGATCGGCCTATAGCATCTGAGAGTTTGAGGGTTCTTCTTCTTGGCATCTAAAGCAATAAAGGAAGAGGTAGCAGCCTTAGTTAACTTAGGATTAGCATAGAAGTCAAGAACAAACCTTTGGACATCTTCCTTAACAATCTGTCAGCACCCATGGAAAAAAGCAAACGTAAAACCGTCAGGACCCGGACTCTTACCCCCGTTACACCCCCACACCGCTTCCCTGATTTCCTCCAACGAAAACTCCACTTCGAGAAAATTTTTGTTCTCTTCAGAAAGCTTCTTGAGGTCCAAAGACTCAAAATCCAAACGAAAACAACTGTCTTTCTTAAAATTGTTTTCAAAAAACCTTTTAACTTCCGACTTAACGCCTTGAACATTCTTCGCAAATTCCTACCTCAATATTGACAGACCAAACATTGTTTCTCCTTCTTCTTCTATTAACTGCAGAATGGAAGAATCTTGTGTTACTGTCTCCGTCCTTCAACCAAAGCTCCCTTGCCTATTGTCTCAAAAGCTCTTTTTTCAAATTAAGGTTATGCCACACTTTTTCATTAGCTTTCGATCTTCTGCTGGCCATTTCCTCAAAACTAGAAAATCCATTCCTGCTAACCTCCAAATCCAAATCGTTGAGGTTACTTACAGCATCCTCCACCTTGACATCCACCCACCTAGAAACTTCCCTACTCCATTTTCTCAAGCCATCCCTCAGCCTCACCAATTTAGACTTAAGGATAAAATCACCCCTGCCAACAACTTCCTCCTTCTCCCAAATCGACTAAACAAAAGGCACGAAATCTGGGTGCTTTAACCAACTACTATTAAACCAAAACGGTTGTGGCCCCCAATCCAGATCATTGGCCAACAGCCACACGGGGCAATGATCCGACACATCTCTTCTCCCAATACACTGACCTCTAATCTTCCAGCTCTCCACCAGATTCTCAGACAGAAGGAATCTGTCGAGTCTACTCATAGAGCTACCAGATTTGTTGAACCAGGAAAAACTACCTCCTACGCACGGAACGTCCACGCAATCCAAATCATCAATAAAATTTCTAAATTCATCCATCTCCTTCAAATAACCCACTCCAGCACTACCTTTTCTTTCTGCCTTATGAGCCATGGAGTTAAAATCACCTCCCACCACCCAATCTCCTCTACCAATCTTCCTCTTAGCCCTCACCTAATCAGCCCACGAACTTCTCTTCTTGGCTAAAAAACACGAAGAGTAAATGTTGACAAAGAAATACTATTTCCCTTTCCAAAACGCGTTGAGGCCCAAGAAACCCTTGCCCCTAAAACTATAATCTAAGTTCAAGAGATCTTTTTTCCACAAAATGATCATCCCTCCTGCGTTCCCAACTGCCCCTGTAAAAGACCATTCTACATCCTCACTGCCCCAAATAGAAATCGCCATGGAATCGTCTATAAGCTCTTTTTTAGACTCCTGAATGAAACAAACATCCACCCCATTAGACTGAATAAGCTTTGCCACTCTCTTCCTTTTCACCAAGCTACAACACCCTCTAATATTTAAGGATAAAATATTCATCAAGTACCTTTCTTTTTGAACACCTTCTTACCCATGCCTTCTTCATCCCTCTTCTCCAGCCCCTTTAATTCATTAATCATTACTTGACCGTCTTCGCTGCCCATCACACCTAAAGATTCCACCAACTCCTTAACTCTAGAAGAAACTTTAGACTCAAGCGCCTCCCAGAATCTTTTGTTGCCCTTCATCACTTCAGAGTCTGAAACAGAATGGCATCTGGAAATTTGCTCAACATCTCTAGAAGCACCTTCGGACACCCTTTCCCGAGTCTTGAAAATCCCCACAGGATAACCTCTGATATCTTCTATGGGATCTTCAGAAGAAATGGAAAGTGTGTTAAGAGAAGCATCTAACCTTTTACGAGAACCATTAAATTTTGGAATCACGGCTGCTAAACCTACAGACTCTTCTGCCCCCACCAAAGTTGTACCTTCAACTAAAGTAAATGATTGGATCTCATCGGATTGAGCCACAAACGGCCCACTAACTCCACCTGACGGAACAGATTCATGGGCTTTTAACAAACATTGGGCCTTAATACACCCATCAAAAGAAATCTCTTTGTCAAGAGAATTGTGTGAAAAGTTAACACTTGACTTTTCCAACTCTGACCTTCCATTTGTCACTACTTTAGAACATATGACATTGTTATCTAAGTGACATCAAACCCAAGAGAGTGAATTGCAATCCAAATTTTTTTGAAAAATTAATCAGATTAAAGCAACTTTTAGATTAATTTTAAGGAAGAAGTAGAATAAGAAAATAATAGCAGAAAGATAAAAAACAATATAAAAAGATAAGGAAAAAGGAAGAAATACACTAGAATTATACTAGTTCACCATAAAATTATGAGGGTTACTCTAGTCTCTAAGAATTTTCTGTAAAATTTCCACCAACATAGAACTTTTAACATAAGATCAACCCCAACCTTCTTATAGCAAGATTTTACTTCAGTTTAGCTTGCAACCTTTATAGCTTATCAGAGTTTTTAGAGAATGATCCTTTTTTATTTACAATTATATATCAGAATAGTAATGCAATGGTTATACAAGAATTCCCTACAAGGTTGTAATTCTCTCATTGCTAAAATTATATTTTAAGTGACTTTGCAAATATGGAGCCATGTAAGAATATATGAGCAAGTTTTTTTTCTTATGAAACTTTTTGTGTTTTTAAACGAACACAATCCTTCCTTTTATAGTAAAATATTTAGATAAAAAAGAAATCTTTGAAAGTCTCATATTTGGTTCATAATTATTTATGACCTATCAAAAATGAAAAGTTTTGTTGGATCAGAAGAATAATGATTACTAGATCTCCATAATCGACTACAAAATATTTGTTTACCTCTCATTATTGATTAGACACGTTCATACATAAATATAGGTTGGGTTTCAATACATAATCAATTATAAAGGTTTCTTAATTGATTATGATCTGATTTTAAAAAAATTTAGCTCCACTCCCAAGTGACTTTCCTAACAGTTTTAGAAAGAGGAAGTTTTGTAAAAATAATTTTAGTGAGTGTGTGTATGACTTTAGTATTTTTAAGAACACACAAATTATAATTTTGATTTAGAAAAGATAAGACATCTGTGTACATAATCATATGGTGAATTTTTAGCATATATGTTTTTTTTATGATGTTTTTATTTAGAATTTGATTGTTTTAAGTAAATCATCATAAACTTATCACTTTTGATTTCATTAAATATTTATTATTCATTTGATGATGTTTATTATATTTGGTTTTGATCTCCCCCTCTCATCATCATAATTTGTTAACCTATTAAGCACATAGAACCATACACGTTACACATTGCAGTAAAAATTAATTCAGTGGTAGCAATTGCATTTAAAAAACAAAAATGTTTGCTCTCAAGATGCGCCTAAATTTAATGGACTAACTCACTACGATGTCAAGTATATGTGTAGTATTGTGTAATTTTCTACTTCAGTTTCGGGCATGCAACAATCCTTTCTTGCTTACTGTGGAAAGTATATTAGATGAGTAATAGTTTTATCGTCTCTACATGGATTATCGTGATATCATTGCCATTCTACAGTTTATAAAGTCTTAGGTGTGGTTTTTAAAAGTATTTTGTTTGGTATCATAAATTTCACAAGATTTTGTAGCAAAGAGTAAAGTTTGAAAGATACTTGTTTAAAAAGACATATCAAGAATAGATTTCATCAACCTACTTGCATGTATTCAATTAATCAAGCATGTGGACTTCCTTACGATCAATATAATCATGTATCATCTCAATATCGTTTATCTCTAAAGCGATTTCGTCAATATTATCATCTTAATTACTAGATGATGTCTCATGCTAACAATCAACACAATAATCTTAAAGCATAATACAAAGTGAATATCAACTCACAAATCTATGTCTAGAGTTTGTTCATTGATAGATAAATAAAATAAGTCAAGGTTTGAAAAATACCTTTCAACAGTGATTCAAATCAAATGTATAGCATTAAAAGCAAAGATATAGATCATACATTGATCATATACTTTGTTCACATACAAAAGATCAAAGAAAATACATACAAGTTAAGGAAGATTACATCTATCCTTGATACAAGGGATTTAGCTACCCATAACCATGGTAGATTGCTTCACAAGAAATGGAAGGAGATGAATATGCATTCAAGTTGAAGAATCGACAATGGATGCGAATTCAACTCCGATTTAATGAAGATCACCTCTTAGATGAAGAAATGATGTTTTTAGGGTTTTTGTGTTCAAAGGAAATGTTGTGTGAAAGAATAATCATCCAAAAAGCAAGAAAAAATTACATAAGTATCTTTCCAAATTTGCGATAGCTCACATAGCAAGGTCAACTTTTAGGCACTTCAAGTGCCACATAAAACTTAAACCGCCCTTCTGGAAATATCTCAGCTCGCACGAGCTAGTTCGTCCCAACACTACTACAAAATACGCCTTCGGTAACACTAATTCTACTACGATTATGCATTTCACCGTTGTAATACCGCAAACTGGATGCGCCTGATATATTTTTTATTTTTCGAAAGTTATTTAATCATGGTTGGTATAAACAATCGTGGTGATAAAGTAATAGTTACAAGCTTTGAATCATAGCAACTACATTTTTTCCATTTTTCCTATTACAAAAAGCGCGTGTCACTTAAGTTCAGAAATAAATAAATGAACATTATTTAACCACGGTTTTAGTCTACAACCGTTGTAACAATATCTACATTTGATTGCGGTTGTAAATATCAACCGTGATTAAATTTTTCTTAGTAAATTTAAAACAAAACAGATTCATTATTTCCTTCATAACATGCCCTAAGCGAACTTGCGAACCAACGAACCAGCGAACCAGAGACGACAGCGATAGCAAGAGCGAAATATTCATCATCACAATCTTCATTCATTTGAATCTTCATTCTTGATAATCTTCACTATCTTTACTCTCGGTCTCTTCGAAGTAAGATATGTTTCGTGAAAACTACACTCATTTCCTAATCTTCCTAATTCTTGATAATCTTTACTCTCTTGTTTGATTTCGAAGCTCATATGCTTTTTCCATATGCTTAAGATTTAGAGTTGTATTATTGTACTGAATATGCTTTATGTTTTGTTGTTGGATTATGTGGTTTGTTTCTTGCAAAGTTCATATGCTTTATTCATATTCTTAAGATTTAGAGTTGTATTATTGTTCTGAATATGCTTTAGGTTTAAATTTTGTTGTGCCATACATAATATTATTTTGATATAAATTTCAGAATTTATTATGGATCGTAGTTGGATGAAAGCTGATAGATTAGATCTGATATATGAGAACGAAGTTCTTGAATTCGCTGATCAAAATCTTCCCGACAATAATGGTATCTTTTATTGTCCTTGTGCTAATTGCGAGAATATAAATTAAGGTACAAAGGATGAGATATACCATTACCTATGTTATGATGGTATATGTCAAAATTATACAATATGGACGTGGCATGGTGAGGTGGAAAAAAAATCGAAACCCTGCATCATAGAGTCATGAAGTTGATGAAGATGAATATATGGATGACTGTCTAGAAGATATGTTCTGTGATACTGCAGAATCTTCTTTTAAGAAAGCCCATATTTATGATACTTTATGTGGTGATAAGGACACCCCTTTATATAAGGGGTGCACAAGTTTTACACGATTGTCTGTGATTTTAAAATTGTTTAATCTGAAAGAAAAAAGTGGGTGGTCGGATAAAAGTTTCACGGAATTGCTTCATTTGCAGAAGATAATAATTTGCCTGATTGTTGTTATGATGCTAAGAAGATATTATCCATTGGGTTTGGAGTATATAAAAATACGTGCATGCCCTAATGACTGACTATTATACAGGAAAGAGTATGAAAATGACAATGATCAAAATACATGCAAGTACCATAACACTTTAGTAGGAGGCCTCTTCCTAATGACTGAATATTATACAACCATGGTGATGACAATGAAAATGACAATGTTAGTAGGAAGACGCCTCCTGCTAAAGTGTTATGGTACTTTCCAATAATTTCAGGATTCAAGAGACTTTTTGCTAATGCGGATGACACAAAGAATATTATATGACATGCAGATGAAATAAAATGTGATGGAAACATACGCAATGTAGCTGATTCTTTATATTGGAAGAAAATTGATTCGTTGTTTCTGGATTTTGGCACTGAGCCAAGAAACCTTAGGCTTGGGCATGCCACTGATGGAATGAACCCCTTTGGTAATATGAGTACTAACCACTCTTCATGACATGTTCTTCTCACGATTTACAACCTATCTCATTGGTTGTGCATGAAGCATAAGTATATGTTGTTAAGTATGATGATTTATGGACCACAAGAACTTGGAAATGACATAGATGTTTATCTAAGTCCATTAATTTAAGATCTAAGACTTTTGTGGGAGGAAGGTGTTGAAGTTGATGATGCATATTCTGGTGAAAAGTTTAAGATGTGTGCAATGTTATTTTGCACAATCAACGACTTTCCAGTATATGGTAATTTGCCTGGATATAGTGTCAAGGGACACAAAGTGTGTCCTATTTGTGAATCCGATACATGTTATCACCAACTTGAGTTTTTAAAAAAGACTATTTACCCTGGGCATCAAAAATTTCTAAAACCCGATCATTCTTGTCGTAGATTGCGGAAGGCTTTTAATGGAGAGCAGGAGTTTGATATCGCTCCTAAACATTTAATTGGGGATGAAGTTTATCAATGACAGAAACACATTAATGTTGTCCTTGGAAATAGAGAAAAATAAAAAGGGCAAGTTGTTGAGAAAAATATATGGAAAAATAGGTCTGTGTTCTTTGATCTTCCATATTGGTCAAATCTCGATGTAAGACATTGTCTTGATGTGATGCATATGGAGAAAAATGTGTGTGATAGTTTGATTGGAACACTTATAAACATTCCAAGAAAGACTAAAGATAGTAAGTAATCTCGTTTCAATATGGAGGCGATGGGTATACGAAAACAATTGGCTCCAATAGAGAAAGGGAAAAGAACTTATCTGCCTTTGGCTTGTTACACTCTATGTAAAAAGGTAAAGAAATTGTTTTGCGAGTGTTTGCATGGTATCAAAGTTCCCAAAGGTTACTCATCAAACATCAAGAAACTTGTATCAATGAAATATCTCAAGTTAATTGGTTTGAAATCTCATGATTGTCGTGTCTTGATGCAAAAAATATGAGAGTAACTATCACCAGATTGTGTATGTTCTTCAATGCCATATGTAATAAAGTTATTGATTTCAAAAAACTAGATGAATTAGAAGATGAAGCTGCCATAATCTTGTGTCATTTGGAGATGTATTTTCCTCAATCATTTTTTGACATTATGGTTCACTTACTTATTCTTCTAGTTAGAGAAATCAGAATTTGTGGTCCAGTTTATGTAAGGTGGATGTATCCAATAGAGTGATGCATGAAGATCTTTAAAGGATATAGAAAGAATCATCACTGACCGAAAGCTTTGATTGTTGAAAGGTACATCACAGAAGAAGCTATTAAGTTTTATACAAACTATTTGTCTGAAACAGAGTCTATAGGAATTCCACAGTCTCGTCATGCTAACACTGAAGGTAGAGGCATTCACGGGTTAAATGTTAAATCAATGACTCGGGATGTAGTTATTCAGGAACATTTCTATATATTAAATAATCTTGAAGAAGTTCAACCTTACGTGGCTAATCACAAAAGATTTTTGAAGAAAAGATATCCATCAATGAGTGACAAGTTGTTGTTGATCGAGCATAATAAGAAATTCCTATATTGGTTTAATAAAAGGATACCAAAAGTTTATAGTGCATCCGAGACAATTAAATGGTTGTCGTTCATGCCCAAATTTAATGTGATAACTTGGACTGCATATGACATTGGTCATTATATCTTTTATAAAAAATCAAAAGATAATCGTAGTACAATGCAAAATAGTGGGGTTATGGTTGAGGCTGAATCCATGTATTTCTCTAGCTCGAAAGATAAAAATCCAATATTGGCATCTAATGTGTTCTATGGTGTCATTGAGGAGATTTGGGAGATTGATTATGGTATCTTCAGAGTGTCATTATTTAAATGCAAGTAGGTTCCCAATAATATTAATGGTGTACAAACTGATGACTTAGGATTCACTTGAGTTGACCTTGGCAAGGAAAATTATATAACTGAACCATTCATCATGGCTTCACAAGCAAAACAAATTTTCTATGTGACCGACCCTTCGGACACATCGGGGAAATGGTCAATCGTTCTCCGAGGAGAAGACTTTCCTAGTAGTGATGAAAGTTTTGATATTCCTTATATTCCTTCTTACACAACAAAAGGGCCTACCACTTATGATGAAGTTGATAGAGATGATGTGCATGTTATTCGTATCGATCATAACGAATGCATATGAGAAAATTAACAAGTAATTAGTATTTTATTCTTTATTCATAATTTAATTAATGTAAGTCATTATTTCTAAGTATATTTACTAACAAGTATAATTATTTGAAATTGTAGGTGTTTAAAGTCAATACACCAACAGACAAAGAAACAAAACACTATAAGATACAATTATGTGATGTTATATAAAGTTTGTAGGTTCTTTTGTGCCATTTTTCCTTTGATGTAATACCTATACAATATTTGGTTATTAATCCAATGTATGGATTTGATGTAATACAATTTAATTCTTCATTATGATACAATTGTTGTTTTTGTTCTGATATGGTTCAAAAAACTACAAGTTAAAAAATAGAAAATTTTCAAAATGCAGAAAAATTATTTTTAAAAAAGCATATTATTTAATGACGGTTGCAATATATAACTGTGGTTGTATAGTGACTGCTGTCCAGAATAATATATAACACCAAAAGATGCGCTGGTGAGAATTGAACCTGGGACCTTAATATATTACACCAGTTAGTTATGGCAACTGTGATCATATATAGCGCGTTTTCAAGTTTTCTACAACGGTCATAAGACCGTGATTGTAAGTAATACATATAGAACCACACCCTACATAACAACGTAAGGTCACACGTGATGTTATCATTTTCCAACCGTTGTTGTATATGTTTTTCGTAGTAGTGCAAGCTCGCACTGCGATCACAAAGTAATTTAGCTACTACCTCTATAGTAGCATGCTTCGCTTTCCCTTCGTCAGCGCTCGCACAGCGAGGTCGTTTTTGCATCGCTTTCAGCTCGCACAACGAGCTAGCTGAAACAAGCCTTGTTTTCTTTGGCTTCCTTTTCCATTCTTTTGTGTCTCTTTCTTTGATTTTCATGCCTAATTCATGCACATTAACACACAAATAAGGAAATCCAAAGGCTAATGCAATTATAATGAAAATTCACACAATATAATGGAATTAAACATCTAAAACACAAATAAAGAGTTGAAAAATGCCAAGAAAAATAGTTCATTGTAAGACATGTTTGGCATTCAACAAACTCTCCCCAATTTAGATATTCGCTGGTCCTCAAGCAAAGTATGCCTCTCATGAAAACAAAAGGACTTTCTTAAGCATAAAATTCACCAAGAGAGGATTAACTGTTCAATATCAACATATGAATACGCACAAGCAATGTTCAACACTTCCTAGAATCAAACAATGACAAAGAATTTAGTTATAAACACAAATATCTTGCAATGCATTCTATAGCAACTAAATTGTCACACTTGAATCACTCTAACATTCCTCTTAAATTCATGGATGAAGAAATTTTACGCAGATGATCACGCAGGACAATTGCTCTCACCTGATAACAATGCTAACATCCAAATAAATTCACACATTCATCTAATTATAATATCAGAAATCATGGAAGCAAAAGATCATTATGGACTTTTAAGGTTGTAGCTTGGCCGAGTTTCACAACCAAGGGTCATTTCTTAGGCTATTGAAACGAAGTTGCCAAGCAAAAGAAACATTCAATAAACAAGTTATATACACATCACAACTTCTCTCAGCATTTTCTTTTCTCTATTGCTCACCCAAACAAACTTCCTTTGCACAATTATTTTTCATCTTTTTTCTTTTCTTTCTTTCAAACAAGCATTTTTTGTTTTTCTTTTCTTTTTCACAATCATATTCACAATTTTCTTTGCTTGTTTATTTTCAAAATTGTTAGCAACCTACCATTTTTCCTTCATTTTCCCCAACTTGAATACAATCAAACCTTAAGTGAATGCTCCTTGCTTTTTATGGCAAGGAAATAATTTCAAAACAATGATCAAAGTTCAAAGGTTTCAAAAAATAAAAATTTTAGAGTCCCACAAAGTTCAATGATGAACCAATATTTCAAGTTTATTTATATACACAATCAAGGTTCATCACCAAAACGGGTTCTAATCTTTTAAGGCTCAAAGGGGTTAACGAATACTCATTACTCACATGGTAAGTCACTATTTGGTTATGGTTATGCTCAATATCAACAAAGTACCTTGATCATTTCTAAGCTTCGACAAAATCACAACAATTAAAAGATTAAGCGTGAATTAAACAAGTTAAAACAAAGTTATCAGTCATCCAAATCATTTAGTGCACAATGGAGGTTTCTTACAATTTTTGGTTTTTGGACCTAAGTGACTCAAGCATTCAAACAAGTTGCAAAATGAAACAAGAATATACATTTGTATAAAACACAAAATTCTTAAGTCATTCTAATATTCTAGAAAGCAGTAACCATGTATCTTGCTTGCATTCATCACATTAAAATTCCTATCATCACCATCCAAACTTGGTAGAATCTTCATTGGATACTTTTTAAACAAAATAGCAACCAATATTTGAAGTTCTCAACATCCAATCATTGTAGAAGCATCAATATTTGAATGTCAGTCGGGCAGTGAAAGGAATGTGGGTACCCTGAGGCGTTACAATGATTGCCCCAATTCCGTTTCCGTAATTGTTGACAGCTCCGTCAAATATTAGTCCCCATTGGGAACCTGGTTCTGGCCCTTCACTGGGTAGCGGTTCATCACAATCTTTCATTTTTAAGTACTTGATATCTTCGTCTGGGAATTCAAATCCGACTGATTCCTAATCGTCAATCGGTTGATAAGCCAAATGATCGGCTAAAATGCTTCCTTTGACGGCTTTTCGGGCGTGGTACTCTATGTCATATTCTGATAACAACATCTGCCAACGGGTTATCCTTCCCGTGAGAGCAGGCTTTTCAAAGACGTACTTGATCAGATCCATTTCGGAGATTAACCAAGCAGTGTGACAAATCATGTACTGGAGAAGACGTTTGGCTGCCCAAGCCAGAGCGCAGCAAGTTTTCTCGAGCATAGTGTACCAAGTTTCACAATCAGTGAACTTCTTGCTTAAGTAGTTGATGGCATACTCTTTTCTCTTTGTCTCATCTTGTTGGCCAAGTACAAAACCCATGGAGTCTTCCAAGACAGTTAGGTAGATGATCAGTGGTCTTCCCTCCACTGGAGGTGACAGAATCGGTGGATTCAACAGATACTCTTTGATACTGTCGAAAGCTTTTTGGCAATCTTCAATCCATACACAACTTTGATTCTTTCTGAGTAATTTAAAGATTGGCGTGCATGTCGCAGTCATAAGGGATATGAATCTGGAGGTGTAATTCAGACATTCTAGAAATCCTCTGACTTGTTTTTTAGTCTTTGGTGAAGGTATTTCTTGAATGGCCTTGACCTTGTCAGGATCAACCTCAATTCCTTTCTGGTTGACGATGAATCCCAAAATTTTCCCGAGCGGACATCGAATGTGTATTTATTGAGATTCAAGCGGAGGCTGTATTTTCTCAGACGCTCGAATAACTTTGATAGGTGTGTCACATGCTCTTCTTTTGTTTTATATTTGGAAATCATGTCATCGACATACACTTCAATTTCTTTGTGCATCATGTCGTGAAACAGAGTCGTCATGGCCCTTTGATAGGTTGGCCATACGTTCTTTAGACCGAACGACATTACCTTGTAACAAAAGGTGCCCCATGGGGTGATGAATGAAGTTTTTTCCATATCCTCCGGCGCCATTTTGATTTGATTATAGCCCGAGAATCCATCCATGAATGAGAAGACTTTGAATTTCGTTGTACTGTCTACCAACATGTCAATGTGTGGCAGGGGGAAGTCATCCTTTGGACTTGCTTTGTTCAGATCCTTGTAGTCTACACACATTCTGACTTTTCGATCCTTTTTCGGAACTGGCACTATGTTAGCTAGCCATTGAGGATATTCTGAGGTGGCAAGGAAACCGGCGTCGATCTATTTCTGTATTTCCTCCTTAATCTTGATGGCCATATCTGGATGAGTCCGTCTCAGTTTCTATTTCACCGGAGGATATTCTGTTTTTAGTGGTAAGTGATGTTCTACGATGCTGGTATCCAACCCTGGCATGTCTTGATAGGACCAAGCAAACACATTTGGAAATTCTTTGAGAAGTTTTATCAAATCTTCTTGGACAGTTAGACTAAGCAGTGCCCTAAACTTGACTTCTTTCCTTTCTTCATCTGAACCCAAATTAACCGTTTCCAACGGCTCTTTGTGAGGCTCAATAGAGCTTTCCTCTTGTCTGAGTAGTCGGGAGATATCTTCTGGAATTTCTTCTTCCTCTTCTTCTTCAACTTCAAATACCGAGAATTCAAAGTTGGGAAAAGGCATTGGATTGTATGTTTCAATGGGGTTTAAAACAAAGAATATGCATGACGTGATGATTCATTTTTTAGCAAAGTTAGAGAGAATGCAAGAGTGTGTGCAATGTATTTTTTCTGAAAAATGCTTGTTTTTATTTTAGGTTGTTTTACGATTACCATTTTCTGAAAAATCGAAAAGTGAAAACAACAATAAATGCGGGAATTCAGAATGACATTATTTATTTACGATTTGTCGATTCTTGAAATACAGCCCTATAAAACAAAACTCTGTCGCTTTGGACGAAGCGAAGAGGCACATTTACAGAAAAGTGAGCCCTATAAAACCTCCGTTTCACCTGGGCGTGGTGAAAGGTTAAAACAAAGATGGCAATTACTTAGACTCATGGACGACTTTCGGGACATCGACAGCAACCCAACGGCAGCGAACTCCTTTGTGAATCACAAAGTCTGATACTTTCCTTCTTGGCTTGTCTTCAGAAATGACGCTGATTTTTTGCAGAGCGGGATCATTGGAGTCTTCCTCCCAAGCAGAGTTGTCGTAACCCAACTCTTCTGTTGTATCTTCCCTAGTGTTTTCACTCTCGAGAGGATCTCCCCATCCAGTTGGCTGGATGTCCTCGTATCTGATGCAAGAGCTTTCAGGAGTGGTGTACTTGACCAAGAAGTCGTACTTGCCACTTGGTTGTCCTAAGGTGTCCCATACTTCTGTGGGGATAGAGGAGTCATCTTCCTCAATGACGTTGACCTCAATAAAAGCAGAGTTAATGAATTCTTGTCTTGCAATCTTTGCAGATTCATCATCATGGTGCTGGATATCTTTGGAATATCCTGAGTAATGATCCCATGACTCGGTGGGGACGTGGGTATCCTTTTCAATATTTCTCAGCTGATAGGCACCGTCCGACTGACTCTTTTGCCCCAAGTCCTCTGGGCACGACTTCCAAATAGGCAAGTCATCCAGGGGATCATAATAATCGTGGTCAAAGTTGTCTTTCATTAGATTATCTTCCTCTAATGCATTGGGTGGAACACGACATCCTTCAGGATCACAATCTCCATAGATCATCCGGATGTCTGATCTCGGTATACATTTTGGGCTCTGCTTGGGAAAGCAAAATGGCATTTGCGCCTCTCCTAGAGATATATAACCGTTATCATTGAGATAAAACTTCCCCTCCTCATCCGTGTTGGAGGAGTCGCTTTCATTGATGGTGTGTACTTCTTGAGACACTGGGTGGAGGAAGCCTCCGCTAGCAAAGAAATCCTGAATGGGACGAAAAATTTTATCCTTCTTAGTAGTCTGAGTACTGGATGAAGAGAAACCAAGACCTTTCTTTATCTTGTTATCCGTAGGAATTATAATATGTTCCCATCCTTTTGCATTATTACTCCCGATCCCTTTGAGAGCGTCTTTGTATGAGGAAATCGACGTCCCTCTTTCTGATTGATTATCATTGTTCACCGAAAGTGCCTTGAACTGGGTTCCAACGACCTCCTCCGGTTCTAAATAGGAGAATGATGATAAGTTGCTGACGATTAAAGCTTGCTCTCCGCAGACTGTGACTAACTTGTCATTTTTGACGAACTTCAACTTCTGGTGAAGTGTCGAAGTGACTGCCCCAGCTTCGTGTATCCAAGGTCTTCCTTATAAACAGTTGTATGCTGCCCGGATGTCCATGACCTAGAAAATGACTTGGAAAGTGTGAGGACCGATGGTTATGGGAAGATCGACTTCACTGATAACTATTTTTCTAGATCCATCAAAGGCTTTGACAATGATCTCACTGCCTCTCATCGGGGCTCCTTGAAATGATGGGCATATCAGCGTTGGTTTTGGCATATTATTCAAAGATGATCTTGTGTCCACCAGTACGCTGGCTAAGGCATCGTCTTGGCAGTTGATTGTAATGTTAAACGCCATATTGTGATTCTTGCCTTCTTCTGGCAATTCTTCATCACTGAATCCTAAGTTGTTGCAGGAAGTGATGTTGGAGATGATGCTGTCAAACTGTCTTACCGTCACATCTTGTTCCATGAAGGCTTGCTCTAAGACTTTCTGCAGAGCTTCTCTGTGAGCCTCTGAACTAAGCAAGAGAGATATCACAGAGATTCGAGATGGAGTTTGCAACAATTGGTCCACAATGCTGTACTCGCTTTTCTGGATGAGCTTCAGCATCTCATCGTTGTTCTTTACAAGTTCTGGATTACTGGATTGACCGACTTGTTGATTGGGAACTTCCATTTGAGGTTGCTTTTCTTTGGTAGGTTCTCCAACTCCTCTGTTGAAGATCTGACCGCTCCGTGTGACTCGACTGACGTCGGTAATGTTTATGACGGAGGGTAATGGAGTTTCCTTTCCATTTTCGATGGTCGTTGCACCGTACTTGTAAGGGATAGCCTTATCTGATTTGTACGGTATTGGGTCTGGCAGGTAGATAACCACAAGAGCTTTTTGATTTCTCCGACCGTTATAGGCAACCTCAATCAGTTCCTGGTTGGGAACTTTTCTGCTATCAAGAGGGATTCTGGACTCATTGAGTAGAGGGATTATGGCGTACACGTCCTTGGTTTTCCCATGATCGTAGATTATGAAAATGTTTTCGCTTTAATCAGGGAGATAGTCTTGTATCACATTGATCGACCCATAACTTGAACATGGTCGAATCTCTTTCTGGTCCAACTGATTTTGAAGAGCCGCTCGTACGAGGTAGCATCCTTGGTTGTTCTCCGAGCATACTCTACAATGCTCATAATTATGTGGTGGTACCTTACCATGCCCGCTTTGTATGCAGTGCATCTTTACTAGATCTGTTTCCATTGAGCGGACATCATGAATTTGATGTCTACCAGGATTCCCGTCAGTCATGCTAATCTATTGTGTAACTTCATCCAAGTATATCGGAATCCACCAGTGGTCCAACAGGTGTTGAAGTGTTCTTTGTACAAACACACACCCTCGGTCGTCTTCACGGCATTCTTCACAGTTTTGATAATCATGTGAAGCCAGAAAACCAAGCCTGACTTGCTTTGCATGTAGTTTTACCAGACTGGTATTCATCAAGCGGATGTCAAAGATTTGAACCATATTGACTTGATGGTCATTTCTTTCACGGTAGTCTTGGATTCATCTGAGATCCATCTGAAGTTGGAGGGCCTCTTGTATAAAAGAGCATCCTTGATCGTTTGTTGAGCAGACTAGACAAATATTGTAATCATGTCGTGGTAGATTATAATATTGAATCTGCCTTGAATGCATCGCCACCAAGTTGACGTTCATTGCAAGAATGTTGTGGTTCTGAACAATGTTGGGATGTGCATGGGCCAAGTTGACTTCACGGATCCTGTGATCCTGAATCCAGCCCAGATTTATTTGTTCTTGTAGAGCTGTTTGCACTACGAAACACCCCTGATTGTTCTTTGAGAAGGTATCACACTGGTGATAGTTAAGAGGCGGCACATGACCGTATCTGCTCTGTCTGTAATGCATCCTCACCAGATTGGTTCCTAATTCAAGTACATCGTGAATTTGATAACTGCGGCTAGATTCTTCCTCTGTTAAATTCACTGTAGTCTTCTCATGTTGCGGTAACGGGTTCGTCTGAACATTCAGATTAGTATATTTGAAAGATAGAACCCTATTATTGACAAGTTTTTGTATATAAGATTTAAAGTTGAGACAATTTTCAATGTTGTGCTCCGATCCTCCTTGATGGTAAGGGCAAGTTTGATCCGCTTTGAACCAAAAAGGCAGATTTTTTGGTACTACAAGAGGAGTCCTGGTTTGGACATTCCCCTTGGCCAGTTGAAGTGGAAATAGTTCTGCGTACAACATTGGTATAGGGTCGAACCCTGATGGTCGTGTCGTGCGATTTTTTTTGTTGTACTGTGGACGAGCCTGCTGAAGAGGCTGTTACGTCCTTTAAAGATATTGTTGTTGACTTGGTTGGCTCTAAGAAACCTGAGGTTGATAAGTCGGAGCTGGCGCAGGGTTGATAGCGGGAGTCATCGCCGCTACTGGTTAATACCTTTGTCTTTGCTTTCCCAGAGAGATATTACTGATCTCCTTCCCTTTCTTCTTTTGGAAAGCACTACCGTACATCTTAGTACTGCTAGATGGCTCTGCATCTTTGATCAATCGTCCTTCTCGAACTGCTTCTTCATGGCGTACTCCCATGTTCACCATTTCAGTGAAGTCACAGGGCGCACTTGCAACCATTCGGTTGTAATAAAATGAGCTCAACGTTTTCATGAAGATCTTGGTCATCTCCTTTTCCTCAAGAGGGGGCCAGATCTGAGCGGCTATTTCACGCCATCTCTGAGCATATTCTTTAAAAGTTTCTTTGTCCCTTTGTGACATTGCCCTGAGTTGATCCCTATCCGGTGCCATGTCCAAGTTGTATTTATACTACTGAACAAAGGCTGCCCCTAGATCTCTGAATGTACTGATCTTGGTGCGGTTTAAACCCATGTACCATGTGAGTGTGGCACCGGTTAAACTGTCTTGGAAGTAATGGATCAGTAGCTGTTGATTTTCTGTCTGAGTTGACATCTTTCGAGCGTAGATCACCAAATGAATTTGAGGGCAAGAGTTGCCTTTGTATTTTTCAAAGTCAGGCACCTTGAATTTGTGCAGTATCTATTTATTAGGGACCAAACAGAGATCTGCGGCGTCCTTTCTGAATAAGCCTTGAACGCGAATGGCATGCAGTTCCTTTTGCATTTCCAAGAATTGTTCCTGGAACTCATTCATCCTTTCGTACATGTCTTCGTTTCCACCAGAAATTACTTGCGTAATCTGTCCTTCAGGGACAGTGTGTACCACTGGCTGTGGTATGGTCATTATAGCGGTGACTCTTGGAGCTTCAGTGCCCTGAAGTTTGTATCCTTCAGGAGTTGCTGTTATAACCCTTGCATCTTCTCTTTCCTGAAGTTTGTAACCTTCAGGTCCAGTGGTTCCTGCTAAGGCTTATGGATCTTCAGTGACCGGTGGGATGTATCCTTCAAGTACAAAGTTAAGAGGCATGCCCCAGGGGCGACCTTTAGGCATGTTGTACCGAGGATGATTCTCATGTGTCTCCATTATGGGCGTAGATGTGATCTCTGAGATTACAGTCTTTTGATGCTGCTGTTCCTGAGCTACTGCCAGGGATTGCATGTCACTGTGGAGTTTTTCCAAACTTTCCTTTAGAGCGTCGATTTCTTCTCTTAGCTCTCTGTTCTCTTCCTCGAGATCGTCCATTTTCTTTTGTCGATTGACCCGAGTATTGTATGAGTGAGACGTTTGACTCTAGAATTGTGACACATACGTGAGACTCAAAGATAAAAAATGTGTTATTTGAGAATGATGAATGATATACAAAGACATATTTTTTAGCTTTTGTTTTATTCACAAAGAAACTTCAACAAGTAGATTGCAAATATCATACATTGGGGGAGACCCCTTTTATTGAATTTGAAGGATTACACCATTTTACAAAGTGTTGTAAGGAAAATGTCTAAGCTCATGGATCTTGTGTTCTCTCTGAAGAGAGCTCAGATGTTAGTTCCAGTAGTTTCCTTTTCTTTGACCGTGGTTCTTCAGCCGTTGTTAGGTTGTCAGTCCTTTTCCAAGTGAAAGGAGCGAGCAAATTTCTTCGGTCTTCCTGACTTTCCACAGCATGTTGTTCTAATATTTCAATCAGAGCATCCTTTTCCTTTAACAATTCCTGAATCTTGGTACACTCTAAATTGAGGATTCGGTATTTGTTTTTTCAAGAGCTCTTTTCACGTTGAACTTTATTGAGAGCGACCTAGAGTTTTTCCGCATCAGACATGAAATAATGGACAGATTCCTTTAATGGAAAAACTTCATGGTGAGGGTAAGGCATCCTTATCTTGAGGGCTCTAGTTTGTACCCAGTGGAGATAAGGTTCCATGGAGGTACAATTTGGTCTTCCTAGAGACTCTCTTCCTTTCCTGTGAATATGTTGCCAAGCATGCACTATTTCTTTCTTTAGTGCCCTGTCATTTTCCCCTTCCTTGAAGAAAAGACCTTCCAGATGAACATCATGTGGGATATTCTTCATCGGGTATCCGAGTTGACGACGAGCTAAAATTGGATGATAATTGATTCCTCCTTTTGTTCCAATGAGGTATACTTTAGGGAAATTCCCGCATCTGTCTATGATCTCTATCCCCTCATAAATCCTATTGTACCAATCTATGTCAGAGTTGGTAAGGGACATAATCCTTTGTGGCCAACTTAGAGTACTCTTGTGATACCAAAAAGCAGCAGACTTGGGCAAATGGGAAATGAACAATGTGTAGAGTAAGGGTACACAACATGTGATCATTCCTCCGCTGTATAAATTTCTTAAGTGTACAGAATGATAAGTATCTGCGAACAGGGTTGGTACGGGGTTTCCTATTATGAATATCTTAACATCATTGATATCGACGAAGTTATCAATGTTGGGAAAGAGGAATAACCCATATATGAGCAGAACAAAGACATCTTTGAAAAAAGTTATGTTTCCTATACTAGCAAATTATGGAGCTTTCTCTATCAGGAATTTAGCTAGTAAACCCTGGATTCCTCCTTTAGTGGTCAGGTGAGTCCTAACTTCTGACTCGTTCAAAGAGATTGCTCTTGCAATGGTCTAATCCTTTGGAATTTCTTCTAGTCCAAAAAATGGAGCTCGGCCAGTGATAGGTAAATCAATCAGATGGGAGTACTCTTCCAGTGTTGGTGCCAGTTGTTAATCCGGGAAAGTGAAGCAGTGGTAAACCGGATCGTAGAGCTGAATTAGTGTAGACAGTATTCCTTCAACCACGTGGACCTTTAACAGAGACAACAGTCCTCCATGCTTAGCTCTGAAAGCCTCAAGGTTGGTAATCATCCTCGCCAACTTCCTTAAGTCCTCTAGTTTTGGAGCCTTGAAGGTGTACTTGTGCGTCTTTCTTCTACCGAAATCCATAACGAAACCTCTGATATTTGCAATTATTGTTTTAGTTTACTTTGAAAAAAAAGATTTTTTTTAAAAGAGTATTTTAGATGAATGCATGAATGCAGGACACAAAAACATTTGAAAACATGGGTTCAAGGGTTCAACGTCACGAGCATGGAGTCATGGCTCTACCCATCCCCAAAGGTTGTACTATTTTGGTCAATTTTTGTACCTGTAGAACGGGTTCTAAGGTTCCCAAAATCATTGACCCCCCTTGGGATATCAACAGCAAGCTGATTCACTCGAGCGAGCTGTAATATCTTAGGATGAATCTCATTTGAGTGTAGTATCGCGTATCAACTATTCCTGATAGTCACCGCACTACCAAATGGTCATATGGTTAATGTCTACTAAATCCTCAGGGTCATGGGTACCACACTAGGAAAGATAATGCTTTCACGACAATCGATCGTTTAACATCGATACTTCCGTACGGGTACCTCGACTTATTCGGTGGGCTACCAAGTTAGCTTGGTCGGGAATCACTCCCTACAAGTGTTACCTGTCTATGCCACCCCTATCTTAATGTTCTCTCAAACTTTCCACGTGCGTATTAATTGCATTCCCAGTTGACAGAAAATTAAACACAGGTATCAAGTAGTAATAACAGTAAATGATATATATATATATATATATATATATATATATAGAGAGAGAGAGAGAGAGTGAGAGAGAGAGAAAATGCTAAACAACCTAGACCTCTTAGGAACTTTAATGCTATGACTCCCAGGCAGAGTCGCCATTTTTCTATAGCGTGCGATTTTTGTCGGTGACACTCCCTTCTTACCGCAATGGTTGGAATTGAGTGCTACTTTTTGATTTCTTATTTATCCTTTGAAGCTGGAAAGGAAATGGAAAATATCTAAAACTAACCTTGCACATAAATGTTTTCTTTAACAAAATGCTAATAGATTGGGGGGTCTGAGGTTAGATTATAAAATGGGGACTTGTCAATTACCCAACGCATATATGGTTATCCATAGATTGTTTGGCATGTTCTTCTGTCATCTACTCACTGATGTTTGTCTGTCATAAATTGGGGAAGTTTCTCCTTTGGGAATGTTAAGAGAGTATTTTTGTTGATTTCGGGTTTTTCGATGTTTTTGGTAAGGTACTGGACCAAAAAGTTTTTTTTTATTTGTGTGCTCGCTAAGATTTCGCAATCTTATGCCTACGTATTCCCGTTAAAGAAAACAGGGAAATCAGAGAAATCGTAGTTCCTCCTATTCTATGGGAGGAAAAAGATGTTTGGTGTCTTGTTCAAAGCCCAAGATTGAAGCTAAATGAGTATTTGTGTCTTGTTCAATGCCCAAGATTGAAGCTAAAAGGTTTTGACTGAGAGAGAATTTGTCATCTCTAAAGGGAGATATCTCACATGTTCATCACATTTGTTGGGGTATTTGGTTATAAAGGGGAATTACTTTGACTGGGATATGAGAATCCAGCAATGCCATAATTTCCTTTACAAGAAAGATGTCCTGAAGGAGGAAACTTTAACTCAGTGTTGAGCAATTCCATTTTTCCTTAGGAATCTTTCATGCTAAGAGAGGGACATGGGCTTGGATGTAAATAATCCAAAGGCTTGCCACTTATAGCAGTTAGATGAAAGATGATTTTTACCATGATAAGAGAGGGACCACAGCTTGGATTTTTGAATCAAAAAGTGTGCCACTTACAGCAGTTATCTGGAATTAGTGTTTTTTGATTGTCTGTTTTGATGTGTGATGTACAGAGAAATGTCTTCCTGTAGAGAGAACTTTTGATTTTTCTCTAAGGGGATTTTGGTTTTTAGTATACCATGATCAAAGCCCAAGGTTGAAGCTAAAAGTTTGACTCTGTTTAGGGAGTGTTCTATCTGTGTCTTGTACAAAGCCCACGATTGAGGCTAAAATAATTGACTCCACTGGGGAGAGGTTTTATCTGTGTCTTGTACAAAGCCCAAGATTGAGGCTAAAAGAGTATTGACTGACTCAGCTGGAGAATAATTTATTTGCCTTGTACAAAGCCCAAGATTGAGGCTAAAAAAGGTGAGGAAAAAATCATTATACAAAGCCTAAGAGGAGGCTGGTTGGGGAATTTCTTATATGAATCCTAAGAGGAGGCTAACTTCTGCTGAGGATTATTAAGATCCAGAGACAGGTCCAAAGTGGGGAATCAACTCTTGCTGAAGTTTACAGAAGAGTTGAAATATTAGATGCCTTGAGGTTCTGATTGAGGGTTTATTGATAGTGATCTGGCCCTAGCTGGGTAATTTAGATTGAAATTTTAAAGATTGAGTTTTAAAACATATGGAGGTTTTAACTCTACTGGGGATTGATCAGGGTTTTTCCTGTGCTTTTAGGAAACTTGAGGGTTTCTTTGAGATCCAAGAGGAGATGAGACTGTCCAAGTCTACTGGTATGAAGAGGTTAGCTCTTAGTTGGAGGATAATCTTTGTATGATGCCCAAGAGGAGGCTGATGTTTTAAGGGATGAGAATCAACCCTAATCTGGTCTGAGATTCTGACTCTCTGGAGGATTGAACAAGAAAAAGATGACTAAGTTATGTCCTATACCTGTAGGAGGTCTTTGGGTCCTTATACTAAGCCCAAGAGGAGGCTAAGAACTTCTAAGAAGCCTGAGGGTCCTTGTACAAAGCCCAAGAGGAGGCTGGGATGCTTTTAGGAAGCCTGTGGGTCCAAACCTAAGAAAAGTTCAAGAAAGGTTTCACCGGGAATAATCCTTTCTTTAGTGAACAGTTCTAGGGTTTGAAGAAATTCAAAAGAGGTTTCACCGGGAATTAATCCTCTCTGGGGAAATGAATTTCTTGTACAGATTTCTAGTAGTGACAGTCTTGAGAAAAGTTTCACCGGGAATAATGCCTTTCTCTGTTCCATATTGTATAAGCCCAAGAGGAGGCAAGACGGTATCTGGAATTTCCTATGGGGAACTAGTTTTGACTGTGTTAAAAGAGTAACCACCAGTTTGATCTAATCCTATACCTAATTGTTGGGGAAAACTCTAAGCAAGTATAAATATACAGATGAAATATATAAACAAGTATGTTGAAGAAAACAGTAGAACTTACAGGTGTGCAAGCTTCCAGCATTATAAACATAACTGTATGGTTAGTTATTCAAGAAATTGAAGAAAGTTTTGATACAACTATAAATTTGAATCTAAATCAAAAGGAAAGTTCTTTTAAAAGGAATTTTTGGGGCTTATACTCAAGGAGAGGCCCAGATAAATAACAGTGATCGCACCGTCGTTTTGAAAATTATACCGGGACTTATACAATGGCTGAGGCCCAAATTATTTATGTACAAAGGGGGGTGGGGTCTTACACTCTATTAGAGGCCCAAAAGTATTTGAAAAGAAGAAAGATGGGACTTACAACACAAGGGAAGCCCAGATGATTTTTGTTTTGAAAACGGCGATCGCGCCGAAATTTTTGAAATCGAGTTGGGACTTATTCAATGACTGAGGCCCAAAAACTATTTATTTACAAAGGGATGAGTCTTACACTCTATCAAGAGGCCCAAGGTGTCTTCGAAAAGAAGTTTGATCAAGAGGAAACCCTAATTTCTTTTACAAATATAATTTTCAAATTAAAATAAGTAATAAATGATATAAAATACCAAAATATATTGAAAAACAAGTTGTAAAATTTGAACAATGTTTTAAAAATCATGTTTAATCACATGAAGGCTTGAAATTCAATTGGTTTTGAAAATCAAGGTGGAAATCTCATTTTAAAAATGTTTGAAAACAAATAAAATGAAATTAATTACAAAAGTTCAAATTATATTAAATAAATAATATGAATTCAATTTTTTGTGGAATAAAATTGATCGGAGAGGACCAGAAGGAGATCGTCGCGGCCTTCGTGTAGGACAAGAGTTGATGCTCGCAGGAGAGGAAAAAGGGGTGGAGGTACCTGCAAGGTACTCCGATTCCAAAGTAAGTATTTGGTCAAAAAAGGGGGGAAAATAAGTAAGAGAGATCAATTATATGATTTGTGATACTTGCCCCTCTCAAGCGAGGGGGTTTTTATAGAGGGATTGTTGGCGAGCAAAGCGCCTGATCGACGAATGAGGTATTTCCAGATGGAGGGCACAACGCGTGGTCTTTTTAACTGTTTCCGTGATATCCGGGGAGGCAGTTGGTCGCGTGAACTACTCTGCGCGTGAGGGGGACACGCCCAACGGCTATATTGTGCCCAACGGCTATATTTTGCTTATTGGGCCTGTTCGCCAATTATGCTAGATTGGGCTGGGACCTTAAGGGCAGGAAGTCCTGCCCGGTCCAGAACAGGAGCCCCCCAAGTCGTTGCTCTACTAGAGAGTAATGACTTTAGGCAGCTGTGACTACGACCATACTATCGGGGAAGTGGTTGCCCGCGTGGAGTGTTCCCTTTGTGCCTCGACCAGGCGTGTTCGTCAGAAGACTATGCTTGATGTCGACCAAGGTTTGTAGCGTGCTCGCAGAAATTGATGTTTTTTTGTCGGGCAGCCCTGCACGGATGCGTTTGTTTTGACGAGGAGGCTTGCTCGTGGGAGCCAAGGACTAGCGTGTTTTCTGCACTGAACCAGGCGAAGAGTTCTTGTGACACGTGGTGAGCATTTATGGCCTTTGTTAGTCCTAGGGGCGCATAGGCTATGATGACCTTCACGATTCCCCACGATCAAATGGTTATAAAAGGGTGGAGGAAGGTTTCACTTTCATAATTTTCACAAGTTTTTTACTCCTTGCTCTTATTTGCTCTGCAATTAGTCTTTCGCCGGAGCTTCTCTTCGCCACCGTCAACCTCTTCTTTTTCTTGTAAGTTCGTTCTTCCCTTTCTGTGTATTTTTATGGGTTTTCCGGTTGAACTTCATGTTTTCCGGTTGAACTTCATGTGTTCTTCGATGGACATATGAATTTCTGGAAATTTTATGAAGAACATGATGAATTTTAGGATTTTCTAGGATTTTGTAGAAATTGTTAGCGTAGATCCTTGTAGAATCTAGTTAGGTGTAGAATTTCATTTGTAGTCGGGCACTAGGCCTGTTCGGAACTTTAACGTGATTTTGAGACGAACATGTGTTCTCGTATGGACATCTGCGAGTTCTGGTCGCGGGGACCTCTCCTAGCGATTAGTAGGTAATTTATACGGGCACACGGTTGCCCTCGGATTCGTCAACGCCCTTTCACTTGATTAGTGGTGGAAGGGTGGATTTGATCTCGGATGTCGAATTCACTTCTCTTCCTCTACTTTTTAGGTGAAAATGGCTGAACCCCAGGGTGAAGTTGTGCCCGACACGCAGGAAACACAAGAGGGGCCCAGTGTGCCCGCCAATTATTCAAATATCAAGGTAGCAGGAGGGGACCTTGAGTGGCTCGCACATGAGCCTTTGTCGTTTCGATCAACTTTCTCCGCCGAGGAGATACGAGACTTCGACCTGTTGGAGAGGCGTGACGAAGACGCTCCACGGGAATGGAAAGCATTTTGCCCCGGGGAGTATGATAGAATTTGTTCCTCATACCCGGGATTGCGCTTTCCTATGTACGAGTTCGCTTTTACGGAGGCCAAGATGCGTCTCCCTTTCACCGACTTTCAAGCCTCCCTGTTCACCCATTTGGCCTTGTGCCCGTCTCAGCTTCACCCCAATGCCTTGGCTTTTATCCGGGCTTTTGAGTTAGTGTGCCATTACCTCAATATCGGCGCGACCACGGATCTCTTCTTCTGCCTTTTCCAAATCTAAAGGAGCACGGCAGGGACGAAACAGAGTTGGGTTTTGTTTAAACAACAAAGTAGGCTGTTCTGGCCGTATTCTGATTCAATACGCAATTTCAAGGATAGGTTTCTGATCGTGAAGCCTATTACAGAGGAGGCAAAGAGGACCATTTCAACCATTGAGAAGGTGGTGGTGAATGGTCGGGAGAGGGATGGTGTTATCTCCGTATTTCCTTTTGGAGTGGGTCTACACCCACTTTAAACGCAGAACGGATCAGTTCCTGGTAAAGCACAAGCAGCTTTGCCCGACGGACAAGGAATCGTACAGGATCCTCCACGCTTACGTGGAGAGCTTTTCCCCGGCCTTCGTCGTTGATCGGGATGGGAAAGAGCTGGTTGGGGATGATGGGCTCGTCCGAGCAGCTAGATATATTAATGTTAAAGCTCTCCTCGAGTGTGATAACGACGATGATGCGATGACCTTGCTTGGTATGCTCCACTGTTTAGTTTTATTTCTTTGAATTCTTGGTCCTGACTTGTTATGTATATTCACAGGTATGATGGTTGACATGTGGGAGCGTCTGATGAGGTCCCAGGCGGTGAAGGTTCACAAGAAAACAACTACAGGTACCAAGGCCGGGGTGCCTAAGCAGACAGTGGTGGAGAGTTTTGCTGCCGGACCTACCCCCGTCCCGGAGAGAGCCTCAACGCCGCTGACCCCAGAGGCCTCCCATAAAAGGAAGAGAGATGCCATGGGGACTTCTGTGGCCGCTGGTCCGGGGGCTTCGGTGCCGGTCATCTTGTCCTGCCCGCCTGCTACACGCGCCGAGATTTGTTCGCGGAAGGGGATTCGATAGATGTTCATGATTCTGAAGCCGTGGATATTCTGAATGCCAACTCTAAAGTGAATAGAAAACAGCTGTGCCAGGATGCGGCAGGCATATTTAGGGTCCTTGAAGCTGCCCTCGTCCTCGCCGACGATGAAGCTGCTACTCGGACGAGCCTCGTGACGTCCAAGAATAGAATTGCCGAGCTGGGAATGGAAAACAACAAGCTGTTCAACAATTTAAAATAGTTTGAAGGTCACGAGGAGGCTAAGGTGCTACTCTAGACGGAGGTGACCCAGCTGAAGTTAGCTGCACTTAAGGCTGACGAGGAGAAAGCACGTCTGCAGGTGAGGATCGCTGAATTGGAAGGCTTGACTGCAGCTGTGCAGGATGAAAATGACGACGAGAAGTCCTTGAAGTCGCGGGCTAACTTGATCGGGAGTATTAGGATCCTTGGCGAGGACAACCTGAAAGCAGCTGAGTTCGGCTTCAGTGCGGCGAAAGAGCAGATGGTGGTCCTCAACTCTGACGTGCAGCTCATGACGGATGGGATGGGTTTGTTCAGCAAGGTGGTTGACGGTCAGGTCATTCCTGCCGAAGAGGAGAGTGAGGTCGCTGAATAGGACTTTGTTGTTTTTAGCATGTTTTTGTGGGCCTGCGTGCCCTTATCAATCTGTATGGGTGCTGCTCCTTTTTGTATGACTTGTATGGGTTGTGCCCCTTTTTTGTATTTATGACATTACCCGGTCATGCCCGGTATTTTAATATACTTGGATTTTGTAAATGTTTTATCATGGACTTTTGATCTTTTTGTTTAAATGTGTGTGTGTGTGTGCTCGGCAAGGCGTGAAACCTACCGAGGAGGGCGAAGTGGTTTTGCCCATGATGAGGCTAGGACTTCGTTTGAGGTACTAATCTCATAGGCTTGGACTGTTCCCATCGCGATCTGGGTGTCCTGCCTGAATGGTGCGGCAACGGGGGAGCTCGGTTGAGGTATCCCCGTTGTGCGCAGGATCTGCTCGTACAACAAGCAGAAGCTGGCCGGTGTTGTAAAGCGTGTCATGCTTCACCAGGGCATGATACGATGGTCGCACAGCTCTCCCCGTTTTGGGGTGGTTATGTCGATAATTTGTCTATCCTCGTGGTTAAGGACTTAGCTATAGTACTGCTTGAGTTTATCAGCATTCCATGGTTGAGCAAGTTGTTTTTCGTCCAGTGTTTCCAAGTAATATGCTCCCGTGACCGTCTTGGACTTGACCCTATAAGGTCCTTCCCAGTTTGCTGCTAGTTTCCCTTCGCGAGAATCCTTCTAGTTTCTACGCAGGACCAGACTGCCTACGGGGAAGTCGCGCTTTACGACTCTGGCGTCATGTCGCAACGTTATTTGTTGCTTTAACGCGGCCTCGTGGAGGGCAGCCCATGATCTTATTTCTTCGACCAGATCGAGCTCCTCGCGTAGAGCCTCATCGTTCATTTCCTCGTCGAGGGGAGCTTCTGTCCTTCTGGAGGTTTCCCTTATCTCCACCAGTATTACCGCCTCTATTCCATATGCTAGTCGAAAAGGGGTTTCCCCGGTGGTGGAGTGAGGTGTTGTCCTGTACGCCCAGAGGACGCTGTGGAGCTCCTCGACCCACCTTTTCTTGGCCTCGCCTAGCCTTCGCTTCAATCCACGTTGGATTACTCTGTTCGCGGCCTCCGCTTGCCCGTTGGTCTGGGGATGCTCGACCGAAGTAAAGTGTTGTTTCGTTCCCAATTTGGCGACGAAGTCTTGGAATTTTCTGTCTGTGAATTGGGTTCCGTTGTCGGTTACGAGGGCCTGGGGTACCCCGAATCTGGCGAGGACGTTTCTTTTGTAGAAACGCAATATGTTGAAGGTTGTGATCTTGGCGAGCGCTTCGGCTTCAATCCACTTTGTGAAATAGTCGACGGCCACGACTAGGAATTTATTTTGGTAAGATCCCATTGTAAAGGGGCCTAGGATGTTCATCCCCCACCAGGCGAAGGGCCATGGCGAGGAGAGGGTCTTCAACTCGTTGGATGGCGCCAAATGCATGTCCCCGTGGCGTTGGCAGCGGTCACATTTTTGTACATGTTCTTTGGCGTCGTGTTGCATGGTCGGCCAGTAATATCCTACGCTCAGGGCTTTTCGCGCCAGGGATTTTCCTCCTAGGTGTTGTGCGTTGATGCCCTCGTGGATTTCTTGTAAGATTTCGGGGACCTGGGCATCATCGACACACTTCAACAGGGGGATTGAAAACCCTCGTCGATATAATTTGTCCTCGACCAGTACGTACGAGCAAGCTCGTCGCTAGTTACACTGGCCTCCTTACTATCTTCGGGGAGTTCCCCTTTGGTGAGATAATTGTATACCGGGGTCATCCAACAACGGGGATCTCTGATGACGTTAACATCTAGCAGGTCGGGTTTTAAAATGCTCGGGCTAGCCAGTATTTCTTGTATGATGGACTTGTTTCCACCTTTTTTCCTGGTGCTGGCTAATTTAGAGAGGATGTCTGCTCGGGTATTTTGTTCGCGCGGGACGTGCTGCACTTCCCATGCTTCAAACTCCGCCATTTTTTCTTTCACCATGGCCATGTATTCGGCTAGTTGGTCGTTCTTTGCTTGGAACTCTCCTCGTAATTGGGACGCCACGAGCTGGGAGTCAGTGCAGATTTTTATTTTTCTCGTGCCGACGTCTTTGGCCAGTCGTAACCCTGTGAGGAAGGCTTCGTACTCGGCTTGATTGTTGGATGTTTTGAAGGAGAGGACCAGGGACACTTCGACCAGGGTCCCTTCCTCGTTTTCGAGGATAATTCCTGCTCCGCTGCCTGAGAGGCTTGATGCGCCATCCACGTAAATGATCCACTCCTGTGTCCCTCCCAGAGGGGATGGTTCCGGAGTCATCTCTGCCACGAAGTTTGCCAAGACCTGTGCCTTGAGGGCTTTCCTCCCTTCGTAGTGAATGTCGAACTCGGCCAGTTCAAGGGACCATTTTAGCATCCTGCCCGCCGTGTCTGGTCGGCTTAACAACTGCCTAATGGGCTGGTTGGTTCTGACGACGATAGTGTACGCCAGGAAGTAATATTTGAGTCTCCTCACGGCAATTATGAGAGCAAGGGCCACCCGTTCTATTTGTGTGTACCTAACTTCGGGTCCTTGTAGGGCTTTACTGGTGAAATAGATGGGTTTCTGCCCGTCAGTAGTCTCGCGAATAAGTGCTGCACTTACTGCTTCGTTGGCCACTGAGAGATATAGGTATATGGTTTCCCCGCGGTCTGGTCTGGACAATACTGGTGGCTCGGACAGAGCTTGTTTGAAATGGGCAAGGGTCTGCTCGCACTCGTCCGTCCACTCGAAATTTGCCTCCTTCCTTAGTAATTTGAAGAAGGGCAGGGCGTGCTGGGTGGAATTGCTTACGAAGCGAGCAAGGGACGCGAGCATCCCATTGAGGGATTGTATCGCCTTCTTCGATCGCGGCGTGGGGAATTCCACGAGTGCTCGGCATTTGTCTGGGTTTGCTTCTATTCCTCTTTCGGTGAGGTAAAATCCGAGGAATTTTCCTGCTCCCACACCGAAGGTGCATTTTTCTGGATTAAAACGCATTTTACATTTTCGTGCTTGGTCGAACACCTTGCGTAAGTGGGTGGTATGGTCGGATTCCTTTTAGGACTTCACGATCATATCATCCATATATACTTCGAGCATGTCACCGATTTCTGATCGGAAGACTTTGTTCATCATGCGTTGGTATGTGGCCCCGACATTCTTTAGTCCAAAGGGCATTACGTTATAGTAATAATTCCCCGAGGAGGTCATGAATGCCGTGTATCCCGAATAAGCGTCCATGAAGGACAAGAGCTTGAAACCTGCGGAATTATCTACGAGTTTATCTATGCTCGGCAGTGGATAAGCGTCTTTCGGGCAAGCCCGATTGAGATCAGTGTAGTCAATGCACATGCGCCACTTTCCATTACTTTTCTTTACAAGTACAATATTTGAGAGCCAGGTCATATACCTGGCCTCGGAAATAAATTTTGCCTCTAAGAGGTCTTGTACAAGTTTTTCGGCAGCCTGTGCCTTTTCCTCGGATTGTTTTCTTCTTCGTTGGGCAATGGCGCGGGCAGCTAGATTGATTGTCAAGTGGTGACATGCAATTTCTGGATCAAGGCCGGGCATATCTGCTGCACTCCAGGCGAACAGGTCGGCGTTGTCGTCAAGGCATTTCTTCAATTCTTCCTTTACCTCTTCGGGGAGACCAGCGCCTATTTTTACTCCCGTATTGGGGTTATTGCTGAAGGTGATGATCTTGAATTCCCCATCTAGGACTGGTAGCAAAAGTGCAGGGGACGGGGAGCTTGTTACTCCTGGCTTTTTGTCTTCGCCATGGTCTTCATCTCCGTCTTCAGGAAGTCTGCTATCGAGGTCGATGGTATGCACGGGAAGCGTAGGCTTTTTCTCTGGCTGGCCATCTTCAGCTGGAACCTCGTCCTCTCTAGTGCGCTTTGCCGGCTTTACTGTCGTCGCGATCTGACTCTGTCCTTTTGTTGCGGCCTCAAAGCATCTGCGAGCAGCCTCGATGTCACCATGAAGAGTTGCGACGTGTCCTTTCTCGGTGTAGTGCTTGAGCTTGAGGTGGACCGTAGAGGCGACATCAACGAGTTCGGCAAGAGCTGGCCTGCCAAGGATGCACTGATAGAGCGACGGGCAATCAATGACTAAGAACTGCATTTTAATTATCCGAGATGCCTCTTCCTCGCCAAACGTGACTGGTATCTCCATGTAACCCCAAGGTCGGGCAGTTGCCCCGTTGAATCCTTGGAGATCCGATCCCACGTATGGTGAGAGGTTGGACTTATTCAGTTTCAGCGCGCGGAACAGACTGGAATACATGATGTCCACGGAACTGCCCTGGTCGACCAGGATTCTTTGCACATCGGTAGATGATAATTTGGCCCTGATTAGCAGAGGAATATGGGAATTCGGTGATCCTCCGGGGAGTTCTTCTCTGTAAAACATGATCGGCTGCGAGCGCCCTTTACCTTTGCCGATCGTGCACAACTGCTCGGGGCTGCTGTCTATCAGCTGTTCGAACTTTCGTTTGATGGATCCTATCGTGAGCTCATGGTACCCCCCATATGAGATAACCATGGTCGTAGGAAAGGCTTCCCAGGTGCTGTGTACGAATGCCTGGGAAGTCGGGTCGAGGTGGTCAGGAATGAAGAAGTCCTCTGGTCGGCTGATGGCCATTGCGTCCTGTGGGGGAGGACTGGAGGGGGTTGATTCTGCTTCTTTGTCCAGATCAGATGTGTCTCGTCGGGAGGACTCTCCATTCTTTACATATTGCTTCAGGTGACCCTCTTTGATGAGGATCTCTATAGCGTCCTTAAGGTGCACGCAGTCTTCTGTCACGTGGCCGTGACTACGATGGAAACGACAGTATTTGCTTTTGTCGACGTTTCCCTTGGACGTGGTCGGTTTAGGGAACCTGACACCTCCTTGTTTGAATTCGGTGTTGATGCAGTCGGAGAGTATGCGTTCTCGCGAGGTTGTGAGTACGGTGTACTTCGTAAACCGGCCAGCCGGCCCTTTGCTTTCGCGAGGACGCTCATCGCGTCTTCTCTCTTTCCCTTGCCTGGATGATTCTGCCTCATCTTTTTTTGATGCCCGGGGTGCTTCACGATCTCTCAAGTCCCGGGCATGGAATGCGGCTTCTTTTTCCTCGTAACGGATGTAGTCTTCCGCTTTCCGAAGAAGCTCTATCAGTGTGCGGGGAGCTTCGATCCCTACGGCCTTGCGGAAGTCGCTTTTGGGCCGGAGTCCCTTTTCGAGGAGGTATTTCTTCATGTGATCCGTTGTTCGGACTTCAACCGCTTCTTTGTTGAATCTTTCAATGTATGCCCGCAGGGATTCATCCCTGCCCTGTATAATGGCCTCCAAGGTAGCTTCCGACTTAGGGTGTCGTTGGGAAGCTGTGAAATGCCGAGCAAACTGGCTCTTTAACTCCCTCCACGAAGAGATGGATCTGCGAGGAAGTCGTTTAAACCATGTCATCCCTCCCTTTCTGAAGGTGATGGGGAACATTTTGCATCTGATAGCCCCGGAGACACCGTGATATTGGAGCATAGCCTCTATGTTTTCGATATGCTCGCGGGGATCAGTTGTCCCGTCGTAGGTTGTCAACGTGGGTGGTTTCTCTAATCCGCGGGGAATTCGAGTATCGAGGATGTCCCTTGTGAACAGACTGTGGGCGTCATCGTCACTGCTGGAACTAGGAGAGTACGAAAGGGAACGACTGTGCTCGTGGCTTCGGCAAGGAGAGCGCCCGCTGGTGCGACGGTGATCGTATTTATCCGCATGTCGAGGCCTCTTGGAAATCGGGGAGTGCATGGATCTTTGCGGGGGAGACTGATGGCGTCGTCGAGCTAGGTCGGGTGTAGGATCCCTCGATTTCAAATGTTTCCTCTCTGGGGAGAGGGTGTCACGTCTTCGCTTCGAGGGAGTCCGAGGACGCGGGGAGAGACTCGTCAGTTTTTCTGATGCCAGGCATCCCTGAAGGATATGCTCGAGGGCATTGAGTTTCTCTCCCTGCTGGAGGATCAGGAGGTTTGAGTTATTGAGAGAAGCGATGAGTGCCACGGTGGTCGGATCAGCATCCTGGGGAACCAGAACGGGCTCGAAGGTGAACTCCACGGCTGATGTGCGTGGCTTTGGATCGTCGGGTCTCGGGGAAGCAGGTCTTCCGTCTCGTTGGTCACTTTCCTGTGGGATAGGCCCGGCGTGGTCGTTGTTGTTATTGGCCGCAGGGGCCACAGAGTCTTGGTGAACATCGCTCTTGATGAAAGCCATGTCGATCTGAGATTCGAAAGGGTGAAGCTTTGGTATTTGTTAAACACGGGAGAATCTTGGTGAAAGACGGGGAAGCTGGTTTCCCACAGACGGGGCCACTGATCGGAGAGTACCAGAAGGAGATCGTCGCGGCCTTCGTGTAGGACAAGAGTTGATGCTCGCAGGAGAGGAAAAAGGGGTGGAGGTACCTGCAAGGTACTCCGATGCCAAAGTAAGTATTTGGTCAAAAAAGGGGGAAAAACAAGTAAGAGAGATCAATTATATGATTTGTGATACCTGCCCCTCTCAAGCGAGGGGGTTTTTATAGAGGGATTGTTGGCGAGCAAAGCACCTGATCGACCAATGAGGTATTGCCAGATGGAGGGCACAACGCGTGGTCTTTCTAACTGTTTCTGTGATATCCGGGGAGTCAGTTGGTCGCGTGAACTACTCTGCGTGTGAGGGGGACACGCCCAACGGCTATATTGTGCCCAACGGCTATATTGTGCTTATTGGTCCTGTTCGCCAATTATGCTGGATTGGGCTGGGACCTTAAGGGCAGGAAGTCCTGCCCGGTCCAGAACAAAAATATTTCAATATTTTTGTGAATTTTCAAAAAAAGAACCAATAAAAAATATTTAAAATTGAGAGAGAAAATAATTTTGGAATTAATTAAGGAAAACAAAAAAAAATGAAAAATAGCAAAATCTGAGAGAAATAGCAAAATGGTCTGGGTGGGTGTTGAACCCATGACCTCCAACCAAACACACATGCGCGCTACCACTATGGTGGTGATACATCCGTGTAACAAAACCACCCTATGAATAAATAAGGGTGACTTTGTTTCTAGGCCTAACCAAGGCAAAAAAAACCAAGTTTTGGTGGATTTGCATGAAGGCCACAACTTCCTCAATTCTCCATGGAATTGGATGAAATTTAGATGGATCCTACCTAGAATTTCATGAGGAATCCAATGGTGCTTTTGGAATTTTATAAAAATGCTTCTATTTTAAAACCTGATAATGGTTTCAAAATAGGCCAAGATTTGCAAGTTCTATGCTATCTTATCAAACACAACACATTTGATATATATGACATGTTTATGATCAATGGACCTCAAAGCAATGCATATTTTAAGAGGTCAAGATATGATGCACTTACCTCTTGAAGCTCCTTGTGCTAACTATCAAGATCCTTGTGCCAGAAGTAATCCAATGCTTTAGACACTCTTGATTGATCGCTTAGAAGCTTTTAGGATGATCCAAACCAGTTGGAAACCTCAGGAACAAGAGTTGGCTCTTTCTTGCAAAAGTGACAAAAGTGACCAAAATCGTAACTCACTCAAATGGTTTTACAGTTGAGGGAAACCAGTTGGGATAGTTTGAGGATGATATTTGGAGTGTGTTTGAAGCTTTGTTTGGTTTTGAAAGTGACTGAATCAAGACATGGCTTATAAAATGCAGAAAAGTCAAAATTTGAGGTTTTGGAAGTTGACTTTCTGATTTTGAGGTTGTGCAATGTGGATGAAGGTTTGAAAACCTCCAATGGGTGATTTATGATGTGTTAGGATATTTATTTGAGTGGTTTTTGCTCTAGTTTCAAGAATTCCCAAATTGCTTCAATGTGACTTGAAATTGAAGTAAGAGAGGGGAAGTGAGAAAACAAGGATTTGGTATTGTTTTGGTGTGGTTTGAAACATTAGAAATGACCTCTATTTATAGTAAAAGAGTTTTGTTTTTGAAGGAATAGTGTTGGATAAGGGATCACTCTATTATCCAATGGATATGCCCATGTACCACTTCCTTAAAAGCCAAGGTACCAAGTGTTCACTTGGCCATTGACTAGAGTTGGTCTTGGTAGCTCTAGGTCTTCTGATTCTTGCAACAACCTTGACTCAATTGGACTGATAAGGATTGGTTCATGACAGCTCTATGTTCCACATCAATGCCAAATGACAAGCTTGGAGTTTTTGGAATTGAAACTTGAATGATCGCATGCCAAAGGATAGGATCCTGGACTCAATGGTCCAAGCTTGAAAATATCAAGTGAATCATCAAGATTCCCTCTAATCTTGAAAGAGGACAAAGCTTGCAAGATGACAGAATTTGAAATGGAAATCGTGTGGCACAAGAAATGCACCAAATCTACCTTGAAAACCAGTTTGAGCAAGGCATGTTGCGAGATCCATAACTCCTTGATCAAGTTAAATTAATGGGAGTTCTTGTACTCTTTGGAAAGCTCTCATGACATACTTTAACTTTAATGTTCACAAATGGTCTTGGTTCAGCTTGGATCAAGGTGAAAAATGGGCTCAAAGTTTGGAAAAAGTGAAATAGATTTTGACTTGTCGAAAATTTCACTAAGTGTTGGAAAAAAAATGGATATTTTCACTTTTTGTGATTTTGATCAATCCATAACTCAAAATCCATGAGGATTTGGAATGAGATGTAGTTGACATATTTGAAGTATGTAAGATGAACTTTCATTTGAGCTTTGGATGGGAGAAAAAGGCCTTGTGGTTTAGGAGTTATGACCTTGCAAAGTTGGTACCAAATCACTTTTGTCCCATAACTTAGAAAAAATTTAGTTTCTTATGGTTGCCCCTTTTGCAAGAAACCTCACTTTTCTTGATTTTTCTTGATGAATGATGATCAACACCATACATTAACATTGTTTTTTACTTAGGGGAACCATATTTGTGAAAAATTCCAAAAAGTCAAACTTGATTTTAGGCATAGTTGACTTTTTGTCAGATGAATTCCAAACTGTGTGATCCTCTATGAAATCAAGTCCTTGACCTAATTCAAACCTAATGGATAGATTCCATGGGTGTTTTAGGGTGTCTTGAACCATGTCCCAAGGTTTGAGAACATGTCTTGGTCAAAAGTCAAAGATACAGTTGACTTTTTCTTAAAAACCCTAATTGTGGTCCTGATGAAATTGAAACTTGTAGATCAAGCTTCTTGGGTCAATCCATTGTTGCAAATGGATCAATATGGTGTATTTGAGGCCCTCAAATCATGTCTTGAGGTTTTAGTTCAAGTCTTGCCTCAAAAGTCAACTTAGGGGTGAATTAGGTCAAGAAACCCTAATTCCTTATTTTTGATGAATGCTTCCCCTGAGGTTTTTCTGACTTGATGATTAGGTCCATAAGGTCCCTTTGAGCATCTTGGGTCGTGCTTTGAAGTATTGGCCCATGCCTAGATGAAAATTTTCATCTGGAGGGCTTGGTCGACCAAAACCCTAATTTAATGACACTAACGATCTTGAGGCTTGATCCACTTGGAATGTTGCAACCTTGTGCCTGATTCTTGATATGGGAGACCTCTTGATCCTTCAGGAATATTTGAGAGGTTATAAAAGTTGAAGATCATGTTATTTCTTGATTGATCTTTTTGCCTAAATGTTCTGAGAGGGCTCAAAACCCTGATTCATGATTGTAGTGCATGGTCAACAATCCTTAAGTAATTTATGAGGCATGATGGCATATCCATATTGTGATGATGATTCTCACAATAATGGGAAATCTTAGTGGTCAAAATTTGGGGTATGACAGATGCCCCTATTTAATCTTCTTGGACCCAAAGGTGTGAATGGCGAAGATATCCATACATTTAGGGTGCAAGAGGATTAAATATCGGAATACCCGAAATTTTGACGGTGGTTATGAATAGTAGTTTGCTCATCCATCTTCTTTTGCTAAGCAATGTTACTTAGAAAAGGGTAAAACCTCCCCCTCGATCCTGGTCTTCGGCCACGTAACTGCTCTTAGTTTCTTTTGTAATAAACTTCCCCTCGATCCTGGTCTTCAGCCACGAAACTGGTCTCAGTTTCTTTTTAAATAAACTTACCCTCGATCCTGGTATTCAGCCACGGAACTGGTCTCAGTTTCTTTTGAAATAATCTTCCCCTCGATCCTGGTCTTGAGCCACGGAACTGGTCTCAGTTTCTTCTTGTCGAGTTTCTTTTCTCGACAAGGAACGCTATGTGTAGCGGTCTTTACCAAACTTCTTGCCGAGTTTTTTATCGGGGAGACGTCATTTGATGGAAAAATGAGTTCTGACTTGTTGGGGAAACCCATTTGTCTGAGCTGTAGAGGTGCGCAAACTTCTCTGTTGGAGATGACATTTGTTGACCCTCTTGGGGAAATCGAGTCTCCTGAGAGACTACTTTTTGCTTGGGGATATTATATCATACTTTTCTTCGAGATCATTTCGGAGAAATGCCATGTGATGTGATCCAATTTTGAGGTGTTGATGACTTCATTAACATCGAATCTTTTGGGTGAAAAAACCGATGCATCGCCGAGAGTCTTTTGTTGAGAGGCTTTCTCTGGGGATTTTCCTTAATCCGGGAAAGCGAGAAATATCATCTTCAGTGGTAAAGAGTTATGTTCCATAAGTGTTCGCCGAATGTCTTCTTGCCTTTCAAAGGTTCAAGTTATCAAAGTGGTTGAGTACAGGCCCCAATCCCACAATAAACTGGGGATAGGTTGCTCCGACGATACATTTCCTGATGAGGAAAGAGCTTAAACCGAGATTTTGTCATATCTGACGTGGAAAGGAAAACTGACAACTTGATCGACAAGAGGACTTTATCACTCAGAAATGAGTATAACCAGAGCGATAGCAATGTAATATGAATATGAATATGAATATGAATGTGAATCAATAATGCATGATGTAGATATGTTTATGCTGATAAAACTGACGCGACATACAGACTAGTGAATGAACACGACTGGATACTCGGCTACTGCGGGGGATGAAATGTACCATCAGTTCAAGATAAGAATCCTATCTTGCTTAGGAGAGGTAGACCATGTGGGGGAGAAAGAACCGTCAATCGGTCTTTAGAGGTACGAACTCTGGTGGGAATATCAGATGGAACATTATATCTGAATCGGTTGATCCTTCATTCAGGTGTACTGGTTTAGAAGGAGTACTTTAATTCTACCTTTTGAGGTTTAATAACTTCCAGAGAAGCCACCGATGTTCCTTTTGAGTTCAGTAGTAAAAAAGAATTGTCATCCCCATTTTAAAAGCAGAAGAAAATTTGAAAATTAAATTCATTTTTATTTTGTTTCAAGAATCGTTGATCATGTTAAAAATGTCATTCTATAAAGCAAACTAAATAAGAATTGCAAACAAAAGCACTAGGGCTCAAATTTTATTGATAGAATGGTAACCAGCCAAGTGCGTGATCCCATAGAGTATTACAAAGTTTTAGAAAATGGTAATTTAAGGGAAAAGGTGCTACATTGAAACATAACGACCGCTATCCTTCTACCAACTTTGAATTCTGGACATTCTGGGCTTCTGTCGAAGGTGACCTTGATTGAAGTTTTCCTAATGGATGGCATTACTGCTGAGGAGTCAAATTAATCAGACGTTGTTACTTGCCATGATTCCCTAACCTTTTCCTGGATTGTCTTTTGAGGTTTTCAATCCATCGGGATGATTTTTTTGCTTATGTCTCTAATTTTTGCCTGGACTGCCCTTTTGGGTTTTCAATCCACCGATACATTTTTTTTCATATTTAGGCGAAGTATTTCTTAACTACATCAATATTCGTGGGGTATGTAAACTCCTCTCCATCCATGGTTGTAATTCTCAAGGCGCCACCTGAAAAGGCTTTCTTGACCACATAAGGGTCATCATAATTCGGAGTCCATTTGCCACGGGAGTCAGTGATAAATGATTGTATCTTCTTGAGCACGAGGTCTTCTTTTCTGAAGACACGGGGTCGGACCTTTTTATCGAACGCTTTCTTCATTCTTTACCGATACAACTGACCATGGCATACAACCGTTATTCACTTTTCTTCGATCAGATTCAGTTCGCCGAGCCACCTTTGACACCATTCAGCCTCTGTTAGCTTAGCTTCCATTAATACCCAGATTGATGGGATCTCTACTTCTATGGGGAGCACTGCCTCAATACCATATACAAGAGAGAAAGGGGTTGCCCCTGTTGAACTGCGGACAGATGTGCGATAACCGTGAAGAGCGAAGGGCAGCATTTCATGCCAATCTTTGTATGTTACAACCATCTTTTGAACAATCTTCTTGATGTTCTTGTTAGCTGCTTCTACCGCTCCATTCATTTTAGGTCTGTAGGGAGATGAGTTATGGTGTTCGATCTTGAACTCAGCACACAACTCTTTAATCATCTTGTTGTTCAAGTTAGATCCATTATCAGTAATGATCTGGCTTGGAACACCATAACGGCGGATGAGATTGTTTTTGATAAATCGGACCACCACTTGTCTGGTCACATTGGTGTACGACGCTGCTTCGACCCACTTGGTGAAATAGTCAATGGCTACCAGGATGAACCGATGTTCGTTTGAAGCTTTGGGTTCAATCATGCCAATCATGTCGATTCTCCATATAGAAAAAGGCCATGGAGAAGAAAGAACTTTGAGATGCGTTGGCGGTACATGGATTTTCTCAACGTATATCTGACACTTGTGACACCTCCTCATGTACTTGTAGCAATTGGACTCCATTTTCAGCCAATAATACCCTGCTCTAAAAAAATTTCTGGCCATTGTGTGTCTGTTGGCATGAGTGCCAAAGGATCCTTCATGAATTTCTTTCATAAACATGTTTGCTTCTTGTCTGTCTACGCATCTGAGCAAAACCATGTCAAAGTTTCTCTTATAGAGTGTATCACTACTCAGGAAGAAGTTGCCAGCCAGTCTTCTGAGGGTCTTCCTATCTTTTCTGAATGCCCCAGGCGGGTACTCTTGTCTCTGAAGGAAGCATTTGATATCGTGATACCAAGGTTTATCATCTATGACTGCTTCAATCTCGAAAATGTAGGCGTGCTTTTCTAGGCGCATTATGTCTATCTTAGGTACGTCGTTCCATTGACCTACACTGATCATTGAAGAGAGAGTGGCTAGTGCATCAGCCATGTGATTTTCTTCACGATGAATGTGATGAAACTCGATTCTATTAAATAATGGTAACAACCTTCTCGCATAATCTTTGAAAGGAATCAATCCTGATTGGTATGTATTCCAATCTCCTTTGATCTGATTGATAACCAGGGCTGAGTCTCTATACACATCCAAGTTCTTAATCCTTAGGTCAATAGCTCCTTCGAGACCCATGATACAAGCTTCGTATTCGGCCTCGTTGTTTGTACATTTGAATGTCAGTCAGGCGGTGAAAGGAATATGGGTACTCTAAGGTGTTACGATGATTGCCCCAATTCCATTTCCATAATTGTTGAAAGCTCCGTCAATAATGAGTCCCCATTAGGAACCTGGTTCTGGCCCTTCACTGGGTAGCAGTTCATCACAATCTTTCATGTTTAAGTACATGATATCTTCGTTTGGGAAGTCAAATCCGACTGATTGATGATCGTCAATCGGTTGATGAGGCAAATGATCGGCTAAAATGCTTCCTTTGACGGCTTTCTGAGCGTGGTACTCAATGTCATATTCTGATTACAACATCTGCCAACGGGTTATCCTTCCCGTGAGAGCAGGCTTGTCAAAGACGTACTTGATCGGATCCATTTAGGAGATTAACCAAGTAGTGTGACGAATCATGTACTGGCGAAGACGTTTGGCTGCCCAAGCCATAGCGCAACAAGTTTTCTCGAGCATAGTGTACCGAGTTTCACAATCAGTGAACTTCTTGCTTAAGTAGTAGATGGCAGACTCTTTTCTCTTTGTCTCGTCTTGTTGGCCAAGTATATAGCCCATGGAGTCTTCCAAGACTGCTAGGTAGATGATCTGATCAGTGGTCTTCCCTCCACTGGAGGTGACATAATAGGTGGATTTATCAGATACTCTTTGATACTGTCAAAAGCTTTTTGGCAATCTTCTATCTATACACAGCTTTGATTCTTTCTGAGTAATTTGAAGATTGGCGCGCATTTCGTGGTCATAAGGGATATGAATCTGGAGATGTAATTCAGACGTCCCAGAAATCCTCTGACTTGTTTTTCAGTCTTTGGTGAAGGCATTTCTTGAATGGCCTTGACCTTGTCGGGATCAACCTTAATTCCTTTCTAGCTGACGATGAATACCATAAGTTTTTCAGAGCGGACACCGAATGTGCACTTATTGGGATTCAAGCAAAGTCTGTATTTTCTCAGACGCTCGAATAACTTTGATAGGTGTATCACATGCTCTTCTTTTGTTTTAGATTTGGCAATCATGTCATCGACATACACTTCGATTTATTTATGAATCATATCGTGAAACAGAGTCGTCATGGCCCTTTGATAGGTTGTCCCTGCGTTCTTTAGACCGAACGACATTACCTTGTAACAAAAGGTTCCCCATGGGGTGATGAATGAAGTTTTCTCCATATCCTCAGGTGCCATTTTGATTTGATTATAGCCCGAGAATCCGTCCATGAAGGAGAAGACTTTGAATTTCGTTGTACTGTCTACCAGCATATCAATGTGTGGCAGGGGGAAGTCATCCTTTGGACTTGCTTTGTTCAGATCCCTGTAGTCTACACACATTCTGACTTTTCCTTCATTTTTTGGAACTAGCACTATGTTAGCTAGCCATTGAGGATATTCTGAGGTGGCAAGGAAACCGGCGTCGATCTGTTTCTGCACTTCCTCCTTAATCTTGATGGCCATATCTGGATAAGTCCGTCTCAGTCTCTGTTTCACTGGAGGACATTCTGTTTTTAGTGGTAAGTGATGTTCTACGATGCTGGTATCCAACCCTGGCATGTCTTGATAGGACCAAGCAAACACATCTGGAAATTCTTTGAGAAGTTTTATCAAATCTTCTTGGACACTTGGACTGAGCAGTGCCCTAATCTTGACTTCTTTCCTTTCTTCCTCTGAACCCAAATTAACCGTTTCTAACGGCTCTTTGTGAGCCTCAATAGACCTTTCCTCTTATCTGAGTAGTCGGGCGATCTCTTCTGGAATTTCTTCGTCCTCTTCTTCTTCAGCTTCAAATACCGGGAATTCAAAATTGGGAGAAGGCATTGGATCGTATGTTTCAATGGGGTTTAAAACAAACAATCTACATGACGTGATGATTCATTTTTTAGCAAAGATAAAGAGAATGCAAGAGTGTGTGCAGTGTATTTTTTCTGAAAAATGCTTGTTTTTATTTTGGGTTGTTTTAGGATTACCATTTTCTGAAAAATCGAAAAGTGAAAACAGCTATAAATGCGGGAATTTAGAATGACATCATTTATTTACGATTTGTCTATTCTTGAAATACAACCCTATAAAACAAAACTCTTTCGCTTTGGGCGAAGCAAAGAGGGACATTTGCAGAAAAGTGAGCCCTATAAAACATTCGTTTCACCTAGGCGAGGTGAAAGGTTAAAACAAAGATGGTAATTACTTAAACTTATGGGCGACGTTCGGGACATCGACAGCAACCCAACGGCGGCAAACTCCTCTGTGAGTCACAAAGTCTGGTACTTTCCTTCTTGGCTTGTCTTAAAAAATGACATTGATTTCTGGCAGAGTAGGATCATTGGAGTCTTCCTCCTAAGCAGAGTTGTCGTAAACGAACTCTTCTGTTGTATCTTCCCTAGTTTTTTCACTCTCAAGAGGATCTCCCCATCCAATTAGATGGATGTCCTCGTATCTAATGCGAGAGCTTTCAGGAGCGGTGTACTAGACCAAGAAGTCATACTTGCCACTTGTTTGTCCTAAGGTGTCCCATACTTCTGTGGGGATAGAAGAGTCATCTTCCTCAATGACGTTGACCTCAGGAAAAGCACAATTAATGAATTCTTTTCATGCAATCTTTGCAGATTCATCATCGTGGTGTAGGATATCTTCGGAATGTCCTGAGTAATGATCCCGTGACTCGGTGGGGACGTGAGTATTCTTTTCAATATTACTCTGCTGATAGGCACCGTCCGGCTGACTCTTTTGCCCCAAGTCCTCTGGGAATAGCTTATAGATAGGAAAGTCATCCAGGGGATCATAATAATCATGGTCAAAGTTGTCTTTCATTAGATTATCTTCCTCTAATGAATTGGGTGGAGCACGACATCCTTCAGGATCACAATCTCCATATATCATCCGGACGTCTGATCTCGGTATACATTTTGGGCTCCGCTTGGGAAAGCAGAATGGTATGTGTGCCTCTCCCGGAGATATATCACCGTCATCATTGAGATAAAACTTCCACTCCTCATCCGTGTCATAGGAGTCACTTTCATTGATGGTGTGTAGTTCTTGAGACACTGGGTGGAGGAAGCCTCCGTTGTGAAAGAAATCCTGAATGGGACGAAAACTTTCGTCCTTCTTAGTAGTCTGAGTACAGGCTGAAGAGAAACCAAGACCTTTCTTTGTTTTGTTATCCGTAGGAATTACAATATGTCTACATCCTTTTGCGTTATTACTCCCGATCACTTTGAGAGCGTCTTTGTATGAGGAAATCGACGTCCCTATTTCTGATTGATTCTCATTGTTCACCGAGAGTGCTTGGAACTTGGTTCCAATAACCTCCTCCTGTTCTACATAGGACAATGATGATAAGTTACTCACGATTAAGGCTTGCTCTCCACAGACTGTGACTAACTTGTCATTTTTGACGAACTTCAACTTCTGGTGAAGTGTCAAAGTGACTTCCCCAGCTTCGTGTATCCAAGGTCTTCATAATAAATAGTTGTATGCTGCCTGGATGTCCATGACCTGGAAAGTGACTTGGAAAGTGTGAGGACCGATGGTTATGGGAAGATCGACTTCGCCGATAACTGTTTTTCTAGATTCGTCAAAGGCTTTGACAATGATCTCACTGCCTCTCATTGGGGCTCCTTGAAATGATAGATGTAACAACGTTGATTTTGGCATAACATTCAAAGATGATCTTGTGTCCACCAGTACGCTGGCTAAAGCATCATCTTGGCAGTTGACTGTAATGTTAAGTTCCATATTGTGATTCTAGCCTTCTTCCGGCAATTCTTCATCACAGAATCCTAAGTTGTTGCAGGAAGTGATGTTGGAGATGATGATGTCAAACTGTCTTACTGTCACATCTTGTTCCATGAAGGCTTGCACTAAGACTTTCTGTAGAGCTTCCCTGTGAGCCTCTGAACTAAGCAGGAGAGATATCAAAGAGATTCGAGATGGAGTTTGCAACAATTGGTCCACAATGTTGTACTCGCTTTTCTGGATGAGCTTCAGCATCTCATCATTGTTCTTTACAAGTTCTAGATTACTGGATTGACCGACCTGTTGATTGGGAACTTCCGTTTGAGGTTCCTTTTCTTTGGTAGGTTCTCCAACTCCTCTATTGAAGATCCGACCGCTCCGTGTGACTCGACTGACGCCGGCAATGTTTACAACAGAGGGTAATGGAGTTTCTTTTCAATTTTCGATGCTTGTTGCACCGTACTTGTAAGGGATAGCCTTATCTGATTTGTACAGTATTGGGTCTGGCAGGTAGATAACCACAAGAGCTTTTTTATTTCTCTGATCGTTATAGGAAACCTCAATCAGTTCTTGGTTGAGAACATTTCTGCTATCAAGAGGGATTCTTGACTCATTGAGTAGAGGGATTATGGCGCACACGTCCTTAGTTTTCCCATGATCGAAGATTATGACAATGTTTTCGCTTTGATTAGGGGGATAGTCTTGTATCACGTTGATCGACCCAGAACTTGAACATGGTCAAATCTCTTTCTGGTCCAACTAATTTTGAAAAGCCGCTCGTACGAGGTAGCATCCTTGGTTGTTCTCCGAGCATACTCTACAACGCTCATAATTATGTGGTGGTACCTTACCACACTCGCTTTGTATGCAGTTCATCTTTACTAGATCTATTTCCATTGAGCGAACATCACGAATTTGATGTCTACCAGGATTCCCGACAGTCATGATAATTTGTTGTGTAGCTTCATCCATGTAGATCGGAAGCCACCAGTGGTCCAATAGTTGTTGAAGTGTTCTTTGTACAAGCGCACACCCTCGGTCGTCTTCACGACATTCTTCGCAGTCTTGATAATCATGTGAAGCCAGAAAACTGAGCCTGACTTGCTTAGCATGTAGTTGTACCAGACTGGTATTCATCAAGCGGATGTCAAAGATTTGAACCATATTGACTTGACGGTCATTTCTTTCACGGTAGTCTTGGATCCATCCGAGATCCATCTGACGTTGGAGGGCCTCTTGAATAAAAGAGCATCCTTGATCATTTGTTAAGCAGACTGGAGAAATGTTGTAATCATGCCGTGGCAGCTTATAATATTAACTCTGCCTTTAATGCATCGCCACCAAGTTGACGTTCATTGCAAGAATGTTGTGGTTCTGAACAATGTTGGGATGTGCATGGGCCATGTTGACTTTACGGATCCTGTGATCCTGAATCTAGCCCAAATCTATTTGTTCTTGTTGAGCTGCTTGCACTACGGAACATCTCTGATTGTTCTTTAAGCAGGTATCACACTGGTGATAGTTATGAGGCGGCACATGACTGTATTCACTCTGTCTGCAATGCATCCTCACCAGATTGGTTCCTAATAGGAGTACATCGTGAATTTGATAACTGTGGCTAAATTCTTCCTCTACTAAATTCACTGCAGTCTTCTCATGTTGCGGCAACGGGTTCATCTGAACATTTGGATTAGTATCTTTGAAAGATAGAACCCCGTTCCTGACAAGCTTCTATATATCAGATTTGAAGCTGAGACAATTTTCAATGTTGTGCCCCGATCGTCCTTGATGGTAAGGGCAAGTTTGATCCGCTTTGAACCAAAAAGCAGATTTTTTGGTATTGCAAGAGGAGTCCTGGTTTGGATGTGCCCCTTATCTAGTTGAAGTGGAAATATTTCCGCGTACAACATTGGTAAGGGTCGAACCCTGATGGTCGTGTCGTACGATTGTTATTTTGTTGTTGTACTGTGAACGAGCCTGATGAAGAGATTGTTGCGTCCTTTACTGATATTGTTGTTGACTTGGTTGACTCTGAGTAACCTGAAGTTGATAAGTCGGAGTTGGCGCAGGGTTGATAGCGGGAGTTATCACCGTTACTGGTTAATACCTTCGCCTTTCCTTTCCCAGAGAGATATTACTGATCTCTTGCTCTTTCTTCATTTGGAAAGCACTACCGTACCTCTTAGTACTGCTAGATGGCTCTGTATCTTTGACCAATCATCCTTCTCGGACTGCTTCATCAAGGCATACTCCCATGTTCACCATTTCAGTGAAGTCACTGGGCGCACTTGGAACCATTTTGTCATAATAAAATGAGCTCAACGTTTTCAAGAAGATCTTGGTCATCTCCTTTTCCTCAAGAGGGGGACAGATCTGAGCGGCAATTTCACGTCATCTCTGAGCATATTCTTTAAAAGTTTCTTTGTCCCTTTGTGACATTGGCCTGAGTTGATCCCTATCTGGTGCCATGTACAAGTTGTATTTATACTGCTGAACAAAGGTTGCCCCGAGATATCTGAAAGTACTGATCTTGGTGTGGTTTAAACCCATGTACCATTTGAGTGCGACATCGGTTAAATTTTCTTGGAAGTAATGGATCAGTAGATATTGATTTTCTGTCTGAGTTGACATCTTTTGAGCATACATCACCAAATGACTTTGAGGGCAAGAGTTGCCTTTGTATTTTTCAAAGTCAGGCACCTTGAATTTGTGCGGTATCTTTACATTAGGGATCAAACAGAGGTCTGCGTCATCCTTTCCGAATAGTCTTGACCACGAATGGCATGCAGTTCCTTTTGCATTTCCAAGAATTGTTCTTGGAACTCATTCATCCTTTCGTACATGTCTTCGTTTCCACCAGAAATTACTTGCGGAATCTATCCTTCCGGGACAGTGTGTACCACTGGCTATGGTATGGTCATTATAGCGGTGACTCTTGGAGCTTCAGTTCCCTGAAGTTTGTAAGCTTCAGGAGTTGTTGTTGTAACCCCTGCATCTTCTCTTTCCCGAAGTTTGTAACCTTCAGGTCCAGTGGTTCCTGCTATGGCTTCTGGGTCTTCAGTGACCGGTGGGATGTATCCTTCAGATACAAAGTTAAGAGGCATGCCCCAGGAGCGACCTTTAGGCATGTTGTACCGAGGATGATTCTCATGTGTCTCCATTATGGGCGTAGATGTGATCTCTGAGATTACAGTCCTTTGATGTCGTTGCTGCCAGGGATTGCATGTCACTGTGGAGTTTTTACAAACTTTCCTTCAGAGCGTCAATTTATTCTCTTAGCTTTCTGTTCTCTTCCTCGAGATCGTCCATTTTCTTTTGCCGATTGGCCCGAGTGTTGTATGAGTGAGACAGTTTGACTCTAGAATTGTGACACGTACGTGAGACTCAAAGATAAAAAATGTGTTATGTGAGAATGATGAATGATATGCAAAGACATATTTTTTAGTTTTTGTTTTATTCACAAAGAAACTTCAACAAGTAGATTGCAAATATCATATAGTAGGGGAGACCTATTTTATTGAATTCGAAGGATTACAGTATTTTACAAGGAAAAGTACAGTATTTTATAAAGTGTTGTAAGGAAAATGTCTAAGCTCATGGATCCTGAGTTCTCTCAGAAGAGAGCTCAGGTGTTGGTTCCAGTAGTTTCCTTTTCTTTGACCGGGGTTCTTCAGCCGTGGTTAGGTTGTCAGTCCTTTTCTAAGTGAAATGAGCGAGCAAATTTCTTCTGTCTTCCTGACTTTCCACAGCAGGCTGTTCTAATATCTCAATCAGAGCATCCTTTTCTTTTAACAGTTCCTGAATCTTGGTACACTATAAATTGAGGATTCGGTATTTGTTTTTCCAATAGCTCTTTTCAAGTTGAACTTTGTTGAGAGCGACCTGGAGTTTTTCCGCATCAGACATGAAATAAAAGACATATTCCTTTAATGGAAAAAATTCTTGGCGAGGGTAAGGCATCTTCAGCTTGAGGGCTCTAGTTTGTACCCAGTGGAGATAAGGTTCCATGGAGGTACTATTAGGTTTTCCTAGAGACTCTCTTCCTTTCCTGTGAATATTTTTCCAGGCATGCACTATTTCTTTCTTTAGTGCCCTGTCATTTTCCCCTTCCATGAAGAAAAGACCTTCCAAATGAACATTATGCAGGATATTCTTCATCGGGTATCCGAGTTGACGCCGAGCTAAAATTGGATGATAGTTTATTCCTCCTTTAGTTCCAATGAGGGGTACTTTAGGGAAATTTTTGCATCTGTCGATGATCTCAAAAAGCAGCTGACTCGGGCAAATGGGAAATGAACCATTTGCATAGTAAGGGTACACAACATGTGATCATTCCTCCGCTGTGCAAATTCCTTAAGTGTACAGAATGATAAGCATTTGCGAGCAGGGTTGGTATGGAGTTTCCTATTAAGAATATCTTAACAACATTGGTATCGACGAAGTTATCAATGTTGTGAAAGAGGAATAACCCATATATGAGCAGAACAAAGACATCTTTGAAAGCAGTTATGTTTCCTATACTAGCAAAGTATAGAGCTTTCTCTATCAGGAATTTAGTTGGTAAACCTCGGATTCCTCCTTTAGTGGTCAGGTGAGTCCTAACTTCTGACTCGTCCAAAGAGATTGCTCTAGCAATGGTGTGATCCTTTAGAATTTCTTCCAGTCCAGAAAATGGAGCTCGACCAGTGATAGGTAAATCAATTAGATGGGAGTACTCTTCCAGTGTAGGTGCCTGTTGGTAATCCGGGAAAGTGAAGCAGTGGTAAACCGGATCGTAGAACTGAATTAGTGTAGACAAGATTCCTTCAACCACGTGGACCCTTAATAGAGACAATAGTCCTCCGTGCTTAGCTCTGAAAGCCTCAAGGTTGGTAATCATCCTTGCCAACTTCCTTGAGTCCTCTAGTTTTGGAGCCCTGAAGGTGTACTTGTGCGTCTTTCTTCTACCGAAATCCATAACGCAACCTCTGATATTTGCAATTATTGTTTTAGTTTACTTTGAAAAAATATATATTTTTTAAAAGAGTTTTTTAGATGAATGCATGAATGCAGCACATAAAACATTTGAAAACATGGTTTCAAGGGTTTAACGTCACGAGCATGGAGTCATGGCACTACCCATCCCCAAAGGTTGTACTATTTTGGTCAATTTTTGTACCTGTAGAACGGGTTCTAAGGTTCCCAAAATCATTGACCCCCCTAGGGATATCAACAGCAAGCTGATTCACTCGAGCGAGCTGTAATATCCTAGGATGAATATCATTTTAGTGTAGTATCGCGTATCAACTATTCTCGATAGTCACCGCACTACCAAATGGTCATATGGTTAATGTCTACTAAATCCTCAGGGTCATGGGTACCACACTAGGAAAGACAATGCTTTCACGATAATCGGTAGTTTAACATCGATACTTCTGTTCGGGTACCTCAATTGATTCGGTGGCTACCATGTTAGCTTGGTCGGGATTCACTCCCTACAAGTGTTACCTGTCTATGCCCCCCTATCTTAATGTTCTCTTAAACTTTCCACGTGCATATTAATCGCATTCCCAGTTGACAGAAAATTAAACACGGGTATCGAGTAGTAATAACAGTAAATGATATATATATATATATATATATATATATATATATATATATATATATATATATATATATATATATATGTGTATATATAGAAAATGCTAAACAACCTAGACATCTTAGGAACTTTAAACCTAGGACTCCCCAGCAGAGTCGCCATTTTTCTATAGCGTGCAATATTTGTCGGTGACGCGACCACCTTAACGCAATGGTTGGAATTGAGTGCTACTTTCTGATTTCTCAATTATCCTATGAAGCTAGAAAGGAAAGGAAAGATATCTAAAACTAACCTTGCACGCAAATGTTTTCTTTAACAAATGCTAAGAGATTGGGGGATCCAGGGTCAAATTATACAACGGGGTGTTGTCAATTACCCAGCGTATATATGGTTATCCATAGATTATTTGGCATGTTCTTCTGTCATCTACTCACCGGTGTTTGTCTGTCATAAATTGGGGACGTTTCTCTTTTCGGAATGTTAAGAGAGTATTTTTTGTTGATTTCGGGTTTTTCGATGTTATTGGTAAGGTACTGGACCTAAAAGTTTTTTTTAATTTGTGTGCTCGCTAAGATTTCACAATCTTATGCCTACGTATTCCCGTTAAAGAAAACAGAGAAATCAGAGCAATCATAGTTCCTCCTATTCTATGAGAGGAAAAAGATGTTTGGTGTCTCGTTCAAAGCCCAAGATTGAAGCTAAATGAGTATTTGTGTCTTGTTCAAAGCCCAAGATTGAAGCTAAAAGGTTTTGACTGAGAGAGAATTTGTCATCTCTAAAGGGAGATATCTTACCTGTTTATCACAGTTGTTGGGGAATTTGGTTATAAAGGGGAATTACTTTAACTGGGATATGAGAATCCAGCAATGCCATAATTTTGTTTACAAGAGAGATGTCCTGAAGGAGGAAACTTTAACTCAGTGTTAAGCAATGTCATTTTTCCATAGGAATCTTTCATGCTAAGAGAGGGACATGGGCTTGGATGTAAATAATCTAGAGGCTTGCCACTTATAGCAGTTAGATGAAAGATGATTTTTACCAGGATAAGAGAGGGACCACAACTTGGATTTTTGAATCAATAAGTGTGCCACTTACAGCAGTTATCTGGAATTAGTGTTTTTTGATTGTATGTTTTGATGTGTGATGTACAGAGAAATGTCTTCTTGCAGAGAGAACTTTGGATTTTTCTCTGAGGGGATTTTGGTTTTTTGTGTGCCTTGATCAAAGCCTAAGGTTGAAGCTAAAAGGTTGATTCTGTTTAGGGAGTGTTTTATTTGTGTCTTGTACAAAGCCCAAGATTGAGGCTAAAATAATTGACTCCACTAGGGAGAGGTTTTATCTGTGTCTTGTACAAAGCCCAAGATTGAGGCTAAAAGAGTATTGACTGACTCAGCTGGAAAATATTTTATTTGTCTTGTACAAAGCCCAAGATTGAGGCTAAAAAAGCTGAGGAAAAAATCATTATACAAAGCCTAAGAGGAGGCTGGTTGGGGAATTTCTTATATAAAGCCTAAGAGGAGGCTAACTTCTGCTGAGGATTATTGAGATCCAGAGACAGGTCCAAAGTGGGGAATCAACTCTTGCTGAGGATTACAGAAGAGTTGAAATATCAGATGCCTTGAGGTTCTGATTGAGGGTTTATGGATAGTGATCTAACACTAGCTGGGGAATTTAGATTGAAAGTTTAAAGATTGAGTTTTAAAACCTATGGAGGTTTTAACTCTACTGGTGATTGATCAGGGTTTTTCCTGTGCTTTTAGGAAACTTGAGGGTTTTTTAAGATCCAAGAGGAGATGAGACTGTCTAAGTCTACTGGTATGAAGAGGTTAGCTATTAGTTGGAGGATAATATTTGTATGATTCCCAAGAGGAGGCTGATGTTTTAAGGGATGAGAATCAACCCTAAACTGGTCTGAGATTCTGACTCTCTAGAGGATTGAACTAGCAAAAGATGACTAAGTTCTGTCCTATACCTGTAGGAGGTCTTTGGGTCCTTGTACTAAGCCCAAGAGGAGGCTGAGAACTTCTAAGAAGCCTGAGGGTCCTTGTACAAAGCCCAAAAGGAGGCTGGGGATGCTTTTAGAAAGCCTGTGGGTCCAAACCTAAGAAAAGTTCAAGAAAGGTTTCACCGGGAATAATCCTTTCTTTAGTGAACAGTTCTAGGGTTTGAAGAAATTCAAAAGAGGTTTCACCGGGAATTAATCCTCTCTGGGGAAATGAATTTCTTGTACAGATTTCTAGTAGTGAAAGTCTTGAAAAAAGTTTCATCGGGAATAATGCATTTCTCTGTTCCATATTGTATAAGCCCAAGATGAGGCAAGACTGTATCTGAAATTTCCTATGGGGAACTAGTTTTGACTGTGTTAAAAGAGTAACCACTGGTTTGATCTAATCCTATACCTAACTTCTGGGGAAAACTCTAAGCAAACATATACAAGCATATATATATATATATATATATATAGATGAAATATATAAACAAGTATCTTGAAGAAAACAGAAGAACTTACAGGTGAGCAAACTTCCAACATTATAAACCTAGCTGTATGGTTAGTTATTCAAGAATTTGAAGAAAGTTTTGATACAACTATAAATTTGAATCTAAATCAAAAGGAAAGTTGTTTTAAAAGGAATTTTTGGGGCTTATACTTAAGGAGAGGCCCAGATAAATAACAGTGATCGCACTGTCGTTTTGAAAATTGTACCTGGACTTATACAATGACTGAGGCCCAAATTATTTAAGTACAAAGGGGGGGTTGGGTCTTACACTCTATTAGAGGCCCAAAAGTCTTTGAAAAGAAGAAAGATGGGACTTACAACACAAGGGAGGCCCAGATGATTTTTGTTTTGAAAACGGCGATCACGCCGAGATTTTTGAAATCGAGTTGGGACTTATACAATGACTGAGACCCAAAAATTATTTATTTACAAAGGGATGGGTCTTACACTCTATCAAGAGGCCCAAAGTGTCTTCGAAAAGAAGCTTGATCAAGAGGAAACCCTAATTTCTTTTAGAAATATAATTTTCAAAGAAAAATAAGTAATAAATGATATAAAATACCAAAATATATTGAAAAACAAGTTGTAAAATTTGAACAATGTTTTAAAAATCATGTTTAATCACATGAAGGCTTGAAATTCAATTGGTTTTGAAAATCAAGGTGGAAATCTCATTTTAAAAATGTTTGAAAACAAATAAAATGAAATTAATTACAAAAATTCAAACTATATTAAATAAATAATATAAATTCAATTTTTTTTTGTGGAATAAAAAATTTAAATATTTTTGTGAATTTTCAAAAAAAGAACCAATCAAAAGTATTTAAAATTGCGAGAGAAATTAATTTTGGAATTAATTAAGGAAAACCAAAAAATATGAAAAATAGCAAAATATGAGAGAAATAGCAAAATGGATTGGGTGGGTGTTGAACTCATGACCTCAAACCAAACACACACGCACGCTACCATTGGGGTGGTGATACATCTGTGTATCAAAACCACCCCATGAATACATAAGAGTGACTTGGTTTCTAGGCCTGACCAAGGCAAAAAACCAAGTTTTGGTGGATTTGCATTAAGGCCATAACTTCCTCAATTCTCCATGGAATTGGATGAAATTTAGATGGATCCTGCCTAGAATTTCATGAGGAATCCAATGGTGCTTTTGGAATTTTCTAAAGATGCTTCAATTTTAAAAGCCAATAGTGGTTTCAAAATAGGTCAAGATTTGCAAGTTCTATTCTATCTTATCATACAGGCAACAATAACATGGTAAATTGGTTCAAACATAACACATTTGATATATATGACATGTTTATGATCAACGGACCTCAAAGCAATGCATATTTTAAGAGGTCAAGATATGATGCACTTACCTCTTGAAGCTTCTTGTGCTAACTCTCAAGATCCTTGTGCCAGAAGTAATCCAATGCTTTTGACACTCTTGATTGATCCCTAAGAAGCTTTTAGGATGATCCAAACCAGCTGGAAACCTCAGGAACAAGAGTTGGCTCTTTCTTGCTAAAGTGGCAAAAGTGACCAAAATGCTAAGTCACTCAAATGGTGTTACAGTTGAGGAAAACCAGTTGGGACAGTTTGAGGATGATATTTGGAGTGTGTTTCAAGCTTTGTTTGGTTTTGAAAGTGACTGAATCAAGATATGGCTTGTAAAATGCAGAAAAGTCAAAATTTGAGGTTTGGAGGTTGACTTTATGATTTTGAGGTTGTGCAATGTAGATGAAGGTTTGAACACCTCCAATGGATGATTTATGATGTGTTAGGATAGTTATTTGAGTGGTTTTTGCTCTAGTTTCAAGAATTCCCAAATTGCTTCAATGTGACTTGAAATTGAAGTAAGAGAGGGGAAGTGAGAAAACAAGGCTTTGGTATTGTTTTGGTGTGGTTTGAAACATCAGAAATGACCTTTATTTATAGTAAATGAGTTTTGTTTTTGAAGGAATATTGTTGGATGAGGGATCACTCTATTATCCAATGGATATGCCTATGTACCACTCCTTAAATGCCAAGGTACCAAGTCTTCACTTGGCCATTGACTAGAGCTGGTCTTGGTAGCTCTAGGTTTTCTGATTCTTGCAAAAACCTTGACTCAATTCGGACTGATAAGGCTTGGTTCATGATAGCTTTATGTTCCACATCAATGCCAAATGACAAACTTGGAGTTTTTGGAATTGAAACTTGAATGATCACATACCAAAGGATAGGATCCTTGACTCAATGGTCCATGCTTGAAAATATCAAGTGAGTCATCAAGATTCCCTCTGATCTTGGAAGAGGACAAAGCTTGCAAGATGACAGAATTTGAAATGGAATCGTGTGACACAAGAAATGCACCAAATCTGCCTTGAAAACCAGTTTGAGCAAGGCATGTTATGAGATCCATAACTCCTTGATCAAGTTGAATCAATGGGAGTTCTTGTACTCTTTGGAAAGCTATCATGACATACTTTAACTTTGATGTTCACAAATGGTCTTGGTTCAGCTTGGAAAAAGTGAAACAGATTCTAACTTGTTAAAAATTTCACTAAGTGTTGGAAAAAGTGGTCATTTTCACTTTTTGTGATTTTGATCAATCCATAACTCAAAATCCATGAGGATTTGGAATGAGATGTAGTTGACATATTTGAAGTATGTAAGATGAACTTTCATTTGAGCTTTGGATGGGAGAAAAAGGCCTTGTGGTTTAGGAGTTATGACCTTGCAAAGTTGGTACCAAATCACTTTTGTCCCATAACTTAGAAAAAAAATTAGTTTCTTATGGTTGCTCCTTTTGCAAGAAACCTCACTTTTCTTGATTTTTTTTGTTATGAATGATGATCAAGACCATACATTAACATTGTTTTTGACTTAGGGGAACCATATTTGTGAAAATTTCCAAAAAGTCAAACTTGATTTTAGGCACAGTTGACTTTTTGTTAGATGAATTCTAAACTGTGTGATCCTCTATAAAATCAAGTCCTTGACCTAATTCAAACCTAATGGATGGATTCCATAGTTGTTTTAGGGTGTCCTGAACCATGTCCCAAGGTTTGAGAACATGTCTTGGTCAAAAGTCAAAGATACAGTTGACTTTTTCTTTAAAACCCTAATTGTGGTCCTGATGAAATTAAAACTTGTAGATCAAGCTTCTTGGGTCAATCCATTGTTGCAAATGGATCAATATAGTGTATTTGAGGCCCTCAAATTGTGTCTTGAGATTTTGGTTCATGTCTTGCCTCAAAAGTCAACTTAGGGGTGAATTAGGTCAAGAAACCCTAATTCCTGTTTTTTTATGAATGCTTCCCCTGAGGTTGTTATGACTTGATGATTAGGTCCATGAGGTCCCTTTGAGTATCTTGGGTCATGATTTGAAGTATTGGCTCATTCCTATATGAAAACTTTCATCTGGAGGCCTTGGTCGACCAAAACCCTAATTTGATGACACTAGCGATCTTGAGGCTTGATCCACTTGGAATGTTGCAACCTTGTGCTTGATTCTTGATATGGGAGACATCTTGATCCTTCAGGGATGTTTGAGAGGTTATACAAGTTGAAGATCATGTCATTTCTTGATTGATCTTTTTGTCTAAATGTTCTGAGAGGGCCCAAAACCCTGATTCTTGATTGTAGTGCATGCTCAACAATCCTTAAGGAGATTGATGAGGCATGAAAGCACATCCATATTGTGATGACGATTCTCACAATAATGGGAAAACTTGGTGGTCAAAATTTGGGATATGACAGAACGCCCTCACTATATCCATATTATAGCTCTCACATGGGTAAATCAGATCATCCCACTTCTTCTTCTCGAAGACTAACTATGCCGTATGAAATGGACTTTCAGGGCTAATGTTGAAAACCCTCTCAAAAAATGTTCCTCTTCTCAAGGCTCAGATACCTCTCAGCCTGATCAGGACCTCTAAAACGTGTGTTGTCATACGGTATTGGTTGATGAGAGGAGCTCCCTCCCGTCGTCTTCTGCTTCTTTGAAGCCCCGGTTTTAGGTGGTGCCATCTGCAAAGTAACAACACAAAATACCCAACGCCAGCACACCAATAGGTTAGAATAAGGCATAAAAGAAAAGGGAATCAACAATCAATATTCAAGAACACAGTAAAATCTGATATGTTGTCATGCATGCCTAAGCTCGCATATCGAACTCAAAACGAGTTCGCACTCCGAGTTGAAGGGGAGCCCACAAAATTTTTCATTTCTCAGGTATGAACAATAGGCTCAACACAACACAAATCAACCATTTTTTTAACATGTTTTCAGGTAATTCACTTCAGCATATCAATAATTTTATCTCATTCAACAATTCAAAATGGCCCATTACATGCAAAATCAAAGTTTCAAACTTAAAAGATAACGTAACCATGTTAAACTACTCAACAAGAACATGACATAACAACCATGGCCATTTCATATTCATAACCATTACAAGTTTCCCATCGCAGAGTAAGCACGAATTTCACAATGACAACCAAACCTAGAAATTATGTTTCTACTCAATGCTCAAGTCAAAACCCTAACCTCATATTACTAATGCAATTGAGAAATAGAAAGAGTAACAAACCTGATAAACTAGCAATGAGAGTGGAGAGACATAAATGGAGACTTGAAAAATTTTCATCTTCTCTCTTGGTTCGTTTGTGCAGAAAATGGGAGTGTGAAGTGTTGAGTGTTTTGGTGCGAGTGAGACAAATAAGAGTGAAATGAAAAGAGTGAGGGGGAAATGAGACTAATCCCACAATTCTGAAAAAATATTTGGGTGGGACCAAGCATCTGGCCCAAATGCAAAAAAAAAAAAAGAAATAACTCAAAAAAATGATGTGGCATAAAACCTTCAAATCTGTCCAGATTTTCGCAGGCTCACACATCGAGCTGAAGGTAAGCTCGCCTAAGCTCGCACAGTGAACTCAAAGCGATGGTGACAGATTTGGAGAATTCTGGTTTTTAACATGCTTTGCACCATAACACTTTTTTGCACAAGTCTTAACAATCCTAAAAATGCTACAAAATGAAGTAAGAACACAATTACTTACAATGTTGGGGTGCCTCCCAACAAGCACTTTGTTTAACGTTGTTTGAGCTCGAAGGTCAAAAGTGACTCAAGGATCGGAAAAAGGAATTATTTCCGCACTCCGATCAACATCGCCACCAAGGTAATTTTTTAGTCTTTAAGCATTGACTATCCATCTTGCATTTGTCAAAGGATCTTCAAGAACAATTTCTCCATAGTGCTTGACTTCCTTAATCTAGAACAAGCCGGACTACTTGGATTTCAATTTACCCGGAAACAATTTTAGTCTCAAATTGAACAATAAAACTAATTGCCCTTCTTTGAATTCTTTACTGAAAATCTTCCTATCATGGTAATTTTTCATTTTTTCCTTTTAGAGTTTATTGGATTCAGAGGATTGAAGTTGCAATTCATCAATATCATGAAGTTGGAATTTTCTTTTTTACCACTCAACTTTGGATCAAAATTCAAAAATTTCAAAGGCCATAAAGCTTTATGCTCCAACTCTACCGTTAAATGACAAGTTTTCACATAGATCATTTGAAAGGGTGTGAGGACAATCAGAGCTTTAAATGTGGTCTGATAAGCCCATAATGCTTCATCTAACTAGTTGGACTAATCCTTTCTTGAAGAAGAAAATTTTTTCTCTAGAATTCTCTTAATCTCACGATTTGATACCTCCGCTTGACCATTAGATTGTGGATGGTATGGTGTAGTAACTTTGTGTTTCACACCATAATGATCCAAAGCCTTTTCTAATTGAGAATTGCAAAAGTGAGATCCCCCATCACTTATCAACAACCTTAAAGTACCGAAACGCGAAAAAATGTTTTTCTTCAAAACATTTATCATAGTTTTACCGTCAACTTTTGCACAAGCAATAACTTCCACCCATTTGGACACATAGTCCACAACAACCAAAATGTATTCACAAGAAAATGATGATGGAAATGGGCCAACAAAGTCAATGCCCCAACAATCGAATACTTCCACCTCTAATATATTTTGCAATGACATCTCGTTTCTTTTGGGTTATTCCTCCACTTCTTTGGCAATTATCACAACTCTTAGCATGTAAATGTGCATCTTTAAACAAAGCGGGCCAATAAAAGCCCGATTGTAGGACTTTAGTTGTCGTTCTTAGACCGTTATAATTACCACCATAAGGAGAGTTATGACAATGCCACAAAATACTTTTTGACTCTTCATTTAAAACATACATTCTCAAAATATTGTCAACACCAATCTTATATAGATATGGTTTATCCCACACATTGTACTTAGAATCAGTTAGGAATTTCTTTTTCTGGTTCGAAGTTAGATCCTCCAGTATTAATCTGGTGGCTTTGAGGTTTGTAAAGTTGGCAAACCACGGCCTAACTTGAACCATGAACAATTTTTCTTCAGGAAATTCTTCCTTCACCTCAATTTACTTCTTTGTCATCTCAAAATTAACCAAGCGGGACAAGTGATCCGCTACCAAATTCTCGAAACCCTTTTTGTCGCGAATTTCAAGATCAATTTCTTACAACAAAAGGATCCAACGAATAAGCCTTTGGTTAGAATTCGGCATGGTAAGAAAATACTTGATCGCATCATGGTCCGTGTAAACAACCACTTTTGAACCAATGAGGTAGGACCGAAATTTCTCCAACGCATATATTATCACAAGAAGCTCTTTTTCTGTTGTTGCATAATTTATTTGAGCTTCATTCAATACTTTGCTTGCATAGTGTATTGCATGAAAAATTTATGTCCTCCTTTAACCAAGTACTGCACCAACGGCATAATTATTCGCGTCACACATTAGTTCAAAATCTAGGGGTGTGTTTGTTTCAAGGATTAAAATTATAATCCTGAGAATATTATTCCAAGAAAAATTATTACTAGGAAATTTATTCCTATCTTTGTGTTTGGTAATTAACTTAAATTCCGAGGAATATTTATAAAATATATTTTACTTAAAATTTTAAAATAAAAAATAAAAGACTTAAATAAATAGATGTGGGAAGTTATTGGTAGTTACCACTTATTTTGATGGAAATAAAAGATTCTCATCCTATTACATGGGAATAGAAAATGAAAAAACCAAGTGTAAAAATAACTCCCAAAAAAAAAAGGTCCAAGGTATAATTTATAAATACTTGAAACAAACATGGGAATGCAAAAAATTCAAATCATATTCCTGGGAATAAATTTGGAATCGATGAAACAAACACCCCCTAGTTTCCAATTGAGCGCAATGATTATGGGTGCGATAGTCAAATTTTCTTTCAAAGTATTAAAAGCAGTTAAGCAAGAATTATCGAAATCGAAAGAATTATCTTTGTTGAGCAAGTTGCTCAAAGGCTTTGCAATTTTGGCGAAGTCTTTTATGAACCTCCGATAAAATCCCGGATAACCAAGAAAACTTCTTATTCCTTTCACATTCAAAGGCGATGGCAACTTCTCGATGCCTTCCACTTTAGCACAATTAACTTCAAGGCCCTTTGAGGAAAGTTTGTGTCCAAGCAAAATTCCTTCCATAACCATAAAGTTGCATTTCTCCCAATTAAGCACCAAATTTGTTTCCACGCACCTTCCCAACACAACATCCAAATTCTTTAAACAAAGATAAAATGAAGGTCTAAAAACCGAGAAATCATCCATAAAACTTCAATGGACTTTTCAATCAAGTCGGAAAAGATTGCTTGAATACACTGCTGAAAAATAGCTGATGCATTACACAAACTAAAGGCCTCCATCTATAAGCAAAGATTCCTAATGGGCATGTAAAAGTGGTTTTCTCATGATCCTCCGACTTAATAATGATTTGGTTGTAACCCGGATAACCATCTAGAAAACAATAAAATTCCTGACTGGATAATCTTTCAAGCATTTGGTCTATGAAAGGTAGAAGAAAGTGATCTTTTTCGCGTAGCTTGATTTAGCCTAATGTAAGAGATGCACATCCTCCACCCAGTCACAGTTCTAGTTGGTATTAACTCATTCTTCTCATTTTGAATGACCGTCATTCCACCTTTCTTTGGCACCACTTGCATCGGACTAACCCAAGGACTATCGGAAATAGGATATATCATCCCGGCTTCCAACATCTTCACCACCTCTTTCCTAACAACCTCTTTCATGGTCGGATTTAAGCGGCGCTGAGGTTGGGCCATCGGTTTATAGTCATCCTCCATTAAAATCTTATGCATGCAATAGGATGGACTTATTCCTTTCAAGTCGGAAAGAGTCTAACCCATAGCACTTTGATTCTTTTTCAACACAATAATCAACTTTTCTTCCTCATTCTTGGTTAGCGTATTGCTTATGATAATCGGTTTGTTCTCTCCATCATCAAGAAACACATATTTTAAGTGTGAGGGCAACAACTTCAACTCAAGTTTGGTTTCTTCATTATTTTCTTTTTTTAAAAACTTCCACTTGCTCTTCCAATGGAGGAATCTCTTATATTGCCTCAAGTTCTCGTAAACAATTTTTAATTTCTTTTTCTTCGTTCTCATTGAGAACTTGAAGAACATTAGTAAGAGCTTTTTTCTAAGGGGGTAGAAATATGTACTTTCCTTTTTACCTCTTCTATCATCTCATATGTTGCATCAAGTCGAAAACAATCACTTTTTTCTTTAGAATGCATCATGGCTTCGAATAAATTGAAGCAAACCTCTTCATCTTGCACTTTTACTTTAATGAGACCATCATCGATATCTATCATCATTCTCAAGGTCTTCATAAAAGGTCGACCAAGAATTAAAGGTGCATCATCGTCTTCCTACATGTCAATTACCACAAAGTCAATTGGAAACAAGAATTTATCAACTTTCATCAACACATCTTCTGCCGCACCGTGAGGATGGGTAGTAGATTTATCGAATAATTGCAAAGCCATTCTTGTTGTCTTTAACTCAATGTTTCCCAACCTTTTCACAACGGACAACGGTATCAAATTGATACTAGAGCCTAAATCAATCAAGTTGTTACCAACGTAAACATTTCTAATGGTAACTGGTAAGGTAACTCTTTCTGGATCACTTTCTTTTCGCGAGAGAGTCCGTTGAATGATATCGCTACAACTATCACCAAGAGGTGTTATTTCTTGATCTGTGTACCGTCTCTTTTTGGTGAGGATACCCATCATGAATTTAGCATACGTAGGAATTTTCTCTAATGCCTCGGAGAATGGAATATTGATTTGCAATTGACTAAAAATATCCAAAAACCGAGCATAATTCCTTGCGTTGTCCTTTTTAAGCGAAGCACGAGGATAAGGTACATTTTAAATCAGTATATTGTTCACTTTCTCCTCCCTTTTTTGATTATTTTTCTTTTTCTCTTCTCTTAATTTATTTTCTACTTCTTCTTTCTCTCTTTTCTTCTTTTCAACTAAGTCTTCCTCTACATTATTTTCTACTTCACTATCATCAATTTCTTTTTCTTTTTTAACTACAACCTCCACTTTCTCATTTTCCTCACCAATGCCCATATCAATTTCTCTGCCATTTTTAGTAAGAATAGCTTTACAAGGCTCTTTTGGATTCACTTGAGTATTAGCCAGAAAAGTTCCTTTGAGTTGGTCGGCTAATTATTTGGACAATTGCCTAACTTGCGTCTCAAGATTCTTAATAGCCGCATCGGTAATCTTTTGGTTAGCCATTGACATATGCATGAATTGAGTGAGTGTGTCTTCCATCTTTGAATTTCCACTTTGAGGTTGTGGAGGTTGAGTGTAGTTTTGATACGAATTTTGACGATTTGAAGTTCTGGCATCTTGTCTCCAACCTTATTGATAACCTTGGTTATTTCCTCTTTGTTGGTAACCTTGGTTGCTTTGATATGGAGCTTGTCTTGGTTGGTAGGCTTTATTTTGATTTGGATTCCCCATATAATTCACTTCCTCTCCAACTGGAGGACAATACCTGGTAGGATGGTCTCCCTTGCATAATTCACAACAAGCAACTTGTTGATGTTTGATAGGAATCTCTTGCATCTCCTTTATCTGTTGTGGAAGCTTCGACATTTATTGCGTTAATTATACAATTTATTGAGAAAGAAATTTGTTTTAAGCAAGAATTGCATCATTAGTGCCCTATTCAATCATTCCCAGTTTCCTTTGTGTCGTATCTCGGTTGGGTTGGCCTTCTATCAATAATTACTATTGCTTCTTCTGCACTCATCGACATTAAAGAACCACATGCGGTAGCATTCAATAGAGTTTTGGGTTTAGGTTGGAGTCCATGATGAAATATATGGATTTAAGTAAGCTCATCAAACCCATGACCTTGACATTTGCGTAACATAGACTTGAACCTCTACCAAGCTTCATTAAGTGATTCACTAGCACCTTGAGAGAAAACCACAATTTCCGTCTTTGGTTCCATGAACCTATTATGTGGAAAGAATCTTTCAAGAAAATTTTCCTCCAAAATATTCCAGTCGGTCATTGTTTGAACCGGTTGATCAAGATACCATTCCTTTGCTTTCCCTATCAAGGAGTGAGGAAATAGTCTCTTGAACAATTGTTCTTCTTTAGCTTTTGGAGCTCCCGTTGCGCCCGCAATCTCATAGAACTTTTTCAAGTGTGTGTAAGGATCTTCATGATAGAGCCCTATGAAGAGATTTGAATACATAAGTTGAAGTATCCCAATTTTTATCTCCGAGTATCTTTCATTGTTTATATTTCTCGCAAACTGAGTGTTCCTTCTTGAACTATTTGTACATGGTTCCCTTGCGGGAGGTGGAGGTGGAGGTTGATCCGCCATGATTGGCTTAGAAATAGGAGTTGTTGGTGGATTACTAGTAGAAGTTCCTTCAAGCTATCTTCTTTCCTTAGCTAATTGTCTTCTTCATCTTGTCTTACTATTAAGTTTCCGCACAGTTATATCAATCTCAGGATCAAATAGAATTTGATCTGTGGGTGCACTTCCTCGCATAAACAGACATCTGAAAAGCTAAGCAAGAAATTAAAAAACACAAGGAATATGAACTGAGATAAGAGATAACAATACAAAGCTTAAAACAAGATAAACTATTGCAATGCTTGCAATATTAATCAACAATCCCCAACAACGCTACCATTTTGTTGAAAGTATATTAGGTGAGTAATAGTTTTATCGTCTCCACAGGGATTATCGTGATATCACCTCCGTTCTACAGTTTATAAAGTCTTAAGTGAGGTTTTTAAAAGGATTTTGTCTGGTATCATAAATTTCATAAGATTTTGTAGCAAAGAGTAAAGTTTGAAAGATACTTATTTAAAAAGACATATCAAGAATAGATTTCATCAACCTACTTGCATGTATTCAATTAATCAAGCATGTGGACTTGCTTACGATCAATATAATCATGTATCCTCTCAATATCGTTTATCTCTAAAGCGATTTCGTGAATATTATTGTATTAATTACTAGATGATGTCTCATTCTAACAATCAATACAATAATCTTAAAGATTGATATAAAGTGAATATAAACTCACAAATCTATGTCTAGAGTTTGTTCATTGATAGATGAATAACTTAGGTCAAGGTTTGAAAAATACCTTCCAATAGTGATTCAAATCAAATGTATAACATTAAAAGCAAAGATATAGATCATACATTGATCATAAACTTTGTTCACATACAAAAGATCAAAGAAAATACATACAAGTTAAGGAAGATTACATCTATCCCTGATACAAGGGATTTAGCTACCCATAACCATGGTAGATTGCTTCATAAGAAATGGAAGGAGTTGAATGTGCATTCAAGTTAAAGAATCGACAATGGATGCAAATTCAACTCTGATTTAATGAAGATCACCTCTTAGATGAAGAAATGATATTTTTAGGGTTTTTGTATTCAAAGGAAATGTTGTGTGAAAGAATCATCATCCAAAAAGCAAGAAAAAAGTACATAAGTATCTTTCCAAATCTGCAATAGCTCGCACAATGAGGTATACTTTTAGGCACTTCAAGTGCCTCAGAAAACTTAGACCACTTTTCAGGAAATATCTCAACTCGCACAGTGAGCTAGTTCGTCCCAAGCTCGCATTGTGACCACAAAACAATTTAGCTACTGCCTCTACAGTAACATGCTTCGCTTTTCCTTTGCCTGAGCTCGCACAACGAGGTCGCTTTCCCATCGCCTTCAGCTCGCACAGCGAGCTAGCTGAAACAAGCCTTGTTTGCTTTGGCTTCCTTTTCCATTCTTTTGTGTCTCTTTCTTTGATTTTCATGCCTAATTCCTACACACTAACACACAAATAAGGAAATCTAAAGGCTAATGCAATTATAATGAAAATTCACACAATATTATAAAATTAAACATCAAAAACACAAATAAATAGTTGAAAAATGCCACAAAAAAATAGTTTATTTTAAGACATATTTGACATTCAACACTTATATTACTCCTTTGTAAGTTACAAAATACGAGTTACATTTCCTATCATCAACCTAAGCAATAATATTAAAATAGAACAAATATTATAAGAGTTTGCATGGTTAGTAAGAAAAAAATACTAAAGAAATAGATTGACTAATGACTTTGAATTTGCCTAATTTAGGTCGTTTTTCTTTTTTCTTAAATTAAATTAAAAATAATTGAAAATAAAAATAATTGAAATAGAGTCTATAGTTATTAACAAATAAGATTTTGTTGTCTAAGATGGATTAAATAAGACAAAAATGTTTGCAAGCTTATGGATGATCCAACCAGTTTCTTAATTGAGGAGGTTATCTCCTGCCCTTTTAAGTCACTGCTCTTTATTGAAATCTAATGGTATTTAGTATCGTGCATGTCAAATGTGGCATTTTTTTTTAAATACTTAAAAATATAAATAGTATAAAAACATGGATAAATCTTTGTTGAATTCAAACACATTCAAACATACAAAATATCATATAATTAATCATGTAGAAAATGAATTTATTTTAAAAATTAGGTCGACCAAAATGTTGATTGACTAAGCACGAAATAAAATGATTATCTATTTGGAGGATTTTATAACATGTACTCTTTGTTTTGATTCTCAACTTCTACATTAGCTATCATCTTGTAATCTATAGTAACCAAATTTTAAATCATCATAACATTACGAGTACAATGCATAAAAACTATCAATGCATAAAAACTTAATACACATACTAATCATATAATACTCCACGTTGGAATTGATATAATACTCAATTTTTCATGGCTTTCAACATCCTTTTGATTCTAAACCTCAATTGTATAAATACAACTCTCATTCATTAATTTCATTTTACAAATCGCGGGTTCATTCTAATTATTTTCTTTCTTTTTAAAAATATTCTCTAATTTCCTTTTGAAAATAATTTTTCTAAGATAAATTAACATTAAGGCGGGTAAATTAGACAATTGTATGTAAAATTTTATCATGGTATTCGATTAAGGAATTGAAGTTCTAAATGAAAACGAATTGATTTTCTTAAATTCCAAGAATGGTAATAGCATTGACGTGATATTAAAATAAAGATAGTTGAAAGATTGAACTTCTTAGAAAGATTGAAGGTTTTGGTTGGAACATATACGCACTCCTTTTTTTTTTTTTTTTTTTTTTTTTATCTTCAACTTCTATATCGATTAATCTATTGACACTAATCAAATAAAATAAATAAAAATAGAGTTTAACTATCACATAACATAATCATGTAAATAAATCCACAGCAAAATAATCATCATTAAAATGTTTCATATATTTCATATTAATATATTGGTCGGTGGGCTTAGCATAAAGTATCGAGAAGAGAGTTTGAATAGATGCAATTAAAGTAAGAAAAGAGCATATGATGATTTTTAAAATATTTTCATGTATATAAGTATTGGAACATTGTGCACAATTGTAAATGCCAAAAAGTGATTAATAAAATTAAATGTTCAACAATGTCGAGTCATTAACATGTTCAATCAGAAAAGCAGAGACGGATCCATATATTATATATTAGTGTGGCTAAATATAAAAAAAATGTATGGACTAAATTATATTTATAATAAGAAATAATATTGTTTAATGAAGTATAATTACAATGAAAATTTTCTACTATCCATCTCTTGAAAATGAGCTAAAATGACATCAATGTTAATTGTTCCAAGAACTCCTCTTTCTATAAAAATTACAAGACAATTATTTAGCCATTGATCACTCATTTTGTTACATAGTTGACTCTTCACAAACTTCATAGTTGAAAAAATACATTCCACGCATGTCATTGCTACTAGTAAGACTAAACTAAATTTCAAAAGTTTATAAACCATATCAAATGTGTTGTACTTATTTGTTTCCACAAGTTTTACCTAAAGATCTAAAAGTCCTTTTAAATTGACAAATTTTAAGTCACATCGAACATTTCTAAGATAATTATGAAGCTAATGTTGCAGCACCACTTTCGCCTTCCGATCTTTATACCTAGGATTCAAAGTCTGAGTAATATTAATTTGGAGCCAAGTTCCAAAGTCATACTGAAAAAATAACTGCATGTTATTATTGCTAATAAGATGAGGCCATATCAATCTGGCCAGACTACAATCACGCATAGCATGCAAAGTTGTTTCCTCATGTCTCCTGCAGTCGTCACAAAACACATCCTTTTAATCGCAGCTTCCCAAGAACCTGATTCGTAGGGATCCCATTAAGGCACATTTTCCACATAAAATATCGAATACGTTCCGGAGCTTTTATTTTCCAGAGGACTTTCCAGTCTAAAATGATGTTGGTAGCCACTATACTATTTCCATTCGAAAGTTGGTTGTACATAGATGTTATTGAAAATGACCCATCCGCCGTACCACTTCACACTCTCACATCATTAGTTGCAGACATTATGTTCGGAGGCGAAATAGCTCTCAAAAGATCCAAACTTTCCTACTCTATGGAAGCTTCCAACTGCTGCCAATTCCACTCGCCTTTAGGATTCACCATACTGCAAACCGTAATCGATGGATCCATCCAAATCTGTTGGTTGCGCACTTTCGTTTTCAGATACACACCAGGTTGAACCCATGCGTCGTCCCAAAATTTGGTTGTTTTCCCATTTCCCAACCCCCAGAACGTAGCCTTCTCCAAATGTGGTCTCAGCTTAACAAGATTTTTCCAAAGACTCGAGTCTGTCCCTTTGACATTCCCATCTTCTTTATGACACCTGCTATAAATATACTTGCTTCGCAACTCCTCACACCACATCGATTTGCTCCCTTTAAACATAGCCCAACTTAGATGCGCAAGACAAACCTGATTCAAAACATCTAGCTTTCTAATGCCTAATCCCCCTTGGTTCTTCTCTTTGGCAATAAGGCTTCACCGAATCATATGCAAATGGTGCTTATAGTCAATATCACCCCAAATAAAAGCCCTCTGCAGTTTTTGGATCTCCATAAGGCACGCCTTAGGAATAGTTGCCGTCATCATACAGTACATTGGCAAGGCTTCAATCACAAATTTGGAAAGAGTGACTCGCCCTACAAATGTCAACTGATTCCTCTTCCAATTCAAAAGTTTGTTCTGAACCTTCGTAATCAAGCTCCCATAATATTTAATCTTAGGACAACTCCTTAAAGGTTTTGACTCAACAAGAGAGTCTTTTATACTCAACAAGAGAGTGATTTTGTATCTCGTACGAAGCCCGAGATGGAGGCTAAAGGTTTTGACTCAATAAGAGAGTCTTTTATACTCAACAAGAGAGTGATTTTGTATCTCGTACGAAGCCCGAGATGGAGGCTAAAAGTTTGACTCAACAAGAGAGTCTTTTTGTATCTCGTATGAAGCCCGAGATAGAGGCTAAAAGGATTTTGCTGTTTCAGTTGAGTGATAGGTCCAGTATGCTAATTTAAAGAGAAAATCAGTTCTTATATGAGTACTGTCTGCACTCAGGGATTTGATTCGAGGATCAGGGTTATTTCCTGTTTTTTAAGGAAATGGGAAATCCAAAGGGTATTGAGACTGTCCGGGTCTACGGGTTTCATCTCCTAGTTTTGAAAGGAACTTGAGAAGGTTTTTGAGACTCAAGGGAATTAGACTGTCTAAGTCTAGAGTTTCATCTTTTGTACTACGTTTAAGAAACAGCAGTAGCAAGATCTAGACTTTTTGAAAGACTGTTCTATTAAGATGACTAATTTCTGTTCCTATACCTCTAGGAGGTCATCGGGACAATTTGTACGAAGCCCAAGAGGAAGCTAGAAACTTTTAAGAAACCGAGGGATAATTTGTATGAAGCCCAAGAGGAGGCTATCATTCCCGGAGGAAGAAATCATTTATACGAAGCCTAAGAGGAGGTTGTGAATACTTCTAAGAAGCCGACGGGTCCTTGTACAACGCCCAAGAGGAGGCGAGGATGCTTTTAAGAAGCCTGTGGGTCCTTAAACCCCGAGAAATTCAAGACAGGCTATTCACAGAGAATAGATCAAGCCAGGAAAGTTCGAGAATTTGGAAGAAACTCAAGAGATGCCATTCACGGAGAAAAGATCATCTCTGGGGAGTAGAGTTTCTTTGACGATTTCTAAAGGTGACAGTCTGTGAAAGGGTTCACCGAGAATACTGCCTTTCACGTCTCCATATTGTTTAACCCCAAGAGGAGGGAAGACTGTATCTGGTAATCCTATGAGGATCTAGTTTTGTCTATTTAAGAGTAATCAACAAGGCTTAGTGCTAGACGTAGTTGCCGGGGAAACTCTAAATATCTATACTATTATTACACAGTCGATATGAGTTTATGAAAGAAGACTTACAGTGAAACAGCCCCACAATACAGTTATATGTATATGAAAGCGGATAAAGAAAGCATATAACCACTTACTCGGTTGTAGAGCTTCCATGCTGTTTGGTTAGTTGTTCAACAAAGAAAGATTGAAAACAACATTATATTCAAGATCAAAGGAGAAGGTGCTTTGAAATGAAAAATTGGGGCTTACAGCTCAAGGAGAGGCCTAAGGTTTTTATCAGTGATTGCACTGTCGTTTTGTACAGAGGGACTTATACAAGTGACTGAGGCGCAAAAAGTTTTCTGTACAAGGGGATGGGTCTTACACTCTATTAGAGGCCCAAGTGTTTAAAGAAAAAGAATGGGGCTTATAACACGAGGGTAGGCCCAAATGATTTCTCGTTTGAAATGGCGATCGCGCCGAGATTTTTGAAAACGTAGTGGGTCTTATACAATGACTGAGGTCCAAAATAGTTTGGTTTTCAAAGGGGGTTGGGTCTTACACTCTATTAGAGGCCCAAAAGTTTTGAATGGGTCTTATAGCTCGAGGATAGGCCCAAGGTTTGTTTTTCAACGGACGATGATCGCGTCAAACTTTTTGAAATACAACGGGACTTATACAATAAGTGAGGCCCAAAATAGGTTTGTATTTACAAAGGATTGAGTCTTACACTCTATTAGAGGCCCATGAGTGTTTGAAAATGATTTGTGAGGGTGAAAATCAAAGAAACCCTAATTTGTTTTCTTTTAAAAGTAAATATTAAAAGAAAATCAATGAAAAATACCAAATGAATTTTAATAAACCACTTGTGATTTTTGTTTAAGGTTTGAAAAATGAAGTTTTAATCACAAGAGATATTAAAACCCACTTGGTCTTGATTTTTCAAGATGAATGTTCATTTTAAAATGTTTAAAAACAAATAAAAATGAATTTAATCACAAAAATACTAATTATATTAAATAAATAATATAAACTTAATTTTTTTGTGGAATAAAATATTTCAACATTTTTGTGATTATTTGCAAAAGAGAACCAATAAAAAATAATTAAAATTGAAAGAGTTATTAATTTTCCAATTAATTAATAAAACATGAAAATATTGGAAAAAATGGCAAAATGTGAAAAAAACACAAAATGGCATGGGTGGGGTTTGAACCCACGACCTCAAGGTCACAAGGCGCGCGCCTTACCACTGGGGTGGTGATACATCCATTGTTTTGAGTGAAAACACAAATATACAAGTCATGCCTTGGTTTTAGGCCTGACCCAAGGCAAGGCAAGGCAAGGCAAGTTTTGGCTCAGAAACGTGAAGGTCATAACTTTCTCAATTCTTAATGGTTTGAGATAAAATTTATATGCATCTGGACCAGAATTTCACAAGGAATCCAATGGTGGTGGTAGTTTTTTCAGATCACACTCCCTCCTCAAAACCCGATAGTGGTTTTGAAAAAGGCCTATAATTGCATGTTTTATGCTACACTTTGATACAGGCATGAATTACACGATCAATTGGTTCAAACACAACATATATAACATGTATGAGGTGTGCATGATCAATGGACTTCAAAGCATTGCATATTTTGGAAAGTTCAAGTCATGAGGCTTACCACTTTTTGAGCATTTTGGAGTTTTTGTGCAATCTGTCAAGCCTCTTGTTCCAAAAATGATTTGATGCTTTAGACACACTCAAATGATCCCTTAGAAACTTTTAGGATGATTGGAATCAGCTGGTACCTGCAAAAACACAAACTGGCCCTTTCTTGCAAAAGGGGTTAAAAGTGACCAAAATAACAACTCTCTCAAATGGTGTTCCAGATGTGTGGAACCATTTGGGACAGTTCAAGGATGATATTTGGAGTGTGTTTGAGGTTTTATCTGGTTTGGAAAGTGACTGAATCAAGACATGGCTTGAAAAATGCACAAAAAACCTATTTTGAGGTTTTGAGAGGTGACTTTGTGATTTTGTGATTACAGGTCACTTATGAGAGTTTGGATCACCTACATATGATGTTTATGAGGTGTGTGTGTGATTGGTTTGATTGAAAAAGCTCTCAAACTCAAAAACTCAGAGTTACCTTGCTAAAGAAGGCATTTTTGCCAAGACAAAGGGATTTTGAGGAAATCATCTGTTTGATGGCTTTGGTGTACTCAAACTGAGCACAAATGAGCTCTATTTATAGTAGAGCAAGTTTGTTTTGGGATAAATAGTGAATGGCAACTGCAGCAGAGGTTTGGCCAATGTTGGCAAATGAAAATCCAAGTCTCCTCAAGCCATTGACTAGAGTTAGAGCACAGAGCTTTGGTTCCATACTTGTTGGAGGAATCTTGACTGAATTCAGTTGCAAATGTGTCAGTCCATGCCACCTCTAAGCATCTATTAAATTCTCCAATCCAAAATTGGAGTCTTGTCCCTCTTTTAGGCAATTCTAGGTTTGGCATGCTACTTCTTGTTCCATGGACTTTAGAGGCTTGGCTCAGTGATTGTCCCCTTTAGATTTGATCCTTAGATGTGTCCAAGATGATGACAAGGCTTGAAATTGGCAGATTTTGGAAAATCGACCAAAAATGCAAAATTCTGCCTTGCCTTGGAAGTTTTCCGCAAGGCATTTTGCCACTACCATAACTCTTAGCTCAAATTGAATTTAGTGATGTTCCTGGCCATTTTGGAAATCCCTTATATGATACAACAACTGTTTGATCATATTTGGTTTTGATACCTTTTGGATCCAAGTGAAAAACCCCCCTACATTTGGAAAAAAGTGAAGGCAGATTCTGACTTAGTCAAAATTTCACTAAGTGTTAGAAAAAAGTGACATTTTCACTTTTTGTGATTTTGATCAATCCATAACTCAAAATCCATGAAGAATTGGAATGAGGTCTAGTTGAAGTTTTTGTAGAGGGCCATGAGATCTACAAATCATGCTTTGGATGGGGAAAAATGGCTTTGTGGTTTAGGAGTTATGATCCTCCAAAGTTGGTACCCTTGCCACTTTGTTCATAACTTAGAAATTTTTCTATGTTTTTATGGTTACCCCTTTTACAAGTTATCCCACTTTCTTTGATTTTTCTTGATGAATGATGATTCAAATCATACATTAACATCATTTTAGGGTTAAAAATCCATTTTTATGAAAAATCTCAAAAAGTCAAAGTTGACTTTTGTGCACAGTTGACTTTTTATCAGATGAATTCCAAACTGTGCAATCCTTTAGGAAATCATATCCTTGACCTAAATCAAACTTTATGGACATGTTCCATGGGTGTTATAGGGTATATTGATCAATGTCCTAGGGCTTGGGAGCATGTCCTGGTCAAAAGTCAAAGCTACAGTTGACTTTTCTCGCGAAACCCTAATTGTGGTTCAGATGAAATTGAGACTTGTTGCTCAAGCTTCCTGGATCAATCCATTGTTGCAAATGGATCAATGTGGTATATTAGAGACCCTCAAATCCTCTCTTGAGGTCTTGGCTCATGATTTGTCCCAAAAGTCAACTTAGGGGTGAATTAGGTCAGGAAACCCTAATTCTTGATTTTTGATGTATGCATCCCATGAGGTCAAATTGACTTGATGATTGGGGTCATGAGGTTCCATGGAGTATATTAGGTTATGATTTAAAGCATTGGCTCATGCCCAGAGGAAAATTTCCAACTGGAGTCCCTAGTCGACCAAAACCCTAATTTGGTGACACTGGTGATCTTGAGGCTTGATCCACCTAGAAGGGAGCATCCTGATGCTTAATCCTTGTTGTGGGAGTTCTCTTGATCCATTGTGGATGTTTGAGAGGTTTAGACAAGTTGAAGATCATGTCATTCCTTGATTGATCCTTTGTCTAAGAACTCAGAGAGGGCTTGAAACCCTAATTTTGACTGTAGTAAGTATTCACCCATCTTTGGGGAGACTGATGAAGCATAATGATACACCCATATTGTGATCATGATTTGCACAATGATGGGAATCTTAGTGGTTAAAATTTGGGGTATGACAGATATGTGTTCTTATTTTTCGAACATTGCTCAGCATAATGGCCATATTTTCCACAGCTTAAACATAACAAATGTAGGCCCTCGTACTCAATTTTATAATGTCTGCCTTTCATTGCAAACATAGCCATCAATGGTTTTGACAAGTCCACTTGAACACACAATGTCGCGTATTTACCCATTTCCCTAGTTATGGTATTCCTGTCAACCTTGATAGATTTTCCAATTCGATTTATGAAAGTGAGCACCTTGGGATCATAATACTCTATGGGCAGTCCTGAAATGCGAATCCAAACTACCAACTGATCAACTACATCATTAGCTAGACAAAAGTTAGGTTGACATTTTCTCACTGTCATATAGTGATAGTAAATCAACCACGGCCCTTCCAAAAGCACAGTTTGGTGGGCCTCTTCACTCGTGAACGTGACAAGGAAATATTCCTGACCCAAATCCACAATACTCAAGACTCCCCTTCTTGCCCAGAGCTGTTGAAGACGATTCTCAAGTGCCTTATAACCAATTCATCGTTCCATCATTTTAATGATAACCCCTTGTTCCCATGGCTTCGCTATCCGTTTTTCCTCTAGCACAAATATTATAAATTCTGGGCAGTCATAACCTCCTATCTTGATTTCATCTACACAAATTTGATTCTGGCCCTCATCATATCCCCCAACTCCTCGTCAACTGATTCAAGGCTCCTGGTATTCATACTTGACTCCCCTGTGTAGCGAGCGAAACTAGACGTGTTTCTTATGCACTGCCGCTCTTTTGGGGTTACTACAGGTCGATTCATTTTTTATCCTATTGTGAGCTGATTAAGGAAGGGAAATAGATGTCTCCAATTAACCCTGCTTGCATACTGAGTTTGAACAGCGGTTTGTTAGGTTACGGATGCTATGTGGATGTGGGGCTTCTTTCTTCTTTGTTTGGGACTGGGATAACGGGAATGTTTATGGGTAGGACGCTAGGACTGATTTTTTCCGATTGAGATGTGAAGGTATGGGATTTTGGGTTTTGGATTAGTGTGTTCGCTAAGATTTTTCTTGCAATCTTATGCCTATGTATTCCCGTTTACCTAAACAGGGAAATCAGAGCGATCGTAGTTCCTCCTATTCTATGGGAGGAAATGGTGTTTTGGTGTCTTGTTTAAAGCCCAAGACGTGAAGCTAAAGGTGATTTGTATCTTGTTCAAAGCCTAAGATGTGAAGCTGAAGGGTCTATTTGTATCTTGTTCGAAGCCCAAGATGTGAAGCTAAAGGGTGTTGTCTTTAGAGAGAATTTGTTATCTCTAAAGGTGTTAGTTCTTGTATTTGTTGGAATTTTGGTAAAACAAAGTTGAACAGTGTTAATGTCATGTGTCTGATGTCTTAACATTGAGTCATAACATTAGTGAATGCTAAAGTGATGAAGAGTTAAAGTGCTGAAGAGTGATGTCACATGCGATGTCTTGACATCACTATACCAGAACATTAGAACATCAGGTGGTGATGTTTTAGGGCTGCACATTTAAGTTTGATTTGATCAGATCTGTTAGAGATTTAGTGTGCGAATATCTTGGGAGAAATATTTTCTGTTGCAATCTGATTTTGAGCAAATTTGTTGCTGTGTTTAAGGGCTGAAGATTTAAAAAGATTTGAAGATAAAATCTGTTTTTAAATTCAAATCAAATCAGATATTTTTATGGAGAAGATCTTGCAGCTGAATTAAAAAGTGAAGATTATTGAAGATTAGTTTGTTACTATTTTAGTGCAAAAAGATATGGAGATTAGAGTAAATTATGATGAAGATTTAATTGAAGATATGATTGAAGATCTATTTAGAAGCAGGATCTGGTGCAGATTTGGTACAGAAGATTTGATATGATTTGAAGGTCCAAATCCAGTTGGGATTACATTATAAATAGAATGCTTGTAACCTAGAATAAGTACGGGTCCAAGATGTAGATCTTTAGGGCTTTGTCAAAGTGAACCACTCGGGTTGTGAGATGGTCACTATGGTTAACTCAGAAACCTTTAGGTAATGAGTTTGGGTTTGTTATTGGAGGAAGCTTTGAAGCAACTCCAATGTAAGTCATGGAAGTGTGTCTTCTGGTTTTCTGTGTTAGAAAAGTCGTGGTAAACAAGTTGTTGATGCAGTGACGGTGTAGTTGACTATTAGACATCATTGTGATGATAGGAAGTGAGATGGAGTCTCTTACCTAGGGAGGACTTAGGTAGAAGGGTCATTGGGTAGTGATTAAATTAGGTAGATTATCAACTGTTCTGTTGAGTCTGTAATTTGATACTACTAACAGTGGACTTCCTTCCTGGCTTGGTATGCCCCCAGATGTAGCTTGTTGAACCGAACTGGGTGAACAATTCAGTGTGTTATTTACTGTTTCTATTATTTCCTTGTTCAGGAGATTGCGATGTTGTGACATTGCACAAAGACATCACACATCTGTACCAGAATTTCAATTGGTATCAGAGCAGGCATCCTGTCTGTTTCTGGATGAGATCTAGGGAAGATACTTTCTGGTTCATGAGCAAGGAAGATAGCTTTGCTGTGCAAGGAGGTTTTGTCTGTTATGGACTTGGTCAGTTCATATAGTTGCTTGTGTGATCCCTTTGAGTGAAAGATTGGACTATTCAGGATAAAGATTTGTTAGCACGTGGTTTATACTGATAGTTTACAAGGATCTTTGAGTAGTGCCTGAAGGTTGTTGAGGATTTGGGATGTGTTCCGCTGCATGGTAACCCTGATTGGTCCCTGTTTCTCTGGTGGTAAGGTAGTCTCTTGGGAAGACATTAGGGTTTGGTCTCCTCAGGAGGATATTCTATGAAGATTATCTCATATCCTTGTTTGAAGAGAAGTGTTCATAAGGTGAATGGATCTTCTAAAGCTGGTTGACATGGATGGATTAGAAGAAGAATATATTTCAAGTCAGACGTTGAAGACCAATCTGTTCAGAACAGTGATTCCTTCTAGATGATGAAAGAAGAGGGTAGAGCCAAATCAAAAGAGTATCACTGTCAAATCTTTCATTCGGGAGTGAAGATCTTGATAAGTTATCTCTTAAGCTTAGGAGAAGGAAGTTTCATCAAGAAAGAAGCTGAGCTTGATTTGCTCTCATGTGTTCCCTACAAGAGATATGTGTGGATGTAACTCCAAAGCCATAGCAGTTGTTTAATGTGATGTCGGAACTGATGTTGAAACATCATTTCAGCCAAAGAAAGTTAAGTGTGCTCATGGTGAAGTATCAGGTCATGCCATTTGCCTAATCTGAAGTGATTAGTGGTGTGGATTAGCAAAAAAAGGATTAACTAGTGCCTCTGGTCTGCAGGAAAAGGATGTCAGACCAGATCAAATGGTGTTTCTTGTGATAAATAGCTGGACAATTGTTGGCGTCGTGCATTCAACTAACGACAATATACATTGACGGGAGACTATGTATATGTCTGAGGTAAAAGTGCAGGACTGCAGAAGGATTGAGAATTTACTTTTCTCTATGTGGTTGTTTTGGAAGTATTTTCAAGGGTTAAGCTCTTGGGAGTTGAATCAACTGGTGGGGTTGATTGGTGTCTATGGAGTTTCATCCAAATTGTCTGGGAAGAGTTTGGATTATGAGAGGCAGATTGATTGTGGAATGTTGATGACATCCAACATCTCAAGTCAGACAAGTTGCTGGCTTTAAGGCTGAAAGATATGAAGACATCACATCATGATGGTTACAGCTTGGATCAGGTTAGAGCATGGTGTTTGCTCTGGTTGTGAAGGTCGAGGATAAGTGGCAGTTATCTCTGGCTTTCTACTGACGACTCTACTGAGGGAAGTGACCTTCGTTAGTATTGCTATGGGGTAGTCTTGGACTACTTATTTTCTGAAGATTCAGATGTGGTAGGTTTGAAGTCTTTGGAGTTTCTAAGCAGGATGGAGGTTGTCTACTCATACTTGATTGTTGAATCATGTCTATGAGAGCATGGAAATCTGTTTCTGCAAAGGGAGGAGGTTCTTCTGAGTGTCAGAAGGTAGAGCTGAATTCAACAGTTGGATGTTCTGAAATCTAGCTTAACATCAAGAGTCTCAGCTGGTGATGTGGCACATCAGCTAATGATAGGGTGATCTACTGGAATGAACAATAGGATGCTTCAAAAAGATTATTCTCATGGCAGTATGCGGGAGCTGCAGGAAGGAGAAGATGTTACATGACCATTGCTTAGGGAGTCTAAGTGTGTTTGCTTTTGAGCAAGTGGATCATGTAACTTGAAGATCAAGTTTCCTTGGTGGATCAAGATATCTTTGTGAGAGTTCTGACAACGTGAGGATTCATGAATGAGGTGATCAAACTGTGGCATTTGGTTGATCTCAGAAGTGGATTCGAAGAATCAAGATAATCAGAGTGTGGCAGCTGGTTATTATTGAGGATTGTCTTGGAACAAGTTACTCTTGGGAAGAAGGGTGATGAGTTGAAGACTCAAGGAGATTATTCTTCTTGAAGGTGGATGAGAAGTTAATTCTCTAGTTCTTTGGATTACTATGCAATAGTAAGTCCAGTTGGTGGAGCATATCAAGAATCATGGTGATGATATCTTGGTGTGTGGCAAATGTTCTAACTTGTGTTGGGACATTATCTGGTAGGATATCCTTGGTGAAGAATGATTATGCTGTGGTTCAGAAGGTTGGTGTATACATTATGCCTAAGGAGCGTCTACATAGTCATACGGGAGAATGATGAAGTAGAAGGTCTGCCTTGGATGGAGAATGTAGAGAAGACTGAAGTAGACCATGTATTGATTGCTTGGAAATCTGAAGATGAAGAGTATGATAGGGAATGACTGCTTTTGGAGAGTTGGGGGATCTATGTGACTTTGATCCTTATCTAACAGTTTGTTTGAAGGAGGATGGTGATTCTTATGTTCCTCACGAATAGCCTAATGGTAACTTCATGTGCAGATGGATGCTCAAGCATTATTGTCAGAAGAGGTGTTTCTGACTATGTGGATTAGAATGTGGAGATTCTGAGCTTGTTTGTAGTAGTATGTTCTGGCAAAGCACGACTACTAATTTTTTAATGTAATGGCAGAGGAATTGTTTCATATGATGTGATCTGATCAGAAAGTTTTTTTAAAGAGCTGTTCTTTTTCTGCTACAAGTGTCTCTTGAAGAGATTAGATCTCAGTAAAGCTGATATTTTGTGGAGTTTGTGAGCAGTGTCATACCAGTCAGGATAATTGAATGTGTTCTCCAAGAGTGAAAGTACAATATGTGAAAGTGCTCAGCAAGTGTGCTCAAATGTTCATCTCCATCTAGAGCTTTAGTTAACCATGACAGGGGGAGTAATTGTCTATGGATTCTACAGCATAGGTGCATATATTGTGAAGCTTGCATGCTGATCAAGCTTGTGGAGATTGGTTACCTCTTGTGAGGAGATAATGTCAGATAACATGTTATGACATTAGGCTGTTGGATGACATGTTGGTGTGGACATGAATGGTTTTAGCCATGTGAAGCTAATTGTTTGAATCATATGCGCACATGCTTATGTGGAGGAGTCTGAAGGACGATTTTATTTGTGCAGATTTTGAATTACTTTGTGAGGGTCTTTGTTGATGGGAGATGTCACACTTGTCTTGGTGTGTGAGTTCAGTGGAAGGCATTGTATGTGTGCTTCATAACTTGTGGATGATTGTGTGAAGCATTCCTGACTGGATGAATGTAGACTATGATTGGATTTTTCAAATGTTATGATCAAGGAGTTAATTGTGATCATTCCTGTGGATATTACAGAGAGAAGCTGATCAACTTGGCAAGATGTGAGTTTTGGAGCATGAGAAGATAACAAACCAAGAGGCAATCATGTGAGTTTTGGTATTTGGATTGTTTGAGGATGAATCATTAAGTGAATGCGTTCAGCAGGTGTGTTGAACAGAGGGTGCGCTCTTGAAGACATGAAGATGAGTCTTATGTTTTCCATTCATTTAAGGTGTTCGTCTTGCAAATGAGCACTGGTTATCTTAGATAGGGGGAGTTGATCTTTTGTTTTGGATATTTTGTTGAAGTAGTTGTCAGGCAAGATGTTACTGGTAAAGTTCATGGTGAAGTTCATGGTGTGTTAATGGATTGAATTAGAAGTATACATTTACCCCAGTGTTTGTCATTTGTTGGCCAAAAAGGGGGAGAGAATGTTCAGTAGTAGCTGTTGAGTCTGGATTTTGTTCTGAGTATATTGGTTGGATGATTCAGAGTTTGCCTTTGGAATTTTTTTTTGTGCTTGCTGTGATGTTCAGAGTTTGTCTAATTGTGGCTAAAAAGGGGGAGAAATAGCCAAGTGAGTCAAGAGTATCAAAGCGTACAAATGTCTTGCTGGTTGCAGTTTTGAGGGGGAGTTGCTGCTGCTAGTTGAGTGCTGATATGGTAGGTATCTCTGATGTTGGCTGAGATTGTTTTAGCCAAAATTAGCCAAAGGGGGAGATTGTTAGTTCTTGTATTGGCTGGAATTTTGGTAAAACAAAGTTGAACAGTGTTAATGTCATGTGTCTGATGTCTTAACATTGAGTCATAACATTAGTGAATGTTAAGGTGATGAAGAGTTAAAGTGTTGAAGAGTGATGTCACATGCGATGTCTTGACATCACTATACCAGAACATTAAAACATCAGGTGGTGATGTTTTAGGGCTGCGCATTTAAGTTCGATTTGATTAGATCTGTTAGAGATTTAGTGTGCGAATATCTTGGGAGAAATATTTTCTGTTGCAATCTGATTTTGAGCAGATTTGTTGCTGTGTTTAAGGGCTGAAGATTTAAAAAGATTTGAAGATAAAATCTGTTTTTAAATTCAAATCAAATCAAATATTTTTATGGAGAAGATCTTGCAGCTGAATTAAAAAGTGAAGATTATTGAAGATTAGTTTGTTACTATTTTAGTGCAAAAAGATATGGAGATTAGAGTAAATTATGATGAAGATTTAATTGAAGATATGATTGAAGATCTATTTAGAAGCAGGATCTGGTGCAGATTTGGTACAGAAGATTTGATATGATTTGAAGGCCCAAATCCAGTTGGGATTACATTATAAATAGAATGCTTGTAACCTAGAATAGGTACGGGTCCAAGATGTAGATCTTTAGGGCTTTGTCAAAGTGAACCACTCGGGTTGTGAGATGGTCACTGTGGTTAACTCAGAAACCTGTAGGTAATGAGTTTGGGTTTGTTATTGGAGGAAGCTTTGAAGCAACTCCAATGTAAGTCATGGAAGTGTGTCTTCTGGTTTTCTGTGTTAGAAAAGTCGTGGTAAACAAGCTGTTGATGCAGTGACGGTGTAGTTGACTGCTAGACATCATTGTGATGATAGGAAGTGAGATGGAATCTCTTACCTAGGGAGGACTTAGGTAGAAGGGTCATTGGGTAGTGATTAAATTAGGTAGATTGTCAACTGGTCTGTTGAGTCTGTAATTTGATACTACTAATAGTGGACTTCCTTCCTGGCTTGGTATGCCCCCAGATGTAGCTTGTTGAACCGAACTGGGTGAACAATTCAGTGTGTTATTTACTGTTTCTATTATTGCCTTGTTCAGCAGATTGCGATGTTGTGACATTGCACAAAGACATCACACATCTGTACCAGAATTTCAATTGGTATCAGAGCAGGCATCCTGTCTGTTTCTGGATGAGATCTAGGGAAGATACTTTCTGGTTCATGAGCAAGGAAGATAGCTTTGCTGTGCAAGGATGTTTTGTTTGTGATGGACTTGGTCAGTTCATATAGTTGCTTGTGTGATCCCTTTGAGTGAAAGATTGGACTATTTAGGATAAAGATTTGTTAACACGTGGCTTATACTGATAGTTTGCAAGGATCTTTGAGTAGTGCCTGAAGGTTGTTGAGGAGTTGGTATGTGTTCCGCTGCATGGTAACCCTGATTGGTCCCTGTTTCTCTGGTGGTAAGGTAGTCTCTTGGGAAGACATTAGGGTTTGGTCTCCTCAGCAGGATATTCTATGAAGATTATCTCATATCCTTGTTTGAAGAGAAGTGTTCATAAGGTGAATGGATCTTCTAAAGCTGGTTGACATGGATGGATTAGAAGAAGAATATATTTCAAGTCAGACGTTAAAGACCAATCTGTTCAGAACAGTGATTCCTTCTAGATGATGAAAGAAGAGGGTAGAGCCAAAGCAAAAGAGTATCACTGTCAAATCTTTCATTCGGGAGTGAAGATCTTGATAAGTTATCTCTTAAGCTTAGGAGAAGGAAGTTTCATCAAGAAAGAAGCTGAGCTTGATTTGCTCTCATGTGTTCCCTACAAGAGATATGTGTGGATGTAATCTCCAAAGCCATAACAGTTGTTTAATGTGATGTCGGGACTGATGTTGAAACATCATTTCAGCCAAAGAAATTTAAGTGTGCTCATGGTGAAGTATCAGGTCAAGCCATTTGCCTAATCTGAAGTGATCAGTGGTGTGGATTAGCAAAAGAAGGATTAACTAGTGCCTCTGGTCTGCAGGAAAAGGATGTCAGACCAGATCAAATGGTGTTTCTTGTGATAAATAGCTGGACAATTGTTGAGGTCGTGCATTCAACTAACGACAATATACATTGACGGGAGACTATGTATATGTCTGAGGTAAAAGTGCAGGACTGCAGAAGGATTGAGAATTTACTTTTCTCTATGTGGCTGTTTTGGAAGTATTTTCAAGGGTTAAGCTCTTGGGAGTTGAATCAACTGGTGAGGTTGATTGGTGTCTATGGAGTTTCATCCAAATTGTCTGGGAAGAGTTTGGATTATGAGAGGCAGATTGATTGTGGAATGTTGATGACATTCAACATCTCAAGTCAGACAAGTTGCTGGCTTTAAGGCTGAAAGATATGAAGACATCACATCAGGATGGTTACAGCTTGGATCAGGTTAGAGCATGGTGTTTGCTCTGGTTGTGAAGGTAGAGGATAAGTGGCAGTTATCTCTGGCTTTCTACTGACGACTCTACTAAGGGAAGTGACCTTCGTTAGTATTGCTATGGGGTAGTCTTGGACTACTTATTTTCTGAAGATTCAGATGTGGTAGGTTTGAAGTCTTTGGAGTTTCTAAGCAGGATGGAGGTTATCTACTCATACTTGATTGTTGAATCATGTCTATGAGAGCATGGAAATCTGTTTCTGCAAAGGGAGGAGGTTCTTCTGAGTGTCAGAAGGTAGAGCTGAATTCAACAGTTGGATGTTCTGAAATCTAGCTTAACATCAAGAGTCTCAGCTGGTGATGTGGCACATCAGCTAATGATAGGGTGATCTACTGGAATGAACAATAGGATGCTTCAAAAAGATTATTCTCATGGCAGTATGCGGGAGCTGCAGGAAGGAGAAGATGTTACATGACCATTGCTTAGGGAGTCTAAGTGTGTTTGCTTTTGAGCAAGTGGATCATGTAACTTGAAGATCAAGTTTCCTTGGTGGATCAAGATATCTTTGTGAGAGTTCTGACAACGTGAGGATTCATGAATGAGGTGATCAAACTGTGGCATTTGGTTGATCTCAGAAGTGGATTCGAAGAATCAAGATAATCAGAGTGTGGCAGCTGGTTATTATTGAGGATTGTCTTGGAACAAGTTACTCTTGGGAAGAAGGGTGATGAGTTGAAGACTCAAGGAGATTATTCTTCTTGAAGGTGGATGAGAAGTTAATTCTCTAGTTCTTTGGATTACTATGCAATAGTAAGTCCAGTTGGTGGAGCATATCAAGAATCATGGTGATGATATCTTGGTGTGTGGCAAATGTTCTAACTTGTGTTGGGACATTATCTGGTAGGATATCCTTGGTGAAGAATGATTATGCTGTGGTTCAGAAGGTTGGTGTATACATTATGCCTAAGGAGCGTCTACATAGTCATACGGGAGAATGATGAAGTAGAAGGTCTGCCTTGGATGGAGAATGTAGAGAAGACTGAAGTAGACCATGTATTGATTGCTTGGAAATCTGAAGATGAAGAGTATGATAGGGAATGACTGCTTTTGGAGAGTTGGGGGATCTATGTGACTTTGATCCTTATCTAACAGTTTGTTTGAAGGAGGATGGTGATTCTTATGTTCCTCACGAATAGCCTAATGGTAACTTCATGTGGAGATGGATTCTCAAGCATTATTGTCAGAAGAGGTGTTTCTGACTATGTGGATTAGAATGTGGAGATTCTGAGCTTGTTTGTAGTAGTATGTTCTGGCAAAGCACGACTACTAATTTTTTAATGTAATGGCAGAGGAATTGTTTCATATGATGTGATCTGATCAGAAAGTTTTTTTAAAGAGCTGTTCTTTTTCTGCTACAAGTGTCTCTTGAAGAGATTAGATCTCAGTAAAGCTGATATTTTGTGGAGTTTGTGAGCAGTGTCATACCAGTCAGGATAATTGAATGTGTTCTCCAAGAGTGAAAGTACAATATGTGAAAGTGCTCAGCAAGTGTGCTCAAATGTTCATCTCCATCTAGAGCTTTAGTTAACCATGACAGGGGGAGTAATTGTCTATAGATTCTACAGCATAGGTGCATATATTGTGAAGCTTGCATGCTGATCAAGCTTGTGGAGATTGGTTACCTCTTGTGAGGAGATAATGTCAGATAACATGTTATGACATTAGGCTGTTGGATGACATGTTGGTATGGACATGAATGGTTTTAGCCATGTGAAGCTAATTGTTTGAATCATATGCGCACATGCTTATGTGGAGGAGTCTGAAGGACGATTTTATTTGTGCAGATTTTGAATTACTTTGTGAGGGTCTTTGTTGATGGGAGATGTCACACTTGTCTTGGTGTGTGAGTTCAGTGGAAGGCATTGTGTGTGTGCTTCATAACTTGTGGATGATTGTGTGAAGCATTCCTGACTGGATTAATGTAGACTATGATTGGATTTTTCAAATGTTATGATCAAGGAGTTAATTGTGATCATTCCTGTGGATATTACAGAGAGAAGCTGATCAACTTGGCAAGATGTGAGTTTTGGAGCATGAGAAGATAACAAACCAAGAGGCAATCATGTGAGTTTTGGTATTTGGATTGTTTGAGGATGAATCATTAAGTGAATGCGTTCAGCAGGTGTGTTGAACAGAGGGTGCGCTCTTGAAGACATGAAGATGAGTCTTATGTTTTCCATTCATTTAAGGTGTTCGTCTTGCAAATGAGCACTGGTTATCTTAGATAGGGGGAGTTGATCTTTTGTTTTGGATATTTTGTTGAAGTAGTTGTCAGGCAAGATGTTACTGGTAAAGTTCATGGTGAAGTTCATGGTGTGTCAATGGATTGAATTAGAAGTATACATTTACCCCAGTGTTTGTCATTTGTTGGCCAAAAAGGGGGAGAGAATGTTCAGTAGTAGCTGTTGAGTCTGGATTTTGTTCTGAGTATATTGGTTGGATGATTCAGAGTTTGCCTTTGGAATTTTTTTTTGTGCTTGCTGTGATGTTCAGAGTTTGTCTAATTGTGGCTAAAAAGGGGGAGAAATAGCCAAGTGAGTCAAGAGTATCAAAGCGTACAAATGTCTTGCTGGTTGCAGTTTTGAGGGGGAGTTGCTGCTGCTAGTTGAGTGCTGATATGGTAGGTATCTCTGATGTTGGCTGAGATTGTTTTAGCCAAAATTAGCCAAAGGGGGAGATTGTTAGTTCTTGTATTGGCTGGAATTTTGGTAAAACAAAGTTGAACAGTGTTAATGTCATGTGTCTGATGTCTTAACATTGAGTCATAACATTAGTGAATGTTAAGGTGATGAAGAGTTAAAGTGTTGAAGAGTGATGTCACATGCGATGTCTTGACATCACTATACCAGAACATTAAAACATCAGGTGGTGATGTTTTAGGGCTGCGCATTTAAGTTCGATTTGATTAGATCTGTTAGAGATTTAGTGTGCGAATATCTTGGGAGAAATATTTTCTGTTGCAATCTGATTTTGAGCAGATTTGTTGCTGTGTTTAAGGGCTGAAGATTTAAAAAGATTTGAAGATAAAATCTGTTTTTAAATTCAAATCAAATCAGATATTTTTATGGAGAAGATCTTGCAGCTGAATTAAAAAGTGAAGATTATTGAAGATTAGTTTGTTACTATTTTAGTGCAAAAAGATATGGAGATTAGAGTAAATTATGATGAAGATTTAATTGAAGATATGATTGAAGATCTATTTAGAAGCAGGATCTGGTGCAGATTTGGTACAGAAGATTTGATATGATTTGAAGGCCCAAATCTAGTTGGGATTACATTATAAATAGAATGCTTGTAACCTAGAATAGGTACGGGTCCAAGATGTAGATCTTTAGGGCTTTGTCAAAGTGAACCACTCGGGTTGTGAGATGGTCACTGTGGTTAACTCAGAAACCTGTAGGTAATGAGTTTGGGTTTGTTATTGGAGGAAGCTTTGAAGCAACTCCAATGTAAGTCATGGAAGTGTGTCTTCTGGTTTTCTGTGTTAGAAAAGTCGTGGTAAACAAGTTGTTGATGCAGTGACGGTGTAGTTGACTGCTAGACATCATTGTGATGATAGGAAGTGAGATGGAATCTCTTACCTAGGGAGGACTTAGGTAGAAGGGTCATTGGGTAGTGATTAAATTAGGTAGATTGTCAACTGGTCTGTTGAGTCTGTAATTTGATACTACTAATAGTGGACTTCCTTCCTGGCTTGGTATGCCCCCAGATGTAGCTTGTTGAACCGAACTGGGTGAACAATTCAGTGTGTTATTTACTGTTTCTATTATTGCCTTGTTCAGCAGATTGCGATGTTGTGACATTGCACAAAGACATCACACATCTGTACCAGAATTTCAATTGGTATCAGAGCAGGCATCCTGTCTGTTTCTGGATGAGATCTAGGGAAGATACTTTCTGGTTCATGAGCAAGGAAGATAGCTTTGCTGTGCAAGGATGTTTTGTTTGTGATGGACTTGGTCAGTTCATATAGTTGCTTGTGTGATCCCTTTGAGTGAAAGATTGGACTATTTAGGATAAAGATTTGTTAACACGTGGCTTATACTGATAGTTTGCAAGGATCTTTGAGTAGTGCCTGAAGGTTGTTGAGGAGTTGGTATGTGTTCCGCTGCATGGTAACCCTGATTGGTCCCTGTTTCTCTGGTGGTAAGGTAGTCTCTTGGGAAGACATTAGGGTTTGGTCTCCTCAGCAGGATATTCTATGAAGATTATCTCATATCCTTGTTTGAAGAGAAGTGTTCATAAGGTGAATGGATCTTCTAAAGCTGGTTGACATGGATGGATTAGAAGAAGAATATATTTCAAGTCAGACGTTGAAGACCAATCTGTTCAGAACAGTGATTCCTTCTAGATGATGAAAGAAGAGGGTAGAGCCAAAGCAAAAGAGTATCACTGTCAAATCTTTCATTCGGGAGTGAAGATCTTGATAAGTTATCTCTTAAGCTTAGGAGAAGGAAGTTTCATCAAGAAAGAAGCTGAGCTTGATTTGCTCTCATGTGTTCCCTACAAGAGATATGTGTGGATGTAATCTCCAAAGCCATAACAGTTGTTTAATGTGATGTCGGGACTGATGTTGAAACATCATTTCAGCCAAAGAAAGTTAAGTGTGCTCATGGTGAAGTATCAGGTCAAGCCATTTGCCTAATCTGAAGTGATCAGTGGTGTGGATTAGCAAAAGAAGGAATAACTAGTGCCTCTGGTCTGCAGGAAAAGGATGTCAGACCAGATCAAATGGTGTTTCTTGTGATAAATAGCTGGACAATTGTTGAGGTCGTGCATTCAACTAACGACAATATACATTGACGGGAGACTATGTATATGTCTGAGGTAAAAGTGCAGGACTGCAGAAGGATTGAGAATTTACTTTTCTCTATGTGGCTGTTTTGGAAGTATTTTCAAGGGTTAAGCTCTTGGGAGTTGAATCAACTGGTGAGGTTGATTGGTGTCTATGGAGTTTCATCCAAATTGTCTGGGAAGAGTTTGGATTATGAGAGGCAGATTGATTGTGGAATGTTGATGACATTCAACATCTCAAGTCAGACAAGTTGCTGGCTTTAAGGCTGAAAGATATGAAGACATCACATCAGGATGGTTACAGCTTGGATCAGGTTAGAGCATGGTGTTTGCTCTGGTTGTGAAGGTAGAGGATAAGTGGCAGTTATCTCTGGCTTTCTACTGACGACTCTACTAAGGGAAGTGACCTTCGTTAGTATTGCTATGGGGTAGTCTTGGACTACTTATTTTCTGAAGATTCAGATGTGGTAGGTTTGAAGTCTTTGGAGTTTCTAAGCAGGATGGAGGTTGTCTACTCATACTTGATTGTTGAATCATGTCTATGAGAGCATGGAAATCTGTTTCTGCAAAGGGAGGAGGTTCTTCTGAGTGGCAGAAGGTAGAGCTGAATTCAACAGTTGGATGTTCTGAAATCTAGCTTAACATCAAGAGTCTCAGCTGGTGATGTGGCACATCAGCTAATAATAGGGTGATCTATTGGAATGAACAATAGGATGCTTCAAAAAGATTGTTCTCATGGCAGTATGCGGGAGCTGCAGGAAGGAGAAGATGTTACATGACCATTGCTTAGGGAGTCTAAGTGTGTTTGCTTTTGAGCAAGTGGATCATGTAAATTGAAGATCAAGTTTCCTTGGTGGATCAAGATATCTTTGTGAGAGTTCTGACAACGTGAGGATTCATGAATGAGGTGATCAAACTGTGGCATTTGGTTGATCTCAGAAGTGGATTCGAAGAATCAAGATAATCAGAGTGTGGCAGCTGGTTATATTGAGGATTGTCTTGGAACAAGTTACTCTTGGGCAGAAGGGTGATGAGTTGAAGACTCAAGGAGATTATTCTTCTTGAAGGTGGATGAGAAGTTAATTCTCTAGTTCTTTGGATTACTATGCAATAGTAAGTCCAGTTGGTGGAGCATATCAAGAATCATGGTGATGATATCTTGGTGTGTGGCAAATGTTCTAACTTGTGTTGGGACATTATCTGGTAGGATATCCTTGGTGAAGGATGATTATGCTGTGGTTCAGAAGGTTGGTGTATACATTATGCCTAAGGAGCGTCTACATAGTCATACGGGAGAATGATGAAGTAGAAGGTCTGCCTTGGATGGAGAATGTAGAGAAGACTGAAGTAGACCATGTATTGATTGCTTGGAAATCTGAAGATGAAGAGTATGATAGGGAATGACTGCTTTTGGAGAGTTGGGGGATCTATGTGACTTTGATCCTTATCTAACAGTTTGTTTGAAGGAGGATGGTGATTCTTATGTTCCTCACGAATAGCCTAATGGTAACTTCATGTGGAGATGGATGCTCAAGCATTATTGTCAGAAGAGGTGTTTCTGACTATGTGGATTAGAATGTGGAGATTCTGAGCTTGTTTGTAGTAGTATGTTCTAGCAAAGCACGACTACTAATTTTTTAATGTAATGGCAGAGGAATTGTTTCATATGATGTGATCTGATCAGAAAGTTTTTTTAAAGAGCTGTTCTTTTTCTGCTACAAGTGTCTCTTGAAGAGATTAGATCTCAGTAAAGCTGATAATTTGTGGAGTCTGTGAGCAGTGTCATACCAGTCAGGATAATTGAATGTGTTCTCCAAGAGTGAAAGTACAATATGTGAAAGTGCTCAGCAAGTGTGCTCAAATGTTCATCTCCATCTAGAGCTTTAGTTAACCATGACAGGGGGAGTAATTGTCTATGGATTCTGCAGCAAAGGTGCATATATTGTGAAGCTTGCATGCTGATCAAGCTTGTAGAGATTGGTTACCTCTTGTGAGGAGATAATGTCAGATAACATGTTATGACATTAGGCTGTTGGATGACATGTTGGTGTGGACATGAATGGTTTTAGCCATGTGAAGCTAATTGTTTGAATCATATGCGCACATGCTTATGTGGAGGAGTCTGAAGGACGATTTTATTTGTGCAGATTTTGAATTACTTTGTGAGGGTCTTTGTTGATGGGAGATGTCACACTTGTCTTGGTGTGTGAGTTCAGTGGAAGGCATTGTGTGTGTGCTTTATAACTTGTGGATGATTGTGTGAAGCATTCCTGAATGGATGAATGTAGACTATGATTGGGTTTTTCAAATGTTATGATCAAGGAGTTCATTGTGATCATTCCTGTGGATATTACAGAGATAAGCTGATCAACTTGGCAAGATGTGAGTTTTGGAGCATGAGAAGATAACAAACCAAGAGGGAATCATGTGAGTTTTGGTATTTGGATTGTTTGAGGATGAATCATTAAGTGAATGCGTTCAGCAGGTGTGTTGAACAGAGGGTGCGCTCTTGAAGAAATGAAGATGAGTCTTATGTTTTCCATTCATTTAAGGTGTTCATCTTGCAAATGAGCACTGGTTATCTTAGATAGGGGGAGTTGATCTTTTGTTTTGGATATTTTGTTGAAGTAGTTGTCAGGCAAGATGTTACTGGTAAAGTTCATGGTGAAGTTCATGGTGTGTCAATGGATTGAATTAGAAGTAACATTTACCCCAGTGTTTGTCATTTGTTGGCCAAAAAGGGGGAGAGAATGTTCAGTAGTAGCTGCTGAGTCTGGATTTTGTTCTAAGTATATTGGTTGAATGATTCAGAGTTTGCCTTTGGAATTTTTTTTTGTGCTTGCTGCGATGTTCAGAGTTTGTCTAATTGTGGCTAAAAAGGGGGAGAAATAGCCAAGTGAGCCAAGAGTATCAAAGAGTACAAATGTCTTGTTGGTTGCAGTTTTGAGGGGGAGTTGCTGCTGCTAGTTGAGTGCTGATATGGTAGGTATCTCTGATGTTGGCTGAGATTATTTTAGCCAAAATTAGCCAAAGGGGGAGATTGTTAGTTCTTGTATTGGCTGGAATTTTGGTAAAACAAAGTTGAACAGTGTTAATGTCATGTGTCTGATGTCTTAACATTGAGTCATAACATTAGTGAATGTTAAGGTGATGAAGAGTTAAAATGCTGAAGAGTGATGTCACATGCGATGTCTTGACATCACTATACCAGAACATTAGAACATCAGGTGGTGATGTTTTAGGGCTGCGCATTTAAGTTTGATTTGATTAGATCTGTTAGAGATTTAGTGTGCGAATATCTTGGGAGAAATATTTTCTGTTGCAATCTGATTTTGAGCAGATTTGTTGCTGTGTTAAAGGGCTGAAGATTTAAAAAGATTTGAAGATAAAATCTGTTTTTAAATTCAAATCAAATCAGATATTTTTATGGAGAAGATGTTGCAGCTGAATTAAAAAGTGAAGATTATTGAAGATTAGTTTGTTATTATTTTAGTGCAAAAAGATATGGAGATTAGAGTAAATTATGATGAAGATTTAATTGAAGATATGATTGAAGATCTATTTAGAAGCAGGATCTGGTGCAGATTTGGTACAGAAGATTTGATATGATTTGAAGGCCCAAATCCAGTTGGGATTACATTATAAATAGAATGCTTGTAACCTAGAATAGGTACGGGTCCAAGATGTAGATCTTTAGGGCTTTGTCAAAGTGAACCACTCGGGTTGTGAGATGGTCACTGTGGTTAACTCAGAAACCTGTAGGTAATGAGTTTGGGTTTGTTATTGGAGGAAGCTTTGAAGCAACTCTAATGTAAGTCATGGAAGTGTGTCTTCTGGTTTTCTGTGTTAGAAAAGTCGTGGTAAACAAGCTGTTGATGCAGTGACGGTGTAGTTGACTGCTAGACATCATTGTGATGATAGGAAGTGAGATGGAGTCTCTTACCTAGGGAGGACTTAGGTAGAAGGGTCATTGGGTAGTGATTAAATTAGGTAGATTGTCAACTGGTCTGTTGAGTCTGTAATTTGATACTACTAATAGTGGACTTCCTTCCTGGCTTGGTATGCCCCCAGATGTAGCTTGTTGAACCGAACTGGGTGAACAATTCAGTGTGTTATTTACTGTTTCTATTATTGCCTTGTTCAGCAGATTGCGATGTTGTGACATTGCACAAAGACATCACACATCTGTACCAGAATTTCAATTGGTATCAGAGCAGGCATCCTGTCTGTTTCTAGATGAGATCTAGGGAAGATACTTTCTGGTTCATGAGCAAGGAAGATAACTTTGCTGTGCAAGGATGTTTTGTCTGTTATGGACTTGGTCAGTTCATATAGTTGCTTGTGTGATCCCTTTGAGTGAAAGATTGGACTATTCAGGATAAAGATTTGTTAGCACGTGGTTTATACTGATAGTTTGCAAGGATCTTTGAGTAGTGCCTGAAGGTTGTTGAGGAGTTGGTATGTGTTCCGCTGCATGGTAACCCTGATTGGTCCCTGTTTCTCTGGTGGTAAGGTATTCTCTTGGGAAGACATTAGGGTTTGGTCTCCTCAGGAGGATATTCTATGAAGATTATCTCATATCCTTGTTTGAAGAGAAGTGTTCATAAGGTGAATGGATCTTCTAAAGCTGGTTGACCTGGATGGATTAGAAGAAGAATATATTTCAAGTCAGACGTTGAAGACCAATCTGTTCAGAACAGTGATTCCTTCTAGATTATGAAAGAAGAGGGTAGAGCCAAAGCAAAAGAGTATCACTGTCAAATCTTTCATTCGGGAGTGAAGATCTTGATAAGTTATCTCTTAAGCTTAGGAGAAGGAAGTTTAATCAAGAATGAAGCTGAGCTTGATTTGCTCTCATGTGTTCCCTACAAGAGATATGTGTGGATGTAATCTCCAAAGCCAAAACAGTTGTTTAATGTGATGTCGGAACTGATGTTGAAACATCATTTCAGCCAAAGAAAGTTAAGTGTGCTCATGGTGAAGTATCAGGTCAAGCCATTTGCCTAATCTGAAGTGATCAGTGGTGTGGATTAGCAAAAGAAGGATTAACTAGTGCCTCTGGTCTGCAAGAAAAGGATGTCAGGCCAGATCAAATGGTGTTTCTTGTGATAAATAGCTGGACAATTGTTGAGGTCGTGCATTCAACTAACGACAATATACATTGACGGGAGACTATGTATATGTCTGAGGTAAAAGTGCAGGACTGCAGAAGGATTGAGAATTTACTTTTCTCTATGTGGCTGTTTTGGAAGTATTTTCAAGGGTTAAGTTCTTGGGAGTTGAATCAACTAGTGAGGTTGATTGGTGTCTATGGAGTTTCATCCAAATTGTCTGGGAAGAGTTTGGATTATGAGAGGCAGATTGATTGTGGAATGTTGATGACATCCAACATCTCAAGTCAGACAAGTTGCTGGCTTTAAGGCTGAAAGATATGAAGACATCACATCATGAAGGTTACAGCTTAGATTAGGTTAGAGCATTGTGTTTGCTCTGGTTGTGAAGGTCGAGGATAAGTGGCAGTTATCTCTGGCTTTCTACTGACGACTCTACTAAGGGAAGTGACCTTCGTTAGTATTGCTATGGGGTAGTCTTGGACTACTTATTTTCTGAAGATTCAGATGTGGTAGGTTTGAAGTCTTTGGAGTTTCTAAGCAGGATGGAGGTTGTCTACTCATACTTGATTGCTGAATCATGTCTATGAGAGCATGGAAATCTGTTTCTGCAAAGGGAAGAGGTTCTTCTGAGTGGCAGAAGGTAGAGCTGAATTCAACAGTTGGATGTTCTGAAATCTAGCTTAACATCAAGATTCTCAGCTGGTGATGTGGCACATCAGCTAATGATAGGGTGATCTACTGGAATGAACAATAGGATGCTTCAAAAAGATTGTTCTCATGGCAGTATGCGGGAGCTGCAGGAAGGAGAAGATGTTACATAACCATTGCTTAGGGAGTCTAAGTGTGTTTGCTTTTGAGCAAGTGGATCATGTAACTTGAAGATCAAGTTTCCTTGGTGGATCAAGATATCTTTGTGAGAGTTCTGACAACGTGAGGATTCATGAATGAGGTGATCAAACTGTGGCATTTGGTTGATCTCAGAAGTGGATTCAAAGAATCAAGATAATCAGAGTGTGGCAGTTGGTTATTATTGAGGATTGTCTTGGAACAAGTTACTCTTGGGCAGATGGGTGATGAGTTGAAGACTCAAGGAGATTATTCTTCTTGAAGGTGGATGAGAAGTTAATTCTCTAGTTCTTTGGATTACTATGCAATAGTAAGTCCAGTTGGTGGAGCATATCAAGAATCATGGTGATGATATCTTAGTGTGTGGCAAATGTTCTAACTTGTGTTGGGACATTATCTGGTAGGATATCCTTGGTGAAGGATGATTATGCTGTGGTTCAAAAGGTTGGTGTATACATTATGCCTAAGGAGCGTCTACATAGTCATACGGGAGAATGATGAAGTAGAAGGTCTGCCTTGGATGGAGAATGTAGAGAAGACTGAAGTAGACCATGTATTGATTGCTTGGAAATCTGAAGATGAAGAGTATGATAGGGAATGACTGCTTTTGGAGAGTTGGGGGATCTATGTGACTTTGATCCTTATCTAACAGTTTGTTTGAAGGAGGATGGTGATTCTTATGTTCCTCACGAATAGCCTAATGGTAACTTCATGTGGAGATGGATGCTCAAGCATTATTGTCAGAAGAGGTGTTTCTGACTATGTGGATTAGAATGTGGAGATTCTGAGCTTGTTTGTAGTAGTATGTTCTGGCAAAGCATGACTACTAATTTTTTAATGTAATGGCAGAGGAATTGTTTCATATGATGTGATCTGATCAGAAAGTTTTTTTAAAGAGCTGTTCTTTTTCTGCTACAAGTATCTCTTGAAGAGATTAGATCTCAGTAAAGCTGATAATTTGTGGAGTTTGTGAGCAGTGTCATACCAGTCTGGATAATTGAATGTGTTCTCCAAGAGTGAAAGTACAATATGTGAAAGTGCTCAGCAAGTGTGCTCAAATGTTCATCTCCATCTAGAGCTTTAGTTAACCATGACAGGGGGAGTAATTGTCTATGGATTCTGCAGCAAAGGTGCATATATTGTGAAGCTTGCATGCTGATCAAGCTTGTGGAGATTGGTTACCTCTTGTGAGGAGATAATGTCAGATAACATGTTATGACATTAGGCTGTTGGATGACATGTTGGTGTGGACATGAATGGTTTTAGCCATGTGAAGCTAATTGTTTGAATCATATGCGCACATGCTTATGTGGAGGAGTCTGAAGGACGATTTTATTTGTGCAGATTTTGATTTACTTTGTGAGGGTCTTTGTTGATGGGAGATGTCACACTTGTCTTGGTGTGTGAGTTCAGTGGAAGGCATTGTGTGTGGGCTTCATAACTTGTGGATGATTGTGTGAAGCATTCCTGACTGGATGAATGTAGACTATGATTGGATTTTTCAAATGTTATGATTAAGGAGTTCATTGTGATCATTCCTGTGGATATTACAGAGAGAAGCTGATCAACTTGGCAAGATGTGAGTTTTGGAGCATGAGAAGATAACAAACCAAGAGGGAATCATGTGAGTTTTGGTATTTGGATTGTTTGAGGATGAATCATTAAGTGAATGCGTTCAGCAGGTGTGTTGAACAGAGGGTGCGCTCTTGAAGACATGAAGATGAGTCTTATGTTTTCCATTCATTTAAGGTGTTCATCTTGCAAATGAGCACTGGTTATCTTAGTTAGGGGGAGTTGATCTTTTGTTTTGGATATTTTGTTGAAGTAGTTGTCAGGCAAGATGTTACTGGTAAAGTTCATGGTGAAGTTCATGGTGTGTCAATGGATTGAATTAGAAGTATACATTTACCCCAGTGTTTGTCATTTGTTGGCCAAATAGGGGGAGAGAATGTTCAGTAGTAGCTGCTGAGTCTGGATTTTGTTCTGAGTATATTGGTTGGATGATTCAGAGTTTGCCTTTGGAATTTTTTTTTGTGCTTCCTGCGATGTTCAGAGCTTGTCTAATTGTGGCTAAAAAGGGGGAGAAATAGCCAAGTGAGCCAAGAGTATCCAAGAGTACAAATGTCTTGCTGGTTGCAGTTTCGAGGGGGAGTTGCTGCTGCTAGTTGAGTGCTGATATGGCAGGTATCTCTGATGTTGGCTGAGATTGTTTTAGCCAAAATTAGCCAAAGGGGGAGATTGTTAGTTCTTGTATTGGCTGGAATTTTGGTTAAACAAAGTTGAACAGTGTTAATGTCATGTGTCTGATGTCTTAACATTGAGTCATAACATTAGTGAATGTTAAGGTGATGAAGAGTTAAAGTGCTGAAGAGTGATGTCACATGCGATGTCTTGACATCACTATACCAGAACATTAGAACATCAGGTGGTGATGTTTTAGGGCTGCGCATTTAAGTTTGATTTGATTAGATCTGTTAGAGATTTAGTGTGTGAATATCTTGGGGGAAATATTTTCTGTTGCAATCTGATTTTGAGCAGATTTGTTGCTGTGTTTAAGGGCTGAAGATTTAAAAAGATTTGAAGATAAAATCTGTTTTTAAATTCAAATCAAATCAGATATTTTTATGGAGAAGATCTTGCAGCTGAATTAAAAAGTGAAGATTATTGAAGATTAGTTTGTTACTATTTTAGTGCAAAAAGATATGGAGATTAGAGTAAATTATGATGAAGATTTAATTGAAGATATGATTGAAGATCTATTTAGAAGCAGGATCTGGTGCAGATTTGGTACAGAAGATTTGATATGATTTGAAGGCCCAAATCCAGTTGGGATTACATTATAAATAGAATGCTTGCAACCTAGAATAGGTACGGGTCCAAGATGTTGATCTTTAGGGCTTTGTCAAAGTGAACCACTCGGGTTGTGAGATGGTCATTGTGGTTAACTCAGAAACCTGTAGGTAATGAGTTTGGGTTTGTTATTGGAGGAAGCTTTGAAGCAACTCCAATGTAAGTCATGGAAGTGTGTCTTCTGGTTTTCTGTGTTAGAAAAGTCGTGGTAAACAAGCTGTTGATGCAGTGATGGTGTAGTTGACTGCTAGACATCATTGTGATGATAGGAAGTGAGATGGAGTCTCTTACCTAGGGAGGACTTAGGTAGAAGGGTCATTAGGTAGTGATTAAATTAGGTAGATTGTCAACTGGTCTGTTGAGTCTGTAATTTGATACTACTAATAGTGGACTTCCTTCCTGGCTTGGTATGCCCCCAGATGTAGGTTGTTGAACCGAACTGGGTGAACAATTCAGTGTGTTATTTACTGTTTCTATTATTGCCTTGTTCAGCAGATTGCGATGTTGTGACATTGCACAAAGACATCACACATCTGTACCAGAATTTCAAAAGGGGTCTGTTTGTCACAATTGTTGGGTGACTGGTTATAAAAGAGAATTACTTTAACTAGGATATGTGAATCCTAGTAATGCCATAATTTCCTTTATAGGGGTTTTTTAACCTGAAGGAGAAGACTTTAACTCAGTGTAGAGCAATGCCATCTTTCCTTAGGAATTTCTCATGCTAAAAGAGGGACAGTGGCATGGATGTAGATGATCCAGAGGCTTGCCGCTTACAGCAAATAGATGAAAGGAGTTGTTGATGTTTGTATATTGTGAACGAGGCACAGTTTTGATGCTAAAAGGTTGATTGACTCAACCGAGGTTTTTCTTATACAAAGCCTAAGAGGAGGCTATTGACCCAACAAGAGGGTGCTTTTATGTCTCGTACGACACCCGAGATAGAGGCTAGAGAGTTTACTCAACAAGAGAGTGTTTTTATACGTGTCTTATACAAAGCCCAAGACGGAGGCTAAAGGTTGACCCAACAAGAGAGTCTTTTATACTCAACAAGAGAGTGTTTTGTATCTCGTACGAAGCCCGAGATGGAGGCTAAAAGAGAGATTGACTCAATAAGAGAGTCTTTTATGCTCAACAAGAGAGTGATTTGTATCTCGTACGAAGCCCGAGATGGAGGCTAAAGGTTGGACTTAACAAGAGGGTCTTTTATACTCAACAGGAGAGTGTTTTGTATCTCGTACAAAGCCCGAGATGAAGGCTAAAAGGGTTTTTGACTCAACAAGAGAGTATTTTATACTCAACAAGAGAGTGTTTTTGTATCTCGTACGAAGCCCGAGATGGAGGCTAAAAAAGGTTTGACCCAACAAGAGAGTTTTTTATACTCAACAAGAGAGTGATTTTGTATCTCGTACAAAGCCCGAGATTGAGGCTAAAAGAGGTTTGACCCAACAAGAGAGTCTTTTATACTCAACAAGAGAGTGTGAAAAGGTTAGCTCCACTGGGGAGAATCATTGTACAAAGCCCAAGAAGAGGCTAGGGTTACTGTTTCAGTTGAGTGACAGGTCCAGTAAAAGAGAAAATCAGTTCTTATATTAGCACTATTTGCACTCAGGGATTTGATTCGAGGATCAGGGTTATCTCCCATTCTTTAAGGAAATGGGAAATCCAAAGGGGTATTGAGACTGTTCGAGTCTATGATAAGTGCAAAATGTACATATTATTGTATATAAGTTTTTTTGCACTTATCAGTACTTTTTGTCTATATGGTTCAAATAAACCCCACTTTGTTTATAAATACGTTTACTTTACGTTTTAGTGTATATATTGCGTATTGTGTAAATATAACTTAGTTAAATTGATTTTTATCTCGATGTTGTAGGTAGTTAATAAAGGCTATCTTGCCATATTCTTCAAGAGCATTGAATAAGCTTTCCAGCGCTTCAAACCGTGCGTAAATCGGAGTTTCGGTGAAGAAGTTTTGGCCAAAATAAGGATTGGTTTTCTGTCTTATTCGCACTGCGAACTGGCAGCGAGTGTTCGCTAAGAGAAGGTCCCAGCGAAGGCTGGCAGTGAGTTACAAAAGAGAAATAAGCCATTGTTCGCACTGCGAGCCAGTCAGTGAGCATTCGCAATGCAAATGGTTCGTTCGCACTGCGAACCAACGAAGGAAAGCAAAGGCGGTTTAGCAATCAGAGGCACTTGAAGTGCCATTTTTTGAGTCATTCGCACTGCGAACCATGCAGAATTTGCAATGTATATAATTCATTTCAGTTACTTTTTTAGGATGGTTTTGGGGGTTTTTGCTCCAACTCCATCAAACTTCATTTCTTCATAGGATTAGCTTAGAAAACAACTGTGGAGCATGCATACGGATGATCCGGAGTGGATTGATCGTCGACCGGCTCTGATAATCCGCGAGATGTTTGGTTCATTTCTCTTCTTCTTTGTGTTTTTCTTTATGGTTGGGTTGTGTATATGTATTTGCTGTGATCTCATGTATATTTGTCGCCCATGGCGTTGTATAAAACTTGCTTTACGAATCTTTATTGGTGATTGTCTCTGATTTTTATTTTATGCGCGGGGTTTGGGCTGCGTTAGAGATAACCGTCGCAAACTTCGATTAGGGATGATTGTCTGTTAGTTTATGGATTCTAGAGATAGATTTAGGGCTAGCAATCTTCAATAGGCGTCGAATCTTAATGCCTTCCGTGTTTCGAGGCTTCGCTCGCGAGAGTGACGAAGAGAGTGACACGGTTGTTCTCTCAACTTTGCATTAGACATAACCTGTGTTGTGAGCGATGCTGGGTGATATTGAGGAGTATTGTAGGTGCAGTATACATGGTCGGTAAGTTTAAGTTTGTGAGGAGTGATTTATATGCATTGTCGGACGAGTTTTTCTCTCTGAAAAATGAATTTGTTTTATGTTTTAATGTTTACTTTTCTGTTTTCTTGTTTGAAACCATTCAAAACCAAACTCATAAACGTGAGAGACTGTCGAACGGCATTCTTTCCCTCGAACCGATCTCTGTGGACACGACATAAATCCCGGAGGGAATTCTTCCGAAAATAAATATTTTTGCTGCTTGCCCTATTCTGCAATCAACAAAATGGCGTCGTTGCCGGGGATTGGTTTTGATATTGAATCGCATTGCGATAGTTTCTTTGTTTTTGAGTTTTATAAATATCGTATACATTGTATATTTTCACTAGTTATACTGATACTTGTAGATTAACGTTTGTTTAAGTGTTTGGTTAGGACGCTTGCTTTTGGTTGCGCGGTGAGACATCACCATGGCATGAATGAAGGAAGTTTCTAATTAAGCACCGTAAAGGCGTCGAGCTTACGATGTAAAACAAGCATGTTTTATAGTTTTTCTTTTCGAATGTTTTTGGTTGTTGTTTGCTCAGAGATTTTGATTGGCTTATTTGAGGATGCTTTTTTGATTTTCCAAGTTGGTTCGTTTCAACTTGCGGATGTATGGTAATGATCTTGTTAAGTTTTGTGCACGTCCGAGGTATGTATTTATCGCTTTCTATACTTTAGTATATTCATGATACTTAGGTTTTTTACAAACTTTCATGCCATTCATTCTTTTGTATACTTGTTCTATTGTGAATCACTTTAGTTCCCAACCTTTTTGTGAGGTGGTCTTCCATTGTTCATATATGCGGAGTACAAACATTCTTGTTCTAACTGGATTTTATTATGTTGAATCTGTTGTTTGTGTTATTTATATGAATGCATGAAAAGGATCAAGGCAATTGTTTCATTTTGAGTACAACCACTTTAGCCAAATAGTCAATTCACCTTGTGAGTGTGTGAGAATTCGTAACCCCTTTGAGCTTTTTGATCCATGTTTTTATTTGAACTTAATGCTTGTCTATGAGTATTTAGTTCACTTATTTTTGAATGGATTTTGTTTTTTCTTGGACCTCAACTTTGTGTTGTTGTATGGATTTTTTTCCTTGCCTTAGAAAGTAGGGAGTATTCACATGATGGTGCGGTTGAATTCAAGTTAGGGAGAGGATGATTGTATACTCATTAGTTGGATTCTATGCGGATTGAAAAAGAAAAGAAAAAAGAGAAAAATTTGTGAAAGAGAAAAAGAAAGAAAAAAAGAAGAAAAAGAAAATCCTTGAAAAAGGAAACAAAAAGAGTTTCAATAATTGTGCTAAATAAGTATTGTGTGTTGTGTAGCACTTGGGATTGTGGAAGAAGTTGGTTGAAATTTTGTGTGTGAATCTTTGTGAGTTTTCACTCCCTTAGGTTTAGGCAAGTTTTTGTTTCAATTACCTTTAGAAATTGCCCCTTGTTTGTTTACCCGACCACGTTACAACCTTGAAAGTCCTTGTGATTCTTGCCTTTGTATGTTCAATGTGAATTTATGGATGTATGCATAATTTAGTCTTTTGTTTGCATGAGTGTTGTGTGAGTGTAAAGTAACTTATTGTGTGTTTTTCATCTACCGATGATTGTTCTTACTAGGTGTGATTCACTTTGGAACTTGTCTTGTTTTAGAATTTTTGGCATGATTTTTGTATTTTGCATTTGTTTCGTGACTATGTTATCGTTGTAGTTTAGTGGTAAGTATTTACTTTTTGTGTGTACCGTTTTCATTTGAACCATTCATTCGTTTCCGTTTTTCAAAACCTGTTGATTCGTCATTCTTTGGATATCGCTTTTGTGTTTTCAAGTTTGTTTGATTCTTGTTTGTAGACAAACAATTAGGTAAGTTGGGGAGAGTTTGATAAGTGCAAAATGTACATATTATTGTGTATAAGTTTTGTTGCACTTATCAGTACTTTTTGTCTATATGGTTCAAATAAACCCCATTTTGTTTATAAATACGTTTACTTTACGTTTCAGTGTATATATTGCGTATTGTGTAAATATTACTTAGTTTAATTGATTTTTATTTCAATATTGTAGGTAGTTAATAAAGTCTATCTTGCCATATTCTTCAAGAGCATTGAATAAGCTTTCCAGCACTTCAAACCGTGCGTAAATCGGAGTTTCGGTGAAGAAGTTGTGGCCAAAATAAGGACTGGTTTTCTGTCTTGTTCGCACTGCGAACTGGCAGCGAGTGTTCGCTTAGCGAAGGTCCCAGCGAAGGCTGGCAGTGAGTTACAAAAGAGAAATAAGCCATTGTTCGCACTGCGAGCCAGTCAGTGAGCATTCGCACTGCGAATGGTTCGTTTGCACTGCGAACCAACGAAGGAAAGCAAAGGCGGTTTAGCAATCAGAGGCACTTGAAGTGCCATTTTTGAGTCTTTCGCACTGCGAACCATGCAGAATTTGCAATGTATATAATTCATTTCATTTACTTTTTTAGGATGGTTTTGGGGGTTTTTGCCCCAACTCCATCAAACTTCATTTCTTCATAGGATTAGCTTAGAAAACAACTGTGGAGCATGCATACGGATGATCCGGAGTGGATTGATCGTCGACCGACTCTGATAATCTGCGAGATGTTTGGTTCATTTCTCTTCTTCTTTGTGTTTTTCTTTATGGTTAGGTTGTGTATATGTATTTGCTGTGATCTCATGTATATTTGTCGCCCATGGCGTTGTATAAAACTTGCTTTACAAATCTTTATTGGTGATTGTCTCTGATTTTTACTTTATGCGCGGGGTTTGGGTTGCGTTAGAGATAACCGTCACAAACTTCAATTAGGGATGATTGTCTGTTAGTTTCTGGATTCTAGAGATAGATTTAGGGCTAGCAATCTTCAATAGGCGTCGAATCTTAATGCCTTCCGTGTTTCGAGGCTTCGCTCGCGAGAGTGACGAAGAGAGTGACACGGTTGTTCTCTCAACTTTGCGTTAGACATAACCTGTGTTGTGAGCGATGCTGGGTGATATTGAGGAGTATTGTAGGTGGAGTATAACTGGTCGGTAAGTTTAAGTTTGTGAGGAGTGATTTATATGCATTGTTGGACGAGTTTTTCTCTCTGAAAAATGAATTTGTTTTATGTTTTAATGTTTACTTTTCTGTTTTCTTGTTTGAAACCATTCAAAACCAAACTCATAAACGCGAGAGACTGTCGAACGACATTCTTTCCCTCGAACCGATCTATGTGGACACGACATAAATCCCGGAGGGAATTCTTCCGAAAATAAATATTTTTGCTGCTTGCCCTATTCTGCAATCAACAAAATGGCGTCGTTGCCGGGGATTGGTTTTGATATTGAATCGCATTGCGATAGTTTCTTTGTTTTTGAGTTTTATAAATATCGTATACATTGTATATTTTCACTAGTTATACTGATACTTGTAGATTAACGTTTGTTTAAGTGTTTGGTTAGGACGTTTGCTTTTGGTTGCGCGGTGAGACATCACCATGGCATGAATGAAGGAAGTTTCTAATTAAGCACCGTAAAGGCGTCGAGCTTACGATGTAAAACAAGCATGTTTTATAGTTTTTCTTTTCGAATGTTTTTGGTTGTTGTTTGCTCAGAGATTTTGATTGACTTATTTGAGGATGCTTTTGTGATTTTCCAAGTTGGTTCGTTTCAACTTGCGGATGTATGGTAATGATCTTGTTAAGTTTTGTGCACGTCCGAGGTATGTATTTATCGCTTTCTATACTTTAGTATATTCATGATACTTAGGTTTTTTACAAACTTTCATGCCATTCATTCTTTTGTATACTTGTTCTATTGTGAATCACTTTAGTTCCCAACCTTTTTGTGAGGTGGTCTTCCATTGTTCATATATGCGGAGTACAAACATTCTTGTTCTAACTGGATTTTATTATGTTGAATCTGTTGTTTGTGTTATTTATATGAATGCATGAAAAGGATCAAGGCAATTGTTTCATTTTGAGTACAACCACTTTAGCCAAATAGTCAATTCACCTTGTGAGTGTGTGAGAATTCGTAACCCCTTTGAGCTTTTTGATCCATGTTTTTATTTGAACTTAATGCTTGTCTATGAGTATTTAGTTCACTTATTTTTGAATGGATTTTGTTTTTTCTTGGACCTCAACTTTGTGTTGTTGTATGGATTTTTTTCCTTGCCTTAGAAAGTAGGGAGTATTCACATGATGGTGCGGTTGAATTCAAGTTAGGGAGAGGATGATTGTATACTCATTAGTTGGATTCTATGCGGATTGAAAAAGAAAAGAAAAAAGAGAAAAATTTGTGAAAGAGAAAAAGAAAGAAAAAAAGAAGAAAAAGAAAATCCTTGAAAAAGGAAACAAAAAGAGTTTCAATAATTGTGCTAAATAAGTATTGTGTGTTGTGTAGCACTTGGGATTGTGGAAGAAGTTGGTTGAAATTTTGTGTGTGAATCTTTGTGAGTTTTCACTCCCTTAGGTTTAGGCAAGTTTTTGTTTCAATTACCTTTAGAAATTGCCCCTTGTTTGTTTACCCGACCACGTTACAACCTTGAAAGTCCTTGTGATTCTTGCCTTTGTATGTTCAATGTGAATTTATGGATGTATGCATAATTTAGTCTTTTGTTTGCATGAGTGTTGTGTGAGTGTAAAGTAACTTATTGTGTGTTTTTCATCTACCGATGATTGTTCTTACTAGGTGTGATTCACTTTGGAACTTGTCTTGTTTTAGAATTTTTGGCATGATTTTTGTATTTTGCATTTGTTTCGTGACTATGTTATCGTTGTAGTTTAGTGGTAAGTATTTACTTTTTGTGTGTACCGTTTTCATTTGAACCATTCATTCGTTTCCGTTTTTCAAAACCTGTTGATTCGTCATTCTTTGGATATCGCTTTTGTGTTTTCAAGTTTGTTTGATTCTTGTTTGTAGACAAACAATTAGGTAAGTTGGGGAGAGTTTGATAAGTGCAAAATGTACATATTATTGTGTATAAGTTTTGTTGCACTTATCAGTACTTTTTGTCTATATGGTTCAAATAAACCCCATTTTGTTTATAAATACGTTTACTTTACGTTTTAGTGTATATATTGCGTATTGTGTAAATATTACTTAGTTTAATTGATTTTTATTTCAATATTGTAGGTAGTTAATAAAGTCTATCTTGCCATATTCTTCAAGAGCATTGAATAAGCTTTCCAGCACTTCAAACCGTGCGTAAATCGGAGTTTCGGTGAAGAAGTTGTGGCCAAAATAAGGACTGGTTTTCTGTCTTGTTCGCACTGCGAACTGGCAGCGAGTGTTCGCTTAGCGAAGGTCCCAGCGAAGGCTGGCAGTGAGTTACAAAAGAGAAATAAGCCATTGTTCGCACTGCGAGCCAGTCAGTGAGCATTCGCACTGCGAATGGTTCGTTTGCACTGCGAACCAACGAAGGAAAGCAAAGGCGGTTTAGCAATCAGAGGCACTTGAAGTGCCATTTTTGAGTCATTCGCACTGCGAACCATGCAGAATTTGCAATGTATATAATTCATTTCATTTACTTTTTTAGGATGGTTTTGGGGGTTTTTGCCCCAACTCCATCAAACTTCATTTCTTCATAGGATTAGCTTAGAAAACAACTGTGGAGCATGCATACGGATGATCCGGAGTGGATTGATCGTCGACCGACTCTGATAATCTGCGAGATGTTTGGTTCATTTCTCTTCTTCTTTGTGTTTTTCTTTATGGTTAGGTTGTGTATATGTATTTGCTGTGATCTCATGTATATTTGTCGCCCATGGCGTTGTATAAAACTTGCTTTACAAATCTTTATTGGTGATTGTCTCTGATTTTTACTTTATGCGCGGGGTTTGGGTTGCGTTAGAGATAACCGTCGCAAACTTCAATTAGGGATGATTGTCTGTTAGTTTCTGGATTCTAGAGATAGATTTAGGGCTAGCAATCTTCAATAGGCGTCGAATCTTAATGCCTTCCGTGTTTCGAGGCTTCGCTCGCGAGAGTGACGAAGAGAGTGACACGGTTGTTCTCTCAACTTTGCGTTAGACATAACCTGTGTTGTGAGCGATGCTGGGTGATATTGAGGAGTATTGTAGGTGGAGTATAACTGGTCGGTAAGTTTAAGTTTGTGAGGAGTGATTTATATGCATTGTTGGACGAGTTTTTCTCTCTTAAAAATGAATTTGTTTTATGTTTTAATGTTTACTTTTCTGTTTTCTTGTTTGAAACCATTCAAAACCAAACTCATAAACGCGAGAGACTGTCGAACGACATTCTTTCCCTCGAACCGATCTCTGTGGACACGACATAAATCCCGGAGGGAATTCTTCCGAAAATAAATATTTTTGCTGCTTGCCCTATTCTGCAATCAACAAAATGGCGCCGTTGCCGGGGATTGGTTTTGATATTGAATCGCATTGCGATAGTTTCTTTGTTTTTGAGTTTTATAAATATCGTATATATTGTATATTTTCACTAGTTATACTGATACTTGTAGATTAACGTTTTTTTAAGTGTTTGGTTAGGACGCTTGCTTTTGGTTGCGCGGTGAGACATCACCATGGCATGAATGAAGGAAGTTTCTAATTAAGCACCGTAAAGGCGTCGAGCTTACGACGTAAAACAAGCATGTTTTATATTTTTTCTTTTCGAATGTTTTTGGTTATTGTTTGCTCAGAGATTTTGATTGACATATTTGAGGATGCTTTTGTGATTTTCCAAGTTGGTTTGTTTCAACTTGCGAATGTATGGTAATGATTTTGTTAAGTTTTGTGCACGTCCGAGGTATGTATTTATCGCTTTCTATACTTTAGCATATTCATGATACTTAGGTTTTTTACAAACTTTCATGCCATTCATTCTTTTGTATACTTGTTCTATTGTGAATCACTTTAGTTCCCAACCTTTTTGTGAGGTGGTCTTCCATTGTTCATATATGCGGAGTACCAACATTCTTGTTCTAACTGGATTTCATTATGTTGAATCTGTTGTTTGTGTTGTTTATATGAATGCATGAACAAAATCAAGGCAATTGTTTCATTTTGAGTACAACCACTTTAGCCAAATAGTCAATTCACCTTGTGAGTGTGTGAGAATTCGTAACCCCTTTGAGCTTTTTGATCCATGTTTTTATTTGAACTTAATGCTTGTCTATGAGTATTTAGTTCACTTATTTTTGAATGGATTTTGTTTTTTCTTGGACCTCAACTTTGTGTTGTTGTATGGATTTTTTTCCTTGCCTTAGAAAGTTGGGAGTATTCACATGATGGTACGGTTGAATTCAAGTTGGGGAGAGGATGATTGTATACTCATTAGTTGGATTCTATGCGGATTGAAAAAGAAAAGAAAAAAGAGAAAAATTTGTGAAAGAGAAAAAGAAAGAAAAAAAGAAGAAAAAGAAAATCCTTGAAAAAGGAAACAAAAAGAGTTTCAATAATTGTGCTAAATAAGTATTGTGTGTTGTGTAGCACTTGGGATTGTCGAAGAAGTTGGTTGAAATTTTGTGTGTGAATCTTTGTGAGTTTTCACTCCCTTAGGCTTAGGCAAGTTTTTGTTTCAATTACCTTTAGAAATTGCCCCTTGTTTGTTTACCCGACCACGTTACAACCTTGAAAGTCCTTGTGATTCTTGCCTTTGTATGTTCAATGTGAATTTGTGTATGTATGCATAATTTAGTCTTTTGTTTGCATGAGTGTTGTGTGAGTGTAAAGTACCTTATTGTGTGTTTTTCATCTACCGATGATTGTTCTTACTAGGTGTGATTCACTTTGGAACTTGTGTTGTTTTAGAATTTTTGGCATGAAATTTGTATTTTGCATTTGTTTCGTGACTATGTTATCGTTGTTGTTTAGTGGTAAGTATTTACTTTTTGTGTGTACCGTTTTCATTTGAACCATTCATTCGTTTCCGTTTTTCAAAACCTGTTGATTCGTCATTCTTTGGATATCGCTTTTGTGTTTACAAGTTTGTTTGATTCTTGTTTGTAGACAAACAATTAGGTAAGTTGGGGAGAGTTTGATAAGTGCAAAATGTACATATTATTGTATATAAGTTTTGTTGCACTTATCAGTACTTTTTGTCTATATGGTTCAAATAAACCCCACTTTGTTTATAAATACGTTTACTTTACGTTTTAGTGTATATATTGCGTATTGTGTAAATATTACTTAGTTTAATTGATTTTTATCTCAATATTGTAGGTAGTTACTAAAGGCTATCTTTCCATATTCTTCAAGAGCATTGAATAAGCTTTCTAGCGCTTCAAACCGTGCGTAAATCGGAGTTTCGGTGAAGAAGTTGTGGCCAAAATAAGGACTGGTTTTCTGTCTTGTTCACACTGCGAACTGGCAGCGAGTGTTCGCTTAGCGAAGGTCCCAGCGAAGGCTGCCAGTGAGTTACAAAAGAAAATAAGCCATTGTTCGCACTGCGAGCCAGTCAGCGAGCATTCGCACTGCGAATGGTTCGTTCGCACTGCGGACCAACGAAGGAAAGCAAAGGCGGTTTAGCAATCAGAGGCACTTGAAGTGCCATTTTTTGAGTCATTCGCACTGCGAATGATCGTTCGCACTGCGAACCATGTAGAATTTGCAATGTATGTAATTCATTTCAGTTACTTTTTTAGGATGGTTTTGGTGGTTTTTGCTCCAACTCCATCAAACTTCATTTCTTCATAAGATTAGCTTAGAAAACAACTGTGGAACATGCATACGGATGATCCGGAGTGGATTGATCGTCGACCGGCTCTGATAATTCGCGAGATCTGTGTATATGTATTTGCTGTGATCTCATGTATATTTGTCGCCCATGGCGTTGTATAAAACTTGCTTTACAAATCTTTATTGGTGATTGTCTCTGACTTTTGCTTTATGCGCGGGGTTTGGGTTGCGTTAGAGATAACCGTCGCAAACTTCGATTAGGGATGATTGTCTGTTAGTTTCTGGATTCTAGAGATAGATTTAGGGCTAGCAATCTTCAATAGGCGTCGAATCTTAATGCCTTCCGTGTTTCAAGGCTTCTCTCGCGAGAGTGACGAAGAAAGTGACACGGTTGTTCTCTCAACTTTGCGTTAGACATAACCTGTGTTGTGAGCGATGCTGGGTGATATTGAGGAGTATTGTAGATGGAGTATAACTGGTCGGTAAGTTTAAGTTTGTGAGGAGTGATTTATATGCATTGTCAGACGAGTTTTTCTCTCTGAAAAATGAATTTGTTTTATGTTTTAATGTTTACTTTTCTGTTTTCTTGTTTGAAACCATTCAAAACCAAACTCATAAACGCGAGAGACTGTCGAACGACATTCTTTCCCTCGAACCGATCTCTGTGGACACGACATAAATCCCGGAGGGAATTCTTCCGAAAATAAATATTTTTGCTGCTTTCCCTATTCTGTAATCAACATTCTACGGGTTTCATCTCCTAGTTTTGAAAGGAGCTTGAGAATGTCTTTGAGACCCAAGGGAATTAGATTGTCCAAGTCTAGAGTTTCATCTTTTGTACTACGTTTAAGTAATAGCAGTAGCAAGATCTAGACTTTTTGAAAGACTGTTCTATTAAGATGACTAATTTTTGTTCCTATACCTCTAGGAGGTCGTCGGGACAATTTGTACGAAACCCAAGAGGAGGCTGGAAACATTTAAGAAGCCGAGGGACAATTTGTACGAAGCCCAAGAGGAGGCTATCATTCCCAGAGGAAGAAATCATTTATACGAAGCCTAAGAGGAGGCTGTGAAAACTTCTAAGAAGCCGACGGGTCCTTGTACAACGCCCAAGAGGAGGCGAGGATGCTTTTAAGAAGCCTGTGGGTCCCCAAACCCCGAGAAATTCAAAACAAGCTATTCACAGAGAATAGATCAAGCCAGGAAAGTTCAAGAATTTGGAAGAAACTCAAGAGATGCCATTCATGGAGAAAAGATCATCTCTGGGGAATAGAGTTTCTTTGACGATTTCTAAAGGTGACAGTCTGTGAAAGGGTTCACCGAGAATGCTGCCTTTCACGTCTCCATATTGTTTAACCCCAAGAGGAGGGAAGACTGTGTCTGGTAATCCTATGGGGATCTAGTTTTGTCTGCTTCTAAGAGTGATCAATGGGCTTAATGCTAGACGTAGTTGCCGGGGTAACTCTAAATATATATACTATTATTACACAGTTGATATGAGTTTATGAAAGAAGACTTACAGTGAAACAGCCCCACAGTACAGTTATATACATATGAAAGCGGTAAATGAAAGCGGGTAAACACTTACTCGGTTGTAGAGCTTCCATGTTGTTTGGTTAGTTGTTCAACAAAGAAAGCTTTGATAACAATATTATATACAAAATTAAAGGAGAAGTATTTTGAAAAGATGTTGGGGCTTACAGCGCAAGGCGAGGCCCATGTTTTATCAGTGATCGCACTGTGAGTTTGAATTTGTATAGGGACTTATACAAGTGACTGAGGCCCAAGAAAGGTTTTTTGTACAAAGGGATGGGTCTTACACTCTCTCAAGAGGCCCAAAGAGTTTAAAAAGAATGGGGCTTATAACACGAGGGTAGGCCCAGATGTTTTTTGTTTTGAAATGGTGATCGCGCCGAGATTTTCTTTTTACATAGAGGGACTTATACAATATCTGAGGCCCAAAAGTTTTGGGTAAAAGGGGATTGGGTCTTACACTCTAATAGAGGCCCAAAAAGGTTTTGAATAGGTATTATAGCTCGAGGAGAGGCCCAAGGTTTGTTTTCAACGGACGATGATCGCGTCGAATTTTTTGAAATACAACGGGACTTATACCATAAGTGAGGCCCAAAACTTTGTGTATTTACAAAATGGGTTGGGTCTTACACTCTATTAGAAGCCCAAAGTGTTTTAAAAATGAAGAATGGGTCTTACTACTCGAGGGTAGGCCCAAAGTTATTTGTGTACAAAACGACGATTACGCCGAGGTTTTTGAAAATACCCGGAGGGACGTATACAATAAGTGAGGCCCAAAAATAGGTTTTTTTACAAAAAGGCTTGGGTCTTACACTCTATTAGAGGCCCAAAGTGTTTTAAAGAAGGAGAATGGGTTTTACTACTCGAGGGTAGGCCCAAAGTTATTTATGTACAAAACGACGATCACGCAGAGGTTTTTGAAAATACCCGGATGGACTTATACAATAAGTGAGGCCCACAATAGGTTATTTTACAAAAAAGGCTTGGGTCTTACACTCTATTAGAGGCCCAAAGTGTTTTGAAAAGTTTGATGAGGGTTGAATTAATCAAAACCCTAATTTGTTTTCAAAATGTATTTTAATTGAATAAAAACTTTAATTAAAATGATCAAAATTGCTTAACATGTGTGGGAACAAATTGTGATCTTGGATTAATGTTTCCAAAATCATGTTTTGACCTACAAAATGATTAGAAGTCATTAAAATTTACAAAATCAAGAGGGAAAAAATATTTTAAATGTCAAAAACAATTAAAATATTAATTCTTTGTAAAATATCAATTATATGAAATAAATAGTATTTTTGGGATTTTTTGGTAAAATAAAATATTTTAACATTTTTGTAAATTATTAAAAAAAGAATCAACTCAAAATCATTAAAACTCAGAGAGATATTAATTTTTGAATCAATTAAATAAAATCACAAAATTCAAATATTTGAATTTTCAAAAAAGGGCGCCAAGAACACCCAAGAACACGCGCGTGTTCTGGGTTTTGACCAGATTTGCATTTTCTCTCCAATCTCCCTCAATACTTGATTATACCATGCAAACCACCTATCAATCTGCTCGTTTCAACCTCAAGATCATGTCTATGGTCTTTAATTTCATTTATTTTTAACATGGAATAAGAAATCAAGACAAAACCTCAAGAACCCTAAAATTTGCATGAAGGCTGAGAATTTTGATACACGATTCCAACAAAGCAATTAATTGAGGGGAAACATTCTATGCATGATTATGAACATTTGGCAAAAGTATTGTGCAAGGAAATATGCATAGATTAAGAGATGACCAAGTTTAGGCTTAATTGAAGGTCGTGACAGCAAGAGCAATTTGATTTCTGAGTTGGAGGTGTTACAGATGGGTTGTGATGATTTGAACAGCTTCAATGGATGTTGTGGAGTGTGTTGCAAGCTTTGGAACACTTTGGAAGTCTTTGGATCAAGCTGGAGCACTCCAACTGCATAATTGAAGCATAATGGCTAGGCTGATGGGTGATTTTGAGTTGGGGTGTTACAGATGGTGTTTAAGCATTTGGACACCTCAAATACATCATATGTGATGTGTTTGGGCACTTGGAATGGATTGCTTATGGCTGCAACTCAAAACCTGATAGTGGTTGCTCAAAAATAAGAAAACTTGGCACTTAAGAGAGAATGAGAGAAAGCAGTGCTATAACTGGCTTTGGTGTGAGTTGAATGATCCATTGGAACCTCTATTTATAGGCGATCAACTCTTGTCTTGGATGAATAGTGAATGGCTGCTGGAGCAGATCACATTCGCATGGATTGGCTTGGAGGATTTCTTCTCATGCAAGGCAAACTAGCCTTTCCCAAGAGCAGGGCTATGTCTTGACCAAATTCACATTCTTCAGATGTTTTTATTGTTGTTTAATCAGAGAACTTGACTGATTAGAGTGGCTACCATGACAATGCACTATTCCACATTAATGCCCTTTGAATTCAAGGCAAAATGTGCCAAAATGCATGCACTTCAAGTTGGAAGATTCCTTGGCTTTTTGACTCAGCTTTATCAGTTGGATCAGTTGCATTATGATTGGTTTGAGTACAGGTGGCATAGTGATCCTTGGTCTTTGGCTCAAAATCATGTGTGGCAAGCAAACATGCAAACTGATTTTTCCAAAACAGCTTGCAGCAACATGACTTTGGGCATGGATTTCTCTTGGCTCAAGATGAATCAGTTCATGCTAGTGAGCTCTTTGGATTCTTGGTAATATTTACAACAACATTGATGTTTATCATTGGAACTTATTCAGCTTGCATCTATGTGAAAAAATCCCACAAGTTTTGATGTTTCAGCAAAAATCTGCCTTGCCCAGAATTTTTCTAAGTGTTGGAAAATGATGGATTTTCATGTTTTAGTGATTTTGATCCAACCATAACTCAAAATCCATAATGAATTGGAATGACTTGTAGTTGATACTTTTGTAGAGGGCCATGAGGGCTACAAATCCAGCTTTGGATGGGGAAAATGGCTTTGTGGTTTAGGAGTTATGATCCTCCAAATTTGGTACCCTTGCCACTTTATTCTTTAACTTAGAAAATTTTCTAAGTTTTTATGGTTACCCCTTTTACAAGTTATCCAACTTTTCTTGATTTTTCTTGATGAATGATGATTCAAATCATACATTAACATCATTTTAGAGTTAAAAAACCATAAAAGTGAAAAATCTCAAAAAGTCAAAGTTTGACTTTTGTGCATAGTTGACTTTTTATCAGATGAATTCCAAACTGTGCAATCCTTTAGGAAATCATGTCCTTGACCTAAATCAAACTTGATGGACATGTTCCATGGGTGTTATAGGGTATATTGATTCATGTCCTAGGGCTTGAGAGCATGTCCTGGTCAAAAGTCAAAGTTACAGTTGACTTTTCTCGCAAAATCCTAATTGTGGAACTGATGAAATTGAGACTTGCTGCTCAAGCTTCTTGGATTAATCCATTGTTGTAAATGGATCAATATAGTATATTAGAGACCCTCAAATCATGTCTTGAGGTCTTGGCTCATGATTTGTTCCCATATTTTTGTAGGGGATCTTGTGTTCTTGTGGGATTGTATTATGCAAATTTTCGCCTTCTTTATCCAACTTCTTGCCTAACCCACCTTGAGAATGAGCATTCTCAAGCTCCTTGATTAGTTCTTGGATTTTGATACCCATGGCATTTCGAGCTATGTTCTCCTCAATATCCATTTTCTTCCTTGGTTTTTCTGTTTCCGCCAATTCTTCTGAATTCGCCATTTGAAACGGTCAACTTCCTCTTCCAGCTCCAAGACAAATGATCAAACATCTACAGTTCTAGAATTTGCCAGAAACATATATATATGAAACAACAATTATTTTCAAATTTATAAACCCTTAATATTTTCCAACCAAAGACCTTCAATATTTCAACAATATTTATTTCAATATCATATCAATGCTATTACCATTCTTTTAGACATTAAGAATATCTCTCAATTCCTCTCTGAGGAGAAAAAATCATACTCTTTTTATTTAGAACTTCAATTCTTTAATCAAATACCATGATAAAATTCTATATACAACAACCTAATTTATCCCACTTGAGGTTAATTTATGTTAGAAAAAATATTTTTAAAAAAATTTAGAGAATATTTTTAAAAAAGAAAGAGAGTACTAAGAATAACACACATTTTGTGAAATTAAATTAAGAAATGAGAGTTGTATTTATACAAGTGAGGTTTAGACTTAAAAGGATGTTGAAAACACTGAAAAATTAAATCAAAGTTTCAAATCCATAAACGTTAGATTCAAATATCTCTCACTAAATTGATTTTTGAGTTTTTGAGAGTAAGAATTGTTCTGGACTGGGCCTGTGGCTAACCATGGGCCGAGCACAACCCAATCCAGTCCTACGTCGAGGACGACCCAGAGTCCTAGCCTAACCCGTTGGGGCTAGTAGAAAACACATTCCCCACGTGCTCCTTACCCGAGGACACGTCACCAACTAACTCGCACGCCTCGTGGAACCTTTCTGCCCTTTGCAATGGGCAAGTCCATCTACTAACCTGGGAATGCGGAGCGGTTGACCCAAGACGATGAGCACGAGCTGCTCATCCCTGCATCCATGTAGGAATCCTGGCAGTCATCCGTTGTAGGCTTGGACACTAAGCCCATAACGGAGACCATTGGCCCAGCGCTGGAGGCTCACTATGAAAACCCTCATCTGTAAGAGGGTCAGGTATTCTATTCATTACCCTTTCTTGCTCACCTCTTCACCCAAACTGACTTAAGTATCAGAGTGTATGCAGGTACCCCCCTTTTCCGTCGATCGTCAAGACTGCAGACTTGTTGTTGGCCACCTATTCAGATCGACAGGTTAGATCACTAGTGTAGCGAGCGATTTTGGACGCGGTTCTTAAGCGCTGGTCGCTCTCTGCGGTTGGGCTTACTACAGGTGGATTCATTTTTTATCCTATTAAAGCTGATGAAGGAAGGGAAATAGATGTCTCCAATTAACCCTGCTTGCATACTGAGTTTAAACAGCGGTCTGTTAGGTTACGGATGTGATCAATGTGGTGGGGCCTTTCTTGTGTTATTTTGACAGAATGACAGGTTTCTGGCGAGGAACAAGGATTAGGATGTTAGGACTGATGCTTTTTGATGTGAGAGTATGGGATTTAGGGTTTTTGTTTAGTGTGCTCGCTAAGATTTTTTTTTCAATCTTATGCCTACGTATTCTCGTTTACCGAAACAGGGAAATCAGAGCGTTCGTAGTTCCTTCTATTCTATGGGAGGAAATGGTTGTTTTGGTGTCTTGTTCAAAGCCCAAGACGTGAAGTGAAAGGTGGTTTGTATCTTGTTCAAAGCCCAAGATGTGAAGCTGAAGGGTTTATTTGTATCTTGTTCAAAGCCCAAGATGTGAAGCTAAAGTGTTGACCTTAGAGAGAATTTGTCATCTCTAAAGACGGGTTTGTCTGTTACGACTGTTTATAAAGGAGAATTACTTTAACCGGGATTTGTGAATCCGGCAATGCCATAATTTCCTTTATAGGGGATTTCAACCTGAAGGAGAAGACTTTAACTCAGTGTAGAGTAATGCCATCTTTCCTTAGGAATTTCTCATACTAAAAGAGGGACATTGGCATGGATGTAGATGATCCAGAGGCTTGCTGCTTACAGCAGTTAGATGGAGGGGAAGGAGTTGTTGATGTTTGTGTACTGTGAACGAGGCACAGCTTTGATGCTAAAAGGTTAATTGGATTAACCAGTGGTTTTCTTATATAAAGCCAAAGAGGAGGCTAATATGTGTCTCGTACAAAGCCCGAGAGAGAGGCTAAAAGGTTTTGACTCGACGATGGAATCTTTTGGTATCTCGTATAAAGCCCAAGATGGAGGCTATTTGACTCAACAAGAGAGTTTTTTGTATCTCGTACGAAGCCCGAGATGGAGGCTGTTGTTTGTTTGGCTCAATAAGAAACTTTTTGTATCTCATATAAAGCCCGAGATGGAGGCAAAAGGGGTGATTGACTCAACGAAGGAGTCTCTTATGTGTCTCGTACAAAGCCCAAGAGGAGGCTATGGTGACTGTTTTAGTTGAGTGACAGGTCCAGTATACTCATTTAAAAAGAGAAAATCAGTTCTTATATGAGCAACAATGTGCTCAAAGATTTGATTCAAGGATCCGGGCTATTCCTGTTCTTTAAGGAAGTGGGAAATCCGAAGGGTATTGAGACTGTCCGAGTCTACGGGTTTCCTTCCTATTTTAACGAAGGGGTGACTTGAGAATGTCTTTGAGACTCAAGGATATTAGACTGTCCGTGTCTAGAGTGTCATCTTTTGTACTGTGCTTTGAGAAATAGTAGTAGACTCTATGAAATGACTGTTATATGCTGATGATTAAGTTCTGTTCCTATACCTCTAGAAGGTCGTCGGGACAATTTGTACGAAGCCCAAGAGGAGGCTGGAAACTTTTAAGAAGCCGACGGGTCCTTGTATAAAGCCCAAGAGGAGGCTATCATTCCCGGAGGAAGAGATCATTATACGAAGCCTAAGAGGAGGCTGTGAGTACTTCTAAGAAGCCGTAGGGTCCTTGTAATAAGCCCAAGAGGAGGCTAGGTTGCTTTTAGGAAGCCTGTGGGTCCTTGTACGATGCCCAAGAGGAGGCCGATTTCTTTTAAGAAGCCGATGGGTCCCCAAACCCCAAGAAATTCAAGACAGGCTATTCACGAGGAATAGATCAAGCCAGGAAAGTTCGAGAATTTGGAAGAAACTCAAGAGATGCCATTCACGGAGAAAAGATCATCTCTGGGGAATAGAGTTTCTTGACAAGTGCTTTTAGGAAGCCTGTGGGTCCCCAAACCCCGAGAAGTTCAAGACATGCCATTCACCGAGAATAGATCAAGCCAGCAAAGTCCGAGAATTCGGAAGAAACTCAAGAGATGCCATTCACGGAGAAAATATCATCTTTGGGGAGTAGAGTTTCTTTGACAACTTCTACGAGTGACAGTCTATGAAATGGTTCACAGAGAATGCTGCCTTTCATATCTCCATATTGTTTAACCCCAAGAGGAGGGAAGACTGTGTCTGGTAATCCTATGGGGATCTAGCTTAGACTATTTCTAAGAGTGATCAACGGGCTTAATGCTAGACGTAGTTGTCGGGGAAACTCTAAATATCTATACTATTATTACATAGTTGATATGAGTTTATGAAAGAAGACTTACAGCGAAACAGCCCCACAATACAGTTATATGTATATGAAAGCAGTAAATGAAAGCGTTAACCACTTACTCGGTTGTAGAGCTTCCATGCTGTTTGGTTAGTTGTTCAACAAAGAAAGATTGAAAACAATAGTATATTCAAAATCAAAGGAGAAAGTGCTTTGAAAAAGAGAGATTTGGGGCTTACAGCTTAAGGAGAGGCCCATGGTTTATTATCCGTGAGCGCACTGTTTGAATTTGTACAGAGGGACTTATACAAGTGATTGTGGCCCAAAAAGTTTCTGTATAAAGGGATGGGTCTTACACTCTCTCAAGAGGCCCAAAAAAGTTTAAAGAAAAAGAATGGGGCTTATAACACGAGGGTAGGCCCAGTTTGACTTTTCGTTTAAAAATGGCGATCGCGCCGAGGTTTTCTTTTAACGCAAAGGGGCTTATACAATATCTGAGGCCCAAAATGATTTTGGTTAAAAGGGGGTTGGGTCTTACACTCTATTAGAGGCCCAAAAAGTTTTGAATGGGTCTTATAGCTCAAGGAGAGGCCCAATGTTATTTTTAAAAGGCGACGATCGCGCCGTTTGTTTTTGACGGTATCGGGACTTATACAATACTGAGGCCCAAAAATGATTTGGTCAAAAAAAGGATTGGGTCTTACACTCTATTAGAGGCCCATGAATTTTGAATGGGTCTTATTGCTCAAGGAGAGGCCCAAAAAGTTTTGAAAATGATTTATGAGGGTTGAATTAATCCAAAAACCCTAATTTGTTTTCAAAAATGTATTTAATTGAATAAAAATTCAATTAAAATGATCAAAATTGTTTAACATATGAAAAAACAAATTGTGATCTTGGATTAATGCTTCAAAAATTAAGTATTGACCTACAAAATAATTAGAAAGCATTAAAAGTTGCAAAATCAAGGTGGAAAAAATATTTAAAATGTCAAAAACAATTAAAATATTAATTCTTTGCAAAAATATCAATTATATGAAATAAATAATATTTTTGGGATTTTTTGATAAAATAAAATATTTTAACATTTTTGTGAATTATTAAAAAAAAATCAACTCAAAATCATTAAAACTCAGAGAGAAATTAATTTTTGAATCAATTAAATAAAATCACAAAAGTCAAATATTTGAATTTGAAAGAAATGGCGCCAAGAACAAGCTGAAGAACACGCGCGTGTTCTGAGATTCCCAGATTTGCATTTTCTCTCTAATCTCACTGAATACTTAATCATATCATGTAATCCCCATATCATTATGCTCGTTTCAACCTCACGATCATGTCTATAACACTTAATTTCATTTAAATTAAACATAAAACATGAAATCACGAAGAAACCTCAAGAACCCTAATTTCTGCATGAAGGCTAGGATTTTTGATACACGATTCAAACAAAGCAATTAATTGAGGTAAAACATTCCATGCATGATTATGAACATATGGCCAAATTATTGTGCAGCAAAAATTGCATGGATTATAGAGTTAGAAGAGCTCATGCTTACCACTTGCAGCTGGTGATCGTGAATTGTGTAGGAGGTGTTACAGTTGTGTTGTGATGATCTGAACAACTTTCCTAGGTGCTATTGAGTGTGTTTGAATGCTTGGACTTGATGGAAATTGGTTGGATCACTTCATGGCATCTCAACTGCACTTTGGTTAAAACCTTGAGCAATTGACTGGTGATTCTAAGAAATCAATGTTCCAGTTGTTGTTTAAGTGTTTGATCAGCTCATATGTGATGTATATGAGGTGTGTGAGTGATTGGTTTGAGTGGAATTGCCCTCTAGCTCAAAACCCGATAGCTACCTTGCTAAGAAAGGCATTTTTGCCAAGAGAAAGAGATTTTGAGAAAGGCAAGTGTTGTAGGCCTTTGGTGTACTTAAACTGAACACAATTGAGCTCTATTTATAGTAGAGAAAGTTTGTTTTGCAAGGAATAGTGAATGGCAACTGCTAAGTAGGTTTGGCCAATGTTGGCAAATGAAAATCCAAGTCTCCTCTAGCCATTGACTAGAGGTTAGGGCACAGAGCTTTGGTTCCCTTCGTCTTGGATAAGTCTTGACTGATTTCAGATGAGAATGGCTCAGTCCATGCCACCTTGATGCTTCCATTGAATGCGTATATCCAAATTTGGAGTCTTGTCCCTATTTTGGCCATTCTAGGTTCAACATGTTGTTTCTTGTTCCATGGACTTTGGAGGCTTGGCTCAGTGATTGTCCCCTTTAGATTCAATCCTCTGAGGTGTCCAAGTGGATAGGAGCATTTGGATTTGGATGATTTTGGCAAATCGAGTAAAAATGCAAATTCTGCCTTGCCTTGGCAGATTTCAGCAAGGCAACTTGCCAATGTCATATCTCATGGTGTAAGTGGAATTTGGTAATGTTCTTGGCCATTTTGGAAAGCCCTTACATGATACAACAACTGTTTAAACATGTTTGGTTTTGATCTCTTTTGAATCCAAGTGAAAAATCCCCCTACATTTGGAAAAAAATGAAGATAGATTTGGACTTAGTGAAAATTTCACTAAGTGTTGGAAAAAGTGACATATTTTTCAGCCATTTTGATCACTCCATAACTCAAAATCCTTAATGAATTGGACTTAGGTTTAGTTGAAGTTTTTGTAGAGGGTAATGAGGGCTACAAATCCATCTTTGGATGAGGAAAAATGGCTTTGTGGTTTAGGAGTTATGATCCTCCAAAGTTGGTACCCTTGTCACTTTATTTTTAACTTAGAAAATTTTCTAAGTTTTTAAGGTTACCCCTTTTACAAGTTATCCAACTTTTCTTGATTTTTCTTGATGAATGATGATTTGAATCATACATTAACATCATTTTAGGGTTAAAAATCCATTTTGGTGAAAAATCTCAAAAAGTCAAAGTTGACTTTTGTGCACAGTTGACTTTTTATCAGATGAATTCCAAACTGTGCAATTCTTCAGGAAATCATGTCCTTGACCTAAATCAAACTTGATGGACATGTTCCATGGGTGTCATGGGGTATATTGGTGCATGTCATAGGGTTTGGGAGCATGTCCTGGTCAAAAGTCAAAGTTACAGTTGACTTTTTCCTTAAAACCCTAACTGTGGTGCAGATGAAATTGAGACTTGTTGCTCAAGCTTCTTAGATCAATCCATTGTCCCAAATGGATCAATGTGACATATTGAAGATCCTCAAATCCTTTCTTGAGGTCTTGGCTCATGGTTTGTCCCAAAAGCCAACTTAGGGGTGAATTAGGTCAAGAAACCCTAATTCCTGATTTTTGATGAATGCATCCCCTGAGGAAAAATTGACTTGATGATTGGGTCCATGAAGTTCCTTGGAGTATATTAGGTTATGTTTTGGATCATTGGCTTATGCCCAGATGAAAATTTTCCATCTGGAGGCCCTGGTCGACCAAAACCCTAATTTGGTGACACTGTCAATCTTGAGATTTGATCCACCTAGAAGGGAGCAGCCTTCTGCTTAATCCTTGAAGTGGGAGTCCTTTTGATCCATTGTGGATGTTTGAGAGGTTAGACAAGTTGAAGATCATGGCATTCCTTGATTGATCATTTGTCTAAGCACTCAGAGAGGGCTTGAAACCCTAATTTTGATTGTAGTGGATGCTCACCCATCTTTGGGGAGACTGATGAAGTATGATGGTCCCTCCATATTATGATGAGAAATCTTAGTGGTCAAAATTTGGGGTATGACAGATGCCCCTATTTAATCTTAGTGGACACGAAGGTGTGAATGACGAAGGTATTCGGGCATTTGGGGTGCAAGAGGATTAAATATCGGAATACCCGAAATTTTGATGGTGGTTATGAATGGTAGCTTACGCATTCATCTTCTTTAGCTAAGCAATGATGCTTAGAAAAGGTAAACTTCCCCTCGATCCTGGTCTTTAGCCAAGGAGCTGGTCTCAGTTTTCTTTTGAAAGAAACCTCCCCTCGATCCTGGTTTCCTACCAAGGAACTGGTCTTAGTTTCTGAAATAAAATTCCCCTCAATCCTGGTTTCCTCCCAAGGAACTGGTCTTAGTTTCCTTTGTAAACTTCCCCTCGATCCTAGTTTCCTACCGAGGAACTGGTCTTAGTTTCTTTTGTCAGTAAACTTAATTGACAAGGGACGCTATGCGTAGCGGTTTTCCTTAAACTTTTCGCCGAATTTTCCTGGGGAGATGCCATTTGATAGAAAAACTTTGATGTCAGACTCGCTGGGGACCCCAGTTGTCTGAGTTGTAGAGGTGTACAACCTTCTCTGTTTGGAGATGCCATTTGTTGACTCTACCCGAGGAATGCGAGTCCCTTGATAGACTGCATTCGTTTGGGGTCTTTACATCATACTTTTCTCGGAGATCTTCTCGGAGAAATGCCATATGATGTGATCCAATTTTGAGGTGTCGATGACCTTTTCATCAGTGGGTTTTTCGGAGAAAAACTGCCGTACTGCCGAATCTCCGATTAGGAGGCTTTCTTTGTGGATTTTCCTTAATCCGGGAAAGCAAGGATATCATCTTCAATGGCGAAGAGTGATGCTAACTGAGGGCTCTCTGGTCTTTCAGAGGTTCAAGTTATCAAAGTGGTCGAGGACCCAACTTCAATCCAGAAATAAAACTGGAGGAGAGAGAATGTTCAGACGTAACACTTCCTGACGAGGAAAGGGCTGACAACTCGATTGAGAGGACTTTTATCACTACGGGACAAGACCGACTAGAGTGATGGTGATGCAATATGAAATGTGAATGCAAATCAATAATGCATGATGTATGTATGTATATGTTGACAGAACTAACGCGACATACAAACTGACAGGTGAACACGACTGGATACTCGGCCATCGCAGGGTGAAGAAGTACCGTTGGTTGAGAATAGCAATTCCACCTTGCTTAGGAGAGATAATCCCTACGGGGAACTATGTTGGTCTGGCTTAGGAGATGAGAACTCAGCCGAGGCGTGTCAGACGAAACAAGTTCTCTGACACAGTTGATCCCTTCATTCAGGCGTACTGGGTTAGAAGGAGTACTTTGATTCTGCACTTTGAGGTTCGATTACTTCTGGAGAAGCGACCGATGTTCTTCTGATGTTCAACAGTAAAAAGAAATTGCCATCTTTATTAAAAAGCAGAAAAAGTTTTAACAAGTAAATTCATTTTTGTTTTATTTCAAGAATCGTTAATCATGTTAACAACGTCGTTCTGTAAAGCTAAAACAAATAAGAATTACAAACAAAAGCACAAGGGCTCAAATTTTATTGATAGGATGGAAATCAGCCAAACGCGTGATTCCAAAGAGTATATACAAAGTTATAAAATGGTAATTTACAGGGAAAAGGGCTACGTTGAAACATAACGACCACTATCCTTCTACCAACTTTGAATTCGGGACATCCTGAGCTTCTGTCGAAGATGACCTTGACCGGAGTTTTCCTCCGATGGATGATGTAACTGCTGCTACTGCTGAGGGACTTGCCTCTGTTGAACATAGTTACTTTCCATTATCCCTAATTTTTGCCTGGATTGTACTGTGATGTTTCCAATCTAACGGGATGATTTTTTTTCACGTCTCTAACTTTTGCCTGGACCGCCCTTTCGGGTTTTCAATCCACCGAGACGTTTTTTTTAGGCGAAGTATTTCTTGACTACATCAACATTCTTGGGGTAGGAAAATTCCTCTCCGTCCATGGTTGCAAGTCTCAAGGCGCCGCCTGAGAAAGCTTTCGTGACCACATAGGGGCCCTCATAATTCGGAGTCCACTTGCCTCACGAATCAGTGAGAAATGATTGTATCTGTTTGAGCACAAGGTCTCCTTTTCTGAAAACACAAGGTCGGACCTTTTTGTCGAACGCCCTCTTCATTCTCTGTTGATACAACGGACCGTGGCATAGTGCCGTGATTCTTTTTTCTTTGATCAGATTCAGTTCGTCGTGTCGACTTTGATACCATTCAGCTTCGGTGAGCTTAGCTTCCATCAATACTCAGATTGACGGGATCTCTACTTCTATGGGGAGCACTGCTTCCATGTCATACACTAGAGAGAAAGGGATTTCCCCTGTTGAAGTACGGACAGATGTGCGATAACCGTGAAGAGCAAAGGGTAGCATCTCGTGCCAGTCTTTGTAGGTTACAACCATCTTTTGAACGATCTTATTGATGTTCTTATTGGCCACTTCTACCGCTCCGTTCATCTTGGGTCGGTAGGGAGATGAGTTATGATGTTCAATCTTGAACTCTGCGCACAACTCCTTCATCATCTTGTTGTTCAAGTTAGATCCATTGTCAGTAATGATCTCGCTTGGAACACCATAACAGCAGATGATATTGTTTTTGATAAATCGGACCACCACTTGTCGGGTTACATTGGCGAATGACGCTGCTTCGACCCACTTGGTGAAGTAGTCAATGGCTACCAAGATGAACCGATGTTCGTTTGAAGCCTTAGGTTCGATCAAGCCAATCATGTCGATTCCCCATATGGAAAATGGCCATGGGGAAGAGAGAACTTTGAGATGTGATGGCGGTATATAAATTTTGTCGGAGTATATCTGACACTTGTGACACCTCCTCATGTACTTGTAGCAGTCGGATTCCATGGTCAACCAATAGTACCCTGCTCTTAGAATTTTTCTCGCCATTGTATGTCTGTTGGCATGAGTGCCAAAGGATCCTTCATGAATTTCTTTCATAAGCATATCTGCTTCTGGTCTGTCTACGCATCGGAGCAAGACCATGTCAAAATTTCTCTTATAGAGAGTGTCACCGCTCAGGAAGAAGCTTCCAGCCAATCTTCTGAGGGTTTTTCTGTCTTTTCTTAGTGCCCCAGGTGGGTACTCTTGTTTCTGAAGGAAGCATTTGATATCATGATACCAAGGTTTGTCGTCTATGACTGCTTCAATCGTGAAGATGTAAGCGGGCCGTTCAAGGCGCATTATGTCGATCTTAGGTAGGTCGTTCCATTGACCTACACTAATCATGGTAGAGAGAGTGGCTAATGCATCAGCCAGTGATTCTCCTCACGAGGGATATGATGAAACTCGACTCTGTTAAAGAAGGGTAACAACCTTCTTGCATAGTCTTTGTAAGGAATCAATCCTGATTAGTATGTGTTCCAATCTCCTTTTATCTGATTGATAACCAAGGCTGAGTCGTCGTATACGTCCAAGTTTTTTATCCTTAAATCAATTGCTTCTTCGAGACCCATGATACAAGCTTCGTATTCGGCCTCGTTCTTCGTACATTTGAACGTAAGTCTGGCAGTGAAAGGAATGTGGGTACCCTGAGGGGTAACAATGATTGCCCCAATTCTGTTTCCATAATGATTAACTGCTCCGTCAAAGATTAGTCCCCATTAGGAACCTGGTTCTGGCCCTTCACTGGGTAACGGTTCATCGCAATCTTTCATTTTTAGATACATGACATCTTCGTCTGGGAAGTCAAACCCGATTGATTCTTGATCGTCAATCGGTTGATGAGCCAAATGATCTGCTAAAATACTTCCCTTAACGGCTTTCTGAGCGTGGTACTCTATGACATATTCTGATAGCAACATCTGCCAATGGGCAATCCTTCCCGTGAGAGCAGGTTTTTTGAAGATGTACTTGATTGGATCCATTTCGGAGATGAACCAAGTAGTATGAAGAATCATGTATTGGAGAAGACGTTTGGCTGCCCAAGCCAAAGTGCAACAAGTTTTCTCAAGCATCGTGTACCGAGTTTCGTAGTCGGTGAATTTCTTGCTCAAATAGTAGATGGCAGACTCTTTCCATTTAGTTTCGTCTTGTTGGCCAAGTACACATCCCATTGAGTCCTCTAGGACTGTGAGGTAAATGATCAGTGGTCTTCCTTCCACTGGAGGTGATAGAATTGGAGGATTCAACAGATATTCCTTGATACTGTCGAAGGCAGTTTGGCAGTCTTCTGTCCAAATGCAATCCTGGTTCTTTTTGAGTAATTTGAAAATCGGCGCACATGTCGCGGTCATAAGGAATATGAATCTGGAGATGTAGTTCAAACGTCCCAGGAATCCTCTGACTTGTTTTTCAGTTTTCGGAGAAGGAATTTCTTGAATGGCCTTGACCTTGTCAGGATCAACCTCAATTCCATTCTGGCTGACGATGAACCCTAGTAGTTTCCCTGAACGGACACCGAAGGTGCACTTGTTGGGATTCAAGCGGAGCTTGAATTTTTTTAAACGTTCGAACAATTTTGACAGATGTTCAATGTGTTCACTCTCTGTTTTTGATTTTGCAATCATATCATCAACATATACCTCGATTTCTTTGTGTATCATGTCATGAAACAGAGTAGTCATGGCCCTTAGATAGGTTGCCCCGGCATTCTTCAAACCGAACGGCATTACCTTGTAACAAAAGGTGCCCCATGGGGTAATGAACGAAGTTTTCTCCATGTCTTTCGGCGCCATTTTGATCTGGTTATAGCCCGAGAATCCATCCATGAAGGAGAAAACTTTGAAATTTGCCGTACTGTCTACCAGCATGTCAATGTGTGGTAAAGGAAAGTCGTCCTTTGGACTAGCCTTATTCAGATCTCTGTAATCAACACACATTCTGACCTTTCCGTCCTTTTTGGGAACGGGTACGATGTTGGCTAACCATTGAGGATATTCAGACGTAGCGAGGAAACCCGCGTCAATCTGTTTCTGTACCTCCTCTTTGATTTTGATGGCCATGTCCAGGTGAGTGCGTCTCAACCTCTGCTTTACTGGCGGACATTCCGATCTTAACGGTAAATGATGTTCCACGATGCTGGTATCCAACCCTGGCATGTCCTGATAGGACCAAGCGAATACATCGGGGAATTCTTTGAGAAGCTTTATCAAACTCTCTCTGGCAGTTGGACAGAGCAGTGCCCCAATCCTGATTTCTTTTCTCTCTTTTTCTGAACCCAAGTTTACCGTTTCCAACGGTTCTTTGTGAGGTTCAATGGACCTTTCCTCTTGTTTGAGTAGTCGAGAGATCTCTTCTGAAATTTCGTTGTCAACTTCTTCTTCAGCCCCAAATACCGGGAACTCAAAGTTGGGAGAAGGCATCAGATGGTATGTTTCAACGGGGTTTAAAACAAGCAATCTGCATGACGTGATGATTCGTGTTTAGAAGAGATAGAGAAAATGCAAGTGTGTGCAGTGTTTTATTTTACTGCTTGTTTTTATTATTGAATTGTTTATTAGGATTACCATTTTCTGAAAAAGCAAAAAGAGAAAACAGCAATTAATGCGGAAATTACAGAACGACGTTTTTTATTAATGAACAAGTCGAATCTTGAAACTACAGCCCTATAAAACAAAACTCTGTCGCTTCGGGCAAAGCAGAGAGAGAAAATTTACAGAAAGAGAGCCCTATCAAAACATCCGTTTCACCTGGGCAGGGTGAAAGGTTAAAGATGGCAATTACTTTGACTGATGAACGATCTTCGGAACCTTGACGACAACCCATTGGCGGCGAACTCCTCGGTGAATCACAAAGTCTGGCACCTTCCTTGATTTGTCTTCAGAAATAACGCTGATTTCTGGTGGAATGGGATCATTGGAATCTGTCTCCCAGGCAGAATTGTTGTAGAAGAATTCCTCTGTTGCATTTTGCATAGCATTTGTGCTCTCAGCTGTATCTCCCCATCCAGTAGGCTGGATATCTTCGAGCCTGGTACGAGAGCCTTCAGGAGCGGTGTACTTGACCATATAGTCGTATTTTCCACTCGATTGTCCCAAGGTGTCCCACACTTCTTTCGAACTAGAGGAGTCATCTCTCTCGATGACGTTGACCTCGGGAAAAGCATAGTTGATGAATTCAAGTCCGGCAAACATTGAAAATTCATCTTCATGTTAAGTAGTTTCTGAATGACCTGAGTGTTGATCCCATGACATGGTGGGGACACAGGTATTCTGTTCAATGACGGTCAGCCGATTTTCATTATTCGGCTGACTCTCTTGCCCCAAGTTTCTTGGGTAAGGTTGCCACATTGGCAGACCATCCATTGGGCCATAGTAATTGTGGTCAAAGTTGTCTTTCATCAGAGTGTCTTCCTCTAATGAATTTGGCGGAGCACGGCATCCTTCCGGATCACAATCTCCGTATATCGTTTCGACGTCTGACCATGGTATAAATCTCGGACTCTGTGCGGGATAGTAAAATGGCATAGGCACCTCTTCCTGAGACATATAACCGTCCTCATTAAGATAGGACTTCCATTCTTCATCCGTGTCAGAGGGATCTTCCTCATTAATAGCATGTACTGCTTGAGACACTGGGTGAAGAAAACCTCCACTGTGGAAGAAGTTTCGAAGGGGATGAAGACTTTCATCGTTAGCAGCTGTCTGGGTACAGGTTGCAGAAAAACCAAGACCCTTCTTTATTTTATTGTCAATAGGAATAACAAGTTGTCCCCATCCAGTAGTGTCAGTACTCTCGACCGCTTTGATAGCATCTTTGTATGAGGAAATCGAAGTTCCTTCTTTGAACTGATTGTCCTTGCTCACCGACAGTGCTTGGAACTGAGTTCCAATAAACTCCTCGGGTTCTAAACCAGTAGATGATGATAAGTAGCTTACAAGCAAGGCTTGTTCCCCACAAACCGTGACAAGTTGATCGTTCTTGACGAACTTTAGCTTTTGGTGGAGGGTTGAAGTAACCGCTCCAGCCTGGTGTATCCAAGTTCTTCCTAATAGACAACTGTACGTTGCCCGGATGTCCATAACCTGGAAAGTGATTTGGAAAGTGTGAGGACCAATAGTTATGGGAAGATCAACTTCGCCGATAACTATTTTTCTGGATCTGTCGAACGCTTTGACGACGACCTCGCTGATTCTCATCGGAGGGCCTTTGAATGACAATTGCATCAAAGTGGACTTTGGCATAACATTCAGGGCTGACCCTGTGTCTACCAGTACGCTGGCTAAAGCTTTGTCCTGGCAGTTAACTGTAATGTTGAGCGCCATGTTATGACGACAACCATCTTCGGGTAATTCCTCATCACTAAATCCCAAATTATTGCAGGAAGTGATGTTAGAGACAATACTATCGAACTCTCTGATTGTTACATCCTGTTCCACAAAGGCTTGCTCCAAGACTTTCTGTAGAGCCTCCCTGTGGGCCTCTGAACTGAGTAACATCAATAATACCGAGATCTTTGAAGGAGTTTGTAACAGTTGATCAACAATGTTATATTCGCTCCTTTGGATGAGCTTCAGCATCTCATCATTATTTTCTGAAAGGTCGGGATTACTGGATTGACCGACTGGTAGATCAGGAGTTTCTGTCTGAAGTTCCTTTTCTTTGTTAGGTTCCCCAACCCCTCGGTTGAAGATTCGACCGCTCCGTGTTACACGACTGATGTCTGCAATATTCACGACGGAGGGTAATGGAATTTCCTTTCCATTTTCAATTATCGTTGCACCGTATTTGTAAGGGATAGCCTTAGTTGATTCATACGGTGTTGGTCCCGGCAGATAGATGACTATGGGAACCTTCTGATTTTTCTGACCATCATAATTAATCTCGATCCGTTCCCGGTTGGGAATTTTAGATTCGTCAAGTAGAGGGATAAGGGCAAAAACATCCCTGGTCCTGTGATGACCAGAGATTGTCACAACATCCTCGACTTGATCGGCAAGGTAGTTCTGCGTCCAGTTGATGGGTCCAGAACCTGGATATGGACGAATTTCTCCACGATCCACCTGCCCCTGGAGAGCTGCTCTCACAAGGTAACACCCTTGGTTACTTTCCGAACAGTCGCTACAACGGTCGTAGTTGTGTGGTGGCACCTGGCCACGCCCACTTTGAATACAATGTAACTTCACTAGGTTAGCTTCCACTGATCGGACATCCTGACTCTGACGCCGAGTGGGGTTTCTGTTATTGATACTAATCTGCTAAGTATCTTCATCCATATAGATTGGCATCCACCAGTGATTTAACAAGTGCTGAAGTGCCTCCTGGACAAGGGTACAACCTCAATCGTTTTCGCAACCTGCTTTACAGCTTTGATAGTCATGTGATATTAAGAATCCGAGTCGGACCTGCTCAGCATGTAACTCTACCAGGTTGGTATTCATCACGCGAATATCAAAGATCTGAACCATGTTGATCTGATAAGGGTTCCTATCATGGTAGTCTTGGATCCATCCAAGATCCATCTGACGCTGGAGGGCCTCTTGTATGAAAGAGCATCCCTGTTTGTTTACCGAGCAAGTCAGACAGGAACTGTAATCATGCCGCGGCAGATTATGATACTGGCTTTGCCTTGAGTGCATTGCCACCAAATTGACATTCATTGCACGGATATCGTGGTTCTGAATGACGTTAGAATTCGTGTAGACCATGTTAACTCCACGAACTCGGTGCTCTTGGATCCATCCGAGATCCATTTGTTCCTGTAGAGCTGCTTGCACCACAGAACATCCCTGATTGTCTTTAGAGCAGATATCACACTGATGATAGTTATGAGGTGGCACATGGCCATATCCACTCTGTCTACAATGCATCTTGACCAGATTGGTTTTTAACAAGAGTACATCGTGAATTTGATAGACATCATTAGTCTCTTTCTCAATCAGATTGACTGCAGCCTTCTCATGTTGAGGCAGTGGGTTCGTGAGAACGTAAGGATTTGTTTCCTTGAAGGATAAGACCCCGCTCCTAACAAGTTTTTGCACGTCGGACTTGAAATTGAGACAAGTCTCGATGTTATGTCCTGATCCTCCTTGATGATAAGGGCATGTCTGGTCCACCTTAAACCAAAAAGGCGGATTTTCCGGTACTGTAAGAGGAGACTTAGTCTGGATGCACCCCTTAGCCAGTAGTAATGGAAATAGTTCTGCGTACAACATGGGTATAGGATCAAACCCTGATGGTCGTGTTGTACGGTTGTTGTTATATGGAGGACGAGCCTGCTGAAGAGGCTGTTGTGTCCTTGGCTGATTAGGTTGGCTCTGCGTAACCTGAGGTTGATACGTAGGAATAGGCGCAGGGCCAATAGCAGGAGTTATAGCTGCTACTGGTTGGTACCATTGCCTTTGCTTTTCGAGAGAGATATTCCCAATATCCTGCTCTTTTTTCTTAGGGAGGGCACTACCGTATTTTTTAGTACCGCTCGTCGATCCAGTGTTTTTTACCAAACGTCCTTCTCGAACGGCTTCCTCAAGACGTACGCCCATGCCCACCATCTCGGTGAAATCACTGGGTGCACTGGCAACCATTCGGTCATAGTAAAATGAACTTAAGGTTTTTAAGAAGATCTTTGTCATCTCTTTTTCCTCAAGAGGTGGACAAATTTGAGCGGCAATCTCACGCCACCTTTGAGCATACTCCTTAAAGGTTTCCTTGTCCTTTTGCGACATCGATCTGAGTTTATCTCTGTTGGGTGCCATGTCCAAATTGTATTTGTATTGTTGGACGAAGGCAGTGCCAAGATCTCTGAATGTGCTGATCGTCGCACGGTTTAAACCCATGTACCATTTGAGTGCGGCACCAGTTAAACTATCCTAGAAGTAGTGAATCAATAGGTCCTGATTCTCCGTCTGAGCTGACATTCGCCGAGCGTACATCACCAGATGGCTTTGAGGGCAAGAGTTACCCTTGTATTTTTCAAAGTCAGGCACTTGAAACTTGTGTGGGACTTTCACATTGGGGACCAAGCAGAGGTCTGCGGCGTCCTTTCCAAATAGATCCTGACTGCGAATGGCTTGCAGTTCCTTCTGCATTTCCAAGAACTGCTCCTGGAATTCCTCCATTTGGTCAAACATAGTTTCCTTTTTACTAGCAGGTGTCTATGGAATCTGTCCTTCCGGGACAGTGTGCACCACAAGGGGTGGTACCGTGACTACGGTAGTGAATCTTGGCGTTTCCCGAAGTTTGTAACCTTCAGGAGTCTTCAGTATGCCCCTGGCATCTTCGCTTTCCCGAAGTTTATAACCTTCAGGCCCAACGGCTTCTGTTGTGATTCCCTGATCTTCAGTGATCGGCGGAATATATCCTTCCGGGATATAGTTAACAGGCATGCCCCAGGGATGATCTTTCGGCATTTGATACCTAGGATCATACTTCTCCACTATGGACGTTGAGGCGATCTCTGATATCACTGTCCTTTGTAGCTGAGCTTCTGCCATGGCTTGCATGTCGTTACGAAGCTTTCTCATATCCTCTCTTAGAGCGTCGATCTCTTCTTTCAACTCTCTGTTTTCTTCCTCAAGATCATCCATCCTTTTCTGACGATTGGCCCGAGTATTATACGAATGAGACAGTTTGACTCTAGAACCGAGACACAAACGTGAGATTCGTAGGTAAGAAGAATACGCGGTGTGAGAATGATGAATGCAATGATTATATTAATTGTTTTTTGGTTTAATCAAAATAAACTTCGACAATTAGATTGCAAATATCAAACAGTGGGGAAACCCCCCTTTTATTGAATTCAAAGGATTACAGAAATGGAAATACAGTAGATTACAAAGTGCAGAAACAGAAACCTAAACTAATGGGTCCCGAGTCCTCTCTGAAGAGAAATCGGGTGCTGATTCTGGTATCTTCCTTTTCTTTGACCGGGGCTCTTGGGCCGTTGTCGGGTTGTCATTCCTTTGCCAGGTGAAAGGAGCGAGCAAATTCCTTTGGTCATCTTGATTCTCTACAGCATGTTGCTCCAAAATTTCAATCAGAGCATCCTTTTCTTTTATTAATTGCTGTATTTTGATGCACTCTATGTCGAGGGTGCAATACTTGTTCTTCCAAGACCTTCTCTCCTTTTGAACTTTGTTGAGAGTAACCCGAAGCTTTTCAGTTTCCGTCATGAAGTACATGACAGACTCTCTCGGCGGATGAATCCCGTAACGAGGATAAGGCATTTTTAGCTTGAGAGCTCTAGTTTGTACCCAGTGGAGATAAGGCTCCACCGAGACACAGTCTGGTTTTCCTAGAGACTCTCGTCCTTTCTTATGAACCTGCTTCCAAGCGTGCACTATTTCCATCTTTAGTGCTCTGTCACTTTCTCCTTCCTTGAAGAAAAGACCTTCCAGATGAGCACCCCGTGGGATGTGTCTCATCGGGTATCCAAATTGACGCTGAACGAGAACTGGATGGTAGTTGATTCCCCCTTTAGTTCCTATAAGGGGTACGTTGGGGAAGTTTCCACAACGATCAATGATCCTGATTCCATCATAGATCCTATTACACCAATCTATATCAGAGTTGGTAAGATACATGATCTACTGTGACCAACGTAAGGCACTCTTGCAATCCCAAAAAGCAGCAGACTTGGGAAAATGAGAGATGAACCATTTGTAAAGAAAAGGTACACAGCACGTGATCTCCCCTCCACTGTACAAATTCCCCAAGTGTACAGAATGATACGCATCTGTGAGCAAAGTCGGTATAGGGTTTCCAATGAGAAAAACCTTAATGGAGTTGATATCTACAAAGTTATTGATGTTGGGAAACAAAAATAACCCATAGGTGAGCAAGACAAAGATGCTTTCAAAAGTAGTCACGTTTCCTATACTGGCAAAATACAGGGCTTTCTTTGTCAAGAACTGGGCTGGCAAACCTTGGATGCCACCCTTAGCAGTCATGTGAGTCCTGACCTCAGACTCGTCCAAATGAATTGCTCTTGCAATGGTCTGATTCTTTGGAATTTCTTCCAGTCCAGAAAATGGAGCTCGATCAGTGGTATGTAAATCGATTAGGTGAGAATACTCCTTCAGCGTTGGTGCGAGCTGGTAATCCGGGAATGTGAAACAGTGATAAACCGGATCGTAAAACTGAATGAGCGCATCCATGATTCCCTCAATCACATGGACTCTTAACAGTGGTAGCAGACCTCCGTGCTTGGCTCTGAAAGCCTCAGGGTTAGTGATCATCCTCGCTAACCTTCTCAAATCCTCTAGTTTTGGAACCTTGAAGGTATAACTATGAGTTCTCCTTCTACCGAAATCCATTAGTGCAATCCTTTTCTCTGATATTTGCAATCACAGTCTTAGTTTAATTTGAAAAACAGAGAGACTAGAAGAAATTTTTTTTTTTGAATGTTTTAATGTTTTTTAAATGAATGCATGAATGCAGCAAACAAAAATATAGAAAAAACATGGGGTCAAAAGAGTCGTTGTCATGAAGTCAAGGCTCTACCCATCCCCCAAAGGTTTATACTAAGGTGATTTTTGTACCTGTACTCATTATCATCAGCTCCTCCCAGGAAAGCAAAACAACAAGCGGGTCGCCAGCGAGTTATAGAGCAATCTTAGAGTAAGTGCCATTCACCGAGAATAGATCACCAGCCTCAAATGAGGGTAGTATCACGTAACAACTATTCCCGATAGTTTCCGCACTACGAAAGGGTTTGGCTCCTCAACTTCTCATACTTAACAATCGGCTCATTGTCTAGGTGAGAGAATGGGTTGCATTGGTCAGCCTCCACTGAGGTTGATGGTCGACCTCGTCGCCATCACTTATCTTAAGTGTATACTCAATCTTTCCACATACGACATCACCCGCATTCCCATTAGCAGAAAAATAAACACGTATAGCAATTAGGAAAAGCAGTATATATATTTGTCCTAATCATCCTAGACCTTTAAAGCTATGAATCCTAAGTTCCTGACAGAAATGGGTTCCCCGGCGGAAGCCCTAATCTGTGGTTTTCACACAAGAGGTGAAAAGGAAGACCGTGCCTAAATCTTACTTTGAAGGGCCCCACGGTGGGCGCCATTTTTCTGTAGCGAACGATTTTGGATGCGGTTCTTAAGCGCTGGTCACTCTCTGCGGTTGGGCTTACTACAGGTCAATTCATTTTTTATCCTATTAAAGCTGATGAAGGAAGGGAAATAGATGTCTCCAATTAACCCTGCTTGCATACTGAGTTTAAACAGCGGTCTGTTAGGTTACAGATGCGATCAATGTGGTGGGGCCTTTCTTGTGTTATTTTGACAGAATGACAGGTTTCTGGCAGGGAACAAGGATTAGGATGTTAGGACTGATGCTTTTTGATGTGAGAGTATGGGATTTAGGGTTTTTGTTTAGTGTGCTCGCTAAGATTTTTCTTTCAATCTTATGCCTACGTATTCCCGTTTACCGAAACAAGGAAATTAGAGCGTTCGTAGTTCCTCCTATTCTATGGGAGGAAATGGTTGTTTTGGTGTCTTGTTCAAAGCCCAAGACGTGAAGCGAAAGGTGGCTTGTATCTTGTTCAAAGCCCAAGATGTGAAGCTGAAGGGTTTATTTGTATCTTGTTCAAAGCCCAAGATGTGAAGCTAAAGTGTTGACCTTAGAGAGAATTTCTCATCTCTAAAGAGGGGTTTGTCTGTTACGACTGTTTATAAAGGAGAATTACTTTAACCGGGATTTGTGAATCTGGCAATGCCATAATTTCCTTTATAGGGGATTTCAACCTGAAGGAGAAGACTTTAACTCAGTGTAGAGTAATGCCATCTTTCCTTAGGAATTTCTCATACTAAAAGAGGGACATTGGCATGGATGTAGATGATCCAGAGGCTTGCCGCTTAAAGCAGTTAGATGGAGGGGAAGGAGTTGTTGATGTTTGTGTACTATGAATGAGGCACAACTTTAATGCTAAAAGGTTAATTGGATTAACCAGTGGTTTTCTTATATAAAGCCTAAGAGGAGGCTAATATGTGTCTCGTACAAAGCTCGAGAGAGAGGCTAAAAGGTTTTGACTCGACGATGGAATCTTTTGCTATCTCGTATAAAGCCCGAGATGGAGGCTATTTGACGCAACAAGAGAGTTTTTTGTATCTCATAAGAAGCCCGAGATGGAGGCTGTTGTTTGTTTGGCTCAATAAGAACCTTTTTGTATCTCGTATAAAGCCTGAGATGGAGGCAAAAGGGGTGATTGACTCAACGAAGGAGTCTCTTATGTGTCTCGTACAAAGCCCGAGAGAGAGGCTAAACGTTATTTGACTCCGCTGGGGAGAATCATTTGTACAAAGCCCAAGAGGAGGCTATGGTGACTGTTTCAGTTGAGTGACAGGTCCAGTATACTGATTTAAAAAGAGAAAATCAGTTTTTATATGAGCAACACTGTGCTCGAGGATTTGATTCAAGGATCCGGGCTATTCCTGTTCTTTAAGGAAGTGGGAAATCCGAAGGGTATTGAGACTGTCCGAGTCTACGGGTTTCCTTCCTATTTTAACGAAGGGGTTACTTGAGAATGTCTTTGAGACTTAAGGATATTAGACTGTCCGTGTCTAGAGTGTCATCTTTTGTACTGTGCTTTGAGAAACAGTAGTAGACTCTATGAAAGGACTGTTCTATGCTGATGATTAAGTTTTGTTCCTATACCTCTAGGAGGTCGTCGGGAAAATTTGTACGAAGCCCAAGAGGAGGCTGGAAACTTTTAAGAAGCTGACGGGTCCTTGTATAAAGCCCAAGAGGAGGCTATCATTCCCGGAGGAAGAGATCATTATACGAAGCCTAAGAGGAGGCTGTGAGTACTTCTAAGAAGCCGTAGGGTCCTGCACTAAGCCCAAGAGGAGGCTAGGTTGCTTTTAGGAAGCCTGTAGGTCCTTGTACGATGCCCAAGAGGAGGTCGGTTGCTTTTAAGAAGCCGATGGGTCCCCAAACCCCGAGAAATTCAAGACAGGCTATTCACGAGGAATAGATCAAGCCAGGAAAGTTCGAGAATTTGGAAGAAACTCAAGAGATTCCATTCACGGAGAAAAGATCATCTCTGGGGAATAGAGTTTCTTGACAAGTGCTTTTAAGAAGCCTGTGGGTCCCCAAACCCCGAGAAGTTCAAGACATGTCATTCACCGAGAATAGATCAAGCCAGGAAAGTCTGAGAATTTTGAAGAAACTCAAGAGATGCCATTCACGGAGAAAAGATCATCTCTGGGGAGTAGAGTTTCTTTGACAACTTCTACGAGTGACAGTCTATGAAAGGGTTCACAGAGAATGCTGCCTTTCATATCTCCATATTATTTAACCCCAACAGGAGGGAAGACTGTGTCTGGTAATCCTATGGGGATCTAGTTTAGACTATTTCTAAGAGTGATCAACAGGCTTAATGCCAGACGTAGTTGCCGAGGAAACTCTAAATATCTATACTATTATTACACAGTTAATATGAGTTTATGAAAGAAGACTTACAGTGAAACAGCCCCATAATACAGTTATATGTATATGAAAGCAGTAAATGAAAGCGTTAACCACTTACTCGGTTGTAGAGCTTCCATGCTGTTTGGTTAGTTGTTCAACAAAGAAAGATTGAAAGCAATAGTATATTCAAAATCAAAGGAGAAAGTGCTTTGAAAAAGAAAGATTTGGAGCTTATAGCTCAAGGAGAGGCCCAGGGTTTATTATCCGTGAGCGCACTGTTTGAATTTGTACAGAGGGACTTATACAAGAGATTGTGGCCCAAAAAGTTTCTGTACAAAGGGATGGGTCTTACACTCTCTCAAGAGGCCCAAAAAAGTTTAAAGAAAAAGAATGGGGCTTATAACACGAGGGTAGGCCCAGTTTGACTTTTCGTTTAAAAATGGTGATCGCGCCGAGGTTTTCTTTTAACGCAAAGGGGCTTATACAATATCTGAGGCACAAAATGATTTTGGTTAAAAGGGGGTTGGGTCTTACACTCTATTAGAGGCCCAAAAAGTTTTGAATGGGTCTTGTAGCTCAAGGAGAGGCCCAATGTTATTTTTAAAAGGCGACGATCGCGCCGTTTGTTTTTGACGGTATCGGGACTTATACAATACTGAGGCCCAAAAATGATTTGAATGGGTCTTATAGCTCAAGGAGAGGCTCAAAAAGTTTTGAAAATGATTTATGAGGGTTGAATTAATCCAAAAACCCTAATTTGTTTTCAAAAATGTATTTAATTGAATAAAAATTCAACTAAAATGATCAAAATTGTTTAACATATGAAAAAACAAATTGTGATCTTGGATTAATGCTTCAAAAATTAAGTATTGACCTACAAAATAATTAGAAAGCATTAAAAGTTGCAAAATCAAGGTGGAAAAAATATTTAAAATGTCAAAAACAATTAAAATATTAATTCTTTGCAAAAATATCAATTATATGAAATAAATAATATTTTTGGGATTTTTTTGATAAAATAAAATATTTTAACATTTTTGTGAATTATTAAAAAAAGAATCAACTCAAAATCATTAAAACTCAGAGAGAAATTAATTTTTGAATCAATTAAATAAAATCACAAAATTCAAATATTTGAATTTGAAAGAAATGGCTCCAAGAACAAGCTGAAGAACACGCGCGTGTTCTGAGATTCCCAGATTTGCATTTTCTCTCTAATCTCACTGAATACTTAATCATATCATGTAATCCACATATCATTATGCTCGTTTCAACCTCACGATCATGTCTATAACACTTAATTTCATTTAAATTAAACATAAAACATGAAATCACGAAGAAACCTCAAGAACCCTAATTTCTGCATGAAGGCTGGGATTTTTGATACACGATTCAAACAAAGCAATTAATTGAGGGAAAACATTCCATGCATGATTATGAACATATGGCCAAATTATTGTGCATCAAAAATTGCATGGATCATAGAGTTAGAAGAGCTCAGGCTTACCACTTGCAGTTGGTGATCGTGATTTGTGTAGGAGGTGTTACAGTTGTGTTGTGATGATCTGAACAGCTTTCCTAGGTGTTATGGAGTGTGTTTGAATGCTTGGACTTGATGGGAATTGGCTGGATCACTTCATGGCATCTCAACTGCACTTTGGTTAAAACCTTGAGCAATTGACTGGTGATTCTGAGAAATCAATGTTCCAGTTGTTGTTTAAGTGTTTGATCAGCTCATATGTGATGTATATGAGGTATGTGAGTGATTGGTTTGAGTGGAGTTGCCCTCTAGCTCAAAACCCGATAGCTACCTTGCTAAGAAAGGCATTTTTCCCAAGAGAAAGAGATTTTGAGAAAGGCAAGTGTTGTAGGCCTTTGGAGTACTTAAAATGAACACAATTGAGCTCTATTTATAGTAGAGCAAGTTTGTTTTGTAAGGAATAGTGAATGGCAACTGCTAAGTAGGTTTGGCCAATGTTGGCAAATGAAAATCCAAGTCTCCTCTAGCCATTGACTAGAGGTTAGGGCACAGAGCTTTGGTTCCCTTGGTCTTGGATAAGTCTTGACTGATTTCAGATGAGAATGGCTTAGTCCATGCCACCTTGATGCTTCCATTGAATGCTTCAATCCAAATTTGGAGTCTTGTCCCTATTTTGGCCATTCTAGGTTCAACATGTTATTTCTTGTTCCATGGACTTTGGAGGCTTGGCTCAGTGATTGTCCCCTTTAGATTCAATCCTCTGAGGTGTCCAAGTGGATAGGAGCATTTGGATTTGGCTGATTTTGGCAAATCGAGCAAAAATGCAAATTCTGCCTTGCCTTGGCAGATTTTAGCAAGGCAACTTGCCAATGTCATATCTCATGGTGTAAGTGGAATTTGGTAATGTTCTTGGCCATTTTGGAAAGCCCTTACATGATACAACAACTGTTTGAACATGTTTGGTTTTGATCTCTTTTGAATCCAAGTGAAAAATCCCCCTACATTTGGAAAAAAATGAAGACAGATTTGGACTTAGTGAAAATTTCACTAAGTGTTGGAAAAAGTGACATTTTCATTTTTCAGCCATTTTGATCACTCCATAACTTAAAATCCTTAATGAATTGGACTTAGGTTTAGTTGAAATTTTTGTAGAGGGTAATGAGGGCTACAAATCCATCTTTGGATGAGGAAAAATGGCTTGGTGGTTTAGGAGTTATGATCCTCCAAAGTTGGTACCCTTGTCACTTTATTTTTAACTTAGAAAATTTTCTAAGTTTTTATGGTTACCCCTTTTACAAGTTATCCAACTTTTCTTGATTTTTCTTGATGAATGATGATTCGAATTATACATTAACATCATTTTAGGGTTAAAAATCCATTTTGGTGAAAAATCTCAAAAAGTCAAAGTTGACTTTTGTGCACAGTTGACTTTTTATCAGATGAATTCCAAACTGTGCAATTCTTCAGGAAATCATGTCCTTGACCTAAATCAAACTTGATGGACATGTTCCATGGGTGTCATGGGGTATATTGGTGCATGTCATAGGGTTTGGGAGCATGTCCTGGTCAAAAGTCAAAGTTACAGTTGACTTTTTCCTTAAAACCCTAACTGTGGTGCAGATGAAATTGAGACTTGTTGCTCAAGTTTCTTAGATCAATCCATTGTCCCAAATGGATCAATGTGACATATTGGAGATCCTCAAATCTTTTCTAGAGGTCTTGGCTCATGGTTTGTCCCAAAATCCAACTTAGGGGTGAATTAGGTCAAGAAACCCTAATTCCTAATTTTTGATGAATGCATCCCCTGAGGCAAAATTGACTTGATGATTGGGTCCATGAGGTTCCATGGAGTATATTAGGTTATGTTTTCGATCATTGGCTTATGCCCAGATGAAAAATTTCCATCTGGAGGCCCTGGTCGACCAAAACCCTAATTTGGTGACACTGTCAATCTTGAGACTTGATCCACCTAGAAGGGAGCAGCCTTGTGCTTAATCCTTGAAGTGGGAGTCCTTTTGATCCATTGTGGATGTTTGAGAGGTTAGACAAGTTGAATATCATGTCATTCCTTGATTGATCCTTTGTCTAAGCACTCAGAGAGGGCTTGAAACCCTAATTTTGATTGTAGTGGATGCTCACCCATCTTTGGGGAGACTGATGAAGTATGATGGTCCCTCCATATTGTGATGATGATTTGAACAATGATGGGAAATCTTAGTGTTCAAATTTTGGGGTATGACAACTGGCGCCGTCTGTGGAAAACTTGTTCCCCTATCTTTTCTTTCCTTGAAACCAAGAGATAAAAGGAAAAAACTTCAAAATCCAATCATGACCAGTCAACACGACTACAACTATGGTCACGAAACCATCAATTCATGACGCCAACATCAACAACGATATGCCAATTCTGGAGGAAGACACTCCAATGAGGAGAGACAGGCACACCGCCTCCCCCTTCTCTGACAATGCGGCTGATAATGGCGTTCATTACGCCGAGAACCGCAAAGTCCAAAATGCTCCGAAGAAGACGCCAGATAAATTCTAACCAATTTCGGTGCCGGCCAATGCCGACCACACCATGGCGGCCCTGGTTGCAGCCCTTAACAAGACCAATGCGCTGATCTACCAACAAAATGAGAGGATCAAAGCATTGGAGAAAGACTGTCGTCCATGCTCTCCCCCACGGAGACACCAACTATACGAATCTCAAAGCCCGTCGCCACAACGACCAGGCTGCCGCCCGCAGTTAGAGTGGCCACAGCCCCTAAAGCGCAACTGTACTCCTTCGTGGAAGGACCGACATTCCCCGGTTGCCAAGAAAAGAAAAGCCAGGGACGGCCAGATAACCGCCGTTCGCCCCTACGCAAATTAAAGGGCTGACTAAAGGTCTCACCACCACGCTGCAATCACAGCCCTCGGCGAGATAAGAACTACTACTCTCCGCTGCGCTCACCGTACGACCCCCGTGGTCCACTATCTCGATCGATCATTGTCGCTCCCGGGATTTTCATCCAAGTACAAACGCGAAAGTGGCACCGAAACAGAGTCGCCAGCAATGTGTATTTATCCCAAGAGAGGGAAAGGAAACACCGCGTAAACCTAAGAGAAAGGAAAAGCATGGTCTTACGACCAAGAGAACTGAGTTCGGGAGTCGGTTACGCGAGAGGAAGGTATTAGCACCCCCACGCGTCCATCGTACCCGATGGGATCCACGCTTGCTTGCTTCAATCAAAGGGTGTAGGAAAAGATACTGGAAAAGAACTGAAAGAAAGAAAGGAGAAAGAAAAGAAAAGGAACGGGAAACAAATGTAGGGAAAATAAAAGAAGTGCTCGCATGGGCCCTACCCCACTGCCTACGTATCTCATCGGGAGCATGAGAATCAGAGCGACGTAGTTCCCCTCACTAGGGATGGATTGTTTGCATTTGTTAAGGAACGGCTAACGTTCTAGCTCAGGTGTTGCAGGCTCGCTGGTCCGAGTGCGTTACCATCTTGCAAGAGAACGAGTAGGAGCACGTTCATACGCTGAGAGTGAATGAGATGAGAAAAGAATTCCCGAAGGAAAGACGTAATTGTTTGTTTTTGTCTTTTAGAAGGAAGTGTTTTGGATTTGTTTGCATATAATAGTGTATTTGAATCTTAGTCATTGGAATGTGTACATTCTCACATTCCAAGATGGAATGGGTAAGAAAGCACACTAAGAGTGAAGAAGACCCCCACACTTAGTTCCAATTGTCAAGGTTCAAACACACTAGCGTATTTGTGTTTATTAAGTGTTTTTGTTGATTAAGAAATGAAGAAGTTTTTTTCATTATTTGCACCTTCAACAAGTATTGCATTTAAGTCCCTCATACAAGATCAAATGTTTAACACATTGACCCAAGATGGGCTATATGCTACACATTCTAAGATTACAAGAGAAGACCCCTTATAATCTTTTCTTTATATGAAAGGCCTAAATGCAATAAATGCCTACCTTTATTATATGTTTTGAATTTTCTTTTTAGATGAGAAGAGAGACTCAAGAGAAGGAGAAAGGTAAAATCTATGGGGGGACTAAGACACACCCTATTGTTAGCATGCTTGGAAGTCCTAAGGTTTAGTGAAGTTTAAGAAACCTAATCCTAAAAAAAAGAAAAGAAAGAAGAAAGAACACCACTTACTTCCAAGATGGAAGCTAAGTTGTTCCTAAAGAGGGAGAAAGAAGGTTATGAAGACAAAGCATTATGAAATGCTTAAACAATCACAAATTGAATGATTAAAAGATGAAGGAAGAAGTTAGAATGTGGAAGCATATCCACACTCAAATGACTTACCACTAGCCCCTGAAAAGGTTAGCACAATTACTTATAAGTAAAGAAAGAACATGTAATGAACAAATCAAACTCAAACAAGTTGAGGAACAAAGTAAAATGAGATTGAATGCTATAAGAACTTCCAAGTCAGAATATACATCTCCAAAGGTGTTCACTAATATAAACACATCAAACACCAAACCACAAGTACACAAACAAAGAAATAGAGCACCAAGAAGTGCATTATAAAAGAAGTAGAAAAGGATGAAAGAAAATGCAAAGCAGCTATGCAAGAATGCTTCATGAGAGGTTATGGTCAGAATATGGACAACTTAAACATGTGCCTAAACATGGTCTTCAAACCTCACTCAAATCATGCAAACAATTTCTCAATCCATTAAGAGGCAAAGAAACAAAAGTGAAGTGATATGATCATGATCCATACTTGTGCAAAAAGTGACTTAAAGTGAAAGACAATCACAAACATGCAAAGATGAGGTTCCAATATCACAACCAGAGATCAATTAATATGCTATCAATCTTCAAACAAGACCTCCAATTGTGGCACAAGTGCCTTCATGATCAAGCAAACCAAACATGAAGCATACATTCATAAAATGAACAAGTTAGATTTCATGCTTCAAACACATATCAAACATGCTTCAAAAATTATGACTTTCAACAATCAAACACCTTAAACATATGTCATTAACATATCAAAGCCACAAGCAATGGATCAGAACCAAAGTCATTCAACAATTAGGTCAAGACCTCATGAAAGTTTCATGCATTCATGCACAAAGCAACACATCCAAAGTCATCCAAAAAGACTTAACAAATCAAACCATAAAGCTCAAACATACTTAAACATGTTATAAGCACAATGCAAAAAGAAAGGGATCAAAATCACCATTTATGATCAAGAAAAAAAATGCACAAAATGGTATATCACAATAAGCATGCATATAAATGGAAATTCAAAAGAAATAATGGAACAGGGGAAATATGGTCATAAAATCAGAAAATAAAATCATGGAAAATTTCCTAAATGTTTTAAGAATACACATGAATTTTTGTAGAATTTTCCAATCTGTTTTGGTATTTTTAAAAATTGGAAATGAAACATGTATAAAAAAATAAAAAAAATGAAAATGAAATGCAAAGGGAAGGGGGTATGAACATAGCAATAACGCAGTGCAAATTAAATGGGCCTCAAAACAAGGGGGTGCAAATATCCATCTGATTGAGTCCAAATGCGCGCATAACACATTAACAACAATGCACCTTCAGTCAACATCAGCCAACACAATCCAAGCCATTGATTTAAGTCAGGTCAACACAAAAATCAAAGTACACAAGATCAACGCATGCACGTGAGGACACATGCCAATTACCATGTACCATGCCACACAAAGTTTAAATGAATTCAGAAAAAAGGCACGTGAGGAGCATGCTTATTTTAATGTGTTGGCACGTTTTAAGCCACACGATGATGAACATCCAATGGTCCATATTCAAACTGCAAATGAAACCCTAAAATGAAGCCACCGGCCGGAGAGGGACCTCCGGTCACCTTCTCCGGTCACTTACCACCGTCTGCAACTCACATTCTTTCCAGAAAATCACAATGCATACATCAATTGAAAGCTAAACTCATGTACATTATGAATATGCTAATGAAAATCACCAAACACATACGCACAGCAAGAACAGAGTCAATCAAATTAAGCCCTAGGTATAGAACTATGCCTCTAAGAAGCCTATCAACTAGCCAGGACGCACACGACCTCTATTAGGCCACAAACATCACAAAAACAAGCTGGATCCAGTAAAATAAAGTTGAGGAAGAGAACCTGAAAATATGATGAACTTTGGATCCACCAGAATACCAGAGATCCTATCTTCTTCTTCTCCCTTGGAGCTTCACAAACCAAGCAAAATAAATGCTGTTTGAGCTTGATATCTTGAGACCAGTGAGGGATTCAAAAACTTGATGAAGTACACTTGAAGAATTCGTGTGGATTATGATGGTTCTTACTTCAATCATGCGCCATTGATGATGATGGAGATGAAGTAGAGGAAGGTGATAACAGAATCGTGCACACAGAGAAAGGGTTTGGAGAGAGCACTTGAATTGTTTTTGGAGAGAAAAGTGAAAAAATCAAAAACCTCTTTCAAAATGTGAAGAGTATTGGAATTTATATGTTGAGTTTAGCTATGGTTTAGTGAGTGAATTAACTGAGTCACCCTTGGGTTAAGTGAGTCCACCCTAACTAACTGAGCCAAGTTAGTTAGGGGACGAGTTGGTTATGGCTGGGTTATGGTGAGGATGATGTTTAGAGTGTTATGGTGAGGATGAGATTATGCAGTGTAGCAGCAAGCTTGCTGGACAAGTTTGGGTTCTTTCCCTTTTCATGTATGAAGCAACATGGATAGCACGTGCTGCTCAAGTTTGTAAGGGGATGTTGGTTTAAATGGGGAAAAGAATAAAGAGTATTCATGTGAATTCTGAAATAACCACCACAGCCATGGTTCATTTTCTGGTTTTATGACAGTTGGAATCAATGCCATCATAGTGATTGGATGATGAAACTCTCCCTAATCCCTGAATGATTTAGTGTGTTTTTGGGTTCATTCGAAAGAGGAAATATAATGCTACATATTTGGTGTGAAAAATGAATTGAAATAAGACATGGAAGAGGTTGAAAAATGACTTAGAACATTAAGGTTTGGGACTGGTATAAGGGTGAGGCAGTGAGGTTGGCTGGCAAGGCATGTTGGCATGGGATTTTCAGCATAATCACCATGACTTTGGACCCATATATCGCCTCTATAACTTGATCAAATGGAATTTTGTCCAACATGAACATTGAAGCTGACACTACAAGGAACATCTTTGATGTTGAAAAGTTTCTCATTTGGAGCCTCTAACTATGAGAAAAGTGAGTGTACTTCTGGCCCACCACATGCTTGTGAAAATGACTGCGCGCGTGACCTGAAGATACTTGGTCATGACCTAGTTTTGAACCTACTTTGCTCAAACTTTGGCCACTCATATCTCACTCAATTTTTATCCAATGGAGATGTTCTACACATGGATTTGGAGCTTAAAGCAAGACCTTTTGTTGTGGCCGAGTGGAATTTTCATTTGGTGCTTCAATTTTAGATGGCCTTGGCTCAAACTCTGATGCAAAATGGCCAAAACTTACTATTTTTAGTAACCCTACTTCACCCAAAAATGGCAACTTTCCACATCTTGATTTTTTCATGATTCCTTTGGAGTTTCTTGCCCAAATTTTGTACATTGGACATATGTAACATGAATTTTATGAATTTGGCCTCAAAAAGTCAAGAGTTGACTTTTTCCTCTGACTATTTGACTTTGCCCCAATTTCTCTGATTCTTGATCTTTCTTCCAATTGAACCACTTCTAGAACCAATTGAGATGTAATTTTCCACATACATACACTTAGGGACATATGGAATACCATGACATCAAGTTTTGTCCAAAATATCAGAGATACCCTGATTTAATTGGAAACCCTAATTTTGGTGCCCACCTCCTAGGAGAAAAATGTGCAGTCTTCAATTTCAAATTCCTTAGAGTATGTTGTGTACCTTCTTAAAGGAGGATGATATATGCCTTTTGAGGATGATTTTGGATCAATGAGCTATCTCTTTTGAGGGTTTTCCTTCAGTTTTTGAACCTCTTGCATAGTGAAAGATGTAATGCTTCAATCTCCCATTGTATCTCACCTTCTTGAGGTTGTGGAAGATCAATTGGGATAGTATGAGACATGAAAGACCTCTTGGCTTGCCTTGAGGGCACTTGATTGACCTTTTGTGCTTTGAATGATTCCTTGATTGTCCACCTTCCACCTGATCACATGCCCTGATGGTAAGAAGGACGCCATGCTTCATTTTTCTATGTTAAATGCAATGTAATGTTAATGAGATGGATATGATATGATAAATGATAATGCCATGCTATGATGCCAAAAGGGGAGAGCAAATTTTGGGGTATTACAGCTGCCCCTATTCAAGCGCTGTAGACCTGAATGCCTGAAAGCAATTGCTTTCGGACTTTCAAGGTATATAGTGATTGAATACCAAATATAACCAAAAATTTGCTCTGGATGATGAGGAGGAAACTCCCACGACATTGCTGGCTTGAATCTCCAATGAAACATCGGAGAGATCTGTCTTTTGAACGAAGCCAGACGACTACTGGCTTGCCACACTGCTGGTGGACTTTAATAATGTCTTTTATGCAATTCCAGATGACTACTGGCCTGCCACGCTACTGGTGGACTTTAGAAATGTCTTTTTGAACGACGCCAGACGACTACTGGCTTGCCACACTACTGGTGGACTTTAATAATGTCTTTTATGCAACTCCAGACGACTACTGGCCTGCCACGCTACTGGTGGACTTTGCAGCTTCGTGCCACCCGAAGACGGACTTTTGCCAATCCACTGTTGGACTTTTGCCACCCGAAGACGGACTTTTGCCAATCCACTGTTGGACTTTTGGAATATGCCACCCTTAGATGGACCTTTCGCCAATCCATTGTTGGACTTTTGCCACCCGAAGACGGACTTTTGCCAATCCACTGTTGGACTTTTAGCTGCTTTGCCACCCGAAGATGGACTTTTGCCAATCCACTGTTGGACTTTTAGAATATGCCACCCTTAGATGGACCTTTCGCCAATCCACTGTTTGACTTTTGCCACCCGAAGACGGACTTTTGCCAATCCACTGTTGGACTTTTGCCACCCGAAGACGGACTTTCGCCAATCCACTGTTGGACTTTTGCCACCCGAAGACGGACTTTTGCCAATCCACTGTTGGACTTTTGGAATTTGCAAAATTGTATTACTCTCTGCATCTGTGTCAGACATCTCTGCTGACTCTTCTGAGGAGTAATGACCAATGATTTGACTTTGGAGACTCCTGAAAGGATAACCTCTCCACTGGAGAACGAATGAACAATCCGTCTGCTTCGAATTGTCAAGCTTGCCAAAAATAAATTGGACTTGAAGAATAATAAATCTGCCAGGAATCACTTCATCTGTTAGGGGAATGAATTCTGGTCACAGCGATTCTGCTGGGGATGAGAATTTCTTTGCATGGCGTCTTGCTAGGGAGGAAGAGTCATAAAAAACTCTGCTTGAGGATCTATCCAATCCAAGACCCTTTGTAGGGGTTATCCACCTTCTGACCCGGCTGGGGAAAGGCTGTACCATCCTCGTTGAGGAATAGATTCTGTCGATCTGATAAACCTCTGCGGGAAGAACAACAACTCAGCTGGGAGTTGCTGACAAGATTCGATGCTGACCTCTGTGGGGATACCATGACCAGAGATACGATCTTGCTGGGTATCAAGGCTACTCTGCCAGGGATATGCAAATCCTGGTTAGAACATTCCACTGCAACTTGCTAGGAAAGAGTCCTTAGAGATCTGTTGGGGAAACCCAAAGCAAATCCACAGTATTCTGCTGAAGAATATGACTGTCAAGCTTAGGATAAGTACCACAATGCCCCATGTTAGGCGAGCTTCCCTTTAGACAATTCCGTTAGGGATGACGAGTTTATAACAAACTCTGCTGGCGGAAACTGCTTTAAAACGTCTCGTGCTGGGGAATGCCTTTTGAGAGAATTTTATAGAAGACCAACTGTCCTCAAACTCTACTGGGGATGATCAACACTTCATGCTGGGGAAACAAACATGCCCCATGCTTGGACAAGACAACAATTCGTCCCCGAAGAGGATGTCATAAGAGGATTTTACAGAAGATCTAGCCTCTTCAAACTCTTGTGACTTCGCTGGGGATAATGACCATCAGTTTCGGTGTCGACGAGACCACTCTTTTGGGGAACCTGTGACCGTTATCGACATAGAAAAGCTTGTAGCTGTTGGAAGGACTGAATAAGAGAATCGACTTAATAAGATGCAACGGTACCCAGTTGAACTTAATTCACTGATACCGACCCGTTATGAACGACCGTCGACCGAGCGATGAACGCCGACCTCCTTTCCCGTGATTGCCCCAGTCTTTTGCGTGGGGTAAATGATTACTCGCCTTGTGCTTAAAATCATCTGTACCTGCTACCTGCAACAAAAGAATATGCACGTATACCCCGTGCGAGATATGACTTCTGCAACTGAGAAAATCTAACTCTGAACCACCACTTGTTGGGGAGAAAGGTTTGCATGCAATCTCTTGCTGGATAACATTATTAATGAAGCCTACTGAAGACGGGGACCAAAAATGCCTTGGGTTGGAATGCCCCTTAGTTTCACTCCTTTTGGCTGATTGACTGCATATGCGTGACCAACTGTTTTTCTTCACTTGTCCCAAACCAACATGGTCCACCGGAAGAAATTGTCCCAAGAGGATTTTACAGAAGACTTGACATCCAAAACGCTTCAATGTCTTCAAACTCTCGTAGAGATTCGTTGGATCTCGCCGTAACTGCCCCAGACCGCATGGATTACTTAGAAGAAGTCATCGCATGAGGATTTTACAGAAGACTTGGCAAGCTCAATGCTTCAGTGTCTTCAAACTCTTGTAGAGATTCGTTGGATCTCGACGTAACTTCCCCAGACCGTATGGACTACAGAGGAATTCGCCTTGAAAAGATTCATGAACAATCTCATACCACCGTGGGATATTCTGTCCCAGTATTCTGAACTCTGGATAGGCTGATTAGTCGTTTGGATGGACTAACTTCTCGTGCTCTTGGTATAGCTTGCCCCAGTATAAACCTTGAAGTGGTTTCTCGACGTGATTGGCTCAGATGAGCTACACCTTAAAGAGATGGTTCGACGTGATTGCCCCAGATCGACTACGTCTTAGCACAACTTGTTGGGAAAGCCCCTGCCCAACAAAGTTTCCTGAGGAAGTACCATTGGATATGGCTGCCCTTCGGGAGTTTCAGGACCCTCAACTCGACAAGATTAAGCTTCTGGACTGAATTTCCATATGTAAACTTCTTTTGATGTCAAACAAATGTATGCAAGCAGAAAATGTTTTATTCTGAGAATGAAAATTCTAATGCAACACAACATGTTAATCTCGAAGTTTTACTAAAAAGATGTAGCAAACCCTTTTGTGAGCGAATCACGGGTTAGGATACGACATTAATTTTTGAAAGAAATAATGCAATGCACATGCAACACCAACAAAGATCTTTTAGCACAACTGATAGGAGTCAGGAACGCTATCTCTTGGTAGTATGCCTTTGAAATAACCCTGTTTCAATTAGGACTTTTGAGGGTTGTAACGGGGCCTGGTTCACGGTTTTGAGAAAAAAGGATTTATGGCTCAAAGTTTATTGGTGCCCACCCACTCTTCGTGATGTTCTCCAGTCCTACGTTCAGTTAATTTGCCCAAGCGTTCGCCTCTCAAAAAGATTTTGTGATCTTTAAGGAAACCATGATACTGATGGTTTGACACCTAATGAGGCTTTGGATTGACAGTCACCCCTTTGTCTTTTGTCCATAGTCACACGACTTTGTTCTTGCTCGAGGATTTTCTTTTGTAATCCTTTTGGTTTCACATTCTTTTGCTTTTTGATCCCTAATTTTTGCCTGGACTGATTCTTTTGAATCGTGGATTTCGGAGTCCAGCGGGATGCCCTAACTTTTGCCTAAGTTGCTTGTTTTCAAGTTTCAACTTAGCGGGCTTTTTCATTTTTTCTTCTTTTTCTTTTTCTTGAACACGTCGTGTGACACTGGCTTGTCTTGACTTTGTTGAAAGGGTTGTGACTGCCTCACTCTTTGATTGTTGATGGATAACCATTGTGGTTTCACATCTCTTGACCTCTCAGCGGTGAATTAAAAGGTAATGGATCCTCAGATGCACACTCCTTTTGAGGTTTGAACGCTTGGTCAAACTAACTGCCGCCTACCCTGCCCCTGGGTTAAATGTGAGGGATTTTTCATACGAAAGAAACTCCTACTTCAAGGCTCAAAGGGGTTAACGAGGGTCTATCTCCCTTATATCTCCAGTGTTTGAGGAGTTGAAACAATGCCTGTACATCCTCAACAGGGTTCTTATTCCAAAGCACACCGTTAGAGATTTTTGCGTTTTCAGATCATCATTCTCCCTCATAGAGTTTGAGCAAGAAAAATGGTATTGCAGTACACATTAGCATTAAATGAGTAAACACAAATGAAATTCTTCAAGAAAACATATTCATTGCATTAAAATCCTCATACCAAATACAAACAAATTTTAACATGCGAACAATGTCTGAACGAACAAATAAAGACTACATATGAAAATGCAGCAAGGAAAATAAAGATTGTCGTTGTTGAGGAGGCTTGGCTCCGTCTAGACTGACCACTTCTGGTGATGTTCTTGTAACTTTGAGCACTCACCATGGTACAGAAGCTTCACCTTGTGGGGTACCATCTGGGGTGATAACCTTTGAGTCAATCAAATCCTGCACCTTGTGCTGGAACACATTACAGTTATCAAGTGTGTGCCCAAACGTTCCTGAATGGAACTCACAGCTAACACTCATGTCATAGTCCGGAGGAATGGGGTATGGCACGGGCATGGCCTTTCTCAGCTGGATTTGCGAACTTTTGAGCAAACGAGCCAACAACTGACTGTACGGAATAGGAATAGGATCAAATGTCCTCTTGGGCTTCCTTGGTCTGAGTAGCCTCCGCTGCTGATAATCTTGCTGCTGCTGGTTCGGGCGCCCAACCTGGCCCTGCACTTTCCTTTCTGCATTCGGCTGAGGCACAAATAAGGGTTGCTGACATAGGTCTTCTGCAACACAGGGTTGTGGAAGAGATCCCTGACGCGAGGTAGACCCTTTGGAAAAGGAGAGAGTCCTCAGTTCCCTTGCAACAATGGGAGTGACATCACTTGGTTTACCAGCACCAACTGATGCAAACTTGATTGCCCCTGAATCAATTAGCTCCTGGACTTTATGCTTGAACCTGGTACAATTCTCAACATTGTGACCAGGTGCCCCAGAATGGAACTCACATCTAGCCTTAGCATTAGGTCCCAGAGGAATCTTCGTGGGCAACGGTCCCAAACTAACACACTCAACCAGCTTGAGCTCGAGCAAGTAAGAAAGCAATTGCGCGTACGAAATCGGAATGGGATCGAACTTCCTCTTAGGCCCCTCTGACTTAGGATCCTTTTGAAAATCAGGAAGTGACTGCTGATGAGAGAGCTCTGAACCTTTAGCTTTCAGAGGAGATTCACGAAGCAATCCATGATCTAGAGCATATCCCAAAGAGATGGGAGGAGTAGAGACCTCTGTTGTGGAAGCAGGCACATGATCATTTTCCTTTTTTAACACCTTATTCAAGATTTCCATGACCAGGCCCATTTGAATCTTCATCTGGTTGACTTCCTCCCTCAGTAGTTCCTGACCTCGGGACAGCGCCTGAATGTCCCCCATAAAATGCCCCAATTGGGCCCTCACCCCAGCCAAATCCTTCTGCATTTGATCCATAATATGATTCTTACTTGATTTCCTCGCGTTGAATATCGGTGAATATGATTCTCCGCTATAATGCCTGAAGTCAAACAAAGGTTAGAGACCCTGCAACGAATACCTGAAAAGCAAGTAACAAAAATGCAAAATGATATGCAATGCTATGCAATGCCATGTTTGTCATTTCCGAGGTGCTTTATACCCTGATCCCAATCCAAACCACAGAAATCTGAAGACCAGAAATCGTGATATAAAGAGACGTATCGTGGTCATGTGCTTGTGTGCAGCTATCTGATAAGGAATAATTCTGAATAAAACTGCTCATACTCATTCAACGAAGTATTCAAGTACATTTAAGAAAGGTTCAACCGCAAATGCAATACAAGGAAAAATGGATCCATCAACAAGCCTGATGGTAACCATTAACAACAAAATATAAGGAAAAGAACATCAGTCTGACAATTCCACATCCTTCAGCTTATCACTTGAGTATTTGATCTCCTCAAAAAGTATACGGGTACGCTGGTGATTCGGCTTTTCAATCATTTCTTTGATCAAGACATCCCTTTTCTCAAGAGCTTCATTTAAAGAACCCATATGCAACATCGGAGCCTCGTCATCACACACTCCTTTGTGTCTCTTTATGCCAGCTTGCGTCTTGAGTATCTCCCTTTCTATCATGACTTCCTCAAGCTCTTTCTTAGTATTCCTCAGCTCACCTCTAGCTTCTTCTAGCTGTTCTTGACTCTTACCGAGGCTTTCCCGATACTTTCTCCTCTGCTCATGCGCCTTTTCAAGCTCTTCGTCCTTAATCTGCAACTGTTCCCGTAATTCAGCATTCTCTGTCCTAACTTCGTCCCAAGCGTGCTGAAACTTTGTTAACTTTTCTTTGGTCTGTGCTAACGCCTGTTTGGTTTGCTTGTGGGCTTGCGTAGCATCATCAGCACCTTTACTAATCTTCCGGAAATGTTGGGCTCTTCCAGCAAAGTCTTTTTCTTTTGCAGTTAGGATTTGTTCAGCATCTTGGGCTTTCCGCTCCAGCTCTTTGTTGACATGTAGAGCATTCTGAAGATGGCTACTCAACTCGGAATTCTCTCCTTGAAGTTTTTTCACCAAAGCTTGCAACTTGTCAACTTCTTCCACAGTAGCAGTGCTTCTTGCTTTCTCATTCTCCGGATACAAAAGGGGTTCCTTACCAAAAGGCAAGAGAAAATCTTCAACTCTTTTCTTCACCCACTCTTCATATGCTGGATAAACCCGGTTGTTAGGCTTTCCTAGAGTAACTTTCCCCTTTTTCAGTATGCTACCCCAGCTTTCAGAAGCTTTCTGTGCTGCTTCCCAACCATCTGACGTATGAAAATAGAGGGACTCCTCCACATCTCTCTTAATAGGCGGACCTGTCAGGGCATACCCAAATTGTCGAATGGCCAAAGAAGGATTGTAGTTAATCCCACCCATTCTTCCTATCAGTGGAACGTTAGGGAACTTACCACAGCTGTGGATAATATTCTTGCCAATCAGCCCATGATCTACCCATACGATGTCCTTGGCCACCAATCCCATTAAACGCTGTTTCCACTCTAGAGAATCTTTGGAATCCACAAAAGCCCCTGATTGTGGTAAACGGCCCGCAAACCACTTATAGAACAAGGGTGCACAACAACGAATTATCCCTCCTCTTTTCTTTTCGTTTCGGTTGTACAACGAGTAGTGAAGATCTCCCAGTAGCGTTGGCACCGGGTTCTTCATCATGAATATTCGTATAGCGTCCGTATCAATGAAATCCGGCTCGTTGGGAAACAACACTATGCCGTATATACAAAGGGCTAGCAAAGCATTAAAAACAAGCCAATTCTCGCCTTTAGCTGCTTCCTGGGCCTTCTTAATCAGATATTCCAGCTTGTAACCACGAATCTTTCCTTTGTTGGAGACATTGGCGTCTAACTCTGATTTGCTCAAATAAAGAGCACCAGCCACCTTTCCAAAGTCAAGATCCCCCACCGATCCAAAGAAAGGGGGATCCTCCTTGATAGCAATCCCCAACATGTTGGAATACTCCTCCAGGGTAGGAACCAACACATAGTCTGGAAATACAAAACACCTCAGAGGCGGATCATAGAACTGCATCAACGTATGGAGACCTCTGGCTTCATAATCACTGACATTACGGACCATAGATAAAATCCACCCATATTTCTCTTCAAAAGCTTCTCGTACTGCAGGACTCGCCATTCCCTTCAGCATAATAATAGGGCCTAAAGTAGGCGTAAGGAACTTATAGCTGATGATATTCTTCCTCTCTTTAGTGTTCATCTTTGCAGGGACCTGATGACTGGAATCAAGGGTAATATATGCACCTGGAAATGAATAAACATGTATGTTAGGATATGATAATGCAATGCAAAGGGCAATGTGATCAGGTAATCAGGTGTCTGTGCTGAACTGTGAACGGTGTCAGTGTAGCTCTGAGACTAATATAGAACCATAGATAAGAACCATCTGAATACAATAGGATGAAACTTCCTTTTTGTGCAATGATGATAGAAAACCGGGTATGTAGGAGGTCATGGTTACCTGCAAACCTGTAAACAACCCGCCCTTCTCACATGTGGGTACTAGGATGTTCAGTATCCCGGGCTCTCAGGTCGAGAAATGATGATACGTTCACCATTTCTGGTTTGGCATCATCATCAATCGAGGAGGCCTCAACTGATTCTCCAAAACGAAAGGTCCTCAGCTTCTGGCACTGAGGTCGAGAAGCAATAGTACATTCATCCCTCAGGGTACAGTACTATCGCCAATCAAGGAGTGCCTCCGCTGACTCTCTTTCAAAAAGGGATGTCCTATAGCAAGTTCCCAGCATTGGGTCCTCGGATCGAGAATGTGCAATGGGTTTGCCACGGAATGTGGTCTGCCACTGTCACATCTCGGGAGGAGTGCCGCAACTGAGTCCTCGGGAATGGTCACCAGAGTCGACAGTTCCTCAAGAGAATAACCACTGGCCTGCATAACATGCAGTAGCAGAAAGCTCCTGATAGAACCTCGTCTGGTTGTGGGTCTCATGAACAACAATACGTGGTCACCACCACGCAAGCGTCATGACTATCCACTCTAATACCTATGTGTGTACTCAAGCCTGTGTAGTGAGCTTATCTCTCAGAACACCCATCCCGCCAAACAGACAAAACAGTGCAACACAATATAATATATGCTATGTAATGCTAAAATGCGGTAAATACAGTAAAATAAATAAACAACAACACATAGCACAACAGTAAACACCCAATGAAAGAAAAGCAGACAAGCGCTAGGATTGACTCGCTAAGGAAACCAGAGATTCTGACAGTAGATCCCCAGCAGAGTCGCCAGCTGTCGCTCCCGGGATTTTCATCCAAGTACAAACGCGAAAGTGGCACCGAAACAGAGTCGCCAGCAATGTGTATTTATCCCAAGAGAGGGAAAGGAAACACCGCGTAAACCTAAGAGAAAGGAAAAGCATGGTCTTACGACCAAGAGAACTGAGTTCGGGAGTCGGTTACGCGAGAGGAAGGTATTAGCACCCCCACGCGTCCATCGTACCCGATGGGATCCACGCTTGCTTGCTTCAATCAAAGGGTGTAGGAAAAGATACTGGAAAAGAACTGAAAGAAAGAAAGGAGAAAGAAAAGAAAAGGAACGGGAAACAAATGTAGGGAAAATAAAAGAAGTGCTCGCATGGGCCCTACCCCACTGCCTACGTATCTCATCGGGAGCATGAGAATCAGAGCGACGTAGTTCCCCTCACTAGGGATGGATTGTTTGCATTTGTTAAGGAACGGCTAACGTTCTAGCTCAGGTGTTGCAGGCTCGCTGGTCCGAGTGCGTTACCATCTTGCAAGAGAACGAGTAGGAGCACGTTCATACGCTGAGAGTGAATGAGATGAGAAAAGAATTCCCGAAGGAAAGACGTAATTGTTTGTTTTTGTCTTTTAGAAGGAAGTGTTTTGGATTTGTTTGCATATAATAGTGTATTTGAATCTTAGTCATTGGAATGTGTACATTCTCACATTCCAAGATGGAATGGGTAAGAAAGCACACTAAGAGTGAAGAAGACCCCCACACTTAGTTCCAATTGTCAAGGTTCAAACACACTAGCGTATTTGTGTTTATTAAGTGTTTTTGTTGATTAAGAAATGAAGAAGTTTTTTTCATTATTTGCACCTTCAACAAGTATTGCATTTAAGTCCCTCATACAAGATCAAATGTTTAACACATTGACCCAAGATGGGCTATATGCTACACATTCTAAGATTACAAGAGAAGACCCCTTATAATCTTTTCTTTATATGAAAGGCCTAAATGCAATAAATGCCTACCTTTATTATATGTTTTGAATTTTCTTTTTAGATGAGAAGAGAGACTCAAGAGAAGGAGAAAGGTAAAATCTATGGGGGGACTAAGACACACCCTATTATTAGCATGCTTGGAAGTCCTAAGGTTTAGTGAAGTTTAAGAAACCTAATCCTAAAAAAAAGAAAAGAAAGAAGAAAGAACACCACTTACTTCCAAGATGGAAGCTAAGTTGTTCCTAAAGAGGGAGAAAGAAGGTTATGAAGACAAAGCATTATGAAATGCTTAAACAATCACAAATTGAATGATTAAAAGATGAAGGAAGAAGTTAGAATGTGGAAGCATATCCACACTCAAATGACTTACCACTAGCCCCTGAAAAGGTTAGCACAATTACTTATAAGTAAAGAAAGAACATGTAATGAACAAATCAAACTCAAACAAGTTGAGGAACAAAGTAAAATGAGATTGAATGCTATAAGAACTTCCAAGTCAGAATATACATCTCCAAAGGTGTTCACTAATATAAACACATCAAACACCAAACCACAAGTACACAAACAAAGAAATAGAGCACCAAGAAGTGCATTATAAAAGAAGTAGAAAAGGATGAAAGAAAATGCAAAGCAGCTATGCAAGAATGCTTCATGAGAGGTTATGGTCAGAATATGGACAACTTAAACATGTGCCTAAACATGGTCTTCAAACCTCACTCAAATCATGCAAACAATTTCTCAATCCATTAAGAGGCAAAGAAACAAAAGTGAAGTGATATGATCATGATCCATACTTGTGCAAAAAGTGACTTAAAGTGAAAGACAATCACAAACATGCAAAGATGAGGTTCCAATATCACAACCAGAGATCAATTAATATGCTATCAATCTTCAAACAAGACCTCCAATTGTGGCACAAGTGCCTTCATGATCAAGCAAACCAAACATGAAGCATACATTCATAAAATGAACAAGTTAGATTTCATGCTTCAAACACATATCAAACATGCTTCAAAAATTATGACTTTCAACAATCAAACACCTTAAACATATGTCATTAACATATCAAAGCCACAAGCAATGGATCAGAACCAAAGTCATTCAACAATTAGGTCAAGACCTCATGAAAGTTTCATGCATTCATGCACAAAGCAACACATCCAAAGTCATCCAAAAAGACTTAACAAATCAAACCATAAAGCTCAAACATACTTAAACATGTTATAAGCACAATGCAAAAAGAAAGGGATCAAAATCACCTTTTATGATCAAGAACAAAAATGCACAAAATGGTATATCACAATAAGCATGCATATAAATGGAAATTCAAAAGAAATAATGGAACAGGGGAAAAATGGTCATAAAATCAGAAAATAAAATCATGGAAAATTTCCTAAATGTTTTAAGAATACACATGAATTTTTGTAGAATTTTCCAATCTGTTTTGGTATTTTTAAAAATTGGAAATGAAACATGTATAAAAAAATAAAAAAAATGAAAATGAAATGCAAAGGGAAGGGGGTATGAACATAGCAATAACGCAGTGCAAATTAAATGGGCCTCAAAACAAGGGGGTGCAAATATCCATCTGATTGAGTCCAAATGCGCGCATAACACATTAACAACAATGCACCTTCAGTCAACATCAGCCAACACAATCCAAGCCATTGATTTAAGTCAGGTCAACACAAAAATCAAAGTACACAAGATCAACGCATGCACGTGAGGACACATGCCAATTACCATGTACCATGCCACACAAAGTTTAAATGAATTCAGAAAAAAGGCACGTGAGGAGCATGCTTATTTTAATGTGTTGGCACGTTTTAAGCCACACGATGATGAACATCCAATGGTCCATATTCAAACTGCAAATGAAACCCTAAAATGAAGCCACCGGCCGGAGAGGGACCTCCGGTCACCTTCTCCGGTCACTTACCACCGTCTGCAACTCACATTCTTTCCAGAAAATCACAATGCATACATCAATTGAAAGCTAAACTCATGTACATTATGAATATGCTAATGAAAATCACCAAACACATACGCACAGCAAGAACAGAGTCAATCAAATTAAGCCCTAGGTATAGAACTATGCCTCTAAGAAGCCTATCAACTAGCCAGGACGCACACGACCTCTATTAGGCCACAAACATCACAAAAACAAGCTGGATCCAGTAAAATAAAGTTGAGGAAGAGAACCTGAAAATATGATGAACTTTGGATCCACCAGAATACCAGAGATCCTATCTTCTTCTTCTCCCTTGGAGCTTCACAAACCAAGCAAAATAAATGCTGTTTGAGCTTGATATCTTGAGACCAGTGAGGGATTCAAAAACTTGATGAAGTACACTTGAAGAATTCGTGTGGATTATGCTGGTTCTTACTTCAATCATGCGCCATTGATGATGATGGAGATGAAGTAGAGGAAGGTGATAACAGAATCGTGCACACAGAGAAAGGGTTTGGAGAGAGCACTTGAATTGTTTTTGGAGAGAAAAGTGAAAAAATCAAAAACCTCTTTCAAAATGTGAAGAGTATTGGAATTTATATGTTGAGTTTAGCTATGGTTTAGTGAGTGAATTAACTGAGTCACCCTTGGGTTAAGTGAGTCCACCCTAACTAACTGAGCCAAGTTAGTTAGGGGACGAGTTGGTTATGGCTGGGTTATGGTGAGGATGATGTTTAGAGTGTTATGGTGAGGATGAGATTATGCAGTGTAGCAGCAAGCTTGCTGGACAAGTTTGGGTTCTTTCCCTTTTCATGTATGAAGCAACATGGATAGCACGTGCTGCTCAAGTTTGTAAGGGGATGTTGGTTTAAATGGGGAAAAGAATAAAGAGTATTCATGTGAATTCTGAAATAACCACCACAGCCATGGTTCATTTTCTGGTTTTATGACAGTTGGAATCAATGCCATCATAGTGATTGGATGATGAAACTCTCCCTAATCCCTGAATGATTTAGTGTGTTTTTGGGTTCATTCGAAAGAGGAAATATAATGCTACATATTTGGTGTGAAAAATGAATTGAAATAAGACATGGAAGAGGTTGAAAAATGACTTAGAACATTAAGGTTTGGGACTGGTATAAGGGTGAGGCAGTGAGGTTGGCTGGCAAGGCATGTTGGCATGGGATTTTCAGCATAATCACCATGACTTTGGACCCATATATCGCCTCTATAACTTGATCAAATGGAATTTTGTCCAACATGAACATTGAAGCTGACACTACAAGGAACATCTTTGATGTTGAAAAGTTTCTCATTTGGAGCCTCTAACTATGAGAAAAGTGAGTGTACTTCTGGCCCACCACATGCTTGTGAAAATGACTGCGCGCGTGACCTGAAGATACTTGGTCATGACCTAGTTTTGAACCTACTTTGCTCAAACTTTGGCCACTCATATCTCACTCAATTTTTATCCAATGGAGATGTTCTACACATGGATTTGGAGCTTAAAGCAAGACCTTTTGTTGTGGCCGAGTGGAATTTTCATTTGGTGCTTCAATTTTAGATGGCCTTGGCTCAAACTCTGATGCAAAATGGCCAAAACTTACTATTTTTAGTAACCCTACTTCACCCAAAAATGGCAACTTTCCACATCTTGATTTTTTCATGATTCCTTTGGAGTTTCTTGACCAAATTTTGTACATTGGACATATGTAACATGAATTTTATGAATTTGGCCTCAAAAAGTCAAGAGTTGACTTTTTCCTCTGACTATTTGACTTTGCCCCAATTTCTCTGATTCTTGATCTTTCTTCCAATTGAACCACTTCTAGAACCAATTGAGATGTAATTTTCCACATACATACACTTAGGGACATATGGAATACCATGACATCAAGTTTTGTCCAAAAAATCAGAGATACCCTGATTTAATTGGAAACCCTAATTTTGGTGCCCACCTCCTAGGAGAAAAATGTGCAGTCTTCAATTTCAAATTCCTTAGAGTATGTTGTGTACCTTCTTAAAGGAGGATGATATATGCCTTTTGAGGATGATTTTGGATCAATGAGCTATCTCTTTTGAGGGTTTTCCTTCAGTTTTTGAACCTCTTGCATAGTGAAAGATGTAATGCTTCAATCTCCCATTGTATCTCACCTTCTTGAGGTTGTGGAAGATCAATTGGGATAGTATGAGACATGAAAGACCTCTTGGCTTGCCTTGAGGGCACTTGATTGACCTTTTGTGCTTTGAATGATTCCTTGATTGTCCACCTTCCACCTGATCACATGCCCTGATGGTAAGAAGGACGCCATGCTTCATTTTTCTATGTTAAATGCAATGTAATGTTAATGAGATGGATATGATATGATAAATGATAATGCCATGCTATGATGCCAAAAGGGGAGAGCAAATTTTGGGGTATTACAATCATGGACGCTCTCTTTCCCATCGGGCTGGAAAAACCCCGAACCTGGGGATATACGATGGAACGACAGATCGCGATGAGAACATCAAAAACATCAATGTATTGCTCGATTATCGAGACGTCAAAGGCGCCATCAAGTGCAGATTGTTCCCTACAATCTTGAGGATGGGTGCCATGACATGGTACAAGAGCCACGTTGAAGAGACCATGGCCAAGGGGAACGTCGCCACCCTTCACGGGGACATAGAAGTTGTCGGGAGGGGCAGAACTCCATCAACGCGCCGCCCAGAACTTCCAGCAAGCCGACGCGACCTAGCACCTTGGAGGAGCCAAAACTAATGCCTCATGTCGACTCGGTTGACCTGGACACCCGCTTCACCAAGGATGACTTGATGAAGCAGAAGAAGAAAGAGTGGGGAGCCTTGATAGCAACGGAAAACTCCTCAGCGCCAGATAATAATGAGGAGCCTACCCATCCTAGGCACCTCATTCCTGACGGTGAGTTCGAAGTCATCTTCCTCGACAGTGACCTAAACAAGGGGGTGAAAATTGGCACAGGACTCCCCGACCTCGCGAGGAAGCAGCTGAAAGCCTGCTTAAGAGAGAATGATGACCTATTTGCGTGGAGCGCCACTGAGAAGCCCGGGCTGGACGTCAAAGTGGCCTGCCACCAATTGACCATTGACCCACCATTAGGGCTGTAGTACAACATAGGTGTAGGAAGTCTCTCGAAAAAGCAGAGGCTACTGAAAAAGCTGTAAAAGACCTCCTAGAGGAAATTTTTATTTCTGAAGCCTAGTATAGAACCTGGATTTCAAACGTTGTACTCGTTAAAAAATCTAATGGAAAATGGAGGACGTGCGTTAACTATACTGATCTTAATAGGGCTTGCCCGAAAGATGCTTACCCTTTACCTAACATAGATAGACTAGTTGATAACTCTGCAAGATTCAAACTATTGTCTTTTATGGACCTGTATTTAGGGTACAACCAATTCCCAATGGAAAAGAGGGACAAAAAATACACGACATTCATGACCGAATAGGGCAACTACTACTACAACGTACTGCCTTTTAGCTTGAAGAACGCCAGCGCTACCTACCATCGGATGATGAACAAAGACTTTCGAGGTGAGATTGGAAACATGATTGAGGTCTACATGGACGACATGATCGTGAAATCCCAAGAGGAATCCGACCACACGCTCCACGTTAAAAGAGTCTTCGACCCGGCGAGGAGATGCAAGATGATGTTTAATCTGGAGAAGTGCACCTTCTGCGTTCGAGCAGGTAAGTTCCCCGACATCTACCTAACAGAACTAGGAATCAAAGCGAACCCCGACAAATTCAGAGCCTTCTCCGAGTTTCTGGCTTCAAACTCGAAGAAATCGATTCAATCCCTAAATGGGATGCTCACCTCATTATCCTGCTTTGTATCCAAATTTGCCTAGCACGCACTTCCCCTTTTCAAACTTCTTCGCAAGGAAGCAACATTCGAATAGACCGAGGAGTGCGAACAGGCTCTTCTCCACCTCAAACGAACTCTTTCGCAACCATCGATCCTCTTGCAACCGGATAATAGAGAGACTCTCTACCTTTACATCGCCGTCGCAACCGAGACCGTCAGGGCGACTCTCATTCGCGAAACTCTAGAGGGGCAAAAACCCATATACTTCACTAGAAAGGCCCTACAAAGCCTCGAACTTAGATACCAACAAATCGAAAAAGTAGCACTGACCCTCATCAATTCTGTAAGAAGATTAAGACATTACTTCCTAGCCCACACGAGCGTCATACAGACTGACCAACCCGTAAAACAGCTGCTCGTCCGTCCTGACATGGTTGGCAGAATTCTCAAATGGTCACTGGAGCTCTCTGAGTTTCACATCTGGTACGAGAGTAGAAAGACTCTTAAGGCTCAAGTACTAGAAGACTTTGTGGAAGAAATGGCCACGCCTGCCTCCTCGACAAGTGGAACCCATAAATGGACCATCTTCGTAGATGGAGCATCTAACTCGACAGGAAGCGGAGCATAAACCATTCTTGAAAACAAGGAGGAAATCTTGATCGAAGTCTCTCTCTACCTATCCTTCCTGACCTCGAATAACCAGGAAGAGTACGAAGCCTTCCTCGCAGGGCTACGCTTGGACGAAGACTTGGGAGCTAAAGAGGTAAAAATCTTCACTGATTCTAAGCTCTTCGCCTCTCAAGTCTTAGGAGAATATCAAGCCAAGAACGACAATCTCCCTGAGTACTTAGATTTGGTTCGGGAAAGAATAACGAAACTCGATTCCGCGGAAGTAAAACATGTTCCTCATGAGCACAACACACGAGCAGACATCCTGTCAAAACTCGCGAGCACAAAGAAGAAAGGAAGAAATAAGTCCATCATCCAAGAGATACTTTCTCACTCGAGCATTTAAAAATCCTCCACAACCTTCTACATAAACGCCATCGGTGACATCGACTGCTGGATGACCCCAGTATACAACTACCTCACAATAGGATACTACCACCCGACCAAAAAGAGGCTAGCGTGACCAGGCCCAGAGCTAGCACCTACGTCTTGGTCGAGGATAAGCTATATAGACATGGATTCTCCATCCCTCTCCTTAAGTGTTTCGAGCAATCCAAAGTTTCCCGCATACTACACGAAATCCACAAAGGAATCAACGCCCAACAGTGATAACACGAAAACATATCGTATTTTTACTTTGATTTATGTTAAAATCTTATTCCATTTCCGTCTAATCTCCGATTATTCCGAGAATATTTAAGTGTTTTCGCAGGTATTTCAGTTTCCAAGTTAAAAGTATGCAAAGTGTAGAAAAGAAGCAGAACAAGCAAGAAAAAAAGCAGAAAATAGCAGAAATCATATTTTGCTGGTGTGACGACCGTCACAGCTCCCTCACGACCATCATGGATTTCAAATGCATCACGACCGTCATAGCTCCCTCACGACCGTCATGGAATCAAAACAGAATTAATACGTTAAGCACATACGTGGTCACGAAGCTTCAGAATTTAAGTTATTGCATGTTTACATTTTTCTCCGAAGATTTCTAGGTTCCAAACCAAGTAACTGACAAAGTGGTGTACCTACATCTTCTCCAACTACTGCCATAGCTGAGGCTATATATATGAGAAGGATTCCAAGAACAAGGGGTGGTCAATTTTCCTTTTCGAAGTGCCGTATTGCTGCAGAATTATTTCCAGAATTTCATTCTTGTTTTGTTTTGTTTCCTTTACCATTTTCCTTGTCCCCTATTACCGAACAAAGTAATAGTTTCTCACATTGAGGAACTATTGCACCTTAGTTTAAGTTTTTGTTTTCTGCCTTCATCATTTTGTTCTTTCCATTTATTCAAGCAAAAGCCTGCCGATCTGTGGAGGAATTGCTTAGACCGCATTTACCAGGTTTTTATCATTTCAATTTATAGCAATTGTTTTTCTTTTGTTATGTCTGAGTTTAGGTTTAATTGTTTATTCGCATTCATGTTCTTTTTAATTAGTATGTCGAGCTAAACCGATTTTATCGGTATGTAATTGAGTAACCGGAATGGATTAAATATTCCCAAGCTAAAATCATAAATCAACTTATTTTCTGGCTTCGATTTCTTAATTTAAAACCAACTTTTATTACGAGAGTAAAAAAGGTAACAAAGGTTAAGGTCAAGACCACGAGAGTGTGAGATTTTACCCGGATAGCTGAAATCGAGCATTAGTTTTAAAAATAGCGAGAGCGCTTTAAAGTTAATTAGGACTTATTAGTTTTCAAAAATTATTTTTAAACTCATATGGGCTAGTGAGAGCAGACATATTGACTTAAAGGTACAGTCCAAAGCAATAACCACGAGAGTGTGAGGTGAGGGCTTTTAAACTGGTATTTTCTACAGAATTATATTGTGATAAATTTTTATACGCTTAGGTTTAATGAAATCCACGATGGTATACTGAATTATATACCGATATCCTAATCATAACTAGTTTATTCCTAAATTTTAAATTTCCCTTTAATTTCCCTTTTTGAACCTAAAACCATATCAGATTAGCCTTAGATTTACATAGTGACATTAGATAACGGTACGTTCGATTTTTAGTCTCTGTGGGATCGATAATCTTTTAAAACTACGCGATACGACTGTATACTTACAGTCAGAATCATTTAGGCACACTAAATAGCGATCAAGTTTTTAGCGCCGTTGTCGGGGACTAATTAAGTCGATATCGTGACTCCTTCGTTGCGTCGTATAGACTAGGGCAAAAAACCCAATTTTCCCTTTTTCTCGATTGTATGCCAAGTACTCGCTCACAAAGCGAAGACTTGCAACCACCAATCGCCGAATTAGAGCGTTTCTTACACTTAAGACGCAGAATGCTTGAGTATCAACGCAAGTATAATATTCCCGATCTCCTTGCTCATACTCCTGAGTCAGTCAAAGAAAGAAACATGGCCGAAGGACCACAGGACCGTCCTCTTTAGTATTATGTTACCCCATTTGAGCAAGAACCACATAACAACATTGCTGCCCCTGCTATCAACCGAAACGATTTCGAGTTGAAACCCTCATTGCTGTCAGCCGTACAACAACATCAATTTTCTGGAAATCCTACAGAAGATCCTAACAAACATTTGACCAAGTTTGTGCAGTACGCAGACACAGTGAAGGCAAATGGTGTAACTACAGACGCGATAAGACTATGTCTTTTTCCTTTCTCATTAAGAGACAGAGCTTGGGCTTGGTTGCAATCCTTGCCATCAAACTCCGTTACTACGTGGGATGAGTTGAAAAAGGTATTCTTAGCACGATACTTCCCCCCAAGCAAAACAGCTATGCTGAGAGCCCAAATTAATAGTTTTCGACAGAAGGATAGCGAATCTCTTTACGAAGCATGGGAAAGATACAAAGACATGATGAGGATGTGTCCGCATCACGGTATTGAAGATTGGCTAGTCATCCACACGTTTTACAATGGTCTCTTGTGCAATACAAGATTAACAATAGATGCCGCCGCTGGTGGTACACTTATGGACAAACCATATGAAGAAGCCTATCAACTGATCGAAAGCATGGCTCAAAACAACTACCAATGGGAAGGAGAAAGAACTGCAATGGAAAAATCCCAAACAAAATATGGAATGTACGAGGTTAGTATCCTTGATCGTGTGAATGCTAAGGTAGATGCCCTTGCCCAAAAGATTGATAACTTGACCATAACGCCTGCAGCCACCGTGGCTGCTATAGCTCAAAGTTGCGAATTATGCGGAACACCTGGACATGCCGCCACTGAATGTCAAATTTTGGCAGGAGTCTCCAGTGACCAAGTGAATTACACTCAAGGGAACCCTTATGCAAATACCTACAACCCGGGCTGGAAGAATCATCCAAACTTCTCTTACAAAAACAACAATGCATTGTATGCACCTGGTCAAGCACCTGCTACACCACCAGGCTACCAAAAGGCTGCCGTAACTGCCCCTAATGTTCCTAGGAAGTCCAACCTTGAACTAATGATGGAAAACTTTATAGCTACCCAGGCTCAAACAAACAAAGACTTCCTGAATCAAAACATACACATTAGTGAGCAAATTAAGCAATTAGCAAACAAAGTAGACGCTTTAGCAACCCACAACAAAATGCTTGAAACCCAAATTTCACAAGTGGCACAACAACAAGCACCTACTGCTGCTCCTGCTGGAACATTTCCTGGACAGACACAACCTAATCCGAAAGGACATGCAAATGCCATTATATTGAGAAGTGGTAAAGAACTTGACGAACCCATTGATCCGAGACTTCAGAATCCAGCCATGTACCAAAGGCCAGATAACACGACAACTGAGAGGGAAAATGAACCCAAGGAAAAGGAAGATAATGACCAAGAGGCCGTAAACAAAGAAAAACCTTATGTGCCTCCACCACCCTATAAACCACCTATTCCGTATCCTCAAAGATTTGATAACTCTAAAACTGCAGGGCAATTTAAGAAATTTGTTGAACTTCTGAAACAATTGAACATCACGATACCCTTTACAGAAGCTATCACCCAGATGCCCTCATATGCTAAATTCCTTAAAGAAATCCTATCCAATAAGAAAAAGATTGAGGATAACGAAACAGTTACACTCACTGCTGAGTGTAGCGCAATAATTCAAAACAATATGCCTCCTAAGCTGAAAGACCCAGGTAGTTTCTCCATACCTTGTGTAATTGGAAAGTTCGTCATAGACAAAGCTTTATGCGACTTAGGAGCCAGTATTAGTGTAATGCCCTTATCCATATGCAAGAAGCTTGATATGGGAGACTTAAGACCAACTAAGATGTCTGTTCAATTAGCTGACCGCTCTATTAAATACCCAGTTGGTATACTAGAAAATGTTCCAGTTCGCATAGGACAATTCTATATCCCCACCGATTTCATAATCATGGATATTAAAGAAGACTCCACTACTCTTATCATACTAGGAAGACCATTCTTAGCTACCGCTGGAGCCATTATAGACGTGAAGAGGGGTAGGCTAACTTTTGAAGTTGGTGAAGAGAAGGTTGAGTTTATTTTGACACAATTCTTACAAGCTCCAGCTATAGACGACACATGTTATCTACTAGATGTCATAGATGAGTGCGTAAGAGAAATAGAGATGGAACCAACCACATACTCAGATATTCTAAAAATTCCAATACCTCCGATTTTTGAAGATGATAATTGGCGTGAACCTTATCAAGACGATAGCCTAAGCGAATGTTTAGCACTTACACCAGATCATCTGCCTTGCCCGAAGAAACTGGCTCTAGAACTGAAAACACTACCCAATAATTTAAGGTATGAATTCTTGGACGCAGAACTCGAATGACCCGTGATAGTCAATGCAGACTTAGGACAGACCGAAACTAAGAAACTTTTAGATGTCTTAAGAAAATACCCAACTGCGTTAGGCTATAACATCACTGACCTTAAAGGAATAAGTCCTTCTATTTGTATGCATCGCATTATGCTAGAGGAAGACTGTAAATCCTCTAGAGAACATCAGAGAAGGATTAATCCAATCTTAAGCACTGTAGTCAAGGATGAAGTGAAAAAGCTTTTAGAAGCAGGAATTATATACCCGATATCGGACAGTAAATGGGTTAGCCCAGTACATGTCGTACCAAAGAAGGGAGGTGTTACAGTTGTTAAGAACGCAAAAGGTGAATCTATAACACAAAGAGTTGTAACTGGAAGTAGAATGTGCATCGATTATAGAAATTTGAACAAAGCTACTCGTAAAGATCATTTCCCATTACCATTCATTGACCAAATGTTGGAACGACTGGCAAAACATTCTTACTTATGCTATTTAGACGGTTATTCAGGATTCTTTCAAATCCCGATACATCCTGATGACCAAGAAAAGACAACCTTCACATGTCCCTATGGAACATTTGCTTATCGATGAATGTCGTTTGGACTATGTAACGCTCCTGCCACATTCCAGAGATGCATGATATCGATCTTTGCTGATTTTATAGATGACATTATGGAAGTGTTTATGGATGACTTTTCTGTTTGTGGGCAGAGTTTTGAAGGATGTTTATCGAACCTAGAAATGGTACTTAAAAGATGCGTAAAAGTCAATCTCGTATTAAACTGGGAGAAATGCCATTTCATGGTAAATCAAGGAATCGTACTTGGACACGTAGTATCTGATAGAGGGATTCAAGTTGATAAAGCCAAGATAGAGATTATAGAAAATCTTCAACCTCCGAAAACCGTACGTGAAATACGAAGTTTCTTAGGACGCCGGTTTCTACCGACGATTCATAAAAGATTTCTCGAAAATTACCAAACCTCTTACCGGTCTATTAATGAAAGACGCTGAATTTATCTTCGATGAGAAATGTCAAAAAGCGTTTGAATAGTTAAAAATGGCTCTCATCACCGCACCTATCATGCAACCACCAGATTGGAGACTACCATTTGAAATCATATGTGATGCGAGTGATTATGCCGTAGGTGCAGTTCTTGGACAAATGAGGGATAGAAAACTCCATGCTATTTACTATGCAAGTAGAACCTTAGACCCTGCTCAAATGAACTACGCCACCACGGAAAAAGAACTTCTAGCCGTGGTTTTCGCCCTTGACAAATTCCGTTCTTACCTAGTGGGAGCGAAGATCATTATTTATACAGACCACACGGCTATTAGGTATTTATTAAACAAAAAGGATGTAAAACCTAGACTGCTAAGGTGGATCCTGCTTTTACAAGAATTTGATTTAGAGATCAAAGATAAGAAAGGAACTGAAAATGTAGTAGAAGACCACTTATCCCGATTAGATGGCATCAAACCAGAGCCTGTACCTATTAATGACGATTTCCCTTATGAACGACTCATAGCCCAACTTGAAGGTGATATGTCTAAACTACATTTAAATGAACCAAAAATAGAAGAAGCCATGGAAGAAATTAACTCACACACAATACTGCCATGGTATGCTGACATAGTCAACTACTTAGTAGCTGGAGTACTTCCACCAGACTTATCTTATCAACAAAAGAAAAAATTCTTTCATGATCTAAAACATTATTATTGGGATGAACCTCTGCTCTTTAAGAGAGGAGCCGACGGTATTTTCCGTCGTTGCGTCCCTGAAACTGAAATAGAAGACATCATCTCTCAATGTCACTCTGCTCCTTATGGAGGACATGCAAGTACTTCAAAGACATGCGCTAAGATTCTGCAATCCGGCCTATTTTGGCCTAACCTTTGGAAGGATGTCAACATTGCAATACTCAACTGCGAACGGTGCCAACACACTGGTAACATATCAAGACGCGATGAGATGCCCCAAAAAGGCATATTGGAAGTAGAAGTATTTGATGTATGGGGGATTGATTTCATGGGACCTTTCTCATCATCCTTTGGAAATAAATATATACTCGTAGCTGTCGACTATGTTTCAAAATGGATTGAGGCTATAACTTCTCCTACAAATGACACACGAGTAGTCATAAAGCTTTTTAAAAACACAATCTTTCCCAGATTTGGTGTGCCGAGACTTGTCATAAGTGACGGTGGCTCTCATTTCATATCAAAAATATTTGACAAACTTCTATCAAAGTATGGAGTAAGACACCGCGTAGCAACACCATATCATCCACAAACTAGTGGACAGGTTGAGGTCTCGAATAGAGAAATAAAACAAATCTTAGAAAATACCATAGCCACCTCTAGGAAAGATTGGTCATCTAAACTTAATGAAGCTTTATGGGCATACAGGACGGCTTACAAAACACCAATCGGAACTACACCTTTCAAACTGGTTTATGGTAAATCATGCCACTTACCAGTAGAATTAGAACACAAAGCCTATTGGGCTATTAAAACACTAAACTTAAGGTACGATTCTGCAGGTGAAAAGCGAATCCTGGATCTGCACGAACTAGAAGAGTTAAGACTAGACGCTTATTAGAACGCAAAAATATATAAAGAACGAACTAAGAAATGGCATGATAAGCGTTTATCTAGAAAAGAATTTAGTGTGGGAGACGTTGTGCTCCTATTTAATTCAAGACTAAAACTCTTTCCTGGGAAACTAAGATCTAGATGGTCCGGTCCTTTTGAAATTACAAAGGTATTACAGAGTGGAGCGAAAGAAATTAAGGGTAGGAATAGCGAACCATTCATAGTAAATGGGCAACGTTTAAAGCACTATCATAGCATTGAAAATAGGGACTATTTTAATAGCCTTATACTTTTAGAGTTGCCCGTTGATCCCCCTAATTAAAATATCTAATTGATTTCGTCAGGCTTACGACGTTAGAAACAGCGCTTAATGGGAGGCAACCCATGATGATTGTTTTTCTTTCTTATTAATTGTTATTTCTTTACATTTTCTATATTCTACTTTGTTTTCAAATTTCTAGCTTCATTTATATTTTCTTAAACTTTTTTGAAATTTCTGTGCTAATCATATAATTGCAAAATACAGGATTACAAAGTCTTTCTACATTTTCTGTTCTCCTCTTCTGATTTCATTCCTGCTTAATAACTGAAAAATGGAGAACGAAGATAATATGTTGGTAGAATTCAGAGATGCAGCTCAGTGGCATCGCTATGAGGCTGTGTCTCTTCGACCCTTCGCCTTGACAAAATTTGCCCACAGACCCACCATGACCTCTTTAGGCCTAGGTGAGAGCATTGATTTTCTGTTTAACCAACTAGGTTGGGAGGGTTTTGCTTATAAGAAACACAAGACTTATCGTAGACTGACTTTAGAATTCCTAAGTTCATTGAGTTACAATCCTTACTGTGGAAAAGGCATTAATAGGGGCCGAATTACTTTTAGGTTGTTTGGATACCACTGCCAGTTTACCATTAAGGAATTATTGGACCTTTTAGGTTTCCCTGAAGGACCCACCGTTTTCTCCATAGTACAAGAGGATTTGATGTTGGTAGGTGAGCTGAATGCCTTATGGGGTAGAATTTCAGGGAAACCTGATTTTGACATGAACCCTATGCTGTCAACCGAAATTCATAACCCAGCCATCCGATACTTTCATATGATCCTAGCCTACACCCTGTTTGGAAAGCCTGAGAATGACAATACTGTTTCAAGGGATGAGCTCTTTATTATCTTTTGTGCATTTCAATCTCGAGAGGTTAACGGACTGACTTTCATGTTTAATAACTTCTGCAAAATCATTAGAAATGAAAGCAGCCCAATTCTGATAGGTGGTCTAGTTACCAAAATAGCCGATGCTATGGGATTTAGGACCCGACTTTCTAAAATCAACCCTTTTGGAGACTTTAGGCCTATGAATATCACCTTCTGTTTCAATAGGGCCATGATTAGGAACGAAGGTCCACACCATTCCCAGCTCCTGATCAATAATGTAGTTGTGCCACATTTTACTCTACCAAATCATGAACGCACAAGTGTGCACAACGAACACAACTGGCTATATGACCTAGATGAACCACAGCCTAAACCTGAAGTAACCTTTCCTGAGCCTGAAATTGATCCTAAGACACCCCCTCATTACCATGATTTTGACTTTATGGAATTCCAAGATGACACTGACATTCCTAAGGTTGATGCCACAAATTATGCTGCAAATCTGACTACCATCCTTAAAACTTTGGATGACTATCATAAAGAGATCACCTCAGTAAAGGGTGAAATGAACACCATGCGACAAGATATTGTCGGCCTCATGGATCTGACAGTTGAGCAATTTGATCATTTGAACCAAGCCATTGCATCTTTGAAGAAACGCCTTGACTAGATTTTTGAAGCACTGCTTTTTCATGTTTTACTGCTTTTACTTTGGAAACAATTTATTTTCAGTTTTTCCTTTTCCTTTTTATGTTGGGAACAAATTAATTTACATTCAGTTTTTATTTATGATTGAATACACTGCTAGTCTTTGCTAGCATATTTTCTGGTTTTAATGAATTATTCAAATTATTGCTTAATATTGATCTTGATGGTATTAAATTTGCTCCTGTCATATTCTATTTTGTTTCTAATTTATTTTGTCATTTTATTTATGTTTATGTATGCATTATAGTGTTACCATATGTGCTAACAATTTCCTGTTACGAAAAAGAAAAGAATTGAATGTTTGCTGTCAAAACTGCTGTCAACCCCCAGATTTTGTAGCTGTCACGACCGTGACAGTCTCATGACGACTGTCATGCGGGTTTGGGACGCGTTCTGTGTTAAAACATAAACGTTCCCCTCTTCTTCTTCTTTCTTTCTTCCAATTCAAACACCACCGTCCCACTACCTCCAAAATTCCAAAACCGTCATACCACTACACATTTGACCAAATTTCATAATTTCCATTACCATTCGTCTTCCCACTCACTATTTAACCGCACTCGTACACCATTTTTTTCACAAACCCTCTTTCTCCAAAAACCTATTTTCTTCCATACCTTGTTTCTTTGTGAACCCACCATGGCAAGACAAACTCCAGACCTTACCACCGTAAATTTCAGAGAAGGAGCAGCCGGTGAACATCAAAGGGCTAATTACATCAACTTCCACCAACGTTTCGTGCAACCAACTCGTTATGTAGACATTGAATGTCTCGAAGAATTAGGGATGCTTGACGGAGTTAAATGGATGCTACAAAATGCTGGTCTATGGCAGCTCTGTACTCAGAGCCGACCTACTTACGAAGCCCTGACGCTCGAGTTTCTGAGTTCATTCACATACGTAACACCTTCTGGAGAAACGAACCAACTCACCGGTGTAGCCACGTTTCACATGTTTGGTACTGAGTATAAAATCGGCCAAAATCATCTTGCCGAGATGCTTGGTTTCCACCATGGCGAGAATGTTCATTGTCGGGTGCCACATGAAACATTTTTCCAAGAAGCATTTGATTTATGGAATAGATTGACCGGAATAACGGTCGATAGCTGGGAAAGCCTCAACGCAACATATATCCACAACCCAGCCATCGGATATGTTCACCGCACATTAGGAAGCACTATTTTTGCAAGGGATAGCAACCACAATGTGAACTTAAAGGAACTCTTCTTCCTCCATTATATATTTCACCCCGAGCCTATCAACGCCGCACCCTTTCTGTTAGCACACATCCAAGCTAACTGTGCTAGAGGTTCCAAACCCTTCTATTTTGGAGGGATTGTCACTTCTATTGCTCTAAGTTTGGATTTGGGGGACGACCTTAATAGATTACCTTGCGTGCCTCCGATGTTGCTCGACATCGACTACTGCCGCAGCTCACACCTCATCAAACTGAGAAGAGATGTTAAATACCATCCAATGGTCCGCACAAGAACAGTTCGAAGTATCATTATGCCTTGCAGGAACCGCATTGACCCTCAGAATATGGCCAATTGGCTCTTTGATTTGAATGCTCCCGAGCAAAATGCGGCTGCACATGATGATCAAAATCAGGCCCCTGTTGATGAGATGGAGCAAGAAATGGATAACTTCCCAGAAAACCAACCACCGCCTGCCAATGATGCTCATTCGACCTCCAGACGTCGTCGCCGCCCCGACCAAGACCCAGTTACAAACGAAGAAATCTTGAGGGCTATATGGCAACAAAACCAGCTGGCTTCCCAGAGAGAAGCACAACAACAGGAGCAACACAATGAAATGATGACTCTCATGCGTCAAATCCAGCAAGGGCAAGTCAGCCAAGGTCAGAGACTTGATGGCGCCATCCATGAGATGGGTGCCTTGACATTGCGAGTGCAGGACTTACACGATTACATCCATCACGTCGGCATTCCAGATCATGTGGCACAGCATGGACGAGGGCGCCCTAGGGGCAGAGGACGTGGGGCATCTTGATTATTTTGTTTGTTTTCTTTCTAGTTTTTCTTGTTGATCCCCTTTATATCGCAACATTGAGGACAATGTCCGATATAGTGTGGGAGAGTTAGTATATTTTCGTTTTATTTCCCTTTTTGTATTTTCCATTTTCCCTTATCAAAGTCAATATATGAGAATTTTCGTTCAGTATCCGATTTCCCCATTTTATTCTGCCAAAACAAAAAATTTTTTTACGATTAATGCACATCGTGACATACCAAGCTTTAAGTTATGTTAGGAAGTTGGGAAAGTGCTAACAAGATCAATACCGTCTTGACACCTTAGACCTCTTGCGTATGCGATGTCAGTTTCAATACTTATTATACCGATACCTTGAGTTCAGTCCTAAAGTAACCCCTAATAGTTTATATTAGCAGTCAGCACCGTCTAAATCACAAAACCACGTAGGGAGCCGATGAATATAAGTGTTTGATGCCAATCATGAAAAGAAGATTCTTTCTTGTCTGCCGAGAAATATAGAATATGCAACAATTCTTACAGTTGTGAAAACTTACAAGAAAAGAAAGAAATCCGTTGTCGATTGGTTCAGAGGTACCTGAATTTGGACTCGGTAGGGCGAACTACGGTTCGATCCCCCGCAATCTACGAATGGGATGCATAAAGGGTTACCACACTTATGTATCAGGCCCCGTGAGAAAAAGGGATCAAAGTCACTAACTGGCTACTCTACTACATGCGTGAATAAGGCAAAGGCCTTAATGTGATTGCGTTAGAATGAAACCGGGTGAAACAGACACGAAAGCTTCAGGTTAAACTATAATAGAATGATTAGAACTGGATTGTACAAAAGAGAGGTCTATGACAAAGCTTGTTGCTTTGTGTCAATAATGTATTTTTAGTGTTTTATGCAAGTACCTGACTTACTAACATAAATTCCTCCAACATTTTCGAATCCATTGGTGTACCATGTATGTGCATTTGATGAAGTTTGTCCGATTTTAACTTATTGATTGCTTGAGGACAAGCAAAGATTCAAGTGTGGGAGAGTTTGATAACACAAAAACATATCGTATTTTTACTTTGATTTATGTAAAAATCTTATTCCATTTCCGTCTAATCTTCGATTATTCCGAGAATATTTAAGTGTTTTCGCAGGTATTTCGGTTTCCAATTAAAAGTATGCAAAGTGTAGAAAAGAAGCAGAACAAGCAAGAAAAAAAGCAGAAAATAGAAGAAAATAGCAGAAATCATATTTTGCTGGTGTGACGACCGTCATAGCTCCCTCACGACCGTCATGGATTTCAAATGCATCACGACCGTCACAGCTCCCTCACGACCGTCATGGAATCAAAACAGAATTAATACGTTAAGCACAGACGTGGTCACGAAGCTTCAAAATTTCAATTATTGCACGTTTACATTTTTCTCCGAAGATTTCTAGGTTCCAAACCAAGTAACTGACAAAGTGGTGTCCCTACATCTTCTCCAACTACTGCCATAGCTGAGGCTATATATATGAGAAGGATTCCAAGAACAAAGGGTGGTCAATTTTCCTTTCCGAAGTGACGTATTGCTGCAGAATTATTTCCAGAATTTCATTCTTGTTTTATTTTGTTTCCTTTACCATTTTCCTTGTCCCCTATTACCGAACAAAGTAATAGTTTCTCACATTGAGGAACTATTGCACCTTAGTTTAAGTTTTTGTTTCCTGCCTTCATCATTTTGTTCTTTCCATTTATTCAAGCAAAAGCTTGCCGATCTGTGGAGGAATTGCTTAGACCGCATTTACCTGGTTTTTATCATTTCAATTTATAGCAATTGTTTTTCTTTTGTTATGTCTGAGTTTAGGTTTAATTGTTTATTGGCATTCATGTTCATTTTAATTAGTATGTCGAGCTAAACCGATTTTATCGGTATGTAATTGAGTAACCGGAATGGATTAAATATTCCCAAGCTAAAATCATAAATCAACTTATTTTCTGGCTTCGATTTCTTAATTTAAAACCAACTTTTATTACGAGAGTAAAAAAGGTAACAAAGGTTAAGGTCAAGACCACGAGGGTGTGAGATTTTACCCGGATAGCTGAAATCGAGCATTAGTTTTAAAAACAGCGAGAGCGCTTTAAAGTTTATTAGGACTTATTAGTTTTCAAAAATTATTTTTAAACTCATATGGGCTAGCGAGAGCAGACATATTGACTTAAAGGTACAATCCGAAGCAATAACCACGAGAGTGTGAGGTGAGGGTTTTTAAACTGGTATTTTCTACAGAATTATATTGTGATAAATTTTTATACGCTTAGGTTTAATGAAATCCACGATGGTATACTGAATTATATACCGATATCCTAATCATAACTAGTTTATTCCTAAATTTTAAATTTCCCTTTAATTTCCCGTTTTGAACCTAAAACCATATCAGATTAGCCTTAGATTTACATAGTAACATGAGATAACGGTACGTTCGATTTTTAGTCTTGGTGGGATCGATAATCTTTTAAAACTACGCGATACGACTGTATACTTGCAGTCAGAATCATTTAGGCACACTAAATTGAGATCAAACACCTCAGAGGGAAGGTCCCCTACCCAGAAGGCTTTGCGAGCAGGATATTACTTGTCCACCATGCTGCACGACGTGAAAGAACATGTTAAAAAATGTGAAAAATGTCAACACCATGGAGACATGCACTTGGCACCGTCCAACGAGCTTATGACTCTCTCGTCACCGTGGCCCTTAACCTCGTAGGGAATGGACATCCTCGGACCATTTACCATGGGGACGAACTAAAAAAAGTACCTGATAGTCGGGGTCGATTATTTTACAAAGTGGATAGAGGATGCCCTAGACAAAATCATAGAACACAATATACTCTGTTTTTATAAGAGTAACATACTTGCCCGGTTCTGCATATCACATGCACTTGTCACCGATAACGGGACGCAGTTCACCAACAAAAATTTCCAGGACCTTGTCTCCAAATTGGGCACCAAACAACATTTCACATTGGTCGAGTACCCTCAAACAAACGGGCAGGCCAAGACCGCGAACAGAGTGATCATACAAGGATTAAAACGAAGATTAGGTAAGGCCAAAAGGAAATGGCTCAAAGAGCTACACAACATACTCTGGGCCTATAAAACGACACCATATTCGCCCACGGGAGAAACTCCGTTCCAACTAGCCTACGAGTCCGAGGCATTAATCCCAGTGGAGATCAGAGAATCTTCTAGGCGAACTGAGTTCCCCCTCGAAGAGGAGATGAATGACGAGGTGCTACGAGAAGAGTTTGACCTGGTCGAAGATATTTGATCGAGGGCAGCCCTCCGCGAAGCCTCTTTAAAGCAAAAGATAATCTTATGACATGACGCCAAAGTCATAAAACGGGAATTCAAAATCAGAAGCCTAGTCCTGTGAAGAATCACAAAGATTCTCGTGAGAGAAAACTTGCCGCGAACTGGGAATGCCCTTACCGTGTGCGAGAAAAACTGAGAATGGGGCCTACTACCTCCAAAACTTACACGGGGAAGAACTTGCTCGACAATGGAACTCCGAAAAACTGAAACAATATTACAGTTAGGCCTAATAGTCAGCATACCCCCGTCGACGACGACGGGGTATGTCCTGACCACAGAGGCGTGCTCGGATTCAAGCACGACGTCTCAAACTTAAACAAAAAGGCAGGTTTCCACTCTTTGACGAGCAGATCCTTGGTCCAACGGGGAAAACTCAACCGAGCTCCACCGTCGTCGTACCAGTAAGGCAGAACACCCAGCTCGCGATGGGAAGTTCATGTCGCGGTGTTAAGATCCCGATCGAGATCTTTCCACCGCTGATAGTAGGAAATCCAACTCCGGTCACTCGACTAGTTCCCTTTACTGTCGAGCAAGACCCCAAACACTTAGCGAAAATAATTTCCAAACAAACATCTTGTTACAAGCAAGCAAAGGTATACACGAGCATATCAGAAAGTAAGGTATGATTAAAAAGAATACAAGCAAATGTGTATACGAGAACATTAAGAAATTCAAATATGATTAGAATTATGACCACAAAGGCCGATGATGTCATAATATTACAAAAAAAAGGGATGACGCCCACTCAAAATACAACAAAATATTCAAATCAAACATTATGCTCCCCCTCATTGGTGAGCTCTCCGTCTTCCTCGTCGCCAGTGCTGGGAGGGGCGACTATCTGACTGTCGACCACCTGGTGCAGGAATCCAGTCCCCTCAGTGGTGAGCTCGACCTTGGGGTTAGCAATTCGGAGTTGAGCCACAACATTCTCAAAGCTCATCTCGACTGCATCCACACAATCCTGTTCGAGACCTCTGATCTAGGAAACCAGCTCAATATGGATGTGCAAGGCATTTAGATCGCCATCCTCTTCCTTAGCGGGGGTCGCGGAAGTTTCCAAAGCAGAAACCCTGTCTACAAGGCTCTTCTTCTCAGCTGTGTGCCCGAGCCTCAAGGCATTCATGTCTACGTTTGGCTTAGCCAATTCATCATTCTTTTCATGCAGCTCAGTCACAATCTCACCCTGGATCTTGTAATTTTCCTTGTAGTCATCAAAGGCGATCTCCATCCTGATCGCCTCCGCTTTGAGCTTCCTATACGCTGCCCATTGCTTCTCCAGCTCGGCAACAAGAGAGGTCTCCTCTTCGTTGAGGACCAGAGAAACCTCCAAGACCCTCATCATAGTGTCCATATTATGAGCTAGTTCTTTTATTCTACACACCGTATCAAGGCCTAGGATGGCCGAAGAATCTGCCCGAGGCACGGCTAGAGAAGGGCTCCCTTCGTAGAACCCCCTGTTAGAAAATTAAGGAGGCATCACAAACTTTTCATTAGCTTCCCCTCCCCCGTCAAATCTACCTCCACAACATCATCCACTCACTGCCTCTTCTTGGTCGGGGTGTCCTTGTCCTGTTGAGGTGAAGACTGGTCGTCAATCGGAGAAGAAGAAGAGACAAGGCCGGAGTCAACCTTCGACTGGTTCAGCATGTTAACGAGCCTATTCTTAGAGCCCCTCTTCCTGCCTTTCGAAGCACTCCTTTTGGCCATTGCCATCTTGAGCACGCGATCCTGAAGGTTTGTCATGTTACCTGCGACAAATGAGAAGTACATGTTGTTGCGGTGAGAATCAGATAACAAGCTATTAATTAACTTGCATCGCATTTCTTTGAATTCACCACCGACTTTGATTTATCCAAAGGAAAGGTTCAAGATCGAGAAAACCTAAAGGGGGAGATCTAAGGTTCGGGGGTTGGTTATACTAAGGGAAGGTATTAGCACCCTTAATATATGTAGTACTCTACAGGAACCTCTTGTTTAGTTTATGTTATGTTATGTTTGCTTGCTAAGGGTAGGGTAAAGATGTTACCAATGACTATGAGGTCAAGGGCTGCCTATGACTATGAGGTCAAGGGTAAAATGGCTATGAGGCCAAGGTGATATTGAGCTATCTATGACTATGAGGTCAGAAGAGAGACTTTTCTATTACCATGAGGACAATAGAGGATGGCAATGACTATGAGGTCAGAGCTTGCCTATGACTATGAAGTCAAAGGTTAGATGGCCCTATGACTATGAGGTCAAGAGAGAATCCTATGACTATGAGGTCAAAGGATGATTATAAGCTTTCTAAGACTATTAGGTCAATATAGAGACTTTTCTACCACTATGAGGTCAATAGAGGATGGCTATGACTATGAGGTCAAAGCTTTACCTATGACTATGAGGTCAAGGTTGAATAGTTTACTCTATGACTATGAGGTCAAGAGGGGGTCCTATGCCTAAGAGGTCATGGAGGGAAGATGCCTAAGACTATGAGGTCCAAGGTAGCAATGAGCTTTCTATGACTTTGAGGTCAATAGAAAAACTTTTCCTTTGGAAGGAAGGGGAAGAATAACATCTTGTAAACAAGAGTTATAATGGGGTTAAAATACAATGAAGCATATGGGTTCAAGAATTCCAAACAGTAAGCATTTAATCAACACATGAAGCGAACTTTAAATGTGAACATAGTAAACAACAATGATGATTGGTCATATAAATACGAAAAGTATGGCAAAGAAAGCATTCTCACAGTTTGGAGACAAAGGCATTTAGAGTCATGCATTTTAACAACAGAGAGCAAAACAAATAACATTTCATAGTAAGATTTTGTTAAATTCAGGAAACAAAACTTCACAAATCAAGCACACTTCAAAGAAAACTCATTTCAAAGTCAGTAGTCACATGAATATGTTAAGCATGGCTGGGAAGGCACAAGAAACAACTGGATTTAGGTCACGCAACATCGACAGAGAACAAGAAAAACAAACAGCATTCTCATGGTTTGGAAACAAAGGCATTTAGAGTCATGCAACTTAGCAATAGAGGTCAGACAACATTCTCATAACGAAGTTTTGTGAAGGCCAGGATACAAAGTTCAATAAAATCCACAAGTTACAGTATGCTCTCAAGTAAAACTCTTTAAAGTCAGTAGTCACATACATTTACCAAGCATGGCAGGGAAGCATTCGCAAATTGAAAACAAGAGCATTTAAAGTTGTGTAACATAGAAACAGAACCCAGAAAACCCTAGACAATACTCTCATGATAAACTCAGGAAGCAATTTGTAATCAAAATTTCATAAGTTGCAAAATATCCCAAAGAAAACCCTTTAACGTCTTTAAGAAACAAAAATTGATTTTCCTTACAAAAGTCTACGGATGAAAAAAAAGAAGTTAGACATATTTTTATTTTTATTGTTTTTAGATAAGATAAAAAAAAAGTGGTAAAAATGAAAAAAAAAATAATAAAATAAAAAAAAAGAAAAAAAAGAAAGAGTGGCGGGGGACAGTTAGTGAGTGGCTTGCGCCACTTAGTGTGTGTGTGCAACAAGGTGGCTTGCGCCACCTGTGTATGTGTGCAACAAGGTGGTTTGCGCCACCTGTATGTGTATTATATTTTTTTTTATATTTTTTTTTATTTTTTATATGGTGTGGTTTTTTTGTTATTATTTATTTTGCATGCACCATTTTATTTTATTATTTTTTTCTTTAGAAAGGGTGTGGCGGACACCACTTAAACAATGCTGGCGAGCGCCATTTCAAGCTCTTATATTTTTTGTTCAGTTTTCATGAATCCAGTTAACGATTAACAAAACAAAACTACATATTAACGATTTCATCACAGAAACAAGCAATATTCAGACAACAACAAGATACGAATATGATAACAACATGGAGCAAAATGATCATGGAATCAGACAATAATGAGATAATAAATATAATAACAGTGTGGTGCAAATATGAAACAAATGATTATCGTGTATAAAAAACAGAGTGAAATAGAGTGATACCTAATGGAGAGAGTCCACTGCTTCTTCACAGGTACGGGTTTCTGGAAATGGTGGATGTGCTTTCCTTCCTCAACTGCTACAGAGCCAACACTCTCATAAAGAAACACGAGCTTTTGGTGGTTAAAGTGTTGGAGGTTTGAAGTGTTTACGGGAGTGAATAAAATGATAAGTTTCTTGCAAGCTTTGAAGGTTACTTGCAGAGCTTAAGAAATGGAGAAGTGGAGAGATTTTGAGAGAGTTTCTTTGTATTTTCCTCGGTGTGTTTTTTTTTGGTTGTGTTTCTGTGTGTTTACAGAGAGAATGGAAAGTGGTGAATTCCTTGCAAGTTTTGAGGATTACTTTCAGGATTATGAGAGGGAGAAATAGAGAGAAATTTTCTTGGTAATTTCTGGTGTCTTGAACAAAGGAGAAATGGTCTCCTTTTATAGGCGAAGCAAATTGATCAGTGCCTTGGAGATACAGTGGGTAATTGAATATTCACAACTTTATGGCCTTTGATCCAAATGACACATTTTGGGCCCAATAGAACTTTGAGATAAATCATATGTCCATGAACAAAAGGAAATGGCACGGGAACAAACTTAGGAAATTCCAAATTGCAAAATTAAATCCTCCCATGGCACCAATTTGAGATGTTGCACCTTGGTGAATATTTATCCCAATGAAAAAAATCTTTAATGCCCAAAGATGGATTCCAAGGATGTTTATTAACACGTGGCATAATTTCTCAAGACTTGGGATCACCCTTTGCTTGACATGAAAGGCAATGGTTGGCTTGTCTTGGTGAGACATTTGATTTCTTGTCGAAAAAGACTTCTTGGATGCATGTAGATTTCAAATGGTTGCACTTGGGCAAAAGATGTCTTAGGGAGACCTTGTCCTCTTTATGTAAACCCTATCTTCCACAATAAAAAGAAACAACTTGCAAAAAGAAATGGTTAGTTAACAATGCATACATGATTGAGGTCTAAAAGTAAGCGCAAGATGATATGACATCTAAGGGGTAAAATTTGGGGTACAACAGTTGCCCCTATTTAAATAGCTTTACCGGATGGCCCGAGGAATGGAAATCCTCGGGACGTCAAGGTGGAAGATATTTAAATATAGCAAACTGAAAATTTTGCCCTTAGATGGAATGCAGATGCTAAGGACATGCAACAAACATGCATATGCCGACATACCATGAACTCTAATATGATGATATGGTGATATGACAGTGCAAAAATACGGATAAACAGGACACGAAAGAAAAATAGCTACCAAACATAGGTGAGCTTTGCTGGGGAATGATGAAGGAAGTATCCACGAGGAAGACTCACTGGGGATACAGACCAACCAACAAAAGAAACTCGCTGGGGAGACTCCAAGGAAACACTGTGGATAGAGAAATAAAGGGGAAACCCTACAGATCCTCACTGGAGGTAGGAGCCAGAGAGGTGTTCTCCACTTGGGAAAGATCCAGGGAGATGGACGACATGTTCAAAGGTGATCGGGCGACACTGGGGAAAGAAAAACACATTTTAACTGGGCATGAAACCAGAAAGAAGACAACGATCTCCACTAGGGATCCATTTGAAATAAAAGGATAGACCTCAACAAAGAGTTTCTGGGATTTCTTATACAGAAGAGTTCAAACGGGATCTTCAAGAAAAGACAGAGATAAACTCGCGTGCCAGATAATAAAATACGACTGAACTTTTTAGCTGGTAATAAGGTTAATGAGCCATTGATAATTGGACTCGAGTACCAATATGAGTTGGACTCCAATATGAGTTGGAAAAAACACCGGTTTGGGGTGATAGTTTAGATACCAGTATGAGCTGGATTTGGGGGTGCCAATATGAGTTGGACTTTGACTACCAGTATGAGCTGGATTTTTGAATGCCAGTATGCGCTGGATTTTGAATGCCAGTATGAGCTGGACTTTTGGATACCAGTATGAGCTGGATTTTTGGATACCAATATGAGATGGATTTTGAATGCCAGTATGAGCTGGACTTTTGGATACCAGTATGAGCTGGATTTTTTAGGTAACAGTATGAGCTGGATTTTGAATGCCAGTATGAGCTGGACTTTTGGATACCAGTATGAGCTGGATTTTTTTGGTTACCACTATGAGCTGAATTTTTTAGGTACCAGTATGAGTTGGATTTTTTAGGTACCAGTATGAGTTGGATTTTTTAGGTACCAGTATGAGCTGGATATTGAATGCCAGTATGAGCTGGACTTTTGGATACCAGTATGAGCTGGATTTTTGGATACCAGTATGATCTGGATTTTTGGATACCAGTATGAGCTGGATTTTTTTCGGTATCCATATGAGGAGGTTAAATATCTTGTAGGTTAATATCGGGGTTTGGAGGTTTGACTTCTTGGGGAATAGTGATCAAAGAGTCAAAAATCTGGCGCACGCAGGTAAAGACCGGACGCAAACAAGACAGCAGACCAAAAGTCTGCAAACCAGCAAAAAAAAGAGGTCTCGGGAGATAAGGACCCAACAACTAAAACACACACAAGTGCAAAGATGTCCAATGTTATGGTATGATGCGAATGTCGAATGATATGCAAGAGACAACTCTAACGAGACAACGGACTGGGAAGGAAAGACACATCCACCGCGAGAAGTCACACTGAAATCTGGAGGTAATCAGTCTTGGAGCCAATCCATGAATGTCCTTACTTCACTAGGGAAACGAAATTTCACCTTTTCAACAGACATCCATGAAGATACAAGGGAGAATCCCTTTATATCGTGGCATCTGGTCGTTGCTGAGATTTTTTAATTCAGGGAAGTATTCGTCGATCTTTCTTCAATGAAAAACTTGGATGATTTATCAGTGTTTTCGTCATAACCAGAGTTTTGAGGGCAGCCATTGATTTCGCTAAATCGTCCCTAACGCCAAAGCAAAAATTTATTTTCATTGTGTTTTCTCAAAAGATTTTTTTCAAGACATTTTCCGCTTTCAAAACCATTATTAATGAATAAGTGAAGTTTTGTATAACAAGGAAAATAACAGGGCAATGATAAACATCAAACAAAGAATGGCTCAAAAATCTGATTTCATTAGGATGGTAACTTGCCAATAGCGAAGTTCCATGGAATATTACAGTTGGAAAAATGGCAATTTTGGGAAAAGGTTACATCATATTCAGTGACGACTATCCTCCCTAATGACTAAGAATCCTAAAATCTTTGCTGTTGATGAGGATCAACGAAAACTGAGTTGCTTCAAGAATTATTGGAGGTAGGTGATAACCTGGTCTGACACAGTGAAACGCCTTTGTCCCTAACTTTTGCCTGGACCGCCCTTTCGGGTTTTCAGTCCACCGGGACGCTCTTTTTTGCCTAAGCCGCCCTGTCAAGTTTTTGACCTAGCGAGCTCTTTCTTTTTATTTGATCCCTAACTTTTTCCTGAGTCTCCTTGATAGGTTATGACCCACCGGGATACCCTTTTCTTGCCTAAGTTGCCATTTCTGGTTTTCGACCTAGCAGGCTTTTTAGGCGTAATATTTTCGTACTGAGTCAGCGTTCACAGGGTGTGCGAGTTGTTCACCATCCATCATTGTGAGGAATAAAGAGCCTCCTGAGAATATAGTCTTTACCACAAACGGACCCTCATAGTTAGGTGCTCATTTTCCGCGAGCATCCCTTTGAGACGGCAGGATTTTCTTGAGTACAAGTTCGCCTTCTCGAAATTCTCGAACACAGGCCTTCTTGTTGAATGCCCTCTTCATTCTCTTCTGATACAAGTACCCATGATACATGGCGGTCAGTCGCTTTTCATCAATGAGGTTCAGTTGGTCATATCTCTCTTTGATCCATTCCACTTCATCAAGCTTGGTTTCCATCAGGATTCTCACAGATGGTATCTCTACTTCAATGGGGAGGACAACATCCATTCCATATACCAGAGAAAAGGGAGTTGCCCCTATCGAAGTTCGAACCGAAGTTCGGTATCCGTGCAAGGCAAATGGTACCATTTCATGCCAATCCTTATAGGTTTTGACCATTTTCTGCAGGATCTTTTTCATGTTCTTGTTGGCAGCTTCGACAGCTCCATTCATCTTGGGATGGTAGGGTGATGAATTGTGATGCTCAATTTTGAAATTGTCACATAACTCTTTCATTGTCTTGTTATTCAGATTTGTCCCATTGTCGGTTATGATCTTGTTGGGGATTCCATAACGACAGATGATATTGTTTTTGATGAAACGGGCAACCACTTGCTTGGTCACGTTGGCGTAAGAAGCAACTTTAACCCACTCGGTAAAATAATCGATGGCCACTAGAATAAAACGTTGACCATTAGAAGCTTTCGGCTCAATAGCTCCGATCATGTCAATGCCCCACATGGAAAAAGGCCAAGGAGACGATAATACATTTAGCAAGGTCGGAGGAACATGCATCTTATCAGCGTAGATTTGGCACTTATGACACTTTCTGGCGTATTGGATACAGTCAGCTTCCATAGTCAACCAATAATACCCAACCCTTAAGACCTTCTTAACCATAGCATGCCCATTGGCGTGAGTACCAAAAGCTCCTTCATGGATATCGTGCATCAACAGGTCTGCTCCTCGTTTATCAACACATCTTAGCAGGACCATGTCGTGATTTCTCTTGTAAAGCACATCATTGTTGAGGAAGAATTTAGATGACAACCTCAACAAGGTTTTCTTATCAAGACTGGAAGCATTGGCGGGATACTCTTGAGTCTTCAGATAATTCATGACGTTGTGAAACCACGGTTTTCCATCCATCTCTTCTTCAACTGACTGGCAATAAGCGGGTTCAGTCTTGCGCTCGATACTGATGAGAGGTGCTTCATTGAAAAACCTGACTTGCCACATTGAAGCTAACATTGCTAGGGAGTCAACTATGTGATTCTCGGAGCGAGGAACATTACGAAATGTAATCTCATCAAAGTACTTGATCATTTCCACAATATAAGCACGATATGGGATCAGTTTCTTATCTTTAGTTTACCATTCACCTTTGACTTGATAAATAACCAAAGTCGAAACACCTATCACTTCTAGAATCTTAATTCTGAGATCAATTGCAGCTTCTAAACCCAAAATACAAGATTCATACTCGGCGACATTGTTCGTATATTCAAAGTCCAACCTTGCTGTAAAAGGAGTATAACCGCCGGCAGGGTTCATTAGTACAACACCCACACCATGTCCTTTGAAGTTGGGAGAACCATCAAACATCATCTTCCATCTAGAACCGGGTTCAGGACCTTCGTCGGGGCCTGGCTCTTCGTAATCTTTTATTACCATGATATCTTCGCCAGGGAAGTCAAACTTGAGAGGTTCATATTCTTCGACAGGTTGATCTACAAGATATTCCGATAACACATTCCCCTTGATAGATTTATGAGCAACGTACTGGATATCGTATTCTGACAGCAGCATGTGCCATCGAGCCAATCTTTCTGTTTGAGTAGGCTTCTCGAAGATGTACTTTATTGGATCCATTTTGGAGATCAGCAAAGTAGTGTGGCAAATCAGATACTGCCTTAGACGTTTGGTGGCCCATGCTAAAGCACAACAGGTCTTCTCAAGCAATGAGTATTGACTATCGCTATCAGCAAACTTTTTGCTTAGATAATAGATGGCATGCTCTTTGTGACCAGTTTCGTCGTGTTATCCCAAAACACAACCCATGGATCCTTCTAAAACCGTTATGTACATGAAGAGAGGTCTTCCAGGAACAGGAGGAACCAAAATAGGCGGTTCTTGTAGATAGTTCTTGAGTTTTTCAAAGGCTTATTGGCAATCAGCATTCCACTCTACTGTCTGATTCTTGCAGAGCAACTTGAAAATTGGTTCACAAGTAGGAGTCATGTTGGAGATGAATCTGGAGATATAGTTTAAACGGCCCAAAAATCCTCTTACTTGCGACTCAGTCTGCGGAGCTGGCATCTCTTGAATGGCTCGGACCTTATCAGGATCTACTTCAATTCCTCTTTGACTGATGATAAAACCGAGCAATTTCCCTGATCTGACACCGAAGGTACATTTGGTAGGATTCAACTTCAGCTGGTATTTCCGAAGCCTTTTGAATAACTTCAGAAGATGGTCCAAATGTTCATCCTCACTCCGAGACTTAGCAATCATATCATCCACGTACACTTCAATTTCTTTATGGATCATGTCGTGGAATAAAGTCACCATGGCTCTTTGATAAGTTTCCCCTGCGTTTTTTAAACCGAAGGGCATGAATTTGTAGCAATAGGTTCCCCAAGGAGTGATGAACGTAGTTTTATCCATATCAGCCGGATCCATTCTGATCTGATTGTAGCCTGAGAAGCCATCTATAAATGAGAAGACTGAAAATTGAGCTGTATTATCCACAAGAGTGTCTATATGCGGAAGAGGGAAATCATCCTTAGGACTGACTTTGTTAAGATCCCTGTAGTCTACGCACATTCGCACTTTACCGTTCTTCTTCATCACTGGCACAATGTTGGCTACCCATTCGGGATACTTTGAAACTGCCAAGAAACCTGCTTCCAGTTGCCTTTTAACCTCATCTCTGATTTTGAGAGCCATATCAGGTCTACTTCTGCGAAGTTTCTGCTTTACTGGAGGATAATCGGGTTTGAGCGGTAGCTTATGAACTACTATGTCTGTATCCAAACCAGGCATATCCTGATAAGACCAAGCGAACACATCTACATATTCTTCCAAGAGCAGTACCAGCCATCGTCTGACGTCTGCCTCAAGTGTTGCCCCAACCTTGACCTTTTTCCTCTTCTCTTCGGTACCAAGATTGATGATTTCGACTTGTTCCTCATGCGGTTGAAGATCCGTGTATTGATATTCACACATTTCTGGCAAATCATCAGGGACCTCATAATCCTCCTCATCCTCAGCTTGATGAATAGGTGAGTCAAAGTCAATTGTGAGGTTAGGGTCACTGAATACAACAGGTTTGGGATTTATTATGCGTGATGGATGGATTTATTTTATTAAAATGCACAAGACTCAAATGCAAAAAGAAAAAAAAGTTTTTGTAGTTTTGAAAAGATTGCCACTTTCCTTAAAAAGCAAAAGAACGGTAAAATAAAGACAGAGAATTTAACAAAACAATCACTTTCATTGATTAATAAGAGTTAAAAGTGGTGGCCCATACAAAATAATCCGATAGCCTCGGGCAAAGCTACGGAATTTGAAAACATCAACAAAAGCAAGAAAATTACTCTGGCATAGGGTACAAAGTAGGGATCTCAATAGATTCCCAATTACTCAAAGCGGCGTCACACTGGAAAACCAACTGATCAATGTCTTCTCCTTCAGCGTCTTCAATGATGGCATGGACCTGATGTCCTCCACTGATGAACATCTCTTGAATTATCTTCAGTCTTCCCGTGGTCGGAGCAGCTTTTTCCTTAAGAGTTGGTTTGTAACCCAACCCTTGGCACTTTTCTCTCTCTTGGACTTCGACAACTTTGCCCCAGCCTTCCGGTATACCATTCTGTAGGGCGGATCGAATGTTCTTGAAGGAATCAAAAGATGGATCATTGGAGGCCGCTGGCTTGTTATCATCAATCATAATAGCATTTGCTATCGCAAGAGCTTGGAAATAAGTTTCCAAAGCGTCTTCATCAGCCTTAATGTAACGGAACGAGGACAAATTGCTGACCATCAAGTCTTCCTCGCCGTGTATGATAACCAATTTTTCTTCAGCGACAAACTTCATTTTTTGATGCAAAGTTGATGTTACGGCGCCGACCTCATGGATCCAAGGTCTACCCATCAAACAACTATAAGCAGGATTGATGTCTAAGACCTGGAAAAGGATGTTGAACACTTGAGGACCAATCAAAACAGGAAACTTGATCTCTCCCATCACCTATCTTCTTGAGCCATCGAAATCTTTGACAACAAGCGAAGTGGGTCTCATTACAGCTCCTTGGTAAGTCAACTTCTCAAGGGTTCTTTTTGGTAGCACATTCAGGGATGAACCGGTATCCACAAGAACTCTGGCCAATGTATCTTCTTGACACTTCACTAATACATGTAAAGCCAGGTTATGGTTCCTTCCTGCTCGCGGTAACTCCTCGTCACTGAAACTGAGAGTGTTACAAGCTGTAATGTTGGCGACGACATGGTCGAATTGTCCTGCAGTTATATCTTGGGCCACGTGTGCCTGGGCCAGTACCTTTTGTAGAGCGGCTCTATGAACCGGTGAATCGACTAATAGAGACAAGATTGAAATCTTGGATGGGGTCTGATGAAGTTGATCTACCACCTTGTAATCACTCCTCTTGATGATTCTTAGGAACTCCACATCTTCTTCCTTATTAACTACCTCCTTTCCTTTGTCCTTAGGGGGTACAGAAACAGCGGTCTCTTTGGGCATAGTTTCTTTGAATAAAGGAGTGTAAACTCTGCCACTCCGGGTTATTTTTCCCGTTCCAACTATGTTTGTCACATCTTCAGTAGTCCCCGCCTCATTCCTTGGAACTACTTCTTCAACAACGATTCCCACCTCATTCCTTGGAACCACCTCTTCGCGGGTTTTGTTACCCGTGATGTTCTCATAAATCCATGGCAGTGCTTTAGTTCCTCTGAACCTGAATGGAATAGGTTGTCGAGTATCGCATTGCTTGGATTGATTGGCAGCGGTAGCAATAATAGTCTCAGGATTATTGAAAACCGGTACAGGTCTATTAAACACAGGCACCACAGAATTAGACTTAGGCATATTGAACATAGGCACCTGCTCTCTTGGCTTTGGCAGGTTAAACACAGGCTTGATCACTGCAATTTCATCCTTATTTCCTTTACTGAACACTTGTAGAAATCCTTCATTAAACAAGCCCTGGATGGCGTCTTGGATTAGTTGACAACCCTTGATATTAATATTACAACCTTCACAATTACCATGACAAGCTTTAACCAACCCAGCTTCGAACAACTTAGCATGGAAGATCTTCTTAGGAGTCCGTATCTTTGAGGCATCCATTAATACTACCTCATTATTCTCGTCTTCAATGGCATTGGTGGCCCCATGTGTGGGCAATGGATTGCTTTTCACATTTGGCGGGTTATCCGCGAAAGACAAGATCTTCTTCTCCACCAAACCTTTTACAACATATTTCAAAGCAAGGCAACCCACCAAATCATGACTCGCTGCCCCTTGATGAAAGGCACAAGTAACATTCGGATTATGGAACACCATAGATCTCTCTGAGGGTGGACCCATAGGTCTAGTGATAATCAAACCTTGTTGCACCAGAGAAGGATACAACTCAGTGTAAGTCATAGGTATGAATGGGAATGAAGGTTTCCCTCCTTGTCTTCTGTAAGAAGTGTTCTGCTGGGGAACCTGCTGTCTCAGTTGTTGATATTGTTGGGTATTTGGCACATGCTGATAGGCTGGTTGCTGATAAGCCGGTGCCTGTTATGCTGCTTGGTGATTGAAGGTCGGTGTTACGGCTGCTATGTAAGGTTGCTGAGCATATTGAATCGGGTAGATCGGTTGCTGAGAGAAGTTAGGACCTGCCTGCTGTTGGTAGGTTGGTTGTTTCCATCTGGGGTTTTTATTCCTCCCTGTCATGACAACATGGGTTTCTCCTTCTTTCTTCTTGTGAAAATTGTCGGGAGCCTTCTTGACATTGTTGCTGGTTGAACTGCTTGCAGAACTTACCACCTTCCCACTTTTTAACCTGGCCTCTACTTTTACACCAACTGCGACGATGTCAGCAAAATTGGCATTGACGCTGCTGATCATTCTTTCGTAAAATTCTGGTTTCACTGTATCTATAAACCAGTCTGCCAGTTCTTTCTCAGTCAGAGGCGGTTCAACTTGAGAAGCAGTTTCCCTCCACCGTTGTGCATACTCTTTAAAGGATTCGGTGTTGCTTTGGGTCATGCTTAGCAATTGTCTTCGGTCAGGGGCTAGATCCAGATTGTACTTGTAATGTTTCACAAAAGCATCCATTACATCTTGGAAACAGTGGACCTGAGATTGATCCAGACTTAGGTACCACTTGGCAGCAGCGCCTTTGAAGCTATCTTGAAAACAATGTATCTTTAACTTATAGTTACGCACGTGGGCGACCATTCTTCGGAAATGCATGATCAAGTGTGATCTGGGACACGTGGTGCCCGAGTACAACTCAAAGTTCGGCAGCTTGAATTTAGAGGGAATCACCAAGTCTGAGACTAGGCACATGTCCTTGACATCAGTGCTAAAGGTGTTACTTCCTTCCATAGCCTTTATTTTCATCTGCATTGTCTCGACACTCTCTCTTAAGTTTTCATTTTGGTAATCCCCCTCTTATGATACATCAATGTAGTTATAAGGGTGGTGATTATGGAAAACAGGACGGGCTTGTGTCTACACCACTGGTGGAGCAAAGGTAGGAATAACCTGCTGAGTCTCATTAATCAGAGGTACTGTCTGTTGAGTAGATTGAGGAACTGTGGCTCGGATGAAGTCAAATGGCATACCCAATATAGGGTTTACAATAGGAATAACGGGAGGTTCTACTATGGGGGTGATGATCTCGGAGACCACAGTGGCCTGGGTATCCATCTTTGCTCTCAAAATGTTGACAGCTTCCAAAAGCTTCCCCATTCCACCTCGTATTTCTGTCAATTCATTATTGACTCGATCCATTTCCCCATAGGCTTCTGACATCTTCAATCGAGCTTGGGCCCGAGTGTTGTATCCGTGCTTAGGATTCAGTGTGACGGTTCTGAGATAACAAGGCGACATCATACAAAACCAAAGAGGAGAATGCACATGATATGATATGATGCACATGAGAATGCACATGAAAAATGCAAGCTAAACTATCAAGAAACCAAAGAAATTTTTCAAATAATATAGGCAGTGGAATCTTTTGTCAAAACATCTTCTTCATTAAGAAAATCTGGCAGTCGTTACATCAAGAGCAGAGTATCTTCATGCTCTGAATACAAAAAATTAGGGACATACCCTCAACTGAAAGGAAACAACAACATCAAAAGGAAATAACAAAGAAAGAAACAACAACATAAAATTTTAAAGGACTAGAAATTGGATCCACTGGTGGTTGTCTCTTCCTCTTCATTGATCTTCTTCATAAGCTCCTCGATACGACCCTTGATCCTTTCTCTTTCGAGAAACAAATCAGTCAAAGCATCCACCATCCTTTTTCTGGTCTCCGGTGGTGCTTCGTGGCGAGGAAATGGCTTCCTCATCACTCGAGCTATGTTACGGGACCATTGCAGGTGAGTCTCGGTGACAGAACATTCAGCCCTCCACAATCGCCTATTAATCTGGCGCCAAGCGCGCTCAAGTCGCATTTTCATTTCAAAACCTTCCTTTTCTTCATAATACATCATTTGCATGTCCTCATTGGCTGGAGGTCCTTCCTTCATGTGGCCTAGCTGGCGGCGAGCAAGGACAGGGTTGTAGTTGATACAACCATTCCTTCCCATCAGGGGTACATTGGGGCAATCCCCACAGCTAACAATCATGGTGATTCCTTCATCGGTCGGGTCATACCATTCGATATCAGTATGCTTTAATTCCATTAATTTCTTGGACCATATCTTATAATCTTCACCCCCTAGAAAGCCGGAGTCTTCGACAGATAAGAGATGAACCATTTGTAGAAGAGGGCTACACAGCAAACGATTGATCCACAGCCTCTTGAGTATCTGGTCTGGATCGAGTGATAAACATCCGCAAGCAAAGTCGGGACTGGATTATTGATTGCGAATATCTGAATGGCTTGGACATCCACAAAATGTTTGGCGATTGGAAACAGAAACAAACCGTAGATCATCAGAGCTAAAGTTGATTCAAATAGTGCCTCGTTTCCTCGGTTCTTGAAATAAAGGGCTTTTGCTAGCAAGAACAAAGCGGGGAGTCCGTGTCGCCCTCCTTTGATGGTCAAATTAGCTTGAATGTACGATACTCTAATCTTCGTAGCCATGGTAATTTCTTTAATGGAAGGCATTGCCTCAATTCCAGAGAAAATTAGAGCCTTCCTGATAGGGATTCCAATCATAGCAGAGAACTCTTCCAAGGTTGGAACCAGCTGGAACTCGGGAAATAGGAAGCAACGGTAAGCTGGATGGTAAAGCTGAACCAAAACCTCAAGGGGCCCTTTGGTTACTGGCAGTCTCATTAGTGGAAGATGGCACCCATACTTATCAGCGAAAGTTGATGGGTCTGCGACTTTGTCACCCAACCACAACAATTGTTCAAGCTCGGGAAGCTCAAAGGAGTAAGGCCAAACATTCTTTCCTGCGGCATCTATATCTACAAAATCTTCAAAAAAAAGTTAGTACCTTGATAGGTTAGCAAGAGATGCGAGGATGCAATGCAAATGCGATTGGTTTTAAGGAACTCAAGAAAGACAATTTTCAAAACAAGCCTCATTTCATTAAATATTGAGAAGAGTTTACAACTTGGATATTACATCTCAAAAAGGCTCAAAATACAATAAGATGAGAACAACAGCTAGGCCTTGAAGAAAAAACAACCCTATCTAGGAGTGTCCTGCTTCACGCCTTCTCTTCTGTCCCTTCAACTCGTGATTCTCGAAGACCATCTTATCGACTATCCCTTTCCAAGCACCAGACGTCGGAGGAATACTGGCATACTCATGAGTGCTAGAAGTAGGCCTCATGCTAGAGAAAAATCAATTTTCCTGTGCCAGAGGTTCATCTATCACACGTTTTTCCAGCCACTCGATCAAGTCGTCTTTCTCTTTCATCTTCTCCTTCATTTCTTCTTGCTCGATGCAGACGATATGATATTTCCATTCCCACGTGTCCCTTTCAAGCTTCATTCTTGCTAGAGTTTCCTGGTATTCTTCAATGCGCTCAATGGGAATAGCATGTGGAGATGAAATAGTTGGCTGCTGAAGTATTTTGGGAAGATATGACATTTTGAGGTCACGAGCTCGAGATCGAACCCATTGGAGGAATGGTTCCAAAGCTACACAGTTCCTTTTTCCCAGATCATTCTTGGTGCTTTCGTGGAATTTGTCCCAAGCACACCAAACTCCACTTTTGGTCCCATTAGTGGTTTTTTCATTAAGGTAGAAGAAACCGGATACATGAATACTCTTAGGCTTTTCTTTCATTGCAAATCCAAATTGGCGTCTGGAAAGAACAGGGTTATAGTTGATCCCTCCATGAATACCAAGAAGAGGTACGTTAGGGAAAGGACCACAACTGTCAATGTATACTCCTTTGTCATAAACGGAGTCATACCAAAAGATATCATTGTGAGTAAGAGAAATGATCCTTTGAAACCAACGAAGTTTGTCAGGATTATCTCGGAATTCAGATGTTCGGGGCAGATGAGTGATGTACCAATGGTAGAGCAATGGTGCGCAACATAAAATAGTTCATTTCCCTTGAAGAGTCCTATGATGGACAAAATGGAGAGCATCACCGAGTAATGTAGGCACAGGGTTTCCACTAATAAAGATCCTGATGGCGTTGATGTCGACAAAATCCTCCACATTAGCGAACAAAAACAGACCATAGACCAACAAAGCGAAGGTTGCTTCAAATGCAGCAATACTATTTGCATTGAAAAATTGACAAGCTTCTTCATACAAGAACTTAGATGGTAGTCCCTTGATGCCATCCTTGGTGGTGACGTGAGGTTTGACCTCTGACACATCTAAGTGAATACACTCGCCAATCTCTTTTGGAGTAGGGATTTTCTCCTGACCACTGAAAGGTATTTGTTTCTTCACAGGTAAGCCAAACCAATGAGAGTATTCTTCCAAGGTTGGAACCAGCTGGTAATCCGGGAAAGTGAAGCAATGATAGAGAGGATCATAAAACTGGACCAAGGTGTCAAGATTCCTTCCTCCATTTCAGTTCTAAGAAGGCCAATTGAACTTTTTAGTGTTTCTCTTCTCGATATCCATGATACCTATGATTTCAAAGGAAAATACTACTGAGTTCTTTAAAACCAATAAAATGGATGCAATGAGATGTGTGTAATGCACAAACATGGGAAAATACACAGATATATGTACATAGCGTACAAATCTTAGGTTTAAAGATCTCATGAATGGAGCTAGGGTCTACCCATCCCAACAAGGTGTGGACTACGGGTTCATTAATTGTAGAACAAGGTTCTAAAAGTTCCCAGAGTCTACGTAAATCCTTCGGATATTACCGGCCTGCATGACTACTCACGCGAGTTAATAATATTCTCAAGATAAACTCGTCTGAGTGTAGTATCGCGTGACAACTACTTAGGACTTGCTCCCTCGTAGCCACCGTACTACATCCTAAAAGGCCAAGTGGGGTGAAGGTAACTACGGTTCTCAGAATCCCTGGCTCCCAATTGACACATCAGACATCAACAATCCCAAAGGGACTCATCTGAGTGTGGTCATCATATGCCATAAATTGTTAGGACTACTCCCTATGACTATGAGGTCAAGAGACAATCCTATGACTATGAGGTCAAAGGATGATTATAAGCTTTCTATGACTATGAGGTCAAAGGATGATTATAAGCTTTCTATGACTATGAGGTCAATAGAGAGACTTTTCTACGACTATGAGGTCAATAGAGGATGGCTATGACTATGAGGTCAAGGTTGAATAGTTTACTCTATGACTATGAGGTCAAGAGGGGGTCCTATGCCTAAGAGGTCATGGAGGGAAGGATGCCTAAGACTATGAGGTCCAAGGTAGCAATGAGCTTTCTATGACATTGAGATCAATAGAAAAACTTTTCCTTTGGAAGGAAGGGAAAGAAAAACATCTTGTAAACAAGAGTTATAATGGGGTTGAAATACAATGAAGCATATGAGTTCAAGAATTCCAAACAGTAAGCATTTAATCAACACATGAAGCGAACTTTAAATGTGAACATAGTAAACAGCAATGATGATTGGTCATATAAATACGAAAAGTATGGCAAAGAAAGCATTCTCACAGTTTGGAGACAAAGGCATTTAGAGTCATGCATTTTAACAACAGAGAGCAAAACAAATAACATTTCATAGTAAGATTTTGTTAAATTCAGGAAACAAAACTTCACAAATCAAGCACACTTCAAAGAAAACTCATTTCAAAGTCAGTAGTCACGTGAATATGTCAAGCATGGCTGGGAAGGCACAAGAAACATCTGGATTTAGGTCACACAACATCGACAGAGAACAAGAAAAACAAACAGCATTCTCATGGTTTGGACACAAAGGCATTTAGAGTCATGCAACTTAGCAATAGAGGTCAGACAACATTCTCATGACGAAGTTTTGTTAAGGTCAGGAAACAAAGTTCAATAAAATCCACAAGTTACAGCATGCTCTCAAGTAAAACTCTTTAAAGTCAGTAGTCACATACATTTACCAAGCATGGCAGGGAAGCATTCGCAAATTGAAAACAAGAGCATTTAAAGTTGTGTAACTTAGCAACAGAACCCAGAAAACCCTAGACAATTCTCTTATGATAAACTCAGGAAGCAATTTGTAATCAAAATTTCATAAGTTGCAAAATATCCCAAAGAAAATCCTTTAACGTCTTTAAGAAACAAAAATTGATTTTCCTTACAAAAGTCTAAGGATGAAAAAAAAGAAGTTAGGCATATTTTTATTTTTATTGTTTTTAGATAAGATAAAAAACAAGTGGCAAAAATGAAAAACAAAATAAAAAAATAAAAAATAAAATAAAAAAAAGAAAGAGTGGCGGGGGCCAGTTAGTGAGTGGCTTGCGCCACTTAGTGTGTGTGTGCAACAAGGTGGCTTGCGCCACCTGTGTGTGTGTGCTACAAGGTGGCTTGCGCCACATGTATGTGTATTATATTATTTTTTCTTTTTTTTGTTTTTTATGTGGTGTGGTTTTTTTAATTATTTCTTTTGCATGCACCATTTTATTTTATTGTTTTTTTTCTTTGGAAAGGGTGTGGCGGACGCCACTTAAATAATGCTGGCGAGCGCCATTTCAAGCTCTTATATTTTTTGTTTAGTTTTCACGAATCCAATTAACGATTAACAAAACAAAACTACATATTAACGATTTCATCACAGAAACAAGCAATAATCAGACAACAACAAGATACGAATATGATAACAACATGGAGCAAAATGATCATGGAATCAGACAATAATGAGATAATAAATATAATAACAGTGTGGTGCAAATATGAAACAAATGATTATCGTGTATAAATAACAGAGTGAAATAGAGTGATACCTAGTGGAGAGAGTCCACTGCTTCTTCACAGGTACGGGTTTCTGGTAATGGTAGATGTGCTTTCCTTCCTCAACTGCTATAGAGCCAACACTCTCAGAAAGAAACACGAGTTTTTGGTGGTTAAAGTGTTGGAGGTTTGAAGTGTATACGGGAGGGAATAAAATGATAAGTTTCTTGCAAGCTTTGAAGGTTACTTGCGGAGCTTAAGAAATGGAGAAGTGGAGAGATTTTGAGAGAGTTTCTTTGTATTTTCCTCGGTGTGTTTTTTTTTTGTTGTGTTTCTGTCTGTTTACATAGGGAATGGAAAGTGGTGAATTCCTTGCAAGTTTTGAGGATTACTTGTAGGATTATGAGAGGGAGAAATAGAGAGAAATTTTCTTGGTAATTTCTAGTGTCTTGAACAAAGGAGAAATGGTCTCCTTTTATAGGTGAAGCAATTTGATCTGTGCCTTGGAGATACAGTGGGTAATTGATTTGTCCACAGGAGAAAAAATTAGGGTTTGTGTATCACTCCTTTCAACCGTTGATCTCAGTCAACCTTGGAGATCGTTGTGCTTCACTTGCTGGACAATACAGTAGAGGACATGGTGCAGGTCTGCTCCTTTCATTTTTAATGTTTGTTCCAAAACCTCTTTTATTTGTGTCATGGGAGAGAAGATAAAAAGGGGTAATATTTAGTGACCTCACAAGAATTGTCTTACAAGCAAAGCATCTTCCGATTTTCAAATAACAAATGGCATATGGACTAAACCTATATGCATAATGCCTTGCCGCTTAACCATACGAGAGCACCATTTTGAATTTTCACAACTTTATGACCTTTGATCCAAATGACACATTTTGGGCCCAATAGAACTTTGAGATAAATCATATGTCCATGAACAAAAGGAAATGGCACGGGAACAAACTTAGGAAATTCCAAATTGCAAAATTAAATCCTCCCATGGCACCAATTTGAGATGTTGCACCTTGGTGAATATTTATCCCAATGAAAAAAATCTTTAATGCCCAAAGGTGGATTCCAAGGATGTTTATTAACACGTGGCATAATTTCTCAAGACTTGGGATGACCCTTTGCTTAACATGAAAGGCAATGGTTAGCTTGTCTTGGTGAGACATTTGATTTCTTTTCGAAAAAGACTTCTTGGATGCATGTAGATTTCAAATGGTTGCACTTCGGCAAAAGATGTCTTAGGGAGACCTTGTCCTCTTTATGTAAACCCTATCTTCCACAATAAAAAGAAACAACTTGCAAAAAGAAATGGTTAGTTAACACTGCATACATGACTGAGGTCTAAAAGTAAGCGCAAGATGATATGACATCTAAGAGGTAAAATTTGGGGTACAACACATGTCAATTTACCAAGAAAGAATAACCACAAACAAATTAAAGGAAAATAAACTACCTAAAATTAAACTAGCTTTCTTGACAATATTACACTCGAGGAGCTCCTTAGTATTAACGAACTGAGCCTCGTATATGGCTTCACCCTGCTCGTCGATGACAGCCTCCTCATTCTTGGTCTGCCATTGAACAGGAGCTAAGCCATCAATGAACTTCATGAGCTCCTCGTAGCCACACTGGTCCTCGGGGTCTAACTCGTTAGGCTTCGTAATGTAATAGTGTGTACTCTCCTTAAAGTGGGCGTTAGTCCATTGAAGGGAGAACTTCGAGACCCGCCTCGTTACCTCGTTACCATCCTTGTCAAGATGTACGCTTCCATTTTCCTCGAGTACAGGCACGCATTCGAAGACGGAGTCGATGGCTGCCTGAGATGCAGGCTTGACGGTATAATACCTATCCTTAAAGGTACGAACGGAATATGTGAACGTCTTGAACAGTTTCTTCGGCTGCTTGAGGGACATCCAGTTGTCTTCCCATGCGAAGTTTGTCGTTGGAGGTGGAAGCAGCGAAAGAACAAAGGAATGGTGGTGCCAATCTCGAGATACTGGCACACAATCTCGAAGGCCCAGATGAATGCGATCAAGTTTGGATGCAGTTGTGAGCGTACTAGCTCTAGACAATAAAAAATTCCCACTTGATGGCCGCTGAACGACAATCAAACCCCAACTCTTTAAAGGGGTACTCATACATGGAAAAACGATTCCCTGGGAATCGCTAGTAGATTCGTTCCTCTTGGCTAGTCTTATAGACTTCCCAATTCTTCGTAGCCCCAAGAACCCTGACACCTTCCTCGACAATTGTAAATTTTATTTCTAGGGAATCTACGAAATGCGAGTCTATCCCTTAGGGTTCCGGCCCGAACCAAGCCATTTTAGGATCAATGATAATGTCAACCAGGTGGAGACCCTCAGTGTTACGAACCACTGAAACCTGAAATGCAGAGGATAATAGTGAATTCAACGATCAAATTAAATTCACCCTTCCACTGCAAATCAAGTGAAAGGGAAAAGAAAGGCACGGGGACGCTTCCCTCGACCAAAGCCCTTACTCAACGACGAGCAAGGAAGTCACGAGGATTCTTTCCTCGACGGAGGTCTGAGTCGACCCATAAAAAATCACAAGGAAAATCCTCCTCGACGCGAGGATTCATCAGAATAAATGGACATTCATCATAAAATTCATGAGCGTCACTAGGAAATTCTCCTCGATGCGAGGATTCATCAGAAAATACACGGATATTCATCATAAAATTCATGAAATTTACGAGGAAGCGTGTCCTCAAGACATCAAGCTTCATCAAAAAACCCATGAGCTTTGCGAGGAAGAGCCTCCTCGACACAGAGCTTCATCGGAAAACTAATAAGCTCCACCGGCGCAAGCCATATTCACCACCTAAGCGGTGGCGCCAGAGTGGTTTTCTACTCAAAACTAGGTTAGTCTAGCATAAACTCTCCTATCGCCGGTGTTTGGAAATGGCCAAACCACCACCAAACACCAACACCCGCCGGAATCCAACATAGAGAAAAGGCATGCATTCTAAAAACAACCTACTTCCTAAAACAAACATGCATTGCAAGGTGAAGATTAGATGAAGAAAAGCTTACTTGATTTGAAGAGGAGATAAAATTTATCTGAAGAAAGTTGGTGACGGTGGCGGGGGCAATGACAGACGGCGGAGAGTTGCTCTAGAGCTCAAAGAAAAATAAAGAGAAGAGTGAATACGAAAATGTGCAAATGTTCCCTCACTCTTTCCTATTTATAAATCGAATCTGGAGCATAGGTAAACGTGTCGTTGCCTAGTTCATGAGTACCCCTACTTATAGGCCATAATTATGCATTAAATGACTCTGATACGCAGCCCGAGGAGACGAAATGTTGTATTTTCAAGTCCTATCGACCGTTGTCTCGAGGAGACGAAATGTTGTCTCTTCAAGTCTCGTCGACCGTTGCCTCGAGAAGACAGAACGCTGTCCCTTCAAATCCTATCGAACACCCCTTGACATACACAGGAGACAAACTTTCGTATTCATTCGCGAGCGTGGCCCCAATGAAAAATTTGAAGCTTCTTGATAACTTGCGGGTTGAGTCAAAAGCTCAAGGCAAGCACATGTTAAGCTCTCAACCACAGTTTTTACACATGTCAATCTCCCGACCATAGTCTTTGCACGACGCATCTTCCTTGAAAGTGAAATTTCACGAGTTGCGAGCAAAGCATAGTTCCCGCAGATGTGAACTCACGAATAACGTCCACGACGGTACGAGCTCACAATCGCAGACCCCAAATTAATACTCTCCTTGCGCATAGTCAATTTCCTTTCCTCGACACACAGACTGACTCTAAGTCATTGACCCATGCCTGGGGGCAACAACTTGGCTGACCCTGCGTCGAGCATAACCCAATTCAGTCCTACGTTGAGGACGGCCCATAGTCCTGGACCAAACCGTTGGGGCTAGTAGAAAACACATTCCCCGCGGGCTCCTCATCTGAGGACATGTCACTAACCGACTCGCACGCCTCGTGGAACCTTTCTGCCCTTCACAACGGGCAAGTCCATCCACTAACCGGGGAATGCAGAGCGGTTGACCCAGGATAATGAACAAAGGATGCTCATCCCTGCATCCACGTAGGAATCCTGACATTCATCCATTATGGGCTTGGACACTCAGCCCATAACAGAGACCATTGGCCCAATGATGGGGGCTCACTATAAAAACCCTCCTCTGCATGAGAGTTAGGTAATCCTTTTTTTACCCTTTCTTGCTCACCTCTTTACCTGAACTGACTTAAGCACCGGAGTGTGTGCAGGTACCCCCATTTTCTATTGACCGTCAAGACTGCGAACGTATTGCTAGTTACCTATTTTGATCGACAGGTTAGATCAAGAATCAATTCACATGCCTTCAAGGTTTTTGTAGTCCGGATAAACATCATGTAATTAAATATTTGTTAGATTTTACATGAATTGATTATTGCGAATATAATTTTGTTGTTTGAAAAAAAGATTAGTTAATTCAAATCACTTTGAATAATAATTTATTTCTTAAGAATCAATTCATAATATAATTAAAATAATTTGAACTTCCAAACATATTTTTAAAACTTCATGATTTGGTTCTCCCTAAGGTGTGAATTGATTCATGCAAACAGAAATTTTGATCATGCATTCAAAGTATTGAAATTTGCTTATCACAAAAGTATGAATCAATTCAAGTAATCAGAATGTTTGTAAAATAGATTTTATGCCTATAATCATTTCCAAAAATTATGAAATAAGTTTAAGGCTAAGTATGAAGTATACATACATACAAAAATCACTATGTAAATATGACACATTACTCAAAACTAAGATATAAGTTCTAGACCTAGTGTAATACCCTAATTTTTACCCCTAAGATCCCACATATAATTTGCATCTGATAACACAAACAAGATCACAAGCTTTGGTTCTCTTATCCTCCTCTGTAGGTTTGTTTTTTAGGGAGATCACTAAGCACCCATGTTCTCTGGTTTGCTTGATATTTGTTTATGTTTATGTTTATGTTTACTCACCCCTTTACTAACTTTTTCAGGAAGAAATTTGGATCAAGAATATCAAATACCAGTTCCTCAGGTAGAATGAAATTCATTCGAACAAAGTCAAAGTTGATCTGCAAAAAATTCAAAATAATTTGATCAAGAGTTTCCAAGATTTGATTGACTATTATTCAAGAGACTCCAAGGTTCATGTGTTTATTTTCATGCCTTCTTTGACAAGTCAAAAGAATCGAGCCAGAGCCAAGAGATCACATCAAAAAGCCATGTGTATTACTTTTCACTGTGTTAATCGATTAACCAAGTGCATGTTCAAAATGGTTAATCGATTAACCAATGCGTTTTTTGACTAAAAACATAATTTTCAAATTCTGTAGCATTTGACACCAAAATTCACTTGTTTCATCATGAGAATATTCTAGATCACCTCATTTTAATTCCCCTACATGTTCATAATTAATGCCCACCATACACCCTAATTAATCACCACTTGATCTTGATTTTGCCTCCAAATTCAAATTCCAAGCCTAATTTTGGCTCCAAACTAAGCTCCAAGCCACCAAAACTTCCAAGCCAAAATCCTATAAATAGAGCCCTCATTTCATTCATTCTACAAGCTTTTGATAGCCAAATTCACCTTGCAAAAATTTCTCTCAATTTTCTTCATCTACCCAAATTCACCAAAGCTCTTTCTTCCATTAAAAGTTAGTAAGCTTTTCATTGAAGCTTACTAATCTTTGAGCTAAACGTCCATCAAAACACTTTTTCATCATCAATTTCTGTAGATCAAGGCTTTGGAGTGTGGTTCTTGAAGTTGATTTGAAGAATTTTCAGATTTGGAAGTTGTAAACTCTTGTTTCACCATTGTTGTGCTTGATTCATCTTCCACAATGTGATCTCTTGTTGATTCTTGTTGCTTGATCTTTGCATCTTGCAAATTGTGTTCCATTGGTGTTATTTGGTGTTGCTTCACTTGAATTTTCGTGCTAAATTGCATTCATGATCATGAGGTGTTTGTAGAAATGATTAAATCATGAATGTTGATTTTTTTCAAAAAATTTTGTTGTCATGTCAGGGTTAATCGATTAACCAAATGCAGTACAAATTGGTTAATCGATTAACCAGTAGCAAAATTGTGTTTTTGGCTTTGTTTTGGGACTGTTTTGGTTCTTTTCTTCCTTCTTCCATTTCCTTTTGATATTTGCCTTGGTTTGCAATTTTAAAGGTCCCATTTCTCTTTAAATTCAATGGACTTAGGGTGTCGATGAAGTTGGATAAACATTCACTAATTCAAATCTATCTTTAAAGTGAATTATTCAATTCATTTTAGGTGCTTTGAGTTAATGATATGTTTAGTGCTTTAATCCACCAAGATGAGTGGTTGAACTTAAAAATAAAATGATTTTAAATTTGTGATTCAATTTGGCTTTCCTTCCCCTCTTCTTCTTTTTATTTTGATCAATGGAAATCTTCGATATCATTGGAACTTATTTTAAGTTCTTGATGAAGCTGAGATCGTTACCTCTTTTCTTTTCGTGCGATATTGCTTTCGGATAGTGATCTACATATCACTTCTCTAGCATGCATTAGCACTAACATTATTATTGACCGACCTCAAATAGTCGTCGTTTCTACATAAGCCTGATTACGATTGCTTAACGTATCGCTAAATTGTTCCGAAATCGGAAAACCGTTGTGTTTTGTAAGTGAATGTAGTTTAAAACATATTGGATTTCCCTTGTTACCCGTGGGGGTTAGTTGGCATACTCGCTGATTTTATCCGAGTTGGAGCCCTCCCCATGGTAATGTATGAGAACATGTTTTCATTCTCAAGTATGACTAGTTGAGCATTTCCGAAAAAACAACAAAACTTGTTCTCTCATTTTGGATCAGTATTGCTCTATATTGTGTATTAATTATGTTATGTTTATACTTCCTTCTTGCTCCCTATCTCTCTTTATTTAATTTTTTTATGCTTTATGTTATCATATCATATCATATTATTTGTTTATGTTGTCGCTATTTTTCCTTTGTTCACTTGGACCATTTGTTTATTTTATGCTCTTTTCCTTTTGTCCATTTGGACCAAAAAACACTAATAAATGTTAAAACCCCTAAAAACTTGTTCTCTTAATTGTGGACTATGGTTACTATCCTTTGCATTGGACATGAAACTTTGGACTTAGAACTAGGATCTTAACATATGCTTGAAAGTTTGTGATGGTAAACTTTGGATTTTGGGTACTTGGAGTTCTTTTTTGAAGACTTATCTTGATCAAGGCCTAATCTAAAGGAAGAAATGCTTATGTTATGGAGCTTACTTGTGTGGTTAGACCGTTCTTATGCTTAACTTTTATCATTTTGCTTTAGGATAGTCACTTCTTCTCCACCCATTTCTTTAATTTTCAAAATCTTCTCCCCTTTTTCAAAACCTTCTTGTTTTTAAAATTAAACCTCTTTCATAAAAAACCTTGACTTTGGTCAAGTGATTTTCAAACTTTGTTTTTTTTAAATAAATGTTAATTAATGTTAATCATATTTTGTGCCCTTTTTCTTTTAAAATTTTTCAAAAAGTTTAGACATGGGTCATTTTCATAGTCGATATGTAATTCTCCTACTCCCCATATTATTTAAGATATTGACATTTTCTATTTAGATGTTGAGTGATAGACTTGTTGATTTTAATCCAAGCAAAAATCCTCCATCTTAAGATGATGCAAATGTTATTTTCTTATATTTGTGGGCGACTAGTCGTAGTTTTCTCCTTAAAATGACAACTCGTATTTATATTTAAAATCAACCAAAACAAACAAATTTTGTTATTTGTACCACGAACTACGAGGTTTTGATCCTATGTTGCACTTTACGGGTACGTAGGCATGAGGCGATAAGTCTTTTCAAACACAAAATATTAAAAAAATATTTCTCTTTTCATCTCCCCAATCTCTTTTCAAACCAAAAAAAGCGTAGATATTTCAAAGGGTTCATATAGAGTACTATAAGCGTTTTGGGTGCTATAACATTCCCTTAGCGTAACCAACCCCCTTACACAGTCTCTGTTTATTTGTTCTTGTTTAGAACTTGTTTAGGTTTTGTTTGTTCTTTTTTCTTTCCTTTTGGTTAAAATAAAAGTGAGCTGGCGACTCTTGCATTTTTGAGTTAAATTAATAAATAGCTCACACTCACAAATTTCCTCGCTACACCTAAAACTAGAGACATATATTCACATACTTTATTCTTGAAAAATGTATATTGATGAAAATAAATTTGCTCTTCTTTATTCTTTTCCAATTTTTGAATAAAATTCGTATACCCCCACCCGCTTTGAAAATAGTAAAAAAAGAAAAGAAAAAACTTAAGTAATATCAAATGATAGAATAAGAAAAAGAGAAATGTTATTCTTACACCCATGTGTACACCTACACTGTATTTCACTGTTCACCAATACGGTGAACAGTGAAATATTATAATAATAAAATAATTTAAAAAAATATATATAAAAATTAATTAATTTTTTATATCTAGATACTTATTAACCAATTTCATAACTTCATTAACCAATTTTTTACATTGTATTAACCAATTTTGTTTTAGTACTAAAAATTATTTTTATATCTGAATGTTTATTAATCAACTCCATAACTTCATTAACCAACTTTTTATATTGCATTAACCAACTTTGTTTTACTTGTAAAAATTATTTTTAATATTTGCGCATTAGTTAACCAACTTCATCACTTAATTAACCAACTTTTTACATTTTATTAACCAACTTTGATTTACTATTAAAAATTACTGTTTACAGATACTGTTCATATGACACTGTTCATGTTACTATTCATGTACGATTTCACTGTTCACCGTATTTGTGAACAGTGTATACGGTGTAGTGTATGAATGGATGTAAGCATTGCATAGCTGTAAGAAAAAGTAACCATGAAATAACTAGTAGATAACGAGAATTGTTTAAAATTCATCAAATGGAAAAGCAATAGCAACAACACAACTAACCAAATAAACTTATTTGATCCTACATTACATAAATTTTAGGGTTAATTGTGATTTACCCCCCCTGACATATGAGCGAATTTTGATTTACCCCCTACATGCCTTTAGGCAACGGTTTTTTTTGAAAAAATCGTTGCCAAAACCTGTCTATGGCAACGGTGGGGGGGTAAACCAAAACACTCTCATATGTCAGAGGGGTAAATCACAATTAACCCTAAATTTTATGAAAGGAGATGAACAAATTTTGACAAATTTTGGATAATGACAACTAATATTGCCATAAAAGATTACATAATTATAACTCCAAAAAAAGTAAACGATGTCCGAGATGAGAATTGCAAGATAATTGTTAACGTTTTGAAGGCTGCCTTAATTTCAAAAAATTTAAGGTCCTAAGCAATATAATGCTGCTAGATAAACTTGTGAAACTTCTTAGAAGACAGAAACATCTTCTCGAAGCGGATAATCACATGATCTATGTCGAGATCATCCTCACTATCACGAACTTCACTTTTAGTAGTAATTTTACATCCATTCCATCTTCCATTTCATCAACCTCTTTTTCTTCCTCAATATTACATGGATCACGAGTCTTCACATCATCATAACACCTCTAGCAAGTGTGGTTTTAAAACCTTTACCATCGATGTCCTAGTAGTACTACTGCATTTTGTGCACCACAATCAAAGTGAATTCATTACAAGTAGATGAATCGTAAAGCTTATTTGTCTAACATCGAACACCTCTTAACCATAAGAAATAACTAATTGAACAACAGTACCACAAGGGAGCGAATCTATGTTACGAAGAAATTTTTCCAATTTACCTTAATATTGCGAATTATCAACCACATCACGGCTAAATCTTTGTCATTAACTTGAGCTTTATTTATCGACTTTAGGGTGATAACTTTCACGAGTACCCAATGGACTACTCTCACCTTTCACTTTAGTTGGCTAACCGTTATTTGATTGTGTATGAGATCAATACACTACAATAAATAACGCATTTTATGATGAAACTTTCACTACGAACAATATAAAACCAAGGGGTATATAAAAGGAGCGCCTTGTTAAAAAAAAAAATAATCAATATGTTACCTCAGTTCTATGTAAAGGCAACATAACAATATGCTCAGTGTTTGAGGTTCGATTCTCAGCTCCTACAATTTTATGTTTTATATGGAACCAAAAAGGCGGGTTTAACTGTCATATATTTTACGACGGATATGTTACCTCAGTTTTTAGGAAAACCGAGATAAATAATCTCTAATTTTTTCATTCTTTTTGGAACCAAAAAGGCGCATTTATTTTTTAAAGTTTTACGTCGAATATGTCACCTCGGTTTTCATTATAACCTCGATAAAAATTCTTTATATTTTCTATTCACGCAGTGTCTACCTCATTCACTTCTCGAGCCCTAACGAAAGAACACTTCATCTCCAGCCAATGAAAAAAATCTCTCACCATTATTCTCCTGTATGTTATTATTGTTGTTGCTTTGGTCCATTACTGTTGTTCTTGTTATTCTCATTATATTTTTTATTCCCTCAATGTCCACCTCATTAACTTCTCGAGCCCTAGCGAAAGATCACTTATTCTCCAAGGAGCCCTAGCGAACAAAAAAATTATCTCACTATTATTCTCTGGTATGTTATTATCGTTGTTGTTGTTGCTTTGGTCCATTACTGTTGTTCTTGTTATTCTCCATTACTGTTGTTCTTGTGTATTATGGTTGTGTACTACTTTTTTTCTTCAGAAGCTTTATGTGATTATGGATCATAGTTTGATGAAAGCCAATATATTAAGTGTAGAGTATGAGAATGGATTGAAACAATTTCTTGATTTTGCTTAAAAGAACCTTCCTGACAATAATGAGATTTTTTATTGTCCTTCTAAAAACTGCTTTAATACGGGAAAAAACAACATATGGATGTTATATTCAACCATTGTGGTTGTGATAGAATTATTCAAAATTATACGAAATGGGTATGGCATAGTAAAGCGGCAAAAAAGAGACCTCTGTCACATATAGTTGAAGATGATGAAGTTTTGAATGATACTCTAGAAGACATCATTCTTGATATTGGAGTTGATGCTTTCAAGATGATATCATTGGTATATAGTTTGCAAAGAGATATGGAACATTCGTTGTATCCGGGTGGACGAATAAAACTTTCACTGAGATTGTCGGTTGTGTTAAGACTATTTAATCTTAAGGCAAGAGGTGGGTGGACGAATAAAAATTTCACTGAATGGCTTAAAGTTGTGAAAGAAATGTTTCCCGAAGGTAACCCGGTGCCGAACTGTACTTATGAGACCAAGAAGATATTGGGTTCAATGATTGAACTTAAAGATATTGCGGGGAGTCACGCTACAAGAAGAAGGACGATGGTGTTGATGACGATGATGATGTAACTAGCAAGCGTGTTCATGCCAAGGGGATGTGGTACCTACAGATAATTCCAAGGTTCAAGATATTGTTTGCTAATATTTGTGACGCAAAGAATACTATATGGCATGCAGATGAAAGAGTGTGTGATGGAAAAATTTTCCATGTAGCTGATTCATTGCAATGAAAGAAAATTGATTCTTTGTATCCAGATTTTGCCATTGAACTGAGGAACCTTAGGTTTGGACTTTCCATTAACGCAATGAACCCTTTTGGTAATTTAAGTACTAACCATACGTCATGGTCTATTCTTCTCATAATTTACAACCTATCTTCATTGTTATGCATGAAGCGCAAGTATATAATGCTAATTTAGGGTCCAAAATAACCAAACAACGACATTGATGTTTATTTATTGCCATTGATTGAAGATTTAAGACTTTTGTGGGAGGAAGATGTTGATGTTGGTGATGCGTATACAAGTGATAACTTTAAATTACGTGCCATATTGTTTTGCACAATCCATGGCTTTCCTGCATACGGTAATTTGTCTGGATACAACGTCAAGGGACATAAAGTGTGTCCTACATGTGAAGTTGATACATGTCACCACCAATTTCAAAATGAAAAAAGATAGTTTATCTTGAGCATCACAAATTCTAAGACTTAATCATCCATATCGTAGATTGCAAAAGGCTTTTAATGGAGAACAGGAGTTTGATATTGCTCCAAAGCCTTTAGCTGGGAAGGAAGTTTATAGAAAACAAAAACACATTAATGTTGTCTTTGGAAAGAAACAAAAAAAGATTGTGGAGAAAAATATTTGGAAAAAGAGTTCGGTATTCTTTGATCTTCCATATTGGTCTAGTCTTGATGTAAGACATTGTTTTGATGTGATGCATGTGGATAAAAATGTATGTGATAGTCTGATTGGAACACTTCTCAGCATTAAAGGCAAGACAAAAGATACTAAGAAATCCCGTGAAGATATAGTTGTGATTTATATATGGCAAGAGTTAGCCCCAAAAGAAGTAGGAAATATAATCTATTTGCCTCCATCTTGTCACACTCTTTCTAAAAAAGAGAAAAAAAAAGCTTTTGCGATTTTTTGCAAGGTATCAAAGTTCCCTAATGGTACTCATCAAATGTGAATAAACTTGTGTCAGAGAACGTTCAAAAATTAGTTGGCTTGAAATCCCATGATTGTCACGTATTGATGCAAAAACTTCTACTAGTGGTTATCTGTGGCATTTTACCAAGCAATGTCAGGGTAACTATAACCAGATTATACTTATTCTTCAATGCTATTGTCGTAACCCGAAATTCGACCTCCCTTTTTCCTATTGCATAAGCATGGGCATCCGCATCGCTGGCATATGTATTCGCACTTTTTCTCTGTGTTTTTTGTTGTAGGATTATTCAGGGTTTCTAAGCCCGATTAATCGCAACCTCACAAAGTCATCACATCATCAACACAAGCACAAAACAAGGGTTTCCTTGGTTATTCATCAAAGCAAGAGGTGGAAAATCAGAACCGTGTTCACAGCACCTTTTTTCGAGCAAACTGGGAATTTTTTTGGCCTGGTTAATCGATTAACCATTTGCGGTGCAAATGTGTTAATCGATTAACACGTGTAAAATGGGCAGAATCTGCTGCTTTTTCAGGACAACAACGTTTTCTCCACATTTTGGGATTCCAATTGGTTCTAGCAGTGTGTGGAACATTCTAGACATCTCTAGACATCTCAAGACTATTCAAGACACTCCACTTACATTTATTCCAATGCTTCACTATAATTTAAGTGCACCATGTTCTTTGATTTCCAAGTATGTGAACCTTTGTATTTGAAGCTTACATTGGGATGTTCCCACCGAGTTAACAAATAACTAACTGAGTTAGCCTCTAACTCAGTGAGTTAGATGTAACTAACTCCTAGCCTAATTCCAAACCACCATAAGCTAGCTCCTAGCCTAATTCCAAACCTCTCACACTCCAAACCAAAACTCTATATAAATAAAGCTTCACTATTTTCACAAACCCTCAACCATTTTCACACAATTTCTCACACTTCGCTCTCAATTCTCTCACATTCTCTCTGAATTTCTCTGCAACTTCTTCATCTTCATCCACATTTTCTTCCCAAACCTCACTATAACTCTTCACCATTGAAGAATAATCACTTCTACATTGGAAGTGATTATTTCTTGAGCTTAACCTTCACCACCTTGCAATTATACTTGCTTTTTCTGGAGTTTTATAAGCTTTTGGATTAATCTCAAGTGTTTGCTTCAAGATTCTAGGGTGTGAATTTGCGTTTTGGAGACTTCGTCGCAATTTGCTCGGTTTCGATACGATTCGGCTATAATTGAAGATTCCTCTGGTTTTCTTTGATTATCTTCATCAATATCACTTTGCAACAACATCCAAGGCACATCTCAGCTTTGTAGGTTGGTATCTCTTTGCACATTTTACTGTTTCGAACGTTTTCGTATCATTCGCGATGTAGTTTTGATACTCTTTGTGTGAAAATTGATTATGCCATTGCTTGATCCATGATCTTGATGAGTTAATTGATTTCGTTGCTGTTTTTTGGTTGTGATTAGACTTGATTTTCGTGCATGATTGTTTGCCCTAGCATAGGAGTGATTGAACAATACATAAGTGGCCAAAAGCACTTTTGATAATTGTTTTTCTGCTCATGCTTCAGTGTTAATCGATTAACACTTTGCAGTAAAAAAGTGTTAATCGATTAACCAGTGTAATTTTGCTGATTTTCAAGTGTTAATCGATTAACACTTTGCAGTGCAAAAGTGTTAATCGATTAACACTGCTCCAGATTGCTATTTTCATGCTTTTTCAAGTGTGTTTGCCATGCTTTCTTCCTCTAACTTCCATGTATTGATATGCTTGATTTTTATTGATGTTTTAAGTGTCATTTAACTTCTGTTTGAAGCATGCTCATGAACTTTCGATACACGATCTCGATTATGCAATTGTTCACATTCTTGGCATTGTATGAACATGATTATTTTTGCACTTATTTTCTTCACATGATAGCATGATTTGTGATGCATACTAAATGTCATTTGGTACTGTTTTGCACTTTCATTCATGTTAGCATTAAGTTTGTTCTTCAAAGGATAAGCTTAATCCTGTATAATCAATAATGCACCCTTTGCTTTAATAATTTTTCAATTCAATTTGGAAAATTATTAGCATCTTCCTCCCTTTTTATTAATTAATCGAAACTCCATTTCGATTATTAATCTTCCCGGCGGCGCTTCTCTTTAGGTTTCCTTTAGAGCTCTATTTCTCTCTCTTCCCTGCAGAGTGAGAGTTTTAAGCGACACTGGAGCACTGTACAACTTGGAGCTGTTACGATGTCCCTTTTAACTTCTGCACTACACCCTGTGTGATAGACAAGAAATGAGAATGGAGAATTCCTACTCTCATTCTGACTTCTTCAGGTAGGGGACGAATGACCATGTGCCTGGCTTAATCATCTCTATCTCCAGGCGGGTAGCGTATCTCCTTTCCCCAGTTGAGTCGATCCCTGATCATTCCTACACCTTTTTCAATCTACCTTTTGATCAATCACCATCCTTCTTGGTTAAGATCATTGTCTTGGGTTAGCATCAATCACCATCCTGCAATCTTAGCAGATTCATCATTGTGTTGGAAATTTTCTGAATGTCCTGAGTAATGATCCTATGGCTTGGTGGGGACGTGGGGGTTCTTTTCAATATTACTCAGCTGGTAGGCCACGTTCGGCTGACTCTTTTGCCCCAAGTTTTTTGTGTACGGCTTCCAGATAGGCAAGTCATCCAGGGGATCATAATAATCTTGGTCAAAGTTGTCCTTCATTAGATCATCTTCTAATGAGTTAGGTAGAGCACGACATCCCTCAGGATCACAATCTCCATAGATCATCCGGACGTCTGATCTCGGTATATATCTCGGGCTCTGCTTTGGAGAATAGAATGACATAGACACTTCTTCCTGAGACATATAACTGTTGTCATTGAGATATGATTTCCATTCCTCGTTCGTATCGGAGGAGTCAATCTTATTGATGGTGTGTACTTCTTGAGACACTGGGTGGAGGAAGCCTCCACTGTGGAAGAAGTCCTGAATGGGATGAAAACTTTCATCTTTAGTAGTCTGGGTACAGGCTGAGGAGAAACCAAGACCTTTCTTTGTCTTGTTATCTGTAGGAATTATGAGTTGTCCCCATCCCTTTACGTTATTACTCTCGATCACTTTGAGAGCATCTTTATATGAGGAGATCGATGTCCCTCTTTCTGATTGATTCTCATTGCTCACCGATAGTGCTTGAAATTGGGTTCCAACCACTTCTTCTGGTTCTACACATGAGAATGAGGATAAGTTGCTCACGATTAAAGCTTGTTCTCCGCATACTGTGACTAACTTGTCATTCTTGACGAACTCCAGCTTTTGGTGAAGTGTCGAAGTGACTACCCCAGCCTCGTGTATCTAAGGTCTTCCTTATAAACAGCCGTATGCTGCCCGGATGTCCTTGACCTGGAAAGTGACTTATAAAGTGTGAGGACCGATGGTTATGGGAAGATCAACTTCGCCGATAACTATTTTTTTAGATCCATCAAAGGCTTTGACGATGATCTCACTGCCTCTCATCGGGGCTCCTTGAAATGATAGTCGTGTCAGAGTTGATTTTGGTATAACATTCAAAGACGGTCCTGTGTCTACCAGTACGCTGGTTAAAGCATCGTCCTGGCTAAAGCGTCATATTGTGATTTTTGCCTTCTTCCTGCAGTTCTTCATCACTAAATCCTAAGTTATTGTAGGAAGTGATGTTGGATATGATGCTATCAAACTGTCTTACCGTCACATCTTGTTCTATGAAAGCTTGCTCTAAGAATTTCTGCAGAGCTTCCCTGTGAGCTTCGAAACTAAGCAGGAGAGATAGCACAAAGATTCTAGATGGAGTTTGCAACAGTTGGTCCATAATGTTGTACTCTCTTTTCTGGATGAGCTTCAGCATCTCATCGTTGTTCTTTGCCAGTTCTAGATTATAGGATTGTCTGACTTGTTGATTGGGAACTTCTGTTTGAGGTTCTTTCTCTTTAGCAGGTTCTTCAACTCCTCTGTTGAAGATCTGGCCGCTCCGTGTGATTCGACTGATGTCAGCAATGTTCACGATGGAGGATGTAGCGAGCGATTTTGGACGCGGTTCTTAAGCGCTGGTCGCTCTCTGCGGTTTGAGCTTTGACTATAGGTCGATTCATTTTTTATCCTATTGTGAGCTGAATAAGGAAGGGAAATAGATGTCTCCAATTAACCCTGCTTTGCATACTGAGTTTAAACAGCGGTCTGTTAGGTTACGAATGCTATCAATGAGGGGGGGCCTTGTACTGGTTATTTGTATTTTGGCCAATACTGTTTTCTTTCTTTTTACCTGGGCAGAAGATTTCTGGCGGGGAACAAGGATTAGGATGTTAGGGCTGATGCTTTTGAATTACTGCTTTTGATTGATGGAGATATGGGATTTGGGTTTTTTGTTGATTGTGCTTGCTAAGATCTTTTCTTTCGATCTTATGCCTACGTATTCCCGTTTACCGAAACAGGGAAATCAGAGCGTTCGTAGTTCCTCCTATTCTATGGGAGGAAATGGGTGTTTTTGGTGTCTTGTTCAAAGCCCAAGACGTGAAGCGAAAGGTGGTTTGTATCTTGTTCAAAGCCCAAGATGTGAAGCTGAAGAGTCTATTTGTGTCTTGTTCAAAGCCCAAGACGTGAAGCTGAAGGACCTCGACTTTAGAGAGAATTTGTCATCTCTAAAGAAGGGTTTGTCTGTCACAACTGTTGGGTGACTGGTTATAAAGGAGAATTACTTTAACCGGGATACGCGGATCCTAGCAATGCCATAATTTCCTTTATAGGGGACTTTAACCTGAAGGAGAAGACTTTAACTCAGTGTAGAGCAATGCTATCTTTCCTTAGGAATTTCTCATGCTAAAAGAGGGGCAGTGGCGTGGATGTAGATGATCCAGAGGCTTGCCGCTTACAGCGATTAGATGAAGGGAAAAGAGTTGTTGATGTTTGTGTACTGTGAACGAAGCACGGGTTTGATGCTAAAAGGTTGATTAGATCAATCAGTGGTTTTCTTATACGAAGCCTAAGAGGAGGCTATTGGCCCAACAAGAGGGAGTTTTTATGTGTCTCGTACGAAGCCCGAGAGAGAGGCTAAAAGGGTTGACTCAACAGGAGAATCTTTTATACTCAACAAGAGAGTGTTTTTCGTATCTTGTACGAAGCCCGAGATGGAGGCAGGTTTGACTCAACAAGAGAGTCTTTGTATCTCGTACAAAGCCCGAGATGGAGGCTGTAAGGTTTGACTCAACAATAGAGTCTCTGTATCTCGTACGAAGCCCGAGATGGAGGATGTTGTTTATTTGGCTCAATATGAACCTTTTTGTATCTCGTATAAAGCCCGAGATGGAGGCGAAAGGGGTAATTGACTCAACGAGGGAGCCTTTCATATGTCTCGTACAAAGCCCGAGAGAAAGGCTAAACATTGTTTGACTCCGCTGGGGAGAATTTTGGTATCTCGTACGAAGCCCGAGATGGAGGCTAAACGTTTGCTTCGCTGGGAAGAATCATTGAACAAAGCCCAAGAGGAGGCTATGGTAACTGTTTGAGTTGAGTGACAGATCCAATATACTGATTTTAAAAGAGAAAATTAGTTCTTATATGAGCAACATTGTACTCAGGGATTTGATTTGAGGATCAGGGATATTTCCCTCTCTTTGAGGAAACGGGAAATCCAAAGGGTATTGAGACTGTCCGAGTCTGCGGGTTTCCTTCCTATTTAACGAAGGGGTCGCTTGAGAATGTCTTTGAGACTCAAGGAAGTTAGACTGTCCAAGTCTAGAGTTTTATCTTTTGTACTATGCTTTGAGAAACAGTAGTAGACTCTATGAAAGGACTGTTCTATGAGAATGACTAGGTTCTGTTCCTATACCTCTAGGAGGTCGTCGGGACAATTTGTACGAAGCCCAAGAGGAGGCTAGAGACTTTTAAGAAGCCGACGGGTCCTTGTTCTAAGCCCAAGAGGAGGCTATCATTCCCGGAGGAAGAGATCATTATACGAAGCCTAAGAGGAGGCTGTGAATACTTCTAAGAAGCTGTAGGGTCCTTGTACGAAGCCCAAGAGGAGACGTGGTTGCTTTTAGGAAGCCTGTGGGTCCTTGTACGATGCCTAAGAGGAGGCCGATGCTTTTAAGAAGCCCGTGGGTCCCCCAAACCCCAAGAAATTCAAGGCAATGCTATTCACCGAGAATAGATCAAAGTCAGGAAAGTTCGAGAATTTGGAAGAAACTCAAAGATGCCAATCACGGAGAAGACATTCATCTTGGGGAGTAGAGTTTCTTGACAATTCCTAATGAGGACAGCCGAAGAGAAGACTGTATCTGGTGATCCTATTGGGGATCTAGTTGTCTATTTCTACGAATAAATGAAATGGCGTCACCTAGTTCTAGACGTAGTTGCCGGGGAAACTCTAAATATCTATACTATTATTACACAGTTGATATGAGTTTATGAAAGAAGACTTACAGCGAAACAGCCCCACAATACAGTTATATATATATGAGTTTATGAAAGGAGACTTACAGTGAAACAGCCCCACAATACAGTTATATATATATATATATATATATATATATATATATATATATATATGAAAGCGGTAAATGAAAGCGGGTAAACACTTACCTCGGTTGTAGAGCTTCCATGCTGTTTGGTTAGTTGTTCAACAAAGAAAGATTGAAAACAACAGTATATTCAAAATCAAAGGAGAAAGTGCTTTGAAAAAGAAATATTTGGGGCTTACAGCTCAAGGAGAGGCCCAGGGTTTTATCAGTGAGCGCACTGTTGAATTTGTACAGAGGGACTTATACAAGTGACTGAGGCCTAAGAAAGGTTTTTTGTACAAAGGGATGGGTCTTACACTCTCTCAAGAGGCCCAAGTGAGTTTAAGAAAAGAAATGGGTCTTACTACTCAAGGGTAGGCCCAATGGTTAATTTTGAAAAGGGCGACGATCGCGCCGAGGTTTTGTAAACACCGTGGGACTTATACAAGTGACTGAGGCCCAAAATTTTGGTATTTACAAAGGGGTTGGGTCTTACACTCTATTAGAGGCCCAAAAAGTTTAAAGAAAAGAAATGGGGCTTACAACACGAGGGGATGCCCATAGTCTTTATTTTCAAGATGAATATTCACTTTTAAAATGCTTAAAAACAATTAAAAATGAATTTATTCACAAAAATATCAACTATATTAAATAAAGAATATAAATTTGATTTTTTTGTAGAATAAAATATTTTACTATTTTTGTGATTTTTCAGAAAAAGAACCAATAAAAAATAATCAAAATTGAAGGAGTTATTAATTTTCCAAATTATTAAAAAATAATAAGAAAATATAAAAAAGAGGGGTTGGGTCTTACACTCTATTAGAGGCCCAAAGTGTATTTTTGTACAAAAGATGGGGCTTACAACTCAGGGAGAGGCCCAAAATATTTTCAGTTTGAAAATGGCGATCGCGCCGCGATTTTTAACGTATCGGGCCTTATACAATAACTGAGGCCCAAAAATTGTTTCGTTAAAAAAGGGTTGGGTCTTACACTCTAATAGAGGCCCAAGTGTTAAAAAATGAAAAGAAATGGGACTCACAGCTCAAAGAGAAGCCCAGTTGATTTTCGTTTGAAAATGGCGATCGCGCCGAATTTTTCTTTTAACGCAGAGGGACTTATACAATAAGTGAGACCCAACATTGTTTTGGTTAAAAAGGGATTGGGTCTTACACTCTAATAGAGGCCCAAAAGTTTTGAATGGGTCTTATAGCTCGAGGAGAGGCCCAAGGTTATTTCTTAAAAAGGCGACGATCGCGCCGTTTGTTTTTGACGGTATCGGGGCTTATACAATGAATGAGGCCCAAAAATGATTTGGTCAAAAAAGAATTGGGTCTTACACTCTATTAGAGGCCCAAGTGTTTAAAAAAGATTTGTTAGGGTGAAAATCAAAGAAAACCTCAATTTCATTTTTTAGGCATTTTTTCAAGAAAAATTAAGCAAAAAATGATAAAAATATCAAATAAAATCATTAAATAATTATTAAAGTTTATGAAAAAAAATATTTTATCAACATAAATATTTAAAATCATTTTGGTTTTAAAAATCAAGAAAAAAAAATCATTTTAAAAGCATTTAAAACAATTTAAAACACTATTTTTAAATATATTAAAAATAATATTTTTGTTTTTTATTTTTTTGGATTAAAATATTATGGGGTACGAATTGGAAAATGATGATTTTTTGCTATGTGAAAAAAATTGGTTGAGTTTTGAAAATAAAAAGTAATAAAAAGAGGAAATATATCAAAATATCATCTCCGACATTTTTTTGGGGTAAAAACGAGTCCCGAAACTTTAATTTTCAACACGTTTTTATCAAATTTCAAACACTCATAACTCTCTCAATTTTTATCGGAATCAAAATCCGGAAGTACCTACCTGACCGATTTTTCGCAAGGAATCCGATGGTATTACTCACGCACACGGAAAATCGACGTATAAAACGCAGAAAAAACTGCTATCGATTAAAAAATATCGTTCCGCGCCGAATTTCCAACACGCGTAACTCTCGATTTTTATCGGAATCAAAATCCGGAAGTACCTACCTGACCGATTTTTCGCAAGGAATCCGATGGTATTAGTCACGCACGCGGAAAATCGACGTATAAAACGCAGAAATTAAAAAACAAAAACTGCTATCGATTAAAAACATCGTTCCGCGTTGAATTTCAAACACGCGTAACTCTCTCGATTTTTAACCGAATCAAGATCCGCAAAAGCCTATCCTGACCGATTTTTCGTAAGGAATCCAATGGTATCGCTCACGCACGCCGAAACTCAACGTACAAAACGCAGCGATAAAAAAACCAGAGCTGTTGCGTGTAAAAACATCGTTTCGCGTAAAATTTCCAACGCACGTAACTCTCTCGATTTTTAACCGAATCAAGATCCGCAAGAGCCTATCTTGACCGATTTTTTGCAAGGAATCCAATGGTGTTACTCACGTACACGGAAAATCGACGCACAAAACGCAGAAATTAAAAAACAAAAACTGCTATCGTTGTTTTCGACGCCGTTTCCCGTAAAATTTCCAACGCGCGTAACTCTCTCAATTTTCATCGGAATTGAAATCCGTAAAAACCTATCTTGACCAATTTTTCGCAAGGAATCCAATGGTGTTTGTTATTCACGCACTCGGAAACTCACTGTACAAAGGGAAAAAAACAGAACCGCTATCGTTAATTCGACGCCGTTTCGCGTAAAATTTTCAACGCGCGTAACTCTCTCAATTTTCATCGGAATTGAAATCCATAAAAACCTATCTTGACCGATTTTTTGCAAGGAATCCAATGGTATTATTCACGCACTCGGAAACTCATTGTTCAAAGCGAAAAAACAGAACCGCTATCGTTAATTCGACGCCGTTTCGCGTAAAATTTCCAACGCGCGTAACTCTCTCAATTTTCATCGGAATTGAAATCCGTAAAAACCTATATTGACCGATTTTTCGCAAGGAATCCAATGGTGTTATTAATGCAAACTAAAACTTAATGTATAGAACACACCAATGAAGAAAAGACAGAACTGAACATGGTTTGAAAACAACCAAAATTCCACATAAAAACATGTCAAAATGCAAACAGTGGGAGGACCACAACATACACATTAAGGACTACATTTTTACCCTAAGAATTGTTCAATATGATGCATGTATGTGGACAACCAAGGAAAGCATGATTCAAAGAATTCAAGTTGTGAATTTTACCTCTTTTTTGGAGATTTTGGGCAACCTTCCAAGTGCTTTGTTCCAGAAATGATTTGATGCTTTGGACAACCTCAAATGACCTCTTAGAAGCTTTTAGGATGAATGGAATCGGCTGAAAACCTCTGGAGCAAGTTTGTGCACTTTCTCGCGAAATGGTAAAAAACGGCCAAAATGCCAACTCTCTCAAATGGTGTTCCAGATGTGTGGCACCATTTGGGATAGTTCAAGGATGATATTTAGAGTGTGTTTGAGGTTTTATCTGGCTTGGAAAGTGACTGAATCAAGACATGGCTTGAAAAATGCAAAAAAGTGTCATTTTGAGGTTTTGAGAGGTGACTTTGTGATGTTGTGATTACATGTCACTTTTGATGGTTTGCACAGCTTACATATGATATATATGAGGTGTGTGAGTGATTAGTTTGAGTGGAATTGCTCTCTAGCTCAAAAACTCAGAATTTCCTTACTAATGAAGGCATTTTGGAGTGAAATAGAGAATTTGAGGAAAGCATCTGTTTGATGGCTTTGGTGTACTCAAACTGAACACAAATGAGCTCTATTTATAGTGGAGCAAGTTTGTTTTGGGATCCACAGCGAATGGCAACTGCAGCAGGTGTTTGTTCCATGTTGGCCAATGGAAATGCAAGTCTCCTCTAGCCATTGACTAGAGCTTTGGGCACAGGCTGCTGGTTCCCTTGGTCTTGGATAAGTCTTGACTAATTTCAGATGAGAATGGCTCAGTACATGCCACCTCTAAGCATCTATTAAATGCTCCAAACCAAAATTGGAGTTTTGTCCCTCTTTTAGGGATTTCTAGGCTTTGGCATGCTTTTCTTTATTCCTTGGACTTGGGAGGTTCATGGATCAGATCATCTCACTTGGATTTGATCCTTAGATGTGTCCAAACTGATGACAAGGCTTGAAAATTCGTGTGGCACAAAAAATGTGCAAATCTGCCTTGAAAAATTCAGCTTCAGCAAGCCATTTTGTAAGATCCATAACTCCCTGCTCGAGTATGCTATGTGGACGTTCTAGGACTTTTCGGAAAGCTTAGATGACGTACTTCAACTTTGATGTTTGACATTACACCTGGTTCAACTTGTATCATGGAGAAAAATAGCCTTGAAGTTGGGACATTGTGCTGAAAAATGTCAATTTTAACTTTTTAGCCATTTTGATCCAAGCATAACTCAAAATCCTTAATGAATTGGACTTAGGTCTAGTTGAAGTTTTTGTAGAGGGTAATGAGAGCTACAAATCAAGCTTTGGATGGAGAAAAATGGATTTGTGGTTTAGGAGTTATGATCCTCCAAAGGTTGTACCCTTGCCACTTTTTTTCATAACTTAGAAAAATTTCTAAGTTTTTATGGTTACCCCTTTTACAAGTTATCCCACTTTCTTTGATTTTTCTTGATGAATGATGATTCCAATCACACATTAACATCATTTTAGGGTTAAAAAACCATTTTTATGAAAAATCTCAAAAAGTCAAAGTTCGACTTTTGTGCACAGTTGACTTTTTATCAAATGAATTCCAAACCGTGCGATTCTTCAGGAAATCATGTCCTTGACCTAAATCAAAATTTATGGACATGTTCCATGGGTGTTATAGGGTGTATTTAATCGTGTCCCACAGCTTGGGAGCATGTCCTGGTCAAAAGTCAAAGCTACAGTTGACTTTTCCCGCGAAACCCTAACTGTGATTCAGATGAAACTGAAACTTGTTGCTCAAGCTTCTTGGGTCAATCCATTGTTGCAAATGGATCAACGTGGTATGTTGGAAACCCTCAAAACATGTCTTGAGGTCTTGGCTCATGATTTGTCCCAAAAGTTAACTTAGGGGTGAATTAGGTCAAGAAACCCTAATTCCTGATTTTTGATGTATGCATCCCCTGAGGCTAAATTGACTTGATGATGAGGTTTACGATGTTCCATGGAGCATTTTAGGTTATGCTTTGAAGCATTGGCTCATTCCCAGAGGAAAATTTCCATCTGGAGGCCCTAGTCGACCAAACCCTAATTTGGTGACACTGGCGATCCTGAGGCTTGATCCACCTAGAAGGGAGCAAACTTGTGCTTAATCCTTGAAGTGGGAGTCCTCTTGATCCATTGTGGATATTTGAGAGGCTAGACAAGTTGAAGATCATGTCATTCCTTGATTGATCCTTTGTCTAAGAGCTCTGCGAGGGCTTGAAACCCTAAATCCTGTTTGTAGTGAATGCTTACCCACCTTTGGGGAGACTAATGAGGTACAAAGGTACATCCATATTGTGCTGATGATTTGCACAATGATGGGAAATATTAGTGGTCAAAATTTGGGGTATGACAGATGCCCCTATTTAATCTTCTTGGACCCGAAGGTGTGAATGGCGAAGGTATTCGGGCATTCGGGGTGCAAGAGGATTAAATATCGGAATACCCGAAATTTTGATGGTGGTTATGAATGGTAGCTTACGCATTCATCTTCTTTAGCTAAGCGAAGATGCTTAGAAAAGGTAAACTTCCCCTCGATCCTGGTCTTCAGCCAAGGAGCTGGTCTCAGTTTCTCTTGAAATAAACTTCCCCTAGATCCTGGTTTCCTACCAAGGAACTGGTCTTAGTTTCTTTTGTAAACTTCCCCTGATCCTGGTTTCCTACCAAGGATCTGGTCTCGGTTTCTGATATAAACTTCCCCTTGATCCTGGTTTTCTACCAAGGACCTGGTCTTAGTTTCTGATTTAAACTTCCCCTCGATCCTGGTTTCCTACCAAGGATCTGGTCTCGGTTTCTGATATAAACTTCCCCTCGATCCTGGTTTCCTACCAAGGACCTGGTCTTAGTTTCTGATTTAAACTTCCCCTCGATCCTGGTTTCCTACCAAGGAAATGGTCTTAGTTTCTTTTGTCAATAAACTTTATTGACAAGGGACGCTATGTGTAGCAGTTTTCCTCAAACTTCTCGCCGACTTTTCCTGGGGAGATGCCATTTGAGTGGAAAAAGATTTGATGTCAGACTTGCTGGGGAACCCATTCGTCTGAATTGTAGAGGTACACAAACTTCTCTGTTTTGGAGACGCCATTTGTCGATTCTACTAGGAGAAGCGAGTCTCTTGAGAGACTGTTTTCGTTTGGGGTCTTACATCATACTTTTCTCGGGATCTTTTTGGAGAAATGCCATATGATGGAATCCAATTTTGAGGTGCCAATGACCTTTTCATCAGTGGTTTTTTTGGAGAAAAACTGCCGTACCACCGAATCTCTGATTAAGAGGCTTTCTCTGGGGATTTTCCTTAATCCGGGAAAGCAAGGATATCGTCTTCGATGGCGAAGAGCGACATTTGTTGAAAGTTTTCTTGTTTCTCAGAGGTTCAAGTTATCAAAGTGGTCAAGGACCGTCTCTAATCCAGAGATAAACGGGAGAGAGATTGCTTAGATGATTCACTTCCTAACAAGGAAAGATCTGACAACACGATTGAGAGGACTTTTATCACTAGGGGACACGATCGACTAGAGTGATAGCGATGCAATACGAATGCAAATGCAAATAAAATGCATGATGTATGTATGTTTATGCGGACAAAACTGACGCAACATACAGACTAAGGGATGAACACGATTGGATACTCGGTCACCGCGGGGCGTGTAGAAATATCGCTGGTTCAAGATAGCAATTATGCCTTGCTTAGGAGAAACGGTCCCTGTTGGGGGTGACGCTGGTCGGGCTTAGGAGATGAGAACTCGACCGAGGATGTCATACGAAACATGGTCTCTGACATTGCTGATCCTTCATTCAGGCGTACTGGTCTAGAAGGAGTACTTTGATTCTGCACTTTGAGGTTCGAACACCTTTGGAGACGCGATTGATGTTCTTTCGATGTTTAACAGTCAAAAGAAATTGCCATCTCTATTTTAAAAAAGTAGAAAAATTTTAACAAGTAAATTCATATTTGTTTTATTTCAAGAATCGTTAATCATGTTAACAACGTCGTTCTGTAAAGCTAAAACAAATAAGAATTACAAACAAAAGCACAAGGGCCCAAATTTTATTGATAAGATGGAGATCAGCCAAACGCGTGATTCCAAAGAGTATTTACAAAGTTTGAAAATGGTAATTTACAGGGAAAAGGGCTACGTTGAAACATAACGACCACTATCCTTCTACCAACTTTGAATTCGGGACATCCTGAGCTTCTGTCGAAGATGACCTTGACTGGAGTTTTCCTCTGATGGATGTTGTAACTGCTGCTGAGGGACTTGCCTCTGTTGAACATAGTTTCTTGCTATTATCCCTAATTTTTGCCTGGATTGTACTATGATGTTTCCAATCCATCGGGATGATTTTTTTTCATGTCTCTAACTTTTGCCTGGACTGCCCTTTCGGGTTCTCAATCCACCGAGACGTTTTTTTTTTTTTTTTTTTTTTTTTTAGTTTAGGCGAAGTATTTCTTGACTACATCAACATTCGTGGGGTAGGCAAATTCCTCTCCGTCCATGGTTGCAAGTCTCAAGGCGCCGCCTGAGAAAGCTTTTGTGACCACATAGGGGCCATCATAATTTGGGGTCCATTTGCCTCGAGAGTCAGTGAGAAATGATTGTATCTTCTTGAGCACGAGGTCTCCTTTTCTGAAAACACGAGGTCAGACCTTTTTGTCGAACGCCCTTTTCATTCTCTGCTGATACAACTGACCGTGGCATAGTGCCGTGATTCGCTTCTCTTCGATCAGGTTCAGTTCATCGTGTCGACTTTGACACCATTCAGCTTCTAAAAGCTTCGTTTCCATCAATACTCGGATTGACGGGATCTCTACTTCTATGGGGAGCACTGCCTCCATGCCATATACTAGAGAGAAAGGGGTTGCCCCTGTAGAAGTGCGGACAGATGTACGATAACCGTGAAGAGCAAAGGGTAGCATCTCGTGCCAATCTTTATAGGTTACAACCATCTTTTGAACGATCTTCTTGATGTTCTTGTTAGTCGCTTCTACCGCTCCGTTCATCTTGGGTCGGTAGGGAGATGAGTTATGGTGTTCGATCTTGAACTCTGCACACAACTCTTTCATCATCTTATTGTTCAAGTTAGATCCATTATCAGTAATGATCTCGCTTGGAACACCATAATGGCAGATGATATTGTTTTTGATAAATCGGACCACCACTTGTCGGGTTACATTGGTGTATGACGCTGCTTCGACCCACTTGGTGAAATAATCAATGGCTACAAGGATGAACCGATGTCCGTTTGAAGCCTTGGGCTCAATCATACCAATCATGTCGATTCCCCATATGGAAAAAGGCCACGGGGAAGAAATAACTTTGAGATGTGATGGCGGTACATGAATTTTGTCGGAGTATATCTGACACTTGTGGCACCTCCTCATGTACTTGTAGCAGTCGGATTCCATGGTCAACCAGTAGTACCCTGCTCTCAGAATTTTTCTGGCCATTGTGTGTCCATTGGCATGAGTGCCAAAGGATCCTTCGTGAATTTCTTTCATAAGCATGTCTGCTTCTGGTCTGTCGACGCATCGGAGCAAGACCATGTCAAAATTTCTCTTATAAAGAGTGTCACCGCTCAGGAAGAAGTTTCCAGCCAATCTTCTGAGGGTTTTCATGTCTTTTCTGAGTGTCCCAGATGGGTACTCTTGTTTCTGAAGGAAGCATTTGATATTGTGATACCAAGGTCTGTCGTCTATGACTGCTTCAATCGCGAAGATGTAAGCGGGCCGTTCAAGGCGCATGATGTCGATCTTAGGTATGTCATTCCATTGACCTACACTAATCATGGAAGAGAGAGTGGCTAATGCATCAGCCATGTGATTCTCATCACGAGGGATGTGATGAAAGTCGACTCTGTTGAAGAAAGGTAACAACCTTCTTGCATAGTCTTTGTAAGGAATCAATCCTGATTGGTATATGTTCCAATCTCCTTTTATCTGATTGATAACCAGGGCTGACTCGCCATATACGTACAAGTTTTTGATCCTTAAATCAATCGCTTCTTCGAGACCCATAATACAAGCTTCGTATTCGGCCTCGTTGTTCGTACATTTGAACGTAAGTCGAGCGATGAAAGGAATGTGGGTACCCTGAGGGGTAACAATGATTGCCCCAATTCCGTTTCCATAATGATTGACTGCTCCGTCAAAGATAAGTCCCCACTAGGAACCTGGTTCTGGCCCTTCACTGGGTAGCGGTTCATCACAATCTTTCATTTTTAGATACATGACATCTTCATCTGGGAAGTCAAACCCGATTGATTCTTGATTGTCAATCGGTTGATGAGCCAAATGATCGGCTAAAATACTTCCTTTAACGGCTTTCTGAGCGTGGTACTCTATGTCATATTCTGATAACAGCATCTGCCAACGGGCAATTCTTCCCGTGAGAGCAGGTTTTTCGAAAACGTACTTGATTGGATCCATTTCGGAGACCAACCAAGTAGTATGACGAATCATGTACTGGCGAAGACGTTTGGCTGCCCAAGCCAAAGCGCAACAAGTTTTCTCAAGCATTGTGTACCGAGTCTCGCAGTCGGTGAATTTCTTGCTTAGATAGTAAATGGCAGACTCTTTCCTTTTGGTTTCGTCTTGTTGGCCAAGTACACATCCCATCGAGTCCTCTAGGACTGTGAGGTAAATGATTAGTGGTCTTCCTTCCACTGGAGGTGATAGAATCGGAGGATTCAACAGATATTCCTTGATACTGTCGAAGGCGGTTTGGCAATCTTCTGACCAAACACAATCCTGGTTCTTTTTTAGTAACTTGAAGATCGGCGCGCATGTCGCGGTCATGAGGAATATGAATCTGGAGATGTAGTTCAAACGTCCCAGGAATCCTCTGACTTGTTTTTCAGTTTTCGGAGAAGGCATTTCTTGAATGGCCTTGACCTTGTCAGGATCAACTTCAATTCCCTTTTGGCTGACGATGAACCCTAGTAGTTTCCCTGAACGGACACCGAAGGTGCACTTGTTAGGATTCAAGCGGAGCTTGAATTTTCTTAGACGTTCGAACAATTTTGACAGATGTTCAACGTGCTCACTCTCTGTTTTTGATTTTGCAATCATATCATCGACATACACTTCGATTTCCTTGTGTATCATGTCATGAAATAGAGTAGTCATGGCCCTTTGATAGGTTGCCCCGGCATTCTTCAAACTGAACGGCATTACCTTGTAACAAAAGGTGCCCCATGGGGTAATGAATGAAGTTTTCTCCATGTCTTTCGGCGCCATTTTGATCTGGTTATAGCCCGAGAATCCATCCATGAAGGAGAATACTTTGAACTTTGCTGTGCTGTCAACCAGCATGTCAATGTGTGGTAAAGGAAAGTCGTCCTTTGGACTTGCCTTGTTTAGATCTCTGTAATAAACACACATTCTGACCTTTCCATCCTTTTTGGGAACGGGTACGATGTTGGCTAACCATTGAGGATATTCAGATGTAGCAAGGAAACCCGCGTCAATCTGTTTCTGTACCTCCTCTTTGATTTTGATAGCCATGTTCGGGTGAGTCCGTCTCAACCTTTACTTTACTGGCGAACATTATGATCTCAACGGTAAGTGATGTTCCACGATGCTGGTATCCAACCCTGGCATATCCTGATAGGACCAAGCGAATACATCGGGGAATTCTTTGAGAAGCTTTATCAAACTTTCTTTGACAGTTGGATTGAGCAGTGCCCCAATCCTGATTTCTTTTCTCTCTTTTTCCGAACCCAAGTTTACCATTTCCAACGGCTCTTTGTGAGGTTCAATGGACCTTTCCTCTTGTCTGAGTAGTCGGGAGATCTCTTCTGGAATTTCGTTGTCAACTTCTTCTTCAGCCCCAAATACTGGGAACTCAAAGTTGGGAGAAGGCATCGGATCGTATGTTTCAACGGGGTTTAAAACAAGCAATCTGCATGACGTGATGATTTGTGTTTAGAAGAGATAGAGAAAATACAAGTGTGTGCAGTGTATTTATTTTACTGCTTGTTTTTATTTTTAAATGTTTTTTAGGATTACCATTTTCTGAAAAAGAAAAAAGAGAAAACAACAATAATGCGTAAATTACAGAACGACGTTATTTTATTTTTGAACAAGTCGACTCTTGAAACTACAGCCCTATAAAACAAAACTCTGTCGCTTTGGGCGAAGCGAAGAGGGAAAATTTACAGAAAGCGAGCCCTATCAAAACATCCGTTTCACCTGGGCAGGGTGAAAGGTTAAAGATGGCAATTACTTTGACTGGTGAACGGCCCTCGGAACATCGACAGCAACCCATTGGCGGCGAACTCCTCGGTGAATCACAAATTATGGTACTTTCCTTGATTTGTCTTCAGAAATGATGCTGATTTCTGGTGGAGCAGGATCATTGGAATCTGTCTCCCAAGCAGAGTTGTCGTAGGAGGATTCCTCTGTTGTATTTTGCATAGCATTTGTGCTCTCAGCTGTATCTCCCCATCCAGTTGGCTGGATATCTTCGACCCTGATACGAGAGCTTTCGGGAGCGGTGTACTTGACCATATAGTCGTATTTTCAACTCGGTTGTCCCAAGGTGTCCCACACTTTTTTGGAACTGGAGGAGTCATCCCTCTCGATGACGTTGACCTCAGGAAAAGCATAGTTGATGAATTCTAGTCCTGCAAACGTTGCGAATTCATCTACATGTTGAGTAGTTTCTGAATGACCTGAGTGTTGATCCCATGACATGGTGGGGATACAAGTATTCTGGTCAATGACGTTCAGCTGAGTTTCATTGTTCGGCTGACTTTCTTGCCCCAAGTCTCCTGGGTAAGGCTGCCACATTGGCAGGCCATCCATCGGGCCAGAGTAGTTGTAGTCAAAATTGTCTTTCATCGGAGTGTCTTCCTCTAATGAATTTGGCGGAGCACGGCATCCTTCCGAATCACAATCTCCGTAGATCATTTCGACATCTGATCTTGGTATAAATCTTTGTCTTTCTGTAGGAAAGCAACAAGGCATAGGCACCTCTTCCTGAGACATATAACCGTCCTTGTTAAGGTAGGACTTCCATTCTTCATCCGTGTCAGAGGGATCTTCCTCATTAATAGCATGTACTGCTTGAGACACTGGGTGGAGAAAACCTCCACTGTGGAAGAAGTTTTGAAGGGGATGAAGACTTTCATCGTTGACAGCTGTCTGGGTACATGTTGCAGAAAAACCAAGACCCTTCTTTGTTTTATTGTCAATAGGAATGACAAGCCGTCCCCATCCTGTCGTATCGGTACTCTCGACCGCTTTGATAGCATCTTTGTATGAAGAAATTGAAGTTCCTTCTTTGAACTGATTGTCCTTGCTCACCGATAGTGCTTGGAACTGAGTTCCAATAACCTCCTCGGGTTCCACACAAGTAGATGATGATAGGTTACTCACAAGCAAGGCTTGTTCCCCACAAACCGTGACAAGTTGGCCATTCTTGACGAACTTTAGCTTTTGGTGGAGGGTTGAAGTAACTGCTCCAGCCTGGTGTATCCAAGGTCTTCCTAATAAACAACTGTATGTTTCCCGGATGTCCATGACCTGGAAAGTGACCTGGAAAGTGTGAGGACCGATAGTTATGGGAAGATCAACTTCACCGATAACTGTTTTTCTGGATCCGTCGAATGCTTTGACGACGACCTCGCTGGTTCTCATCGGAGGGCCCTTGAATGATAATTGCATCAAAGTGGACTTTGGCATAACATTCAGGGCTGACCCTGTGTCTACAGGTACGCTGGCTAAAGCATCGTCCTGGCAGTTAACTGTGATATTGAGTGCCATGTTATGACGGCGACCTTCTTTAGGTAATTCCTCATCACTAAATCCCAAATTGTTGTAGGAAGTGATGTTAGAGACAATGCTATCGAACTGTCTGATTGTTACATCTTGTTCCACAAAGGCCTGTTCCAAGACTTTATGTAGAGCCTCCCTGTGTGCTTTTGAACTGAGTAACAGTGATAATACCGAGATCTTTGAAGGAGTCTGCAACAGTTGATCGACAATGTTATATTCACTCCTTTGGATGAGCTTCAGCATCTCATCATTATTTTTTGAAAGGTCGGGATTACTGGATTGACAGACTGGTGGATCGGGAGCTTCTGTCTGAAGTTCCTTTTCTTTGTTAAGTTCTCCAACTCCTCGGTTGAAGATTCGACCGCTCCGTGTTACACGACTGATGTCTGCAATGTTCACAACGAAGGGTAATGGAATTTCCTTTCCATTTTTGACTATTGTTGCACCGTATTTGTAAGGGATAGCCTTAGTTGATTCATGCAGTAGTGGTCCCGGTAGATAGATGATTACGGGAGCCTTATGATTTTTCTGACCATCGTAAGTAATCTCGATCCGTTCCTGGTTGGGAACTTTAGATTCGTCAAATAGAGGGATGATGGCAAAAACATCCCTGGTATGGTGATGACCAGAGATTGTGACAACATCCTCGACTTGCTCGGCAAGGTAATTCGGCGTCCAGTTGATGGGTCCAGAACCCGGATATGGGCGAATCTCTCCACGATCCACCTGATCCTGAAGAGTTGCTCTCACAAGGTAACACCCTTGGTTACTTTCCGAACAGACACTACAACGATCATAATTGTGTAGTGGCATCTGGCCACGCCCACTTTGAATACAATGTAACCTCACTAGGTTACCTTCCATTGATCGGACATCCTGACTTTGACGTCGAGTAGGATTCCTGTTACTGATACTAATTTGCTGAGTATCTTCATCCATGTAGATTGGCATCCACCAATGATTTAACAAGTGTTGAAGTGCCTCCTGGACAAGGGTACAACCTTGATCGTTTTCGCAACCTGCTTTACAGTTTTGATAGTCATGTGATATTAAGAATCCGAGTCGGACCTGCTCAGCATGTAACTCTACCAGGTTGGTATTCATCACGCGAATATCGAAGATCTGAACCATGTTGATCTGATAGGAATTCCTATCATGGTAGTCTTGGATCCATCCAAGATCCATCTGACGCTGGAGGGCCTCTTGTATGAAAGAGCATCCCTGTTTGTTTACCGAGCAAGTCAGACAGGAACTGTAATCGTGCCGCAGCAGATTATGATACTGGCTTTGCCTTGAGTGCATTGCCACCAAATTGACATTCATCGAACGGATGTCGTGGTTTTGAATGACGTTGGAATTCGTATAGACCATGTTAACTCCACGAACTCGGTGCTCTTGGATCCATCCAAGATCCATTTGTTCCTATAGAGCTGCTTGCACCACTGAACATCCTTGGTTATCTTTAGAGTAGATATCACACTGGTGATAGTTATGAGGTGGCACATGGCCATATCCACTCTGTCTACAATGCATCTTGACCAGATTGATTTTCATCAAGAGTACATCGTGAATTTGATAGACATTGTTAGTCTCTTTCTCAATCAGATTGACTGCAGCTTTCTCATGTTGAGGCAGCGGGTTTGTGAGAACATTGGGATTCGTATCTTTGGAAGATAAGAGCCCGCTCCTAACAAGCTTTTGCACGTCGGACTTGAAATTAAGACAAGTCTCAATGTTATGCCCTGAACCTCCTTGATGATAAGGGCATGTCTGATCCACCTTAAACCAAAAAGGCAGATTTTCCGGTACTGTAAGAGGAGACTTAGTCTGGATGTGCCCCTTAGCCAGTAGTAACGGAAATAATTCTGCGTATAACATGGGTATAGGATCAAACCCTAATGGTCGTGTTGTACGGTTGTTATTGTATGGAGGACGAGCCTGCTGAAGAGGCTGTTGTGTCCTTTGCTGATCAGGTTGGCTCTGCGCAACCTGAGGTTGATACGTAGGAATAGGCACAAGGTTGACAGCAGGAGTCACAGCCGCTACTGGTTGATATCGACGCCTTTGCTTTCCGAGAGAGATATTCCCAATATCTTGCTCTTTTTTCTTAGGGAGAGCACTACCGTATTTTTTAGTACCGCTCGTCGATCCAGTGTCTTTTACCAAACGTCCTTCTCAGACGGCTTCCTCAAGACGTACGCCCATGTCGACCATTTCGATGAAATCACTGGGCGCACTGGCAACCATTCGGTCATAGTAAAATGAGCTTAAGGTCTTTAAGAAGATCTTTGTCATCTCTTTTTCCTCAAGAGGTGGACAAATTTGAGCGGCAATTTTACGCCACCTTTGAGCATACTCCTTAAAGGTTTCCTTGTCCTTTTGCGACATTGATCTGAGTTGATCTCTGTCGAGTGCCATGTCCAAATTGTATTTGTATTGTTGGACGATGGCAGTGCCAAGATCTCTGAAAGTGCTGATCGTAGCACGGTTTAAACCCATGTACCATTTGAGTGCGGCACCGGTTAAACTATCCTGGAAGTAGTGAATCAGTAGGTCCTGATTCTCCGTCTGAGCTGACATTCGCCGAGCGTACATCACCAGATGTCTTTGAGGACAAGAGTTACCCTTGTATTTTTCAAAGTCGGGAACTTGGAACTTGTTCGGGACTTTCACATTGGGGACCAAGCAGAGGTCTGCGGCGTCCTTTCCGAATAGATCCTGACCGCGAATGGCTTGCAGCTCCTTCTGCATTTCCAAGAACTGTTCCTGGAATTCATCCATTCGGTCAAACATAGTTTCCTTCTTACCAGCAGGTATTGGTGGAATCTGTCCTTCCGGGATAGTGTGGACCACAGGGGGTGGTACCGTGACTACGGCAGTAAGTCTTGGCGCCTCCCGAAGTTTGTAACCTTCAGGAGTCTTGAGTATGCCCCTGGCATCTTCGCTTTCCCGAAGTTTGTAACCTTCAGGCCCAGCGGCTTCTGTTGCGATTCCCTGATCTTCAGTGATCGGCGAAACATATCCTTCCGGGATATAGTTAACATGGATGCCCCAAGGACAATCTTTCGGTATCTGATACCTAGGATCATACTTCTCCACTATGGGCGTTGAGGTGATCTCTGAGATCACAGTTCTTTGTAGTTGAGCTTCTGCCATGGCTTGCATGTCGTTACGAAGCTTTCTCATATCCTCTCTTAGAGCGTCGATTTCTTCTTTCAACTCTCTGTTTTCTTCCTCAAGATCATCCATCTTTTTCTGACGATTGGCCTGAGTATTATACGAATGAGACAGTTTGACTCTAGAATCGAGACACAAACGTGAGATTCGTAGGGAAGAAGAATACGCGATGTGAGAATGATGAATGCAATGATTATATTAATTGTTTTTTTGGTTTAATCAAAATAAACTTCGATAAGTAGATTGCAAATATCAAACAGTGGGGAAACCCCTTTTTATTGAATTCCAAAGGATTACAGAAATGGAAATACAGTAGATTACAAGGTGCGGAAACAGAAACCTAAGCTAATGGGTCCCGAGTCCTCTCTGAGGAGAAATCGGGTGCTGATTCTGGTATCTTCCTTTTCTTTGACCGGGGCTCTTGGGCCGTTGTCGGGTTGTCATTCCTTTGCCAAGTGAAAGGAGTGAGCAAATTCCTTTGGTCGTCTTGATTCTCTACAGCATGTTGCTCCAAAATTTCAATCAGAGCATCTTTCTCTTTCAGTAATTGTTGTATTTTGATGCACTCTACGTCAAGGGTGCGATACTTGTTCTTCCAAGACCTTCTCTCCTTTTGAACTTTGTTGAGAGTAACCTGAAGCTTTTCAGTTTCCGTCATGAAGTACATGACAGACTCCCTTGGCGGAAGAATTCCGTAACGAGGATAAGGCATCTTTAGCTTGAGAGCTCTAGTTTGTACCCAGTGGAGATAAGGCTCCACCGAGACACAGTTTGGTTTTCCTAGAGACTCCCGTCCTTTCTTATGAACATGATTCCAAGCATGCACTATTTCCATCTTTAGTGCTCTGTCACTTTCTCCTTCCTTGAAGAAAAGACCTTCCAGATGAACACCTAGTGGGATGTGTCTCATCGGGTATCCAAATTGACGAAGAACCAATATCGGATGGTAGTTGATTCCTCCTTTAGTTCCTATGAGGGGTACGTTGGGGAAGTTTCCACAACGATCAATGATCCTGATTCCCTCATAAATCCTATTGCACCAATCTATATCAGAGTTGGTAAGAGACATGATCTTCTGCGACCAACGTACGACACTCTTGCAATCCCAAAAAGCAGCAGACTTGGGCAAGTGAGAGATAAACCATTTATAAAGCAGAGGTACACAGCATGTGATCTCCCCTCCGCTGTACAAATTCCCCAAGTGTACAGAATGATACGCATCTGCGAGCAAAGTCGGCACAGGGTTTCCAATGAGAAAAACCTTAATGGAGTTAATGTCGACGAAGTTATTGATGTTGGGAAACAAAAATAACCCGTAGGTGAGCAAGACAAAGATGCTTTCAAAAGTAGTCCTGTTCCCTATACTAGCAAAGTAAAGAGCTTTCTTTGTCAAGAACTGGGCTGGCAAACCTTGGATGCCACCCTTAGTAGTCATGTGAGTCCTGACCTCAGACTCGTCCAAATGAATTGCCCTTGCAATGATCTGATTCTTTGGAATTTCTTCCAGTCCAGAAAATGGAGCTCGATCTGTAATGTGTAGATCAATCAGATGAGAATACTCCTCCAGCGTTGGTGCTAGCTGGTAATCCGGGAATGTGAAACAGTGATAAACCGGATCGTAGAATTGAATGAGCGCATCCATGATTCCCTCAATCACATGGACTCTTAACAGCGGTAGCAGACCTCCGTGTTTGGCTCTAAAAGCCTCAGGGTTAGTGATCATCCTTGCTAACCTTCTCAAATCCTCTAGTTTTGGAACCTTGAAGGTGTACGTATGAGTTCTCCTTCTACCGAAATCCATTAGCGTAATCCTTTTCTCTGATATTTGCAATCACAGTCTTAGTTTAATTTGAAAAACAGAGAGACTAGAAGAGAAGTTTTTTGAATGTTTTAATGTTTTATTAAACGAATGCATGAATGCAGCACACAAAAACATAGAAAAAACATGGGGTCAAAGGGTCATTGTCATGAAGTCAAGGCTCTACCCATCCCCAAAGGTTTATACTAGGGTGATTTTTAAACCTGTACTCATTATCATCAGCTCCTCCCAGGAAAGCAAAACAACAAGCGGATCGCCAGCGAGTTGTAGAGCAATCTTAGAGTAAGTGCCATTCACCGAGAATAGATCACCAGCCTCAAATGAGGGTAGTATTGCGTAACAACTATTTCCGATAGTTTCCGCACTACGAAAGGGTTTGGCTCCTCAGCTTCTCAGACTTAACAACCGGCCCATTGGCTAGAAGAGTGAATGGGTTGCGTTGGTCAGCCTCCACTGAGGTTGATGGTCGACCCCGTCGCCATCACTTATCTTAAGTGTATACTCAATCTTTCCACATACGGCATCACCCGCATTCCCATTAGCAGAAAAATAAACACGTATAGCAATTAGGAAAAGCAGTATATATATTTGTCCTAAACATCCTAGATCTTTAAAGCTAAGAATCCTAAGCCTGACAGAAAATGGGTTCCCCGGCGGAAGCCCCAATCTGTGGTATTAACCAAAGAGGTGAAAAGGAGGAAAAAGGAAAGAAGCTGAAGAGATAGGCCCCACGGTGGGCGCCATTTTTCTGTAACGAGCGATTTTGGACGCGGTTCTTAAGCGTTGGTCGCTCTCTGCGGTTTGAGCTTTGACTACAGGTCGATTCATTTTTTATCCTATTGTGAGCTGAATAAGGAAGGGAAATAGATGTCTCCAATTAACCCTGCTTTGCAAACTGAGTTTAAACAGTGGTCTGTTAGGTTACGAATGCTATCAATGTGGGGGGCCTTGTACTGGTTATTTGTATTTTCGCCAATACTGTTTTCTTTCTTTTTACCTGGGCAGAAGGTTTTTGGCGGGGAACAAGGATTAGGATGTTAGGGCTGATGCTTTTGAATTACTACTTTTTATTGATGGAGATATGGGATTTGGGTTTTTTGTGTATTGTGCTTGCTAAGATCTTTTCTTTCGATCTTATGCCTACGTATTCCCGTTTACCGAAACAGGGAAATCAGAGCGTTCGTAGTTCAGGAAATGGGTGTTTTTGGTGTCTTGTTCAAAGCCCAAGACGTGAAGCGAAAGGTGGTTTGTATCTTGTTCAAAGCCCAAAATGTGAAGCTGAAGAGTCTATTTGTGTCTTGTTCAAAGCCCAAGACGTGAAGCTGAAGGACCTCGGCTTTAGAGAGAATTTGTCATCTCTAAAGAAGGGTTTGTCTGTCACAACTGTTGGGTGACTGGTTATAAAGGAGAATTACTTTAACCGGGATACGCGGATCCTAGCAATGCCATAATTTCCTTTATAGGGGACTTTAACCTGAAGGAGAAGACTTTAACTCAGTGTAGAGCAATGATATCTTTCCTTAGGAATTTCTCATGCTAAAAGAGGGACAGTGGCGTGGATGTAGATGATCCAGAGGCTTGCCGCTTACAGCGATTAGATGAAGGGAAAATAGTTGTTGATGTTTGTGTACTGTGAACGAAGCACAGGTTTGATGCTAAAAGGTTGATTGGATCAACTAGTGGTTTTCTTATACGAAGCCTAAGAGGAGGCTATTGGCCCAACAAGAGGGAGTTTTTATGTGTCTCGTACGAAGCCCGAGAGAGAGGCTAAAAGGGTTGACTCAACAGGAGAATCTTTTATACTCAACAAGAGAGTGTTTTTCGTATCTCGTACGAAACCCGAGATGGAGGCTACAAGGTTTGACTCAACAAGAGAGTCTTTGTATCTCGTACAAAGCCCGAGATGGAGGCTGTAAGGTTTGACTCAACAATAGAGTCTCTGTATCTCGTACGAAGCCCGAGATGGAGGATGTTGTTTATTTGGCTCAATAAGAACCTTTTTGTATCTCGTATAAAGCCCGAGATGGAGGCGAAAGGGGTAATTGAGTCAACGAGGGAACCTTTTATATGTCTCGTACAAAGCCCGAGAGAAAGGCTAAACATTGTTTGACTCCGCTGGGGAGAATTTTGGTATCTCGTACGAAGCCCGAGATGGAGGCTAAACGTTTGCTTCGCTGGGAAGAATCATTGAACAAAGCCCAAGAGGAGGCTATGGTAACTGTTTCAGTTGAGTGACAGATCCAATATACTGATTTTAAAAGAGAAAATCAGTTCTTATATGAGCAACACTGTACTCAGGGATTTGATTTGAGGATCAGGGATATTTCCCTCTCTTTGAGGAAACGGGAAATCCAAAGGGTATTGAGACTGTCCGAGTCTGCGGGTTTCCTTCCTATTTAACGAAGGGGTCGCTTGAGAATGTCTTTGAGACTCAAGGAAGTTAGACTGTCCAAGTCTAGAGTTTTATCTTTTGTACTATGCTTTGAGAAACAGTAGTGGACTCTATGAAAGGACTGTTCTATGAGAATGACTAGGTTCTGTTCCTATACCTCTAGGAGGTCGTCGGGACAATTTGTACGAAGCCCAAGAGGAGGTTAGAGACTTTTAAGAAACCGACGGGTCCTTGTTCTAAGCCCAAGAGGAGGCTATCATTCCCGGAGGAAGAGATCATTATACGAAGCCTAAGAGGAGGCTGTGAATACTTCTAAGAAGCCGTAGGGTCCTTGTACGAAGCCCAAGAGGAGGCGTGGTTGCTTTTAGGAAGCCTGTGGGTCCTTGTACGATGCCCAAGAGGAGGCCGATGCTTTTAAGAAGCCCGTGGGTCCCCAAACCCCAATAAATTCAAGGCAATGCTATTCACCGAGAATAGATCAAAGTCAGGAAAGTTCGAGAATTTGGAAGAAACTCAAAGATGCCATTCACGGAGAAGACATTCATCTTGGGGAGTAGAGTTTCTTGACAATTCCTAATGAGGACAGCCGAAGAGAAGTGTGTATCTGGTGATCCTATTGGGGATCTAGTTGTCTATTTCTATGAATAAACGAAACGGCGTCACCTAGTTCTAGACGTAGTTGCCGGGGAAACTCTAAATATCTACACTATTATTACACAGTTGATATGAGTTTATGAAAGAAGACTTACAGCGAAACAGCCCCACAATACAATTATATATATATATATATATATATATATATATGAGTTTATGAAAGGATACTTACAGTGAAACAGCCCCACAATACAGTTATATATATATGAAAGCGGTAAATGAAAGCGGGGTAAACACTTACTCGGTTGCAGAGCTTCCATGCTGTTTGGTTAGTTGTTCAACAAAGAAAGATTGAAAACAACAGTATATTCAAAATCAAGGAGAAAGTGCTTTGAAAAAGAAATATTTGGGGCTTACAGCTCAAGGAGAGGCCCAGGGTTTTATCAGTGAGCGCACTGTTGAATTTGTACAGAGGGACTTATACAAGTGACTGAGGCCCAAGAAAGGTTTTTTGTACAAAGGGATGGGTCTTACACTCTCTCAAGAGGCCCAAGTGAGTTTAAGAAAAGAAATGGGTCTTACTACTCAAGGGTAGGCCCAATGGTTAATTTTGAAAAGAGCGACGATCGCGCCGAGGTTTTGTAAACACCGTGGGACTTATACAAGTGACTGAGGCCCAAAATTTTGGTATTTACAAAGGGGTTGGGTCTTACACTCTATTAGAGGCCCAAAAAGTTTAAAGAAAAGAAATGGGGCTTACAACACGAGGGGATGCCCATAGTCTTTATTTTCAAGATGAATATTCACTTTTAAAATGCTTAAAAACAATTAAAAATGAATTTATTCACAAAAATACCAACTATATTAAATAAATAATATAAATTTGATTTTTTTGTAGAATAAAATATTTTACTATTTTTGTGATTTTTCAGAAAAAGAACCAATAAAAAATAATCAAAATTGAAGGAGTTATTAATTTTCCAAATTATTAAAAAATAATAAGAAAATATAAAAAAGAGGGGTTGGGCTTACACTCTATTGTAGGCCCAAAGTGTATTTTTGTACAAAAGATGGGGCTTACAACTCAGGGAGAGGCCCAAAATATTTTCAGTTTGAAAATGGCGATCGCGCCGCGATTTTTAACGTATCGGGACTTATACAATAACTGAGGCCCAAAAATTGTTTCGTTAAAAAAGGGTTGGGTCTTGCACTCTAATAGAGGCCCAAGTGTAAAAAAATGAAAAGAAATGGGACTTACAGCTCAAAGAGAAGCCAGTTGATTTTCGTTTGAAAATGGCGATCGCGCCGAATTTTTCTTTTAACGCAGAGGGACTTATACAATAAGTGAGGCCCAAAATTGTTTTGGTTAAAAGGGAATTGGGTCTTACACTCTAATAGAGGCCCAAAAGTTTTGAATGGGTCTTATAGCTCGAGGAGAGGCCCAAGGTTATTTCTTATAAAGGCGACGATCGCGCCGTTTGTTTTTGACGGTATCGGAGCTTATACAATGAATGAGGCCCAAAAATGATTTGGTCAAAAAAGAATTGGGTCTTACACTCTATTAGAGGCCCAAGTGTTTAAAAAATATTTGTTAGGGTGAAAATCAAAGAAAACCCCAATTTCATTTTTTAGGCATTTTTTCAAGAAAAATTAAGCAAAAAATGATAAAAATATCAAATAAAATCATTAAATAATGATTAAAGTTTATGAAAAAAAATATTTTATCAACATAAATATTTAAAATCATTTTGGTTTTAAAAATCAAGAAAAAAAAAGAAATCATTTTAAAAGCATTTAAAACAATTTAAAACACTATTTTAAATATATTAAAAATAATATTTTTTTTTGATTTTTTTGGATTAAAATATTATGGGGTACGAATTGGAAAATGATGATTTTTTGCTATGTGAAAAAAATTGGTTGAGTTTTGAAATTAAAAAGTAAGAAAAAGAGGAAAGATATCAAAATATCATCTCCGACATTTTTTTGGGGTAAAAACGAGTACCGAAACTTTAATTTTCAACACGTTTTTATCAAATTTCAAACACTCATAACTCTCTCAATTTTTATCTGAATCAAAATCCGGAAGTACCTACCTGACCGATTTTTTGCAAGGAATCCGATGGTATTACTCACGCACACGGAAAATCGACGTATAAAATGCAGAAAAAACTGCTATCGATTAAAAAATATCGTTCCGCGCCGAATTTCCAACACGCGTAACTCTCTCGATTTTTATCCGAATCAAAATCCGAAAGTACCTACCTGACCGATTTTTTGCAAGAAATCCGATGGTATTACTCACGCATGCGGAAAATCGACGTATAAAACGCAGAAATTAAAAAAAAAAACTGCTATCGATTAAAAACATCGTTCCGCGTTGAATTTCAAACACGCGTAACTCTCTCGATTTTTAACCGAATCAAGATCCGCAAAAGCCTATCCTGACCGATTTTTCGCAAGGAATCCAATGGTATCGCTCACCGCATGCCGAAACTCAACGTACAAAACGCAGCGATAAAAAAACCAGAGCTGCTGCGTGTAAAAACATCGTTTTGCGTAAAATTTCCAACGCGCGTAACTCTCTCGATTTTTAACCGAATCAAGATCCGCAAGAGCCTATCTTGACCGATTTTTCGCAAGGAATCCAATGGTGTTACTCACGCACACGGAAAATCGACGCACAAAATGCAGAAATTAAAAAACAAAAACTGCTATCGTTGTTTTTGACGCCGTTTCGCGTAAAATTTCCAACGCGCGTAACTCTCTCAATTTTCATCGGAATTGAAATCCGTAAAAACCTATCTTGACCGATTTTTCGCAAGGAATCCAATGGTGTTATTCACGCACTCGTAAACTCAATGTACAAAGCGAAAAAAACAAAAACCGCTATCGTTAATTCGACGCCGTTTCGCGTAAAATTTCCAACGCGCGTAACTCTCTCAATTTTCATCGGAATTGAAATCTGTAAAAACCTATCTTGACCGATTTTTCGCAAGGAATCCAATGGTATTATTCACGCACTCGGAAACTCACTGTACAAAGCGAAAAAACAGAACCGCTATCGTTAATTCGACGCCGTTTCGCGTAAAATTTCCAACGCGCGTAACTCTCTCAATTTTCATCGGAATTGAAATCCGTAAAAATCTATCTTGACCGATTTTTCGCAAGGAATCCAATGGTGTTACTCATGCAAACTAAAACTTAATGTATAGAACACACCAATGAAGAAAAGACAGAACTGAACATGGTTTCAAAACAACCAAAATTCCACATAAAAACATGTCAAAATGCAAACAGTGGGAGGACCACAACATACACATTAAGGACTACATTTTTACCTTAAGAATTGTTCAATATGATGCATGTATGTGGACAACCAAGGAAAGCATGATTCAAAGAATTCAAGTTGTGAATTTTACCTCTTTTTTGGAGATTTTGGGCAACCTTCCAAGTGCTTTATTCCAGAAATGATTTGATGCTTTGGACAACCTCAAATGACCTCTTAGAAGCTTTTAGGATGGTTGGAATCGGCTGGAAACCTCTGGAGCAAGTTTGTGCACTTTCTCGCGAAATGGTAAAAAACGGCCAAAATGCCAACTCTGTCAAATGGTGTTCCAGATGTGTGGCACCATTTGGGATAATTCAAGGATGATATTTAGAGTGTGTTTGAGATTTTATCTGGCTTGGAAAGTGACTGAATCAAGACATGGCTTGAAAAATGCAAAAAAGTGTCATTTTGAGGTTTTGAGACGTGACTTTGTGATGTTGTGATTACAGGTCACTTTTGATGGTTTGCACAGCTTACATATGATATATATGAGGTGTGTGTGTGATTAGTTTGAGTGGAATTGCTCTCTAGCTCAAAAACTCAGAATTTCCTTACTAATGAAGGCATTTTGGAGTGAAAGAGAGAATTTGAGGAAAGCATCTGTTTGATGGCTTTGGTGTACTCAAACTGAACACAAATGAGCTCTATTTATAGTGGAGCAAGTTTGTTTTGGGATCCACAGTGAATGGCAACTGCAGCAGGTGTTTGTTCCATGTTGGCCAATGGAAATGCAAGTCTCCTCTAGTCGACTAGAGGTTAGGGCACAGGCTGCTGGTTCCCTTGGTCTTGGATAAGTCTTGACTAATTTCAGATGAGAATGACTCAGTACATGCCACCTCTAAGCATCCATTAAATGCTCCAAACCAAAATTGGAGTTTTGTCCCTCTTTTAGGGATTTCTAGGCTTTGGCATGCTTTTCTTTGTTCCTTGGACTTGGGAGGTTCATGGATCAGATCATCCCTCTTGGATTTGATCCTTAGATGTGTCCAAACTGATGACAAGGCTTGAAAATTCGTGTGGCACAAAAAATGTGCAAATCTGCCTTGAAAAATTCAGTTTCAGCAAGCCATTTTGTAAGATCCATAACTCCCTGCTAGAGTATGCTATATGGACGTTCTAGGACTTTTCGGAAAGCTTAGATGACATAATTCAACTTTGATGTTTGACATTAGACCTAGTTCAACTTGGATCATGGAGAAAAACAGCCTTGAATTTGGGACATTGTGCTGAAAAATGTCAATTTTAACTTTTTAGCCATTTTGATCCAAGCATAACTCAAAATCCTTAATGAATTGGACTTAGGTCTAGTTGAAGTTTTTGTAGAGGGTAATGAGGGCTACAAATCAAGCTTTGGATGGAGAAAAATGGCTTTGTGGTTTAGGAGTTATGATCCTCCAAAGTTGGTACCCTTGCCACTTTTTTTCATAACTTAGAAAAATTTCTAAGTTTTTATAGTTACCCCTTTTACAAGTTATCCCACTTTCTTTGATTTTATTGATCAATGATGATTCCAATCACACATTAACATCATTTTAGGGTTAAAAAATCATTTTTATGAAAAATCTCAAAAAGTCAAAGTTCGACTTTTGTGCACAGTTGACTTTTTATCAGATGAATTCCAAACCGTGCGATTCTTCAGGAAATCATGTCCTTGACCTAAATCAAAATTGATGGACATGTTCCATGGGTGTTATAGGGTGTATTTAATCGTGTCCCACGGCTTGGGAGCATGTCCTGGTCAAAAGTCAAAGCTACAGTTGACTTTTCCCGCGAAACCCTAATTGTGGTTCAGATGAAACTGAAACTTGTTGCTCAAGCTTCTTGGGTCAATCCATTGTTGCAAATGGATCAACGTGGTATGTTGGAGACCCTCAAATCATGTCTTGAGGTCTTGGCTCATGATTTGTCCCAAAAGTCAACTTAGGGGTGAATTAGGTCAAGAAACCCTAATTCCTGATTTTTGATGTATGCATCCCCTGAGGCTAAATTGACTTGATGATGGGGTTTATGATGTTCCATGGAGCATTTTAGGTTATGCTTTAAAGCATTGGCTCATGCCTAGAGGAAAATTTCCATCTGGAGGCCCTAGTCGACCAAACCCTAATTTGGTGACACTGGCGATCCTGAGGCTTGATCCACCTAGAAGGGAGCAAACTTGTGCTTAATCCTTGAAGTGGGAGTCCTCTTGATCCATTGTGGATATTTGAGAGGCTAGACAAGTTGAAGATCATGTCATTCCTTGATTGATCCTTTGTCTAAGAGCTCTGCGAGGGCTTGAAACCCTAAATCCTGTTTGTAGTGAATGCTTACCCACCTTTGGGGAGACTAATGAGGTACAAAGGTACATCCATATTGTGCTGATGATTTGCACAATGATGGGAAATCTTAGTGGTCAAAATTTGGGGTATGACAGAGGATAATGGAGTTTCCTTTCCATTTTCGAAGGTCGTTGCACCGTACTTATAAGGGACAACCTTCTCTGATTTGTACGGTATCAGACCTGGAAGGTAGATAATCACAAGAGTTTTTTTATTTCTCTGACCGTTATAGGCAACCTCAATCAGTTCCTAGTTGAGAACTTTTATACTATCAAGAGGGATTCTTGATCCATCGAGTAGAGGGATTATGGCGCAAACATCTTTGGTTTGACCAGGGAGATAGTCTTGTATCACATTGATCGACCCAAAACTTGAACATGGTCGAACCTCTTTCCGGTCCAACTGATCTTGAAGAGCCAGTCGTATAAGGTAGCATCCTTGGTTGTTCTCTGAACAAACTCTACAGCGCTCATAATTATGGAGTGGCACCCGACGACGCCCGCTTTCTATGCAGTGCATCTTTACTAGATCTGTTTCCATCGAGCAGACATCCTGATTTTGATGTCTACCAGGATTCCCATCAGTCATACTAATCTATTGTGTAGCTTCATCCAAGTAGATTGGAAGCCACCAGTGGTCCAACAAATGTTGAAGTGTTCTTTGGACAAGTGTACATCCTTGGTCATCTTCACGACATTCTTCACAGTCTTGATAATCATGTGAAGCCAGAAAGTCGAGCCTGACTTGCTTAGCATGTATTTCTACTAGACTGGTATTCATCAAGCGTTTGTCAAAGATCTGAACCATATTGACTTGATGGTTATTTCTCTCACGGTAGTCTTGGATCCATTTGAGATCCATCTGACATTGAAGGGCCTCTTGTACAAAATAAAATCCCTGATTTCTTGTTGAGCAGATCGGACAAGTGTTGTAATCGTGCCGTGGCAGATTATGATATTGACTCAACCTTGAGTGCATCGCCACCAAATTGACGTTCATCAAAAGAATGTTGCAGTTCTGGACAATGTTGGGATGCGCATGGGCCATGTTAACTTCACGGACCCGGTGATCCTAAATCCAACCTAGATCCATTTGTTCTTGTAATGCTGATTGCACTACGGAACACCCCTGATTATTCATTGAGCAGGTATCACACTGCTGATAATTGTGAGATGGCACATGACCGTACCCGCTCTGTCTGCAATGCATCCTGACCAGATTGGTTCCTAATAGGAGCACCTCGTGAATTTGATAACCGCGGCTAAATTCTTCCTCTATTAAATTTACTGCAGTCTTCTCATGTTGCGGCAACGGGTTTTTCTGAACATTTGGATTGGTATCTTTGAAAGATAGGATCCCGTTCCTGACAAGCTTCTGTACATCAGACTTGAAGCCGAGACAGTTCTCAATGTTGTGCCTCGATCCTCCTTGGGTAAGGGCAAGTTTGATCCTCTTTGAACCAAAAAGGCAGATTTTTTGGTACTGTAAGAGGGAATTGGTTTGGACGTGCCCCTTGGCCAGTAAAAGTGGAAATAGTTCTGTGTACAACATCGGTATAGGGTCAAACCCTGATGATCGTGTCGTACGATTGTTGTTGTTATACTATGGGCGAGCCTGCTGAAGAGGATGTTGCTGCCTTTGCTGATACTGTTGTTGACTTAGTTGGCTCTGAGCAACCTGAGGTTGATACGTCGGAGCCGACGTTGGGTTGATAGCGGGAGTTTTTGCCGCTACTGGTTTATATCTTCGCCTTTGCTTTCCGAGAGAGATATTACTAATATCTTGCTCTTTTTTCTTTTGGAAAGCACTACCGTATCTCTTAGTACTGCTAGATGGCTTTGCATCTTTGCTCAATCGTCCTTCTCGGACTGCCTCTTCGAGGCGTACTCCCATGTTCACCATTTTAGTGAAGTCACTAGGCGCACTAGCAACCATTCGGTCATAATAGAATGAACTCAAGGTTTTTAGGAAGATCTTGGCCATCTCCTTTTCCTCAAGAGGGGGACAGATCTGGGCGGCAATTTCACGCCATCTCTGCGCATACTCTTTAAAAGTTTCTTTGTCCTTTTGCGACATTGCTCTGAGCTGATCTCTATCTGGTGCCATGTCCAAATTGTATATATACTGCTGAACAAAGGTTGCACCGATATCTCTGAAAGTGTTGATCTTGGTGCAGTTTAAACCCATGTACCATTTGAGTGCGGCACCGGTTAAACTGTCTTGGAAGTAATGGATAAGTAGCTGTTGATTTTCTGTCTGAGTTGACATTTTTTTAGCGTACATCACCAAATGAATTTGAGGGCAAGAGTTGCCTTTGTATTTTTCAAAGTCGGGTACCTTGAATTTGTGCGGGATCTTTACATTAGGGACCAAACAGAGGTCTGCGACATCTTTTCCGAATAAGTCTTGACCGCGAATGGCATGCAGTTCCTTCTGCATTTCCAAGAATTGTTCCTGGAACTCGTTCATCCTTTCATACATGTCTTTGTTTCCACCAGGAATTACTTGTGGAATTTGTCCTTCTGGGACAGTATGTACCACTGGTTGTGGTATAGACATTATAGCGGTGACTCTTGGCGCTTCAGTGCCCTGAAGTTTGTAACCTTCAAGAGTTGCTGTTGTAAACCTTGCATCTTCACTTTCTAGAAGTTTATAACCTTCAGGTCCAGCGGTTCCTGCTACGGCTTTGTTTGGTTTTGAAAGTGACTGAATCAAGACATGGCTTGTAAAATGCAAAAAAGTCAAAATTTGAGGTTTTAGAGGTTGACTTTCTGATTTTGGTGTTTCAGATCAAGGATGAGTGTTTGAACATCCTACATATGATACATTGGATGTGTTTGGATCATGAGTTGTGGTTGAATTGCTCTCTAACTCAAAATTCAGTGGTGACATGCAAAAGAAGGAATTTATGCATAATGAGAGAGATTTTGAAGAAAGCAAGTGTTTTTATGCTTTGGTGTACTCAAACTGACCATAATTGATATCTATTTATAGTGCAACAAGTTTGTTTTGGCATCAATAGTGAATGGAGGCTTGGACAGTCCCTTGGCCAATGGTGATAAAAAAGAATCTCAAGTCTCCTCTAGCCATTGACTTGAGGTTAGGGCACAGGCTATGAGTCCTTTGGTTCAGAGATAAGGCTTGATTCAATTCAGTTAGCAATGACTTGATGCTTGCCACCTTGTGAATCCATTGAATGCATTGAAACAAAATTGGAGTCTTTGAGATTTCTAGCCTTTTTAGGTGACACATAGCTACTTGTAGATCCTTGGACTTGGGAGGCTTGTGGATCAGATATTTTACCTTTGATGTTATCCTCTGAGGTGTCCAAATGGATGACAAGGCTTGTAATTGCCTAACTTAGCCAATTCGAGCAAAATTGCACAAATCTGTCTTGTACAAGACAGTTGGAAAATGCCATCTTGGGAGGATCATATCTCCTTGCTCAAATGGAGTTATGGAATGCTCATGTACTTTTTAAAAAGCCCTTATATGGTACAACTCATGTGTGGTCATAGTTTGTCTTGAAACTATCTGGACTTAGTTGAAAAATCCCCATGAACATTGAGGTTCAAGGCTGAAACTTAGGCAGTTTTGTATTAAGTGTTAAATCTTTGATTTTTCACCACTTTGACCCATTTATAATAAAAAAATCCATGAAGAATTAGAGTTTCATGAATTTTAAGATTTTGTAGAATGTAGGAAGACCTACAAATCAGGTCTGGATCACTCAAAATGGCTGCTTGGATCAAAAGTTATGGCCCTTGGAGTTTGGCACCAAAACCATCCAAACTTAGTAACTTAGAAATTTTTTCAATTTTTCAAGGTTACCCCTTTTACAAGTTATCATGATTTCTTGATCAATTCTTGTTCAAATGACATTATAAATCATATCTTATGAAAATATGAGTCATAAGGATCATTTTTGCCAAAAAAAGTCATGTTTTGACTTTTGGCTCCAGAGCGGTTCGGCGCGGAGAAACCCTAATTCCCGACTTTTGAGAAATGCATTCTCTGAGGGTGTTTTAACTTTGCAAAGAGATTCCTAGGGTTATTTTGAGCACATTGAGTCATATTTTGAAGCCTTGGCTCAATCTCCTATGAAAATTTCACTCTGGAGGCCTCAGTCGACAAAAACACTAATTTGGTGACACCGGGTGTTTCGAAGCTCAATCCACTTGGAATGTTGCAACTTTGTGCTTGATTATTGATGTGGGAGTCCTCTTGATCCTTTATGGATGTTTAAGAGTTTGGAAAAGTTGAAGATCATGTCATTTATTGATTGATCTTTTTCCCAAAATGTTTTGAGAGGGATGGAAACCCTAATTCTTGATCATAGTGAATGCTCAACCGTCTTTGAGGAGATTGGTGAGGCATGAAGGTACATCCATATTGTGGTGATGATTTGTACAATGATGGGAAATCTTGTGGTCATAATTTGGGGTATGACAAAGTGGTGGCATATTCAGGGAGGCTTATAGGGAGTGAATCCCGACCAAGCTAACTTGAGAGTCTACCAAATCAGTGGAGGTGCCCACGTGGAATTACCAATGTTGAACGAGCATGTCGTGAAAGCATTGTTTTTTCCCATTGGGTTACCCTTGAAACTGAGGATTAGTAAACATTTAACCATTTGACCATTAGGTAGTGCGATGACTATCGGGGATAGTTTATACGTGATACTACACTCAAAAGAGATCCATCTTGGGATATTACTACTCTCATGAGTCAGTCGGTTTGCTGTTAATATCCTTAAGAGGGGTCAATGAATTTGGGAACCTTTGTTATAACCCGTTCTACAGGTACAAAAATTGAACCCTAGTACACACCTTGGGAATGGGTTAATCCGTGGCTCCACGCTCGTGATGATGAACCCCTAAACCCATATTTTCAAATGTTTTTGTTTGTTGCATTCATGCATCCATGCATTCATAAAAAAAAATTCTTTTTAAACAAGAAAAAAAAATCTTTTTTCTAAAAGAACTGAAACAATAATTGCAAATATCAGAAGTTGCTTTATGGATTTCGGTAGAAGAAAAACGCACAAGTACACCTTCAAGGTTCCAAAACTGGAAGATCTAAGGAAATTGGGAAGGATGATTACTAATCCCGAAGCTTTCAGAGCTAAGCACGGAGAACTATTGCCTCTTTTGAAGGTCAACATGGTAGAAGGAGTCCTGTCTACATTGGTTCAGCTCTACGATTCAGTGTACCACTGCTTCACTTTTCCAGACTACCAGCTCACACCCACATTGGAAGAGTACTCTCACCTGGTTAATTTACCTATCACTGATCAAGATCCATTTTTTGGACAGGAAGAAATTCCAAAAGAACAAACCATAGCAAGAGCAATCTCTTTCGAAGATTCAAATATCAGGACTCACATGACCACCAAGGGAGGAATCCAGGGTTTACCGGCTAAATTCCTGAAGGAGAAAGCTCTATACTTTTCTAGTATAGGAAATATAACCGCTTTCGAAGATGTCTTTGTTCTGCTCATATATGGGTTATTCCTCTTTCCCAACATTGACAACTTCGTTGACACCAATGCTTTTAAGATATTCTTAATTGGGAACCCAGTCCCCAACCTGGCTCGCAGATGCTTATCATTCTGTACACTTAAGGAATTTGTACAGTGGAGGGATGATCACATGCTGTGTACCATTACTTTACAAATGGTTTATTTCCCACTTACCCAAGTCTGCTGCTTTTTGGGATCACAAGAGTAGTTGCGATGGTCGCCAAAAATTATGTCTCTTACTAATTTTGACATAGATTGGTACAATCAGATCTATGACGGAATAAAAATCATCGACAAATGTGGAAATTTCCCTAATGTACCCCTCATTGGTACTAAAGGAGGGATCAACTATCACCCAATTTTAGCTCGACGTTAACTTGGATACCCGATGAAGAATATCCCACATAATGTTCATCTAGAAGGTCTTTTCTTCAAGGAAGGAGAAAATGACAGGGCACTAAAGAAAGAAATGGTGCATGCCTGGCAACATGTTCACAAGAAGGGGGAGAGTCCCTGGGGAGGCCAAACTGCATCTCTGCAGAGCCTTATCTCCATTGGGTACAAACTAGGGCTATCAAAATAAGGATGCCTTACCCTCGTCAAGAAGTTTTTCCCTTAAAGGAGTATGTCCTTTATTTCATGTCTGATACGGAAAAACTCTAGATCGCTCTCAACTAGGTCCAACGTGAGAAGAACTCTTGGAAGAACAAGTACCTGATTCTTAATTTGGAATGTACCAAGATTCAGGAACTACTAAAGGAAAAGGATGCTCTGATTGAAATATTAGAGCAGCATGCTATAGAAAATCAGGAGGAACGAAGAAATTTGCTTTCTCCTTTCACATGGCAAAGGATCATCGACCCGACAATGACTGAAGGGTCCCCATCAAAGAAAAGGAAAATTCAAGAACTTGCATCTAAGCTTTCCTCAAAGAAAAGTCAGGATCCATAGGCCTAATTTTCCTTCTTGCACTTTGTAAAATACTATACTTTTCCCTGTAAAATAGTGCAATCCTTCGATTTCAATAAAAAGGGTCCGTCCACCCCCCCCCCCCCTGCTGTGTGATATTTGCAATATAATTGTTAAAAGTTCTTTTGAAAACAAAAACTAAAAAAATATACATCATTCTCATTCATTGCATATCATTCATCATTCCCACATAACACATCTTTGTTATTGAGTCTCACATATGTGTCGCGCTCTAGAGTCAAACTGTCTCATTCGTACAATACTCGGGCCAACCGACAAAAGAAAATGGACGATCTCGAGGAAGAGAACAGAGAGCTGAGAGAATAAATCAATGCTCTGAAAGAGAGTTTGGAGAACTCCACAACACCATGGAATCCCTGGCAGCAACCCAAGATCAACAACATCAAAGGACTATGATCTCGGAGATTACGTTTACACCAGTGTTTGAGACATCTAGCGGTCATCCTCAGAACAACATGCCTAAAGTTTTGCCTTGGAACATGCCTCTCAACTTTATACCTGAGGGATACATCCCACCGGTCACTGAAGACCCGGAAGCCATAGCAGGAACCGCCAGATCTGAATGTTACAAACTTCAGATAAATGAAGATGCAAAGGTTACGACAGAAACTCCTGAAGGTTACAAGGTCACTGAAGTGCCAAGAATTACTGTCGTAATGTCTATACCACAACCAATGGTACACACTATCCCGGAAGAATAGATTCCACAGGCCACTTCTAGTAGAAACGAAGAAAAATATGAAAGAATGAATGAATTTCAGGAACAATTCTTGGAAATGCATAAGGAACTGCATGCCATTCGTGGACAGGGCTTGTTTGGAAAAGATGCCACTGACCTCTATTTAGTCCCTAATGTAAAGATACCGGACAAATTCAAGGTGCTCGACTTTGAAAAATACAAAGGCAACTCTTGACCTCAAAGTCATTTGGTAATGTATGCTTGGAAAATGTCTACCCAGACAGAAAATCAACAACTACTAATCCATTATTTCCAAGACAGTTTAACCGGTGCCGCATTCAAATGGTACATGGGTTTAAATCGCACCAAGATCAGTACTTTCAGAGATCTCGGGGAAGCCTTCGTTCAACAGTACAAATACAATTTGGACATGGCACCAATAGGGACCAACTCATAGCAATGTCACAAAATGATAAAGAAACCTTCAAGGAATATGCTCTTTGATGGCGTGAAATCGCCGCCCATATATGTTCTCCTATCAAGGAAAAGGAAATGACAAAGATCTTCTTGAAAACATTGAGCTCGTTTTATTATGACCGAATGGTCGCCAGTGCACCTAGTGACTTCGCTGAAATGGCGAACATGGGGGTACGCCTTGAGGATGCAGTCCGAGAAGGACGATTGGTCAAAGATGCAAAGCCATATAATAGTACTAAAAGATACGGTAGTGCTTTCCAAAAGAAGAAAGAGCAAGATATCAGTAATATCTCTCTGGGAAAGCAAAGGCGAAGGTATCAACTAGTAGCAGCAGTAATTCCCACTATCAAACCAACACCAGCTCTGACATATCAACCTCAGTTTGCTCAGAGCCAACCAAGTCAACAACGGTATCAGCAAAGGCAGCAACATCCTCTTCAGCAGGCTCGCCCATAGTACAATAACAATAATCGTACTACACGATCACTAGGGTTTGACCCTATACCGATGTTATATACAGAATTGTTTCTACTTTTGCTGGCCAAGGGGCACGTTCAAACCAGGGATCCTCTTACAGTACCAGAAAATTAACCTTTTTGGTTCAAAGCATATCAAACTTGCCCTTACCATCAAGGAGGATCAGGACATAACATTGAGAATTGCCTCAACTTTAAATATGATGTACAGAAGCTCGTCAAAAACGGGGTTTTATCTTTCAAAGATACTAATTCGAATGTTCAGACGAACCCATTACCGCAACATGAAAAGACTACGGTGAACTTAATAGAAGGAGAACCCAACATCAGTTATCAAATTCACGATGTACGCCTACAGGGAACAAATCTGGTGAAAACGCATTGCAGATAGAGCGGGTATGGCCATGTACCATCTCAGAACTATCATCAGTGTAATATTTGTTCCAAGAACAATCAAGGATGTACCATAGTACAAGCAGCTCTTCAAGAGCAAATAGATCTAGGTTGGATTCAGGATCACAGGATTCTTGAAGTAAACATGGCCCATGCACAACCCAACTTTGTTCAAAACCATGACAGTCGTGCAATGAACGTCAATCTAGTGGCAATGCATTCAAGACAAAGTCAGTATTACAATTTTCCGCGACACGATTACAACGCTTGCCCGATTTGCTCAAGAGACAATCAGGGATGCTCTTTTGTACAAGAGGCCCTCCAGCGTCAAATAGATCTCAGATGGATCCAATATTACCTTGAAAGGAATGATCATCAGGTCAACATGGTTCAAATCTTTGACATTCGCTTAATGAATACCAGTCTAGTGGAGTTGCATGCCAAGCAGGTTAGACCTGGTTTCCTGTCCCTGCATGATTATCAAGACTGCAGAGAATGCTCCAAAAACAATCAAGGTTGTGCACTTGTACAAAGAACTCTTCAACATCTAATGGACCACTGGTGGCTTCCAATCTACCAGGATGAAGACACGCAACAAGTTAGCATCACTAATGGAAATCCTGATAGACACCAAAGTTGTGACATTCGCTTACTAGAAATGGATCTGGTAAGAATATACTGCATAAAAAGTGGGTACGGTCGGGTACTACCTCATAATTATGAACGCTGTGGAATCTGTTCAGAAAATAACCAAGGATGCTACCTCGAGCGAGAAGCTCTCCAGCATCGGTTAGAATGAAAGGAAACTCAACCATGCTTGAATTCTCAATCAATTAACATGGTACAAGTTTGCCTCCCTGTTCAAAACAAGGTCCGAGGACTACTAGACAAAAGCATTGTCACAGTCTCTGATAAGAGAGAACCTATCAACCATGGAATTACCAAGGATGTTTGGACCATAATTCCTCTGCTCAATGAGTCAAAGATTCCTCCTGACAATAGAAATGTTCCCAACCTAGAGCCGATTGAGGTTGCTTATGACAAACGAAAGACCCAAAAGGGCCCTGTAGTCATCTACCTGCCAGGACCAATACCATACAAGTCAGAAAAGGCTATTCCGTATAAGTACGGTGCGACTACCATAAAAGATGGAAAAGAAATTCCATTATCATCTGTGGTAAACATTGCTGATATTAGTCGGGTCACTCGAAGTGGTCGAATCTTTAACAGAGGAGTTGGAGAACCTGCAAAAGAAAAGGAACCTCAAGTCGAAGTTCTAACCAACAAATCGGTCAATCCAGCAACACGGAATCTATAAAGAACAGCCATGAAAAGCTAAAGCTTATCCAGAAAAGCGAGTACAACATTATGGATCAATTGTTGCAAACTCCGTCTCGGATCTCTGTGTTATCTCTCCTGCTCAGTTCAGAAGCTCACAGAGAAGCTCTACAGAAAATCTTGGAATAGGCCTTTGTAGAATAAGATGTGACAGTGAGTCAGTTTAACAGCATTATCTACAACATCTCTTCCTGCAACAATTTGGGATTCAGTGATGAAGAACTTCCAGAGGAAGGCAAAAACCATAACATGGCACTCAATATCACAGTCAGTTGTCAGGACGATGCTTTAGCCAGTGTACTTGTAGACACAGGTTCATCCTTGAACGTCATACCAAGGTCAACTTTGGTACGACTTTTTTTTCAAGGTACTCCGATGAGAGGCAGTGAGATCATCGTCAAAGCCTTTGACGGATCCAGGAAAACAGTTATCGGAGAATTCGATCTTCCCATAACCATTGGTCCTCACACTTTCCAAGTCACTTTCCAGGTCATAGACATCCGATCAACTTACAACTGTCTATCAGGAAGACCTTGGATACACGAAGTCGAGGAAGTCACTTCGACACTTCACCAAAAGTTGAAATTTGTCAAGAATGACAAGTTGGTCACAGTATGTGGAGAACAAGCTTTAATCGTGAGCAACTTATCATCTTTATCCTATTTAGAACTAGAGGAGGTCGTTGGAACTCAATTTCAAGCACTCTCGGTGAGCAATGAGAATCACCAAGAAAGAGGAACGTCGATTTCCTCATACAAAGACGCTCTCAAAGTGATGGGGAGTGGTGACATAAAAGGATGGAGACAGATTGTAATTCCTGCTGATAACATGACAAGAAAAGGTCTTGGTTTTTCTCCAACATGTACCCAGACTACAAAGAAGGATGAAAGTTTTCGTCTTATTCAGGATTTCTTCCACAGTGGAGGCTTCTTCCACACAGTATCTCAAGAAGTCCACGCCATCGATGGGAACGACTCTTGCGATACCGATGAAGAGTGGAAATCTTATCTCAACGATGAAGGTTATATATCTCATGGAGAAACATATATGACATTCTGCTCTCCAAAGCAAAGTCCCAGATATATACCAAGATCAGATGTCAGAATGTTTTACGGAGATTGTTATCCCTAAGGATGTCGTGCTCCACCCAACTCATTAGGGGAAGACACTCTGATGAAAGACAAATTTGACTATGATTCTTATGATCCCCTGGATGATTTGCCTATCTGGAATCCTTACATGGAAAACTCGGGGAAAAATAGTCAGCCAGATAACGCCTATCTGTTGAATGATCATGAAAAGAACAAGCATGTTCTCCCAGAGTTATGGAATCCTTACTCATAACATTTCAAAAATGTCCAACACCATGTTGATGAATTTGCAAAGATCGCAGGACAAGAATTTATTAACTATGAATTTCTTGAGGTCAACGTCATTGAAGAAGATGACTCATCTATTCCCACAGAAACCTGGGATACCTTGGGGCAGCCAAGCAGCAAGTACGACTTTCTAGTCAAATACACTGCTCCCGAAAGCTCTCACATCAAATATGAGGACATCCATCCCACTGGATGGGGAGATCCTCTTGAGAGTGAAACTACTTTGGAAGATGCGACAGAAGAGTCATCTTATGATAACTCTGCATAGGAAGAAGACTCCAATGATCCCACTCCACCAAAAATCAGTGTCATTACTGAAGACAAACCAAGAAGAAAATTACCGGACTTTGTGATCCACAGAGGAGTTCGTTGTCATTGGGTCGCGGTTGATGTCCCGGATGTCGTTCATAAATCGAAGTAATTGCCACATGTTTGTTTTGACCTTTGACCTTGCCCGGGTGAAATGGATGTTTTATAGGGCTTGCTTTTCTGTAAATGTCCCTCTCTGCTTCGCCCAAAGCGACAGAGTTTTGTTTTACAGGGTTGTGTTTCAATAATCTACAAATCATAAATAAATAATGTCATTCTGAATTCCTGTATTTATTGCTATTTTCACTTTTCACTTTTTCAGAAAATGGTAATCCTAAAAAGAAAAACCAAGATAAAAACAAGCATTTTCAGAAAATGCACTGCACACACTTTTGCATTTTGTCTGCCTTTTCTAAAAAGGAATCGTCACGTCATGCAGATTACTTGTTCTAAACCCCATTGAAACATATGATCCAATGCCTTCTCCCAACTTTGAATTCCCAGTATTTGAAGCTGAAGAAGAAGAGAACGAAGAAATTCCGGAAGAGATCTCCCGACTACTTAGACAAGAGGAGAGGTCCATTGAGCCTCACAAAGAGCCATTGGAAACGGTCAATTTAGGTTCAGAAGAAGAAAAGAAAGAAGTTAAGATTGGAAGACTGCTCAGTCTAACTGTCAGAGAAGGCTTGATAAAACTTCTCAAAGAGTTTCCAGATGTTTTTGCTTGGTCCTACTAAGATATGCCAGGGTTGGATACGAGCATCGTGGAACATTACTTACCACTAAAAGCAGAATGTCCTCCGGTTAAGCAAAAACTGAGAAGGACTCATCCAGATATGGCCATCAAAATTAAGGAAGAAGTGCATAAACAAATCGACGCCGGTTTCCTTGCCACCTCAGAATATCCTGAATGGCTAGCCAACATAGTACCCGTTCCCAAAAAGGATGGAAAAGTCAGAATGTGTGTAGACTACAAGGATTTAAACAATGCAAGTCCAAAGGATGACTTACCCTTACCACACATAGACATGTTGGTAGAAAGCACAACAAAATTCAAAGTCTTCTCCTTCATGAATGGATTCTCGGGCTATAATCAAATCAGAATGGCACCAGAAGACATGGAGAAAAGTTCCTTCATCACCCCATGGGCACCTTTTGTTACAAAGTAATGTCGTTCAGTCTGAAGAATGCAGGGGCAACTTATTAAAGGGCCATGACAACTCTGTTTCATGCCATGATGCACAAAGAGATTGAAGTGTAAGTCGACGACATGATTGCCAAATCTAAAACAGAACAAGAACATGTGGAACACCTATCAAAGTTATTCGAGCGTCTGAGAAAGTACAAAATCCGTTTAAATCCCAACAAATGTACATTCGGTGTTCGCTCAGGAAAGCTCTTAGGATTCATCGTCAACCAGAAGGGAATTAAGGTTGATCCTGATAAAGTTAAGGCCATTCAAGAAATGCCTTCTCCAAAAACTGAAAAGCACGTAACAGGATTTTTGGGACCTCTGAATTACATCTCAAGATTCATATCCCTCATGTCTGCGACATGCGCACTGATCTTCAAACTATTCATAAAGAATCAAGGCTGTATATGGATAGAAGACTGCCAGAAGGCTTTCGACAGCATCAAAGAATATTTGCTGAATCCACCGATTTTGTCTCCTCTAGTGGAAGGAAGACCACTGATCATCTACTTAACAGTCTTGGAATACTTCATGGGTTGTGTGCTTGTCCAACAAGATGAGACAAAAAGAAAAGAGTCTGCCATTTATTACTTAAGCAAGAAGTTCACGGACTATGAAACTCGATACACTATGCTCGAGAAAACTTGTTGCGCTCTGTGTAACACCTTAAAACCCCCGCGTGAAATAATCAGGAAAATAGCAAGTGTACTATTTTTACCGATGTAGTAATAATAAGGGTTATCCCCAGAATGGATCTCGAGGACTGCGTGTTATTACAAGTGCAGATGCTAATTCAATTAAACAAAAGTTTCCTTGGGATTGTGGTTTTTGTATAATAGTGTGCAAGGGGAAATAAAATAAAGCAATAAAATTGAGATTTGAAACAATTATGAGAAGCATGCTAGGAAAGTGTATGAATTGCCCTGTAACAACCTTAATCCTAATTTCAGTGACATGGCTTATTTTACTTAATTTCTTGACTGCACTATGTTTAATCCTAATTCCTTAGCGAAAAAACCTTTGATTTCATAATCTGACCACTCTGTCCAGATGTAATCAGATTTGAAATCAAGAATTATAATGTCAACAGTTTTCCAAGTGCACGAGGGTATTCCTATTCCTAGGTAATATCTACTGGTGCATTATCGTTCAAAAGCAATAACAGTGGTTTGTTCGGCCTAAAGTTAATCGTAAATCAAATCCTATTTGTCCGATAGAAAAAGCATTAAGAACATTGAACAATAAAAATTGATTATAAAATAAGCACTTATGTCATAGAATTCAGAAAAGCAAAGTCATTACAGAAGCAATTCAGGGACACCCCCTAGCATTGGGGGGTTTAGCTACTCATACTATTTGAAGAAATTACAATATAAAACTAAACATTACAAGAATTCTGGATTACGTTGATCTTCAATTGCTCCCGCGCATGAAAACCTTCCGTCATCCGTTGGTTCTTGATCGCTCAATCTTTTATCGTCCAATCTTCTCTAATCTCCCCAAAAGTCCTTTTCACCTTCTCTGAAAGTGTCTAAAATACTCTCAGGTCCAATACATTAATAGGGAAATGCCCAAAATACCCTCATGGAACACAAAGGTAAAAAATCCAAGAAAATAAGAAGATGAAGCGTCCAAGCCAACACGGGTCGTGTCAGCTGACACGGGCGGCCGTGTTGGCTCCCTGTTATTCCGAAAATAAAATTTTTCAGGGCCACACTTGCTGACACGGGCAGTGTCAGGTGACACGGGCACCCGTGTCAGCCTACTGTTTTTCTTCATATTTCCATTCTCTTGGCTTCTTCCTGACACAGCCAGTGTTAGGTGACACGGGGAGCCGTGTCAGGCCACTGTCTTCATTCCAATTTTATCCCGAATCTTGCGATTTTTCTCGATTTTTCTCTCTGATTCCTCCTGAATGTTTATGTGAACTTGAAAACACTAAAGAACACAACCAAAGCATAAAACGCGGTAAAAGAGAAATAAAACAAATAAACAATAACAAAATCGTAACTAAAACAAACAGTGAAATAACGTATGAAAACCACTGATCATGAAATAATACTATTTATCAGAGTATATATATGAAAAATACAACACGTAGGATGTTACTTTCCAACAAAAACTTGCTTATACTTGCGACATGTAACACAAAAACTTTATTAATGGAAATTAACGAAATTATAGTTAAAGTTCATCTTATTAAGCAGCGAAAACTTCACCAAATTAATGACGAAAACATAACATATTTTGAAACGAACATACCCAACAAAAGTCAACAAAAATAAAATAACTAACGATAACTCAAATAACATAAACGTTCCGTAACCCAGTGTTACACATCAGAGCAGACACCGATTCTACTAAATAAAATGGGAGACTTTATCTTCACTAACCGCAACTCCGCACTATTCTTGATTATCTGCATGTTACCCATGTAGAGGTAACATTCGAACAGAAGGGGTGAGATTCTCAAATCAACAAAAAAAAATGCATAATACACAAATAAAGGCATATAATCATTACACAAATCACCCAATCATCACAACATTAACACCATTACAATTTCCTACACAAGCAGACAATCATAAAATCCATAACACAACATAATGCAATGCAATGAGACTCTCAACTCGACTCAATGCATGTGGTACCAATTCGATCCCTTTTTCATGATCATAATTCTTGTCGGAATTTCTATATGTCTCACTCACACCCCACATGGGCATACGAACACCCGTAATCGCTCACACCCCACATGGGCACACGATTACCTCAACAACAACAACACGGTTCTATTTCAAAGAATCCGGATAAGGCGCTCACACCCCACAGAGGCACACGACTTATCATACAACTTATCCAAATATGCTAAGCATCAACGACAACATACAACGACGACCAATGCATATGACCATCATACAACCAATACATCACACCAGAACTATCCAACACGCAACATATACCTGCCAAAACATACAACAATTGCAATCTACATCCACAACGCACACTCGCACAAACAAACTCAACATTTTATCGTTCAACACATCACAACGTTCACATATACACTATTAACGCGTCTAATAGTTAGACTTCTAGCATTGAAATTAATTTTAACAGAAAGTACATGAAACCAGTTTTCCAACGATTCGAACGGTAACTGAAATGGGCTTACGGATCAATAGATGAATTTTTAAAATTTAAGAAAATTATGTCCTTAACAGCAGCAAGCAGAGCTGTCATGTTTCCTACAAGTTCGCCCAACGAACTATCATTCGCTAGGAGTTTGCCTAGCAAAGTCACCAGCGAAACACCTTCCCCATACAAAATTCAGAGGCTCACCTATTTTCCTCTCCCTTCGCCTCGACATTCATTCGCCAGGAGTTCGCTCAGCAAACCTGGGGCGAATCTCCCCAAATCTTACTCCAGAATCACCTATCCTTCCCCTTCGCTAGCCTCTCCATTCGCCCAGCGATATGCCAGCAAACCCTTCACCCAGCGAACATTCCTTTGCATGGCGAAGTGTGCAAATCATCAACTCTGCAGTTGCGATTTCTGCACGAATCCAACCCCAAGAATTCTCTAGTTTCATTACCAAACAGTTCAGAAAGTACATCATTCACATGATCATCATACAACAACAACAAACATCATCCATAATCACTTCCAACACAAAATTTTAGTTCAACCAGAGATCAGTTTAAACATTTTACATATTATTAGAATCACCGACACGCAACCGAAAACAATCAAAGAAAATTGAGAGATGCATAGAGATGAACCTAACCATTTATCTACCCCTATACATGCATTATTCATCCCTTAAGTGATTAAAGATCCTCACCCTTACCTTAGTGGAAATTCTTTGAAGGTTCTCTAAGCCCTAGCTCTGCTTCTCTCTCCCGTTCCTTTTTTTCTCCAAAAATACGATCGTTCCCAAATCGATTCTCCCTTTCCCAATTTTCTCTTTTCCTACTATAACCCTTCGATCCCTATTATGCTTTTCCTCCCTTACCCTTACTAATCCTCATGAATAGTCCACTTTGCCCTCCTTATTCTTGTTATTATATTATATTATTATTATTACTAATATCCACTTATTAAAATAATAATAATAATAATCAATATTTTAATAAATTTAATATTATTCAACTACTATTATGATCAACCAAATATTATTAATATAATTTAACTAGTACTACTCTCTACACCATCAAGTTCTACATAATTGGTCACACACCCCCAACACCTTAATCTCTATAATTCCAAGGCCACTACCCTATACAAAGGGCAACCCAAACACAACCAAAACACATATAATCACACACATATACACAACATCATATAATTTTAATTACGAAAAATAAATAAAATAATTCGGGGCGTTAAAACTCTCCCCTACATAGAATATTTTTGTCCTAAAAAATTTACCTCATACGAATAACTCCAGATACGACTCTCTAATCCTGCTCTCTAATTCCCAAGTCATATTTCCATCGGCAGCGCCTCCCCACACTACCTTCACAAGAGTGATCTCTTTACCTCTCAATTGCTTTACCTCGCAGTCTTCAATCCGTATTGGTAAGGCCTCAACCGTAAGGTTATCCCTTACTTCTATATCATCCATCGGAATCACATGTCATGGGTCCAGAACATACTTCCGAAGCTGTGACACATGGAACACATCGTGCAAATTTGAAAATTTGAGTGGCAATGCAACTCTGTAGGCAACAGATCCAACTCATGCAGAAATCTGATATGGACCAATAAACTGAGGAGTAAGCTTCCTCGAATTCAACGCACGTCCAACACCGGTCACCAGAGTGACTTTCAAAAACACCTGGTCTCCTTCTTAAAACTCAAGATCTTTCCTCCTCTTATCATGGTAGCTCTTCTGCCTACTCTGCGAAGCTTTCATCTTTTCCTGAATCAGCTTCACCTTTTCTGTAGTCTGCTAAACAATCTCAGGCCCAAGTACTACACTCTCTCCAGATTCATGCCAACACAAAGGCGTCTGACACCTCCGACCATACAAAGCTTCAAAAGGCGTCATTCTAATACTGGAATGATAACTATTATTATAAGTGAACTCAATTAACGGAAAATGGCTATCCCAAGCACCTCCCTGTTCAAGCACGCAAGCCCACAACAAATTCTCCAAGGATTGTATAGTTCTCTCTGTCTGTCCATCCGTCTGCGGGTGATAAACTGACCTCAATCTTAGTTTCGATCCCAAAGTTTCTTGCAAACTCTCCCAAAATCTGGAAGTGAACCTTGGATCTCTATCTGACACAATAATCAATGTAACTCTATGCAACTTCACAATCACCTGAATATAAATCTCTGCCAGCCTCTGCAAAGTAAAACTGATATTAATCGGAATAAAATGTGCCGATTTTGTCAGTCTATCCACTACCACCCAAATGAAATCATGTCCTTTCAGAGTATTAGGAAACCCAGTCACAAAATCCATAGAAATGGTATCCCATTTCCACTCTGGGATATCTAACGGTTGCATCAAACCAGCAAGTCTCTGATGTTCCACCTTCGATTTCTGACAAGTCAAACAAGCATATACAAACTTAGCCACATCATGTTTCAATCCAGGCCACCAAAATATTTTCTTCAAGTCTTAATACATCTTTGTAGATCCTGGATGGATACTCAAACTACTCCTATGACTTTCTTCTAGAATCATTCTTTTCAACTCAGGATCATTAGGAATACAAATCCTATCACGGAACCTCAACACACCTTGTTCATCCACTTTGAATTCGTTACTTTTTGTCTGCTCATTTCCAATCATCAAATCCACCAGTTTCAAATCCAACTTCTGACCCTCTTTGATAATATTAAGAAATTCATTATTGATCTTTAGCATACCCAACATCACACTGTGCAGTGTCTGTTCGCAAACCAAACTCATTTCTATGAACTGCTCAATTAATTCCAATTCTTTAACCATCATAACATATATATGCAACGTCTTCCAACTTAAAGCATCCGCCACGACATTAGCTTTATCGGGGTGATAGTTCAAACCGAAATCATGTTCCTTTAAGAATTCTAACCACCTTCTTTGTCTCATGTTAAACTCCTTCTGATCAAACAGATACCTCAAGCTCTTATGATCACTATACACTTCAAATTTGGAACCATAAAGACAGTGCCTCCAAATTTTCAATATGAATACTACTGCCACTAATTCCAAATCATGAGTTAGATAATTCCTCTCATGGACCCTTAATTGTCGTGAATCATAAGCCACAACCTTTCCATCTTGCATTAACACACCTCCTAAACCCTTCAACGAAGCATCACAATACACCACAAATGGTTCATCTGGTTCGGGTAGAATTAAAACCGGAGTTGTAGTCAATCTCTTCTCCAGCTCAATGAAACTCTTCTCACAGTGAACACCCCACACAAACGATTTACCTTTGCAAGTCAACTGAGTCAACGGAAGAGCCAACTTTGAAAAGCCTTCAATAAACCTATGGTAATAACCAGCCAAGCCCAAAAAGCTTCTAATCTCAGTTACCGACTTCGGAGCCTCCCACTGTAGAACTACATCCACCTTGGATGGATCCACATCAATACCATCACCTGAAATAACATGACCAAGAAAACTTACCTCTCTCAACCAGAATTCGCACTTAGATAACTTAACATAGAGCTTCTTTTCTCTTAACACTTTCAGTACTATTCGCAAATGCTCAGCATGTTCCTCTTCTGACTTAGAATAAATTAGAATGTCATCAATAAAGACAACCACAAATTGATCCAAGTAAGCATGAAAAATTTGATTCATATACTCCATGAATACACCAAGTGCATTAGTAACTCCGAACGACATCACTACATACTCATAATGTCCATATCGGGTCCTGAAAGCCGTCTTCTGAATATCTTCATCCTTTACTTGCATCTAATGATACCCTGACCTCAAGTCAATCTTGCTAAACACATAGGCACCCACTAACTGATCCATCAAGTAATCTATTCTTGAAAGCGGATACTTGTTCATAATCGTCACTTTATTTAGCTGTTTATAATCGATACATAACCTCTTACTGCCATCATTTTTCTTTACCAACAACACCGGGGCTCCCCAAGGCGATATACTTGGTCTCACAAATTTCTTTTCTAACAATTCCTCCAGTTGCTTCTTCAGCTCTGTTAATTCTGATGCCGACATCCTGTATGGTGCCATAGAAATAGGTCTGGTACCAGGGACAAGATCAATAGTAAACTCCACTTCTCTCTTTGGCGGTACATCAGTAATATCATCCGGAAACACTTATGGAAATTCACGCACTACTCGCAATTCATTAATCACTGACTCACTCTCCACCGACAAGGATGCAAACAAAGCAAGCACTTGAGTTTCTTCCTCTAAGAGCTCCCACAACTCTCTAGCAGATAGAAAACCATCTTCTTCCTCTTCCTCAGGAGCAAGAAATCGCACCGACTTGTTAAAACAATTAATATGAACATATTGAACTCCAACCAGTTCATACCCAAGATCATATCAAGATTTCCTAACGGCAAGCAAATAAGATCCACACCAAAGTCCTTATCAAAGATTGATAGTGGACAATTCAAACAAACTAGGGAAGTGGTCACCGATCCCTTTGTAGGAGTTTCGACAACCATCTCTCCCTTCATAGAAGAAACAACAAGGCCTAGCCTTCTCACATAATCAACATCAATAAAAGAGTGAGTAGCAAAAGTATCAATAATAGCAATCAAAGGCGTATTATGAATATGACATATACCTCTGATCATTCTGTCCTCACTGGAAGTCTGAGTCTCTGTCAAAGCGAGCACCTTTCCTCTAGTTGAAGCTTGCTTTGGCTTCTGGAAATGAGTACTAATGTGACCCTGTTCTCCACAGTTGTAACAAGTCACCACATTTACTTTGCAGTCATCAATCAAATGTCCTGCCTGTCTGCACTTGAAGCACTTCTTCACATCACTCGTGCACTCACTGACACGATGACCTAACTCACCACACCTGTAACACTTAAGAGGAGCAGGGGCACCTCCCCCACTTGGCTTCTTGCCATAAGCGTGTTTCTGTCTACCTTTCTTAGCTGGAGCTGCATAAGGTTTCCCACAGTTCGTTGGTTGTTTTCCCCTCCTCTCGACCAGCCCTTTATAGTCAGCCGATCGAGCCTTGCTATCTTCCTCAAAGATCCTACAATAATCCACCAAATCTAGAAACCTTCTGATTCACTGATAACCAATCGCTTGTTTGATCTCAGGTCTCAATCCATTCTCAAACTTTACACACTTTGAGAACTCAGTAGTTGCCGCACTGTAGTGAGGGTAAAACTTAGCCAGATCTGAGATTTGGCAGCATATTCCATAACCATCATGTTACCCTGCTTCAGTTCTAGAAACTCAATCTCTTTCTTTCCTCGGACATCTTTAGGAAAATACTTCCTCAAGAACTCCCTACTGAACACAGCCCAAGTGATTACCTCTCCTGTTGCTCCCAACAATTGACGAGTGCTAACCCACCAGTCATCACCCTCCTCAGCCAGCATGTGAGTACCTAACCACACCTTCTGTACTTTAAGACATTCCATAACCCGGAAGATTCTCTCGATCTCCTTGAGCCAAGCCTGCGCTCTATCCGGATCATATCTTCCCTTGAAGGTAGGCGGTCTATTCCTTCAAAACTCGTCATTCTCACCCGCATGAGGTGGGTTCTGTACCGCCTGAGCAACAGCCTGCAAAGCAGCAGCAATAGCAACATCTTTCCTTCCAGCCATTCTAAATTTGTTACACATCAACAATAGAACACAATGGTTAAGGAACCGACATCGACAATAATCAACTGTCACACGACAACGACTCAACAACTTGGCCGGACGAACCAACCAGGCTCTGATACCACTATGTAAAACCCTAAAACCCCCGCGTGAAATAATACTATTTATAAGAGTAAATATATGAAAAATACAACACGTAGGATGTTACTTTCCAATAAAAACTTGCCCATACATGCGACATGTAATGCAAAAACATTATTAACGGAAATTAATGAAATTATAGTTAAAGTTCATCTTATTAAGCAGTAGAAACTTCACCAAATTTATGACGAAAACATACATATTTTGAAACGAACATACCCAACAAAAGTCAACAAAAATCAAATAACCAATGATAACTCAAATAACATAAACGTTCTGTAACCCAGTGTTACACATCAGAGCAGACGCCAACTCTACTAAATAAAATGGGAGACTTTATCTTCACCAACTGCAACTCCGTACTATTCTTGATTATCTGCACGTTACCCACGTAGAGGTAACATTCATACAGAAGGGGAGAGATTCTCAAATCAACAAAAAATGCATAATACACAAATAAAGGCATATAATCATTACACATATCACCCTATCATCACAACATTAACACCATTACAATTTCCTACACAAGCAGACAATCATAAAATCCATAACACAACATAATGCAATGCAATGAGACTCTCAACTCGACTCAATGCATGTGGTACCAATTCGATCCCTTTTTCATGATCATAATTCCCGTCGAAATTTCTATATGTGTCGCTCACACCCCACATGGGCACACGAACACCCGTAATTGCTCACACCCCACATGGGCACACGATTACCTCAACAACAAAAACAACACGATTCCATTTCAAAGAATCCGGATAAGGCGCTCACCCCCCACATGGGCACACGACTTATCATATAACTTATGCAAACATGTTATACATCAACGACAACATACAACGACGACCAATGTATTTGACCATCATACAGCCAATACATCACACCACAAATGTCCAACACGCAGAATATACCTACCAAAACATACAACAATTGGAATCTACAGCCACAACACACACTCGCACAACCGAACTCAACACTTTAATGTTCAACACATCACAACGTTCAAGGAAACACTATTAACGAGTCGAATAGTTGGAATTCTGGCATTTGAAAATAATTTTAATAGAATTTACATGAAACCAGCTTTCCAACGGTTCGAACGGTAACTGAAACAGACTTATGGATCAAAAGATATGAATTTTTAAACTTTAAGAAAATTCTGTCCGTAACAGCAACAAGCAGAACTATCATGGTTACTACAAGTTCGCCCAGCGAACTATCATTCGCTAGGAGTTCACCTAGCAAATTCTCCAGCTAAACACCTTCCCCATACAAAATCCAAAGGCTCACCTATTTTCCTCTACCTTTGCCTCGACATTCGACCAGCGAACTTTCGTTCGCCAGGAGTTCGCCCATCAAACCTGGGGAGAATCTCCCCAAATCTTACTCCAGAATCACATATCCTTCCCCTTCGTTCGCCTCTCCATTTGTCCACCGATATGCCAGCAAACCCTTTGCCCAGTGAACATTCCTTCACACGGAGAAGTGCGCGAATCAGCAACTCTGTAGTTGCAATTTCTGCACAAATCCAACCCCAAGATTCCTCTAGTTTCATTACCAAACAGTTCAGAAAGTACATAATTCACATGGTCATCATACAACAATAACACACATCATCCATAATCACTTCCAACACAAAATTTTAGTTCAACCAGAGATCAATTTGCACATTTTACATATTATTAGAATCACCGACACGCAACCGGAAACAATCAAAGAAAATAGAGAGATGCATAGAGATGAACCTAACTATTTATCTACCCCTATACATCCATTATTCATCCCTTAAGTGATTAAAGAACCCCACCTTAACTTAGTGACGATTCTTCGAAGGTTCTCTAAGCCCTACCTCTGCTCCTCTCTCCCGTTCCTTTTTTCTCCAAAAATGCCATCGTTCCCAAACTGATTCTCCCTTTCCCAATTTTCTCTTTTCCTACTATAACCCTTATACCCCTATTATGCTTTTTCTCCCTTACCCTTACTAATCCTCATGAATAGTCCACTTTACCCTCCTTATTCTTATTATTATATTATATTATTATTATTATTACTAATATCCACTTATTAAAATAATAATAATATAATCAATATTTTAATAAATTTAATATTATTCAACTAATATTATGATCATCCAAATATTATTAATATAATTTAATTAGTACTACTCTCTACACCACCAAGTTCAACATAATTGGTCACACACCCCCAACACCTTAATCTCTATAATTCCAAGGTCACTACCCAATACTAAGGGTAACCCAAACACAACCAAAACACACATAATCACACACATATAGACAACATCGTATAATTTTAATTACGAAAAATAAATAAAATAAATCAGGGCGTTACACTCTGGCTTGGGCAGCCAAACATCTTCGCCAGTACATAATTTGTCACACTACTTGGTTAATCTCTGAAATGGACCCGATCAAGTATGTCTTTGAAAAGCCTGCTCTCACAGGAAGGATTGCCCATTGGCAGATGTTGTTAATGGAATACGACATCGAGTACCATGCTCAGAAAGCTGTCAAAGGAAGTATTTTAGCCGATCATTTGTCTCATCAACCGATTGAGGACCAAGAATCCGTCAAATTTGACTTCCCAGACGAGGATGTAATGTACCTGAAAATGAAAGACTAATATTCGACGGAGTTTTCAACGCTTATGGAAATGGAATTGGGGCAATCATCGTGACACCACAGATACCCATATTCCTTTCTTTGCCAGGTTGACATTCAAATGTACAAACAATGAGGCCGAATATGAAGCTTGCATCATGGGTCTCGAAGAAGCAATCGACTTAAGGATAAAGAATTTGGATGTGTATGGAGACTCAACCCTTGTTATAAATTAGATCAAAAGAGAGTGGAACACATATCAATTAGGATTGATTCCTTACAAAGACTATGCGAGAAGGTTGTTGCCCTTCTTCAAAAAAATTGAGTTTCATCACATTCCTCATGAAGAAAACCACATGGCTGATGCATTGGCTACTCTATCCTCCATGATTAGTGTGAGTCAATGGAACGATGTACCCAAGATCGACATAATGCGCTTTGATAGGCCCGCTTACATCTTCGTGATTGAAGCAATCATAGATGACAAACCATGGTGTCACGATATCAAATGCTTCCTTCAAAAACAGGAATACCCACCTGGGGCATCAAGAAAAGATAGGAAGACTCTCAGAAGGCTGGCTAGCAACTTCTTCCTAAACAATGACACACTTTACAAAAGAAACTTCGACATGGTTTTGCTCAGATGCGTGGACAGACACGAAGCAAATATGTTAATGAAAGAGATTCATGAAGGATCCTTTGGCACTCATGGCAATGGACACACAATGGCAAGAAAATTTTTGAGAGCAGGATATTATTGGCTGACAATGGAATCCGATTGCTACAAGTACATAAGGAAATGTCACCAGTGTCAGATATACGCTGACAAAATCCATGTACCTCCAACACATCTCAAAGTTATGTCTTCTCCATGGCCTTTTTCTATATGGGGAATTGACATGATTGACATGATTGAACCCAGAGCCTCGAACGGACATCGGCTCATCCTGATAGCCATTGATTACTTCACTAAGTAGGTCAAAGCAGTATCATATACCAATGTGACCAGACAAGTGATGGTCCAATTTATCAAGAACAATCTCATCTTCTGTTATGGTGTTCCAAGCCAGATCATTACTGATAATGGATCAAACCTGAACAACAAGATGATGAAAGAGTTGTGTGCTGAATTCAAAATCGAACATCATAACTCATCTCCCTACCGGCCTAAAATGAATGGAAAGGTAGGAGCAGCCAACAATAATATCAAGAAGATCATTCAGAAGATGGCTGTAACCTACAAGGATTGGCATGAGATGCTACCATTTTCTCTTCATGATTATCGTACATCTGTCCGCACTTCAATAGGGGTAACCCCTTTCTCTCTAGTATATGGCATGGAAGCAGTGCTCCCCATAGAAGTGGAGATCCCATCAATGAGAGTATCGATGGAAGCCAAGCTAACGGAAGCTGAATGGTGTCAAAGTAGATACGATGAACTGAACCTAATCGAAGAAAAGAGAATGACGGCTTTATGCCATGGTCAGTTATATCAACGATGAATGAAGAAGGCGTTTGACAAAAAGGTCCGACCCCGTGTCTTCAGAGAAGGAGACCTCGTGCTCAAGAAGATATAATCATTTCTCACTGATTCCAGGGGTAAATGGACTCCGAATTATGATAGACCCTATGTTGTTAAGAAAGTATTCTCAGGCGGTGCCTTGAGACTCGTAACCATGGATAGAGAGAAGTTTACCTACCCCACAAATGTGGATGTAGTCAAGAAATACTTCGCCTAAATAAAAAAAACATCTCGTTGGATTGAAAACCCGAATCCAGGCAAAAATTAAAGACATAAACAATGATCATCTCAATGGATTGAAAACCTGAGATGGCAATCTAGGCAATAGTTAGGGATTCGTGGCAAGTAACTATATCCGACAAGTTCGACTCTTCAGAGGTAGCGTCATTCGTCAAGAAAACTTCAGTCAGGGTCACCTTCGACAGAAGCTCAGAATGTCCAGAATTCAAAGTTGGTGGAAGGATGACAGTCGTTATGTTTCAATGTAGCCCCTTTTCCCTTAAATTACCATTTTCTAAACTTTGTAATACTCTATGGGATCATGCGTTTGGCTGATTACCACTCTATCAATAATATTTGAGCCTCCGTGCCTTTTATTTGCAATTCTTATTTATTATGATTTGCAAAATGACATTTTAATATGATAAATGATTCTTGAAAAAAAAATTTACTTGTCAAATTTACTCCCGCTTTTAAAATAAAGATGACAATTTCTTTTTGATTAATAAGCACTAAAAGGAACATCGGCGACATCTCCGGAATTATTCAAACTTTAAGATACAAGATCAAGGTACTCCTTTTAATCAGTACACCCTGAATAAAGGATCAACTGCTTTAGACGGAATGTCCTGTCTATCATGCCCGATAGAGTTCTTACCTCAGAGAACCAATGATTGGTTTTTCTCCACAGTGGCCCCTGAAAGACAAGAGCGGATTTCTATCCCTAGCAGGTTTGTACCTCCAGAAACTAGAACAAATGCAGGAATCCCTGTTCCCAAACAAAATTACAACTTTCAGGATCTCCAAAGGTACCTCCATCTCTCAGAGTGGCTGAGTATCCATTTGAATTCATCGTCAATCCGTATGTTGTGTCTGTTTTGTCAGCATAAGAAGTTCATACATAAACCATGCATAATTAATTCATATTCATATTCATATTTCATTAATATCACTCTGGTCATACTCATCCCCAAGTGATAAGCATCCTCTCTCCAATAGAGTTGTCAGTCTTCCTTACCACGTCTGATATGACAAAATTCCGGTTTAATTTCTTTCCTCGTCAGGAAAATGTATCGTCTAAACAAACTCTCTCCAGTTTATTCCTGGAGTGGAGTCTGTCCTCGACCACTTTGATAACTTGAACCTCTGAAAGACAAGAAGCCATTTGGATATACACATTTGGAACATCACTCTTCACCATTGAAGATGATATTTTGCTTTCCCGGATTAAGGAAAAATTCCCAAAGAAAGCCTCTCAACAGAAAACTCTTGGAAATATGGCAGTTTCTCTCCGATTTTTTTTCTTTCAATAGAGTCATCAGCACCTCAAAATTGGATTACATCACATGGCGTCTCTCCAAAAAAGGTCTCAAAGGGAAGTATGATGTGATTTCTCCAGCAAAGGGCATCTCTAACAGAGAAGTTTGCACACCTCTGCAGTTCAGACCAATGGTTTTCCCCAGCAAGTCTGACATCAAGTCTTTTTCCATCAAATGGCATCTCCCCAGTAAATCTCGGCGAGAAGTTTGATAAAAAAACCATCACAGATAGCATTCCTTGTCAAGAGAAGAACTCGATAAGAAGAAACTAAGACCAGTTCCATGGCTGAAGACCGGGATCGAGGGGAGGTTTATTACAAGAAGAAACTGAGACCAGTTCCATGGCTGAAGACCAGGATCAAGGAGAAGTTTATTTCAAGAAGAAACCGAGACCAGTTCCATGGCTGAAGACCAGGATCGAGGGGAGGTTTATTTCAAAGATAACTAAGACCAGTTCCGTCGCTGAAGACCCGGATCGAGGGAAAGTTTTTACCCTTTTCTAAGTAACATTACTTAGCAAAAGAAGATGGATGAGCAAATAACTGCTATTCACAACCACAATCAAAATTTCGGGTATTCCGATATTTAATCCTCTTTTACCTTGAATGTCCGAATGTCTTCGCCATTCACACCCTCAGGTCCAAGAAGATTAAATAGGGGCATCTGTCATACCATAAATTTTAACCACAAGTTTTCCCATCATTGTCCAAATCATCACCACAATATGGATGTACCTTCATGCCTCATCAATCCTCTCAAAGATTGTTGAGCATTCACCTCAATCAAGAATTAGGGTTTTTGACCCTCTCAGAGTACTCAGACAAAGGATCAATCAAGAATGGACATGATCTTCAACTTGTCAAACCTCTCAAACATCCATGAAGGATCAAGAGGTCTCCCATATCAAGAATCAAGCACAAGAGTGCAACATTCCAAGTTGATCAATCCTCAAGATCATCAATGTCACCAAATTAGGGTGTGTCATTGTGCATATTATATGTCGGTATGGTGTTCCGAGAAATATTATCACTGATAATGGGTCGAATCTGAATAACAAGATGATGAAAGAATGATGTGATGATTTTAATGTTGAGCATCATAATTCTTCTCCTTACAGACCTAAGATGAATGAGGTTGTTGAAGCTGCTAATAAGAACATTAAGAAGATCATTCAGAAGATGGTTGTTACATACAAGGACTGGCGTGAGATGCTCCTTTTTTCTTTGCATGGGTATCGTACATCCATCCACACTTCAACAGGGGCAACCCCTTTTTCGCTTGTTTATGGTATGGAAGATGTGCTTCCAGTAGAAGTTGAAATCCCTTCTATGAGAGTTTTGATGGAAGCTGAATTGTCTGAGACTGAATAATGCCAAAGTAGATATGATGAGTTGAATTTGATTGAAGAGAAAAGAATGACGGCCTTGTGTCATGGCCAATTGTACCAACAGAGAATAAAGAAGGCTTTTGACAAGAAAGTTCAACCTCGTGTGTTCTGAGAAGGCGACCTCGTGCTAAAAAATCTCTCAACTTTTACTACTGATTCTAGGGGCAAGTGAACTCCTAATTATGAAGGCCTATATATTGTTAAGAGAGCCTTCTCTGGTGGTGCATTAATTCTTACAACTATGGATGGTGAAGAGTCACTCGTCATGTGAATGTCGATGCAGTTAAGAAATACTTCGCCTAAAAAAATAAAAGAACAGCTCACTAAGTTGAAAACCCGAAAGGGGGTTTAGTAAAAAATGAGCGTCTCGGTGGGATGAAAACCCAAAAGGGCAGTGTAGCGAGCGATTTTGGACGTCGTTCTTAAGCACCGTCGCTTTGGGGTACTACAGGTCGATTCATTTTTTATCCTATTGAAGCTGATGAAGGAAGGGAAATAGATGTCTCCAACTAACCTTGCTTGCAAACTGAGGTTAAACAGTCAAAACTGTTGGTTTACAGATGCGGTTTTAGTTCGTGGGCCTCTCTCTGCTTATTTTGTTCAGAACGAAATACCGGGACTGTTCATGGGGAATTTGTTGGGATACTGCGCTAGATTGGCTGGAGGTAGGGGACTTTGGGGTTTTTTGATTAGTGTGCTCGCTAAGATTCTTTTTCAATCTTATGCCTACGCATTCCCGGGATAGGGAAATCAGAGCAATCGTAGTTCCTCCTATTCTATGAGAGGAAATGGTGTTTTGGTGTCTTGTTCAAAGCCCAAGACATGAAGCTAAAGGTGGTTTATATCTTGTTTAAAGCCCAAGATGTGAAGCTGAAGGGTCTATTTGTATCTTGTTCGAAGCCCAAGATGTGAAGCTAAAAGGGTGTTGACTTTAGAGAGAATTTGTCATCTCTAAAGCGGAATATTTGGTCTGTTTGGCACAACTGTTAGGTGACTGATTATAAAGGAGAATTACTTTAACTGGGATATGCAAATCCAACAATGCCATAATTTCCTTTATAGGGGATTTTTAACCTGAAGGAGAAGACTTTAACTCAGTTTAGAGCAATCCCATCTTTCTTTAGGAATTTCTCATGCTAAAAGAGGGACAGTGGCGTGGATGTAAATAACCCAGAGGCTTGCCGTTTACAGCAATTAGACGAGGGAAAAGGAGTTGTTGATGTTTGTATGCTGTAACCAACGTATGATTTGATGCTAAAAGGTTGATTGAATCAAACAGGGATTTCTTTATACAAAGCCTAAGAGGAGGCTATTGGCCCAACAAGAAGGTGCTTTTGTGTCTCGTACGAAGCCCGAGACAGAGGCTAAAAGGGCTGACTCAACAAGAGAGTGTTTTTATATGTGTCTTGTACGAAGCCCAAGACGGAGGCTAAAAGGGTTTGACTCAACAAGAGAGTCTTTTATACTCACCAAGAGAGTGTTTTTGTATCTCGTACGAAGCCCGAGATGGAGGCTAAAAAATGTTTGACTCAACAAGAGAGTCTTTTATACTCAACAAGAGAGTGTTTTTGTATCTCGTACGAAGCCTGAGATGGAGGCTAAAAAATGTTTGACTCAACAAGAGAGTCTTTTATACTCAACAAGAGAGTGATTTTGTATCTCGTACGAAGCCCGAGATGGAGGCTGCAAAGGTTAGCTCTGCTGGGGAGAATCATTGTACAAAGCCCAAGAGGAGGCTAGGGTTACTGTTTTAGTTGAGTGACAGGTCCAATATGTTGGTTAAAAGAGAAAATCAATTCTTATATCGGTAATGTTGTACTCATGGATTTGATCTGAGGACCGGGATTATTTCCTGTTCTTTAAGGAAACGGGGAATCCGAAGGGTATTGAGACTGCCCAAGTCTACAGGTGTTTTTTTCCTATTTTTGATAGGAACTTGAGAATGTCTTCGAGACTCAAGGAGATTAGACTGTCCAAGTCTTGAGTTTTATCTTTTGTACTATGCTTAAGAGAGATCAAGAGACAGTATGTTCGCCGTAGGAAGATCTAGACTCTTTGAAAGACTGTTCTATTAAGATGACTAATTTCTGTTCCTATACCTTTAAGAGGTCGTCGAGACAATTTGTACGAAGCCCAAGAGGAGGCGAGAAAAACTTTTAAGAAGCCGAAGGGACAATTTGTATGAAGCCCAAGAGGAGGCTATCTTCCCGGAGGAAGAAACATTATACGAAACCTAAGAGGAGGCTGTGAAAACTTCTAAGAAGCCGACGGGCCCTTGTACAACACCCAAGAGGAGGCGGGGATGCTTTTAGGAAGCCTGTGGGTCCTTGCACTAAGCCTAAGAGGAGGCTGATGAAAAGTTCCATTGGTCTTCTGTATATAAACTGTTCAAGGGGGAGATTTCTTAGATCTAGTTATCTAAAATTGTTGTAAAAAGAAAATTCTCATGGTTTAGGTTATGTTGAAATATCCAGGAGAACGTCGGAGGTAAGGAGACGAGGTTTTGTCTAGTTCTAGACGTAGTTACCGGGGAAACTCTAAATATCTATACTAGTATTACACAGTTGATATGAGTTTATGAAAGAAGACTTACAGTGAAACAACCCCACAGTACAGTTATATACATATGAAAGCGGTAAATGAAAGCGGGTAAACACTTACTCAGTTGTAGAGCTTCCGTACTGTATTGTTAGTTGTTCAACAAAGAAATTGAAAATAACAGTATGTTACAAAATCAAAGGAGAAAGTGCTTTTGAAAGGAAAATTAGGGCTTACAGCTCAAAGAGAGGCCCAGGTTTAATCAGTGATCACACTATCGTTTTGTACAGGGACTTATACAAGTGACTGAGGCCCAAGAAAGGTTTTATGTACAAAGGGATGGGTCTTACACTCTCTCAAGAGGCACAAAATGATTGAAAGTGAAAAAAGATGGGTCTTATAGCTCAAGGAGAAGCCCAGGGTTTATTTTGAAAAGGGCGACGATCGCCCCGAGGTTTTGAAAATGCCGTGGGTCTTATACAATGACTGAGGCCCAAACGTTTTTGGTTTCAAAAGGGGATTGGGTCTTACACTCTATTAGAAGCCAAAAATGATTTTGAATGGGTCTTATAGCTCGAGGAGAGGCCCAGATGGTTTGTTTTAAACGGGCGATGATCGCGCCGAACTTTTGAAATACAACGGGACTTATACAACATTTGAGGCCCAAAATAGGTTTGTATTTACAAAGGATTGGGTCTTACACTCTATTAGAGGCCCAAAAGTATGAAAATGTTTTGTGAGGGTGAAAATCAAAGAAACCCTAATTTTTGCTTTTCTTTAAAAGTAAATATTTAAAGAAAATCTAATAAAAATACCAAATAAGTTTGGATACACCATTTGTGATTTTTGGTTAAGGTTTGAAAAATGAGGGATTAATCACAAGATGGATTAAAACTCATTTGGTTTTGATTTTCCAAGTAAATATCCACTTTTAAATGTTTAAAAACAATAAAAAGGGAATTTATTCACAAAAATACTAATTACATTAAATAAATAATATAAATCTGATTTTTTTGGGAATAAAATGTTTTAACATTTTTGTGATTTTTTGCAAAATTAACCAATAAAAAATAATTAAAATTGAAGGAGTTATTAATTTTCCAATTAATTAACAAAACATGAAAATATTGGAAAAAATAGCAAAATGTGAGAAAACACAAAATGGTTTGGGTGGGGTTTGAACCCACGACCTCAAGGTTATAGGGTGCGCGCCTTACCACTAGGGTGATGATACATCCGTTGATTGAAACAAACCAACAAATACACAAGGCTTGCCTTGTGTCCTAGGCCTGGCCAAGGCAAGGCAAGGCAAGTTTTGGCTCAGAAATGTGAAGGCCATAACTTTCTCATTTCTCCATGGATTGAGACAAAATTTAGGTCTATCCTGCCTAGAATTTCACAAGGAATCCAATGGTGGTGGTGTATTTTTAGATCATGTCCCTATTTTAAAACCCGATAGTGGTTTTGAAATAGGCCTCTAATTGCATTTTCTGTGCTATCTCATGATACAGGCAGGGATTGCATGACAATTTGGTGCAAACACAACACATATAACATGTACAAGATGTGCATGATCAGTGGACTTCAAAGCAATGCATATTTTGGAAAGTTCAAGTCATGATGCATACCTCTTTTTGAGCTTTTGGAGTTTTTTGTGCAATCTGCCAAGTTTCTTGTTCCAGAAATGGTTTGATGTTTTGGACACTCTCAAATGATCCCTTAGAAGCTTTTAGGATGATTGGAATCAGCAGGAACCTGCAAAAACAAAAACTGGCCCTTTCTTGCAAAAGGGGTTAAAATGGCCAAAATAACAACTCTCTTAAATGGTGTTCCAGATGGGGGGAACCATTTGGGACAGTTTAAGGATGATATTTGGAGTGTGTTTGAGGCTTCATCTGGTTTGGAAAGTGACTGAATCAAGACATGGCTTGAAAAATGCAAAAAAGCCTATTTTGAAGTTTTGAGAGGTGACTTTGAGATTTAAGGATTACAGGTCACTTGTGTGAGTTAGGACAGCTTAGATATGACATATAGGATGTGTTTGGATCATGAGATGTGATGGAAATGCTCTCTAACTCAAAAACTCAGAGTTACCTTGCTAAAGAAGGTATTTTTGCCTAAAGAAAGTGATTTTGAGGAAAGCATCTGTTTGATGGCTTTGGTGTACTCAAACTGAGCACAAATGAGCTCTATTTATAGTAGAGCAAGTTTGATTTGGGATCAATAGTGAATGGCAACTGTAGCAGAGGTTTGGCCAATGTTGATCAATAGGAATCCAAGTCTCCTCTAGTCAATGGCTAGAGGTTAGAGCACAGAGTTGTGGTTTCCTAGTTGTTGGATGAATCTTGACTGAATTCAGTTGCAAATGTGTCAGTCCATGCCACCTTGGTGCATCCATTAAATGCTCCAATCCAAAATTGGAGTCTTGTCCCTCTTTTAGGGATTTCTAGGTTTGGTATGCTACTTCTTTTTCCAAAGACTTTGGAGGCATGGATCAGTGTTTGTTCCCTTTAGATTTGATCCTCCGATGTGTCCAAAGTGATGACAAGGCTTGGAATTATCTGATTTTTCCAAATCGAACAAAAGTGAAAAATTCTACCTAGCCTTGGCAATTTTCAGCAAGGCATATTGCCATTGTCATATCTCATGGCTCAAGTGGAATTTGATGGAGTTCTTGGCCATTTTGGAAAGCCCTCATATGATACAATAATTGTTTGATCATAATTGGTTTTGATACTTTTTGGATCCAAGTGAAAAATGCCCCTACATTTGGAAAAAAGTGAAGGCAGATTCTGACTTAGTGAAAATTTCATAAGTGTTGGAAAAAAGTGACATTTTCACTTTTCTTGATTTTGATCATTCCATAACTTGAAATCCATGGGGAATTGGAATGAGTGGTAGTTGAAGATTTTGTAGAGGGTAATAAGAGCTACAAATCCAGCTTTGGATGGGGAAAAATGGCCTTGTAATTTAGGAGTTATGATCCTCCAAAGTTGGTACCCTAGCCACTTTGTTCCATAACTTAGAAAATTTTCTAAGTTTTTTATGGTTACCCCTTTTACAAGTTATCCCACTTTTCTTGATTTTTCTTGATGAATGATGATTCCAATCATACATTAACATCATTTTGGGGTCAAATAACCATAATTGTGAAAAATCTCAAAAAGTCAAAGTTTGACTTTTGTGCACAGTTGACTTTTTGTTAGATGAATTCCAAACTATGCGATCCTCTATGAAATCAAGTCCTTGACCTAAATCAAACTTGATGGATTGATTTCATAGGTGTTATAGGGTGTATTGAATCATGTCTTAGGGTTTGGGAGCATATCCTGGTCAAAAGTCAAAGATACAGTTGAATTTGTCCGCGAAACCCTAACTGTGGTTTTGATGAAATTGAAACTTGTTGCTCAAGCTTCTTGGATCAATCCATTGTTGTAAATGGATCAATGTGATGTATTTGAGACCCTCAAATCATGTCTTGAGGTCTTGGCTCATGTTTTGTCCCAAAAGTCAACTTAGGGGTGAATTAGGTCAAGAGACCCTAATTCCTGATTTTTTTTATGAATGCATCCCCTGAGGCTAAATTGACTTGATGATTGGGTTCATGAGATCCCTTGGAGCATCATAGGTTATGCTTTAAAGCATTGGCTCATGCCCAGAGGAAAATTTCCATCTGGAGGCCCTGGTCGACCAAACCCTAATTTGGTGACACTGGCGATCTTAAGGCTTGATCCACCTAGAAGGGAGAAGCCTTGTGCTTAATCCTTGAAGTGGGAGTCCTCTTGATCCTTTGTGGATGTTTGAGAGGCTAGACAAGTTAAATATCATGTCATTTCTTGATTGATCCTTTGTCTAAGAGCTCTGAGAGGGCTTGAAACCCTAAGTCTGATTGTAGTGGATGCTCACCCATCTTTGGGAAGACTAATGGTTCATCCATATTGTGATGATGATTTGCACAATGATGGGAAATCTTAGTGGTCAAAATTTGGGGTATGACAGGCAGTCAAGGCAAAGATTAGAGACAAAAACAGAAATAATCATCCTGGTAGATTGAAAACTCGAGAGGGCAATCTAGGCAAAATTTAGGGATTATGGCAAGTAACTGCATCTAACTAGTCTTAATCATTTGAAGCAACATTGTCTATCAAAGATTTTGCTTCAATCGCCCCCAGCTGAAGTTTTGAGCACAATGGCTTTCAAAGTTGTTATGAGGAATAGTGGTCATTGTATTTGAATGTAACCTTTTCCATGTATTTACCATTTTTCAAACTTTGTAATGATCCATAGAGTTGCACCTTTTGCAGAATACCATTGTATTAATAAAATTTGGGCTTTTGTCCCTTTATTTGCAATTCTACCTTGTTTATGTTTGCAAAATTTCATTTATTGTTGATGATGATTTTTGAAACAAAATGTGAATAATTGATTTCAATTTTAAAAATTATAAAAGCATTTTCTTTTGATTTATGAATACAAAAAGAAATGTCAACAATTATTCCAAGAAAGGTAAGATCGTGAAGCGCAAAGCTTAGTGTTTTCTTGAGCAGGATTCGTTCTTACTCCTCTGGTAGAATTTATTGACAGCTTCCAAATAGATTTTGTTGATACTTCCCTAGTAGAGTTTGTTGATATTTCCTCAGCATAGTTTTGGTGATATGGATATAACCAGTTGTTGACAAGATGATGGTTTCCTTCAGAGATTTGTTATGATATGTTGGACTCATAAGATCCAATATTTCTTAGTTGAATACCGTTTTGAGTTTTTCTCTAGACGAGTGTTGTTCGGTTATCCCCTACTAAGTCTCGATCCAAATTTTCCCCAGCTGATTATGTTATGGTCAGGCAGTTGAGCAGTTTTGAGTTCCACCTCTTTTTGATGTTAGTCCTGTAGCGAGCGATTTTTGTCGGTTATGCGACCACCTTATCACTGGGTTTTCCTCACCGCAATGGTAGGAGAGGGTGTTACTTTCTGATTTCTTATTTATCCCATGAAGCTGGAAGGGAAAGGGAAGTTATCTAAAACTAACCTTGCACGGGAATGTTTAACTGAACAAATGCTTAAAAGAGATTCGGGGAGTCGGGGTCAGGTTATACAATGGGGAGTTGTCAATTACCCATCCTATATGCGGTTATCCACAAGATATTAGCTTTAGGTTTCGCTTTATACTTGATGGTGTTTATCCATTAATGGGTTGGGAAAGTTTCTTGGGAAATATGAGTGAGTGAGTGAGTTGATGTTTTCTGTGGACATTGGGGATGAAGGATGACTAAGGTATGAAACCTAAATTTTTTGATTGATATGAAGGTACAGGACCTAGAGTTTTTATTAGTATGCTCGCTAAGATTTCTCAATCTTATGCCTACGTATTCCCGTTTAAACGAAACAGGGAAATCAGAGCAATCGTAGTTCCTCCTATTCTAAGGGAGGAAAAATATGTTTTGGTGTCTTGTTCAAAGCCCAAGATTGAAGCCAAAAGGTTTATTTGTGTCTTGTTCAAAGCCCACAATTGAAGCTAAAAGGTTTGTTCGAGAGAGAATTTGTCATCTCTAAAGGGAGACGTTGATCTTTGTGTGCCTTGATCAAAGCCCAAGGTTGAAGATAAGAGATTGATTGACTCCATTGGGGAAGTCTGTACCCAAAGGCTAAGAGGAGACTGGATAAGATCGACTCAACAAGAGAGTGTATATATTGGTGTCTTGTACAAAGCCCAAGATTGAGGAAAAAAAGAGACTGAATCTTTGGGGATATCATTATACCAAGCCTAAGAGGAGGCTGGAAGTTTGACTTTTCTGGGGAAAATGTTCTATCTGTCTTATACAAAGCCCAAGATTGAGGCTAAAAGGGTTTTTGACTCTGCCGGGGAGATTTGTATGTGTCTTGTACAAAGCCCAAGATTGAGGCTGAAATGAGTTTGACTCTGTTTAGGGAATTATTTCTCAAAGCCTAAAGAAGGCTAGGAGGAATTGACTTTGTTGGGGAAAATATTTGTCCCAAGCTTAAGAGAAGGTTATGGAGATTTATGTCTTGTAAAAGCCCAAGATTGAGGCTAAACGGGTTTGACTCAACAAGAGAGTGCTTTTATCTGTCCTGTATGAAGCCCAGGATTGTGGCTGAACAAGCTGGAGAAATCATTGTACAAAGCCTAAGAGGAGGCTGACCTTTGCTAGGGGAAATCTTTATACCAAGCCTAAGATGGGGCTGGAAAAAGATTGACTCAACAAGAGAGTATTTTTATCTGTCTTGTACAAAGCCCAAGATTGAGGCTAAAAAGGTTGACTCAACAAGAGAGTTTTTTTATATGTCTTGTACAAAGCCCAAGATTGAGGCTAAACGGGTTGACTCAACAAGAGAGTCTGAACAGGTGAGTTGACTCAACAAGAGAGCCTGAACAGTGATGGACTCAACAAGAGAGTCTGAAAAGGTGATTGACTCAACAGGAGAGTCTGAAAGTTGATTGACTCAACAAAAGAGTCTGAAAAGGTTGACTCAACAAGAGAGTCTAAAAAGGATAGCTCCGCTGGGGAGAATCATTGTACAAAGCCCAAGAGGAGGCTATATGTGCTGAGGAAAGGTCATTATACAAAGCCTAAGAGGAGGCTATCTTTTGCCGGGGATAATTGAGATCCCGAGGTAGGTCCAAATGGGGAATTAACTCTAGCTGGGGATTACAGAAGAGTTGAGGTATCAGATGCCTTGAGGTTCTAATTTGGGATTTTTGGGAGAGAGACTTGGATTTAGCTCTGCTGGAGATTGATCTAGAGTAACCAGGGTTTCTCCCTGTATTTGTAGGGAACTTGAGAATATCTTTGAGACTCAAGGGGGTTAGACTGTCCAAGTCTACAGGTGTGGAAGAGTTTTATCTTTTGTATGATGCCTTTAAAAGGAGGCACGGGTATTAAGGGATGAGAATCAACCCTAAAATCCAATATTTGACACTGGAAATACTGCTCTAGCAAAGGATGACTAAGTTCTGTCTTATACCTTTAAGAGGTAGTCAGGGTCCTTGTATTAAGCCCAAGAGAAGGCATGAGAACTTCTAAGAAGCCGGAGGGTCCTTGTACAAAGCCCAAGAGGAGGCGGGGATGCTTTTAGGAAACCTGTGGGTCCGAAACCAAGAAAAGTTCAAGAAATGCTATTCACCTAGAATAGATCATTTAGTGAAAGTTTCGAGGCTTGAAGAAACTCAAGAGATGCTATTCACCGAGAATAGATCAACTCTGGAGAGTAGAATTCCTTTGACAATTTCTAAAGTGACAGACTGAGAAAAGGTTCACGAAGAATACTGCCTTTCTCTTTGTTCCATATTGTTTAAGCCCAAGAGAAGGCAATACAGTATCTGGAAATCCTACGGGGATCTAGTTTTGACTGTATTTTAAAGAGTGACCAAACTGGCTTTACCTAGTTCTAGACCTAGTTGTCGGGGAAAACTCTAAATAACTATACTAATATATATACAGTTGATATATGACAAGTATTTAAAAGGATATGAAAGAAGACTTACAATGCGCAGCTTCCCACAATACATTGATATATATATATGAAAGCGGTTAAAACTTACAGGTGAGCAAGCTTCCATGTTGTATTGTTAGTTGTTCAAAGAAATTAAAGAAAGTTTTGATAACAACATGTATATTTGAATCTAAATCAAAATACAAGTTGTTCTGAAAAGATTGTTGGGGCTTATACTCGGGGAGAGGCCCAAGGTTTTAACAGTGATCGCGCTATTGTTTTGAAGATCGCATCGGGACTTATACAACGCCTGAGGCCCAAGATGGTTTATTTACAAAGGGGTTGGGTCTTACAACTCAAGGAGAGGCCCAAAGATTATTTAAATAAAAGGATGGGACTTACAACACAAGGGTAGGCCCAGTTGAAAATAGTTTGAAAACAACGATCTCGTCGAAATTTCTGAAACTGTATCGGGACTTATACAATACCCTGAGGCCCAAATTATTTTATATACAAAGAGGTGGGACTTACACTCTATCAAGAGGCCCAAAATTGTTTTGAAAAAGATTGATAAGGGTGGAATCAATCAAAACCCTAATTTTGTTAAAAATGGAATTAATTTTGATTAAAAATTAATAAAATCATTGAAAACATGTGAGAAAATGAGTTGTGATTTTGGGTCAATGTCTCAAAAGTCATGTTTTTATCCACAAAATGATTAAAAACCATTCAAGTTTGGAAAATCAAGAGAAAGAAATTTTTTAAAATGTAAAAAAAATAAATAAAAATTAATTATTTGCAAAAATATCAACTATATGAAACAAATAATATTTTTGGGAAATTTTTGTAAAATAAAATATTTTAATATTTTTGTGAATTTTGAAAAAAAGAATCAACTTAAAATCATTAAAATTCAGAGAGAAATTAATTTTTGAATCAATTAAACAAACTAATAAAAATTCAAAAATTAAAAAGTTTGAAAAAGGGCGCCAAGAAAAACTTTGTTTTGCCCGCTTGCCCTGTTCTTGGCCGATTTGCATTTTCTCATCAATCTCACTAAATACTTGATGAAATCACACAATCCACATATCAATCTGCTCGTTTTCAACTCACGATCATGTCTATGGTCTTTAATTTCATTTATTTTAAGCATGGAATGAGAAATCAAAGAGAAACCTCAAGAACCCTAATTTCTGCATGAAGGCTCATAAATTCCATACATGATTCATACAAAGCAATCAATTGAGGGGAAACACTTTATACATGATTATGAACATATGGCAAAATCATTGTGTGAGGAAATATGCATGAATCATGAGATGACCAAGTTGAGGCTTATCTCTTGCAGCTGGTGATGGAGTTATAGGTTAGAGGTGTTACAACTTGGTTCCAATGATGTGGACAACTTCCCTAGGTGTTATGGAGTGTGTCTGAATGCTCGGAGTGGATAGAATTGAACTGGAACTTGATTTGGCACCTCAACTGCAAATCTGTCAAAAGCTTGTGCAGATGGCTGGTGATTTTGTGAAATTGGTGTTCCAAATGTTATGTGAGAGTTTGGATCACTTTTATATGTTATATGTGAGGTGTGTGTGTGTGTGTGATTGGTTTGGTTGGAATTGCTCTCAAACTCAAAACCCGATAGTGACTTGAGTTAGAAGGCAAATTTGGAGTGAAAGAGGTGATTTTGAGGAAAGTATCAGTTTGGGTGCTTTGGTGTACTCAACTTATCATAAATGAGCTCTATTTATAGTAGAGCAAGTTTGTTTTGCAAGGAATAGGGAATGTCAACTGGTACAGGTCTGTGACCAATTGTGATCAAATGGAATCTCAAGTCTCCTCTAGCCATTGACTTGAGGTTAGAGCACAGGCCAATGGTTCCTTGATTCAAGGATAAGGCTTGGCTGAAGTGTTCATCTTTGCTCTGATACATGCCACCTCTAAGCATCCATTGAATGTTCCAAAACAAAATTGGAGTCTTGAGGAATCTTTAGCCTTTTAGGGGTGGCATACCTACTTGTAGTTCCAAAGACTTGGGAGGCTTATGGATCAGTGTTTGTTCCTCCTTGGTCTCCCCCTGAGGTGTGCAGATGGATAAACTTGTTTGTCATTTGCACAAATTAATCTAATTGATCCCTAGTGCATAAATCTTCCTTGCCAAGACAGTTTGCAGCAAGGCATGTTGCAGCTGTCATAACCTCTAGCTCAGGTGGAGTTTGATGGAGTTCTTGGGCATTTTGGAAAGCTGACATATCCTATTTCAACATGATGTCCAACTTTGGTTTTGAGTCAACCTGAATTATAATGAAAAATGCCTCTACATTTTGGAAAAAATAAAGCAGATTCTGACTTAGTGAAAATTTCACTAAGTGTTGGAAAAATGTCATTTTCATGTTTTCAACAATTTTGATCACTCCATAACTTAAAATCTATGAGGAATTGGAATGAGCTGTACTTGAAGCTTTTAAAGTATTCCATGAGAGCTACAAGTCTATCTTTGGACCATCCAAAATGGTTGCTTGGATCTCAAATTATGATCCTTGGAAGTTGGTACCCTAGCCACTTTGTTCCATAACAGAAAAATTCTAAGTTTTTTATGGTTACTCCTTTTACAAGTTAACTCACATTCTTTGATTTTTCTTGATGAATGATGATTCCAATCACATATTAACATTGTTTTAGGGTTAAAGAACCATAATTGTGAAAAATCTCAAAAAGTCAAACTTGATTTTGTGCACAGTTGACTTTTTATTGGATGAAATCCAAACTGTGCGATCCTTTGTGTAATCAAGTCCTTGACCTAATTCAAACCTAATGGATGTGTTCCATAGGTGTTATAGGGTATATTGAATCATGTCCCAAAGTTTGGGAGCATGTCTTGGTCAAAAGTCAAAGGTACAGTTGACTTTTTCCTCGAAACCCTAATTATGGTCCTGATGAAATTGAAACTTGTGGATCAAGCTTCTTGGATCAATCCATTGTTGCAAATGGATCAATGTAGTTTATTAGAGACCCTCAAATCATGTCTTGAGGTCTTGGCTCATGTTTTGTCACAAAAGTCAACTTAGGGGTGAATTAGGTCAAGAAACCCTAATTCCTAATTCTTTTGGTGTATGCATCCCCTGAGGTTAAATTGACTTGATGATTGGGTCCATGAGGTCCCTTGGAGTATCTTGGGCTATGGTTTGAAGCATTGGCTCATGCCCAGATGAAAATTTTCATCTGGAGGCCTTAGTCGACCAAAAACCCTAACTTGGTGACACTGGCGATCTTGAGGCTTGATCCACTTAGAATGTTGCAACCTTGTGCTTGATTCTTGACGTGGGAGTCCTCTTGATCCTTTATGGAGGTTTGAGATGTTAGACAAGTTGAAGATCATGTCACTCCTTGATTGATCCTTTGTCTAAGTGCTCTGAGAGGGCTCAAAACCCTAATCTTTAATGGTAGAGAATGCCTAACAATTCCTGAGGAGATTGAGGAGACATATAGGTACATCCATATTGTGATGATGATTTTCACAATGATGGGAAATCTTGGTGGTCAAAATTTGGGGTATGACAGATGTCCCTATTTAATCTTCTTGGATCCGAAGGCGCGAATGGCGAAAGTATTTGGGTATTCGGGGTGCAAGAGGATTAAATATCAGAATACCTAAAATTTTGACGGTAGTTACGAATGGCAGCTTGCTCATCCATCTTATTTTCCTAAGAAATGATGCTTAGAAAAGGTAAAAACTTCCCCTCGATCCTGGTCTCCTATCGAGGAACTGGTCTTAGTTTCTGATGTAAACTTCCCCTCGATCCTGGTTTCCTACCAAGGAACTGGTCTCAGTTTCTGATGTAAACTTCCCCTCGATCCTGATTTCCGACGAAGGAACTAGTCTCAGTTTATGATGTAAACTTCCCCTCGATCCTGGTTTCCTACCGAGGAACTGGTCTTAGTTTCTTAATAAACCTTCTTGACAAGGGATGTTATTCGTAGCGGTTTTTCCTCAAACTTCTCACCGAATTTCCTTGGGGAGATGCTATTTGATGGGAAAAAGTTTTGATGCCAGACTTGCTGGGGAAACCCATTCGTCTGAGCTGTAGAGGAGTACAAACTTCTCTGTTGGAGACGCCATTTGTCGACTCTACTGGGAAAAACGAGTCTCTTGAGAGACTGCTTTCTGCTTGGAGATATTACATCATACTTTTCCTCGAGATCTTCTCGGAGAAATGCCGTGTGATGTAACACAATTTTGAGGTGCTGATGACTTCATTAACATTGACTTTCTTGGGAGAAAAATCAATGTGTTGCTAAGAGTCTTTGGTTGAGAGGCTTTCTCTAGGGGATTTTCCTTAATCCGGGAAAGCGAAAATATCATCTTCAATGGCAAAGAGTGACGTTCGTCGAAAGTCTTCTTGCTTTTCAGAGGTTCAAGTTATCAAAGTGGTCGAGGGACCGACTTCAATCCAGAAATATACTAGAGGTGAGATTGTTCAGGCGCAACATTTCCTGACAAGGAAAGAACTGACAGCTCGATTGAGAAGACTTTTATCACTAGGGTATAAGACCGACCAGAGTGATAGTGATGTAATATGAATATGCATGTAAATTAATAATGCATGATGTATGTATGTTTATGCTGACAAAACTGACGCGACATACATACTAGTGGATGAACACGAATGGATACTTGGCCACTGCAGGGGACGAAGAAATACCATTTGTTCAAGATAGCAATTCTGCCTTGCTTAGGAGAGATAGTCCCTGTGGGGAAAATCGTTGGTCGGGCTTAAGAGATAAGAACTCTGCCGGGGCTGTCAGACGGAACATTTGCATCTGACACAGCTAATCCTTCATTCAGGCGTATTGGTTTTAGAAGGAGTACTTTGATTCTGCACTTTGAGGTTCGATTACTTCTGGAGAAGCGATCGATGTTCTTTCGATTTCCAACAGTCAAAAGAAATTTCCATCTTTTTTTTAAAGCAGAAAAAGTTTGACAAGTAAATTCATTTTTGTTTTATTTCAAGAATCATTAATCATGTTAAAAATGTCATTCTGTAAAGCTAAAACAAATAAGAATTGCAAACAAAAGCACTAAGGCTCAAATTTTATTGATAGGATGGAAACCAGCCAAACGCGTGATTCCATGGAGCATTTACAAAGTTAGAAAATGGTAATTTAAGGGGAAAGGGCTACATTGAAACATAATGACCGCTATCCTTCTACCAACTTTGAATTTTGGACACCCTGAGCTTCTGTCGAAGATGACCTTGACTAGAGTCTTCCCGGCGGATGACATGACTGCCGCCGGGGGATTTGCCCCTTTGTTGGACGTAGTTACTTGCCGTTATCCCTAATTTTCACCTGGACTGTACTTTGAGATTTCTAATCCATCGGGATGATTTTTTATTATGTCTCTAATTTTTTCCTGGACCGCCCTTTTGGGTTTTCAATCCATCGAGACGTTTTTTTAGGCGAAGTATTTCTTGACTACGTCAACATTTGTGGGGTAGGAAAATTCCTCTTCATCCTTGGTTGCGAGTCTCAAGGCGCCGCTTGAGAAGGATTTCTTGACCACATAGGGGCCGTCATAGTTCGGAGGCCATTTGCCCCAGGGATCAGTGAGAAATGATTGTATTTTCTTAAGCACAAGGTCTCCGTTCCTGAAGACGCGAGGTCGGACCTTTTTGTCAAACACTTTCTTCATCCTTTGCTAATACAACTAACTATGGCATAAAGCCGTTATTCGTTTTTCTTCGATTAGATTCAGTTTGTCGTGCTGACTTTGGCACCATTCAGCCTCTGTTAGCTTAGCTTCCATCAATACCCAGATTGATGGGATCTCTACTTCTATGGGAAGCACTACCTCCATGCCATATACTAGAGAGAAAGGGGTTGCCCATGTTGAAGTGCGGACAGATGTGCGATAACCGTGAAGAGAAAAAGGGAGCATCTCATGCCAGTCTTTGTAAGTTACAACCATCTTCTGAAAAATTTTCTTGATGTTCTTGTTAGCTGCTTTTACCTGAAGATGTCTGGTTTACATCCTGAGTGAATCGCACACTCAAAGACAACACAGAGTCGCCACCGAACTTTATTTAGTTCTGAAGGACTGAGAAAATATCGATAAAACCTAAGGGGAAGAGAAACGGGAACGGGGGTCGGTTATGCGAAAGGAAGGTACTAGCACCTATCGCATCCGTCGTACTCGACGGGAACCATTTCGCTTGCTTCTAGGCTTGGATGGGTTATCTATCTAAAGGCTTCTAGCTAAAAGAAAGAGGAGAGAGAGAGAGAGAGAAGGAGGGGAAAAAGAAAGAAAAGAAAGAAAGTGCACACGAAGGATTGGGCCCTCGTGCCTACGTACCCTCATAGTGCAATGAGGAAATCAGAGCGTCGTAGTTCATGGAACCAGGGGACAGAAAAGAAGGAAGAAAGGGAGAAGGAAAGTGTAACGCCCGATTATTTAATTAATTATTTAATTAAATATCTTCGTATTATTTGTTTGATTTGTGTTGGTTGTCGAAAATATTGTGTTGAGTTGCTATGTCGGTTTTAGTTGAATTAATTTAATTGATTTAAATTGTAGAAATAATATAGTGTTAATATATTAGAATTATAAGAGAATATTGGGCTTATTTAGATGGTGAGTGTAGTAGTAATAATGGGGGTAGAAAGTTGGCCCAAATGAAAGTTAATAGGATAATAGTGTTATTATATTAGGCATTTAGAAATAATTAGGAATTAGAAGTAGCAGTAAGAACGTGGAAGTTGCAGAGAAAGAGAAAATAAGGTTTTGGGAGGAGAACGTGGAAGTTGCAGAGAAAGAGAAAATAAGGTTTTGGGAGGAGAACATGGAAGTTACAGAGAAGAGGAAAAGAGGCAAAGATGGGTCGATCGGAGATTTAGAGCAACCTTCAATCCAAGGTAAGGGTGGGGTTCTGACTCTATAATGGGGTATTTGATGAATGATATATGGGGTTGGGTTTATAGAATTACCTCTGTCTGTGTTGTAATGGCTATCGTGGATATTGAAATACGTTTGCTGTTGATGAATTTGTTGTAGGAAAATTAGTCTATGTTGCCTTAAGGTGTAATTTTATTGCGTTTCTGTTGCACTGTGATGGGTGAATTTGGCACTGTTCTGGAATCTGAGGAGAGGTTTGTGAATAGGGGAGAACTGGACGAAATACACTGAGACGAAGGGAATTGAGGGATATGACGACCGTGATAGAGGGCGTGACGAGCGTCACGCAGGTTATGTGCGAGTGACGACCGTCACTCATGTATTACGACCGTCACACTTGTGACGAGGGTCAGGGTATGGTGACGAGCGTCACACGGGCCTGCTATGTGATTCTTTCTAGTTCCGTTCTGTTCATTCTCTTTGCTATGGTTTCACTTGGTTCTGTTCCATTTTAATTTTAGTTTGAGAAGTTGGTATATAAGTCAGTAGTACTGGACAAAGGATTGATAATGGAATTAATTAACCGATTCTCAGTCGAAAACTACCTAACAATGACGTGATTTCTTGTAGTATATTTTAGTTGGCATAGAGTATGTTATAGTTGCTGTGATATTGCTGTTGGGAATTATAAAGTTGCAGGTGTGAAATATGTTGCATTGCCTCTAATTACTGGCAAGAATTAAGTTGCGGGCCTATGGCCAATGTTGATTTGTTGTTGTGTTGATATATGACTATCATTGTTGCTATTCTGACGTTCATGTTGAGTCGCATTTCATCGCATATCAAGTTGGAGCTGATGCTCGGTAAGTTGGCCTGGATTGGAAAATTAAGTTGAAGGCTTATGCCTTGTTGACGCCTCTATTAATTTGCAGATTTTTAAGTTGGGGGTTCTGCTCCAATGGTACCACATGCATGTGCATATTATAAGTCGCATTCCATGTTGCATAAATTGTTGTTGTGTTGTTGATTAACGTTGATGGTAATGTTATAAAGTGGTGACTTTATATAATTTGATCTAATATATTGTTTATCATATACCCGAGTATATTGTTTGATATCTCACCCCTTCTGTGTTTGGTGATGGTTTATACGCCATCCTGTAGGTAATCCAGAGTGAAGGTTGTCTACCTTCATTAGTTAGAGTCGGTGTCGTCGCTCTGATACGTAACACTCGGGGGGATGAACATGTGTTTCCTTTATTGTTGATTTTAGTATAGTTGCTAAATTTTAAGTTGTTTTCATTAAAGACATTTTATTTTGAAGTTGTTTTAAGTGGACAAAGATGGTATGTCATTAAAGTTGAATTTTTGTGAATCCGCTGCGTAGTAATGGTAGTTGGTTTTATTTTTAAAGACTGAGCAGGTTGTTATCGGTTCATCCAAAATTATGTGTTATGTATCTGTTTTCCAGGTGATTAATTGTCGTTGTTTAAGTAGAAAGTGTAACATTCCATATGTACGTTGAAACTTTGTAACTATGATTTTATATTATTCGATGGGTAGAAATGGGGTGTTACATTAGTGGTATCAGAGCAGGTCGGTTCGTCCGGCCAAGTTGTCGAGTCGTAGTTTTATTTAACAATCGAGTATTGTTAATTACTTCTAACCTTGTTTATGTTGTAGTGATAGTTGAGATGGCTGGAAGGAATGATGCTGCAATTACTGCTGCGTTGGAAGCAATGGCTTAAGCTTTGCAGAATCAGCCGAACGCTGACGAGAATGCTGGATCTCGTAGTTTTGCAACTTTTCAGAGGGAGAATCCACCTACCTTCAAGGGCAAGTATGATCCTGATGGAGCGTTGGATTGGTTGAAAGAGATGGAGAGAATCTTCCGTGTGATGGACTGCACTCTAGCGCAGAATGTTCGGTATGGGACTCACATGCTAGCATTCGAGGCTGATGACTGGTGGCTAGAGACTCGTTAGAGGTTGGAAGCTGCAGGTGAAGGTATCACTTGGGCTGTGTTCCGAAGGGAGTTCCTGAGGAAGTATTATCCAGAGGATGTTCGTGGTAAGAAGGAAATCGAGTTTCTTGAGCTGAAGCAAGGAAATATGTCGGTTACTGAATATGCTGCAAAGTTTGTTGAGTTGGCTAAGTTTTATCCACACTATAACGGGGATACTGCTGAGTTTTCAAAATGCATCAAGTTTGAGAGTGGGTTGCGCCCAGAGATCAAGAAGGCAATTGGATATCAAAAGATTTGTGTCTTCTCTGATTTGATTGATAGTTGCAGAATTTATGAAGAGGATAATAATGCTCATTACAAGATCATTAATGAGAGGAAGAGCAAGCACCAACAGAATCGTGGCAAGCCTTATGATGCTCCAGCTGGTAAAGGCAAACAGAAAGTGGCTGATGGAAAGAGGACTAGTGGGGGAGATGCTCCTGCTGGTGTAGTTTGTTTCAAATGTGGGAAACCTGGTCATAAGAGTAATGTGTGTACTGCTGAGGTAAAGAGGTGTTTCCGTTGTGGTAAGACTGGGCATGCAATATCTCAGTGCAAGCATAAAGAGATGATTTGCTTCAACTGTAGTGAAGAAGGACACATTGGTAGTTAGTGTCAGAAACCAAAGAAGGCGCAAATCGGTGGGAAAGTGTTCGCGTTGGCTGGGACTCAGACAACTAGTGAGGACAGACTCATCAGAGGTACATGTTTCATTAATAGTACTCCTTTAATTACTATTATTGATACTGGTGCTACGAATTACTTTATTGTTGCTGATTGTGTTAAAAGATTGGGTCTTATGTTGTCTTCTATGAATGGAGAAATGGTCGTCAAAATTCTGGCTAAGGGAGCGGTGACTACTTCTCTTGCGTGTTTAAAGTGTCCTTTGTCAATCTTCAACAGAGACTTTAATGTTGATTTGGTGTGTTTGCCGTTAACTGGGATGGATGTGATCTTAGGAATGAACTGGTTAGAATATAACTATGTTCATATCAATTGCTATAGAAAGTCGGTGAGGTTTTCTACTTCTGAAGAAGAGGAAGGAGTTGGGTTGTTGTCTTTTAGGCAGTTACGACAGTTAATGCAAGAAGAAGCTCAGGTGTTCTCATTAATGGCGTCGTTATCGCCGGGGAATCAAGATATAATTGAAGAGTTGCAAGTGGTGCGTGAATTTCCTGAAGTTTTCCCTGATGAAATTCCTGACGTACCGCCAGAGAGGGAAGTGGAATTTGCGATTGACCTTGTACCTGGTACCAGACCTGTTTCTATGGCACCATACAGGATGTCTGCATCGGAATTGTCGGAATTAAAGAAGAAATTGGAGGATTTACTTGAGAAGAAGTTTGTAAGGCCAAGTGTATCGCCGTGGGGAGCTCCAGTGTTGTTAGTAAAGAAGAAAGATGCAAGTATGAGGCTCTGTGTTGATTATAGACAGTTGAACAAAGTGACGATTAAGAACAAGTATCCGCTTCCGAGAATAGATGACTTGATGGATCAGTTGGTAGGTGCTTGTGTGTTTAGAAAGATTGATTTGAGGTCAGGCTATCATCAGATTAAAGTGAAAGACGATGATATCCAGAAGACGGCTTTCAGAACGCGTTATGGACATTATGAGTATTTGGTGATGCCCTTCGGTGTTACTAATGCGCCAGGAGTATTCATGGAGTACATGAACCGTATCTTTCATACTTATTTGGATCGGTTTGTGGTGGTGTTCATTGATGATATACTGATTTACTCTAAATCGGAAGAAGAGCATGCAGAACACTTAAGACTAGTATTGCAAGTTTTAAAAGAGAAGAAGTTATATGCAAAGCTGTCTAAATGTGAATTTTGGTTAAAGGAGGTTAGTTTTCTTGGTCATGTCATTTCAGGTAATGGCATTGATTTGGATCCATCTAAAGTAGATGCTGTGTTGCAATGGAAAACTCCAAAGTCGGCTACCGAGATTAGAAGCTTTTTGGGACTAGCCGGTTATTACCGAAGGTTCATCGAAGGATTTTCTAAGTTAGCACTTCCGTTGACTAAGTTGACTTGTAAAAGTAGATCTTTTGTGTGGGACGTTCAATGTGAAGAAAGTTTTACGGAACTGAAGAAGAGATTGACGTCGGCTCCGGTTTTGACATTACGTAATCCGGGAGAACCTTTTGTGGTATATTGTGACGCTTCTAAGATGGGTTTAGGAGGTGTACTTGTGCAGAATGATAAGGTGGTTGCTTATGCATCGAGGCAGTTGAGAACTCATGAAAAGAACTATCCTACGCATGCTTTAGAGCTTGCTGCAGTTGTTTTTGTGCTGAAGATTTGGAGACATTATCTCTATGGTTCTAGATTTGAAGTGTTTAGTGACCATAAGAGTTTAAAGTATTTATTTAATTAGACGGAGTTGAATATGAGACAACGGAGATGGTTGGAATTATTAAAAGAGTATGATTTCGGTTTGAACTATCATCCAGGAAAAGCTAATGTTGTGGCTGATGCTTTAAGCCGAAAAACTTTGCATATGTCGGCGATGATGGTTAAAGAATTGGAACTAATTGAACAGTTCAGAGATATGAGTTTGGTTTGCGAAGTGACACCGCAGAGTGTTATGTTGGGAATGTTGAAGATTAACAACGATTTTCTAGACAGTATCAAGGAAGCTCAGAAGTTAGACGTGAAACTAGTAGATTCGATGGTTGGGATCGATCAGTCAGAGAATGATGATTTCAAGTTAGATGCGCATGGTGTGTTGAGATTCCATAATCGAATTTGTATTCCTGATGATGCGGAGATGAAGAAATCGATTCTTGAGGAAAGTCATAGGAGTAAATTGAGTATTCATCTGGGGGCTACAAAGATGTATCAAGATTTGAAGAAGTTATTTTGGTGGCCTGGGATGAAGCATGATGTAGCACGATTTGTGTATGCATGTTTAACTTGTCAGAGGTCGAAAGTTGAGCATCAGAAGCCTGCGGGGTTGATGCAACCGTTAGAAGTTCTAGAATGGAAGTGGGATAGCATTTCAATGGACTTTGTGACGGGATTACCTAATACTTCAAGAGGACATGATTCGATTTGGGTGATTGTTGATAGACTTACGAAGTTGGCTCATTTTATCCCTATTAACATTAGTTTTCTAGTATCGAAGTTGGCAGAGATTTATACCAATGTAATTGTCAAGCTACATGGTGTTTCTTTGTGTATTGTGTCGGATAGAGATCCGAGGTTCACTTCTGATTTTTGGAAGAGTTTGCAAGAGGCGTTGGGTTCTAAGTTGAGGTTGAGTTCAGCGTATCACCCTCAGACGGATGGTCAGACGGAGAGAACTATTCAGTCATTAGAGGATTTGTTGAGAGCATGTGTTCTTGAGCAGGGAGGTTCGTGGGATACTTATCTTCGATTGATAGAATTCACTTATAATAACAGTTACCATTCGAGTATTGGAATGGCCCCTTTTGAAGCATTATATGGTCGGAGATGTAGGACTCCTTTATGTTGGCATGAATCTGGGGAAGGTGTAGTGCTTGGACCTGAAATTGTTCGAGATACTACTGAGAAGGTGAAGTTAATTCAAGAGAAGATGAAAACTTCTCAAAGTAGATAGAAAAGTTATCATGATAAGCAAAGGAAAGATTTAGAATTTCAAGCGGGTGACCACGTGTTTTTGAGAGTTACGCCTGTGACCGGTGTTGGGCGTGAATGGAAGTCTAAGAAGCTCACTCCTCGTTTTATTGGTCCGTATCAGATTTCGGACAGAGTTGGAAATGTTGCTTATAGAGTGGCTTTACCGCCTAATCTTTCGAATTTACACGATGTGTTTCATGTGTCACAACTTCGGAAGTACATTTCAGATCCATCTCATGCGATTCATATGGATGATGTGCAAGTACGGGATAATCTTACTATTGAGACGACGCTTGTACGGATCGCGGATCGTGAAATGAAGACTTTAAGAGGCAAGGAGATTGCTTTGGTGAAAGTAGTTTGGTTGGGAGCTGCTGGAGAAAGCCTGACGTGGGAGTTGGAAAACAAGATGCGGGAATCCTATCCCGAGTTGTTTGAACAAGGTAAATTTTCGAGGAAGAAAATATCCTAAGTGGGGGAGAGTTGTAACGCCCGTTTATTTAATTAATTATTTAATTAAATATCTTCATATTATTTGTTTGATTTGTGTTGGTTGTCAAAAATATTGTGTTGAGTTGCTATGTCAGTTTTAGTTGAATTAATTTAATTGATTTAAGTTGTAGAAATAATATAGTGTTAATATATTAGAATTATAAGAGAATATTGGGCTTATTTAGATGGTGAGTGTAGTTGTAATAATGGGGGGGGGGGGGGGGGGGTAGAAAGTTGACCCAAATGAATGTTAATAGAATAATAGTGTTATTAAATTAGGCATTTAGAAATAATGAGGAATTAGAAGTAGCAGTAAGAACATGGAAGTTGCAGAGAAAGAGAAAATAAGGTTTTGGGAGGAGAACGTGGAAGTTGCAGAGAAAGAGAAAATAAGGTTTTGGGAGGAGAACATGGAAGTTACAGAGAAGAGGAAAAGAGGCAAAGCTGGGTCGATCGGAGATTTAGAGCAACCTTGAATCCAAGGTAAGGGTGGGGTTCTGACTCTATAATAGGGTATTTGATGAATGATATGTGGGGTTGGGTTTGTAGAATTACCTATGTCTGTGTTGTAATGGCTATCGTGGATATTGAAATATGTTTGTTGTTGATGAATTGGTTGTAGGAAAATTATTCTATGTTGCCTTAAGGTATAATTTTATTGCGTTTCTGTTGTACTGTGATGGGTGAATTTGGAACTGTTCTGGAATATGAGGAGAGGTTTGTGAATTGGGGAGCCCTGGATGAAATACACTGAGACGAAGGGAATTGGGGGATATGGCGACCGTGATAGAGGGCGTGACGAGCGTCACGCAGGTTGTGTGCGAGTGACAACCGTCACTCATGTATTATGACCGTCACACATGTGACGAGGGCCAGGGTGTGGTGACGAGCGTCACACAGGCCTGCTATTTGATTCTTTCTAGTTCCGTTCAGTTCATTCTGTCTGCTATGGTTTCACTTGGTTCTGTTCCATTTTAATTTTAGTTTGAGAAGTTGGTATATAAGTCAGTAGTACTGGACAAAGAATTGATAATGGAATTAATTAATCGATTCTCAGTCGAAAACTACCGAACAATGACGTGATTGCTTGTAGTAAATTTTTGTTGGCATAGAGTATGTTATAGTTGCAATGATATTGTTGTTGGGAATTATAAAGTTGCAGGTGTGAATTATGTTGCATTGCCTCTAATTACTGGCAAGAATTAAGTTGCGGGCCCATGGCCAATGTTGATTTGTTGTTATGTTGATATATAACTATCATTGTTGCTATTCTGACGTTCATGTTGAGTCGCATTGCATCGCATATCAAGTTGGTGCTGATGCTCCGTAAGTTGGCCTGGATTGGAAAATTAAGTTGAAGGCTTATGCCTTGTTGACGCCTCTACTAATTGGCAGATTTTTAAGTTGGGAGTTCTGCTCCAATGGTACCACATGCATGTGCATATTATAAGTCGCATTCCATGTTGCATAAATTGTTGCTGTGTTGTTGATTAATGTTGATGGTAATGTTATGAAGTGGTGATTTTATATAATCTGATCTAATATATTGTTTATCATATACCCGAGTATATTGTTTGATATCTCACCCCTTCTGTGTTTGGTGATGGTTTATACGCCATCCTGCAGGTAATCCAGAGTGAAGGCTGTCTACCTTCATTAGTTAGAGTCGTTATCGTCGCTCTGATACGTAACACTCGGGGGGACGAACGCATGTTTCCTTTATTGTTGATTTTAGTATTGTTGCTGAATTTTAAGTTGTTTTCATTAAAGACTTTTTATTTTGAAGTTGTTTTAAGTGGACAAAGATGGTATATCATTAAAGTTGAATTTTTGTGAATCCGCTGCGTAGAAATGATAGTTGGTTTTATTTTTAATGACTGAGCAGGTTGTTATCGGTTCATCCAAAATTATGTGTTATGTATCTGTTTTCTAGGTGATTAATTGTCGTTGTTTAAGTAGAAAGTGTAACATTCCATATGTACGTTGAAACTTTGTAACTCTGATTTTATATTATTCGATGGGTAGAAATGGGGTGTTATAGAAAGAAGGGTGAAACTGTGCTCGCCAAGACATCGCGTCTCGTGCCTACGTATCTGACATTCAAAAGAATGTAGAATCAGAGCTTCCGTAGTTCGGGGAACCAAACAAAAAACTAAACAAGAAAGTGACAGGAAAACAAAAGAAGTGGTGTCAAAACCAAGAGCAAGAGTGAAAGAAAAACTCTATTGGGGAAGACCACATAGTATGAGCAATTGCACAAGAGACTAGAAAAAGAACGGTGTCAAAACCGAGAATGAAAGAAACTCTGCTGGGGAAGGAAAATAGGATTGGTTTCAAAACCAAGAAAGTAAGAGCAAAGTGAATAGAAAAGACTCGACTGGGGAAGACAAGATCAAAAAACTGCTAGGAATCAGAGGGTAAGCGACCCGGCTGAGGATCCAAATAAAGGGATGGTGTTAAAACCAAAAGAAAAGGGAGACTTGGTATATTAACTGGCTGGCAGTGGTTAACCGAAGAAAGAGAGTAAGACTCTGGTGGGGAAAAGTGGTTGGTGTCAACAGACGGACTGTGATAAACCAAGAGAGAGAGTGCTGAATAGAGAAAAGGTGTTTGACTCTAAAGGGGCATCGGTATATTAACTGATAAACAGTGGTTAACCGAGGAAACAAGGATTGCAACTCTGTGGGGATAGAGATGCATTAGTTTTAATAGGGAAAATTGTGATTAACCATAAGAATGGGTGTAGGACAGATCGAAGGTCGTAACCCAAAAGGGGTGTTGGTATTGACTGAACAAACAGCACTTGACCAACGAAGAAGGGTATTGAACCAAAAGAGGTTACTAACCGCAGGGGTTCGGTTTTTAACAGAACACTGTGATTAACCGAGAAAAATGAGTGATTAACCAAGAGGAGGTGATTAACTCGAAAAAAGGGTTCAGTATTTTAACAGACAGGTTGTGGTTAACTGAAGAAGAGGGTAATTAACCAAGAATAAGTGATTAACCCAAGGAACTCAGTACGTTAATAGACGGACTGTGGTTAACTGAGAAGGAGTGCAAATATTGGTGTTTTAACTGACAGGCAGTGATTAACCACGGGAGAAGACCCAAAAGAAGGTTGCGAACTCCGCAAGGGATTCGGTTGTAACAGGAGAAATGTGTTTAACCGAAGAAAGAGAAAAGAGACTTTCCAGGGAAATCAAAAGAATAATGATTGACCGCAAGAAAAGAATAGGGTATTGAAACAAAGATAGTTTGCTAACCCAAGAGACAAAGGATCGTAACCAAGAAGGTGATTGATCAAGAGAGAGATCGAAAGAGATAAGAGTGATCAAGAATCGAAAGATATTGCAAAGGGAAAGAGTGATCAATGATCGACTCGACTGGGGAAAGAAAGTACACTACCGCCTGGAGATAGAGATGACTTTGCGAAGCACAGGGTCATTTGTACCCTACCTGAAGTAGTCAGAATGAGAGTAGGAATTCTCCCTTCTCATTCCTTCTCTAACACACAGGGTGTAATGCAGAAATTGAAACAGCCGACACAACAGCTTCAAGTTGTACAGTGCTCCTACATGGAGAAACGGACAGCGTAACGGCTCCCATTTGTACAGTGCTCCGATGTAGGGCGAAGCGCGAAACTCCAACTCCACGGGGGAAAAAGAGAGAAAAAGCTCTAAAGGAAGCCTAAAGAGAGGAAAGGGGAAGATCAACTAATCGAAACATGGTTTCGATCAATTAATCAAAGGGAAACACCAAGCCAACAATTTTTCAAAAAGAGTGAAAAATCATTAAGGCAAAAGGTGTGAATTATTGATTATACAAGATTAAGCTCATCCATGAAGAATGACCTTAATGCAAAACCAAGAAAGGGAGTACAAAACAATACAAGATCATGTTATTGTGATCAACGAAAGTGCAAGAAAGCATTTGTTCACATAATGCCAAAAATATGAACAATATGAATAATCGAAAGTGTGCGACAAAAGTTCATGAATAAGCTTCAAACAGAAGTTGAATGACACTTAAAATATCCATAAAAATAAATCCTATCAATCCATGGAAGTTAGAGGAGGAAAGGATGTCAAACAAGCTTAAAAATGCAAGAAAATGGCACTCTGTTACAGTGATAATCGATTACCCTAATCAGGTAATTGGTTACTCGCTTGAAAATAGCATAATTTGGCAAAATTTGTGCAGAGTAATCGGTTACTCAGTTGAAAAAAAACAATGCTGATGCAAATTTGTGAAGAGTAATCGGTTACTCTCTTTGAATAATCGATTACTACTGTAACAATGGCAAAAAAAAAACAGCAAAAACAGTTTTCAAAAGCAACTTTCAACACATAATCACTTATCCAAACTACCACATGCTAGGACACGAATTTGTGCACGAAAATTGAACTTGAAAACAGCAAATAAACAGTGATAGAATCAATTAACACATCAAGATCATGGATCAAATAATGCAAAATCAATTCACATACGAAAAACATCGAAACTACATGACAATGATGCGAAAACGCGCGAAATAGAAAATTGAAAGAGATCTACCAACCTACAAGGCTGAGATGTGCCTTGGTAAGTGTTGCAATGTGATCTTGATGAAGATAATCAAAGAAAACCAGAGGAATCTTCAATTATAGCCGAAACGTATCGAAACCAATCAAATCGCGACGAAAACTCCAAAATGAGAATTATCACCGAAGAAACTTGAATCAATCACTTGAGATGAATCCAAAAGCTATTGAAGGTTAAGCTCAAGAAATAATCACTTTCAATGTGAAAAGTGATTATTCTTCAAGAATTAAGAGCTTTTAGTGAGGTTTTGGAAGAGAATTGAGATGAAGATGAAGATGTAGCAGAAAAAATCAGAGAGGATGTGAGAGAATTGAGAGTGAAATGTGAGAAATTTGTGTGAAATATCGTAGCCCTTGAAAAGTGAGTGAAGGTGTGCTTATATAGATTTTAGGTTTGGAGTATGAGAGGTTTGGAATTTGGTTTGGACCTAGCTTTGGGTTTGGAACTAGGTTAGGAGTTAGTTGGACTTGACTCACCGAGTCAAGGCGGTTAACTCGGTTAGTTAGAGCCAACTCGGTAACAATCCCAAGGTGAACTCCAACATCCAAAGATCCACATTACTTGGAAAACAAGGAACATGGTGCACTTAATATGAAGTGATGCATTGGAGTAAATTTGAGTGAATTCTTGAAGACTCCAGAATGTTCCACATGCTACTAGACCAATGTAGAATCCAAGACCAAAGTGTGTGCAAAGGTGCTGTCATGAAAAAGCAGCAAAATTTTCAAACTGACACAGAGTAATCGATTACCCTATTTGAGTAATCGATTACTCCAGCCAATTTTGCCAAATTTTGCTCAAAAATGGTGTTGTGGTCTCGGTTTCGATTTTCCACTTCTTGTTTTGACAAATAGGCATGGAAATCCTTATTTTGTGCTTGTCTTGATGATGTGATGACCTTGTGAGGATGTGATTAATCGGGCTTGGAAAACCTGAATATCCTGTGACAAGAAACACAAAAAGGAAAGATGTGAATGCGTATGCCAGTGATGCGAATGCTTATGCTCATGTAAAAAAGGCAAAAGGGGGAGGTCAAATTCTGAGTTACGACACTACCGCTCCGTTCATATTAGGTCGGTAGGGAGATGAGTTATGGTGTTTGATCTTGAACTCTGCGCACAACTCTTTCATCATCTTGTTGTTTAAGTTAGATCCATTATGTGTAATGATCTGGCTTGGAACACCATAACGGCAGATAAGACTGTTTTTAATAAAGCGGACCATGACTTGTTGGGTTACATTGGCGTATGACGCTGCTTCGACCCACTTGGTGAAGAAGTCAATGGCTACCAGGATGAACTGATGTCCGTTTGAAGCTTTGGGTTCGATTATGCCAATCATGTCAATTCCCCATATGGAAAAAGGCCTTGGGGAAGAGAGATCTTTGAGATGCGTTGGCGGTACATGAATTTTGTCTGAGTATATCTAACATCTTGTGACACCTCCTCATGTACTTGTAGCAATTGTTGGAGCGGTAAAGTGGCAAGCAAAAATATTTATTTTTGGAATAATTCCCTCGGGGATTTATGTCATGTCCACAGAGATTGGTTCGAGGGAAAGAATGTCGTTCGACAATCTCTCGCGTTAATGAGTTTGGATTAAATTGGTTTAAACATAGAAACAGAAAAGTTAATATCAACATAAAAAGAATTCATTAATTAGAGAGAAAAGACTTATCAAGCATGTATATATTCCACTCATCACAAACTTAAACCTATCGACCAGTTACGCTCAACTTACAATACTCCTCAATATCACCCGGTATCGTTCACAACACATGTCCATCTCTGGCACACTCAACAATGCTACCCTCATCGGCACTCTCGCACCCGACTCAAGACACGGAGACATTAATTTTCGACACCCATACGGATTGTTAGCCCTAAATCTATCTCTAGAGTTCAGAAACTAACATATAATTATCCTTAATCGAAGTTTGTGAAGTTTATCTCTAACACGACCCAAACCCCACGCATTTAAGCAAAAATCAAGAGCAATCACCAATAGAGATTTGTAAAGCAAATTAAATATAATTCCATGGGCGACAGATGTACATAAGATAAAAGTACAAACATATACAAACCGAACAAAGAAGAAAGACATGAAAAAAATCAGAAATGAACCAAACACTTCACGGATTGTAAGAGTCGATCGATGAGAAATCCACCCCAGATCATCCACATGCAAGCTTCTATGATGTTTTCTAAGCTAATCTACTGAAAAATGAATTTTGATTGAGTTAGGATCACAAAACCCCAAAATCATACTCTAAAAATTGAGTTTTTGGCCCTTTAATGGTGTTTATGGCCGTCCAGTTTCGCCCGGTGGAGTTCTGGGGTGCCCGGCAGCGAAAGGCGGCTTATTTTGTAAGTTCCAGCATTGTTCTGGAGCGCCCGACCCTGAAATCTACCACCCGGCGCTGCACTGCCCGGCCCAGCAGAGGCGCAGCTGACAGTAGACAGCAAAAATCCAGCACTGTTTTATTGGTAACTTTTGAACCGTAACTCCGTTTTTCGCCCGGTTTGAAGCGCTGGAAAGCTTATTCAATGCTCTATACAACTATGGCAAGATATCCTTGGATTAATACCTGCAAAAATAAATGTAAATCAATTAAACTAAATGATATTTACACGATACACAATATATACACTAAAACGTAAAGTAAACGTATTTACAAACGAAGCGGGGTTTATCGATAAGTGCAACAAAACTTATATACAAAAATAGCTACAATTTGCACTTATCAAACTCTCCCCAACTTACATAATTGTTTATCCTCAAACAAAAATCAAACAACTCAAAGAAACAGAGTGAAAACCAAAGAATCATGAATCAACAGGTTTTGAAAATCAGACAAATGAATGGTTCAAATGAAAACGGTACACACAAAGTAAATACTTACCACTAAACTACGACGATAACATAGTCACGAAACAAATGCAAAATACAAAAATCATGCCAATCATCCTAAAACAACACAAGTTCCAAAGTGAATCACACCTAGCAAAAATAATCATCGGTAGATGAAAAACACAAAATGAGGTACTTATCACTCACACAACAATCATGCAAACAATAGACTAAATTATGCAACCATCCAAAAATTCACAATGAACATACAAAGGCAAGAATCACAAGGGCTTTTCAAGGTTGTAATCAGGTCGGGCAAACAAACAAGGGACAATTCCTAAAGCTAATCGAAACAAAAACTTGCCTAAACCTAAGGGAGTGATCAACTCACAAAAGTTCAAATCAAAATTTCAATCAAACTTCTTCTTTCATCCCAAGTGTTACACAAAACACAATACTTATTTAGCACAATTATTTGAATTCTTTTTGTTTCCTTTTTCAAGAATTTTCTGTTTCTTTCTACTTCTTTTTTTTTCTTTTCATTTCTTTTCTTTTATTTTTTCACATTTTTTTTCTTTTTCACCATGTCATAGAAACCAATGAATGAGTAAACAATAATTCTCTCCCCAACTTGAATTAAACTAAATCATCATGTGAATACTCCCTACTTTCTAAGGCAAGGTAAAAATTCATACAACAACACAAAGTTAAGGGTTCAAGAAAAAATAATCAATCAAAATCCATACAAAAAGTAAATTTGACACTCATAGACAAGCATCAAACTCAAACAACATGGATAATGACCAAAGGCTCAAAGGGGTTACAAATGATCACACACTCACAAGGTGAATTGACTATTCGGCAAGGTAGTTATGCTCAAAAAGAAACAAAATGCCTTGATCCTTTTCATGCTTTCATATAATCAATACAAACAAAAGATTAAGCATAATAAAATCCAGTTAGAACAAGAATTTTGGTACTCCGTGCATATATGAACAATAGAAGGCTTCCTCACAAAAAGGGTGGGAACTAAAGTGATTTACAAATGAACAAGTATACGAAAGAATGAATGGCATGGAATTTTGTAAAATGCCTAAGTAACATGAATATGCTAAAGCCAAGAAAGCGATAAATACATACCTCGGATGTGTACAAAACTTAACAATATCATTACCATACATCTGCAAGTTGAAACGATCAAACTTGGGACATCACTTTAAATTTCCTCAAGCTACTCAAAACAAGTTCATTGACAAACACAAAAATTATTAATATAAACAAACTGAAAAACCGGCAGAAAATTCATTAAACAAGTTGCAAAGTGAAGATTTGAGAATTTACGAAAAATTCGAGTACAACTTGTTTAATGAAAGTTCACCACACTACCTAAGCTAAACAACAACAAAAGAGACGAATACACCATGCTTGTTTTACGTCGTAAGCTCGACGCCTTTACAATGCTTAGTTAGTAACTTCCTTCCTTCATGCCATAGTGATGCCTCACCGGGCAAACCAAAAGCAAGTGTCCTAACCAACCACTTAAACAAACGTTAATCTACAAGTATCAGTATAAAAAGTGAAAATATACAATATATACGATATCTACAAAACTCAAAAATAAAGAAACTATCGGAATGCGATTCAATATCAAAACCGATCCCCGGCAACGACACCATTTTGTAGGAGCGGTAAAGCGGCAAGCAAAAATATTAATTTTCGGAAGAATTCCATTTTTTGGAGCGGTTAAGCGGCAAGCAAAAATATTTATTTTTGGAAGAATTCCCTCTGGGATTTAAGTCGTGTCCACAGAGATCAGTTCGAGGGAAAGAATGTTGTTCGACAATCTCTCGCGTTAATGAGTTTGGATTAAAATGGTTTAAACATAGAAACAGAAAAGTAAATATCAACATAAAAAGAATTCATTAATCAGAGAGAAAAGACTTATCAAGCATGTATATATTCCACTCATCACAAACTTAAACCTATCGACCAGTTACACTCAACTTACAATACTCCTCAATATCATCCGGTATCGTTCACAGCACGTGTCCACCTCTGTCACACTCAACCATGCTACCCTCATCGACACTCTCGCACCTGACTCAAGACATAGAGGCATTAAGTTTCGACACCCATACGAATTGTTAGCCCTAAATCTATCTCTAGAGTTCATAAACTAACAGATAATTATCCTTAATCGAAGTTTGTGAAGTTTATCTCTAACACGACCCAAATCCCGCGCATTTAAGAAAAAAGCAAGAACAATCACCAATAGAGATTTGTAAAGCAAATTAAATATAACGCCATGGGCGAAAAATGTACATAAGATCAAAGTACAAACATATACAAACCAAACAAAGAAGAAAGACATGAAGAAAATCAGAAATGAACCAAACACTTCACGGATTGTCAGAGTCGATCGATGAGAAATCCACCCCAGATCATCCACATGCAAGCTTCCATGATGTTTTCTAAGCTAATCCACTGAAAAATGAAGTTTGATGGATTTGGGATCACAAAACCCCAAAACCATACTCTAAAAATTGAGTTTTTGTCCTTTTAATGGTGTTTCTGGCCGTCCAGTTTCGCTCGGCGGAGTTCTGGGGCGCCCGACGGCGAAAGGCGGCTTATTTTGTAAGTTCCAGCATTGTTCTGGAGTGCCCGACCCTGAAATCTACCGCCCGGAGCTGCACCGCCCGGCCCAGCAGAGGCGTAACTGATAGTTGACAACAAAATTCTAGCTTTGTTTTATTCGTAACTTTTGAACCGTAACTCCGTTTTTCGCCCGGTTTGAAGCGCCGAAAAGCTTATTCAATGCTCTATACAATAACGGCAAGATATCCTTGATTTATTACCTGCAAAAAAAAATGTAAATCAATTAAACTCAATGATATTTACACAATACGCAATATATACACTAAAACATAAAGTAAACGTATTTATAAACCAGCGGGGTTTATTCGAACGATATCAACAAAAAGTATCGATAAGTGCAACAAAACTTATATACAAAAATAGCTACAATTTGCACTTATCAAATTCTCCCCAACTTACATAATTGTTTGTCCTAAAACAAAAATCAAACAACTCAAAGAAACAGAGTGAAAATCAAAGAATCATGAATCAACAGGTTTTGAAAATCGGACAAATAAATGGTTCAAATGAAAATGGTACACACAAAGTAAATACTTACTACTAAACTACGACGATAACATAGTCACGAAACAAATGCAAAATACAAAAATCATGCCAAACATCCTAAAAAACACAGTTCCAAAGTGAATCACACCTAGCAAAAATAATCATCGGTAGATGAAAAACACAAAATGAGGTACTTATCACTCACACAACAATCATGCAAACAATAGACTAAATTATGAAACCATCCAAAAATTCACATTGAACATACAAAGGGAAGAATCACAAGGGCTTTTCAAGGTTGTAATGTGGTCGGGCAAACAAACAAGGGACAATTCCTAAAGCTAATAAAAAAAAAACTTGCCTAAACCTAAGGGAGTGATCAACTCACAAAAGTTCAAATCAAAATTTCAATCAAACTTCTTCTTTCATCCCAAGTGTTACACAAAACACAATACTTATTTAGCACAATTATTTGAATTCTTTTTGTTTCCTTTTTCAAGGATTTTCTGTTTCTTTCTTTTTTTTTTCTTTTCATTTCTTTTCTTTTTTTTTTCACATTTTTTTTTCTTTTTCACAACGTCATAGAAACCAACGAATGAGTAAACAATCATTCTCTCCCCAACTTGAATTAAACTAAATCATCATGTGAATACTCCCTACTTTCTAAGGCAAGGTAAAAATTCATACAACAACACAAAGTTGAGGGTTCAAGAAAAAATAATCAATCAAAATCCATAAAAAAAAGTAAATTTGACACTCATAGACAAGCATCAAACTCAAACAACATGGATAATGACCAAGGCTCAAAGGGGTTACAAATGATCACACACTCACAAGGTGAATTGACTATTCGGCAAGGTAGTTATGCTCAAAATGAAACAAAATGCCTTTATCCTTTTCATGCTTTCATATAATCAATACAAACAAAAGATTAAGCATAATAAAATCCAGTTAGAACAAGAATTTTGGTACTCCGTGCATATATGAACAATAGAAGGCTTCCTCACAAAAAGGGTGGGAACTAAAGTGATTTACAAATGAACAAGTATACGAAAGAATGAATGGCATGGAAGTTTGTAAAATACCTAAGTAACATGAATATGCTTAAGCCAAGAAAGCGATAAATACATACCTCGGACATGTACAAAACTTAATAATATCATTACCATACATCTGCAAGTTGAAACAATCAAACTTGGAACATCACTTTAAATTTCCTCAAGCTACTCAAAACAAGTTCATTGACAAACACAAAAATTATTAATATAAACAAACTGAAAAACCGGCAGAAAATTCATTAAACAAGTTGTAAAGTGAAGATTTGAGAATTTACGAAAAATCCGAGTACAACTTGTTTAATGAAAGTTCACCACACTACCTAAGCTAAACAACAACAAAAGAAAAGAATACATCATGCTTGTTTTACGTCGTAAGCTCGACGCCTTTACAATGCTTAGTTAGTAACTTTCTTCCTTCATGCCATAGTGATGCCTCACCGGGCAAACCAAAAGCAAGTGTCCTAACCAACCACTTAAACAAACGTTAATCTACAAGTATCAGTATAACAAGTGAAAATATACAATATATACGATATCTACAAAACTCAAAAACAAAGAAACTATCGGAATGCGATTCAATATCAAAACTGATCCCCGGCAACGGCACCATTTTTAGAAGCGGTAAAGCGGCAAGCAAAAATATTTATTTTTAGAAGAATTCCCTCTGGGATTTATGTCGTGTCCACAGAGATCAGTTCGAGGGAAAGACTGTCGTTCGACAATCTCTCGCGTTAATGAGTTTGGATTAAAATGGTTTAAACATAGAAACAGAAAAGTAAATATCAACATAAAAAGAATTCATTAATCAGAGAGAAAAGACTTATCAAGCATGTATATATTCCACTCATCACATACTTAAACCTATCGCCTAGTTACACTCAACTTACAATACTCCCCAATATCACCCGGTATCGTTCACAGCACATGTCCATCTCTGGAATACTCAACCATGCAACCCTCATCGACACTCTCGCACCTGACTCAAGACACAGAGGCATTAAGTTTCGACACCCATACGGATTGTTAGCCCTAAATCTATCTCTAGAGTTCATAAACTAACAGATAATTATCCTTAATCGAAGTTTGTGAAGTTTATCTCTAACACGACCCAAATCCCGAGCATTTAAGCAAAAAGCAAGAACAATCACCAATAGAGATTTGTAAAGCAAATTAAATATAACGCCATGGGCGAAAAATGTACATAAGATCAAAGTACAAACATATACAAACCCAACAAAGAAGAAAGACATGAAGAAAATAAGAAATGAACCAAACACTTCACGGACTGTCAGAGTCGATCGATGAGAAATCCACCCCAGATCATCCACATGCAAGCTTCCATGATGTTTTCTAAGCTAATCCACTGAAAAATGAAGTTTGATGGAGTTGGGATCACAAAACCCCAAAACCATACTCTAAAAATTGAGTTTTTGGCCCTTTAATGGTGTTTCTGGCCGTCCAGTTTCGCTCGGCGGAGTTCTGGGGCACCCGACGGCGAAATGCGGCTTATTTTGTAAGTTCCAGCATTGTTCTGGAGTGCCCGACCCTGAAATCTACCACCCGGAGCTGCACCGCCCGGCCCAGCAGAGGCGCAACTGATAGTAGACAACAAAAATATAACTTTGTTTTATTCGTAACTTTTGAACCGTAACTCCGTTTTTCGCCCGGTTTGAAGCGCCGGAAAGCTTATTCAATGCTCTATACAATAACGGCAAGATATCCTTGATTTAGTACCTTCAAAAATAAATGAAAATCATTAAACTCAATGATATTTACACAATACGCAATATATACACTAAAACATAAAGTAAACGTATTTACAAACCAGCGGGGTTTATTCGAACGATATTAACAAAAAGTATCGATAAGTGCAACAAAACTTATATACAAAAATAGCTACAATTTGCACTTATCAAATTCTCCCCAACTTACATAATTGTTTGTCCTCAAACAAAAATCAAACAACTCAAAGAAACAGAGTGAAAACCAAAGAATCATGAATCAACAGGTTTTGAAAATCAGACAAATGAATGGTTCAAATGAAAACGGTACACACAAAGTAAATACTTACCACTAAACTACGACGATAACATAGTCATGAAACAAATGCAAAATACAAAAATCATGCCAATCATCCTAAAACAACACAAGTTCCAAAGTGAATCACACCTAGCAAAAATAATCATCGGTAGATGAAAAACACAAAATGAGGTACTTATCACTCACACAACAATCATGCAAACAATAGACTAAATTATGCAACCATCCAAAAATTCACAATGAACATACAAAGGCAAGAATCACAAGGGCTTTTCAAGGTTGTAATGTGGTCGGGCAAACAAACAAGGGACAATTCCTAAAGCTAATCAAAACAAAAACTTGCCTAAACCTAAGGGAGTGATCAACTCACAAAAGTTCAAATCAAAATTTCAATCAAACTTCTTCTTTCATCCCAAGTGTTACACAAAACACAATACTTATTTAGCACAATTATTTGAATTCTTTTTGTTTCCTTTTTCAAGGATTTTCTGTTTCTTTCTTTTTTTTTTCTTTTCATTTCTTTTCTTTTTTTTTTTCACATTTTTTTTTCTTTTTCACAACGTCATAGAAACCAACGAATGAGTAAACAATCATTCTCTCCCCAACTTGAATTAAACTAAATCATCATGTGAATACTCCCTACTTTCTAAGGCAAGGTAAAAATTCATACAACAACACAAAGTTGAGGGTTCAAGAAAAAATAATCAATCAAAATCCATAAAAAAAAGTAAATTTGACACTCATAGACAAGCATCAAACTCAAACAACATGGATAATGACCAAAGGCTCAAAGGGGTTACAAATGATCACACACTCACAAGGTGAATTGACTATTCGGCAAGGTAGTTATGCTCAAAATGAAACAAAATACCTTTATCCTTTTCATGCTTTCATATAATCAATACAAACAAAAGATTAAGCATAATAAAATCCAGTTAGAACAAGAATTTTGGTACTCCGTGCATATATGAACAATAGAAGGCTTCCTCACAAAAAGGGTGGGAACTAAAGTGATTTACAAATGAACAAGTATACGAAAGAATGAATGGCATGGAAGTTTGTAAAATGCCTAAGTAACATGAATATGCTAAAGCCAAGAAAGCGATAAATACATACCTCGGACATGTACAAAACTTAATAATATCATTACCATACATCTGCAAGTTGAAACAATCAAACTTGGAACATCACTTTAAATTTCCTCAAGCTACTCAAAACAAGTTCATTGACAAACACAAAAATTATTAATATAAACAAACTGAAAAACCGGCAGAAAATTCATTAAACAAGTTGTAAAGTGAAGATTTGAGAATTTACGAAAAATCCGAGTACAACTTGTTTAATGAAAGTTCACCACACTACCTAAGCTAAACAACAACAAAAGAAAAGAATACATCATGCTTGTTTTACGTCGTAAGCTCGACGCCTTTACAATGCTTAGTTAGTAACTTTCTTCCTTCATGCCATAGTGATGCCTCACCGGGCAAACCAAAAGCAAGTGTCCTAACCAACCACTTAAACAAACGTTAATCTACAAGTATCAGTATAACAAGTGAAAATATACAATATATACGATATCTACAAAACTCAAAAACAAAGAAACTATCGGAATGCGATTCAATATCAAAACTGATCCCCGGCAACGGCACCATTTTTAGAAGCGGTAAAGCGGCAAGCAAAAATATTTATTTTTAGAAGAATTCCCTCTGGGATTTATGTCGTGTCCACAGAGATCAGTTCGAGGGAAAGACTATCGTTCGACAATCTCTCGCGTTAATGAGTTTGGATTAAAATGGTTTAAACATAGAAACAGAAAAGTAAATATCAACATAAAAAGAATTCATTAATCAGAGAGAAAAGACTTATCAAGCATGTATATATTCCACTCATCACATACTTAAACCTATCGCCTAGTTACACTCAACTTACAATACTCCCCAATATCACCCGGTATCGTTCACAGCACATGTCCATCTCTGGAATACTCAACCATGCAACCCTCATCGACACTCTCGCACCTGACTCAAGACACAGAGGCATTAAGTTTCGACACCCATACGGATTGTTAGCCCTAAATCTATCTCTAGAGTTCATAAACTAACAGATAATTATCCTTAATCGAAGTTTGTGAAGTTTATCTCTAACACGACCCAAATCCCGAGCATTTAAGCAAAAAGCAAGAACAATCACCAATAGAGATTTGTAAAGCAAATTAAATATAACGCCATGGGCGAAAAATGTACATAAGATCAAAGTACAAACATATACAAACCCAACAAAGAAGAAAGACATGAAGAAAATAAGAAATGAACCAAACACTTCACGGACTGTCAGAGTCGATCGATGAGAAATCCACCCCAGATCATCCACATGCAAGCTTCCATGATGTTTTCTAAGCTAATCCACTGAAAAATGAAGTTTGATGGAGTTGGGATCACAAAACCCCAAAACCATACTCTAAAAATTGAGTTTTTGGCCCTTTAATGGTGTTTCTGGCCGTCCAGTTTCGCTCGGCGGAGTTCTGGGGCACCCGACGGCGAAATGCGGCTTATTTTGTAAGTTCCAGCATTGTTCTGGAGTGCCCGACCCTGAAATCTACCACCCGGAGCTGCACCGCCCGGCCCAGCAGAGGCGCAACTGATAGTAGACAACAAAAATATAACTTTGTTTTATTCGTAACTTTTGAACCGTAACTCCGTTTTTCGCCCGGTTTGAAGCGCCGGAAAGCTTATTCAATGCTCTATACAATAACGGCAAGATATCCTTGATTTAGTACCTTCAAAAATAAATGAAAATCATTAAACTCAATGATATTTACACAATACGCAATATATACACTAAAACATAAAGTAAACGTATTTACAAACCAGCGGGGTTTATTCGAACGATATTAACAAAAAGTATCGATAAGTGCAACAAAACTTATATACAAAAATAGCTACAATTTGCACTTATCAAATTCTCCCCAACTTACATAATTGTTTGTCCTCAAACAAAAATCAAACAACTCAAAGAAACAGAGTGAAAACCAAAGAATCATGAATCAACAGGTTTTGAAAATCAGACAAATGAATGGTTCAAATGAAAACGGTACACACAAAGTAAATACTTACCACTAAACTACGACGATAACATAGTCATGAAACAAATGCAAAATACAAAAATCATGCCAATCATCCTAAAACAACACAAGTTCCAAAGTGAATCACACCTAGCAAAAATAATCATCGGTAGATGAAAAACACAAAATGAGGTACTTATCACTCACACAACAATCATGCAAACAATAGACTAAATTATGCAACCATCCAAAAATTCACAATGAACATACAAAGGCAAGAATCACAAGGGCTTTTCAAGGTTGTAATGTGGTCGGGCAAACAAACAAGGGACAATTCCTAAAGCTAATCAAAACAAAAACTTGCCTAAACCTAAGGGAGTGATCAACTCACAAAAGTTCAAATCAAAATTTCAATCAAACTTCTTCTTTCATCCCAAGTGTTACACAAAACACAATACTTATTTAGCACAATTATTTGAATTCTTTTTGTTTCCTTTTTCAAGGATTTTCTGTTTCTTTCTTTTTTTTTTCTTTTCATTTCTTTTCTTTTTTTTTTTCACATTTTTTTTTCTTTTTCACAACGTCATAGAAACCAACGAATGAGTAAACAATCATTCTCTCCCCAACTTGAATTAAACTAAATCATCATGTGAATACTCCCTACTTTCTAAGGCAAGGTAAAAATTCATACAACAACACAAAGTTGAGGGTTCAAGAAAAAATAATCAATCAAAATCCATAAAAAAAAGTAAATTTGACACTCATAGACAAGCATCAAACTCAAACAACATGGATAATGACCAAAGGCTCAAAGGGGTTACAAATGATCACACACTCACAAGGTGAATTGACTATTCGGCAAGGTAGTTATGCTCAAAATGAAACAAAATGCCTTTATCCTTTTCATGCTTTCATATAATCAATACAAACAAAAGATTAAGCATAATAAAATCCAGTTAGAACAAGAATTTTGGTACTCCGTGCATATATGAACAATAGAAGGCTTCCTCACAAAAAGGGTGGGAACTAAAGTGATTTACAAATGAACAAGTATACGAAAGAATGAATGGCATGGAAGTTTGTAAAATGCCTAAGTAACATGAATATGCTAAAGCCAAGAAAGCGATAAATACATACCTCGGACATGTACAAAACTTAATAATATCATTACCATACATCTGCAAGTTGAAACAATCAAACTTGGAACATCACTTTAAATTTCCTCAAGCTACTCAAAACAAGTTCATTGACAAACACAAAAATTATTAATATAAACAAACTGAAAAACCGGCAGAAAATTCATTAAACAAGTTGTAAAGTGAAGATTTGAGAATTTACGAAAAATCCGAGTACAACTTGTTTAATGAAAGTTCACCACACTACCTAAGCTAAACAACAACAAAAGAAAAGAATACATCATGCTTGTTTTACGTCGTAAGCTCGACGCCTTTACAATGCTTAGTTAGTAACTTTCTTCCTTCATGCCATAGTGATGCCTCACCGGGCAAACCAAAAGCAAGTGTCCTAACCAACCACTTAAACAAACGTTAATCTACAAGTATCAGTATAACAAGTGAAAATATACAATATATACGATATCTACAAAACTCAAAAACAAAGAAACTATCGGAATGCGATTCAATATCAAAACTGATCCCCGGCAACGGCACCATTTTTAGAAGCGGTAAAGCGGCAAGCAAAAATATTTATTTTTAGAAGAATTCCCTCTGGGATTTATGTCGTGTCCACAGAGATCAGTTCGAGGGAAAGACTATCGTTCGACAATCTCTCGCGTTAATGAGTTTGGATTAAAATGGTTTAAACATAGAAACAGAAAAGTAAATATCAACATAAAAAGAATTCATTAATCAGAGAGAAAAGACTTATCAAGCATGTATATATTCCACTCATCACATACTTAAACCTATCGCCTAGTTACACTCAACTTACAATACTCCCCAATATCACCCGGTATCGTTCACAGCACATGTCCATCTCTGGAATACTCAACCATGCAACCCTCATCGACACTCTCGCACCTGACTCAAGACACAGAGGCATTAAGTTTCGACACCCATACGGATTGTTAGCCCTAAATCTATCTCTAGAGTTCATAAACTAACAGATAATTATCCTTAATCGAAGTTTGTGAAGTTTATCTCTAACACGACCCAAATCCCGAGCATTTAAGCAAAAAGCAAGAACAATCACCAATAGAGATTTGTAAAGCAAATTAAATATAACGCCATGGGCGAAAAATGTACATAAGATCAAAGTACAAACATATACAAACCCAACAAAGAAGAAAGACATGAAGAAAATAAGAAATGAACCAAACACTTCACGGACTGTCAGAGTCGATCGATGAGAAATCCACCCCAGATCATCCACATGCAAGCTTCCATGATGTTTTCTAAGCTAATCCACTGAAAAATGAAGTTTGATGGAGTTGGGATCACAAAACCCCAAAACCATACTCTAAAAATTGAGTTTTTGGCCCTTTAATGGTGTTTCTGGCCGTCCAGTTTCGCTCGGCGGAGTTCTGGGGCACCCGACGGCGAAATGCGGCTTATTTTGTAAGTTCCAGCATTGTTCTGGAGTGCCCGACCCTGAAATCTACCACCCGGAGCTGCACCGCCCGGCCCAGCAGAGGCGCAACTGATAGTAGACAACAAAAATATAACTTTGTTTTATTCGTAACTTTTGAACCGTAACTCCGTTTTTCGCCCGGTTTGAAGCGCCGGAAAGCTTATTCAATGCTCTATACAATAACGGCAAGATATCCTTGATTTAGTACCTTCAAAAATAAATGAAAATCATTAAACTCAATGATATTTACACAATACGCAATATATACACTAAAACATAAAGTAAACGTATTTACAAACCAGCGGGGTTTATTCGAACGATATTAACAAAAAGTATCGATAAGTGCAACAAAACTTATATACAAAAATAGCTACAATTTGCACTTATCAAATTCTCCCCAACTTACATAATTGTTTGTCCTCAAACAAAAATCAAACAACTCAAAGAAACAGAGTGAAAACCAAAGAATCATGAATCAACAGGTTTTGAAAATCAGACAAATGAATGGTTCAAATGAAAACGGTACACACAAAGTAAATACTTACCACTAAACTACGACGATAACATAGTCATGAAACAAATGCAAAATACAAAAATCATGCCAATCATCCTAAAACAACACAAGTTCCAAAGTGAATCACACCTAGCAAAAATAATCATCGGTAGATGAAAAACACAAAATGAGGTACTTATCACTCACACAACAATCATGCAAACAATAGACTAAATTATGCAACCATCCAAAAATTCACAATGAACATACAAAGGCAAGAATCACAAGGGCTTTTCAAGGTTGTAATCAGGTCGGGCAAACAAACAAGGGACAATTCCTAAAGCTAATCGAAACAAAAACTTGCCTAAACCTAAGGGAGTGATCAACTCACAAAAGTTCAAATCAAAATTTCAATCAAACTTCTTCTTTCATCCCAAGTGTTACACAAAACACAATACTTATTTAGCACAATTATTTGAATTCTTTTTGTTTCCTTTTTCAAGAATTTTCTGTTTCTTTCTTCTTCTTTTTTTTTCTTTTCATTTCTTTTCTTTTATTTTTTCACATTTTTTTTCTTTTTCACCATGTCATAGAAACCAACGAATGAGTAAACAATAATTCTCTCCCCAACTTGAATTAAACTAAATCATCATGTGAATACTCCCTACTTTCTAAGGCAAGGTAAAAATTCATACAACAACACAAAGTTAAGGGTTCAAGAAAAAATAATCAATCAAAATCCATACAAAAAGTAAATTTGACACTCATAGACAAGCATCAAACTCAAACAACATGGATAATGACCAAAGGCTCAAAGGGGTTACAAATGATCACACACTCACAAGGTGAATTGACTATTCGGCAAGGTAGTTATGCTCAAAAAGAAACAAAATGCCTTGATCCTTTTCATGCTTTCATATAATCAATACAAACAAAAGATTAAGCATAATAAAATCCAGTTAGAACAAGAATTTTGGTACTCCGTGCATATATGAACAATAGAAGGCTTCCTCACAAAAAGGGTGGGAACTAAAGTGATTTACATATGAACAAGTATACGAAAGAATGAATGGCATGGAATTTTGTAAAATGCCTAAGTAACATGAATATGCTAAAGCCAAGAAAGCGATAAATACATACCTCGGATGTGTACAAAACTTAACAATATCATTACCATACATCTGCAAGTTGAAACGATCAAACTTGGGACATCACTTTAAATTTCCTCAAGCTACTCAAAACAAGTTCATTGACAAACACAAAAATTATTAATATAAACAAACTGAAAAACCGGCAGAAAATTCATTAAACAAGTTGCAAAGTGAAGATTTGAGAATTTACGAAAAATTCGAGTACAACTTGTTTAATGAAAGTTCACCACACTACCTAAGCTAAACAACAACAAAAGAGACGAATACACCATGCTTGTTTTACGTCGTAAGCTCGACGCCTTTACAATGCTTAGTTAGTAACTTCCTTCCTTCATGCCATAGTGATGCCTCACCGGGCAAACCAAAAGCAAGTGTCCTAACCAACCACTTAAACAAACGTTAATCTACAAGTATCAGTATAAAAAGTGAAAATATACAATATATACGATATCTACAAAACTCAAAAATAAAGAAACTATCGGAATGCGATTCAATATCAAAACCGATCCCCGGCAACGACACCATTTTGTAGGAGCGGTAAAGCGGCAAGCAAAAATATTAATTTTCGGAAGAATTCCATTTTTTGGAGCGGTTAAGCGGCAAGCAAAAATATTTATTTTTGGAAGAATTCCCTCTGGGATTTAAGTCGTGTCCACAGAGATCAGTTCGAGGGAAAGAATGTCGTTCGACAATCTCTCGCGTTAATGAGTTTGGATTAAAATGGTTTAAACATAGAAACAGAAAAGTAAATATCAACATAAAAAGAATTCATTAATCAGAGAGAAAAGACTTATCAAGCATGTATATATTCCACTCATCACAAACTTAAACCTATCGACCAGTTACACTCAACTTACAATACTCCTCAATATCATCCGGTATCGTTCACAGCACGTGTCCACCTCTGGCACACTCAACCATGCTACCCTCATCGACATTCTCGCACCTGACTCAAGACATAGAGGCATTAAGTTTCGACACCCATACGAATTGTTAGCCCTAAATCTATCTCTAGAGTTCATAAACTAACAGATAATTATCCTTAATCGAAGTTTGTGAAGTTTATCTCTAACACGACCCAAATCCCGCGCACTTAAGCAAAAAGCAAGAACAATCACCAATAGAGATTTGTAAAGCAAATTAAATATAACGCCATGGGCGAAAAATGTACATAAGATCAAAGTACAAACATATACAAACCAAACAAAGAAGAAAGACATGAAGAAAATCAGAAATGAACCAAACACTTCACGGATTGTCAGAGTCGATCGATGAGAAATCCACCCCAGATCATCCACATGCAAGCTTCCATGATGTTTTCTAAGCTAATCCACTGAAAAATGAAGTTTGATGGATTTGGGATCACAAAACCCCAAAACCATACTCTAAAAATTGAGTTTTTGGCCTTTTAATGGTGTTTCTGGCCGTCCAGTTTCGCTCGGCGGAGTTCTGGGAAGCCCGACGGCGAAAGGCGGCTTATTTTGTAAGTTCCAGCATTGTTCTGGAGTGCCCAACCCTGAAATCTACCGCCCGGAGCTGCACCGCCTGGCCCAGCAGAGGCGCAACTGATAGTTGACAACAAAAATCTAGTTTTGTTTTATTCGTAACTTTTGAACCGTAACTCCGTTTTTCGCCCGGTTTGAAGCGCCGAAAAGCTTATTCAATGCTCTATACAATAACGACAAGATATCCTTGATTTATTACCTGCAAAAAAAAATGTAAATCAATTAAACTCAATGATATTTACACAATACGCAATATATACACTAAAACATAAAGTAAACGTATTTATAAACCAGCGGGGTTTATTCGAACGATATCAACAAAAAGTATCGATAAGTGCAACAAAACTTATATACAAAAATAGCTACAATTTGCACTTATCAAATTCTCCCCAACTTACATAATTGTTTGTCCTAAAACAAAAATCAAACAACTCAAAGAAACAGAGTGAAAATCAAAGAATCATGAATCAACAGGTTTTGAAAATCGGACAAATAAATGGTTCAAATGAAAATGGTACACACAAAGTAAATACTTACTACTAAACTACGACGATAACATAGTCACGAAACAAATGCAAAATACAAAAATCATGCCAAACATCCTAAAAAACACAGTTCCAAAGTGAATCACACCTAGCAAAAATAATCATCGGTAGATGAAAAACACAAAATGAGGTACTTATCACTCACACAACAATCATGCAAACAATAGACTAAATTATGAAACCATCCAAAAATTCACATTGAACATACAAAGGGAAGAATCACAAGGGCTTTTCAAGGTTGTAATGTGGTCGGGCAAACAAACAAGGGACAATTCCTAAAGCTAATCAAAACAAAAACTTGCCTAAACCTAAGGGAGTGATCAACTCACAAAAGTTCAAATCAAAATTTCAATCAAACTTCTTCTTTCATCCCAAGTGTTACACAAAACACAATACTTATTTAGCACAATTATTTGAATTCTTTTTGTTTCCTTTTTCAAGGATTTTCTGTTTCTTTCTTTTTTTTTTCTTTTCATTTCTTTTCTTTTTTTTTTTCACATTTTTTTTTCTTTTTCACAACGTCATAGAAACCAACGAATGAGTAAACAATCATTCTCTCCCCAACTTGAATTAAACTAAATCATCATGTGAATACTCCCTACTTTCTAAGGCAAGGTAAAAATTCATACAACAACACAAAGTTGAGGGTTCAAGAAAAAATAATCAATCAAAATCCATAAAAAAAAGTAAATTTGACACTCATAGACAAGCATCAAACTCAAACAACATGGATAATGACCAAAGGCTCAAAGGGGTTACAAATGATCACACACTCACAAGGTGAATTGACTATTCGGCAAGGTAGTTATGCTCAAAATGAAACAAAATGCCTTTATCCTTTTCATGCTTTCATATAATCAATACAAACAAAAGATTAAGCATAATAAAATCCAGTTAGAACAAGAATTTTGGTACTCCGTGCATATATGAACAATAGAAGGCTTCCTCACAAAAAGGGTGGGAACTAAAGTGATTTACAAATGAACAAGTATACGAAAGAATGAATGGCATGGAAGTTTGTAAAATGCCTAAGTAACATGAATATGCTAAAGCCAAGAAAGCGATAAATACATACCTCGGACATGTACAAAACTTAATAATATCATTACCATACATCTGCAAGTTGAAACAATCAAACTTGGAACATCACTTTAAATTTCCTCAAGCTACTCAAAACAAGTTCATTGACAAACACAAAAATTATTAATATAAACAAACTGAAAAACCGGCAGAAAATTCATTAAACAAGTTGTAAAGTGAAGATTTGAGAATTTACGAAAAATCCGAGTACAACTTGTTTAATGAAAGTTCACCACACTACCTAAGCTAAACAACAACAAAAGAAAAGAATACATCATGCTTGTTTTACGTCGTAAGCTCGACGCCTTTACAATGCTTAGTTAGTAACTTTCTTCCTTCATGCCATAGTGATGCCTCACCGGGCAAACCAAAAGCAAGTGTCCTAACCAACCACTTAAACAAACGTTAATCTACAAGTATCAGTATAACAAGTGAAAATATACAATATATACGATATCTACAAAACTCAAAAACAAAGAAACTATCGGAATGCGATTCAATATCAAAACTGATCCCCGGCAACGGCACCATTTTTAGAAGCGGTAAAGCGGCAAGCAAAAATATTTATTTTTAGAAGAATTCCCTCTGGGATTTATGTCGTGTCCACAGAGATCAGTTCGAGGGAAAGACTGTCGTTCGACAATCTCTCGCGTTAATGAGTTTGGATTAAAATGGTTTAAACATAGAAACAGAAAAGTAAATATCAACATAAAAAGAATTCATTAATCAGAGAGAAAAGACTTATCAAGCATGTATATATTCCACTCATCACATACTTAAACTTATCGCCTAGTTACACTCAACTTACAATACTCCCCAATATCACCCGGTATCGTTCACAGCACATGTCCATCTCTGGAATACTCAACCATGCAACCCTCATCGACACTCTCGCACCTGACTCAAGACACAGAGGCATTAAGTTTCGACACCCATACGGATTGTTAGCCCTAAATATATCTCTAGAGTTCATAAACTAACAGATAATTATCCTTAATCGAAGTTTGTGAAGTTTATCTCTAACACGACCCAAATCCCGAGCATTTAAGCAAAAAGCAAGAACAATCACCAATAGAGATTTGTAAAGCAAATTAAATATAACGCCATGGGCGAAAAATGTACATAAGATCAAAGTACAAACATATACAAACCCAACAAAGAAGAAAGACATGAAGAAAATAAGAAATGAACCAAACACTTCACGGACTGTCAGAGTCGATCGATGAGAAATCCACCCCAGATCATCCACATGCAAGCTTCCATGATGTTTTCTAAGCTAATCCACTGAAAAATGAAGTTTGATGGAGTTGGGATCACAAAACCCCAAAACCATACTCTAAAAATTGAGTTTTTGGCCCTTTAATGGTGTTTCTGGCCGTCCAGTTTCGCTCGGCGGAGTTCTGGGGCACCCGACGGCGAAAGGCGGCTTATTTTGTAAGTTCCAGCATTGTTCTGGAGTGCCCGACCCTGAAATCTACCACCCGGAGCTGCACCGCCCGGCCCAGCAGAGGCGCAATTGACAGTAGACAACAAAAATATAACTTTGTTTTATTCGTAACTTTTGAACCGTAACTCCGTTTTTCGCCCGGTTTGAAGCGCCAGAAAGCTTATTCAATGCTCTATACAATAACGGCAAGATATCCTTGATTTAGTACCTTCAAAAATAAATGTAAATCATTAAACTCAATGATATTTACACAATACGCAATATATACACTAAAACATAAAGTAAACGTATTTACAAACCATCGGGGTTTATTCGAACGATATTAACAAAAAGTATCGATAAGTGCCACAAAACTTATATACAAAAATAGCTACAATTTGCACTTATCAAATTCTCCCGAACTTACATAATTGTTTGTCCTCAAACAAAAATCAAACAACTCAAAGAAACAGAGTGAAAACCAAAGAATCATGAATCAACAGGTTTTGAAAATCGGACAAATAAATGGTTCAAATGAAAACGGTACACACAAAGTAAATACTTACTACTAAACTACGACGATAACATAGTCACGAAACACATGCAAAATGCAAAAATCATGCCAAACATCCTAAAAAACACAGTTCCAAAGTGAATCACACCTAGCAAAAATAATCATCGGTAGATGAAAAACACAAAATGAGGTACTTATCACTCACACAACAATCATGCAAACAATAAACTAAATTATGCAACCATCCAAAAATTCACATTGAACATACAAAGGGAAGAATCACAAGGGCTTTTCAAGGTTGTAATGTGGTCGGGCAAACAAACAAGGGGCAATTCCTAAAGTTAATCGAAACAAAAACTTGCCTAAACCTAAGGGAGTGATCAACTCACAAAAGTTCAAATCAAAATTTCAATCAAACTTCTTCTTTCATCCCAAGTGTTACACAAAACACAATACTTATTTAGCACAATTATTTGAATTCTTTTTGTTTCCTTTTTCAAGGATTTTCTGTTTCTTTCTTTTTTTTTTCTTTTCATTTCTTTTCTTTTTTTTTCATATTTTTTTTTCTTTTTCACAACGTCATAGAAACCAACGAATGAGTAAACAATCATTCTCTCCCCAACTTGAATTAAACTAAATCATCATGTGAATACTCCCTACTTTCTAAGGCAAGGTAAAAATTCATACAACAACATAAAGTTGAGGGTTCAAGAAAAAATAATCAATCAAAATCCATAAAAAAAGTAAATTTGACACTCATAGACAAGCATCAAACTCAAACAACATGGATAATGACCAAAGGCTCAAAGGGGTTACAAATGATCACACACTCACAAGGTGAATTGACTATTCGGCAAGGTAGTTATGCTCAAAATGAAACAAAATGCCTTTATCCTTTTCATGCTTTCATATAATCAATACAAACAAAAGATTAAGCATAATAAAATCCAGTTAGAACAAGAATTTTGGTACTCCGTGCATATATGAACAATAGAAGGCTTCCTCACAAAAAGGGTGGGAACTAAAGTGATTTACAAATGAACAAGTATACGAAAGAATGAATGGCATGAAAGTTTGTAAAATGCCTAAGTAACATGAATATGCTAAAGCCAAGAAAGCGATAAATACATACCTCGGACGTGTACAAAACTTAACAATATCATTACCATACATCTGCAAGTTGAAAAGATCAAACTTGGAACATCACTTTAAATTTCCTCAAGCTACTCAAAACAAGTTCATTGACAAACACAAAAATTATTAATATAAACAAACTGAAAAACCGGCAGAAAATTCATTAAACAAGTTGTAAAGTGAAGATTTGAGAATTTACGAAAAATCCGAGTACAACTTGTTTAATGAAAGTTCACCACACTACCTAATCTAAACAACAACAAAAGAAAAGAATACACCATGCTTGTTTTACGTCGTAAGCTCGACGCCTTTACAATGCTTAGTTAGTAACTTCCTTCCTTCATGCCATAGTGATGCCTCACCGGGCAAACCAAAAGCAAGTGTCCTAACCAACCACTTAAACAAACGTTAATCTACAAGTATCAGTATAACAAGTGAAAATATAGAATATATACGATATCTACAAAACTCAAAAACAAAGAAACTATCGGAATGCGATTCAATATCAAAACTGATCCCCGGCAACAGCACCATTTTTAGAAGCGGTAAAGCGGCAAGCAAAAATATTAATTTTCGGAAGAATTCCATTTTTTGGAGCGGTTAAGCGGCAAGCAAAAATATTTATTTTTGGAAGAATTCCCTCCGGGATTTATGTCGTGTCCACAGAGATCAGTTCGAGGGAAAGAATGTCGTTCGACAATCTCTCGCGTTAATGAGTTTGGATTAAAATGGTTTAAACATAGAAACAGAAAAGTAAATATCAACATAAAAAGAATTCATTAATCAGAGAGAAAAGAATTATCAAGCATGTATATATTCCACTCATCACAAACTTAAACCTATCGACCAGTTACACTCAACTTACAATACTCCTCAATATCACCCGGTATCCTTCACAGAACGTGTCCACCTCTGCCACACTCAACCATGCTACCCTCATCGACACTCTCGCACCTGACTCAAGACACAGAGGCATTAAGTTTCGACACCCATACGGATTGTTAGCCCTAAATCTATCTCTAGAGTTCATAAACTAACAGATAATTATCCTTAATCGAAGTTTGTGAAGTTTATCTCTAACACGACCCAAATCCCGCGCATTTAAGCAAAAAGCAAGAACAATCACCAATAGAGATTTGTAAAGCAAATTAAATATAACGCCATGGGCGAAAAATGTACATAAGATCAAAGTACAAACATATACAAACCCAACAAAGAAGAAAGACATGAAGAAAATCAGAAATGAACCAAACACTTCACGGATTGTCAGAGTCGATCGATGAGAAATCCACCCCAGATCATCCACATGCAAGCTTCCATGATGTTTTCTAAGCTAATCCACTAAAAAATGAAGTTTGATGGAGTTGGGATCACAAAACCCCAAAACCATACTCTAAAAATTGAGTTTTTGGCCCTTTAATGGTGTTTCTGGCCGTCCAGCTTCGCTCGGCGGAGTTCTGGGGCGCCCGACGGCGAAAGGCGGCTTATTTTGTAAGTTCCAGCATTGTTCTGGAGTGCCCGACCCTGAAATCTACCGCCTGGCCCAGCAGAGGCGCAACTGACAGTAGACAACAAAAATCTAGCTTTGTTTTATTCGTAACTTTGGAACCGTAACTCCATTTTTCGCCCGGTTTGAAGCGCCGGAAAGCTTATTCAATGCTCTATACAATAACGGAAAGATATCCTTGATTTAGTACCTGCAAAAATAAATGTAAATCAATTAAACTCAATGATATTTACACAATACGCAATATATACACTAAAACATAAAGTAAACGTATTTACAAACCAGCGGGGTTTATTCGAACGATATCAACAAAAAATATCGATAAGTGCAACAAAACTTATATACAAAAATAGCTACAATTTGCACTTATCAAATTCTCCCCAACTTACATAATTGTTTGTACTCAAACAAAAATCAAACAACTCAAAGAAACAGAGTGAAAACCAAAGAATCATGAATCAACAGGTTTTGAAAATCGGACAAATAAATGGTTCAAATGAAAATGGTACACACAAAGTAAATACTTACTACTAAACTACGACGATAACATAGTCACGAAACAAATGCAAAATACAAAAATCATGCCAAACATCCTAAAAAACACAGTTCCAAAGTGAATCACACCTAGCAAAAATAATCATCGGTAGATGAAAAACACAAAATGAGGTACTTATCACTCACACAACAATCATGCAAACAATAGACTAAATTATGCAACCATCCAAAAATTCACATTGAACATACAAAGGGAAGAATCACAAGGGCTTTTCAAGGTTGTAATGTGGTAGGGCAAACAAACAAGGGGCAATTCCTAAAGCTAATCGAAACAAAAACTTGCCTAAACCTAAGGGAGTGATCAAGTCACAAAAGTTCAAATCAAAATTTCAATCAAACTTCTTCTTTCATCCCAAGTGTTACACAAAACACAATACTTATTTAGCACAATTATTTGAATTCTTTTTGTTTCCTTTTTCAAGGATTTTCTGTTTCTTTCTTTTCTTTTTTTTCTTTTAATTTCTTTTCTTTTTTTTTTCACATTTTGTTTTCTTTTTCACAACGTCATAGAAACCAACGAATGAGTAAACAATCATTCTCTCCCCAACTTGAATTAAACTAAATCATCATGTGAATACTCCCTACTTTCTAAGGCAAGGTAAAAATTCATACAACAACACAAAGTTGTGGGTTCAAGAAAAAATAATCAATCAAAATCCATAAAAAAAAGTAAATTTGACACTCATAGACAAGCATCAAACTCAAACAACATGGATAATGACCGAAGGCTCAAAGGGGTTACAAATGATCACACACTCACAAGGTGAATTGACTATTCGGCAAGGTAGTTATGCTCAAGATGAAACAAAATGCCTTTATCCTTTTCATGCTTTCATATAATCAATACAAACAAAAGATTAAGCATAATAAAATCCAGTTAGAACAAGAATTTTGGTACTACGTGCATATATGAACAATAGAAGGCTTCCTCACAAAAAGGGTGGGAACTAAAGTGATTTACAAATGAACAAGTATACGAAAGAATGAATGGCATGGAAGTTTGTAAAATGCCTAAGTAACATGAATATGCTAAAGCCAAGAAAGCGATAAATACATACCTCGGACGTGTACAAAACTTAACAATATCATTACCATACATCTGCAAGTTGAAACGATCAAACTTGGAACATCACTTTAAATTTCCTCAAGCTACTCAAAACAAGTTCATTGACAAACACAAAAATTATTAATATAAACAAACTGAAAAATTGGCAGAAAATTCATTAAACAAGTTGTAAAGTGAAGATTTGAGAATTTACGAAAAATCCGAGTACAACTTGTTTAATGAAAGTTCACCACACTACCTAAGCTAAACAACAACAAAAGAAAAGAATACACCATGTTTGTTTTACGTCGTAAGCTCGACGCCTTTACAATGCTTAGTTAGTAACTTCCTTCCTTCATGCCATAGTGATGCCTCACCGGGCAAACCAAAAGCAAGTGTCCTAACCAACCACTTAAACAAACGTTAATCTACAAGTATCAGTATAACAAGTGAAAATATACAATATATACGATATCTACAAAACTCAAAAACAAAGAAACTATCAGAATGCGATTCAATATCAAAACTGATCCCCGGCAACGGCACCATTTTTAGGAGCGGTAAAGCGGCAAGCAAAAATATTAATTTTCGGAAGAATTCCATTTTTTGGAGTGGTTAAGCGGCAAGCAAAAATATTTATTTTTGGAAGAATTCCCTCCGGGATTTATGTCGTGTCCACAGAGATCAGTTCGAGGGAAAGAATGTCGTTCGACAATCTCTCGCGTTAATGAGTTTGGATTAAAATGGTTTAAACATAGAAACAGAAAAGTAAATATCAACATAAAAAGAATTCATTAATCAGAGAGAAAAGAATTATCAAGCATGTATATATTCCACTCATCACAAACTTAAACCTATCGACCAGTTACACTCAACTTACAATACTCCTCAATATCACCCGGTATCGTTCACAGCACGTGTCCACCTCTGGCACACTCAACCATGCTACCCTCATCGACACTCTCGCACCTGACTCAAGACACAGAGGCATTAAGTTTCGACACCCATACGGATTGTTAGCCCTAAATCTATCTTTAAAGTTCATAAACTAACAGATAATTATCCTTTATCGAAGTTTGTGAAGTTTATCTCTAACACGACCCAAATCCCGCGCATTTAAGCAAAAATCCAGAACAATCACCAATAGAGATTTGTAAAGCAAATTAAATATAACGCCATGGGCGAAAAATGTACATAAGATCAAAGTACAAACATATACAAACCCAACAAAGAAGAAAGACATGAAGAAAATAAGAAATGAACCAAACACTTCACAGATTGTCAGAGCCGATCGATGAGAAATCCACGCCAGATCATCCACATGCAAGCTTCCATGATGTTTTCTAAGCTAATCTACTAAAAAATGAAGTTTGATGGAGTTGGGATCACAAAACTCCAAAACCATACTCTAAAAATTGAGTTTTTGGCCCTTTAATGGTGTTTATGGCCGTCCAGCTTCGCTCGGCGGAGTTCTGGGGCGCCCGACGGCGAAAGGAGACTTATTTTGTAAGTTCCAGCATTATTCTAGAGTGTGTCATACCCCAAATTTTGACCACTAAGATTTCCCATCATTGTCCAAATCATCAGCACAATATGGATGGACCATCATACCTCATTAGTCTTCCCAAAGGTGGGTGAGCATTCACTATAAACAGGATTTAGGCTTTCAAGCCCTCGTAGAGCTCTTAGACAAAGGATCAATCAAGGAATGACATGATCTTCAACTTGTCTAGCCTCTCAAATATCCACATTGGATCAAGAGGACTCCCACTTCAAGGATTAAGCACAAGGTTGCTCCCTTCTAGGTGGATCAAGCCTCAGGATCGCCAGTGTCACCAAATTAGGGTTTGGTCGACTAGGGTCTCCAGATGAAAATTTTCCTCTGGGCATGAGCCAATGCTTCAAAGCATAACCTAAAATGCTCCATGGAACATCATAAACCCCATCATCAAGTCAATTTAGCCTCAGGGGATGCATACATCAAAAATCAAGAATTAGGGTTTCTTGACCTAATTCACCCCTAAGTTGACTTTTGGGACAAATCATGAGCCAAGACCTCAAGACATGATTTGAGGGTCTCCAACATACCACGTTGATCCATTTGCAACAATGGATTGACCCAAGAAGCTTGAGCAACAAGTTTCAATTTCATCTGAAACACAGTTGGGGTTTCGCGAGAAAAGTCAACTGTAACTTTGACTTTTGACCAGGACATGCTCCCAGGCCGTGGGACACGATTAAATACACCCTCTAACACCCATGGAACATGTCCATCAATTTTGATTTAGGTCAAGTACATGATTTCCTGAAGAATCGCACAGTTTGGAATTCATCTGAAAAAAAGTCAACTGTGCACAAAAGTCAAACTTTGACTTTTTGAGATTTTTCATAAAAATGGTTTTTTAACCCTAAAATGATGTTAATGTGTGATTGGAATCATCATTCATCAAGGAAAATCAAAGAAAGTGGGATAACTTGTAAAAGGGGTAACCATAACAACTTAGAAATTTTTCTAAGTTATGAAAAAAAGTGGCAAGGGTACCAACTTTGGAGGATCATAACTCCTAAACCACAAAGCCATTTTTCTCCATCCAAAGCTTGATTTGTAGCCCTCATTACCCTCTACAAAAACTTCAACTAGACCTAAGTCCAATTCATTAAGGATTTTGAGTTATGCTTGGATCAAAATGGCTAAAAAGTTAAAATTGACATTTTTCAGCACAATGTCCCAACTTCAAGGCTGTTTTTCTCCATGATCCAAGTTGAACCAGGTCTAATGTTAAACATCAAAGTTGAAGTACATTATCTAAGCTTTCCGAAAAGTCCTAGAACGTCCATGTAGCATACTCGAGCAAGGAGTTATGGATCTTACAAAAGGCCTTGCTGAAGCTGAATTTTACAAGGCAGATTTGCACATTTTTTGTGCCACACGAATTTTCAAGCCTTGTCATCAGTTTGGACACATCTAAGGATCAAATCCAAGTGGGATGATCTGATCCATGAACCTCCCAAGTCCAAGGAACAAAGAAAAGCATGCCAAAGCCTAGAAATCCCTAAAAGAGGGACAAAACTCCAATTTTGGTTTGGAGCATTTAATGGATACTTAGAGGTGGCATGTACTGAGCCATTCTCATCTGAAATTAGTCAAGACTTATCCAAGACCAAGGGAACCAGCAGCCTGTGCCCTAACCTCTAGTCAATGGCTAGAGGAGACTTGCATTTCCATTGGCCAACATGGAACAAACACCTGCTGCAGTTGTCATTCACTGTGGATCCCAAAACAAACTTGCTCTACTATAAATAGAGCTCATTTGTGCTCAGTTTGAGTACACCAAAGCCATCAAACAGATTCTTTCCTCAAATTCTCTCTTTCACTCCAAAATGCCTTCATTAGTAAGGAAATTATGAGTTTTTGAGCTAGAGAGCAATTCCACTCAAACTAATCACACACACACCTCATATATATCATATGTAAGTTGTGCAAACCATCAAAAGTGACCTGTAATCACAACATCACAAAGTCACCTCTCAAAACCTCAAAATGGCACTTTTTTGCATTTTTCAAGCCATGTCTTGATTCAGTCACTTTCCAAACCAGATAAAACCTCAAACACACTCTAAATATCATCCTTGAACTATCCCAAATGGTGCCACACATCTGGAACACCATTTGAGAGAGTTGGCATTTTGGCCGTTTTTTACCATTTCGCGAGAAAGTGCACAAACTTGCTCCAGAGGTTTCCAGCCGATTCCAACCATCCTAAAAGCTTCTAAGAGGTCATTTGAGGTTGTCCAAAACATCAAATCATTTCTGGAACAAAGCACTTGGAAGGTTGACCAAAATCTCCAAAAAAAGACGTAAAATCCACAACTTGAATTCTTTGAATCATGCTTTCCTTTGTTTTCCACATACATGCATCATTTTGAACAATTCTTGAGGTAAAAATGTAGTCCTTAATGTGTATGTTGTGATCCTCCCACTCTTTGCATTTTGACATGTTTTTATGTGGAATTTTGGTTGTCTTGAAACCATGTACAGTTCTGTCTTGTTTTCATTGGTGTGTTCTATACATTAAGTTTTAGTTTGCATGAGTAACACCATTGGATTCCTTGCGAAAAATTGGTCAAGATAGGTTTTTACGGATTTCAATTCTGATGAAAATTGAGAGAGTTACGCGCGTTGGAAATTTTACGCGAAACGGCGTCGAATTAACGATAGCGGTTCTGTTTTTTCGCTTTGTACAGTGAGTTTCCGAGTGCGTGAATAATACCATGGGATTCCTTGCGAAAAATCGGTCAAGATAGGTTTTTAGGGATTTCAATTCCGATGAAAATTGAGAGAGTTACGCGCGTTGGAAATTTTACGCGAAACGACATCGAATTAACGATAGCGGTCTATTTTTTTCGCTTTGTACAGTGAGTTTCCGAGTGCGTGAATAATACCATTGGATTCCTTACGAAAAATCGGTCAAGATAGGTTTTTACGGATTTCAATTCCGATGAAAATTGAGAGAGTTACGCGCGTTGGAAATTTTACGCGAAACGGCGTCGAAAACAACGATAGCAGTTTTTGTTTTTTAATTTCTGCGTTTTGTGTGTCGATTTTCCGTGTATGTGAGTGATACCATTGGATTCCTTGCGAAAAATCGGTCAAGATAGGCTTTTGCGGATCTTGATTCGGTTAAAAATCGAGAGAGTTACGCGCGTTGGAAATTTTACGCGGAACGATGTTTTTAACGACAGCAGCTCTGGTTTTTTTATCGCTGCATTTTGTACGTTGAGTTTCGGCATGCGTGTGCAATACCATTGGATTCCTTGCGAAAAATCGGTCAGGATAGGCTTTTGCGGATCTTGATTCGGTTAAAAATCGAGAGAGTTACGCGTGTTTGAAATTCAACGCGGAACGATGTTTTTAATCGATAACAGTTTTTGTTTTTTAATTTCTTCGTTTTATACGTCGATTTTCCGTGTGCGTGAGTAATACAATCGGATTCCTTACGAAAAATTGGTCAGGTAGGTACTTCCGGATTTTGATTCCGATAAAAATCGAGAGAGTTACGCGTGTTGGAAATTCGGCGCGGAACGGTATTTTCAAAACGATAGCAGTTTTTTCTGCATTTTGTGCGTCGATTTTCCGTGCGCGTGAGTAATATCATCGGATTCCTTGCGAAAAATCGGTCAGGCAGGTATTTCCGGATTTTGATTCCGATAAAAATTGAGAGTTATGAGTGTTTGAAATTTGATAAAAACGTGTTGAAAATTAAAGTTTCGGTACTCGTTTTTACCCCAAAAAATGTCGAAAATGATATTTTGATATCTTTTCTCTTTTTCTTACTTTTTATTTTCAAAACTCAACCAATTTTTTTCACATAGCAAAAAATCATCATTTTCCAATTCGTACCCCATAATATTTTAATCCAAAAAAATAAAAAATAAAGTATTATTTTTAATATATTTTAAAATAGTGTTATAAATTGTTTTAAATGCTTTTAAAATAATTTCTTTTTTTTCTTGATTTTTAAAACCAAAATGATTTTAAATATTTATGTTGATAAAATATTTTTTTTCATAAACTTTAATCATTATTTAATGATTTTATTTGATATTTTTATCATTTTTTACTTAATTTTTCTTGAAAAAATGTCTAAAAAATGAAATTGGGGTTTTCTTGGATTTTCACCCTAACAAATCATTTTCAAACACCTTGGGCCTCTAATAGAGTGTAAGACCCAATCCTTTTTTGACCAAATCATTTTTGGGCCTCATTCATTGTATAAGCCCCGATACCGTAAAAAACAAACGGCGCGATCGTCGCCTTTTTAAGAAATAACCTTGGGCCTCTCCTCGAGCTATAAGACCCATTCAAAACTTTTGGGCCTCTATTAGAGTGTAAGACCCAATCCCCTTTTAACCAAAACAATTTTGGGCCTCACTTATTGTATAAGTCCCTATGCGTTAAAAGAAAAATTCGGCGCGATCGCCATTTTCAAACGAAAATCAACTGGGCTTCTCTTTGTGCTGTAAGTCCCATTTCTTTTCATTTTTAAACACTTGGGCCTCTATTAGAGTGTAAGACCCAACCCTTTTTTTACGAAACAATTTTTGGGCCTCAGTTATTGTATAAGTCCCGATACGTTAAAAATCTCGGCGCGATCGCCATTTTCAAACTGAAAATATTTTGGGCCTCTCCCTGAGTTGTAAGCCCCATTTTTTGTACAAAAATACACTTTGGGCCTCTAATAGAGTGTAAGACCCAACCCCTCTTTTTTTATATTTTCTTATTATTTTTTAATAATTTGAAAAATCAATAACTCCTTCAATTTTGATTATTTTTTATTGGTTCTTTTTCTGAAAAAATCACAAAAATAGTAAAATATTTTATTCTACAAAAAAATCAAATTTATATTATTTATTTAATATAGTTGGTATTTTTGTGAATAAATTCATTTTTAATTGTTTTTAAGCATTTTAAAAGTGAATATTCATCTTGAAAATAAAGACTATGGGCCTCCCCTCGTGTTGTAAGCCCCATTTCTTTTCTTTAAACTCTTTGGGCCTCTAATAGAGTGTAAGACCCAATCCCTTTGTAAATACCAAAATCTTGGGCCTCAGTCACTTGTATGAGTCCCACGGTGTTTATAAAACTTCGGCGCGACCGTCGCCCTTTTCAGAACTAACCATTGGGCCTACCCTCGAGTAGTAAGACCCATTTCTTTTCTTAAAACTCACTTGGGCCTCTAATAGAGTGTAAGACCCATCCCTTTGTACAGAAAACCTTTCTAGGGCCTCAGTCACTTGTATAAGTCCCTCTGTACAAATTCAACAGTGCGCTCACTGATAAAACCCTGGGCCTCTCCTTGAGCTGTAAGCCCCAAATCTTTCTTTTTCAAAGCACTTTCTCCTTTGATTTTGAATATACTGTTGTTTTCAATCTTTCTTTGTTGAACAACTAACCAAACAGCATGGAAGCTCTACAACCGAGTAAGTGTTTACCCGCTTTCATTTACCGCTTTCATATGTATATAACTGTATTGTGGGGCTGTTTCATTGTAAGTCTCCTTTCACAAACTCATATATATATATAACTGTATTGTGGGGCTATTTCGCTGTAAGTCTTCTTTCATAAACTCATATCAACTGTGTAATAATAGTATAGATATTTAGAGTTTCCCCGGCAACTACGTCTAGAACTAGGTGACGCCGTTTTGTTTATTCGTAGAAATAGACAACTAGATCCCAAATAGGATCACCAGATACAGTCTTCTCTTCGGCTGTCCTCATTAGGAATTGTCAAGAAACTCTACTCCCCAAGATGAATGTCTTCTCCGTGAATGGCATCTTTGAGTTTCTTCCAAATTCTCGAACTTTCCTGACTTGATCTATTCCTTGTGAATAGCTTGCCTTGAATTTGTCGGGGTTTGGGGACCCACGGGCTTCTTAAAAGCATCGGCCTCCTCTTGGGCATTATACAAGGACCCACAGGCTTCCTAAAAGCAACCCCGCCTCCTCTTGGGCTTCGTACAAGGACCCTACGGCTTCTTAGAAGTATTCACAGCCTCCTCTTAGGCTTCGTATAATGATCTCTTCCTTCGGGAATGATAGCCTCCTCTTGGGTTTCGTACAAGGACCCGTCGGCTTCTTAAAAGTTTCTAGCCTCCTCTTGGGCTTCGTACAAATTGTCCCGACGACCTCCTAGAGGTATAGGAATAGAACCTAGTCATCTTCATAGAACAGTCCTTTCATAGAGTCTACTACTATTTCTCAAAGCATAGTACAAAAGATAAAACTCTAGACACAGACAGTCTAACTTCCTTGAGTCTCAAAGACATTCTCAAGTGACCCCTTCGTTAAATAGGAAGGAAACCCGCAGACTCGGACAGTCTCAATACCCTTTGGATTTCCCGTTTCCTCAAAGAGAGGGAAATATCCCTGATCCTCAAATCAAATCCCTGAGTACAGTGTTGCTCATATAAGAACTGATTTTCTCTTTAAAATCGGTATACTGGACCTGTCACTTAACTGAAACAGTTACCATAGCCTCCTCTTGGGCTTTGTACAATGATTCTTCCCAGCGAAGCAAACGTTTAGCCTCCATCTCGGGCTTCGTACGAGATACCAAAATCCTCCCCAGTGGAGTCAAACAACGTTTAGCCTCTCTCTCTGGCTTTGTACGAGACACATAAGAGACTCCCTCGTTGAGTCAATCACCCCTTTTGCCTCTATCTCGGGCTTTATACGAGATACAAAAAGGTTCTTATTGATCCAAATAAACAATAACCTCCATCTCGGGCTTCGTACGAGATACAAAAACACTCTCTTGTTGAGTATAAAAGATTCTTCTGTCGAGTCAACCCTTTTAGCCTCTCTCTCGGGCTTCGTACGAGACACATAAAAACTCCCTCTTGTTGGGCCAATAGCCTCCTCTTAGGCTTTGTATAAGAAAACCACTGGTTGATCCAATCAACCTTTTAGCATCAAAGTTGTGCCTCGTTCACAGTACACAAACATCAACAACTCCTTTCCCTTCATCTAATCGCTGTAAGCGGCAAGCCTCTGGATCATCTACATCCATGCCACTGTCCCTCTTTTAGCATGAGAAATTCCTAAGGAAAGATAGCATTGCTCTACACTGAGTTAAAGTCTTCTCCTTCAGGTTAAAATCCCCTATAAAGAAAATTATGGCATTGTCGGATTCGCATATCCCGGTTAAAGTAATTCTCCTTTATAACCAGTCACCCAACAGTTGTGACAGACAAACCCTTCTTTAGAGATGACAAATTCACTCTAAAGTTGAGGCCCTTCAGCTTCATATCTTGGGCTTTGAACAAGATACAAATAGACTTTTCAGCTTCACATCTTGGGCTTTGAACAAGATACAAATCACCTTTCGCTTCACGTCTTGGGCTTTGAACAAGACACCAAAAACACCCATTTCCTCCCATAGAATAGGAGGAACTACGAACGCTCTGATTTCCCTGTTTCGATAAACGGGAATACGTAGGCATAAGATCGAAAGAAAAGATCTTAGCGAGCACAATCAATAAAAAATCCAAACCCCATACTCCCATATCAAAAGCAGTAATTCAAAAAGCATCAGTGATAACATCCTAACCCTTGTTCCCCGCTAGAAAGTCCTAGAAAGAAAGAAAACCGTATTGGCGAAAATACAAATAACCAGTACAAAGGCCCCCCCAGATTGATAGCATTCGTAACCTAACAGACCGCTGTTTAAACTCAGTATGCAAAGCAGGGTTAATTGGAGACATCTATTTCCCTTCCTTATTCAGCTCACAATAGGATAAAAAATGAATCGACCTGTAGTCAAAGCTCAAACCGCAGAGAGCGACCAGCGCTTAAGAACCGCGTCCAAAATCGCTCGCTACAGAAAAATGGCGCCCACCGTGGGGCATATCTCTTCAGCTTCTTTCCTTTTTCCTCCTTTTCACCTCTTTGGTTGATACCACAGATTGGGGCTTCCGCCGGGGAACCCATTTTCTGTCAGGAACTTAGGATTCTTAGCTTTAAAGGTCTAGGATGTTTAGGAAAAATATATATACTGCTTTTCCTAATTGCTATAGGTGTTTATTTTTCTGCTAATGGGAATTCGTGTGATGCCGCATGTGGTGAGAATGAGTATACACTTAAGATAAGTGATGGCGACGGGGTCGACCATCAACCTCAGTGGAGGCTGACCAACGCAACCCATTCACTCTTCTAGCCAATGGGCCGGTTGTTAAGTCTGAGAAGCTGAGGAGCCAAACCCTTTTGTAGTGCGGAAACTATCGGAAATAGTTGTTACGCGATACTACCCTCATTTGAGGCTGGTGATCTATTCTCGGTGAATGGCACTTACTCTAAGATTGCTCTACAACTCGCTGGCGATCCGCTTGTTGTTTTGCTTTCCTGGGAGGAGCTGATGATAATGAGTACAGGTACAAAAATCACCCTAGTATAAACCTTTGGGGATGGGTAGAGCCTTGACTTCATGACAACGACCCTTTAACCCCAAGTTTTTTCTATGTTTTTGTGTGCTGCATTCATGCATTCATTTAATAAAACATTAAAACATTCAAAAAACTTCTCTTCTAGTCTCTCTGTTTTTCAAATTAAACTAAGACTGTGATTGCAAATATCAGAGAAAAGGATTGCACTTATGGATTTCGGTAGAAGGAGAACTCATACGTACACCTTCAAGGTTCCAAAACTAGAGGATTTGAGAAGGTTAGCAGGGATGATCACTAGCCCTGAGGCTTTCAGAGCCAAGTACGGAGGTTTACTACCACTGTTAAGAGTCCATGTGATTGAGGGAATCATGGATGCGCTCATTCAGTTTTACGATCCGGTTTATCACTGTTTCACATTCCCGGATTACCAGCGGCACCAACGCTGGAGGAGTATTCTCATCTGATCGATCTACACATTACGGATCGAGCTCCATTTTCTGGACTGGAAGAAATTCCAAAGAATTAGACCATTGCAAGAGAAATTCATTTGGACGAGTCTGAGGTCAAGACTCACATGACTACTAAGGGTGGCATCCAAGGTTTGCCAGCCCAGTTCTTGACAAAGAAAGCTCTGTACTTTGCTAGTATAGGGAGCGTGACTGCTTTTGAAAGCATCTTTGTCTTGCTCACCTACGGGTTATTTTTGTTTCCCAACATCAATAACTTCGTCGATATCAATGCCATTAAGGTTTTTCTCATTGGAAACCCTGTGCCGACTTTCCTCGCAGATGCGTATCATTCTGTACACTTAGGAAATTTGTACAGCGGAGGGGAGATCACATGTTGTGTACCTCTGCTTTATAAATGGTTTATCTCACACCTGCCCAAGTCTGCTGCTTTTTGGGATTGTAAGAGTGCCTTACGTTGGTCGCAGAAGATCATGTCCCTCACCAACTCTGATATAGATTGGTGTAATAGGATTTATGAGGGAACCAAAATCATTGACTGTTGTGGAAACTTCCCCAATGTACCCCTCATAGGAACTAAAGGAGGAATCAACTACCATCCGGTATTGGTTCGCCGTCAATTTGGATACCCGATGAGACACATCCCACTAGGTGTTCATCTGGAAGGTCTTTTCTTCAAGGAAGGAGAAAGTGACAGAGCACTAAAGATGGAAATAGTGCATGCTTGGAAACACGTTCATAAGAAAAGACGAGAGTCTCTGGGAAAACCGGACTGTGTCTCGGTGGAGCCTTATCTCCATTGGGTACAAACTAGAGCTCTCAAGCTAAAGATGCCTTATCCTCGTTACGGAATTCTTCCGCCAAGGGAGTCTGTCATGTACTTCATGACGGAAACTGAAAGGCTTCAGGTTACTCTCAACAAAGTTCAAAAGGAGAGAAGGTCTTGGAAGAACAAGTACCGCACCCTCGACGTAGAGTGCATCAAAATACAGCAATTACTAAAGGAGAAGGACGCTCTAATTGAAATTTTGGAGCAGCATGCTGTAGAGAATCAAGATGACCAAAGGAATTTGCTCACTCCTTTCACTTGGCAAAGGAATGACAACCCGACAACGGCCCCAGAGCCCCGGTCAAAGAAAAGGAAGATATCAGAATCAGCACCCGGTTTCTCCTCAGAGAGGACTCGGGACCCATTAGCTTAGGTTTCTGTTTCTGCACTTTGTAATCTACTGTATTTCCATTTCTGTAATCCTTTGGAATTCAATAAAAAGGGGTTTCCCCACCGTTTGATATTTGCAATCTAATTGTCGAAGTTTATTTTGATTAAACCAAAAAATAATTAATATAATCATTGCATTCATCATTCTCACGTAATGCATTCTTCTTACCTACGAATCTCACGTTTGTGTCTCGGTTCTAGAGTCAAACTGTCTCATTCGTACAATACTCAGGCCAATCTTCAGAAAAAGATGGATGATCTTGAGGAAGAAAACAGAGAGTTGAAAGAAGAGATCGACACTCTGAGAGAGGATATGAGAAAGCTTCGTAACGACATGCAAGTCATGGCAGAAGCTTAGCTACAAAGAACTGTGATCTCAGAGATCACCTCAACGCCCATAGTGGAAAGGTATGATCCTAGGTATCAGATACCGAAAGATCGTCCTTGGGGCATGCCTGTTAACTATATCCCGGGAGGATATGTTCCGCCGATCACTAAAGATCAGGGAATCGCAACAGAAGCCGCTGGGCCTGAAGGTTACAGACTTCGGGAAAGCGAAGATGCCAGGGGCATACTGAAGACTCCTGAAGGTTACAAACTTCAGGAAGCACCATGACTTACTGCCATAGTCACGGTACCACCCCCTGTGGTGCACACTGTCCCGGAAGGACAGATTCCACAGACACCTTCTGGTAAAAAGGAAACTATGTTTGACAGAATGGAGGAATTCCAGGAACAGTTCTTGGAAATGCAGAAAGAGCTGCAAGCCATTCACAGTCAGGATTTATTCGGAAAGGACGCCGCAGACCTCTGCTTGGTCCCCAATGTGAAAGTCCCGCACAAATTCCAAGTGCCCGACTTTGAAAAATACAAGGGTAACTCTTGCCCTCAAAGCCATCTGGTGATGTACGCTCGGCGGATGTCAGCTCAGATGGAGAATCAGGACCTACTGATTCACTACTTTCAGGATAGCTTAACCGGTGCCGCACTCAAATGGTACATGGGTTTAAGCCGTGCTACAATCAGCACTTTCAGAGATCTTGGTACTGCCTTCGTCCAACAATACAAATACAATTTGGACATGGCACCCGACAGAGATCAACTCAGAGCAATGTCGCAAAAGGACAAGGAAACCTTTAAGGAGTATGCTCAAAGGAGGCGTGAAATTGCCGCTCAAATTTGTCCGCCTCTTGAGGAAAAAGAGATGACAAAGATCTTCTTAAAGATCTTAAGCTCATTTTACTATGACCGAATGGTTGCCAGTGTGCCCAGTGATTTCACCGAAATGGTCAGCATGGGCGTACGTCTTGAGGAAGCCGTCCGAGAAGGACGTTTGGTAAAAGACACTGGATCGACGAGCGGTACTAAAAAATATGGTAGTGCTCTCCCTAAGAAAAAAGAGCAAGATATTGGGAATATCTCTCTCGGAAAGCAAAGGCGTCGATATCAACCAGTAGCGGCTGTGACTCCTGCTGTCAACCTTGCTCCTATTCCTACGTATCAACCTCAGGTTGTGCAGAGCCAACCTGATCCGCAAAGGACATAACAGCCTCTTCAGCAGGCTCGTCCTCCATACAATAACAACCGTACAACACGACCATCAGGGTTTGATCCTATACCCATGTTGTACGCAGAATTATTTCCGTTACTACTGGCTAAGGGGCACATCCAGACTAAGTCTCCTTTTACCGTACCGGAAAATCTGCCTTTTTGGTTTAAGGTGGATCAGACATGCCCTTATCATCAAGGAGGTTCAGGGCATAACATAGAGACTTGTCTTAATTTCAAGTCCGACGTGCAAAAGCTTGTTAGGAGCGGGCTCTTATCTTTCAAAGATACGAATCCCAATGTTCTCACGAACCCGCTGCCTCAACATGAGAAAGCTGCAGTCAATCTGATTGAGAAAGAGACTAACAATGTCTATCAAATTCACGATGTACTCTTGTTGAAAACCAATCTGATCAAGATGCATTGTAGACAGAGTGGATATGGCCATGTGCCACCTCATAACTATCACCAGTGTGATATCTGCTCTAAAGATAACCAAGGATGTTCTGTGGTGCAAGCAGCTCTACAGGAACAAATGGATCTCGGATGGATCCAAGAGCACCGAGTTCGTGGAGTTAACATGGTCTATACGAACTCCAACATCATTCAAAACCACGACATCCGTGCAATGAATGTCAACTTGGTGGCGATGCACTCAAGGCAAAGCCAGTATCATAATCTGCCGCGACATAATTACAATTCTTGTCTGACTTGCTCGGTAAACAAACAGGGATGCTCTTTCATACAAGAGGCCCTCCAGCGTCAGATGGATCTTGGATGGATCCAAGACTACCATGATAGGAACCCTTATCAGATCAATATGGTTCAGATCTTCGATATTCGCGTGATGAATACCAGCCTGGTAGAGTTACATGCTGAGCAGGTCTGACTCGGATTCTTAATATCACATGACTATCAAAACTGTAAAGTAGGTTGCGAAAATGATCGAGGTTGTACCCTTGTCCAGGAGGCACTCCAGCACTTGTTAAATCACTGGTGGATGCCAATCTATATGGATGAAGATACTCAGCAAATTAGTATCAATAACAGGAATCCTACTCGTCGTCAAATTCAGGATGTCCGATCAGTGGAAGCTAACCTAGTAAGGTTACATTGTATTCAAAGTGGGCGTGGCCAGGTGCCACCACACAATTATGACCGTTGTAGCGTCTGTTCGGAAAGTAACCAAGGGTGTTACCTTGTGAGAGCAGCTCTTCAGGGTCAGGTGGATCGTGGAGAGATTCGCCCATATCCAGGTTCTGGACCCATCAACTGGATGCCGAACTACCTTGCCAATCAAGTCGAGGATGTTGTCATAATCTCTGGTCATCACCATACCAGGGATGTTTTTGCCATCATCCCTCTACTTGAGGAATCTAGAGCTCCCAACCGGGAACGGATCGAGATTACTTACGATGGTCAGAAAAATTAGAAAGTCCCCATAGTCATCTATCTACCGGGACCACTACCGTATGAATCAACTAAGGCAATCCCTTACAAATACGGTGCAACGATAATTGAGAATGGAAAGGAAATTCCATTACCCTCCGTTGTGAATATTGCAGACATCAGTCGTGTAACACGGAGTGGTAGAATCTTCAACCGAGGGGTTGGGGAACCTAACAAAGAAAAGGAACTTCAGACAGAAGCTCTTGATCCCCCAGTCGGTCAATCCAGTAATCCCGACCTTTCGAAAAACAATGATGAGATGCTGAAGCTCATCCAAAGGAGTGAATACAACATTGTTAGTCAACTGTTACAAACTCCTTCAAAGATCTCGGTATTATCACTATTACTCAGTTCAGAAGCACACAGGGAGGCTCTACAGAAAGTCTTGGAACAAGCCTTTGTGGAACAGGATGTAACAATCAGACAGTTCGATAGCATTGTCTCTAACATCACTTCCTGCAACAATTTGGGATTTAGTGATGAGGAATTACCTGAAGAAGGTCCCCGTCATAACATGGCGCTCAATATCACTGTTAACTGCCAGGACGATGCTTTAGCCTGCGTACTGGTAGACACAGGGTCAGCCCTGAATGTTATGCCGAAGTCCACCTTGATGCAATTATCATTCAAGGGCCCTCCGATGAGAGTCAGCGAGGTCGTCGTCAAAGCATTCGACGGATCCAGAAAAGCGGTTATCGGCGAAGTTGATCTTCCCATAACTATTGGTCCTCACACTTTCCAAGTCACTTTCCAGGTCATGGACATCCGGGCAACATACAGTTGTTTATTAGGAAGACCTTGGATACATCAGGCTGGAGCGGTTACTTCAACCCTCCACCAAAAGCTAAAGTTCGTCAAGAACGGCCAACTTGTCACAGTCTGTGGAGAACAGGCCTTGCTCGTGAGTAACTTATCATCATCTGCTTGTGTAAAACCTGAGGAGGTTATTGGAACTCAGTTCCAAGCACTTCCGGTGAGCAAGGACAATCATTTCAAAGGAGGAACCTCGATTTCCTCATACAACGATGCTATCAAAGCGGTCGAGAGTACCGATACGACAGGATGGGGACAGCTTGTCATTCCCATTAACAATAAAACAAAGAAGGGTCTTGGTTTTTCTGCAACATGTACCCAGACAGCTGTCAACGATGAAAGTCTTCATCCCCTTCAAAACTTCTTCCACAGTGGAGGTTTTCTTCACCCAGTGTCTCAGACAGTTCATGCTATCAATGAGGAAGATCCCTCTGACACAGATGAAGAATGGAAGTCCTACCTTAACAAGGACGGTTATATGTCTCAGGAAGAGGTGCCTATGCCTTTTTGCTTTCCTACAGAATGTCCGAGATTTATACCAAGATCAGATGTTGAAATGATCTACAGAGATTGTGATCCGAAAGGATGCCGTGCTCCGCCAAATTCATTAGAGGAGGATACTCTGATGAAAGACAACTTTGACCACAATTACTATGGCCCGATGGATGGCCTGCCAATGTGGCAGCCTTACCCAGGAGACTTGGGGCAAGAAAGTCAGCTGAACAATGAAACTCAGCTGAGCGTCATTGAACAGAATACCCGTATCCCCACCATGTCATGGGATCAACACTCAGGTCATTCAGAAACTACTCAACATGAAGATGAATTCGCAACGTTTGCAGGACTAGAATTCATCAACTATGCTTTTCCTGAGGTCAACGTCATCGAGAGGGATGACTCCCCCAGTTCCAAAAAAGTGTGGGACACCTTGGGACAACCGAGTGGAAAATACGACTATATGGTCAAGTACACCGCTCCCGAAAGCTCTCGTATCAGGCTCGAAGATATCCAGCCAACTGGATGGGGAGATACAGCTGAGAGCACCAATGCTATGCAAAATGCAACAGAGGAATTCTCCTACGATAACTCTGCCTGGGAGACAGATTCCAATGATCCCGCTCCACCAGAAATCAGCGTCATTTCTGAAGACAAATCAAGGAAGGTGCCAGACTTTGTGATTCACCGAGGAGTTCGCCGCCAATGGGTTGCTGTCGATGTCCCGAAGGCCGTTCACCAGTCAAAGTAATTGCCATCTTTAACCTTTCACCCTGCCTAGGTGAAACGGATGTTTTGATAGGGCTCGCTTTCTGTAAATTTCCCTCTTCGCTTTGCCCGAAGCGACAGAGTTTTGTTTTATAGGGCTGTAGTTTCAAGATTCGACTTGTTCATTAATAAAATAACGTCGTTCTGTAATTTCCGCATTAATTGCTGTTTTCTCTTTTTGCTTTTTCAGAAAATGGTAATCCTAAAAAACAATTCAAAAATAAAAACAAGCAGTAAAATAAATACACTGCACACACTTGCATTTTCTCTATCTCTTCTAAACAGGAATCATCACGTCATATAGATTGCTTGTTTTACACCCCGTTGAAACATACGATCCGATGCCGTCTCCCGACTTTGAGTTCCCGGTATTCGAGGCTGAAGAAGAAAATGACAACGAAATTCCAGAAGAGATCTCCCGACTACTCAGACAAGAGGAAAGGTCCATTGAACCTCATAAAGAACCGTTGGAAACGGTAAACTTGGGTTCAGAGCAAGAGAGAAAAGAAATCAGGATTGGGGCACTGCTCAGTCCAACTGCCAGAGAGGGTTTGATAAAGCTTCTCAAAGAATTCCCCAATGTATTCGTTTGGTCCTATCAGGATATGCCAGGTTGGATACCAGCATCGTGGAACGTCACTTACCGCTAAGATCGGAATGTCCGCCAGTAAAGCAAAGGTTGAGACGCACTCACCCGGACATGGCCATCAAAATCAAAGAGGAGGTACAGAAACAGATTGACGCGGGTTTCCTTGCTACATCTGAATATCCTCAATGGTTAGCCAACATCGTACCCGTTCCCAAAAATGATGGAAAGGTCAGAATGTGTGTTGATTACAGAGATCTAAACAAGGCAAGTCCAAAGGACGACTTTCCTTTACCACACATTGACATGCTGGTTGACAGCACAGCAAAGTTAAAAGTATTCTCCTTCATGGATGGATTCTCGGGCTATAACCAGATCAAAATGGCACCGAAAGACATGGAGAAAACTTCATTCATTACCCCATGGGGCACCTTTTGTTACAAGGTAATGTCGTTCGGTTTAAAGAATGTTGGGGCAACCTATCAAAGGGCCATGACTACTATGTTTCATGACATGATACACAAGGAAATCGAATTGTGTGTCGATGATATGATTGCAAAATCAAAAACAGAGAGTGAGCACGTTGAACATCTGTCAAAATTGTTCGAACGTCTAAGAAAATTCAAGCTCCGCTTGAATCCCAACAAGTGCACCTTCGGTGTCCGTTCAGGGAAACTCTTAGGGTTCATCATCAGCCAGAAAGGAATTGAGGTTGATCCTGACAAGGTCAAGGCCATTCAAGAAATACCTTCTCCGAAAACTGAAAAACAAGTCAGAGGATTCCTGGGACGTTTGAACTACATCTCCAGATTCATATTCCTCATGATTGCGACGTGTGCGCCGATCTTTAAATTACTCAAAAAGAACCAGGATTGCGTTTGGTCAGAAGATTGTCAAACCGCCTTCGACAGTATTAAGGAATACCTGTTGAATCCACCGATTCTATCACCTCCAGTGGAAGGAAGACCACTGATCATTTACCTCACAGTCCTAGAGGACTCGATGGGATGTGTACTTGGCCAACAAGACGAAACCAAACGGAAAGAGTCTACCATTTACTATCTAAGCAAGAAATTCACCGACTGCGAGACTCGGTACACGATGCTTGAGAAAACTTGTTGCGCTTTGGCTTGGGCAGCCAAACGTCTTCGCCAGTACATGATTCGTCATACTACTTGGTTGGTCTCCGAAATGGATCCAATCAAGTACGTTTTCGAAAAGCCTGCTCTCACGAGAAGAATTGCCCGTTGGCAGATGCTGTTATCAGAATATGACATAGAGTACCACACTCAGAAAGCCGTTAAGGGAAGTATTTTAGCCGATCATTTGGCTCATCAACCGATTGACGACCAAGAATCAATCGGGTTTGACTTCCCAGACGAAGATGTCATGTATCTAAAAATGAAAGATTGCGGTGAACCGTTACCCAGTGAAGGGCCAGAACCAGGTTCCCAGTGGGGACTTATCTTTGATGGAGCTGTCAATCATTACGGAAACGGAACAGGGGCAACCCCTTTCTTTCTAGTATATGGCATGGAGGCAGTTCTCCCCATAGAAGTAGAGATCCCATCAATCCGGGTATTGATGGAAGCTAAGCTTTCAGAAGCTGAATGGTGTCAAAGCCGACACGAAGAACTGAATCTGATCGAAGAGAAGCGAATCACGGCACTATGCCACGGTCAGTTGTATCAACAGAGAATGAAGAGGGCGTTCGAAAAAAAGGTCCGACCTCGTGTTTTCAGAAAAGGAGACCTTGTGCTCAAGAAGATACAGTCATTTCTCACTGACTCTCGGGGCAAATGGACTCCAAATTATGATGGCCCCTATGTGGTCACAAAAGCTTTCTCAGGCGGTGCCTTGAGACTTGCAACCATGGACGGAGAGGAATTTGCCTACCCCACGAATGTTGATGTAGTCAAGAAATACTTCGCCTAAACTAAAAAAAAAAGTCTCGGTGGATTGAAAACCCGAAAGGGCGGTCCAGGCAAAAGTTAGAGACATGAAAAAAATCATCCCGGTGGATTGGAAACATCATAGTACAATCCAGGCAAAAATTAGGGATAATGGCAAGTAACTATGTTCAACAGAGGCAAGTCCCTCAACAGCAGTTACAGCATCCATCGGAGGAAAACTCCAGTCAAGGTCATCTTCGACAAAAGCTCAGGATGTCCCGAATTCAAAGTTGGTAGAAGGATAGTGGTCGTTATGTTTCAACGTAGCCCTTTTCCCTGTAAATTACCATTTTCAAACTTTGTAAATACTCTTTGGAATCACGCGTTTGGCTGATTTCCATCTTATCAATAAAATTTGAGCCCTTGTGCTTTTGTTTGTAGTTCTTATTTGTTTTAGCTTTACAGAACGACATTTTAACATGATCAACGATTCTTAAAATAAAACAAAAATGAATTTACTTGTTAAAACTTTTTCTGCTTTTTAATAAAGATGGCAATTTCTTTTGACTGTTGAACATCGAAAGAGCATCGATTGCGTCTCCAAAGACGTTTGAACTTCAAAGTGCAGAATCAAAGTACTCCTTCTAGACCAATACGCCTGAATGAAGGATCAGCAATGTCAGAGACCATGTTTCGTCTGACATCCTCGGCCGAGTTCTCATCTCCTAAGCCCGACCAGCGTCGCCCCCAACAGGGACCATTTCTCCTAAGCAAGGCAGAATTGCTATCTTGAACCAGCGATATTTCTACATGCCCCACTGTGGCCGAGTATCCATTCGTGTTCATCCCTTAGTCTGTATGTTGCGTCAGTTTTGTCCGCATATACATACATACATCATGCATTATTGATTTGCATTCACGTTCATATTGCATCACTATCACTCTAGTCGGTCTTATCCCCTAGTGATAAAAGTCATCTCAATCGAGTTGTCAGACCTTTCCTCGTTAGGAAGTGAATCATCTAAGCAATCTCTCTCCCATTTATCTCTGGATTAGAGACGGTCCTTGACCACTTTGATAACTTGAACCTCTGAGAAACAAGAAAACTTTCAACAAATATCACTCTTCACCATTGAAGATGATATCCTTGCTTTCCCGGATTAAGGAAAATCCCCAGTGAAAGCCTCTTAATTAGAGATTCAGCGGTACGACAGTTTTTCTCCGAAAAAACCATTGATGAAAAGGTCATCGGCACCTCAAAATTGGATCCCATCATATGGCATTTCTCTGGGAAGATCCCGAGAAAAGTATGATGTAAGCTCCCAAATGAAAACAGTCTCTCAAGAGACTCGCTTTCCCCAGTAGAATCGACAAATGGCGTCTCCAACAGAGAAGTTTGTGCAACTCTACAACTCAGACGATTGGGTTCCCCAACAAGTCTGACATCAAATCTTTTTCCACTCAAATGGCATCTCCCCAGGAAAATTCGGCGAGAAGTTTGAAGGAAAGCCGCTACTAATAGCGTTCCTTGTCAAGAAAGTTTATTGACAAAAGAAACTGAGACCAGTTCCTTGGTAGGAAACCAGGATCGAGGGGAAGTTTATTTCAGCAACTAAGACCGGGTCCTTGGTAGGAAACCAGGATTGAGGGGAAGTTTATATCAGAAACCGAGACCAGATCCTTGGTAGGAAACCAGGATCGAGGGGAAGTTTACTTTAGAAACTGAGACCAGTTCCTTGGTAGAAAACCAGGATCGAGGGGAAGTTTATTTCAAGAGAAACTGAGACCAGCTCCTTGGCTGAAGACCAGGATCGAGGGGAAGTTTACCGTTTCTAAGCATCATCACTTAGCTAAAGAAGATGAATGCGTAAGCTACCATTCATAACCACCATCAAAATTTCGGGTATTCCGATATTTAATCCTCTTGCACCCCGAATGCTCGAATACCTTCTCCATTCACACCTTCGGGTCCAAGAAGATTAAATAGGGGCATCTGTCATACCCCAAATTTTGACCACTAAGATTTCCCATCATTGTGAAAATCATCAGCACAATATGGATGGACCATCATACCTCATTAGTCTCCCCAAAGGTGGGTGAGCATTCACTATAAACAGGATTTAGGCTTTCAAGCCCTCGCAGAGCTCTTAGACAAAGGATCAATCAAGGAATGACATGATCTTCAACTTGTCTAGCCTCTCAAATATCCACATTGGATCAAGAGGCCTCCCACTTCAAGGATTAAGCACAAGGCTGCTCCCTTCTAGGTGGATCAAGCCTCAGGATCGCCAGTGTCACCAAATTAGGGTTTGGTCGACTAGGGCCTCCAGATGAAAATTTTCCTCTGGGCATAAGCCAATTCTTCAAAGCATAACCTAAAATGCTCCATGGAACATCATAAACCCCATCATCAAGTCAATTTAGCCTCAGGGGATGCATACATAAAAAATCAAGAATTAGGGTTTCTTGACCTAATTCACCCCTAAGTTGACTTTTGGGACAAATCATGAGCCAAGACCTCAAGACATGATTTGAGGGTCTCCAACATACCACGTTGATCCATTTGCAACAATGGATTGACCCAAGAAGCTTGAGCAACAAGTTTCAATTTCATCTGAACCACAGTTGGGGTTTCGCGAGAAAAGTCAACTATAACTTTGACTTTTGACCAGGACATGCTCCCAGGCCGTGGGACACGATTAAATACACCCTCTAACACCCATGGAACATGTCCATCAATTTTGATTTAGGTCAAGTACATGATTTCCTGAAGAATCGCACAGTTTGGAATTAATCTGATAAAAAGTCAACTGTGCACAAAAGTCAAACTTTGACTTTTTGAGATTTTTCATAAAAATGGTTTTTTAACCCTAAAATGATGTTAATGTGTGATTGGAATCATCATTCATCAAGAAAAATCAAAGAAAGTGGGATAACTTGTAAAAGGGGTAACCATAAAAACTTAGAAATTTTTCTAAGTTATGAAAAAAAGTGGCAAGGGTACCAACTTTGGAGGATCATAAATCCTAAACCACAAAGCCATTTTTCTCCATCCAAAGCTTGATTTGTAGCCCTCATTACCCTCTACAAAAACTTCAACTAGACCTAAGTCCAATTCATTAAGGATTTTGAGTTTATGCTTGGATCAAAATGGCTAAAAAGTTAAAATTGACATTTTTCAGCACAATGTCCCAACTTCAAGGCTGTTTTTCTCCATGATCCAAGTTGAACCAGGTCTAATGTTAAACATCAAAGTTGAAGTACGTTATCTAAGCTTTCCGAAAAGTCCTAGAACGTCCATGTAGCATACTCGAGCAAAGAGTTATGGATCTTACAAAAGGCTTTGATGAAGCTGAATTTTACAAGGCAGATTTGCACATTTTTTGTGCCACACGAATTTTCAAGCCTTGTCATCAGTTTGGACACATCTAAGGATCAAATCCAAGTGGGATGATCTGATCCATGAACCTCCCAAGTCCAAGGAACAAAGAAAAGCATGCCAAAGCCTAGAAATCCTTAAAAGATGGACAAAACTCCAATTTTGGTTTGGAGCATTTAATGGATGCTTAGAGGTGGCATGTACTGAGCCATTCTCATATGAAATTAGTCAATACTTATCCAAGACCAAGGGAACCAGCAGCCTGTGCCCTAACCTCTAGTCAATGGCTAGAGGAGACTTGCATTTCCATTGGCCAACATGGAACAAACACCTGCTGCAGTTGCCATTCACTGTGGATCCCAAAACAAACTTGCTCTACTATAAATAGAGCTCATTTGTGCTCAGTTTGAGTACACCAAAGCCATCAAACAGATGCTTTCCTCGAATTCTCTCTTTCACTCCAAAATGCCTTCATTACTAAGGAAATTATGAGTTTTTGAGCTAGAGAGCAATTCCACTCAAACTAATCACACCCACCGCATATATATCATATGTAAGCTGTGCAAACCATCAAAAGTGACCTGTAATCACAACATCACAAAGTCACCTCTCAAAACCTCAAAATGGCACTTTTTTTGCATTTTTCAAGCCATGTCTTGATTCAGTCACTTTCCAAACCAGATAAAACCTCAAACACACTCTAAATATCATCCTTGAACTATCCCAAATGGTGCCACACATCTGGAACACCATTTGAGAGAGTTAGCATTTTGGCCGTTTTTGACCATTTCGCGAGAAAGTGCACAAACTTGCTCCAGAGGTTTCCAGCCGATTCCAACCATCCTAAAAGCTTCTAAGAGGTCATTTGAGGTTGTCCAAAGCATCAAATCATTTCTGGAACAAAGCACTTGGAAGGTTGCCCAAAAACTCCAAAAAAAGAGGTAAAATCCACAACTTGAATTCTTTGAATCATGCTTTCCTTTGTTGTCCACATACATGCATCATTTTGAACAATTCTTGAGGTAAAAATATAGTCCTTAATGTGTATGTTGTGATCCTCCCACTCTTTGCATTTTGACATGTTTTTATGTGGAATTTTGGTTGTCTTGAAACCATGTACAGTTCTGTCTTATTTTCATTAGTGTGTTCTATACATTAAGTTTTAGTTTGCATGAGTAACACCATTGGATTCCTTGCGAAAAATCGGTCAAGATAGGTTTTTACGGATTTCAATTCCGATGAAAATTGAGAGAGTTACGCGCGTTGGAAATTTTACGCGAAACGGCGTCGAATTAACGATAGCGGTTCTGTTTTTTTCGCTTTGTACAGTGAGTTTCCGAGTGCGTGAATAATACCATTGGATTCCTTACGAAAAATCGGTCAAAATAGGTTTTTACGGATTTCAATTCCGATGAAAATTGAGAGAGTTATGGGCGTTGGAAATTTTACGCGAAACGGCGTCGAAAACAACGATAGCAGTTTTTGTTTTTTAATTTCTGCATTTTGTGTGTCGATTTTCCGTGTGCGTGAGTGATACCATTGGATTCCTTGCGAAAAATAGGTCAAGATAGGCTTTTGCGGATCTTGATTCGGTTAAAAATCGAGAGAGCTACGCGCGTTGGAAATTTTACGCGGAACGATGTTTTAAACGACAGCAGCTCTGGTTTTTTTATCGCTGCGTTTTGTACGTTGAGTTTCGGCGTACGTGTGCGATACATTGGATTCCTTGCGAAAAATCGGTCAGGATAGGCTTTTGCGGATCTTGATTCGGTTAAAAATCGAGAGAGTTACGCGTGTTTGAAATTCAATGCGGAACGATGTTTTTAATCGATAACAGTTTTTGTTTTTTAATTTCTGCGTTTTATACGTCAATTTTCCGGTGTGTGAGTAATACCATCGGATTCCTTGCGAAAAATTGATCAGGTAGGTACTTCCGGATTTTGATTCCGATAAAAATCGAGAGAGTTACGCGTGTTGGAAATTCGGCGCGGAACGGTATTTTCAAAACGATAGCAGTTTTTTCTGCGTTTTGTGCGTCGATTTTCCGTGTGCGTGAGTAATATCATCGGATTCCTTGCGAAAAATCGGTCAGGCAGGTATTTCCGGATTTTGATTCCGATAAAAATTGAGAGAGTTATGAGTGTTTGAAATTTGATAAAAACGTGTTGAAAATTAAAGTTTCGGTACTCGTTTTTACCCCAAAAAATGTCGAAAATGATATTTTGATATCTTTTCTCTTTTTCTTACTTTTTATTTTCAAAACTCAACCAATTTTTTTCACATAGCAAAAAATCATCATTTTCCAATTCGTACCCCATAATATTTTAATCCAAAAAAATAAAAAAATAAGTATTATTTTTAATATATTTAAAAATAGTGTTATAAATTGTTTTAAATGCTTTTAAAATGATTTCTTTTTTTTTTCTTGATTTTTAAAACCAAAATGATTTTAAATATTTATGTTGATAAAATATTTTTTTTCATAAACTTTAATCATTATTTAATGATTTTATTTGATATTTTTATCATTTTTTACTTAATTTTTCTTGAAAAAATGTCTAAAAAATGAAATTGGGGTTTTCTTGGATTTTCACCCTAACAAATCATTTTCAAACACCTTGGGCCTCTAATAGAGTGTAAGACCCAATCCTTTTTTGACCAAATCATTTTTGGACCTCATTCATTGTATAAGCCCCGATACCGTAAAAAACAAACGGCGTGATCGTCGCCTTTTTAAGAAATAACCTTGGGCCTCTCCTCGAGCTATAAGACCCATTCAAAACTTTTGGGCCTCTATTAGAGTGTAAGACCCAATCCCCTTTTAACCAAAACAATTTTGGGCCTCACTTATTGTATAAGTCCCTCTGCGTTAAAAGAAAAATTCGGCGCGATCGCCATTTTCAAACGAAAATCAACTGGGTTTCTCTTTGAGCTGTAAGTCTCATTTCTTTTCATTTTTAAACACTTGGGCCTCTATTAGAGTGTAAGACCCAACCCTTTTTTTACGAAACAATTTTTGGGCCTCAGTTATTGTATAAGTCCCGATACGTTAAAAATCTCGGCGCGATCGCCATTTTCAAACTGAAAATATTTTGGGCCTCTCCCTGAGTTGTAAGCCACATCTTTTGTACAAAAATACACTTTGGGCCTCTAATAGAGTGTAAGACCCAACCCCTCTTTTTTTATATTTTCTTATTATTTTTTAATAATTTGGAAAATCAATAACTCCTTCAATTTTGATTATTTTTTATTGGTTCTTTTTCTGAAAAAATCACAAAAATAGTAAAATATTTTATTCTACAAAAAAATCAAATTTATATTATTTATTTAATATAGTTGGTATTTTTGTGAATAAATTCATTTTTAATTGTTTTTAAGCATTTTAAAAGTGAATATTCATCTTGAAAATAAAGACTATGGGCCTCCCCTCGTGTTTTAAGCCCCATTTCTTTTCTTTAAACTCTTTGGGCCTCTAATAGAGTGTAAGACCCAATCCCTTTGTAAATACCAAAATTTTGGGCCTCAATCACTTGTATGAGTCCCACGGTGTTTACAAAACCTCGGCGCGACCGTCGCCCTTTTCAGAATTAACCATTGGGCCTACCCTCGAGTAGTAAGACCCATTTCTTTTCTTAAAACTCACTTGGGCCTCTAATAGAGTTTAAGACCCATCCCTTTGTACAGAAAACCTTTCTAGGGCCTCAGTCACTTGTATAAGTCCCTCTGTACAAATTCAACAGTGCGCTCACTGATAAAACCCTGGGCCTCTCCTTGAGCAGTAAGCCCCAAATCTTTCTTTTTCAAAGCACTTTCTCCTTTGATTTTGAATATACTGTTGTTTTCAATCTTTCTTTGTTGAACAACTAACCAAACAGCATGGAAGCTCTACAACCGAGTAAGTGTTTACCCGCTTTCATTTACCGCTTTCATATGTATATAATTGTATTGTGGGGCTGTTTCACTGTAAGTCTCCTTTCACAAACTCATATATATATAACTGTATTGTGGGGCTGTTTCACTGTAAGTCTTCTTTCATAAACTCATATCAACTGTGTAATAATAGTATAGATATTTAGAGTTTCCCCGGCAACTACGTCTAGAACTAGGTGACGTCGTTTCGTTTATTCGTAGAAATAGACAACTAGATCCCAAATAGGATCACCAGATACAGTCTTCTCTTCGGCTGTCCTCATTAGGAATTGTCAAGAAACTCTACTCCCCAAGATGAATTTCTTCTCCGTGAATGGCATCTTTGAGTTTCTTCCAAATTCTCAAACTTTCCTGACTTGATCTATTCCTTGTGAATAGCTTGCCTTGAATTTGTCGGGGTTTGGGGACCCACGGGCTTCTTAAAAGCATCGGCCTCCTCTTGGGCATTATACAAGGACCCACAGGCTTCCTAAAAGCAACCCCGCCTCCTCTTGGGCTTCGTACAAGGACCCTACGGCTTCTTAGAAGTATTCACAGCCTCCTCTTAGGCTTCGTATAATGATCTCTTCCTTCGGGAATGATAGCCTCCTCTTGGGTTTCGTACAAGGACCCGTCGGCTTCTTAAAAGTTTCTAGCCTCCTCTTGGGCTTCGTACAAATTGTCCCGACGACCTCCTAGAGGTATAGGAACAGAACCTAGTCATCTTCATAGAACAGTCCTTTCATAGAGTCTACTACTGTTTCTCAAAGCATAGTACAAAAGATAAAACTCTAGACACGGACAGTCTAACTTCCTTGAGTCTCAAAGACATTCTCAAGTGACCCCTTCGTTAAATAGGAAGGAAACCCACAGACTCGGACAGTCTCAATACCCTTTGGATTTCCCGTTTCCTCAAAGAGAGGGAAATATCCCTGATCCTCAAATCAAATCCCTGAGTACAGTGTTGCTCATTTAAGAACTGATTTTCTCTTTAAAATCGGTATACTGGACCTGTCACTTAACTGAAACTGTTACCATAGCCTCCTCTTGGGCTTTGTACAATGATTCTTCCCAGCGAAGCAAACGTTTAGCCTCCATCTCGGGCTTCGTACGAGATACCAAAATCCTCCCCAGTGGAGTCAAACAACGTTTAGCCTCTCTCTCGGGCTTTGTACGAGACACATAAGAGACTCCCTCGTTGAGTCAATCACCCCTTTCGCCTCCATCTCGGGCTTTATACGAGATACAAAAAGGTTCTTATTGATCCAAATAAACAACAGCCTCCATCTCGGGCTTCGTACGAGATACAAAAACACTCTCTTGTTGAGTATAAAAGATTCTCCTATCGAGTCAACCCTTTTAGCCTCTCTCTCGGGCTTCGTACGAGACACATAAAAACTCCCTCTTGTTGGGCCAATAGCCTCCTCTTAGGCTTTGTATAAGAAAACTACTGGTTGATCCAATCAACCTTTTAGCATTAAAGCTGTGCCTCATTCACAGTACACAAACATCAACAACTCCTTTCCCTTCATCTAATCGCTGTAAGCGGCAAGCCTCTGGATCATCTACATCCATGCCACTGTCCCTCTTTTAGCATGAGAAATTCCTAAGGAAAGATAGCATTGCTATACACTGAGTTAAAGTCTTCTCCTTCAGGTTAAAATCCCCTATAAAGAAAATTATGGCATTGTCGGATTCGCATATCCCGGTTAAAGTAATTCTCCTTTATAACCAGTCACCCAACAGTTGTGACAGACAAACCCTTCTTTAGAGATGACAAATTCTCTCTAAAGTTGAGGCCCTTCAGCTTCATATCTTGGGCTTTGAACAAGATACAAATAGACTTTTCAGCTTCACATCTTGGGCTTTGAACAAGATACAAATCACATTTCGCTTCACGTCTTGGGCTTTGAACAAGACACCAAAAACACCCATTTCCTCCCATAGAATAGGAGGAACTACGAACGCTCTGATTTCCCTGTTTCGATAAACGGGAATACGTAGGCATAAGATCGAAAGAAAAGATCTTAGCGAGCACAATCAATAAAAAACCCAAACCCCATACTCCCATATCAAAAGCAGTAATTCAAAAAGCATCAGTCATAACATCCTAACCCTTGTTCCCCGCTAGAAAGTCCTAGAAAGAAAGAAAACCGTATTGGCGAAAATACAAATAACCAGTACAAAGGCCCCCCACATTGATAGCATTCGTAACCTAACAGACCGCTGTTTAAACTCAGTATACAAAGCAGGGTTAATTGGAGACATCTATTTCCCTTCCTAATTCAGCTCACAATAGGATAAAAAATGAATCGACCTGTAGTCAAAGCTCAAACCGCAGAGAGCGACCAGCGCTTAAGAACCGCGTCCAAAATCGCTCGCTACAGAGTGCCCGACCTTGAAATCTACCGCCCGGAGCTGCACCGCCCGGCCCAGCAGAGGCGCAACTGACAGTAGACAACAAAAATCTAGCTTTGTTTTATTCGTAACTTTTGAACCGTAACTCCGTTTTTCGCCCGGTTTGAAGCGGTGGAAAGCTTATTCAATGCTCTATACAATAAATGCAAGATATCCTTGATTTAGTACCTGCAAAAATAAATGTAAATCAATGAAACTAAATGATATTTACAAAATACGCAATATATACACTAAAACATAAAGTAAACGTATTTACAAATGCAGCGGGGTTTATTCGAACGATATCAACAAAAAGTATCGATAAGTGCAACAAAACTTATATACAAAAATAGCTACAATTTGCACTTATCAAATTCTCCCCAACTTACATAATTGTTTGTCCTCAAACAAAAATCAAACAACTCAAAGAAACAGAGTGAAAACCAAAGAATCATGAATCAACAGGTTTTGAAAATCGGACAAATGAATGGTTCAAATGAAAACGGTACACACAAAGTAAATACTTACCACTAAACTACGACGATAAAATAGTCACAAAACAAATGCAAAATACAAAAATCATGCCAAACATCCTAAAACAACACAAGTTCCAAAGTGAATCACACCTAGCAAAAATAATCATCGGTAGATGAAAAACACAAAATGAGGTACTTATCACTTACACAACAATCATGCAAACAATAGACTAAATAATGCAACCATCCAAAGATTCACATTGAACATACAAAGGCAAGAATCACAAGGGCTTTTCAAGGTTGTAATGTGGTCGGGCAAACAAACAAGGGGCAATTCCTAAAGCTAATCGAAACAAAAACTTGCCTAAACCTAAGGGAGTGATCAACTCACAAAAGTTCAAACCAAAATTTCAATCAAACTTCTTCTTTCATCCCAAGTGTTACACAAAACACAATACTTATTTAGCACAATTATTTAAACTCTTTTTGTTTCCTTTTTCAAGGATTTCTGTTTCTTTCTTCTTTTTTTTCTTTTCTTTTTATTTTTTACTTTTTTTTTCTTTTTCACAACCTCATAGAAACCAACGAATGAGTAAACAATCATTCTCTCCCCAACTTGAATGAAACTAAATCATCATGTGAATACTCCCTACTTTCTAAGGCAAGGTAAAAATTCATACAACAACACAAAGTTGAGGGTTCAAGAAAAAATAATCAATCAAAATCCATACAAAAAGTAAATTTGACACTCATAGACAAGCATCAAACTCAAAAAACATGGATAATGACCAAAGGCTCAAAGGGGTTACAAATGACCACACACTCACAAGGTGAATTGACTATTCTGCAAGGTAGTTGTGCTCAAAATGAAACAAAATGCCATGATCCTTTACATGCTTTCATATAATCAATACAAACAAAATATTAAGCATAATAAAATCCAGTTAGAACAAGAATGTTGGTACTCTGTGCATATATGAATAATAGAAGGCTTCCTCACAAAAAGGGTGGGAACTAAAGTGATTCACAAATGAACTAGTATACGAAAGAATGAATGGCATGGAAGTTTGTAAAATGCCTAAGTAACATGAATATGCTAAAGTCAAGAAAGCGATAAATACATACCTCAGACGTGTACAAAACTTAACAATATCATTACCATACATCTGCAAGTTGAAACGATCAAACTTGGAACATCACTTTAAATTTCCTCAAGCTACTCAAAACAAGTTTATTGACAAACACAAAAACTATTAATATAAACAAACTGAAAAACAGGAAAAAAATTCATTAAACAAGTTGTAGAGTGAAGATTTGAGAATTTACGAAAAATCCGAGTACAACTTGTTTAATGAATGTTCACCACACTACCTAAGCTAAACAACAAAAAAAGAAAAGAATACACCATGCTTGTTTTACGTCGTAAGCTCGACACCTTTACAATGCTTAGTTAGTAACTTTCTTCCTTCATGCCATAATGATGCCTCACCGCGCAAACCAAAAGCAAGTGTCCTAACCAACCACTTAAACAAACGTTATTCTACAAGTATCAGTATAACAAGTGAAAATATACAATATATACGATATCTACTAAACTCAAAAACAAAGAAACTATCGGAATGCGATTCAATATCAAAACTGATCCCCGACAATGGCGCCATTTTGTTGGAGCGGTAAAGTGGCAAACAAAAATATTTATTTTCGGAAGAATTCCATTTTGTTGGAGCGGTAAAGCGGCAAGAAAAAATATTTATTTTCGGACGAATTTCCTCCGGGATTTATGTCGTGTCCACAGAGATCGGTTCGAGGGAAAGAATGTCGTTTGACAATCTCTCGCGTTAATGAGTTTGGATTAAAATGGTTTAAACATAGAAACAGAAAAGTAAATATCAACATAAAAAGAATTCATTAATCAGAGAGAAAAGACTTATCAAGCATGTATATATTCCACTCATCACAAACTTAAACCTATCGGCCAGTTACACTCAACTTACAATACTCCTCAATATCACCCGGTATCGTTCACAACATATGTCCATCTCTGGCACACTTAACCATGATACCCTCATCGGCACTCTCGCACCCGACTCAGGACACGGAGGCATTAAGTTTCGACACCCATACGGATTGTTAGCCCTAAATCTATCTCTAGAGTTCAGAAACTAACCGATAATTATCCTTAATCGAAGTTTGTGAAGTTTATCTCTAACACGACCCAAACCCCGCGCATTTAAGCAAAAATCAAGAACAATCACCAATAGAGATTTGTAAAGCAAATTAAATATAACACCATGAGCGACAAATGTACATAAGATCAAAGTACAAACATATACAAACCTAACAAAGAAGAAAGACATAAAGAAAATCAGAAATGAACCAAACACTTCACGGATTGTCAGAGCCGATCGATGAGAAATCCACCCCAGATCATCCACATGCAAGCTTCCATGATGTTTTCTAAGCTAATCTACTGAAAAATGAAGTTTGATGGAGTTTGGATCACAAAACCCTAAAACCATACTCTAAAAATTGAGTTTTTGGCCCTTTAATGGTGTTTCTGGCCGTCCAGTTTCGCCCGGCGGAGTTCTGGGGCGCCCGAAGGCGAAAGGCGGCTTATTTTGTATGTTCCAGCTTTGTTCTGGAGCGCCCGGCCCTGCAATCTACCGCCCGGCGCTGCACCTCCTGGCTCAGTAGAGGCGCAGCTGACAGTAGACAGCAAAAATCCAGCACTGTTTTATTTGTAACTTTTGAACCGTAACTCCGTTTTTCACCCGGTTTGAAGTGCTGGAAAGCTTATTCAATTCTCTATACAACAATGGCAAGATATCCTTAATTTAATACCTGCAAAAATAAATGTAAATCAATTAAACTCAATGATATTTACACGATACGCAATATATAAACTAAAACGTAAAGTAAACGTATTTACAAACGAAGCGGGGTTTATTCGAACGATATCAACAAAAAGTATCGATGAGTGCAACAAAACTTATATACAAAAATAGCTACAATTTACACTTATTAGCAATCGGATTCCATGGTCAACCAATAGTATCCTGCTCTTAGAAATTTTCTCGTCCTTGTGTATCCATTGACATGAGTGCCAAAGGATCCTTCATGAATTTCTTTCATCAGCATGTTTGCTTCTGGCCTGTCTACACATCGGAGCAAGACCATGTGAAAGTTTCTCTTATCGAGTGTATCACCGCTCAGAAAGAAGCTGCTTGCCAATCTTCGGAGGGTCTTTCTGTCTTTTCTTAATGCCCCAGGTGGGTACTCTTGTTTCTTAAGGAAGCATTTGATATCGTGATACCAAGGTTTGTCGTCTATGACAGCTTCGATCATGAAGATGTAAGCGGGCCTCTCAAGGCGCATTATGTTAATCTTAGGTATGTCATTCCATTGACCTACTGTAATCATGGAAGAGAGAGTGGCTAATGCATCAGCCATGTGATTCTCTTCACTAGGGATATGGTGAAACTCGATTCTGTTGAAGAATGGTAGCAACCTTCTCGCGTAGTCTTTGTAAGGAATCAATCCTGATTGACATGTGTTCCAATCTCCTTTGATCTGATTGATAACCAGAGCTGAGTCGCCATATACATCCAAGTTCTTGATCCTTAAGTCGATCACTTCTTCGAGACCCATGATACAAGCTTCGTATTCGGCCTCATTGTTTATACACTTGAATGTCAGTTGGGAGGTGAAAGGAATGTGGGTACCCTGAGGTGTTATAATGATTGCCCCAATCCCGTTTCCATAATGATTGACAGCTCCGTCAAAAATAAGTCCCCACTGGGAACCTGGTTCCGGCCCTTCACTGGGTAGCGAGTCATCGCAATCTTTTATTTTCAAGTACATGACATCTTCGTCTGGGAAGTCAAACCCGATTGATTCCTGATCGTTAATCGGTTGAAGAGCCAAATGATCGGCTAAAACACTTCCTTTGACGGCTTTCTGAGCATGGTACTGGATATCGTATTCTGATAACAACATCTGCCAATGGGCGATCCTTCCTGTGAGAGCAGGCTTTTCAAAGACATACTTGATTGGATCTATTTTGGAGATTAACCAAGTAGTGTGACGAATCATATACTGGCGAAGACGTTTGGCTGCCCAAGCCAAAGCACATCAAGTTTTCTCAAGCATAGTGTACCGAGTTTCACAGTCAGTGAATTTCTCGCTTAAGTAGTAGATGGCAGACTCTTTTCTTTTTGTATCGTCTTATTGGCCAAGTACACAACCAATCGAGTCTTCCAAGACTGTTAAGTAGAGGATCAATGGTCTTCCCTCCACCGGAGGTGACAAAATAGGCGGATTCAATAGGTATTCCTTGATACTGTCGAAGGCGATTTGGCAGTCTTCTGTCCAAACGCAGTCCTAATTCTTTTTGAGTAATTTGAAAATTGACGCACATGTCGTGGTCATAAGGAATATGAATCTGGAAATGTAATTTAAACGTCCCAAGAATCCCATGACTTGTTTTTCAGTCTTTGGAGAAGGCATTTCTTGAATGGCCTTGACCTTGTCAGGATCAACCTCAATTCCTTTCTGGCTGACGATGAACCCTAAGAGTTTCCTTGAGCGGACACCGAATGTGCACTTATTGGGATTCAAGCGGAGTTTGTACTTCCTCAGACACTCGAATAACTTTGACAGAAGGGTCATATCATCGACATATACTTCGATTTCTTTGTGTATCATGTCATGAAATAGAGTAGTCATGGCCCTTTGATAGGTTGCCCCAGCGTTCTTCAAACCGAACGACATTACTCTGTAACAAAAGGTGCCCCATGGGGTGATGAACGAAGTTTTTTCCATGTCTTTCGGCACCATTTTTATTTGATTATAGCCCGAGAATCCATCCATGAAGGAGAAGACTTTAAACTTTGTTGTACTGTCTACCAGCGTGTCTATGTGCGGTAAGGCAAAGTCATCCTTTGGACTTGCTTTGTTCAGATCCTTGCAGTCTACACACATTCTGACTTTTCTGTCCTTTTTTAGAACTGGTACTATGTTGGCTAGCCGTTGAGGATATTCTGATGTGGCGAGGATACCCGTGTCAATCTGTTTCTGTACTTCCTCTTTGATTTTGATGCCCATGTCCGGGTGAGTCCGTCTCAACTTTTGTTTTACTGGCGGACATTCTGATCTTAACGGTAGATGATGTTCCAAGATGTCGGTATCTAACCTTGGCATGTCCTGATAGGACCAAGCAAACACATCTAGAAAGCCTTTGAGAAGCTTTATCAAACTTTCTTTGACAGTCGGACTGAGCAATGCCCCAATCTTGACTTCCTTTCTCTCTTCTTCTGAACCCAAGTTTACCGTTTCCAACGGCTCCTTGTGAGGTTTAATGAACTTTTCCTCTTGTCTGAGTAATCGGGAGATCTCATATGGAATTTCATCGTCATCTTCTTCTTCAGCCTCAAATACCGGGAATTCAAAGTTGGGGGAAGACATTGGATCGTATGTTTTAATGGGGTTTAAAACAAGCAATCTGCATAACGTGATGATTATATTTAGAAGAGATAGATAGAATGCAAGAGTGTGTGCAGTGTATTTTCTGATAACTGCTTGTTTTTATTATTTGAGTTGTTTTTTAGGATTACCATTTTCTGAAAAAGCGAAAAGAGAAAACAGCAATAAATACGAAAATTACAGAACGACATTTATTTATTTATGATCTTGTCGATTCTTGAAACTACAGCCCTATAAAACAAAACTTTGTCGCTTTGGACGAAGCGAAGAGGTACATTTACAGAAAGTGAGCCCTATCAAAACATATGTTTCACCTGGGAAAGGTGAAAGGCTAAGATAAATACGACAATTACTTCGACTTATGAACGACTTTCGGAACGTTGACTGCAACCCATTGGTGGCGAACTCCTCTGTGAATCACAAAGTCGGGTACTTTCCTACTTGATTTGTCTTCAGAAATAACGCTGATTTCTCGTGGGGCAGGATCATTGGAATCTGTCTCCCAGGCAGAGTTGTCGTAGGAGGATTCCTCTGTTGTATCTTGCGCAGTGTCTGTACTCTCAGGTAAATCTGCCCATCCAGTTGGCTGGATGTCTTTGAACCTGATACGAGAGCTTTCAAGAGCGGTGTACTTAACCAAGTAATCAAATTTGGCACTCGGTTGTCCTAAGGTGTCCCATACTTCTTTGGAACTGGAGGAGTCATCCCTCTCGAGGACATTGACCTCGGGAAAAGAATAGTTGATGAATTCTAGTCCTACAAGCTTTGCAAATTCATTGTCGTACTGGATACTTTCTGAATGCCCTGAGTAATGATCCTATGATCCGGAGGGGACGCAGGTATTCTTTTAAATGATGCTTAGCTGATATGCATCGTTTGGCTGACTCTCTTGCCCCGAGTCTCCTGGGTACGGCTGCCAAATAGGAAGGCAATCCATTGGGCCATAATAGTCATGGTCAAAGTTGTCTTTCATCAGAGTGTCTTCCTCTAATGAATTTGGTAGAGCACGACATCCTTCCGGATCACAATCTCCATATATCATCTTGACGTCTGACCTTAGTATATATCTCGGACTCTGTGCGGGATAGAAAAACGGCATAGGCACCTCTTCCTGAGACATATAACCATCCTCGTTAAGATAGGACTTCCACTCTTCATCTGTATCGGAGGAATCACCCACGTTGATGGTATGTACTTCTTGAGACACTGGGTGAAGGAAACCTCCACTATGGAAGAAGTTTTGCATGGGATGAAGACTTTCATTGTTAGTAGCAGTATGGGTACAGCTTGAAGAAAAACCCAGACCTTTCTTTTTCTTATTATCAGTAGGAATGACAAGCTGTCCCCATCCTTTTGTATTGTTACTTTTGATCACTTCAAGAGCATCTTTGTACGAGGAAATCGACGTTCCTCTTTCTGACTGGTTGTCGTTGTTCACCGAAAGTGCTTGGAACTGGGTTCCCACAACCTCCTCTGGTTCCACATAAGTGGATGACGATAGGTTACTCACGATCAAGGCTTGCTCTCTGCAGACTGTGACTAGTTGGTTGTCCATGACAAACTTCAGTTTCTGGTGAAGCGTCGAAGTGACTGCCCTAGCCTCGTGTATCCAAGGTCTTCCTAGCAAACAGTTGTATGCTTCCCGGATGTCCATGACCTGGAAAGTGACTAGGAAAGTGTGAGGACTGATAATTATGGGAATGTCAACTTCGCCGATAACTGTTTTTGGGGATCCGTCAAATGCTTTGACGATGACCTCACTGCCTCTCATCGGAGATCCTTTGAATGATAGTCGCATTAGAGTAGATTTCGGCATCATGTTTAGAGCTGATCTGGTGTCTACCAGTACACTGGCTAAAGCATCGTCCTGGTACCGGCAGATAGATAACTACAGGAGCCTTCTGATTTTTCTGACCATCATAGCAGGCCTCAATTGGTTCGAGGTTGAGAATCCTTCCACTATCAAGAGGAACTCTTGATTCATAGAGTAAAGGGATTATGGCGCACACATCTTTGGCCACTTTTCATTTAGGGATCAAGACAACATCTTTGTCTTGATTGCGAAGATAGTATGACATTATGTTAATCGGACCAGAGCTTGAACACGGTTGAATCTCTTCGTGGTTCAACTGACTTTGAAGGGTTGCTCGCACGAGGTAACATCCTTGATTATCTTCAGAGCAAACTCTACAGCGCTCATAGTTGTGTGCTGGCACCTGGCCACGCCCGCTTTGTATCCAATGTAACCTCACTAGATCTGTCTCCATTGATCGAACATCCTAACTTTAATGCCTAGTGGGGTTCCCATCAGTCATACTTGTAGTACCCTAAATTTTGACCAGCAGTTCACAGGTTTTTTAGAAACTATTTCTATTTTGGGATTATATGCTATCAGGGGTGTTGTTTAGGTGTGGGAGTCTCTAACACATATCAGTATGGGCCTCTTAGCACTTTTAGGCCCATTTCTGAATTAATTTTGTATAAGGGTTTTTATTTTGGAGTTTGAATTTTTTTTAGGATATTATTTTTTTTGGGAATTAACATTATTGGGTTTATTAGCAAATTTAATCATTTTAGTATTCATTAATTATTCATTTATCCATTAGTCTATTAATTTATAAAGGGTAGATAGAATTTTGTAGGATATGGTTTAAATTAATTTTCTTTAGAAATATATATAAGTTTATATTAAAAGATTTTTTATTATTATTTAGGCGTTAATTTTTATCAAGGTATTAAGGATTAATTATGTTTTTAGTTGTTTAATCTATTAATTTCAATTGAATTTAATTATTAAACTCAAGGGTAATGGGTCATTAGAGTTAACCAAAATATTTCTTTGTTTAGAATTTATTAATAAGTCTAAGTTATTAGGGGCGAGTTTTATTAAGTTTATTAGTTTAGGTTTTTTAATTTAAGGACTAATTATTGTATTAATTAGGTTGTAGGATAAGACCCGGTTGTTTTATTATCATGGTTATTATTTTATTATTGTTTTTATTATTATTTATTTTATTTTTCTTCGGTCAAACTAGTTGACCAGAGGGGCTTCGTCTTCCCCAATTGGAAAACCCTAATCACGCACAAGACCAAAGCATATCAAGTTGAACCAGATTTGGTTTGTAAAACAATAAGTCAATAGCATTTAATTTTTCATTTAATTTACAATCGGATTGTGCAAATCAAACCCTAATTCTAAAATAAAATCAAATTAATTTACAAATCAAATCAAATATCAGATACTTACAACAATCATATTCAAACTTCCTAAAAATATAGATCTAACTAATTAAAGTCTAAACCTAATTTCAACATTATATAAGCTAAAAATAATTTCAGAAAAGAGGACCCAAGAAAAAGAATCGCAGCGAAAATCCCTTGAAACCTCCACTTAAAGCTCTTACGAAAAAGGACTAGGGTTCACCATCAGAACCCTATAATCCTTGAGCTCAAACCCACCTGCAAATAAGAACAAGGAAAAGGGATTAGAGATCAAGCGGACAAAACAGAAAAATAAAGAAAAGGAATTGGACGCAGCTTAATACGGACACGGTAAGGGAGGTAAAAGCACTTAGTTTTTTTTCTTCTTCTGAATTGATTTTTGAGCTATAGTTGTTAGGGTTTTTTTGTTATTTGTTACGTTTTGGGGGTTTTCTGGATTTTGATTCAGGGTTGGGGTTCTTATGAATTAGGGTTAAGATTCATGCTTTTAACCCTAGGGTTCATGGGTTAAGGGTTAGGGTTCGTCAGAGAAACTTGGGATTCTTGGGGTTCATGGGGTTTCTAGGTTTGGGATGAAGGTTTATGGTTAGGGTTCTTAGGGTTCCTCGCGAACCCTGCAGAATTAAGGAGGATCTGGGTTGGGGTGGGGTTAGGGTTCATAGAGGATGAAGATTCCGGTTGAACTTCAACCGGAAATCTGGGTTTGGTGGTGGTCGGGTGGTTGCGCACGGTGGCCGGAGGCTCACCGGCGATAGGAGAAGGTAGAGAGAGGCGAGAGATGATTGAGAGTAGAGAGAGAGGGAGAAGTTTAGAGAGAGAGCGAAATTGAGAAATGAGGGGAGTCTGAAGGAACTCCACCTTAAGTACCCCCTCTGTGACGCCTCTGATTCACGCCAAGTGGCGTCCTTTAGGTCCCTCGGATTGGTTGACTTTCTAGTCAACCAGACGATCCAACGCGTGTCTCCTCAGACTTGGGTTTTTAGCTGATGGCCCTTGCCCCCAAACTGCTATTAGCACCCCACCCCCATAGGCCCATTACTTTTTCAGTAGAAAATGCACCCCCTGGGGTTTAGTTTAATTAATTTAATTATTTCCATAATTTAATTATTAATTAGGGATTAAGTGTTTAATTAGGGTATATAAAATAGGATTTAGGGTTATTATTAGGGGAAATATAATTAGGGATTTTAGGGTTTTATTTTGGATTTTTTATATGGGGTTTGGAGTTTTAAATTTTGGTTTTATATTTAAAATAATTTGTTTTTTCAAATAGGGATACAAACTTTCATAAGTGAAATAATTAGGAATAAGAATTTTATTTATGGGCTTTTTAGGGTAAAAAAATAATTAAGGATTTTAATTATTGGTTTGGTTTTTCGGAATTGTTTTTGGATTTTAGAATTAACAAATTAAATAATTTTCTTTTGTCATAAAATGGATATTAAAAATATAGGGGTTTTTCTTGTTTAAATTAATTTCTATTTAAATCTGGATTTTTATGGAAAATATTTTTGGATTGAAAATTATATGGTTAATTTGTTTTTTTAATATTAGGTTGGGATTAAATTATATTGGTGGGTTTATTGTATTTTGGTATGGGATTAATATAAATAATAATTATAATTAGGATTAATATAAAAAAAACACAAAAATAATTTAGGGATTTTAATTAAGGATTAATTTTAGGTTATTTATCTTGAATTAACATGGTGGGGTAAAAACTTAAGGTTCTTTAGGATTTTTATAGTTTTTTTAGTACATTTAAAGGGATTATTTTACATAATAAAAATAGGGATAAAAGTTTGTGGTTTTATTTTTTTTTAAAAAGGGATGATTTTTACAAATAAAGTGGGATATTTTTAGGGAAAATCCAAGGGATAAAATATGGTCTTTTTATAAACTTTTGAGCTTGGTTTATTTTCTAAATAAATCAAGGGGATGTTAAGTTTGTTTTTTCTTTATAATTTTTTACATTATAATTAATTTATTTTGTTAAATAAATTTAAAGTGGTTTAAAGGATTTAAAGGACTTAAGGGATTTAAGGGATATAATCAAGGACTTAAGGGATATAAAAGGTTTTTTGAGGAATTAAAACTTGGGATAAACCTCTTGATATCCGAGAGTATAAATAAATGGATTAGGATTTTAAGAGATAGTACTCTTCAACCGAGAGTATATATTATGGATAGGAATTGGGGATAGCACTCTTGATATCCGAGAGTATAAATAAATGGATTAGGATATGGGATACTACTCTTCATCCGAGAGTATAAATAATGGATAAGGATTTTGGGATAAAACTCTTAGGTTCCAAGAGTATAAATAAAGGCCAAGGGATTAGGATTTAATGGATAGAACTCTTCATCCGAGAGTATAAATAATGGATAAGGATTTAAGGATAACACTCTTAGGTTCCAAGAGTATAAATATAGGCCAAGGGATAGGATTTAAAGGATATAACTCTTGATATCCGAGAGTATAAATAAATGGATTAGGAATTGGGATAGAACTCTTGATATCCGAGAGTATAAATAAATGTATTAGGATTTAAGGGATAGTACTCTTCATCCGAGAGTATAAACAAGGGATGGGATTTAGGGGATAGAACTCTTAATATCCGAGAGTATAAATAAATGGATTAGTAATTGGGATAAAACTCTTGATATCCGAGAGTATAAATAAATGGATTAGGATTTAAGAGATAGTACTCTTCATCCGAGAGTATAAACAAGGGATTAGGATTTAAGGGATAGAACTCTTCATCCGAGAGTATAAATAATGGATAAGGATTTTGGGATAACACTCTTAGGTTCCAAGAGTATAAATATAGGCCAAGGGATAGGATTTAAGGGATAGCACTCTTGATATCCGAGAGTATAAATAAATGGATTAGGAATTGGGATAAAACTCTTGATATCCGAGGGTATAAATAAATGGATTAGGATTTAAGGGATAGTACTCTTCATGCGAGAGTATAAATAATGGATTAGGAATATGGGATAAAACTTTTCATCCGAGAGTATAAATAAGGGATAAGGATAGGGATAGATCTCTTAATCTAAGAGTATAAAAAAAGAATTAGGATTAGGATTAGGATTAGGAATGAGAATGGGAATAGGAATAGGAATTGGGGATAGGGGAGGTGAACTACGGTTACTCTGATCCTTCAAAATTGAAGGTACGTAGGCATAGGGTTGTAAACCCTTGGGAGTATAATAATAATAAAACTTAGGGTCCGTCTTGGATTAATTTTTCTTTTTTGTATAATAATAGGATTTTTTATAAATAAAAATAAAAAGCTAAACATTAAAATAACAAACAAACATACCCTAGAACTTAAAGAGGATTCCATTGAGTACAATGGAGGTGAGGGGTGCCTAACACCTTCCCCTCACTTAACCGACTCCCGAACCTTAGGAATCTCTACCCTTAGGATTAGCATTTTAGGTTTCTCATTTATTTTCCTTAAAAAAAATATGATGGCGACTCGAATATTTTTGCCGGCCGCGACAGCTGGCGACTCTGCTGGGGACGCCTCCCTAAAGAGAGTCCATCCTAGCCTTAGGTTTTAGGTTTCTTGTTTGTTTGTCTTGGTTGTTTACTGTTTTCGTTTATATATTTGCATGATTATTTTTTGTTTTTATTTTATTATTTATTATATGTTTATTTATATTTATCATATTGTCATCATGCATTGGATCGGGATATTGTAATGTGTGAAGCTAAAACCCAAGCTTGGAGGATACCCTAAGTTAGGACGCGGAACAGAAATGTTAATGGAAGGGATGTAACATCCCGACTATGCATTGATGGCACACTCAGATAGACCCTCCAAAGTTGTCTTCCTGTTGAGGCTAACCCTTAACATAGTTGATGATTTGGATGTGGTTCAAGATTCTGAGGACCTTTAGAAAATCCTATCAACTCATGGTGATCCTAAGTATTCAACCCTCAAGGGTCGTTACTAGGGTCTTCCAAGATGAGACTTATCCCAAAGGTTTACCGTAGGAAGGATTGATCCTTCTCATGGTAAAACAAGGGTATAGTCCGTAAATTCTAGGGCCGTTATGCTATCCAAAACTATATATCCTACATGTGAGGGGATTGGGTAGATAAGACTTAGATCTAAACCTATTGTAGGGAGCCCACCTAGTTAGGGTCATACTTGCATTTCACCCTTACCATAACCAAATAAAATACTTAATTAAAATATTCATTCATCATTTTCATGAAAATATTTTAAATTTTTTTTTTGCATACCCTACGCATTTTCATGTATTTGCATACATACACATACATTTGCATATCCTTTCCGCTTTCGCCCATGTCCAACTACAAAGAGCTAAGAGGTTTCCCGATACTCATGAATGAACTTAAAGGATTCCTTAAGAAGCTGTAAAGCAACTCAAGGGGGAAAGTAACATTGAAGAGGGAAGGTAACCCTTCACCATGCCAACTATGGGCCCACCTGGAGCCTCAAATATAACAACCTTGGATGATACATGCCTCTGCAACAGAGTCTCAATTATATCTAATTTAGTAGCAGCCTCATGCGCTTCAACAAAGGAAGCTTGGAAGGGAACTGGATCCTACACCAATGTTTCGTGACTTACTCGGAGGTGCCTTAGTGAAGTTGCGATTACTTGACCCTACTCAGATCATACAAGTTATGAGCACAAAGCACAAGACATGCAGTGGACTTTCAAAGGAGGAGTCCCATGGGTTAAAACTCACCCCTTATCTTTACAAGTGGAAGGACACCAAGAAGCCTCCCAAAATTGGTTGGATCAACAAGGAAGCTTACCCCTAGGATCAATAGACTTTATCGTTTCTAGTTGTCCCTTTTGCTAAGTGTTGTTTGTAATTAAAAGATGTACTTTTTGAGAAATAATTTTAATAAGATGAGCATGCATGTTTTTGGAATTCATCCATTCGTTTCACTCTTTCTTATGCCACAAAAATAAAATAAATCACACCTTTTCTTTTCACTTCTCTCCTATTAAAAAACTTAGGAGGAGAAGAATGTAAACAAACGAACGAAGTTGCTGATGTATGCTTTAATGATATGACCTGGATGAAGATGTAAGGCATTGTTTCACTCCCCAAACACTGGAGAAATAAGGAGATAACCCGTAGTCAACCCCCTCGAGCCAGAAGTCGGTGTTTCTTTATATTAAAAAAAACCTTAATCTTAACCAGGGGCAGGATAGATTTCAATTAATTCAACAACGTGTCCTAATGCAAGGGAATCAGTACACCTAATCACAAAGATAAAATTTTAAGCACATATTCTTCCTCGCACCATTCAACATCGAGGAAGCAAGGGAGATAAAAACTCATAATATCAAGCATGGGAGTCACACCCGTTCGAAACCAAAAGCAAAAACTCAAGATTTGTTTAAAAAAAAAAAAGGAAAAAAACCGCTAAGTCAAAAAGAGAAAATCAGAAAAAGATGAAAAATGACTTAGGAAAAATAAGGGTATCCCGATGGGCCACTAAATTCAAAAGAATTGGCCCATGCAAAAATAAGGGATTAAAAGAAAAGGAAAAGGAAAAATGGAACAATCTTATAAATGGGAGTGGGTGACTGCACCTCAAAGAAAAAATCTCATAAAGTGCTTAAACTAGTATGCCTTTTAATCACCATGACTGAAAAGTTTCTCTTGCAAGATGAACGCATTTGTTGGGTTAACTGGATTTAGGAGTGGAGAACATCAAGGAGAATAGGGTGGGTTAAATTTCAAATTTTGAGCCTTGTATCTTTGTTTTTTTTTTAAATCGTGAACCAGGCCACGTTACAACATATAAATGTCCTAATTGAAGCTAGGGGCACTATAAAAACATACTCGGCAAAGTCGTTGTTAAACTGACTCCGAATCTGAATGTTTGCTAAATCATCATTTTCTCATTCTCATTCGCGCCAACCTCATGGACGAATACCATCTATCATACGCCTTGTATAAATTTTGGATTTAAAAAACTTTCATGAACATGGAATCATAATTACTTTTCAAAGGGACATTTTCCTTCCAAATAAATACTTAGCATTAAGGAAATTTCAACAAAGGACTGGTCAGGGGCACAAGGATTCAAGACATTTGTGATTAGGGGGCAAATTACCAAGGAATCTTTCCAAACAAGGGGCAAAACCTAATGATCATAGGGGTACATCCTCTGAAGATCCTACTAACTAGGGGAAAAGCATCCAAAGATTTGGCACACCTATGTCAAAATACCTCCATGAGTCTAATAATATGGAGTAGGACCTTTCAAGGGGCTCATAATGGGGCAGGTAACCTCAAGCAAACATTTAAACCAACCACTCCAAGATTCAGTCTAATCAGGGGCATACCTTTCAAATATTCAAACACTGGGGCACACTTTTCAAGATTCAAATAATGGGGGCAGTCCTTATCAAGGTCATAATATGGTGGGATCCAAGTTCTTTCTCAAGATACTCCTCCAAATCCAAATATTCAGGGGCATATTTTTCAGGACTCAAATAATTGGGCAATCCATATCAAGGTCATATCGAATTACGGTGGGATCTAAGTTCTTTTCAAGACTCAATCAACCTGGGACGTTTCAAGGATTAATCAAAAGGAACCGCCAAAAAAACGGTTTATTTGGAGCATATCATTCCAAGGGTAAATTTATCTAAAGGATAATACAATGGAAAGTCTTCAAATACAAGTTGCTTCACAACTCATATTGAGGCAAAACTCTTCAAAGACCAACAGATTGGGGCACTTATGGAGACATACCCATTAAAATCATTGTCATGCATTAATCATGCCGCTACGCTCTAGCATCTAATCGGGCATATATAACATAGCATCACATGCATACATGAACATGCATACATGCACTCATATACACAAACATGCATACATTCATAGGGTTCATAGTTACTCTTAGGGGTTTAATCCCCAACTATATCATTGAAACATCACTTCGATAAAGGATTTTACAGGATTATCATCCAGCTGTGAGTAGGTCTTCATCTCCCACATCCCCAACTTGGCAACATGGCCTTCATAAGGGACAAGTTTCATCAAATATCTAAGGATTTTTTTATCAAGGGTTCTATTAAGGTTTTTTTCAAGGGTTCTATTAGGGGTTTCACCAGAGATTTATCTAAGGGTTTTACATAAAGGATTCACCTAGGGATTTCAAGGATTCATCTAAAGGGGTTTCATTTAAAGGTTTCATCCAAGGATTCCCTTAAGGGCTTATCAATGGTTCCGTTAGGAATTTTCATCATACTTTATCAAATGGGGTTTAATCAAAGGGATTTTATCGAGGAATTTTATCAAATGAGTTTTACCAAGAGAATTTTATCAATTAGGTTCAATCAAGGGGTTTCATCGGAGCATTATCCACCTAGGGTTCACTAGGGTTTTTTTACAAGAAGTTTCAACAAGGTGGTATTATCAAAGGATTTCATCAGGGATTTATCAAGGGGGTCTATCAGATTTTCATCCAAGGTATTTATCAAGGGGTTCTATCAGATTTTTATCTAAAGGATTTTATCCAAGGGGTTATAGCGGAATTGTATACTAAGGGTTATATCAAAAAAGGGGTCTTACCGGATTAAAGGGATTTTCAAGGGATTGTATCAAGGAGTTCTACCGGGTTCTTAGGGATTCATTATGGGGTTTTAATTAGTAGTTTAAAGGGTTCCATTCAGGGGTTTCATCCAGAGTAAACAGGATATCACTAAAGTCCTACTTGTTTACAGTAGTATGATCGAATAATCATAGGAATCATAGGCGAGATCCACCCGAAAGGGTCAAAACGGATTGTCAGGGATTGACTAAGGGGTTCTACCAAGCTTTACAACCTCGTCAAGATCTATTAGGGGTTCCATCAGGAAGCATCACAGGGATTCCTTAAAGACTAGGAATTCATTAGGAGTCCTGCTGGGGGTAGTCATTATGAAGAAGGGCATCCAGCTCAGAGATATCGCATAAGGGATAATAGGATATTAATGAAGTACCAATGACAGAGTCAGGTCAACGCCGTATTTGTCGTGGCTCCGCGGTCAAAATTAGGGTCTTTCTTGTATTTAATCGTCTCCTCTTCAAAAGGAGGAAGGCCCATCGACATCATCCTTCTGATTCGAAGACGATTAAATAGGGGCAGCTGCAGTACCCAAAATTTTGACCAGCAGTTCACAGGTTTTTTTAGCAACTATTTCTATTTTGGGATTACATTCTATCATGGGTGTTGTTTAGGTGTGGGAGTCTCTAACACATATCAGTATGGGCCTCTTAGCACTTTTAGGCCCATTTCTAAATTAATTTTGTATAAGGGTTTTTATTTTGGAGTTTGGATTTTTTTTTGGGATATTATTTATTTTGGGAATTAATATTATTGGGTTTATTAGAAAATTTAATCATTTTAGTATTCATTAATTATTCATTTTTGTATTAGTCTATTAATTTATAAAGGGTAGATAGAATTTTTTAGGATATGGTTTAAATTAATTTTCTTTAGAAATATATATAAGTTTATATTAAAAGATTTTTTATTATTATTTAGGGGTTAATTTTTATCAAGGTATTAAGGATTAATTATGTTAGTATCAATTATTATTAGTTGTTTAATCTGTTAATTTCAATTGAATTTAATTATTAAACTCAAGGGTAATGGGTCATTAGAGTTAACCAAAATATTTCTTTGTTTAGAATTTATTAATAAGTCTAAGTTATTAGGGGCGAGTTTTATTAACATGATTAGTTTAGGTTTTTTAATTTAAGGACTAATTATTGTATTAATTAGGTTGTAGGAGAAGGACTGGTTGTTTTATTATCATGGTTATTATTTTATTATTGTTTTTATTATTATTTATTTTATTTTTCTTTGGTGAAACTAGTTGACCAGAGGGGCTTCGTCTTCCCCAATTGACAAACCCTAATCACGCGCAGGACCAAAGCAAATCAAGCTGAACCAGATTTGGTTTTTAAAATAATAAGTCAATAGCATTCAATTTTTCATATAATTTACAATCGGATTGTACAAATCAAACCCTAATTCTAAAATAAAATAAATAAATTTACAAATCAAATCAAATATCAGAAACTTACAACAATCGGATTCAAACTTCCTAAAAATACAGATCTAACTAATTAAAGTCTAAACCTGATTTCAACATTATATAAGCTAAAAATAATTTCAGAAAAGAGGACCCTAGAAAAAGAATCGCAGCGAAAATCCCTTGAAACCTCCACTTAAAGCTCTTGCGAAAAAGGACTAGGGTTCATCATCAGAACCCTATGATCCTTGAGCTCAAACCCACCTGCAAATAAGAACAAGGAAAAGGGATTAGAGATCAAACAGATGAAATAGAAAAATAAAGAAGAGGAATTGGACGCAGCTTAATACGAACACGGCAAGGGAGGTAAAAGCACTTAGTTTTTTTTCTTCTTCCGATTTGATTTTTGAGCTGTAGTTGTTAGGTTTTTTTTGTTGTTTGTTATATTTTGGGGGTTTTCTAGGTTTTTATTCAGGGTTGGGGTTCTTATGAATTAGGGTTAGGGTTCATGCTTTGAACCCTAGGGTTCATGGGTTAAGGGTTAGGGTTCATCTGGGAAACTTAGGATTCTTGGGGTTCATGGGGTTTCTGGGTTTGGGATGAAGGTTTAGGGTTAGGGTTCTTAGGGTTCCTCGCGAACCCTGAAGAACTGAGGAGGATCTGGGTTGGGGTGGGGTTAGGGTTCATAGAGGATGAAGATTCCGGTTGAACTTCAACCGAAAATCTGGGTTTGGTGGTGGTCGGGTGGTTGCGCACGGTGGCTGAAGGCTCACCGGCGAGAGGAGAAGGTAGAGAGAGGCGAGAGAGGATTGAGAGTAGAGAGAGGGAAAAGTTAGAGAGATCGAAATTGAGAAATGAGGAGAGTCTGAAGGAACTCCACCTTAAGTACCCCCTCTGTGACGCCTCTGATTCATGCCAAGTGGCGTCCTTTAGGTCCCTCGGATTGGTTGACTTTCTAGTCAACCAGACGATCCAACGCGTGTCTCCTCAGACTTGGGTTTTTAGCTGATGGCCCTTGCCCCCAGACTGCTATTAGCACCCCACCCCCATAGGCCCATTACTTTTTCAGTAGAAAATGCACCCCCTGGGGTCTAGTTTAATTAATTAAATTATTTCCATAATTTAATTATTAATTAGGGATTAAGTGTTTAATTAGGGTATATAAAATAGGATTTAGGGTTATTATTAGGGGAAATATAATTAGGGATTTTAGGGTTTTATTTTGGATTTTTTATATGGGGTTTGGAGTTTTAAATTTTGGTTTTATATTTAAAATAATTTGTTTTTTCAAATAGGGATACAAACTTTCATAAGTGAATAATTAGGAATAAGAATTTTATTTATGGGCTTGTTAGGGTAAAAAAATAATTAAGGATTTTAATTATTGGTTTGGTTTTTCGGAATTGTTTTTGGATTTTAGAATTAACAAATTAAATAATTTTCTTTTGTCATAAATGGATATTAAAAATAGAGGGGTTTTTCTTGTTTAAATTAATTTCTATTTAAATCTGGATTTTTATGGAAAATATTTTTGGATTGAAAATTATATGGTTAATTTGTTTTTTTAATATTAGGTTGGGATTAAATTATATTGGTGGGTTTATTGTATTTTGGTATGAGATTAATATAAATAATAATTATAATTAGGATTAATATAAAAAAACACAAAAATAATTTAGGGATTTTAATTAAGGATTAATTTTAGGTTATTTATCTTGAATTAACATGGTGGGGTAAAAACTTAAGGTTCTTTAGGATTTTTATAGTTTTTTTAGTACATTTAAAGGGATTATTTTACATAATAAAAATAGGGATAAAAGTTTGTGGTTTTATTTTTTTTTAAAAAGGGATGATTTTTACAAACAAAGTGGGATATTTTTAGGGAAAATCCAAGGGATAAAATATAGTGTTTTTATAAACTTTTGAGCTTGGTTTATTTTCTAAATAAATCAAGGGATTTTAAGTTTGTTTTTTCTTTATAATTTTTTATATTATAATTAATTTATTTTGTTAAATAAATTTAAAGGGGTTTAAAGGATTTAAAGGACTTAAGGGATTTAATGGATATTATCAAGGACTTAAGGGATATAAAAGCTTTTTTAAGGAATTAAAACTTGGGATAAAACTCTTGATATCCGATAGTATAAATAAATGGATTAGGATTTTAAGGGATAGTACTCTTCGTCCGAGAGTATAAATAATGGATAGGAATAGGGGATATCACTCTTGATGTCCGAGAGTATAAATAAATGGATTAGGATATGGGATAATACTCTTCATCCGAGAGTATAAATAATGGATAAGGATTTTGGGATAAAACTCTTAGGTTCCAAGAGTATAAATAAAGGCCAATGGATTAGGATTTAAGGGATAGAACTCTTCATCCGAGAGTGTAAATAATGGATAAGAATTTTGGGATAACACTCTTAGGTTCCAAGAGTATAAATATAGGCCAAGTGATAGGATTTAAAGGATAGAACTCTTGATATCCGAGAGTATAAATAAGTGGATTAGGAATTGGGATAAAAATCTTGATATCCGAGAGTATATATAAATGGATTAGGATTTAAGGGATAGCACTCTTCATCCGAGAGTATAAACAAGGGATAGGATTTAAGGGATAGAACTCTTGATATCCGAGAGTATAAATAAATGGATTAGGAATTGGGATAAAACTCTTCATCCGAGAGTATAAATAATGGATAAGAATTTTGGGATAACACTCTTAGGTTCCAAGAGTATAAATATAGGCCAAGGGATATGATTTAAGGGATAGAACTCTTGATATCCGAGAGTATAAATAAATGGATTAGGAATTGGGATAAAACTCTTGATATCCAAGAGTATAAATAAATGGATTAGGATTTAAGGGATAGTACTCTTCATCCGAGAGTATAAACAAGGGATAGGATTTAAGGGATAGAACTCTTGATATCCGAGAGTATAAATAAATGGATTAGGAATTAGGATAAAACTCTTCATCCGAGAGTATAAATAATGGATAAGGATTTTGGGATAACACTCTTAGGTTCCAAGAGTATAAATATAGGCCAAGGGATAGGATTTAAGGGATAGAACTCTTGATATCCGAGAGTATAAATAAATGGATTAGGAATTGAGATAAAACTCTTGATATCCAGGAGTATAAATAAATGGATTAGGATTTAAGGGATAGTACTCTTCATCCGAGAGTATAAATAATGGATTAGGAATATGGGATAAAACCCTTCATCCGAGAGTATAAAAAAGGGATAAGGATAGGGATAGAACTCTTAATCTAAGAGTATAAATAAAGGATTAGGATTAGGATTAGGAATGAGAATGGGAATAGGAATAGGAATAGGGGATAGGGGAGGTGAACTACGGTTACTCTGATCCTTCAAAATTGAAGGTACGTAGGCATAGGGTTGTAAACCCTAGCGAGTATAATAATATTAAAACTTAGGGTCCCCTCTTGGATTAATTTTTCTTCTTTGTATAATAATAGGATTTTTTGTAAATAAAAATAAAAATATAAACATTAAAATAACAAACAAACATACCCTAGAACTTAAGGAGGATCCCATTGTGTACAATGGAGGTGAAGGGTTCCTAACACCTTCCCCTCACTTAACCAACTCCCGAACCTTAGGAATCTCTACCCTTAGTATTAGGATTTTAGGTTTATCATTTATTTTCCTATAAAAAAATATGATGGCGACTCGAATATTTTTGCCAGCCGCGATAATACTAATTTGTTGTGTGTCTTCATCTAGATAGATCGGAAGCCACCAGTGGTTCAACAAGTGTTAAAGCGTTCTTTGAACGAGAGTACATCCTTGGTCATTCTTATGACACACTCCACAGTTGTGATAATTATGCGATGTCAGAAAACCGAGCTGGACTTGCTTAGCGTGTAATTCCACCAAGCTGGTATTCATCAAGCGATTATCAAAAATTTAAATCATATTAACTTGATATTGACTTCTATCACGGTAATCCTGAATCCATCCAAGATCCATCTGATGCTGGAGGGTCTCTTGTACAAAAGAGCATCCCTGATTATTTATCGAGCAAATCATACAGGAATCGTAATCGTCCCGTGGTAGATTATGATGTTGGCTTTGCCTTGAGTGCATTGCCCCCAAGTTGACATTCATCGCAAGGATTTCGTGGTTTTGAATGATGATGGAATTTGTATAAGTCATGTTGACCTCACAAATTCGGTGATCTTGGATCCATCCGAGATCCATCTGTTCCTGTAGAGCGGATTACACCACAGAACATCCTTGATTGTCTTTAGAGCAGATATTACACTGGTGATAATTATGAGACGGTACATGAACGTATCCGCTCTTCTTCTATCAAATTTATTGCAGCTTTCTCGTGTTGAGGCAACTGGTTCGTCTGAACATTAGGATTTGTATCTTTGAAGGATAAGACCCCGCTCCTGAAAAGCTTTTGCACATCAGATTTAAAGTTGAGAGAGCTTTCTATGTTATGCCCTGGTCCTCCTTGATGATAAGGGCAAGTCTGATCCGCTTTGAACCAAAAGGGAGAATTCTCCGGTATTGTAAGAGGGGACCTGGTTTGGACGTGCCCCTTGACAAGTAGTAGTGGAAACAGTTCTTGGTACAACATGGGTATAGGGTCAAACCCTGGTGGTCGTGTTGTACGGTTGTTGTTGTACTGAGGACGAGCCTGCTGAAGAGGCTGTTGTGTCCTTTGCTGATATTGTTGTTGATTCGGTAGGCTCTGAGCAATCTAAGGTTGGTACGTTGGAGCAGGCGCATGGTTGATAGCAGGAGTTACAGCTGCTACTAGTTGGTACCGTCGCCTTTGCTTTCCGAGAGAGATATTACCAATATCTTGCTCTTTTTTCTTATGGAAAACACTACCATATCTTTTGGTACTGCTTGATGATCCGGCATCTTTAACTAAGCGTCCTTCTCGGACTGCTTCTTCAAGACGAACTCCCATGCCTACCATCTCAGTGAAGTCACTGGGTGCACTAGCGACCATTCTGTCGTAGTAAAATGAGCTCAAGGTTTTCAAGAAGATCTTTGTCATCTCTTTTTCCTCAAGAGGTGGACAAATCTGCGCGGCAATTTCACGCCATCTCTGAGCATATTCCTTAAAGGTTTCTTTGTCTTTTTACGACATAGCTCTGAGTTGATCTCTGTCTGGTGCCATGTCCAGATTATACTTATACTGCTAAACAAAGGCAGCGCCAAGATCTCTGAAAGTTACGATCTTAGTGCGGTTTAAACCCATGTACCATTTGAGTGCGGCACCGGTTAAACTATCTTGAAAATAGTGGATCAGTAACTATTGGTTCTCTGTTTGAGTTGACATTCTCCGAGTGTACATCACCAAATGGCTTTGAGGGCAAGAGTTACCCTTGTACTTTTTGTCATACCCCAAATTTTGACCACTAAGATTTCCCATCATAGTGCAAATCATCATCACAATATGGATGAACCATCATGCCTCATTAGTCTCCCCAAAGATGGGTGAGCATTCACTACTAGCAAGATTAGGGTTTCAAGCCCTCTCAGAGTTCTTAGACAAAGGATCAATCAAGGAATGAAATGATCTCCAACTTGTCTAAGCCTCTCAAACATCCACAAAGGATCAACAGGACTCCCACTTTAAGGATTAAGCACAAGGCTGCTCCCTTCTAGGTGGATTAAGCCTCGAGATCGCCAGTGTCACCAAATTAGGGTTTTGGTTGACTAGGGCCTCCAGATGGAATTTTTTCTCTGGGCATGAGCCAATGCTTCAAAGCATAACCTAGGATGCTCCAAGGGACATCATAAACCCAATAGTTATGGGAAGGTCGACCCTGCACCAAAAGCTAAAGTTCGTCCAGAACGACCAACTCATCACAGTCTATGGAGAACAGGCTTTGCTCGTAAGCAACTTGTCATTGTCTACTTGTGTAGAACCCGAGGAGGTTGTTGGGACTCAGTTCCAAGCGCTTACGGTGAGCAATGAGAATCAATCAGAGAAAGGAACCTCGATTTCCTCGTACAAAGATGCTATCAAAGCGGTCGAGAGTACCAACACAACAGGATGGGGACAGCTTGTCATTCCTATTGACAACAAAACAAAGAAGGGTCTTAGCTTTTCCTCAACCTGTACACAGGCTGCTACCAACGATGAAAGTCTTCGTCCCAATCAGAACTTCTTCCACAGTGGAGGTTTCCTTCACCCAGTGTCTCAAGAAGTACATACCATCAAAGAGGGTGACTCCTCCGATACAGATGAAGAATGGAAGTCCTATCTCAATGAGGACAGTTATACGTCTCGGGGCGAAACACATACTCCCTTTTGCTTTCCTGCACAGAGTCCGAGATTTATACCCAGGTCAGATGTCGAAATGGTATATGGAGATTGTGATCCGGAAGGATGTCGTGCTTCGCCAAACTCATTAGAGGAGGACACTCTGATGAAAGACAACTTTGACACCAGCTACTATGGCCCGATGGATGGTCTGCCTATCTGGCAGCCTTACCCAGGAAACTTGGGGCAAGAAAATTAGCCGAACAATGAAAATCAGCTGAACATCATTGAAAAGAATACATGCGTCCCCACCATGTCATGGGATCAACACCCAGGTTATCTTGAAAATACCCAGCACGACGATGAATTCACAACATTTGTAGGACTAGAATTAATTAACTATGCTTTTCCCGAGGTCAACGTCATTGAGAGAGATGACTCCTCCAGTTCCAAAGAAGTGTGGGACACCTTGGGACAACCGAGTGGAAAATTTGACTTCATGGTCAAATACACCGCTCCTGAAAGCTCTAATATCAGGCTCGAAGACATCCAACCAACTAGGTGGGGAGATACAACAGAGAGTACAAATACTACGTAAAATACAACAGAGGAATTCTCCTACGACAAGTCTTCCTGGGAGACAGATTCCAATGATCCTGCTCCACCAAAAATCAGCGTCATTTCTGAAGACAAATCAAGGAACGTACCAGACTTTGTGATTCACCGAGGAGTTCACCGCCAATGGGTTACTGTCGATGTTCCGAAGATTGTTCATAAGTCAAAGTAATTTTCGTTTTTATCTTAACCTTTCACCCTGCCCAGGTGAAACGGATGTTTTGATAGGGCTCGCTTTCTGTAAATTTTCCCTCTTCGCTTTGCCCAAAGTGACAGAGTTTTGTTTTATAGGGCTGTAGTTTAAAGAATCGACTTGTTCATTAATAAAATAACATCGTTATGTAATTTTCGCATTAATTGCTGTTTTCTCTTTTCGCTTTTCTCAGAAAATGGTAATCCTAAAAAACAACTCAATAATAAAAACAAGCAGTAAAAGAAATACACTGCACACACTTTTGCATTTTCCCTCTATCTCTTCTAAACACAAATCATCACGTCATGCAGATTGCTTGTTTTAAACCCAGTTGAAACATACGATCCGGTGCCTTCTCCCAAGTTTGAATTCCCGGTATTTGAGGCTGAAGAAGAAAATGACGAAGAAATTCCGGAAGAGATCTCCCGATTACTCCGACAAGAGGAAAGGTCCATTGAGCCTCACAAAGAGTTGCTGGAAACAGTCAACTTAGGATCTGAAAAAGAGAGAAAAGAAATCAGGATTGGGGCACTGCTCTATCCAACTGCCAAAGAGAGTTTAACCAAGCTTCTCAAAGAGTTTCCTGATGTATTCGCTTGGTCCTATCAGGACATGCCAGGGTTGGATACCAGCATCGTGGAACATCAGTTACCGTTGAGATCGGAATGTCCGCCGGTAAAATAGAGGTTGAGACGGACTCACCCGGACATGGCCATCAAAATCAAAGAGGAGGTACAAAATCAGATCGACGCGGGTTTCCTCGCCACATCAGAATATCATCAATGGTTAGCCAACATCATACCCTTCCCAAAAAGGACGGAAAGGTCAGATTGTGTGTCGATTACAGAGATCTAAATAAGGCTAGTCCGAAGGACGACTTTCCTTTACCACACATTGACATGCTGGTAGACAGTACAGCAAAATTCAAAGTTTTCTCCTTCATGGATGGATTCTCGGGCTATAATCAAATCAAAATGGCGCCGAAGGACATGGAGAAAACTCCGTTCATCACCCCATGGGGTACCTTTTGTTACAAGGTAATGCCGTTTGGTTTGAAGAATGTCGGGGAAACCTATCAAAGGGCCATGACTACTCTATTTCATGACATGATACACAAATAAATCGAGGTATATGTCAATGATATGATTACAAAATCTAAGACAAAGGAGGAACATGTGACCCACCTATCAAAACTATTCGAGCGATTGAGAAAGTACAAGCTCCGCTTGAATCCCAATAAATGCACCTTCGGTGTCCGTTCAGGGAAACTCTTGGGGTTCATCGTCAGCCAGAAAGGAATTGAGGTTGATCCTGACAAGGTCAAGGCTATTCAAGAAATGCCTTCTCCGAAAACTGAAAAACAAGTTAGAGGATTCCTGGGACGTTTGAACTACATCTCCAGATTCATATTCCTTATGACCACGGCATGTGCGCCAATTTTCAAATTACTCAAAAAGAATCAGGATTGCGTTTGGACAGAAGACTGCCAAACCGCCTTCGATAGTATCAAGGAATACATGTCGAGCCCGCCGATTCTATCACCTCCAGTGGAAGGAAGACCACTGATCATCTACCTCACAATATTGGAAGACTCCATGGGTTGTGTACTTGGTCAACAAGACTAAACGAGAAGGAAAGAGTTTGCCATCTATTATTTGAGCAAGAAATTCACCGACTGCGAGACTTGATATACTATTCTTGAGAAAACTTGATGCGCTTTGGCTTGGGAAGCCAAATGTCTTCGCCAGTACATGATTCGTCACACTACTTGGTTAATCTCAAAAATGGATCCAATCAAGTATGTCTTTGAAAAGCCTTCCCTCACGGGAAAGATTGCCAGTTGGCAGATGTTGTTATCGAAATATGACATAGAGTACCACGCTCAAAAAGCCGTTAAGGGAAGTGTTTTAGCCGATCATTTGGCTCATCAACCGATTGACGATCAGGAATCAGTCAGATTTGACTTCCTAGACGAAGATGTCATGTATCTAAAAATGAAAGACTGCGATGAACCGCTACCCAGTGAAGGGCCAGAACCAGATTCCCAATGGGGACTTATCTTTGACGGAGCTGTCAATCATTAGGGAAATGGAATTGGGGCAATTATTATAACACCTCAGGCTACCCACATTCCTATCACCGCTAGACTTAAGTTCAAATGTACAAACAACGAGGCCGAATACGAAGCTTGTATCATGGGTCTCGAGGAAGCGATTAATTTGAGAATCGAGAACTTGGATGTATATGGCGACTCAGCTTTGGTCGTCAATCAGATCAAAGGAGATTGGAACACATACCAATCAGGACTGATTCCTTACAAAGATTACGTAAGAAGGTTGTTACCATTCTTCAACAGAGTCGAGTTTCATCACATCCCTCGTGATGAGAATCATATGGCTGATGCATTAGCCATTCTCTCTTCCATGATTAGCGTAGGTCAATGGAACGACTTACCTAAGATCGACATAATGCGCCTTAAACGGCCCGCTTACATCTTCACGATTGAAGCAGTCATAGACGACAAACCTTGGTATCACGATATAAAATGCTTCCTTCAGAAATAAGAGTACCCACCCGGGGCACTAAGAAAAGACAGAAAGACCCTCAGAAGACTAGCAGGCAGCTTCTTTCTAAGCGGTGATACTCTTTATAAGAGAAATTTCGACATGGTCTTGCTCCGATGCATAGACAACCCAGAAGCAGACATGCTGATAAAGGAAATTCACGAAGGATCCTTTGGCACTCATGCCAACGGACACACAATGGCGAGAAAAATTCTGAGAGCAGGATACTACTGGTTGACAATGGAATCCGTCTGCTACAAGTACATGAGGAAGTGTCACAAGTGTCAGATATACGCAGACAAGATCCATGTACTGCCAACGCATCTCAAAGTTCTTTCTTCCCCATGGCCTTTTTCCATATGGGGAATCGACATGATCAGCATAATTGAGCCCAAAGTTTCAAACAGACATCGGTTCATCCTGGTAGCCATTGATTACTTCACCAAGTGGGTCGAAGCAGCGTCATACGCTAATGTAACCCGACAAGCGGTAGTCCGATTTATCAAAAAAAAAATCATATGTCGTTATGGTGTTCTAAGCCAAATCATTACTCATAATGGATCTAACTTGAACAATAAGATGATGAAAGAGTTGTGTGCAGAGTTCAAGATCGAACACCATAACTCATCTCCCTACCGACCCAAGATGAACAGAGCGGTAGAAGCGGCTAACAAGAACATCAAGAGGATTGTTCAAAAAATGGTTATAATCTACAAAGATTGGCACGAGATGCTACGCTTTGCTCTTCACGGCTATCCCACATCTGTCCGCACTTCAACAGGGGCTACCCCTTTCTCTCTAGTATATGGCATGGAGCCAGTACTCCCCCCATAGAAGTAGAGATCCCATCGATCCGGGTATTAATGGAAGCTAAGCTAACAGAAGCTGAATGGTGTCAAAGTCGACACGACGAACTGAACCTGATCGAAGAAAAGCGAATAACGACATTATGCCATGGTCAGTTGTATCAATAGAGAATGAAGAAGGCATTTGACAAAAAGGTCAGACCTCGCGTCTTCAGGAAAGGAGACCTCGTGCTCAAGAAGATACAATTATTCCTCACTGATTCCCGGGGTAAGTGGACCCCGAATTATGATGGCCCCTATGTGGTCAAGAAAGCTTTCTCAGGCGGCGCCTTGAGACTTGCAACCATGGACGGAGAGGAATTTGCCTACCCCACAAATGTTGACGTAGTCAAGAAATAATTTGCCTAAACTATAAAAAATAATAAAAAAAACGTCTCGGTGGATTGAAACCCGAAAGGGCGGTCCAGGAAAAAATTAGAGACATCATCAAAAAAATCATCCGGTGGATTGGAAATCTCAAAGTACAATCCAGGCAAAATTTAGGGATAATGGCAAGTAACTATGTTCAACAAAGGGGCAAATGCCTCAGCAGCAGTGATGCCATCCATCAGAAAACTCCAGTCAAGGTCATCTTCGACAGAAGCTCAGGATGCCCGAAATTCAAAGTTGGTAGAAGGATAGTGGTCATATGTTTCGATGTAGCCCTTTTCCCCTAAATTACCATTTTCTGACTTTGTATATACTCTATGGAATCACGCGATTGGCTGACTTCCATCCTATCAATAAAATTTGAGCCCTTGTGCTTTTGTTTGAAATTCCTATTTATTTCAGCTTTACAGAACGACATTTTAACGTGAATAATGATTCTTGAAATAAAACAAAAACGAATTTACCTGTTAAACTTTTTCTACTTTTAAAATAAAGGTGGCAATTTCTTTTGACTGTTAAACATTAGAAGAACATCGATCGCTTCTCCAGAAGTAAGCAAACCTCAAAGTGCAAAATCAAAGTATTTCTTCTAAACCAGTACGCCTGAACGAAGGATCAAATGTGTCGGAGACCTGGTTTCGTCTGACACACCTCGGCCGAGTTCTTACCTCCTAAGCCCGACCAACATAGCCCCCCGCGGGGACTATCCCACCTAAGCAAGGCAGAATTGCTATCTTGAACCAGCGATACTTTTTATCTCCCACTGTGGCCGAGTATCCAGTCGTGTTCATCTACTAGTTTGTATGTCGAGTCAGTTTTGTCAGCATATACATATATACATCATGCATTATTTATTTACATTCATATTCATATTGCATCACTATCACTCTAGCCGGTCTTGTCCCCTAGTGATAAAAGTCTTTACGATCGAGTCGTCGGTTCTTTCCTCGTCAGAAAATGTTGCGTCTGAACAATCTCTCTCCTCCAGCTTATCTCTGGATTAAAGTTGGTCTCTTGACCACTTTGATAACTTGAACCTCTGAGACCAAAGAATACCTTCGACGAACATCACTCTTCGCCATTGAAGATGATATTTTCTCTTTCCCGGATTAAGGAAAATCCCCACAGAAAGCCTCTTAATCAAAGATTCAACAATGCAGCAGTCTTTCTCCGAAAAGTCCGCTGACGGAAAGGTCATCAGCACCTCAAAATTAGATCACATCATATGGCATTTTTTCGAGAAGATCCCGAGAAAAGTATGATGTAATACCCCAAGCGGAAATAGTCTCTCAAGAGACTCGTTTTCCCCGGTAGAGTCGACAAATGGCATCTCCAACAGAGAAGTTTGTGCACCTCTGCAGTTCAGACATATGGGTTCCCCAGCAAGTCTGACACCAAAATGTTTCTATCAAATGGCATCTCCCTAGGAAAATTCGGGGAGAAGTTTGAGGAAAACCGTTACAATTAGCGTCTCTTGTCAAGAAAGTTTATATCAGAAACTGAGACCAGTTCCTTGGTAGGAAACCAGGATCGAGGGGAAGTTTATTTCAGAAACTGAGACCAGTTCCTTGGTAGGAAACCAGGATCGAGGGTAATTTTATATCAGAAACTGAGACCAGTTCCTTGGTAGGAAACCATGATCGAGGGGAAGTTTATTTTAGAAACTAAGACCAGTTCCTTGGCTGGAAACCAGGATCGGGGGGAAGTTTTTACCTTTTTCGAGCGTCATTGCTTAGCAAAAAAAGAAGGATGCGTGAAATACCATTCTTAATCACCATCAAAATTTCGGGTATTCCGATATTTAATCCTCTTGCACCCCGAATGCCCGAATATCTTCGTCATTCACACCTTTGGGTCCAAGAAGATTAAATAGAGGCATCTGTCATACCCCAAATTTTGACTACTAAGATTTCCCATCATTGTGCAAATCATCATCACAATATGGATGAACCATCATGCCTCATTAGTCTCCCCAAAGATGGGTGAGCATTCACTACTAGCAAGATTAGGGTTTCAAGCCCTCTCAGAGTTCTTAGACAAAGGATCAATCAAGGAATGACATGATCTTTAACTTGTCTAAACCTCTCAAACATCCACAAAGGATCAAGAGGACTCCCACTTCAAGGATTAAGCACAAGGTTGCTCCCTTCTAGGTGGATTAAGCCTCGAGATAGCCAGTGTCACCAAATTAGGGTTTTGGTCGACCAGGGCCTCCAGATGGAATTTTTCCTCTAGGCATGAGGCAATGCTTCAAAGCATAACCTAGGATGCTCCAAGGGACATCATAAACCCAATCATCAATTCAATTTAACCTCAGGGGATGCATTCATCAAAAATCAGGAATTAGGGTTTCTTAACCTAATTCACCCCTAAGTTTACTTTTGGGACAAATCATGAGCCAAGACCTCAAGACATGGTTTGAGGGTCTCTAGCACTCTACATTGATCCATTTGCAACAATGGATTGATCCAAGAAGCTTGAGCAACAAGTTTCAATTTCACATGAACCACAGTTAGGGTTTCGCGAGAAAAGTCAACTGTAGCTTTGACTTTTGACCAGGACATGCTCCCTAACCCTAGGACATGGTTCAATATACCCTATAATACCTATGAAATCAATCCATCAAGTTTGATTTAGGTCAAGGACTTGATTTCATAGAGGATCGCACAGTTTGGAATTCATCTGACAAAAAGTCAACTGTGCACAAAAGTTAAACTTTGACTTTTTGAGATTTTTCATAATTATGGTTCCTTAACCCTAAAGTGATGTTAATGTGTGGTTAGAATCATCATTTATCAATAAAAATCAAGAAAAGTGGGATAACTTGTAAAAGGGGTAACTATAAAAACTTAGAAATTTTCTAAGTTATGGAACAAAGTGGCTAGGGTACCAACTTTAGAGGATCATAACTCCTAAACCACAAGGCCATTTTCCCCATCCAAAGCTGGATTTGTAGCCCTCATGGCCCTCTACCAAAGCTTCAACTACACCTCATTCCAATTCATCATGGATTTTGAGTTATGGAATGATCAAAATGGCTGAAAACATGAAATGTCATTTTTTCTAACACTTAGTGAAATTTTCACTAAGTCAGAATCTGCCTTACTTTTTTCCAAATGTAGGGGCATTTTTCACTTGGATCCAAAAAGTATCAAAAACAATTATGATCAAACAGTTGTTGTATCATATGAGGGCTTTCCAAAATGGCTAAGAACATCACCAAATTCCACTTGAGTCATGAGATATGACAATGGCAATATGCCTTGCTGAAAATTGCCAAGGCTGAGCAGAATTTTGCACTTTTGCTCAATTTGGAAAAATCAGATAATTCCAAGCCTTGTCATCACTTTGGACACATCTGAGGATCAAATCTAAAGGGAACAAACACTGATCCAATCCTCCAAAGTCTTTGGAACAAGAAATAGCAAGCCAAACCGAAAAATCCCTAAAAGAGGGACAAGACTCCAATTTTGGATTGGAGCATTTAATGGATTCTTAGAGGTGGCATGGACTGACACATTTGCAACTGAATTTAGTCAAGAATGTTCCAACAACTAGGGAACCAAAGGCCTGTGCTCTAACCTCTAGTCAATGGCTAGAGGAGACTTGGCCTCCCATTGATCAACATTGGCAAAACCTCTGCTGTGGTTGCCATTCACTATTGATCCCAAAACAAACTTGCTCTACTATAAATAGAGCTCATTTGTGCTCAGTTTGAGTGCACCAAAGCCATCAAACAGATGCTTTCCTCAAAATCCCTCTCTTTAGGCCAAAATGCCTTCTTTAGCAAGGTAACTCTGAGTTTTTGAGTTAGAGAGCATTTCCATCACAGATCATGATCCTAACACCTCCAATATATCATATCTAAGCTATCCAAACTCTCACAAGTGACCTGTAATCTTTAAATCACAAAGTCACCTCTCAAAACCTCAAAATAGTACTCTTGTGCATTTTTCAAGCCATGCCTTGATTCAGTCACTTTCCAAACTAGATAAAACCTCAAACACACTCCAAATATCATCCTTGAACTGTCCTAAATGGGTCCCCCCATCTGGAACACCATTTGAGGGAGTTGCTATTTTGGCCATTTTAACCCCTTTTGCAAGAAAAGGCCAGCTTGTGTTTTTGCAGGTTCCAACTGATTCCATTCATCCTAAAAGCTTCTAAGGGATCATTTGAGAGTGTCCAAAGCATCAAACCATTTCTGTAACAAGAAACTTGGCAGATTGCACAAAAACTCCAAAAAGCTCAAAAGAGAGGTAAGCATCATGACTTGAACTTTCCAAAATATGCATTTCTTTGAAGTCCACTGATCATGCACATCTCATACATGTTGTATATGTTGTGTTTGAACCAATTCATCATGTAATTCATGCCTGTACCAAAGTGTAGCATAGAAAATGCAATTATAGGCTTATTTCAAAACCACCATCAGATTTTGAGGAGGGAGCATGATCTGAAAAAAATACCACCACCATTGGATTCCTTGTGAAATTCAAGGCCAGATGCATATAAATTTTGTCCCCAACCATGGAGAAATGAGAAAGTTATGGACCTTCCCGTTTCTTGCCAAAACTTGCCTTGCCTCGCCTTGGCCAGGCCTAGAAAACAAGGCAAGCCTTGTATATTTGTTGGTTTGTTTTAATCAACGGATGTATCACCACCCCAGTGGTAAGGCGCGCGCCCTATAACCTTGAGGTCGTGGGTTCAGACCCCATCCATGCCATTTTGTGTTTTCTCACATTTTGCTATTTTTTCCAATATTTTCATGTCTTATTAATTAATTGGAAAATTAATACCTCCTTCAATTTTAATTATTTTTGATTGGTTCATTTTGCAAAAAATCCTAAAAATATTGAAATATTTTATTCCACAAAAAAATCAAGTTTATATTATTTATTTAATATAATTAGTATTTTTGTGAATAAATTCCTTTATAATTGTTTTTAAACATTTTAAAAGTGAATATTTACCTTGAAAATCAAAATAAAATGAGTTTTAATTCATCTTGTAATTAAAACCTCATTTTTCAAACCTTAAACAAAAATCACAAGTGGTTTATTCAAACTCATTTGGTATTTTTATCATTTTTATTGATTTTCTTTAAATATTTACTTTTAAAGGAAAATAAAATTAGGGTTTCTTTGAATTCAAACCTCATCAATCATTTTCAAAACTCTTTGGGCCTCTAATAGAGTGTAAGACCCAATCCTTTGTAAATACAAACCTATTTTGGGCCTCACTTATTGTATAAGTCCCGTTGTATTTCAAAAGTTCGGCGCGATCATCGCTCGTTTAAAACAAACCATCTGGGCCTCTCCTCGAGCTATAAGACCCATTCAAAATCATTTTTGGGCCTCTAATAGAGTGTAAGACCCAAACCTTTTTAAACCAAAACTTTTGGGCCTCGGTCATCGTATAAGACCCAATGTGCTTTCAAAAACCTCGGCACAATCGCCGTTTTGAAAAACAAAACCATCTGGGCCTCTCCCTGAGTTGTAAGCCCCATCACTGGTACAAAAACAATTTTTTGGCCTCTATTAGAGTGTAAGACCCAACCCTTTTTGAAAAACTAAACATTTTGGGCCTACCCTCGTGTTATAAGCCCCATTTCTTTTTCTTTCAATCATTTTTGGGCCTCTTGAGAGAGTGTTAGACCCATCCCCTTGTACAGAAAACCTTTCTTGGGCCTCAGTCACTTGTATAAGTCCCTGTACAATTTCAAACAATAGTGCAATCACTGATAAAACCCTGGGCCTCTCCTTGAGCTGTAAGCCCCAATTTTCCTTTCAAAAGCATTTTCTCCTTTGATTTTGAATATAATATTGTTATCAATGCTTTCTTTGTTGGACAAACTAACCAAACAGCATGGAAGCTCTACAACCGAGTAAGTGTTTACCCGCTTTCATTTACCGCTTTTGTATGTATATAACTGTACTGTGGGGCTGTTTCAATGTAAGTCTTCTTTCATAAACTCATATCGACTATGTAATAATAGTATAGATATTTAGAGTTTCCCCGGCAACTACGTCTAGAACTAGACAAAACCTTGTCTCCTTACATCCAACGTTCTCCCGGATATTTCAACATAACCTAAACCATGAGAATTTTCTTTTACAACAATTTTAGATAACTAGATCTAAGAAATCTCCCCCTTGAACAGTTCATATACAAAAGGCCAATGTTCCAAGTGAAACCCCTTCTGGAACTGTTCATCAGTCTCCTCTTGGGCTTAGTGCAAGGACCCACAGGCTTCCTAAAAGCATCCCCGCCTACTCTTGGGCATTGTACAAGGACCCGTCGGCTTCTTAGAAGTTTTCACAGCCTCCTCTTAGGCTTCGTATATTGATTCTTCCTCCGGGAAGATAGCCTCCTCTTGGGCTTCGTACAAATTGTCCCTCGGCTTCTTAAAAGTAACTCTCGCCTCCTCTTGGGCTTCGTACAAATTGTCCCGACGACCTCCTAGAGGTATAGGAACAGAAACAGAAATTAGTCATCTTAATAGAACAGTCTTCAAAGAGTCTAGATCTTACTACTATTGTTTCTTAAGCATAGTACAGAAGATAAAATCCGTAGACTTGGACAGTCTAAAGCTCCTTTGGATTCCCCGTTTCCTTGGAGAACAAGAAATAATCCCGATCCTCAGATCAAATCCATGAGTACAACATTACCCATATAAGAACTGATTTTCTCTTTTAGCCAACATGCTGGACCTGTCACTCAACTGAAACAGTTACCCTAGCCTTCTCTTGGGCTTTGCACAAATGATTCTCCCTAGTGGAGTAAACCTTTTAGCCTCCATCTCGAGCTTCGTACGAGATATAAATCACTCTCTTGTTGAGTATACAAGACTATCTTGTTGAGTCAAACATCTTTTAGCCTCCATCTCGGGCTTCGTACGAGATATAAATCACTCTCTTGTTGAGTATAAAAGACTCTCTTGTTGAGTCAAACATCTTTTAGCCTCCATCTCGGGCTTCGTATAAGATATCAAAACACTCTCTTGTTGAGTATAAAAGACTCTCTTGTTGAGTCAATCCTTTTAGCCTCTCTATCGGGCTTCGTACAAGACACATAAAAACACCCTCTTGTTGGGCCAATAGCCTCCTCTTAGGCTTTGTATAAGAAAACCCTGGTTGAGTCAATCAACCTTTTAGCATCAAAGTTGTGCCTCGTTCACAGTCTACAAACATCAACAACTCTTTTCCCCTTCATCTATTGGCTGTAAGCGGCAAGCGTCGGGATTACTTACATCCACGCCACTGTCTTTCTTTTAGCATGACAAATTCCTAAGGAAAGATGTCATTGCTCTAAACTGAGTTAAAGTCTTCTCCTTCAGGTTAAAAAAACCCCTATAAAGGAAATTATGGCATTACTGGATTCACATATCCCAGTTAAAGTAATTCTCCTTTATAATCAGTCACCCAACAATTGTGACAAACAAACCCCTTTAAAGATGACAAATTCACTCTAAAGTCAAACACCCTTTTAGCTTCATATCTTGGGCTTCGAACAAGATACAAATAGACCCTTCAGCTTCACATCTTGGACTTGGAACAAGATACAAACCACCTTTAGCTTCATGTCTTGGGCTTTGAACAAGACACCAAAACACCATTTCCTCCCATAGAATAGGAGTAACTACGATCGCTCTGATTTCCCTATTTCGGTAAACAGGAATACGTAGGCATAAGATTGAAGGAGAAATCTTAGCGAGCACACTAATAAAAAAACCCAAAATCCCCTACCTTCATACATCAATCTAAAAGCATCAGTCCTAACATCCTACCAATAGCATAGTCCCGTCATTCCAGTCTTAACAAAATAAGCAGAACGAGGCCCCACTTCCACATAGCATCCGTAACCTAAAAGACCCCTGTTTCAACTCAGTATGCAAGCAGGGTTAGTTGGAGACATATATTTCCCTTACTTCCTCAGCTTCAATAGGATAAAAAATGAATCGACCTGTAGTACCCCAGAGCGGCAGTGCTTAAGAACCACGTCCAAAATCGCTCGCTACACTTTTCAAATTCGGGCACCTTGAATTTGTGCGGAACTTCCACATTTGGGACCAAACAAAGGTCTGCGACGTCCTTTCCAAATAGATCCTGGCCACGAATGGCTTGCAGCTCCTTCTGTATCTCCAGGAATTGCTCCTGGAACTCATTCATTTTGTCGTACATACTTTCGTTTCCACCAGAAAGTATCTGTGGAATCTGTCCTTCTGGGACAGTGTGTACCAAGGGTGGTGGTATAGTCATTACGACAGTGATTTTTGGTGCTTCTCTCTCCCAAAGTTTGTAACCTTCAGGAGTTACTGTCATTCCCCTTGCATCTTCGCTTTCCCGAAGTTTGTAACCTTCAGGCCCAGCGGTTCCTGCTGCAGTTCCCGGATCTTCCGAGATCGGCGGAATATATCCTTCCGGGATATAGTTTAGTGGCATGCCCCAAGGACGATCTTTAGTCATGTTATACCGAGGATCATACTTTTCCACTATGGGCGTTGATGTGATCTCTGAAATCATAGTCCTTTATATCTGAGCTGCTTCCAGAGCTTGCATGTCATTGTGAAGTTTCCTCAGATCTTCATTTAGAGCATCGAGTTCTTCTCTCAACTCTCTGTTCTCTTCCTCGAGATTATCCATTTTCTTTTGTTGACTGACCCGAGTATTATACGAATGAGATAGTTTGACTCTAGAATCGAGACAAAAACGTGAGATTCGTAGGTAAGAAGAATGCGCTACGTGAAAATGATGAATGATATGCAATGATTATATTAATTATATTTTTTCGTTTAATCAAAATAAACTTCGACAATTGGAGTGCAAATATCAAACAGTGGAGAAACCCCGTTTTATTGAATTCAAATATTGCAGAATGGAAATACAGTAATTTACATAGTGTTGTAAAAGGAAATTTCTAAGCTAATGGATCCTGAGTCCTCTCTGAGGAGAGCTCAGGTGCTGGTTCTGGTATTTTCCTTTTCTTTGACCGGGGCTCTCGAGCCATTGTCGGGTTGTCATTCCTTTGCCAAGTGAAAGGAGCGAGCAAATTCCTTTGGTCTTCTTGATTTTCTACAGCGTGTTGTTCTAAAATCTCGATCAGAGCATCCTTTTCTTTTAACAGTTGATGTATTTTCTTACACTCCACATTGAGAATACAATACTTGTTCTTCCAAGACTTCTTTTCCTGTTGAACTCTGTTGAGAGTAAACTGAAGTTTTTCCATATCAGACATAAAATAAAGGGCAGATTCCTTTAATGAAAGAAATTCTTGACGAGGGTAAGGCATCCTCAGTTTGAGAGCTCTAGTTTATACCCAGTGGAGATAAGGTTCCACAGAGACACAGTCTAGTTTTCCTAAAGTCTCTCTTCCTTTCCTGTGAACATGTTTCCAGGCATGCACAATTTATGTCTTTAGTGCTCTATCATTTTCCCCTTCCTTGAAGAAAAGACCTTCCAGATGAGCATTTCGCGGGACATGCCTCACCGGGTATCCGAATTGACGACAAACCAAAATTGGATGATAGTTGATTCCTTCTTTAGTTCCTATGAGGGGTACCTTAGGTAAGTTTCCACAATGGTCAATGATTCTGATCCTGTCATCGATTCGATTGTACCGGTCGATGTCAGAGTTGGTAAGAGACATGATTCTCCGTGACCAACGTAAAGTATTCTTAGGATCCCAAAATGCAGCAGACTTGGGCAAGTAGGAAATGAACCATTTGTAGAGCAGGGGTACACAGCATGTGATCATTCCTCCACTATACAAATTCCTTAAATGTACAGAATGATAAGCATCGGCGAGCAAGGTTGGTACATGGTTTCCAATAAAAAATATCTTAATGGCATTGATATCTATGATGTTATCGATGTTGGGAAACAAAAATAACCCGTAGGTGAGCAAAACAAAGATGCTCTTGAAAGCGGCCCCATTCCCTATACTGGAAAAGTATAGGGCTTTCTTTATCAAAAACTGGGCTGGAAAACCTTGGATTCCACCCTTAGTGGTCATGTGAGTCCTGAGTTCTGACTCGTCCAAATAGATTGCTCTTGCAATGGTTTGATCCTTTGGAATTTCTTTCAGTCCAGAAAAGGGAGCTTGATCGGTGATATGTAAATCAGTCAGGTGAGAGTACTCCTCTAGTGTTGGTGCTAGTTGATAATCCGGGAATGTGAAACTGTGATAAACCGGATCGTAGAACTGAATGAGCGTAGCCAGTATTCCTTCAATTACATGGACCTTTAATAGAGATAACAGTCTTCCGTACTTAGCTCTGAAAGCATCAGGGTTGGTGATAATCCTCGCCAAACCTCTCAAATCCTCTAGTTTTGGAACCTTGAAGGTGTACTTGTGAGTCTTCCTTCTACCGAAATCCATAACGCAATCTTCTTTCTTTGATACTTGCAATCATTGTCTTAGTTTAATTTGAAAAAGAGAGACTAAAAAAGAAGATTTTCTTTGTTTAATGTTTTTTAATGAAATGAATGCATGAATGCAGCACACAAAAACATAGAAAAACATGGGGTCAAAGGTTTGGTGTCATGAAGTCATGGCTCTACCCATCTCCAAAGGTTATACTGGTGATTTTTTGTACCTGTCCTCACAATCATTGACCCCTCTTGGGATAACAACAACAGGCTAGTTCACCCGAGCTAGCTGATGTATCTTAGAGTAATCTCAAATGAGGGTAGTATCGCATGGCAACTATTTCCGATAGCTTCCGTACTACAAAATAGTAACATGGTTTTAGTCTACTAAAATCCTCAGCTTCTCAGATAACCCAATCGAACAATCTGCTTTCAACAACCAAAGTCGTATAGGCATTGAATTCGCAAAGGGCATCTCCACTGATTCGATGGTCGACTGGGACCTCTTATTTGGGAGGCACTCCCTGTAAGATTACCCGTCTAGTGCCATCACTTATCTTAGGTGTATACTCAATCTTTCCGGACGCGACATCACTCGCAGTCCCATGAGCAGAAAAATAAACACGGATATCAATTAGGAAAAACGATATATATATTTATCCTAAAACTAACATCCTAGACCTCTTAAGAGCTATAGCCTAGTCCTGACAAATAAAATGACTCCCCAGCAGAGTCGCCATTTTCCTGTAGCGAGCGATTTTTGTCGGTGACGCGACCACCTTATTGCTGAAGTTTGGGTTTTCTCCTTGAGGAGAAAGGGTGCTACTTTCTGATTTCTTATTTATCCCATGAAGCTGGAAGGGAAAGGGAAGCTATCTAAAACTAACCTTGCACGCGGATGTTTAATTGAACAAACATTTAAAAGAGATTGGGGGGTCCGGGGTATGGTTATACAATGGGTAGTTGTCAATTACCCATCCTATATGTGGTTATCCACAGGATATTAGCTTTAGGTTTCGCTTTGTAATTGATAGTGTTTATCTGCTAATGGGTTGGGAAAGTGTGACAGGGAGAGTGAGTTTTGTTTTCTGTGGAAAATGATGAATATGATGGCTTAAGGTATGAAACCTAAAGTTTTGATTGATATGAAGGTACAGGACCTAGGGTTTTTGATTGGTATGCTCGCTAAGATTTCACAATCTTATGCCTGCGTATTCCCATTTAAACGAAACAGGGAAATCAGAGCAATCGTAGTTCCTCCTATTCTAAGGGAGGAAAATGATGTTTTGGTGTCTTGTTCAAATCCCAAGATTGAAGCTAAAAGGGTATTTGTGTCTTGTTCAAAGCCCAAGATTGAAGCTAAAAGGGTTTTGAATGGGAATTTGTCATCTTTAAGGAGAGATTGTTGAATTTTGTGTGCCTTGATCAAAGCACAAGGTTGGTGCTAAAAGGTTAATTGATTTGGCTAGGGGATTTCTTTATACAAAGCCTAAGAGGAGGCTGGATAAGACCGACTCAATAAGAGAGTGTTTTATCTGTCTTGTACAAAGCCAAAGATTGAGGCTAAAAAGAGACTGAATCTTTGGGGATATCATTATACAAAGCCTAAGAGGAGGCTAAAAAAGGGATTTTGACTCCGTCGGGGAGGTTTCTATGTGTCTTGTACAAAGCCCAAGATTGAGGCTGAAATGAGTTTGACTCTTGCTGGAGAGTATTATCTGTCTTGTACAAAGCCCAAGATTGAGACTAAAACGGGAAATTTAACTGACTCTGGTGAGGATGTGTCTTGTACAAAGCCCAAGATTGAGGTTGCAATGAGTTTGACTCTGCTTAGGGACATTATTCTCCAAAGCCTAAACGAAGGCTGGGAGAAAATGACTCGGCTGGGGAAGGTATCTGTCCTCAACTCAAGAGAGGGAAATTTATGTCTTGTACAAAGCCCAATATTGTGGCTGAACAAGATGGAGAACTTGAGAGGAGGCTAACTCCTACTAAGGGGGAAATCTTTATACCAAGCTTTGGATAAAGATCGACTCAACAAAAGAGTATTTTTATCTGTCTTGTACAAAGCCCAAGATTGAGGCTAAAAGGGTTGACTCAATAAGAGAGTACGGAAAGGTGATTGACTCAACAAGAGAGTCTGAAAAGGTGATTGACTCAACAAGAGAGTCTAAAAAGGTGATTGACTCAACAAGAGAGTCTGAAAAGGTGATTGACTCAACAAGAGAGTCTGAAAAGGTGATTGACTCGACAAGAGAGTCTTTTATACTCAACAAGAGAGTGATTTATTGTGCCGTACGAAGCCCGAGATTGAGGCAAAAAGGGTCTTGACTCAACAAGAGAGTTTGGAAAGGTTAGCTCCGCTGGGGGGAATCATTTGTACAGAGCCCAAGAGGAGGCTGACTTCACTGAGGAAGGATCATTATACAAAGCCTAAGAGGAGGCTAGCTTTCCACTGAGGAAATGTCCTTATACAAAGCCTAAGAGGAGGCTATCTTTTGCCGGGGATAATTGAGATCCCGAGGCAGGTCCAAATGGGGAATCAACTCTTGCTGAGTGTTACAGAAGAGTTGAGATGTCAGATACCCTGAGGTTCTGATTTGAGATAGTGTTGACCCTGGTCGGGGAACTCTCATGAGAGAGACTGGGTTTCTGCTGGAGATTGATCCAGAGTGACCGGGGTTTCTTCCTATAGTTGTAAGGAACTTGAAAATGTCTTTGAGACTCAAGAGGATTAGACTGTCCAAGTCTGCTGGTGTGGAAGAGTTTTATATTTTGTATGATGCCTCCAAGAGGAGGCAAATGCATTAAGGGATGAGAATCAACCCTAAAGTGGCCTGAGGTTTGACACTGGAAAGACTGCTCTAGCAAAGGACGACTAAGTTCTGTCTTATACCATTAAGAGGTCGGCAGGGTCCTTGTATTAAGCCCAAGAGAAGGCATGAGAACTTCTAAGAAGCCGAAGGGTCCTTGTACAACGCCCAAGAGGAGGCGGGGATGCTTTTAGGAAGCCTGTGGGTCCCTAAACCAAGAGAAGTTCAAGAAATGCAATTCACAGATAAGAGATCTTTCCAGGAAATTTTGAGGGTTTGGAAGAAACTCAGGAGATGATATTCACAAAGAATAGACCAACTCCGGGGAGTAGAATTTCTTTGACAATTTCTATGGGTGACAGTTTGAGAAAAGGTTCACCGAGAATACTGCCTTTCTCTTTGTTCCATATTGTTTAACCCCAAGAGAAGGGAAGATTGTATCTGGAAATCCTTTGGGGATCTAGTTTTGTTTGTATTTAAGAGTGACCAACATGGCTTTACCCAGTTCTAGACCTAGTTGCCGGGGTAAACTCTAAATAACTATACTAGTATATATACAGTTGATATATGACAAGTATTTAAAAAGGTATGAAAGAAAACAAACCATGCGCAGCTTCCCACAATACAGTTATATATATTTGACGTATATTTAAAAGAATGAAAGAAGACTAACCATGCGCCGCTTCCCACAATACAATTATATATATATTAAAGCGAGTAAATGAAAGCTGTTAAAACTTACAGGTGAGCGAGCTTCCATGCTGTATTGTTAGTTGTTCAGAGAAATTAAAGAAAGTTTTGACAACAACTGTACATTTAAACCTAAATCAAAAGGGAGTTGTTCGTGGAAAAAATTGTTGGGGCTTATACTCAAGGAGAGGACCAAGGTTTAAACAGTGATTATACTGTTGTTTTGAATATCGTATCGGGACTTATACAACGACTGAGGCCCAAAACGTTTTGGTCAAAAGGGGATTGGGTCCTACACTCTATAAGAGGCCCAAAGTTTATTTTTGTACAGGAGATGGGGCTTATAACTCAGGGAGATGCCCGGATGATTTTGAAAAGGCGACGATCGCGTCGTTGCTTTGAAAATATACAGAGGGACTTATACAATATGTGAGGCCCAAAAATGTTTATTTACAAAAAGGGGTTGGGTCTTACACTCTATTAGAGGCCCAAAGATTATTTAAAGAGAAGAAATGGGACTTACAACACGAGGGTAGGCCCGGATGATTTTCTGTTTGAAAATGGCGATCGCGCCGAAATTTTTTTTAACACAGAGGGACTTATACAATATCTGAGGCCCAAATGGTTTTGTATTTTCAAAGGGTCGGGTCTTACACTCTCTCAAGAGACCTATGAGTGTTTCAAAAAGATTTGTTGGGGTGAAAATCAAAGAAACCTTAATTTCATTTTCTTTTAAAAGTAATCCTTTTAAAATGAATAAAATGACAAAAATACCAAATAAGTCTAAATAAACTACTTGTGATTTTTGGTTAAGGTTTGAAAAATGAGGTTTTAATCACAAGATGATTTAGAGTTCGTTTGATTTTGATTTTCAAGATGAATATTCATTTTTAAAAGGTTTAAAACAATAAAAATGAATTTATTTACAAAATACCAACTATATTAAATAAATATTATAAATCTGATTTTTTTTGTGGAATAAAATATTTCAACATTTTTGTGATTTTTTTGCAAAAAGAACCAATCAAAAATAATTAAAATTGAGAGAGTTATTAATTTTCCAAATCATTTAAAAATAACATGAAAAATAATAAAAAGTGGAGAAAGTGATAAAAGAGAGGATCTGGGGCGAGGGGGATTCGAACCCCAGACCTCTAGGGTGCAGCGCGTGCCCTCTACCACTGGGGTGGTAATACATCCGTGCATCAAAACCACCCCATGAATATATGAGGCATGCCTTGTTTTTGGCCGGGCCAAGGCAAGGCAAGGCAAGGTTTTGGCCAAAAACGTGAAGCTTGTAACTTTCTCATTTCTCCATGGATTGGGACAAAATTTAGGTCTATCCTGCCTAGAATTTCACAAGGAATCCAAAGGTGGTGGTGGTTTTTTCAAATGAGGCTCCTATTTCAAAACCCGATAGTGTTCTTGAAATAGGCATATAATTGCATTTTCTATGCTACCTCTTGTTACAGGCATGAATTACATGATGAATTAGTTCAAACACAACATATATAACATGTATGAGATGTGCATGATCAGTGGACTTCAAAGCAATGCATATTTCTAAGAGTTCAAGTTGTGATGCTTACCTCTTTAGGAGATTTTTGGGCTATTTGCCAAGTTTCTTGTGCCAGAAGTAATTTGATGCTTTAGACTCTCTCAATTGATCCCTTAGAAGCTTTTAGAATGGTTAGAACCAGCTAGAATCCTCAGGAACAAGTTTGAGCTCTTTCTTGCAAAAAGGGCAAAAGTGACCTTGACTTAAATTTTCGGATGGATGGCGTTACTGTTGAGGAGTTGAACTGATCAGACATAGTTACTTACCATTATCCCTAACTTTTGCCTGGATTGTACTTTGATATTTCCAATCCACTAGGGTGATTTTTTATTATGTCTCTAATTTTTGTCTGGACCGCCCTTTCGGGTTTTCAATTCACCGAGACATTTTATTTTATTTTATTTAGGCGAAGTATTTCTTGACTACATCAACATTTGTGGTGTAGGCAAATTCTTCTCCATCAATGGTTACGAGTCTCAAGGCACCGCCTGAGAAAGCTTTCTTGACCAAATAGGGGCCGTCATAATTCGGAGTCCATTTGCCCTGAGAATCAGTGAGGAGTGATTGTATCTTTTTTAGCACAAGGCCTCCTTTCCGGAAGACGCGAGGTCGGACCTTTTTGTCAAACGCCTTCTTCATTCTCTATTGATACAATTGACCATGGCATAGTGCCACTATTCGCTTTTCTTCAATCAGATTTAGTTCGTCATGTCGACTTTGACACCATTCAGCCTCTGTTAACTTAGCTTCCATCAATACTCGGATTGATGGGATCTCTACTTCTATGGGAAGTACTGCCTCCATGCCATATACTAGAGAGAAAGGGGTTGCCCCTGTTGAAGTGCGGACAGATGTGCGATAACCGTGAAAGGCAAAGGGTAGCATCTTGTGCCAGTCTTTATAGGTTACAACCATCTTCTGAACAATCTTCTTGATGTTCTTGTTAGCCGCTTCTACCGCTCCGTTCATCTTAGGTCGGTAGGGAGATGAGTTATGTTGTTCGATCTTAAACTCATCGCACAACTCTTTCATCATCTTATTGTTCAAGTTAGATCCATTGTCAGTAATGATCTGGCTTGGAACACCATAACGGGAAATGATATTGTTTTTGATAAATCAGACCACCACTTGTCGGGTTACATTGGCGTATGACGTTGCTTCGACCCACTTGGCGAAGAAGTTAATGGCTACCAGGATGAACCGATGTCCGTTTGAAGCCTTGGGTTCGATCATGCCAATCATGTCGATTCCCCATATGGAAAAAGGCCATGGGGAAGAGAGAACTTTGAGATGCGTTGGCGGTACATGGAATTTGTCTGAGTATATCTGATACTTGTGGCATCTCCTCATGTACTTGTAGCAGTCGAATTCCATGGTCAACCAATAGTACCCTGCTCTTAGAATTTTTTTCGCCATTGTGTGTCCGTTAGCATGAGTGCCAAAGAATCCTTCATGAATTTCTTTTATCAACATGTTTACTTCTGGTTTGTCTACACAGCGGAGCAAGACCATGTAAAAGAAGCTGCCTGCTAGCCTTCTGAGGGTATTTCTGTCCTTTCTTAATGCCCCAGGTGGATACTCTTCTTTCTGAAGGAAGCATTTGATATCTTGATACCAAGGTTTATCGTCTATGACTGCTTCAATCGTGAAGATGTAGGCTGGCCGTTCAAGGCGCATTATGTCAATCTTAGGTATGTCATTCCATTGACCTACACTAATCATGGAAGAGAGAGTGGTTAATGCATCAGCCATGTATTTCACTTCACGAGGGATGTGATGAAACTCGACTCTGTTGAAGAAGGGTAACAACCTTCTTGCCTAATATTTGTAAGGAATCAAACCTGATTGGTATGTGTTCTAATCTCCTTTGATCTGATTGATAACCAGGGTTGAATCGCCATATACATCCAAGTTTTTGATCCTTAAGTCGATCGCTTCTTTGAGACCCATGATACAAGCTTCGTATTCGGCCTCGTTGATTGTACACTTGAATGTCAACCTGGCAGTGAAAGGAATATGGGTACCCTGAGGTGTTATAATGATTTCCCCAATTCCGTTTCCATAATAATTGACAGCTCCGTCAAAGATTAGTCCCCATTGGGAACCTGGTTCTGGCCCTTCACTGGGTAGCGGTTCATCGCAATCTTTCATTTTCAAATACATGACATCTTTGTCTGGGAAGTCAAATCCAATCGATTCCTAATCGTCATTTGGTTGATGAGCCAAATGATCGGCTAAAACACTTCCCTTAATGGCTTTCTGAGCCTGGTACTCGATGTCTTATTCTGATAACAACATCTGCCAACGGGCAATCCTTCCCGTGAGAGCAGGCTTTTCAAAGACATACTTGATTGGATCCATTTTGGAGATTAACCAAGTAGTGTGACGAATCATATATTGGCGAAGAAGTTTGGTTGCCCAAGCCAAAGCACAACAAGTTTTCTCAAGCATAGTGTACCGAGTTTCCCAGTCGGTAAATTTCTTGCTCAAATAATAAATGGTAGACTCTTTTCTTTTGGTTTCGCCTTGTTGACCAAGTACACAACCTATTGAGTCATCCAAGACTATTAAGCAAATGATCAGTGGTCTTCCTTCCACTGGAGGTGAAAAAATCAGTGGTTTCAACAGGTATTCCTTAATACTGTCGAAGGCGGTTTGGCAGTCTTCTGTCCAAACGCAGTCCTAATTCTTTTTTAGTAATTTGAAAATTGGCGCGCATGTCGCGGTTAAGAGGAATATGAATCTTGAAATATAATTCAAACATCCCAGGAATCCCCTGACTTGTTTTTCAGTCTTTGGAGAAGGCATTTCTTGAATGGCCTTGACCTTGTTAGGATCAACCTCAATTCCTTTCTGGCTGACGATGAACCCTAAAAGTTTTCCTGAGCGGACACCGAATGTGCACTTATTGGGATTCAAGCAGAGTTTGTACTTTCTCATATGCTCGAATAGTTTTGACAGGTGGGTCACATGCTCCTCTTATGTTTTAGATTTGGCAATCATATCATCGACATATACCTCGATTTCTTTGTGTATCATGTCATGAAACAGAGTAGTCATGTCCCTTTGATAGGTTGCCCCAGTATTCTTTAAACCGAACGACATTACCTTGTAACAAAAAGTGCCCCCTGGGGAGATGAAGGAAGTTTTCTCCATATCTTTTGGCGCCATTTTTATTTGATTATAGCCTGAGAATCCATCCATAAAAGAGAAAACTTTAAACTTTGTTGTACTGTCTACCAGCATGTCTATGTGTGGTAAGGGAAAGTCATCCTTCGGACTTGCTTTGTTCAGATCCCTGTAGTCTACACACATTCTGACCTTTCTGTCCTTTTTCGGAACTGGTACTATGTTGGCTAACCATTGAGGATATTCTGATGTGGCGAGGAAACCTGCGTCAATCTATTTCTGTACTTCCTCTTTAATTTTGATGGCCATATCCGGATGAATCCTTCTCAACCTTTGTTTTACTGGCGGACATTATGATCTCAATGGTAGATGATGTTCCACGATACTGGTATCCAACCCTGGCATATCCTGATAGGACCAAGCGAATACATCGGGAACCTCTTTGAGAAGCTTTGTCAAACTTTCTTTGACAGTTGGACTGAGCAGTGCCCCAATCTTGTTCTCTTTTCTCTCTTCCTCTGAACCCAAGTTGACTATTTCCAACGACTCTTTGTAAGGTTTAGTGGAGCTTTCCTCTTGTCTGAGTAATAGAGAGATCTCTTCTGGAATTTCTTTGTCATCTTCTTCTTCAGCCTCAAATACCGGGAATTCAAAGTTGGGAGAAGGCATTAGATCGTATGTTTCAATGGGGTTTAAAACAAGCAATCTGCATGACGTGGTGATTGTTTTTAGAAGAGATAGAGAGAATACAAGAGTGTGTGCAGTGTATTTTCTGAAAGATGCTTGTTTTTATTATTTGAGCTGTGTTTTTTTTAGGATTACCATTTTCTGAAAAAGCGAAAAGAGAAAACAGCAATAACTGCGGAAATTACATTATTTTATTTATGATTTGGTCGATTCTTGAAACTACAGCCTTATAAAACAAAACTCTGTCGCTTTGGGCAAAGAGAAGAGGTACATTTACAGAAAATGAGCCCTATCAAAACATCCGTTTCACTTGGGCAAGGTGAAAGGTTAAGATAAAGACGGAAATTACTTCGACTTATGAACAACTTTTGAATTGTTGACAGCAACCTATTGGCGGCGAACTCCTCGATGAATCACAAAGTCTGGTACTTTCCTTCTTGATTTGTCTTCAGAAATAACACTGATTTCTGGTGGAGCAGGATCATTGGAATCTGTCTCCCAGGCAGAGTGGTCGTAAGAGGATTCCTCAGTTGTATCTTGCATAGTGTCTATACTCTTAGGTGGATCTCCCCATCCAGTTGGCTGGATGTCTTCGAGCCTAATACGAGAGCTTTCCAGAGCGGTGTACTTGACTAGAAAGTCGAATTTTCCACTTGGTTGTCCCAAGGTGTCCCAAACCTCTTTGGAACTGGAGAAGTCATTTCTTTCGATGACGTTGACCTCTGGAAAAGCATAGTTAAGGAACTCTTGTCTTGCAATCCTAGAAAATCCATCGTTGTACTGGATATTTTCTGAATGCCCTGAGTAATGATCCCATGATTTTGTGGGGGCGCATGTATTCTTTTCAATGATGCTCAACTGATATGCATCGTTTGGCTGACTCTTTTGTCCCAAGTCTCCTAAGTACGGCTGCCAGATAGGAAGACCATCCATTGGGCCATAATAGTCATGGTCAATGTTGTCTTTCATCAAAATGTCCTATTCTTATGAGTTTGGTGGAGCACGACATCCTTCTGGATCACATTCTCCGTATATCATCTTAACATCTGATCTTGGTATATATCTCGGACTCTGTGCGGGATAGCAAAATGGCGTAGGCACCTCTCTGTGAGACATATAACCGTCCTCGTTAAGGTAGGACTTCCATTCTTCATCAGTATCGGAGGAATCTCCCTCGTTGATGGGATGTACTTCTTGAGACACTGGGTGAAGGAAACCTCCACTATGGAAGAAGTTCTGAATGGGATGAATACTTTCATCGTTAATAGCAGTCTGGGTACAGGTTGAAGAAAAACCAAGACCCTTCTTTTTCTTATTGTCCGTAGGAATGACAAGCTGTCCCCATCCTTTCGCATTGTTACTTTTGATCACTTCGAGAGCATCTTTGTACGAGGAAATCGACGTTCCTCTTTTTGATTTACTGTCATTGCTCACCGAAAGTGCTTGGAACTGGGTTCCAAAAACCTCCTCTGGTTCCACATAAGTGGGTGACGATATGTTACTCACGATCAAGGCCTGCTCTCCGCAGACTGTGACTAGTTGGTCGTTCTTGACGAACTTCAGCTTTTTGTGAAGTGTCGATGTGACTGCCCCAGCCTCGTGTATCCAAGGTCTTCCCAACAAATAGCTGTATGTTGCTCGGATATCCATGACCCGGAAAGTGACTTGGAAAGTGTGGGGACCGATAGTTATGGGAAGGTCGACTTTGCCGATAACTATTTTCCGGGATCCGTCAAATGCTTTGACGGTTACCTCACTGCCTCTCATCGGAGGTCCTTTGAATGTTAGTCGCATTAGAGTGGACTTCGGCATCATGTTTAGAGCCGATCCGATGTCTACCAGTACGCCGACTAAAGCATCGTCCTGGTAGTTGACTGTAATATTGAGTGCCATGTTATGATTGTGGCCCTCTTCCGGCAGTTCCTCATCACTAAATCCCAAGTTGTTGCAGGAAGTGATGTTGGAGATGATGCTATCAAATTGTCTGATTGTTACATCTTGTTCCACAAAGGCTTGCTCTAAGACTTTATGTAGAGCTTCCCTGTGAGCTTCGGAACTGAGTAAAAGTGATAGCACTGAGATTTTTGAAGGAGTTTGCAACAGCTGATCAACAATGTTGTATTCACTCTTCTGGATGAGCTTCAGCATCTCATCATTGTTCTTTGAAAAGTCGGGATCACTAGACTGACTGACTGGTTGATCATGAATTTCCGTTTGAGGTTCCTTTTCTCTGGTAGGTTCTCCAACTCCTCAGTTAAAGATTCGACCGCTCTGTGTTACTCGACGGATGTCTGCAATATACACGACGGAGGGTAACGGAATTTCCTTTCCATTCTCAATTGTTGTTGCACCGTATTTGTAAGGGATAACCTTAGTTGATTCATACGGTAACGGTCCCGGTAGATAGATAACTACATGAGCCTTCTGATTCTTCTGACCATTGTAAGTAATTTCAATCAATTCCTGGTTAGGAACTTTCGATTCCTCAAGTAACTGGATGATGGTACAAATATCTTTGGTCCTCTTATGATTAGAGACTACGACAACATCTTTGATTCAATCAGCGACAAAGTCTGGCATCAAATTGGTTGACCCAGAACTTGGACACGATCGAATCTCTTTGTGGTCCAACTGACTCTGAAGGGCTGCTCGCACGAGGTAACATCCTTGATTATCTTTAGAGCAAACTCTACAGCGTTCATAGTTGTGTGGTGGCACCCGGCCACATCTGCTATGTATGCAGTGTAACCTCATTAAATATGTTTCTATTGATTGAACATCCTGACTTTGATGCCTAGTAGGGTTACCATTAATCATACTAACTTGTTGTGTGTCTTCGTCTAAATAGATCGGAAGCCACCAGTGGTTTAACAAGTGTTGCAAAGTTCTTTGAACGAGAGCGCATCCTTGGTCACTCTGACAACATCCCTTGCAGTTCTGATAATTATATGAAGTCAAAAAACCAAGCTGGATCTGCTTAGCATGTAACTCCACCAAGCTGGTGTTCATCAAGCGAATATCAAAGATTTTAATCATATTCACTTGATACTGGTTTTTATCGCGGTAATCCTGAATCCATCCAAGATCCATTTGACGCTAGAGGGTCTCTTGTATAAAAGAGCTCCCTGATCGTTTATTGAGCAGATAGAACAAGAATCGTAATCATGCCAAGGCAGATTATGATGTCGGCTTTACCTTGAGTGCGTTGCCACCAAGTTGACATTCAGTGCACGGATGTCGTGGTTTTGAATGATGTTGGAATTTGTATAAGTCATGTTGACTTCACGAATTTGGTGATCCTGGATCCATCTGAGATCCAACTGTTCCTATAGAGCTGATTGCACCACAGAACATCCTTGATTATTTTTAGAGCAGATATCACACTGGTGATAGTTATGAGATGGTACATGCCCATATCCGCTCTGTCTGCGATGCATTTTCACCAGGTTGGCCCTCAATAAGAGTACATCATGAATTTGATAGTTGTGGTTAGACTCTCCCTCTATCCAATTTACCGCAGCTTTCTCATGTTGAGGCAGCCGATTCGTCTGAACGTTTGGATTTATATCCTTGAAGGATAAGACCCCGCTCCTAACAAGTTTCTGTACATCGGATTTGAAGTTGAGACAGTTTTCTATGTTATGTCCCGGTCCTCCTTGATTGTAAGGGCATGTCTGATCCGCTTTAAACCAAAAAGGTGGATTTTTCGAAATCGCAAGAGGAGCACTGGTTTGGACATGCCCCTTGACCAGTAATAATGGAAATAGTTCTGCGTACAAAATGGGTATCGGGTCAAACCCTGGTGGTCGCGTTGTACGATTGTTGTTGTACGGAGGACGAGCCTGCTGAAGAGGCTGTTGTGTCCTTTGCTGATATTGTTGTTGAATCGATTGGCTCTGAGCAACCGGAGGTTGATACATTTGAATAGGTGCAGGGTTAATAGTAGGAGTTACGGCTGCTACTGGTTGGTACTTTCGCCTTTGCTTTTCGAGAGAGATATTACCAATATCTTTCTCTTTTTTCTTAGGGAGAGCACTACCGTGTCTTTTGGTACTACTTGATGGTCCAATGTCTTTAACTAAACGTCCTTCTTGGACTGCTTCTTCCAAACGAACTCCCATGCTGACCATTTCAGTGAAGTCACTGGGTGCACTGGTGACCATTCTATCGTAGTAAAATGAGCTCAAGGTTTTCAAAAAGATCTTTGTCATCTCTTTTTCCTCAAGAGGTGGACAAATCTGGGCGGAAATTTCACGCCATCTCTGAGCATACTCCTTGAAAGTTTCCTTATCCTTCTGTGACATGGCTCTGAGTTGATCTCTGTCTGGTGCCATGTTCAGGTTATACTTATATTATTGAACGAAGGCAGCGCCAAGATCTCTGAAACTGATGATCTTAGTGCGGTTCAAACCCATGTACCATTTGAGTGCGGCACCGGTTAAACTATCCTGGAAATAATGGATCAGTAGCTGTTGGTTCTCTGTCTGAGTTGATATCCTCCGAGCATACATCACCAGATGACTTTGAGGGCAAGAGTTACCCTTGTATTTTTCAAATTCGGGCACCTTGAATTTGTGCGGAACTTTCACATTGGGGACCAAACAAAGGTCTGCGACATCCTTTCCAAATAGATCCTGACCGCGAATGGCTTGCAGTTCTTTCTGCATCTTCAAGCACTGTTCTTGGAATTCCCTCATTCTCTCGTCCATACTTTCGTTTCCACCAGACGGTATCTGGGAAATCTGTCATTCCGGGATAGTGTGTACCACAGGTTGTGGTATAGTCATTACGGCAGTTACTCTAGGCACTTCCCTCTCCCGAAGTTTGTAACCTTCAGGAGTTGCTGTCATGCCCCTGGCATCTTCGCTTTCCCGAAGTTTGTAACCTTCAGGCCCAGCGGTTCCTGCTGCAGTTTCTGGATCTTCAATGATCGGCAGAATATATCCTTCCGGGATATAGTTGAGTGGCATGCCCCAGGGACGATCTTTAGGCATGGTATATCGAGGTTCATACATTTCCACTATGGGTGTAGATGTGATCTCTGAGATCACAGTCCTTTTTTGTTGCATCTGGGCTGCTGCTAGAGCTTGAATTTCATTGTGAAGCTTTCTCAAATCCTCTTTCAAAGCGTCGAGTTCTTTTCTCAACTCTCTGTTCTCTTCCTCGAGATTATCCATTTTCTTTTGTTGATTGGCCCGAGTATTGTACGAATGAGACAGTTTGACTCTAGAATCGAGACACAAACGTGAGATTCGTAGGTAAGAAGAATGCGCTACGTGAGAATGATGAATGATATGCAATGATTATATTAATTATATATATTTATTTAATCAAAATAAACTTTGACAATTGGATTGCAAATATCAAACAGTGGGGAAACCCCGTTTTATTGAATTCAATGATTGCAGAATGGAAATACAGTAATTTACATAGTGCTGTAAAAGGAAATGTCTAAGTTAATGGATCCTGAGTCCTCTCTGTGGAGAGCTTAGGTGCTGGTTCTGGTATTTTCCTTTTCTTTAACCGGGGCTCTCGAGCCGTTGTCGGGTTGTCATTCCTTTGCCAAGTGAAAGGAGCGAGCAAATTCCTTTGGTCTTCTTGATTTTCTACAGCATGTTGTTCTAAAATCTCGATCAGAGCATCCTTTTCTTTTAACATTTGTTGTATTTTCTTACACTCCACATTAAGAATACGGTACTTGTTCTTCCAAGACTTCATCTACTGTTGAACTCTGTTGAGAGTAACCTGAAGTTTTTCCGTATCAAACATAAAATAAAGGGCATATTCCTTTAACGGAAGAACTTCTTAACGAGGGTAAGGCATCCTCAGTTTGAGAGCTCTAGTTTGTACCCAGTGGAGATAAGGTTCTACAGAGACACAGTCTGATTTTCCTAAAGACTCTCTTCCTTTCCTGTGAACATGTTTCCAGACATGCACTATTTCTGTCTTTAGTGCTCTGTCATTTTCTCCTTCCTTGAAGAAAAGACCTTCCAGATGAGCATTACGCGGGACATGCCTCACCGGGTATCCGAATTGACGACGAACTAAAATTGGATGATAGTTGATTCCTCCTTTAGTTCCTATGAGGGGTACGTTAGGGAAGTTTCCACAATGGTCAATGATTCTGATCCCGTCATAGATTCGGTTGTACCAGTCGATCTTAGAGTTGGTAAGAGACATGATTCTCTGCAACCAACGTAAAGTATTCTTAGGATCTCAAAATGCAGTAGACTTGGGCAAGTGGGAAATGAACCATTTGTATAGCAGGGGTACATAGCATGTGATCATTCCTCCGCTATACAAATTCCTTAAATGTACAAAATGATAAGCATCGGCGAGCAAGGTCGGTACAGGGTTTCCAATCAAAAATATCTTAATCGCATTGATATCTATGAAGTTATCGATGTTGGGAAACAAAAATAACCCGTAGGTGAGCAAAACAAAGATGCTCTCGAAAGCGGACCCGTTCCCTATATTGGCAAAGTACAGGGCTTTCTTTATCAAAAACTGGGCTAGCAAACCTTGGATTCCACCCTTAGTGGTCATGTGAGTCCTGATTTCTGACTCGTCCAAATAGATTGCTCTTGCAATGGTTTGATCCTTTGGAATTTCTTCCAGTCCAGAAAAGGGAGCTTGATCGGTGATATGTAAATCAGTTAGGTGAGAGAACTCCTCCAGTGTTGGTGCTAGTTGATAATCCGGGAATGTGAAACAGTGATAGACCAGATCGTAGAACTGAATGAGAGTAACCAGTATTCCTTCAATTACATGGACCCTTAATAGAGATAACAGTCCTCTGTAATTAGCTCTGAAAGCATCAGGGTTGGTGATCATCCTCGCCAAACCTCTCAAATCCTCTAGTTTTGGAACCTTGAAGGTGTACTTGTGATTCTTCCTTCTACCAAAATCTATAACGCAATCTTCTTTCCCTGATATTTGTAATCATTTTCTTAGTTTAATTTGAAAAAGAGAGACTAAAAAAGAAGATTTTCTTTGTTTAATGTTTTTTAATGAAATGAATGCATGAATGCAGCACACAAAAAGATAGAAAAAACATGGGGTCAAAGGTTCGGTGTCATGAAGTCATGGCTCTACCCATCCCCAAAGGTTAGACTGGTGATTTTTTATACCTGTCCTCACAATCATTGACCCCTCTTGGGATAACAACAGCAGGATGGTTCACCCGAGCGAGCTGATGTATCTTAGAGTAATCTCAAATAAAGATAGTATCACGTGACAACTATTTCCGATAGCTTCCGCACTACAAAATAGTAACATGGTTTCAGTATACTAAAATCCTCAGCTTCTCAGATAACCCAATCGAACAATCTGCTTTCAACAACTGAAGTCGTATAGGCATTCCGCAAAGGGCATCTCCACTTATTCGATGGTCGACCGAGACCTCTTATTTGGGAGTCACTCCCTGTAAGATTACCCGTCTAGTGCCATCACTTATCTTAGGTGTATATTCAATATTTCCAGATGCGACATCACTCGCAGTCCCATTAGCAGAAAAATAAACACGGATATCAATTAGGAAAAGCGATATATATATATATTTATCCTAAAACTAACAAATAAAATGACTCCCCAGCAGAGTCGCCATTTTCCTGTAGCGAGCGATTTTTGTCGGTGACGCGACCACTTTATCGTTGAAGTTTGGGTTTTGTCCTCGAGGAGAAAGGGTGCTACTTTCTGATTTCTTATTTATCCCATGAAGCTGGAAGGGAAAGGGAAGCTATCTAAAACTAACCTTGCACGCGAATGTTTAACTGAATAAACCCTTAAAAGAGATTGGGGGGTCCGGGGTCAGGTTATACAATGGGTAGTTGTCAATTACCCATCCTATATGTGGTTATCCACTGGATATTAGCTTTAGGTTTCGCTTTGTAATTGATAGTGTTTATCTGCTGATGGGTTGGGAAAGTTTCTTGGGAAAGTGTGACAGGGAGAGTGAGTTTTGTTTTCTGTGGAAAATGATGATGATGATGGCTTAAGGTATGAAACCTAAAGTTTTGATTGATATGAAGGTACAGGACCTAGGGTTTTTAATTGGTATGCTCGCTAAGATTTCGCAATCTTAGGCCTACGTATTCCCGTTTAAACGAAACAGGGAAATCAGAGCAATCGTAGTTCCTCCTATTCTAAGGGAGGAAAATGACATTTTGGTGTCTTGTTCAAAGCCCAAGATTGAAGCTAAAAGGGTATTTGTGTCTTATTCAAAGCCCCAGATTGAAGCTTAAAGGGTATTGAGAGGGAATATGTCATCTCTAAAGAGAGATTGTTGACTTTTGTGTGCCTTGATCAAAGCACAAGGTTGATGCTAAAAGGTTAATTAATTTGGCTAGGGGATTTCTTTATACAAAGCCTAAGAGGAGGCTGGATAAGACCGACTCAACAATAGAGTGTTTTATCTGTCTTGTACAAAGCCCAAGATTGAGGCTAAAAAGAGACTGACTCTTTGGGGATATCATTATACAAAGCCTAAGAGGAGGTTAAAAAAGGGGTTTTGACTCCGTCGGAGAGGTTTATATGTGTCTTGTACAAAGCCCAGGATTGAGGCTGAAATGAGTTTGACTCTTGCTGGAGAGTATTATCTGTCTTGTACAAAGCCCAAGATTGAGGCTAAAACGGGAAATTTAACTGACTCTGGTGAGGATGTGTCTTGTACAAAGCCCAAGATTGAGGCTGCAATGAGTTTGACTCTGCTTAGGGAGATTATTCTTCCAAGCCTAAACGAAGGCTGGGAGAAAATGACTCGGCTGGGGAAGGTATCTGTCCCCAACTCAAGAGAGGAAAATTTATGTCTTATACAAAGCCCAAGATTGTGGCTGAACAAGCTGGAGAAATTGAGAGGAGGCTACCTCCTACTAAGGGGGAAATCTTTATACCAAGCTTTGGATAAAGATCGACTCAACAAGAGAGTAATTTTATCTGTCTTGTACAAAGCCCAAGATTGAGGCTAAAAGGGTTGACTCAACAAGAGAGTCTGAAAAGGTGATTGACTCAACAAGAGAGTCTGAAAAGGTGATTGACTCAACAAGAGAATCTAAAAAGGTGATTGACTCAACAAGAGAGTCTGAAAAGGTGATTGACTCAACAAGAGAGTCTTTTATACTCAACAAGAGAGTGATTTGCTGTTTCGTACGAAGCCCGAGATTGAGGAAAAAAGGGTCTTGATTCAACAAGGGAGTCTGGAAAGGTTAGCTCTGCTGGGGGGAATCATTTGTACAGAGCCCAAGAGGTGGCTGACTTTGCTTAGGAAGGATCATTATACAAAGCCTAAGAGGAGGATATCTTTCCACGGAGGAAATGTCCTTATACAAAGCCTAAGAGGAGGCTATCTTTTGTCGGGGATAATTGAGATCCCGAGGCAGGTCCAAATGGGGAATCAACTCTTGCTGAGGGTTACAGAGGAGTTGAGATGTCAGATACCCTGAGGTTCTGATTTGAGATAGTGTTGACCCTGGTCAGGGAACTCTCATGAGAGAGACTGGGTTTCTGCTGGAGATTGATCCAAAGTGACCGGGGTATCTTCCTATAGTTGTAAGGAACTTAAGAATGTCTTTGAGACTCAAGGGGATTAGACTATCCAAGTCTGCTGGTGTGGAAGAGTTTTATCTTTTGTATGATGCCTCCAAGAGGAGGCAAAGGCATTAAGGGATGAGAAATAACCCTAAAGTGGCCTGAGGTCTGACACTGGAAAGACTGCTCTAGCAAAGGATGACTAAGTTCTGTCTTATACCTTTAAGAGGTCATCAGGGTCCTTGTATTAAGCCTAATAGAAGGCATGAGAACTTCTAAGAAGCCGAAGGGTCCTTGTACAACGCCCAAGAGGAAGAGGGGATGCTTTTAGGAAGCCTGTAGGTCCCCAAACCAAGAGAAGTTCAAGAAATGTAATTCACAGAGAAGAGATCATTCCAGGAAAGTTCGAGGGTTTAGAAGAAAATCAGGAGATGCTATTCACAGAGAATAGATCAACTCCGCGGAGTAGAATTTCTTTGACAATTTCTAAGGGTGACAGTTTGAGAAAAGGTTCACCGAGAATACTTCCTTTCTCTTTGTTCCATATTGTTTAGTCCCAAGAGAAAGGAACATTGTATCTGGAAATCCTATGGGGATCTAGTTTTGTTTGTATTTAAGAGTGACTAACATGGCTTTACCTAGTTCTAGACCTAGTTGTCGAGGAAAACTCTAGATAACTATACTAGTATATATACAGTTGATATATGACAAGTATTTAAAACGGTATGAAAGAAAACTAACCATGCGTAGCTTCCCATAATACCGTTATATATATTTGACGTATATTTAAAAGAATGAAAGAAGACTAACCATGTGCCGCTTCCCACAATACGTTATATATATATATATATATATATATATATATATATATATATATATATATATATTAAAGCGAGCAAATGAAAGCTGTTAAAACTTACAGGTGAGCGAGCTTCCATGTTGTATTGTTTGTTGTTCAGAGAAATTAAAGAAAGTTTTGACAACATATGTACATTTAAACCTAAATCAAAAGGGAGTTGTTCGTGAAAAAAATTGTTGTGGCTTATACTCAAGGAGATTCCCAAGCTTTGAACATTGATTGTACTGTTGTTTTGAATATCGTATCGGGACTTATACTACGACTGAGGCCCAAAAAGTTTTGGTCAAAAGGGGATTGGGTCCTACACTCTATTAAAGGCCCAAAGTTTATTTTTGTACAGGAGGTGGGGCTTACAACTCAGGGAGATGCCCGGATGATTTTGAAAAGGCGACGATCGCGCCGTTGCTTTGAAAATATACAAAGGGACTTATACAATATGTGAGGCCCAAAAATGTTTATTTACAAAAAGGGGTTAGGTCTTACACTATATTAGAGGCCCATAGATTATTTAAAGAGAAGAAATGGGACTTACAACACGAGGGTAGGCCCAGATGATTTTCTATTTGAAAGTGGCGATCGCGCTGAGATTTTTTTTAACACAGAGGGACTTATACAATATCTGAGGCACAAATGGTTTTGTATTTTCAAAGGGTTAGGTCTTACACTCTCTCAAGAGGCCCATGAGTGTTTGAAAATGATTTGTTGGGGGTGAAAATCAAAGAAACTGTAATTTCATTTTCTTTTAAAAGTAATCCTTTTAAAATGAATAAAATGACAAAAATACCAAAGAAGTCTAAATAAACTACTTGTGATTTTTTGTTAAGGTTTGAAAAATGAGGTTTTAATCACAAGATGATTTAGAACTCATTTGATTTTGATTTTCAAAATGAATATTCATTTTTAAAAGTTTTAAAAATAATAAAAATGAATTTATTTACAAAAATACCAACTATATTAAATAAATAGTATAAATCAGATTTTTTTGTGGAATAAAATATTTCAACATTTTTGTGATTTTTTTTGCAAAAACAACCAATAAAAAATAATTAAAATTGAGAGAGTTATTAATTTTCCAAATCATTTAAAAATAACATGAAAAATAATAAAAAGTGGAAAAAGTGATAAAAGAGAGGATCTGGGGCGAGGGGGATTCGAACCCCGGACCTCTAGGGTGCAGCGCGTGCCCTCTACCCCTGAGGTGGTAATACATCCGTGCATCAAAACCACCACATGAATATATGAGGCATGCCTTGTTTTTGGCCTGGCCAAGGCAAGGCAAGGCAAGGTTTTGGCCAAAAACGTGAAGCTTGTAACTTTCTCATTTCTCCATGGATTGGGACAAAATTTAGGTCTATCCTGCCTAGAATTTCACAAGGAATCCAAAGGTGGTGGTGGTTTTTTCAAATGAGGCTCCTATTTCAAAACCCGATAGTGTTCTTGAAATAGGCCTATAATTACATTTTCTATGCTACCTCTTGTTACAGGCATGAACTACATGATGAATTACTTCAAACACAACATATATAACATCTATGAGATGTGCATGATCAGTGGACTTTAAAGCAATGCATATTTCTAAGAGTTCAAGTTGTGATGCTTACCTCTTTAGGAGCTTTTTGGGCTATCTGCCAAGTTTCTTGTGCCAAAAGTAATTTGATGCTTTAGACACTCTCAATTGATCCCTTAGAAGCTTTTAGAATGGTTGGAACCAGCTAGAATCCTTAAGAACAAGTTTGAGCTCTTTCTTGCAAAAAGGGTAAAAGTGACCAATATGGCAACTCTCTCAAATGGTGTTCCAGATGTGTGGAACCATTTAGGACAGTTCAAGGATGATATTTGGAGTGTGTTTGAGGTTTTATCTGGTTTTGAAAGTGACTGAATCAAGACATGGCTTGAAAAATGGAAAAAAGTCCTATTTTGAGGTTTTGAGAGGGGGCTTTGTGATTTTGGTGTTACAGGTCACTTATGAGAGTTTGGACAGCTTAGATATGACATATTGAATATGTTTGGATCATGAGCTGTGATGGAAATGCTTTATAACTCAAAAACTCAGAGTTACCTAGCAAAAGAAGGCATTTTTGCCTAGTGAAAGATATTTTGAGGAAAGCAAGTGTTGTAGTGCTTTGGTGTACTTAAACTGAGCACAAATGAGCTCTATTTATAGTAGAGTAAGTTTGTTTTGCAAGAAATAGTGAATGATGGCTGCAGCAGGCCTTTGGCCAATTGGAACATTTTGGAATCTCAAGTCTCCTCTAGCCATTGACTAGAGGTTAGAGCACAGGCCTATGGTTCTTTGGTTTAGAGCTTATCCTTGACTCATTCAGTTGGAATAGGCTCAGTTCATGCCACCTTGGTGTATCCATTGAATGCTTGGAAACAAAATTGGAGTCTTGGCCTCTTTTAGGCATTTTAGGGTTTGGCATGCTACTTGGGGAATCTTGGACTTGGGAGGCTGATGAATCAGTGCTTGTCCCTTAGTTGTTCCCCCTTGAGGTGTGCAGATAGATAAGCATGATTGGAATTGCACAATTTGAGAAAATTGAGCCTTTATGCATAAATCTGCCTTGCCAAGACAGTTTGCAGCAAGGCATGTTGCAGCTGTCATAACTCCTAGCTCAGGTGGAGTTTGAAGGAGTTCTTGGACATTTTGGAAAGCCCTTATGTGACACAACACATGCGTGATCACAGTTTGGCTTGAAATTTTTTGGATACATGTGAAAAATGGCCCTACATTTTGAAAAAAAGCAAGACAGGTTCTGACTTAGTGAAAATTTCACAAAGTGTTGGAAAAAGTGACATTTCATGTTTTCAGCCATTTTGATCACTCCATAACTAAAAATCCATGAAGAATTGGAATGAGGTGTAGTTGACACTTTTAAAGTATGCCATGAGAGCTAAAAATCCATCTTTGGACCATCCAAAATGGTTGTTTGGATCTCAAGTTATGATCCTTTGAAGTTGGTACCCTAGCCACTTTGTTCCATAACTTAGAAAAATTCTAAGTTTTTATGGTTACCCCTTTTACAAGTTAACTCACTTTCTTTGATTTTTCTTGATGAATGATGATTAAAATCACATATTAACATTGTTTTAGGGTTAAAGAACCATAATTATGAAAAATCTCAAAAAGTCAAACTTTGACTTTTGTGCACATTTGACTTTTTATCAGATGAATTCCAAACTGTGCGATCCTTTGTGAAATCAAGTCCTTGACCTAAATCAAACTTGATGGACATGTTCCATAGGTGTTATAGGGTGTATTGAGTCATGTCCCAAGGTTTGGGAGCATGTCCAGGTCAAAAGTCAAAGGTTTAGTTGACTTTATCCCCGAAACCCTAATTGTGGTCCAGATGAAATTGAAACTTGTGAGTTAAGCTTCTTAGATTAATCCATTGTTGCAATCGATCAATGTAGTGTATTGGAGACCCTCAAACCATGTCTTGAGCTCTTGGCTCCTGTTTTGTCCCAAAAGTCAACTTAGGGGTGAATTAGGTCAAGAAACCCTAATTCCTGATTTTTTGGTGAATGCATCCCCTGAGGTAAAATTGACTTGATGATTGGGTACATGAGGTCCTTTGTAGTATCTTGGGTTATGCTTTGAATAATTGGCTCATGCTTAGAGGAAAATTCCATCTGGAGGCCTCAGTTGACCAAAACCTTAATTTGGTGACACTGGCGATCTTCAGGCTTGATCCACTTGGAATGCTGCAACTTTGTGCTTGATTCTTAATGAGGGAGTCCTCTTGATTCCTTTATGAATGTTTGAAAGGTTAGAAAATTTGAAGATCATGTCATTTCTTGATTGATCCTTTGTCTAAGAGCTCTGAGAGGGCTTGAAACCCTAATTCTTAGCTGTAGTGAATGCTCACCCATCTGTGAGGAGATTGATGAAGCATGAAGGTACATCCATATTGTGATGATGATTTGCAAAATGATGCGAAATCTTAGTGCTCAAATTTTGGGGTATGACAGATGCCCCTATTTAATCTTCTTGGACCCGAAGGTGTGAATGGCGAAGGTATTCGTGCATTCGAGGTGCAAGACGATTAAATATCGGAATACCCGAAATTTCGACAGTGGTTATGAATGGTAGTTTATGCATTCATATTCTTTTGCTAAGCGTTGATACTTAGAAAAGGTAAAACTTCCCCTCGATCCTGGTTTCCTACCAAGGAACTGGTCTCAGTTTTCTTTTGGACTAAACCTCCCCTCGATCCTGGTTTTCAGCCAGGGAACTGGTCTCAGTTTCTGATGTAAACTTCCCCTCGATCCTGGTTTCCTACCAAGGATCTGGTCTCAGTTTTTGATATAAACTTCCCCTCGATCCTAGTTTCCTACCAAGGAACTGGTCTCAGTTTCTTTTGTCAATAAACTTTCTTGACAAGGGACGCTGTTTGTAGCGGTTTTCCTCAAACTTCTCGCCAAAATTCTTTTATTAGGGAGATGTCGTTTAACGGAAAAAAGTTTTAATGTCAGACTTGTCGGGGAAACCCATTGGTCTAAAATGTAGAGGTGTTCAAACTTCTCTGGTTGGAGATGCCATTTGTCGACTCTACTGGGAAAAACGAGTCATTTGAGAGACTACTTTCTGCTTGGGGATACTACATCATACTTTTCTTCGAGACCTTCTCGAATAAATTCCATACAATGTACCCCAATTTTGAGGTGTTGATGACTTCATTAACATTGATTTTCTGGAGAGAAGAACCACTGTGTTGCTGAGAGTCTTTAGTTGCGAGGCTCTCTCTGGGATTTTCCTTAATCCGGGAAAGCAAAGATATCCTCTTCAATGGAGAAGAGTGACATTTTTCGAGAGTTTTCTTGTTTTTCATAGGTTCAAGTTATCAAAGTGGTCGAAGACTGTCTCTAATCCAGAGATAAACTGGAGAGAGATTGCTTAGATGATTCACTTCCTGACGAGGAAAGAACTGACAACTCAATTGACAAGAGGACTTTTATTACTAGGGGGTAAGACCGACTAGAGTGATAGTGATGCAATATGAATATGAATGTAAATCAATAATGCATGATGTATGTATGTATGTATATGCTGACAAAACTGACACGACATACAGACTAGTGGGGATGAAAAGTATCAATGGTCCAAAAGTAGCAATTCTGCCTTGCTTAGAAGAGATAGTCCCTATGGGGAACAACCATTGGTCGGGCTAAGGAGATAAGAACTCTGTCGGGGGTGTAAGATGAAACACAGTCTCTGACACAGCTGATCCTTCGTTCAGGCGCACTGGCTTAGAAGGAGTACTTTTATTCTGCACTTTGAGGTTCGATTACTTCTGGAGAAGCGATCGATGTTCTTTCGATGTTCAACAGTCAAAAGACTTGCCATCTTTATTTAAAAGCAGAAAAAGTTTGACAATTAAATTCATTTTTATTTTATTTTAAGAATCTTAAATCATGTTAAAATGTCGTTCTGTAGAGCTAAAACAAATAAGAATTGCAAACAACAGCACTAGGGCTCAAATTTTATTGATATGATGGAGATCAGCCAAACACGTGATTCCATAGAGTATTCACAAAGTTAGAAAATGGTAATTTAAGGGAAAAGGGCTACATTGAAACATAACGACCACTATCCATCTACCTACTTTGAATTAGGGACATCCAGAGCTTCTGTCGAAGATGACCTTGACTGAAATTTTCTGATGGATGGCGTTACTGCTGAGGAGTTTAACTGATCAGCCATAGTTACTTGCCATTATCCCTAACTTTTACCTGGATTGTACTTTGATATTTCCAATCCACCGGGATGATTTTTGATTATGTCTCTAATTTTTTCCTGGACCGCCCTTTCGGGTTTTCAATCCACCGAGGCGTTTTTTTTATTTAGGCGAAGTATTTCTTGACTACATCAACATTTATGGGGTAGGCAAATTCTTCTCCATCCATGGTTGCGAGTCTCAAGGCGCCGCCTGAGAAAGCTTTCTTGAAGATATAGGGGCCGTCATAATTCGGAGTCCATTTGCCCCGGGAATCAGTGAGGAATGATTGTATCTTTTTGAGCACAAGGTCTCCTTTCCAGAAGGCGCGAGGTCGAACCTTTTTGTCAAACGCCTTCTTCATTCTTTTTTGATACTACTGACCATGGCATAGTGCCACTATTCACTTTTCTTCGATCAGATTCAGTTTGTCGTGTCGACTTTGACACCATTCAGCCTCTGTTAACTTAGCTTCCATCAATACTCGGATTGATGGGATCTCTACTCCTATGGGAAGTACTGCCTCCATGCCATATACTAGAGAGAAAGGGGTTGCCCCTGTTAAAGTGCGGACAGATGTACGATAACCGTGAAGGGCAAAGGGTAGCATCTCGTGCTAGTCTTTATAGGTTACAACCATCTTCTGAACAATCTTCTTGATGTTCTTGTTAGCCGCTTCTACCGCTCCGTTCATCTTAGGTCGGTAGGGAGATGAGTTATAGTGTTTGATCTTGAACTCAGTGCACAACTCTTTCATCATCTTATTGTTCAAGTTAGATCCATTGTCAGTAATGATCTGGCTTGAAACACCATAACGACAAATGATATTGTTTTTGATAAATCAGACCACCATTTGCCGGGTTACATTGGCGTATGAAGCTGCTTCGACCCACTTGGTGAAGTAGTCAATGGCTTCCAGGATGAACCGATGTCCGTTTGAAAGCTTTCCCCATATGGAAAAAGGCCATGGGGAAGAGAGAACTTTGAGATGCATTGGCGGTACATGGATTTTGTCTGAGTATATCTGACACTTGTGGCATCTCCTCATGTACTTGCAGCAGTCAGATTCCATGGTCAACCAATAGTACCATGCTCTTAGAATTTTTTTCGCCATTGTTTGTCCATTAGCATGAGTGCCAAAGGATCATTCATGAATTTCTTTAATCAGCATGTTTACTTTTGGTTTATCTACGCAACGGAGCAAGACCATGTCAAAGTTCCTCTAATAGAGTGTATCACCGCTCAGAAAGAAGCTGCCTGCTAGCCTTCTGAGGGTCTTTCTGTCCTTTCTTAATGCCCCAGGTGGGTACTCTTATTTCTGAAGGAAGCATTTGATATCGTGATACCAAGGTTTATCGTCTATGACTGCTTCAATCGTGAAGATGTAGGCGGGCCGTTCAAGGCGCATTATGTCAATCTAGGGTATGTCATTCCATTGACCTACACTAATCATGGAAGAGAGAGTGGCTAATGCATTAGCCATGTGATTCTCTTCACGAGGGATGTGATGAAACTCGATTCTGTTGAAGAAGGGTAACAACCTTCTTGCGTAATCTTTGTAAGGGTACTATGACCAGATCAAAAGTCAAAGGTTCAGTTGACTTTTTCCCCGAAACCCTAATTGTGGTACATATGAAATTGAAACTAGTGAGTTAAGCTTCTTGGATTTATCCATTGTTGCAAATTGATAAATGTAGTGTATTGGAGACCCTCAAACCATGTCTTGAGGTCTTGGCTCCTGTTTTGTCCCAAAAGTCAACTTAGGGGTGAATTAGGTCAAGAAACCCTAATTCCTGATTTTTTGGTGAATGCATCCCCTGAGGTAAAATTGACTTGATTATTGGGTCCATGAGGTCCTTTGTAGTATCTTGGGTTATGCTTTGAAGCATTGGCTCATGCTCAGAGGAAAAATTCCATCTGGAGGCCTCAGTCGACCAAAACCCTAATTTGGTGACACTGGTGATCTTGAGGATTGATCCACTTGGAATGCTGCAACTTTGTGCTTGATTCTTGATGTGGGAGTCCTCTTGATTCCTTTATTAATGTTTGAGAGGTTAGACAAGTTGAAGATCATGTCATTTCTTGATTGATCCTTTGTCTAAGAGCTCTGAGAGGGCTTGAAACCCTAATACTTAGTTGTAGTGAATGCTCACCCATCTGTGAGGAGATTGATAAAGCATGAAGGTACATCCATTTTGTGATGATGATTTGCACAATGATGGGAAATCTTAGTGGTCAAAATTTGGGGTATGACAACAGGGACAGCAGTCCTCCGTACTTAGCTCTGAAAGTATCAGGGTTGGTGATCATCCTTACCAACCCTCTCAAATCCTCTAGTTTTGGAACATTGAAGGTGTACTTGTGAGTCTTCCTTCTATCGAAATCCATTACACAATCTCCTTTTTTTTCTGATATTTGCAATCATTGTCTCAGTGTAATTTGAAAAAAGAGAGACTATAAGATAAAAATTTTCTTTAGTTTAAAGTTTTTTAATGAAATGAATGCATGGATGCAGCACACAAAAACATAGAAAAACATGGGGTCAAAGGTTCGGTGTCATGAAGTCATGGCTCTACCTATCTCCAAAGGTTATACTGGTGAATTTTTGTACCTATCCTCAAAATCATTGACCCCTCTTGGGATAACAACAGCAGGCTGGTTCACCCGAGCGAGCTGTAGTATCTTAGAGTAATCTCAAATGAGGGTAGTATCGCGTGACAACTATTTCCGATAGCTTTTGCACTATAAAATAGTAACATGGTCTTAGTCTACTCAAATCCTTAGTTTCTCAGATACCACAATCGAACAATCTGCTTTCAACAACCGAAGTCGTATAGGCATTGAATCCGTAAAGGATATCTCCACTGATTCGATGGTCGATCAGGATCTCTTATTTGGGAGTCACTCCCTGTAAGAATGCTCATCTAGTGCCATCACTTATCTTAGGTTACACTTAAAGTTTCCAGATGCGGCATCACCCGCAGTCCCATTAGCATAAAAATAAACATGGATATCAAGTAGGAAAAGCGATATATATATTTATTCCTAAAACTAACATCCTAGACCTCTTAAAAGCTATAACGCTAGTCCTAAAAAATAAAATGACTCCCCAGCAGAGTCGCCATTTTTATGTAGTGAGCGATTTTTATCGGTGACGCGACCACCTTATCGCTGGGTTTTCCTCACCGCAATGGTAGGAGGGGGTGCTACTTTCTGATTTCTTATTTATCCTATGAAGCTGGAAGGGAAAAGGAAGTTATCTAAAACTTGAAGGTGCGAGAAAGACACAAGAAAGAAGGGGGTTTGAATTGTGTATTTACTCTTTAACAACTTTTCGCTTCTTGTCATTAAGACGCTGAGATAACATCAGAGTTCATTGAGAGACTCTGACTTGCAAAGTAACATTCAGACTTGCCTTGCATTAAGCATAAGAACCAAAGAGAGTCTGAACATTGTGTGCATCATTCAGAACTTGCAGAGCGGAAGCTTATCAGAGTTGCAAGGTTCTGACTTGCTTATGTAAGGTTCTGATACTCAATATAGAAACATAAACAAAGACATTAAGCATAAGAGTAAATGACACACGATATATCCTAGTTCACCACAAAGGCTAATCCGGTCCATCCTCCTCAGGTGATTTCACCTTGAACACAAGGTCTTAATCCACTATAATCAATCTCGATTACAGATGCACAGGCAACAGTCGGTGACTAACCACTTGTACAGTCGCACTGTGACTAACATGCAATGAACAATTCAAGGATTCAACTTAATAAATATAACGAACAGTGACCTGCAGGTTCCAATCTCGCAAGATCTACCGCTAGGCTTTCACAGCTAGACGTTCAGGGATTCATCGCAATGAATATAACGCTACTGACCCTATTTCAGGCTTTTCCCACAATCACATCTCGCCATTGTCTTCTCGAGTCTCCGGTCACACTGACCACTCAAGGAATCCTAATTCACCAAGAATTAGTTTTACAGGAGATTACAAAGATGCTTCTTAACAAGCTGATTAATCCTAAGTTTAAGTACAAAGAACACACAAGTGTTCAAGCAAGATGTGAGCAACATCTTATTGCTATCCTAAGAAACTACAAAGATGTATAATGATTTGACAGTTGTTGACATCTTGTAGATCTTCTTCTTCGTCTTCGTGGGTGAGCAAGCTTTGAGCAACAACTCCTTGCTTCAGATCTTCAATGTAGCGCTGACGAGAAGTAGTTGATGACTTGACTGATTTGCAATGTTGTCTTCTTCATCAACAGCTTCTGTACCAATTCATTATTGTTGGGTTGAATGATGATCTTTGAGCTTAAACAACAATGACCATGTGCAAATGGTGATATCTTTTGATATTTAAGTGTTACAACGAGAACTCATCGTTGTTGCTATCTTCACACAATAACTTTGATCAATTCTCCATTCATGGACTGAATCGATACCTTCAGAAGCGTTTACTCCTTTCTTTTTATAGCCTAGTAGAAATATAGCCGTTGAAATACTATTGGCTGTTAGAAAAGAGACGTTGTGTAATAATTAGCTGTACTGACACATCTCCTTTTTGCTCTGGGAGAAGTGAGGGGAAATATCTTCTTGAGCACTATGTACAGTTGTTCACAACGGTAACATTTGACTTCCAAACTTCAGAGGCTTCTGATGGTAAATTAATGAAGCATGAGTATAGCCTTCTTTAACAGGATATCTGATACGTCAAGTCTTCCGTCAATTGAAGAAGTCCATTAGGAATCAGTCTTCAGAACTTCAGCACTTGTCTTTAAGAACATTATCCTTTATTTCTTCAAGTCTTCCGAAACTTCAGAACTTGTCCATTAGGAATCCATCTTTAGAGTCTTCAGCACTTGACTTTTGGAACCGTAAACTTTAGAACACATAAGTCTTCAGATTCTTTCTACACTTGGTCTTTAGAGCCTCCCGCCTTCAAAACTTCAAGTCATGAGAGTCTTCAGCACTTCGGTTCTCTTCTTCAGAAGCTTCACAATCTTCAGAGTCTCGACCACTTTCAGAGAGCATCCACAAGAGCATTGCAACAGCAATATCAGCATCCTTGGATCTGACTGATCACGATCAGATACAGAAGCGTTCTTGCTTCTTGCGACTTGTGTCACACATAGTAACTTCGCATATTATCAATTACGCACATCTGGCTGGTGCTTGTTGGATCTGATATCTTCTATGATTATGATCTGCACACAACACATGTTAGAACATAAAATAGTTCTTTCACAAATACATATTGTTATCATCAAAACATTGATTGACTTGTAGAGACAACTCTTGCTCTCATAATCTCCCCCTTTTTGATGATGACAAAGCCAAGTATTTTGATTGAACATTTTATACAAGGTAATCACCAAAAAAAACATATTCAGAGTCTGAAACAAAAGCTCCCCCTGAATGTGTTAACCTCAAAGTTTTATCTGTGATCATCTAGAATCTTATATGATCCAAAGATATACAGAATAACAACTTGAGTTGCCAGAACTAAGAATAGAAAAGGACTACTTCTCTATCTTGTCTTTTAAGGAGAACATAGAGTCTTTAGCATCTGGACTAGTTCATCAGAACTTCTATCTTCAGATCTTCAGAACTCGGTTCCTTTGTAGTCGTATCAGAGCTTGTAATTTTCAGAGACTTCTGAAGCATTTCTACTTTTCAGTAGATTCATTTTTGCACATCGCTATTCATCAGAGACAGACACTGTCTTTTGAGAAACTCCCCCTGAGTTTCAGACTTTGTGAAGATTTTAGATTTTACAATTGAATCTTCTGGGTAGTCTCCCCCTAATTTCCATAAGTCAGTTATTGGGATCTTCAGAATCGTAATTCAGAAATATGAGTTTTTAATCACCAATATGGAACATGACTTTTTCAAAGTTTGACTTTTGAACACAGGTCTTCATCTCAGAACCTTGTTACTGTCACAACTCAATGGTTCATCAAAGCTTGATTTTTGATCAGATACCAATTGAAGGTTAATTTTTGTGATCAATCAACGCTTGATTCTGAAACTGGTACACATGTTTTAATCTTAGTCTGATACTGAGTTATACTAGAGTATGTTGTGTCTGATTCCAAGTGAAGGAATTCTTTTCATACCACTTGAAGGGTATTTCCTTAGTGTGCTGAAATTGATACCAATGAAGGTATTTTGACCATAATTCACAGCTTTGCTCTGAGTGATTTTACTGCAGACTGAGTCTGATACCAATCTTTATGTACTGAGTCTGATTACCAATTGTTGATTTAGTCTGATACCAAATCATTTTCTTCCTAATTGATTCTTGGTAGACACCAGAACTACTTCTTCTTGGATCTTCAATCCGGATCTTTAGACAGTTCTTTGACTTCTGATTAGCACAGTTCTTCTGAATAAGCATTTTGAGATGTATACTTTGTCTTGACTTCTTTCAGAGTTTCCTTCTTCTGATTCTTCGTTCTGAATCTCATATTCTTAGACAGCTTACAACTTCCGAACCAAGTGAGGCAGAGATCACGATAATCTTTGACTTTCAGACAGGTTTCAACTTCTGAATAGTGCTGGGTACATCTGATTCTGAACACATGTCACGAAGTGTATAACTTCTATCATATGACCAACAGTTCATAAGAACTTTTAACAGAGTTCTCCTTTCTTAACCTGTTCTTAGAATTCCTAGTGAACTTGTTTAGAGTTCCTCGGTTAAACATCAAACAACAAACGTTAGTAGTAACGCATTTTATATGATTGATTACTTGTTTGAGTTGCATTCTTTTCCTTTAAGATATATTTCTTTCCAATCAAAATCATATTATATTTCTCCCCCTTTTTGACATCATCAAAAAGTTTAGAGTGTCTTAGCATTTAAGCATATGTAGATCAATATGATTTAAGCATTAATCATATGAATATAGATATGATAAGGAAAAATTCTAGTGATCAACATCTTTAGAGATTAGTCATAGCATTTTCTTAATGGATACTTAGATGGAAACTTTAACTCAGAGCCACAAAATAGTTTTAAAATATAGAGCATGAGTTAAGCTTATTCCTAAAGGGTTCAAGGTAATCAAAACGCAGACCTAATGGGGATAGGTTCCTAAGGATTAGACTAAAAGGAGCCTAATGATGATGAGGAAGATGAGAACGAGCTTTCAGAACCATTTGTTCTTGAGGTATGCAGCTTTTCTTCTGCTTGAGTAATTGCCAACCTCTTGCTCTTCACAATTTCCTCTGAGATCCATTCATGGAACTCAATCCAGATGTTTCTTTTTCTAAGGGATCTATGCTTGAACTGAAGCATCTACTAAGCTTTGGATTTTTGTGATTGCATTATCCTTAAAGGATGTTAATGCATCATTCACCGTTTTTGATCTTTTTGATGAAGGTTCTCCATGATCAGTATCCTTATGCTTCTTACTTATTCTCTTCCAATCTGAGAGCTCATGAAGTACATCATTAATATTCTTCATATTGATCCATACGCCGATGTCTTTTTCCTTAAATTGTTGCAGATAGTTTCCTACATCTGCTTGATTGTGTTTGGAGAAGTTTGGAAATCCTTCAACAGGAATCCTTGGGGTCAATGTTAATTTCCTAAATGATGTATTATCCAGAGTGGAGTTTTCTCTTTTAAGATTCTCAAACCTGAGAATTTTTCCAGCAATTTTAAGTAACTTCCTTGATTCTCCCTCATTAGTCAGAATATCGTCAACTACTCCTGATTCCACCAAGATGTCAGAAATAAGTCTTCCATACGGAATATGTATGTCCTCCGTGACAGAACATGTTCTGGAGTTTCGTATGTCTTCCTTCAGAAGTTTGAAGAGAATTGCAGGAAGATGCATCTTGATTCCCTTAAGAAGGAGATATATGACACATTTTTTAGTGTCGTTGAGTTAGTTTGAGGGAAGATGGTGAAACACACTTCCTTGGAGGATTCTAAACCATACTTATAGAGAATCTTTTATATTAGAGAATATTGAGTTCTCCGCATCAGCTACAACATATTCTTTGAAAATGCTAGCCAGAATCTTAGCCTCTTTTTCCTCGTTTAGTTAGTTCTTAGTGATTCTCACACCACTGTTGTCATGCATCAAAAGATCTGAAATAGTCTTCTCAGATATGAAGATTTTCCTTCCAAAAACAAAGGAGACAATGAGGGTATTGGATGTGTTGGCATGGATCCAGAAATCCTTAACCAGATATCCGTAGGTTGGTCCTTCCAACCTCTTGAAGTAATTACTCCATCCTTGAGTTTCCATTGAAGGAGTAATATCACATCCATTTGATTTCAAATTGTTGAAGTTCACAATTGTTTCTGACATGACGATGAGATGGTCAACTGGAATCTGTGTGGTTATGGGGGTTAAGGCATTTTGGGAGATGGAAGCCATTATAGAGGGTGACGGAATGAAGAAGGTATAAGATATTTAGGAAGAGTTTTCTAAAAATTCACATTGGTAAGAACTATGTTACAGAATTAGGGTTTATTGTTTTTTATAGATGAATGAATAGAGTAAAGTCTTGGAGGTTTTGGGAGAATAACGGTTGATTTTTCCTAGACGCACTAAGTAACGTGGGAAAAAAGGTTTATTGATTAGCTTCTTTAATAAGGACAGATTATCCAATCAAGAGTCGTGAAATAACTCTAGTGAGTGATAATGATAACCGTTACTTAATTATAACCTAAGAGGGATTTATGGTTTCTAGATAATCCTGAGCCTTTTCGTGTGAATTTTAAGAAGCACTTATTATTTTGTTTTAGTTATTGATTCAGTGCATCGTGATTGTAATACCCCGTATTATTTAAATGCTCAATTAGATATTAGATGAGTATCTATGTGCTCTATCATTGGATGGTTGGATTAATGGAATCCTCTAAGTACTTTAAGTATTGACATTGGGATCAATATAGCAACTAATGAACTCTAAAGAGATCAATTATTTTATGAAAGAGACAGATTGATATTTATTAGTACGAGAGAGTATTTTAAGATAACTCTAATAATGGATCAATTGGTTGAGATGACAAAATATCAATTGGAGATATTTTACTCTATTGGATTATATTATATAATATTGGTTTATATATATAAATGTGGAAAGAGAAAAGAAAAGAAGAAAAAGATAGTAAAAGGAGAAGAAGAGGAAAGGAAGTGAAGAAGAGAAGAAGAAGGGAGAAGAGAGAAACCCATGGATTATCATCATCACCATCTTCTTCAAACTCCTCTTCGATTATCAGGTGGGTTCTAGTTAGACACTCTAAGTTCCAGAAATATATGTTTGGAACTTAGGTTAGAATTGAGAGAAAATGATTAAACGGATAAATCAATGAAATCTAACGGATGAAATGTGATATAAATGTGTAATATAGTCGAGTTATGTTTGGGGTTGAGGGGAATTTGAATTGGAAGTAAATTGGGTGAAGAAATGATGAATTTGGCCCTAAAATGACCTGTTGTTACGCTGCTGAGAATCCCAGAATTTGCAGGTTCGCAAAGCGAACCCACAGTACGAAGGGCAAGGTGAAGGTTCGCCAGGTGTTCGCAAAGCGAACTTTATGCCCTTTTCTTTCTGACTTGATTCTCTAGAGCTTCGCACTGCGAAGGAGGAAAGCGAATGCTCATTGAAGCTTCGCAAAGCAAACATGACAGCTTTTCCCGTTTTGTTTCCTTCATAACTTTTGATCCGTAACTCAGATCGGGACGTTCTTGGTATCATTGGAAAGCTAAAACGACCCTCCATCTGAAAATATTGGGTATGACGTGGAATTATTTAATTAAGTGGAAATGAATGGAAACAATGTTATGTGACATGTGTGAATCCATATCTTTTGGATCGGAAAAGTAATCGGGGCATAATTATAATCGATGTAGAGCTGTGAAAGTATCCTACGGGATAAAAGTGAAAAGTATTGATTTTGATACCCGATTAATGAGTCGGAGGGAATCCGTAAGGGATGTTTTATGTGATGTACCACTAAATGGTAATGTGAGACCATGATTTTAACCAAGGATGCTTGGTAGAGGATAGTAGTGGCTTATATGCCTTAAAAAATGTGTGTGAACTACTATGTGGTTATGTTTGACATATTATGCTATTATATGTGTTTACTTGTAATATTTGTGAATATACCATGTCTATCTAATTGTAAATTGTGAAAGGAATAAATATGCATGTTTAAAATATGAATTAGGAAGAGTGAGGAAACTTTACCCCAAAACAAAATGGTATAGTTCTAGGTTGTGATTAGAATTGTGATAGAAACTCTGTATGGTGACGCTCGTGCATTCGATGTAGAAAGGTGCATCCTTGACGAGTTCTGGCCTAGAGTAGATAACCTAGATGGCGATGCTCGGGCACTTGATGTATAACGGTGCATCTGTGACGAGTATTGGTCTAGGAGAGAGTGAACATTAGTATGGAACACGTGTGTTTATTATGTTAATTGATAAAGGCTAATGTGGCCTAGAAATGTTGAATACAATTATCGTTATATGTGAAATCATGAAATCGTAACTATTATTCTATTATTGTGTCGTCTATAGAGTAACAAGCTCCTCTGGAATGATGCACGACTTCTTGGTAGGTTTGATTCCCAATGTTATAGTACGAATGGAGCCTACGGGTAAAGAGACTTGTGACGGTGTACGGGCCGTGTGAAGTGACGATTTAAGGTGATAATATGTCCCTTATTTCTGAATCCATTTCGTATGCCAAGAAATCCACGAGGGTCCATGACTCGTTCCTACTTCTAGACGTAGAAGAGGTCGGGAGAAAGGGAATGCCTTGACAGGTTATCGATTAGTGATACTTTTGAGTAACGGGCTCAATAACGTGTTTTCCATATAGTGTGAGATTGTGAGATTGTGAGTTTGTGAACTCAAAGTCATTTCCCTTCCCCTTGACTTGAGTTAGGATTTGATAGAACCTTGTAAAGCCGAGAGAATCCATAGGATAGGGAACTCACTGAGATTTGATGTATCTCATCCCACTATTGTTGATTATTTTCAGGAAGCATTTGCAGGTTCGATTTACAAGTGGAGCTATGCTGGGATATTTCAAGAGAGGCTTAGTTGAGCTTATTCCGCTGTATATTTGTTGTATACAATTGAGGATATTGTATATTGATCTTAGTTTTTATTGTTTTGGCTAGTTTCCATATCTTGTACCATAGTTTGTATTATGTTTTAGAATGGTCAAGTATGTGAATTATGCCATTAGGCACTTATAATGGTGTCAGTACCAAATAAAACACTTGTATGGTATTATTCTAGATAAATATTATACAGGGCGTTACAGTGATCATAAGAATCATTCATTCAAAGGTATTTGTAAACCACATTTAGAGATACTTTAATAATTAATCAAAAAGATATAGATATCAAGATTTAACATAAGTGCAGTCAGATAGGGGCTTCAATTAACCTATGAATCAAGAAAGACTAACTTTTTATCTTAAACTAAGAACGTCATAGGTTGACAAAACTTAGGAAGAATCTTCTCAGTAATTCCATTTCTTCTGCAATGACCAACTACTCCTTGAAGATCAAGAATGTGGGAGATAACCCTACAGTAGGGAACTTGGTAAACTGTGTCTTCCCTAGACAAAAGGATTTCTTCCTTCAGATGATTATACATGGATTGGGTAGGTTTATTTTGATCCTAGACACTAAAAAGAAAATAAATAATCTTTCTTTGTCAGACAACCATCCTCCTCCTCTTTCTCTTGGTCTTAAATTAGTCACCATAAGCTTGTACCAATCTTTAGCAACTGGAGTGAGGGTGCATGGTTGAGTGGGACGCCCCTCAGTTTAAAAAATGACGTGCATATGCCTGTCGAAGCTATGGTTGTTGATATTTCTTTCCACAGTTACACCATCTTCATCACACCTAATGGCTTTAGCTATGATAGTAGGGTAGATTAAGATTGGACAGCCAACAACTACAGACAAAATAGCATTTTTCCCATAGTCATATTCTAGAACTCGAGTATTTGCCCAGAACTCAGTAACAAGAGCAGGAAATACTGGTCCAACGATCATGTTGAAATAATTCTCCTAGTTCTGAAATTTAATTCCAGAGACAAGACTTATTTTGTTGAGTTGAGGTAGAAGGTTTAAGTCAAGGGAGTATTCCATTAGGAGTTCAAGATCAGCGATTTCTCCTCTGATATTGTGTGAAGACATTTTGAGGAAGGAAGTTCTAAGCTACTAGGTAATTTGGATAGTGATTCTTTCTAGGAAGGAGGTAAGGTTGTGATGAGAACTAACGAATGATAGCTATTTATCAAGCTTGGAACACGCGTGGTCATCATTTCCTAGACAAGCTATGAATAGTTGTGGCGGTCAGCTGAAAGGTTACATGATAGCCTTAAATCGTCGTGTACCTATGGGTAGTGGTGTAGTAGATGACACAACGTAATCATGATTGTTTATTTAATCTTTGAAAATCATTTAATCATAACGCTTGAGGATCTAACTTTATTTTAATTATTCTTATGAATCTTGAAGAACTACTAGAAGACAGTTTGAATTTAAAAATAATCATGAATAAAAGAAACCATACCTTAGGGATACATAAATATTTTTGTAGAGATTATTTACCTAGATCTTTCCATGACTTCGGAAGTGAAATTTTAGATCTCACATCATTTTCTGGCTTGTTTCTTTAGCCAAAGGCAAAACTGAGATCTTTACAGGCTTATCTGAATGTATTCCATTTTGACTCCGATCTTTCTTTCTAAGGAATTTCTGAGTGAACTGTTGTGGGTTCTTGGATTCTTCAAGATTCACTTGCATTCTGGTTTCTGGTTAAGGAGGTTCTGAGAAACTTATCAGATAAAATCTGACCAATAACAAATGGTTCAACTGAGATAGATTCTCAAGTTATCAGAACTTAGTTGTGCTGATTCAGTCAAGACTTAAGAGTTCATATTTGATCAAGTGCTTTGATGAATCTGTGAAAATCTTCTTCCTAAATAATCTTTCAGTTTCCCGCATAGCTTCCAAGAAAACAATATTCAGTTCTTCATGAATCTTTTTAACTTCTAGATCATTCAAGATTTAGTCAAAATTCAGATGTTGATTTATTTTGAATTCTTCAATTTTCTGAATTCTGCATACTTCATTCTGAAGTTCAGCATCATAGAACAACAATCTTTCTTCTTTACACGAAGAAGTTCTGAATGAGTTTTTATACGAGAAAGTCAAGGGTGGACCTAATCCGTTTCTTGAAAACATCTTAAAAACTCATAAAGAATTAATCTTCAGCAAACAAGACTTCTTGTTTTCTGATATTCAACTTTGAACAAATACGTGGTTCATCCACACGTATCTTCCAAGATAAGCATTCAATAGATACTACTTCTTATCTGATGAATCTATCTTATCAGCTGATTCTTCAATCTTCATTAAAACTTAAGTGAGGAAGATTTAGTTGTTTGACAACTACAAAACTTCCAGAATCAGTGTTTTACTCAAGTACTCAGATTGATTACAATTTTGTACACAATCATCTTCTGAGCTGTTACAGAAATTGTAAGTGGATTGAGATCTCTCCCAAAGTATTTCTTCGCACTGCATCTGGATCTTTTTCTGACACTGTTAAGTGTTTGATATCCATCAATAACAAAACCGGAGCTCTGATACCAATTGAAGGTGCGAGAAAGACACAAGAAATAGGGGGGGGGGGTTGAATTGTGTATTTACTCTTTAACAACTTTTCGCTTCTTGTCATTAAGAAGCTGAGATAACATCAGAGTTCATTGAGAGACTTTGACTTGCGAAGTAACATTCAGACTTGCCTTGCATGAAGCATAAGAACCAAAGAGAGTCTGAACGTTGTGTGCATAATTCAGAACTTGCAGAGTAGAAGCTTATCAGAGTTGCAAGGTTCTGACTTGCTTATGTAAGGTTCTGATACTCAATATAGAAACATAAACAAAGACATTAAGCATAAGAGTGAAGGACACACGATATATCCTGGTTCACCACAAAGACTAATCCAGTCCACCCTCCTCAGGTGATTTCGCCATGAACACAAAGTCTTAATCCACTATAATCAATCTCGATTACAGATGCACGGGCAACAGCCGGTGACTAACAACTTGTACAGCCGCACTATGAATATAACTCTACTGCTAGGCTTTCACAACTAGCAAGATCTACTGCTAGGCTTTCACAACTAGATGTTCAGGGATTCATCGCAATGAAGATAACTCTACTGACCCTATTTCAGGCTTTTCCCACAATGACATCTCGCCATTGTCTTCTCGAGTCTCCGGTCACACTGCCCACTCAAGGAATCCTAATTCACCAAGAATTAGTTTTACAGGAGATTACAAAGATGCTTCTTAACAAGCTGATTACTTCTAAGTTTAAGTACACAAAACTCATAAGTGTTCAAGCAAGATGTGAGCAACAACTCCTTGCTATCCTAAGAAACTAGAAAGATGTATAATGATTTGACAGTTGTTGAAATCTTGTAGATCTTCTTCTTCTTCGTATTCTTGGGTGAGCAAGCTTTGAGCAACAACTCCTAGCTTTAGATCTTCAATATAGTGCTGATGAGAAGGTGGTTGATGACTTGACTGATTTGCAATGTTATCTTCTTCATCAACAGCTTCTGTACTAATTCATTGTTGTTGTGTTGAATGATGATCTTTGAGCTTCAACAATAATGACTATGTGCATATGGTGATAGCTTTTGATATTTAAGTGTTACAACGAGAACTCATCGTTGTTGCTATCTTCACACAATGACTTTGATCAATTCTCCATTCATGGACTGAATCGATACCTTCAGAAGCGTTTACTCCTTTCTTTTTATAGCCTAGTAGAAATATAGCCGTTGAAATACTGTTGGATGTTAGAAAAGAGATGTTGTGTAATAATTAGATGTACTGACACATCTCCTTTTTGCTGTGGGAGAGGTGACGGGATATATCTTCTTGAGAACTGTGTACAGTTGTTCACAACGGTAACATTTGACTTCCAAACTTCAGAGGCTTCTGATGGTAAATTAAGGAAGCATGGGTGGAGCCTTCTTTAACAGGATATATGATACATCAAGTCTTCCGTCAATTGAAGAAGTCCATTAGGAATCAGTCTTCAGAACTTCAACACTTGTCTTTAAGAACATTATCCTTTATTTCTTCAAGTCTTCCGAAACTTCAGAACTTTTCCATTAGGAATCCGTCTTCAGAGTCTTCAGCACTTGACTTTTGGAACCGTAAACTTCAGAACACATAAGCCTTCAGAGTCTTTCTGCACTTGGTCTTCATAGACTTCCTCCTTCAGAACTTCAAGTCATGAGAGTCTTCAGCACTTCGGTTCTCTTCTTCAGAAGCTTCGCAATCTTCAAAATCTCGACCACTTTCAGGGAGCATCCACAAGAGCATTGCAACAGCAATATCAGCATCCTTGGATCTAACTGATCACGATCAGATACAAAAGCGTTCTTGCTTCTTGTGACCTGTGTCACACATAATAACTTCGCATATTATCAATTACGCACATCTCGATGGTGCTTGTTGGATATGATATCTTCTATGATTATGATCTGCATACAATAGACGTTAGAACATAAAATAGTTCTTTCACAAATATGTATTGTTATCATCAAAACATAGATTGACTTGTAGAGACAACTCTTGCTCTTACAAAACTAACCTTGCACGCGAATGTTTCCCATATCAAAAATCAAGCACAAGAGTGCAACATTCCAAGTTGATCAATCCTCAAGATCATCAGTGTCATCAAATTAGGGTTTTTGTCAACCAAGGCCTCCAAAGAGAAATTTTCTTCTTGGAATGAGCCAATACTTCAAAACATGATCCAAGAAGCTCAAAGGGACCTCATGATTCCATTCATAAGTTCAAAATAGCTTTAGGGGATGCATTCATAAAAAATCAGGAATTAGGGTTTCTTGACCTAATTCACCCCTAAGTTGACTTTTAGAGCAAGGCATGAGCCAAAATATCAAGGAAAGTTTTGAAAACCTCAAATATCTTATATTGATCCTCTTACAAGGTCAAATGGACACAAATAACTTGGTCCATGAGCAATATAAAGATGCAAATTCATCTGGACCACAAACTAGGGTTTTTGAGAAAAAGTCAACCCTACCTTTGACTTTTGACCAAGACATGATCCCAAACCTTGGGGAATGATTCAAGACACTCTAAACCACCTATGTAATACACCCATTAGGTTTGATTTAGGCCAAGAACTTGATTTCATGAAGGATCACAAAGTTTGAAGTTCATCTGATAAAAAGTCAACTGTACCCCAAAACCAAGTTTGACTTTTGAGATTTCTTGATAAACATGGCTTCTTCAAGAAAAAAACAATGTTAACTTATGGTTTGAATCATCATCCATCAAGAAAAATCAAGAAAAGTGAGGTTACTTGCAAAAGGGACAACCTTAACAAACTTAAAATTTCACTATGTTAAGAAAAAAAGTGATTTTTACCCAACTTTGCAAGACCATAACTTGTGATCCAAGTAACCTTTTTCTTTCATCCAAAGCTCAAATGAAAGTTCTCATTACATACTACAAGATTGTCAACTACACCATATTCCAAATCTTCATGGATTTTGGGTTATGGATTGATCAAAATCACAAATAATAAGAAATGAACATTTTTCAAACACTTAGAAAAATTTGAGACAGAATCTGTCTCATGTTTTGTCCAACTTTGGAGGCATTTTTCACCATGATCCAAGATGAATCAAGACCAAAGTTAAACATCAAAGTTAAGGTATGATATATGGCCTTTCTAAAAAGTACAAGAGCCTCCCATGATTCAACTTGAGCAAGAAGTAATGAGCTTCCCAAAATGGCATTTTTCGCCCTGCCTACACAACAGCATGGATGCATGACTTGTGCCACACGATTTTCTCATTCAATTTTGGCAAGGTAACATTAATGCAATGCATTGAGGTGTCATGAACCAAGCCATGCCAATCCAAACCAGTCAAGATTCAGTCCAAGCTCTTAGTGTTCAAACCTGCAGAAATTGAATTGAGTCAAGCTAGAGGAGACTTGGCACTTTTGAATTATCTAATTCAATGGCTACATAGCTACTCATAGTGATCAGCCTCCATCACTATTCCTTGCAAAACAAACTTCCTCTAATATAAGTAGAGGTCATGTGTGACTGATTAACACACACGAAAACATTGTAATCCATGTTTTTCTTCACTTCACTCTCTAATACCAGAATTACTTCTTTTTTAAGTAACATGCAAATTTTCTAATAAAAGGCAATTCTATCAAAACTAGGAGTGTAGACACATCATATATATCATATAGAAGTTATCCAAACACTTCTCCATCTTTTGTAACATCAGAATCACAAACCTCCAAATCACACTTGAGCCAAGTTGTAGTTGGGATACCTCAAAGAGATTCAGGGGTCTTCAATCAATTCCAAGCTTCTACACACCTTACACAAGGTCCATTGAAGCTGTCCAGATCATCACACAACATCTGTAACCCCTCTACATCAGAATTCGAATTCCTCTTGCACAAGTAAGCCTGACACTCTCAAACTCTATATTACATGCATCATAAATTTGTTTTCAAGTTACCAACATGTTTCTGGTAGTTCATAGAGTAATAACCCTTAATCAATTGCATGATTTCATTCGTGTATAGAATTTAATTATGGTTTTTACAAAAACTAAGGTTTCTGTGTTCATCACAATTATCTCGCTCCACACTTAAAATAAATGAAATTAAATACCACCATCGTGTTCCTTGATCAAAAGCGAGCGAGATTTATATTTGAATCATTCCATTTCATTACGTATTGAGTGAGATTGAGAGGGTTTTGCAAATCTGGAAAACCAGAGCTCGCGCGAAGAAGAATACTTGTTCTTGGCGCCTTTTTCAAATATTCAAATTTTTGAATTTTATTTTATTTTTTTAATTGATTTCAAAAATTAATTTCTCTCTGATTTTTAATCATTTTTTATTGGTTCTTTTTTTCAAAATTCATAAAAATGTTAAAATATTTTATTCCACAAAAAATAAAAAAAATATTATTTATTTAATATATTTTGAATTTTTGTAAAGAATTTCTTTTTAATTGTTTCTAAACATTTTTAATGAAATCTTTCTCTTGAATTTTCAAACTCAAATGAATTTCAAGCTTTCATATGGATAAAACATGATTTTCAAAACATTTTTCAAAGATCACAACATGTTTTTTGAATATATTTGATATTTTATATCATTTTTTATTTAATTTTCTTTGAAAAATTGTAATTTTATTAAAATTAGGGTTTTCTCCTTGATGTTAAATTTTCAATATTCATTTGAAACACTTTTGGGCCTCTAATAGAGTGTAAGACCCAACCTCTTTTGTAAATAAATAATTCCTGGGCCTCTATCATAGTATAAGTCCCGTTGCAATTTTTAAAATAACTGCGCGTTTGTTATTTTTTATCTGGGCCTCTCCTTGAGTATAAGCCCCATTTTTCTTCTTTACAAACACTTTTGGGCCCCTAATAGAGTGTAAGACCCAACCCTCTTTGTACATAAATAAATTTTTGGGCCTCTACTGCAGTATAAGTCCCACAAAGTCTTTTGGTATCGCAGTGTGGTCACTGTTTTCAAAATAAGTCATCTGGGCCTCTCCTTGAGTATAAGCCCCGATCTTTTATACATGAATTTTGTTTTTAAACAATAAGAAATCTCCATGGGCCTCTCCTTGAGTTGTAAGCCCCATACCTTTATTTTCAAAACCATCTATCTATTTAAACTGGTATTAAGAAGAGCATTATTCTCGGTGAAACTGCTCTTAGACCACTTGGGCCTCTCTTTGAGTTATAAGCCCCAAACACTATTTTCTTTTCAACAACTTTCTTTTAATTCAAATTCAAATTCAAAGTTTTCTCAAAACTTTCTTCGATTTCTTAAAATGCTAATCATACAGTTAAAATCAATACAACCAATCACAATACACTTGGGCCTCTTTTCAGAGTGTAAGACCCAACATCTTTTCAATTCAATGCATACTTGTTTATATACCTGTTAACTCACTTATCTGTATATACTTGTGCATATCTGTCTAGAGTTTCCCCAGCATTTAGGTCTACACTTAGGTCAAACTAGAGGTTACTTCTAACATAGTCATAACTAGTTCCCTCATAGGAAACTTCTCTCAATACAGTCTGCCTCCTCTTGGGCTTTATTCAATATGGAACAGAGAAAGGCATTATTCTCGGTGAAACTTTTCTCAAGACTGTCAAAACTTAGGAACAAACATATAAAAGAAATTCATTTCCCCAGAGAGGATTAATTCCCGGTGAAACCTCTTTTGAATTTCTTCAAACCTTAGAATTGTTCAACCAAGAAAGGACTTATTATCGGTGAAACCTTTTTTTGAACTTTTCTTAGGCTTGGACCCATAGGATTCCTAGAAGCATCCCCAACCTCTTCTTAGGCTTAGTACAAGAACCCAAAGGCTTCTTAAAAGTTCCATAGCCTCCTTTTGGGCTTAGTACAAGGACCCAAAGGCTTCCTAAAAACATAAGATAGAAATTAGTCATCTCTACTACGTTCAATCCCTAGGGGAGTCAAAAGTCCAGAACATCCTACCATTCAAGGGTTGATCTTCATCCCTTAAAACCAATAGCCTCCTCTTGGGCATCATACAAAGACCTATTTCCAACCAGAGTCTATCTCTTCTTAATGAGACTTGGATAGTGTCAGCCTCCTCTTGGGCTTCATTCAAGTAGTAGACTTGGAAAGTATCATTATCATAGTCTCCTTTTAGACTTTCACACTAGGACCCTCAGACTTCCTAAAGGCATAGGATAAAACCTGATCATCTTACCAATACATCAGTCTCCAGTAGAGTTAAAAAACCTCTAAGGTTTTCAAACTCACCTTTAAACTTTTCAGATCTCCAACAAGGCTTAAACTTTCATCTTAAAAATCCCAGCCAAAGTCAGATTGACCTCAACAAAACCCTAATAAAATCAGAGCCTCATGGCATCTAGTACTTCAACTCTTCCCTGATTCCTCAGCCATAGTTAGTTTCCCTTTGGATTCCCCAATGTAGTTTGGACCTTCTCTTGGATTTCAATAATCCTCAGCAAAAGTCAGCCTCCTCTTAGGCTTTATATCAGAATTTCCTCCAATCAGCCTCAATCTTGGGATTTGTACAAGACAGATTCCATACTCCTCAATTGAGTCAATTCTTTATACTCAAACTTTTCAGCCTCAATCTTGGGCTTTGTATAAGACAGATAAAACACTCCCTAGAGGAGCCAGTTTCCTTCAGCTTCAACCTTGGGCTTTGAACAAGGCAAACAAAAAACAACATCCCCTCAGATGAGACCATGAGTCCTCTCTATAGGAAGATACCCTTTCTATACATCACATGTCAAAACAAGCAATAAAAAAACCTTTTTCTAGATAAACTGTTGTAAGTGGCACACTTGTTGATTTAAAATCCTAGTGGGAGTCCTTCCTTTATCCTGGCTAAAATCTCTCTTTCATCTAACAGCTATAAGTGACAAGCTTCTGGATTCTACACATCCAAGCTAATGTCCCTCTCTTTGCATGAAAGATTCTTAAAGGAAAAAGTGGCATTGCTCTACACTGAGTTAAAGCTTCTTCCTTCATGACATCTCTCTTATAAAGGAAATTATGGCATTGTTGGATTCAATACATCCCAGTTAAAGTAAATTCCCTTATAATCAAATTCTCAATATTTGTGATGAATAGGTGAGATATCTCCCTTTAGAGATGACAAAATCTCTCTCTTAGTCAACTTTTAGCTTCAATCTTGGGCTTTGAACAAGACACAAATACTCTCTAGCTTTAATCTTGGGCTTTGAACAAGACACCAAATATCTTTCCTCCCATAGAAATAGGAGGAACTACAATTGCTCTGATTTCCCAAATCTGTTTACGAGAATACGTAGGCATCAGATTGCGAAATCTTAGCGAGCACACAAATAAAAAATCTTAGGTCTAGTACCTTCCCAAAAATAATAGAAAAACCTGAAAACAACAAAAAACATTCTCTCTAAACTCGCAAAGGAGAAATTTTCCCAATCCACAGTAGATAAACATAAGAAAGCATTTCAAAACAGCAGAAATACATGTAAAAGAAGGTTCCTATATATTACTATAGATACTCTGGGTGTTAACAGCTTCCCTTTGTATAACCAGACCCCGATCCCCGATTTCTTAGCATTTGTTAAAGAAAACATTTGCGTGTAGGGTTAGTTTAAGATATCTTCCCCTTCCTTTCAAGCTTCATAGGATAAATACAGAAATTAGAAAGTAGCACCAAATGCGGTAGGTGGTCGCGTCACCAAAAAAACGACGCTACACCTTGTAGTAGGATTTATTTTCCTTTGATGGCTTTCGTTTATCTCTTGCAGGATTTCTCCACTTCAATCCCTAGCGGAGTTTCTAATGATATCTCCATCTTGTATAGATTAGCTGAGTATTCAGTGGTGTTGTGATGTTTATTCACCCTCTATTTATCCTTATGTCTGTTTTGTCAGCATATTCATACTCATGTGCATTGCATGCACATTCAGTTGTTGTGTGTAGCATATTGTTGTTGCATTGTGCATCTTAAATTTTTTTTGTTGGTGCTTCTTTGCCCTCTGGTGTTCTTATCCCCACAGAACGTGTGTGTCCTCTCTCCATTAGAGTGTCGACCCGTAAGCAGAAAATGCATATCTTTGTTAATTCCCCACTGAGTTTATGCCTCGTGGAAGATAATTATTTTAGCCTTCCTCCCCAGTTCTTTGTTTGGATGGAATTAATCCCCAATTGAGATATTTCCTCACTGGGTAGAGTCTTGTTTGACAATTTCTCTCTGGTTTATTCCTGGATTGAACTTTGGTCCCTTTCTCTAACAACAAAGGCTTGTTACCTTTTGATTGATTACCTCGTTATAGTTATCACTTGGTTGATAGTTAGTAATCCCTTTTCTTTTGAGCTTATTACCTTTGTTGTATTGCCCTTAGTTGGTAGTAGGTAATATTACTTCGAGTTGATTACCTTATCGTAGCTATCACTTTGTTGATAGTTGGTAATCGCTCCCTTTTTTGAGTTTATTACCTTTGTCGTCCTGCCCTTAGTTGGTAGTAGGTAATATTTCTCGTATCTTTTGAGTTTATTAGCTTTGTCGTCTTGGCCTTTGTTGGTAGTAGGTAATATTTCTCATATCCTTTTGGTTGATTACCTCGTCGTAACTATCACTTGGTTGATAGTTGGTAATCCCTTTTCTTTTGAACTTATTACCTTTGTCATACTACCCAGCTTAGTTGGTAGTAGGTAATATAGCTTGGTTGATTACCTCGTCGTAACTATCACTTGGTTGATACTTGGTAATCCCTCTTGCCTTTTGAGCTTATTACCTTTGTCGTTATGCCCATTTAGTTTGTAGTAGGTAATATAGCTTGGTTCGGTTACCTTGTTATAGCTATCACTTCATTGATAGTTGGTAATCTATCCCTTTTTTGAGTTTATTACCTTTGTCGTCCTTCCCTTTGTTGGTAGTAGGTAATATTTTTCGTATCCTTTTAGTTGATTACCTTGTCGTAACTATCACTTGGTTGATAGTTGGTAATCCCTTTTCTTTTGAACTTATTACCTTTGTCATACTACCCAGCTTAGTTGGTAGTAGGTAATATAGCTTGGTTGATTACCTCGTCGTAACTATCACTTGGTTGATACTTGGTAATCCATCTTGCCTTTTGAGCTTATTACCTTTGTCGTTATGCCCATTTAGTTGGTAGTAGGTAATATAGCTTGGTTTGGTTACCTTGTTGTAGCTATCACTTCATTGATAGTTGGTAATCTCTCCCTTTTTTGAGTTTATTACCTTTGTCGTCCTTCCCTTTGTTGGTAGTATGTAATATTTTACGTATCCTTTTAGTTGATTACCTCGTCGTAACTATCACTTGGTTGATAGTTGATAATCCATTTTCTTTTGAGCTTAATACCTTTGTCGTACTGCCCATTAGTTGGTAGTAGGTAATATAACTTGGTTTGGTTACCTTGTCGTAGCTATCACTTCGTTAATAGTTGGTAATCTCTTCTTTAGAGTTTATTACCTTTGTCGTCCTAACCTTAGTTGGTAGTAGGTAATATTTCTCGTATTCTTTTGGTTGATTACCTTGTCATAACTGCCACTTGGTTGGTAGTTAGCAATCTTTCCTTTTGATCATGCTATTACTGGATATCTGGTAGTAGATGATCTTTTCCCCAGCGGAGATTTTTCCCTCCCCTGTTGGGATGAGTTATCCCTCTTTTATTTCTTGTGTTGGTAATTTTCCCTCAGTGGAATTTTACTCCTTAGTTTTCCCCTGTGGAGTCTGTTCTCTTTTCTTTTGCTCCCCAGTTTTTGTTTGTCTCCTGTGGCAACTTCTCCCTACAGAGGTCTTGTGTCTGCATACCATCTTCATAATCATATTATTTTGTGGTCTCTTAGGGCCAAAATTTGGATTTATTGTTATATTTAAGTCTCATCTATCTCGTCGGGATAAAGACGCCCATCTTCGTATCTCTGGATAGAAGAAACTTAAATAGAGGCAGCTGTAATGCCATAATTTTTACCCCTAAGATCCCATATATCATTTGCATCTCATACCACATACAAGATCACGAGCTTTGCTTCTCTTGCCCTCCTCTGAAGATTTGCTCTTGAGGGAGATCACCAAGCACCCCTGTTTTCTTGTTTACTTAATGTTTGTTTATGTTTATGTTTACTAACCCCTAATTAAAATCCAAAAAATATGTTTTTTTCCTTTACTAACTTTTTTCAGGAAGAGATTGGGATCAAGAATATCAAATACCAGTTCCTCAACTCGAATGAAATTCATCTGAACAAGGTCAAAGTTGATATGCAAATAAGTCAAAATCATCTGATCATGAGTTTCTAAGATTTAATTGATTATTATTCAAGAGACTCCAAGGTTTATGTGTTTATTTCCATGCCTTCTTTGACAAGTCAAAATAATCGAGCCAGAGCCAAGGCAGCACATCAAAAATCCATTTTCACACTTTTTTACTGTGTTAATCGATTAACACAATTGTACATGCAAATGGTTAATCGATTAACCAGTGTGTTTTTTGTGAAAATGAGCCAAATTCAAATTCTGCAACATTTTGGCACCAAAATTTACTTGTTTCATCATGGGAATATTCTAGACCATCTCATTTTAATTCACCTACCTCATCATAATTAATTCCCACCATACACCCTCATTAATCACCACTTTATCTTGATTTTGCCTCCAAATTCAAATTGTAAGCCTAATTTTGGTTCCAAACCAGACTCCAATCCACCAAAATTTCCAAGCCTAAATTCTATATATAGAGGCCTCATTTCATTTATTCTACAAGCTTTTGATAGCCAAATTCACCTTACAAAAGCTGTAAGCCTAATTTAAGTTCTTGATGAAGATGAGATCGTTACCACTTTTCTTTTTGTGCGGTATTACTTTCGGAGAGTGATCTACATATCACTTCTCTAGCATGCATTAGCACTAACATTTTTATTGACCTGCCTCAGATAGTCGTGGCTTCTACATAAGTCCGCTTACGATTGCTTAACATAGCGTTAAATTATCCCGAAATCGGAAAACCATTGTGATTTGTAAGCGAATTATCAGTCTCCTATTCTTCCATGGCGCAGTTTGAAATAGATTGCCTTCCTCTTGTTACCGGTGGGGGTTACTTGGCATACTCGTTGATTTTATCTGAGTTGGAACCCTCCCCATGGTAATGTATGAGTCCATGTTTTCATTTTAATGGATGTCTAGTCAAGCATTTCCGAAAACACAACAAGACGTGTTCTCTCATTTTGGATCGCTATTGCTTTATATTGTATATTAATTACGTTATGTTTAGGTTTCCTTCTTGCTCCCTATCTCTCTTTATTTTTTACGCTTTATGTTATCATGTCATATCATATTATATGTTTATGTTTCCGCTATTTTTCCTTTGTCCACTTGGACCAATTGTTTATGTTTCCGTCATTTTCCCTTTGTCCACTTGGACCTGTTGTTTATGTTTATGCTCTTTTTCTTTTGTCCATTTGGACCAAAAACATTAATAAAGGTTTAAACCCCTAAAAAGCGTGTTCTCTTAATTGTGGACTATGGTTACTATCCTTTGCATTGGACATGGAACTTTGGACTTAGAACTAGGATCTTAACCTATGCTTGGAAGTTTGTGATGGAAAACCTTGGATTTTGGGGTACTTGAAGTTCTCTTTTGAAGACCTATCTTGATCAAGGTCTGATCTAAAGGAAAGAATACTTATTATATGGAGCTTACTTGTGTGGTTAGACCATTCTTATCCTTAGCTTTTAGCCAAAGGGGGAGATTGTTAGTTTCTTGGATTGGCTGGAATTTTGGTAAAACAAAGTATGTTCAATGTTGATGTCCAGGTGGTGATATTGCAACATTGAGTCTTAACACTGGGCTGTGTTAAGTAGTGAAGTTGTTCAATGTTTGATGTCATATGGGTGATGTCACAACATTGACTCTTAACACTGGACTGTGTTAAGTGTTTAAGTTATTGAAGTTTGGATGTCTGATGTCACAAGCGATGTTGTGACATTAGATCTGCAGAATTAATAACATCAGGTTGTGATGTTGTTAGGGTTTGCGTGTTAGCTGGAATTGTGGAGAGCTGTTAGTCTCATTGGATGAGAATATCTTGGGATAGATATTTTCCGCTGCATAGGAGATCTGGTGCAGATTTGTAGGAGATTTAAAAGGTTGAAGATTTGAAAAGATTTTAGGAGAAAATCTGTTTTGAATATTCAGTTTTAAATAACAAATCAAGTCAGATATTGTAGTAGTCCAAGCCCAATTCAGGTGGCTATATAAAGCGCACAAGACCAAAGGAAAAGGTACAGAAATACAGAACGAAGAAAGAGAGCTAAAGACTGAGTGTCGATTGTGTCTTCGTGTATGTTTTGTAAACCATTCGAGTGTGAATTGGTATTGATGTTTTGAGTTGTTCTTGATCAAAGCTGTGAAGCAGAATCAAGTAGTGATATTCAAAGTGTGTGATCTTTGAAGTGTTTTAGGGATTGAGTAGTGTTCTCATATCTAAGTGGTTTCTTAGGTAGAAAGTCACTAGTAGGAATTAAGATTAGGAGATTGTCAACTGGGTTGTTGAGTCTGTAATTTAATTCTACAAGTAGTGAATTTCATCCCTGGCTTGGTAGCCCCCAGACGTAGGTAGTTAGACCGAACTGGGTGAACAATTTGGTGTGTTATTCTGCTTTTTATTTTGTCCATTGTGCAGAGTGTGTTGTTGTGACATCGCACCTTAACATCACACGTCTGATACCAGAATGTCAAGGACTAGGTCAAGAGATGTTATAGCAAGTTCATGTTTTGTCTCCAAAATTGAGCCAAAGAATGTCAAGGAAGCATTGACTGATGAGTTTTTGATAAATGCAATGCATGAAGAGCTGGAGCAGTTCAAGAGAAATGAAGTATGAGAGCTTGTTCTTAGGCCTAATGAAGTGAATGTGATTGGCACCAAGTGGGTCTACAAGAATAAATCTGATGAACAAGGAGTGGTCACCAGAAACAAGGCCAGACTTGTTGCTCAGGGATACACTCAGGTTGAAGGAATAGATTATGATGAAACCTTTGCTCCTGTGGCAAGACTGGAGTCTATCAGATTGCTCTTAGGCGTGGCTTGTAATTTCAAATTCAAGCTCTTTCAGATGGATGTTAAAAGTGCCTTCTTGAATGGCTACTTGAATGAAGAAGTGTATGTTGATCAACCAAAAGGATTTATTGATCCAACATTTCCTGACCATGTGTACAAACTAAGGAAAGCTCTATATGGTTTGAAGCAAGCACCAAGAGCTTGGTATGAAAGACTTACTCAGTTCCTAGTTGTGAATGGCTACAGAAAATGAGGGATTGACAAGACCTTGTTTGTTAAAGAGGAAGAAGGGAAACTGATGGTAGCTCAAATCTATGTTGATGACATAGTATTTAGTGGGATGTCGGATACGATGGTTAAACAGTTTGTGGAACAGATGCAGTCTGAATTTGAAATGAGTCTTGTTGGTGAGCTAAACTATTTTCTTGGCCTACAAGTTAGACAAATGGAGGACTCCATATTTATTTCACAGAGCAAGTATGCAAAGAACATAGTGAATAAGTTTGGTTTGGAGAATGCTAATCACAAGAGGACTCCTGCTCCTACTCATCTAAAATTATCCAAGGATGAACATGGTGTCAGTGTGGATCAAAGTTTATATAGAAGCATGATTGGGATTTTATTGTATCTCACAGCTAGCAGACCTGACATTGCTTTTGTTGTTGGAGTTTGTGCCAGATATCAATCTGAACCTAAGGCCAGTCACTTGAATCAAGTGAAAAGGATCTTGAAATATGTTAATGGGACCAGTGACTATGGGATGCTATATAGTCATGGATTTGGGACTGAGTTAAGGGGATATTGTGATGCTGACTGGGCTGGAAGTGCAGATGATAGGAAAAGCACGTCAGGAGGGTGTTTCTTCTTGGGGAATAATCTGATATCATGGTTTAGCAAGAAGCAGAATTGTGTGTCTCTCTCTACTGCTGAGGCTGAATACATAGTAGCAGGAAGTAGTTGTTCTCAACTTGTTTGGATGAAGCAAATGCTGACTGAATACAATGTCAAGTAAGATGTCATGACATTGTACTGTGATAATTTGAGTGCAATCAATATTTCCAAGAATCCTATTCAGCATAGCAGGACTAAACACATTGATATAAGGCATCATTTTATAAGAGAGTTGGTTGAAGACAAAGTTGTTGTCTTAGAACATGTAGCTACAGATAAGCAGTTAGCAGATATTTTCACTAAAGCCTTAGATGCAAACCAATTTGAAAGTTTAAGAAGTAAATTGGGAAATTGCATTTATGAATATTAAAGGTAATGGAGAGTGTATTGTGCAGTTGTGTACTTTATTGAAAATTGATTCAACTGCTGAAGGTATACAGATTGGAGTCCATAAAAAGTTACATACAAAGAGTCTACAGGTTGTCAAATTGTGGCTAAAAAGGGGGAGAAGTAGCCAAGAGTATCCAAGAGAATAAATGTCAAATGCTGTCAAAGGAATATGTTTGCTGTTACTGATTGCTGATGTTATAGTTAGAAGTGCAGAAATTGAGGGGGAGTGTGTTGCTGAACAGCTGTTATGCTGGTTCTTGTTTAAGGGGGAGCTTAATGCTGCTAATGTTGAAATATGTGCAGTTGTTTGAAGAGAGTAGCTGATGAAGATAGTGCTGCAGCAAAGTGAAGCCCTTGTGTTTTGAAGATGCTGCTGCTTTGAAGGTTAAAAATTATTGAAGAGTTTTTCCGCTGCTGAAGTCTCTGAAGGTGGAGAGATTGTTTTAGACAAAATTAGTCAAAGGGGGAGATTGTTAGTTTCATGGATTGCCTGGAATTTTGGTAAAACAAAGTATGTTCAATGTTGATGTCCAGGTGATGATATTGCAACATTGAGTCTTAACACTGGGCTGTGTTAAGTAGTGAAGCTGTTCAATGTTTGATGTCATATGGGTGATGTCACAACATTGAGTCTTAACACTGGGCTGTGTTAAGTGTTTAAGTTATTGAAGTTTGGATGTCTGATGTCACAAGCGATGTTGTGACATTAGATCTGCAGAATTAATAACATCAGGTTGTGATGTTTTTAGGGTTTGCGTGTTAGCTGGAATTGTGGAGAGCTGTTAGTCTCATTGGATGAGAATATCTTGGGATAGATATTTTCCGCTGCATAGGAGATCTGGTGCAGATTTGTAGGAGATTTAAAAGGTTGAAGATTTGAAAAGATTTTAGGAGAAAATCTGTTTTGAATATTCACTTTTAAATAACAAATCAAGTCGAATATTGTAGTAGTCCAAGCCCAATTCAGGTGGCTATATAAAGCGCACAAGACCAAAGGAAAAGGTACAGAAATACAGAACGAAGAAAGAGAGCTAAAGACTGAGTGTCGATTGTGTCTTCGTGTATGTTTTGTAAACCATTCGAGTGTGAATTGGTATTGATGTTTTGAGTTGTTCTTGATCAAAGCTGTGAAGCAGAATCAAGTAGTGATATTCAAAGTGTGTGATCTTTGAAGTGTTTTAGGGATTGAGTAGTGTTCTCATATCTAAGTGGTTTCTTAGGTAGAAAGTCACTAGTAGGAATTAAGATTAGGAGATTGTCAACTGGGTTGTTGAGTCTGTAATTTAATTCTACAAGTAGTGAATTTCATCCCTGGCTTGGTAGCCCCCAGACGTAGGTAGTTAGACCGAACTGGGTGAACAATTTGGTGTGTTATTCTGCTTTTTATTTTGTCCATTGTGCAGAGTGTGTTGTTGTGATACCAGAATTTCATGAATCATAACCAATAATTTTTGTTATTTGTACCACGAACAACGAGGTTTTAATCCTATATTGCACTTTGTGGGTACGTAGGCATGAGGTGATAAGTCTCTCCAAACACAAAAATATTTCTCTTCTCATCTCCCCAATCTCTTTTTAAAAAAACCTTTTCAAACCAAAAAAGCTTAGATATTTCAAAGGGTTCCTATAGAGTACTATAGACGTTTTGGGTGCTAACACATTCCCTTAGCGTAACCAACCCCCTTACCCAGTCTCTGTTCATTTGTTCTTGTTTTAGAACTTGTTTAGGTTTTGTTCACTCTTTTTTCTTTCCTTTTGGATAAAATAAAATTGCGGTGGCGACTCTTGCATTTTTTGAGTTAAGTTAATCAATAGCTTACACTCACAAATTTATCCCGCTATAGGATGTTAGAGTCTTTTCAAGCTTCTGATAGTGCTTTCTTTCAAGATGTGCTTTGTGTGTAAACAGTCAACCTAAACACCTGAGAGTTGAGTGAATTTTATCTTGTGAGGATCTTCCTGCTTTTGATGTACTCTTTGGTAACCTGTTTTTCGTATTTTCTTTGGATGTCACAAAAGAGTTACTTACTAATGCCATTTTCTTGAAGTTTAGACTTAGAATTTTTCTTGCACTTTGTATCCTAAGAAATTTAGGAATTGCATGCTCTGTTTTGAATTTAAAATTTTGCTCAGAGTCCAAAAGTTCAAGTGTGGGAGAATTTGATCAGTGCATTTTGATGCACTTTCTTCTACTATTGTACTTAGGAAACTCTATAGTTTATTTTATTATTTTTACTATTTTAGTTTGTTTTTATATTTAAGTTTATTTTTGGATTTATTTTATTTTCGTACATTATTTTTAGGTTAAAGTGTTATTTGATACCTTTTCACTATGTGGACCATAACTTCAGCTACTAGAATCAGATTGACGCATTCTAATAAGCGTTAGAAATCTCAGAGAAAGAGCTACAAGTTTGGTGTTAAAGTAAAAGGTTGATTCGGAGTGCAAGATGGTCAAATAATTCAGTTTAGTACCAGACTTAATAAATATTTAGTTTTTGGGTCGGTTTTGTTTAGTTTTCGGGTCAGATGCTTTTATGCCCAATTTCCCTTGTAACCTAAAAACCTATGGACGCGGTACTGTTGATCATTCTGAATATTCACAAAAAATAAAATCCTTTGTAAAAACCTATGGAGAACTAACACTCTTGGAGCTTATCTGCTGTATTCAAGTTCCAAAACTTTGAGATTATTATAATTATGCAATTGAATTTCGATTTCCTTTCAAGTTCTTCCTATTAATTGTTTGCTTAATTTGAGTGCAATACTCTGCTTAATTCGATTGTTATTATAGGGAAAAATTGTTAAATTTGATTGATAAATGTTCCCTAATTTTAATCACTTTAACTAAGCTTATTTGTTAATTCGCATTATCTCTAATCGAATGCTTGATTCGGAAAACAGGAACATATTTCATATAACATTGTTAGTGCTTGATTGATTTTTAATGTAATCAATGGGAATGAGGATCTGATTAGGGAATTGAAGCTATAATAATTGATGATAAGCCAGAACACGAATTAGTAGATCAACTTATTTATAAATTCTGCTTTTACCTTAATAATTTTTTTTTTCAATTGTGCTCTTAATCGAAACCAAACCCCCCTAATTGTTTCAATCGGTTAAAGAATCATACAAGAGTCCTTGCAATATAAAAATCCGTTTTCACTTCCCTAGAATACTGTTCTTATTTACTCATTTTGACTCGTGTGCGACAACAGATCATCTCTCCTCAACAGATAGATGTCCCAGTAGATGTCCACACATGGGTCCTGACATTGACTCTGAAAGTACAACTTCTGAAAGTTCTCAAGTCAATAAGGGGTCGTCAATCAAAATTCAGAAGAATCATCCCATTGAAAATGTCAAAGGAAATCTGAATCATGGAGTCCTCATCATATCCTGAGATATGATGTCAAATTCTTATTTCATTTTCAAAATGGAACCCAAGAATGTTAAGGAAGCTCTGACTGGTGAATTTTGGATTAATGTTATGCATGAAGAGTTATGTCAAGTCAAAATAAATAATGTATGGGAACTAGTTCCAAGACTTGAAGATGTGAATTTCATTGGTACCAAATGGATTTACAATAACAAATCTGGTGAGAATGGTAATGTTACATGGAGCAAGGCAAGGTTAGCTGCCTAAGGGTACACTCAAATTAAAGGACTTAATTTTGATGAGACATTTGCTCTAGTTGCTAGACTTGAGTCCATTAGATTGTTACTAGGAATTTTCTGCATAATGGAATTCAAATTGTATCAAAAGAATGTTAAAAGCGCCTTCCTGGATGGCTACTTTAATAAGGAATTGTATCTTGAGCAACCAAAGGGATTTATTGATTATAGTTTTCTAGATCATGTGTTCAGTTTAAAGAAAGCTCTTTATGGTTTAAGGCAAGCCCCAAGAGCTTGGTATGAAATATTTAATGAATTCCTCATCAATAATGGATACAAAAGAGGAGGAATAAATATAAATATATTTTTGAAGAATGATGGACGAAATATCACGATAGCCCAGATCTATGTTGATGACATAGTCTTTGGAGGGATGTAAGACCAAATGATGGAGCATTTTGTTCAACAAATGAAGTCTGAATTTGAAATAAGCCTAGTAGGAGAGCTCACTCTTGGTCTACAAGTAAAATAAATGGAAGACAAAATTTTTGTATCCCAAAGCAAGTATGCTAAGAGTATATTGAAGAAGTTTGGGCTTGAAAATTTAAGTCACAAGAGAACACTTGCTTCAACTCATGTAAAAATAACTAAAGATGAAAAGGGTGTTGATGTTGATCAAAGTTTGTACAGAGGCATTATTGGAAGTCTTATCTACCTCAGAACAAGCAGACCTGACATCACTTTCTTTGTAGGTGTTTGTGCAAATATCAAGCAAACCCCAAGGCTAGTCATCTATCTCAAAAGAAGAGGATGTTGAAGTATGTTAATGGTACATGCGACTATTTAATTCTATATTCACATAGGGTATTGTGATGATGATTGGGCTGGAAGTGAAAATGATAGAAAAATCACATTTGGTAGATGTTTCTTTCTTGGAAATAATTTAATCTCATGGTTTAGAAAGAAACTGAATTGTGTCTCTTTATCCACTGCTGAAGCTAAATATATTGTTGTAGGGAGCAATTGTACCCAGCTGCTCTGGATGAAATAGATGTTGTAGGAGTATAATTTCGAACAAGATATCATGACATTGTTCTGTGACAACTTGAGTGCTATTACTATTTCAAAGAATCATACCCAACACAATAGAACGAAGTTTATTGAAATAAGGAATCATTTCATCAGGGAACTTGTGGAAGATAAAGTTATACACCTTGATCATGTAGCAACTGAAAATAAATAGTTAGCTTACATATCTACTAAGACCTTAGATGCAATTTAGTTTTAAAGGTTAAGGGGTGCTCTTGGTATCTTCATATGTGAGAGTTTATAGTAGTTAAACTAGGGATGTGTGCAAGGAGAACAAGAAAGTACCTCTCTCTTAAGATCTGTGGTGCACATGAAATGAGGTTAATTATCCCAATTTTAAGCTTTCTTTTTAACTTGTTCATCATCACAAGCAAGTAAGTTATTCTTCCCTTTCTCTCTTGGACTCAAAACATTGTTCACTTTCCCCTCTCACAAGTATTTCCATTATTTTCTAAAACGATTCAATCATCTGGAAAAGCTAAATCTAAGGAGATTAATTTGCTGGAAGACAAGTCTGGCAAGAAGGTTAGGGCTCCAAAGTCTCTAAAGAAGGATCTGGAAAAAGTTAAGGTGGGGACGCATGATGGACCAATTGTTGGAGCATCTGTGACTAGTATAAATTGTTCAAAGACAAGATTCTGACTCAGATGTTGATGATGACTGAGTTACTTTCATTGAATTAGGTGGTTGGTCTGAAGATCTAGCATGAAGATTAATATTTCTAGGTGTTTCTGTTCTAGTATGATTGTATGTTTTATTGCTAGATCTATAATAATTCCTAAAGAATCTTAGATATGTTATGTTAGTACTCATCTATGTCATGGTTGTGTTACCTCTAATAATGCATGAGTCTCTTTTACCTTTTCCAAAATGTGGCAAAAAGGGGAGTAGTGGTTGTGGTAGTAGCATGTTCTTGTTCCGGATAATTGACTACTAATTGTGTTTGTGGAGCATTGCCAAGATGTGTGATCACATGCTAGAGCATTTGTACCTCGAGAATGTGTCAGATGATAGCTGTGTATACTTTGATGTTCTAATATGTAGTAGTTGTGGTGCGTGCCGACTTCTGACCTGACAGGCAACTACTGATTATGTTTGTGTGCATGTTGATTGATTGTGTGTCTGACTGTTTGGACCATTGTGATTGTGTAGAAATCACATTTCATTTTTTTCTATTTTTTTATTGTGTTAATTTTGTTGTTACTGTTGTTTTCTCTTTGTGCTTGTGTGTGTCGTTCTTATTGCTCAATTTATGTTACACATCGTGTATAGTTTTTATAAGTGTTGTTTTGCCAAAATTTTCAAAAGGGGGAGATTGTTGTTCCTTTTTGGATTAGTTGCATTATGAAAAATAAATGGTATGTTGAAGTTGTTTTTTGAATAAATGACACAAGTGGGACACAATGTTTTAGTAGATGTGGCACATCTAGCCCCTACTATTGGTACTGCATTGGCACATTTTCTGTTTGTAATTTCAACGTGTTTTTGGATTTATTTCTAATTAGTTTATTGCTATCTTTTAGAAACCTAATTAATTATATTTGTTTAATGATTTATTAACATAAAATTTAAACTATGGACATTTAAATTTGAATTCAAATCAAATCAAATCTTTTAGTGGAAATCAAAAGGAATTGCTATTTATGGAAAATGTGATAGACTGGCCTTTTCAGGTGAGGGAGAGCAATAGATTTTTTAAAATATCAACTAATACAATAACACCCTTTTTGAAGCGTGGTAATGATCATAGGAGAGAGAAAATTTCTTATTTATGTGCCTCCTTACCAATACCTTCTTAGCCACACAAATGACACAAGTGTCCTTTAATGTTTGAACTTAAAATTTACAATAAGAGTCATCTATGCTAGCTTGCATATGACTAACTTGACACCCAAGAAAATAATTAAGAGTTTAAACAGGCTTTTTTCTTTTGTAGAGATAAAATTTCGATTAGGATGTTCTAGAATTGTATCAAACATTCTTTCTTTAGTGATCTTGTCACTCTCTTTATTAGACTTTTTCTCATCCTTGAATGTCTTACATGAGGTTGAATTATATCTCCACAAGTAGCAGTTGTCTTTGGATCTTCATCTCTCTATCACTTCCTCATGTTTTTTTCTTGCGACAAAACATTCACCCTTGTTGAAGCTTACTTTGAATCCTTGATCACATAGTTGACTTATGCTGATAATGCTTGCATTTAAGCCTTCTACTAGTAACACGCCATTAAGGCAAGGAAGTCTTGGTCTGGCCACCTTTCCAATGCCCTTGATGCTTCCTTTTCTTCAACCTTCAAATGTTGCATATCCTTGAGAGCATGATTTGACTTCTTCAAGGAAAGACTCTTCACTAGTCTTAAGGTTGGACCACCCACTATCAAGAACCCATCCATTCTCTAAAGATAATCCAACGTATGTTTGAGCTCTTAGGGCTTTGACTTCAACTTTATGTTTCTACACTTTCTTGGCTTGAGCCCGCTTCCCTTTCCATTTGGGTTTGGGTTGATTGTAGGGTTGTGGATAACTATATAATCTAAAGCAGTAGAGCCTTATGTGCCAATATCTTCCATAATGATGACATTTTCTATTTAAATTTTTATTATTCCCATTATAGGAATACACATGTCATGCATAATGTTGTGGCATGAGGTTCACCATTTAAAACTCAGTTTTTTTTCTTATGAGGAACAAATTTCTTAGGATGATTTGTGTCCTTATTGCTCGTGGCCCTAGGGTCATACCCCATTCCATTCCAATTTCTAGAGATTTTCCCAACTTCTAATATTTCATCTAACATATTAGACCCATTGTTCAGGATACGTATAAATTTTGTCGTGTTTTCCAGCTTAGAGTTTAACAGGGTCACTTCTTCCTCTAGATTAGTGATGATAATAGCTTGTTTCCCTTTCTCTTGTAGGAGACTATTTATAGTTTTCTAATGATTGTCCGCTTTGGTGAGAAAAATTATGTAATTAGTAGATAACTTATTAGTAGTCTTGTCTTCATCACTGGACTCACTTCTGCCTCATATTTTATAGAGTAAGTTATCGCGTTGTTTGCAGTTTCCCTTTCACTTTCATCTCAAAATCGGACAAGATTATGGAAAGTCCCCTGTCCTACTTCTTTAGAAAGTGACATTAAGTTTTAATGTGTCTAAAGCCTTTACACTCAAAGCACCGGGTATCATTGATACTATTGAGATTGTCTTCATTCATGCCTTTGTCTTGGGAGCTGATGTCAGACCACTTGCTCTAGACCTTAGACCTCCACTTTCTATTCAGGTTCTTCAAGGATTGGTTGAAATTTTTCCCAAGAAGAGATATAGCATCCTAAAGGCTCTCTTTTTTATCACCTTGATCATCTTCAAAGATGGAAACAGAGGTTATACCTTTGTTCTTAGGCAATGATCTAAGAATTTTTCTGTCCAGCTTTTCTTTAGACATCTTTTCACCTAAGGCAAAGGGCGTGCTGGTAATATAACGCAACCTGATGTGGAATTCACAGATAGTTTCATCTTCATTCTTCCTCAAGCTCACAAACTTAGTTGTAAGGAGTTACAGTCTTGACATACAAACTTTTGAGGTGCCTTCATGTGTAGTTTTGAAATTCTCTTATGCTTCTTTAGCTTCTGAGCATGTGTTGATTAACCTGAACTTATTTTTGTTCACGCCATTGAAAATGGCATTCAAAGCCTTGGAGTTTCCAAAGGCTTCATTATCTTTAACATCACTTTATTCAGCTTTTGGTTTGAAGCTAGTAGTAATATCTTCATAAGTAACTACTGGATGTTTCCACCCTTTTATCACAAATTTCCATCCTTTGTTGCCCATGGATTTGAGAAAGGCGACCATCACGGACTTCCAATATTCATAGTTGGTTCCATCCAAAACAAGTGGTTTATTGAATGATCCTTCATCTCTGATTGTGCCAATTTTAGCATAATTTATCTTCCTTGGAGCTCACACAACAGGCTAGGGTTCTTTCTCTGGTGCCAATTTAAATTTTGTACCTCAAGGGACAGATGTCGAACACGATATCATAGACAACTGGTTCAACAAGATAAACCATAACTATAACAATAATACAAATTAAGTTGTACAAGAGGATGGAACAAAAAAGCAATAAAGAACACAACAATTGGTAACCCAATTCGATGCAAACAACACCTACGTCTGGAGGGTTGGCTTCCAACCCAAGGCAGGAAATTCACTATTAGTAGCTTAGTACAATTAGTCCAACAAGAAACATCAA